>CM066037.1:207583155-208833155 GCA_033557465.1 Ichthyophis bannanicus
TTTTACCTTTAGAGATCCTCTGTGTTGGTCCCATGCTCTTTTGAATTCAGTTACTGTCCTCATCTCTACCACCTCCACTGGGAGACTATTCCATGGATCCACTACTCTTTCCGTAAAGAAATATTTCCGCATATCACTCCTGAATCAATCTCCCTTCACCCTCATCCCATATCCCCTCGTAGCAGAACTTGCTTTCAATTGAAAAAGGCTCTCTCCCTGAACATTTATGCCACGGAGGTATTTAAACATCTCAATCATATCACCTCTATCCCGCCTTTCTTCTAAGGTGTACATATTAAGATCCTTAAGTCTGTCCTCATATGCTTTATAATGAAGCCCACTAATCATTTTAGTAGCCACCCTCTGCACCGACTCCATCCTGTTCACGTCCTTTTGAAGGTGCGGTCTTCAGAATTGCACACTATACTCCAAATGAGGTCGCACCAAAGACTTATACAGAGGCATTATCACCTCCTTTTTTCTGCTAGCCATTCCTCTCCGTATGCACCCAAGGATCCTTCTAGCTTTTGCTGTCACCTTTTCTACCTGTTTAGCTACTTTAAGATCATCAGACACAACCACGCCTAGGTCCCGCTCTTCTTTAGTGGACAAAAGTACTTCACCTCCTTTAATGTATTGCTCCCTTGGACTGCTGCAGCCCAAATGCATGACCTTACATTTTTTAACATTAAATCCCAGCTGCCAAATTCTAGACCATTCTTCAAGCTTAGCTAGATCCCTCCTCATGTTATCTACACCTTCCTGGGTGTCTACTCTATTGCAGATTTTGGTATCATCCACAAAGAGGCAAACCTTACCCGACAGCCCTTCCGCTATATCACTAACAAAGATGTTAAAAAGAATCGGACCAAGGACAGATCCCTGGGGCACACCACTGGTAACATCCTTCTCCTCAGAGTGAGCTCCATTTACTTGTACTTTTGTCGCCTCCCCCCCAACCAATTTCTAACCCAAGCAGTAACTTTAGAGTCCATCCCTAGGGTGCTCAGTTTGTTTATAAGTCACCTGTGAGGAACAGTGTCAAAGGCTTTACTGAAATCTAAATACACCACATCTAGAGCTCTCCCTCGGTCCAACTCCCTGGTCACCCAGTCAAAGAAATCAATCAAATTTGTCTGACAAGACCTGCCTCTGGTGAATCCATGCTGCCTCGGATCCTGTAATCTGCTGGACTCCAGAAACCTCACTATTTTCTCTTTCAGCAGCGTTTCCAATAATTTACTCACCACCGAAGTTAAACTAACCGGCCTGTAGTTTTCAACCATATCCTTACTTCCGCTTTTGTGTAAAGGCACCACATGAGCCTCTCTCCAGTCCTTTGGCACCACTCCCAACTCCAACGAGGCATTGAAAAGGTCAGTCAGTGGAGTTGCTAGAACGTCCCCAAGTTCCCTCAGTATTCTAGGGTGTATCCCATCCGGTCCCATCGCTTTGTCTACTTTAAGCTGAGCTAGTTTCTCACGAACACAGTCTTCTGAAAATTGTTCAATATGTCCCTCACTTCTGTTCCTATTTGTGGGTGTTTTCTGAGGTCCTGCTCCTGGTTCTTCATCTGTGAACACAGAACAAAAATATTTGTTAAGCAATTCCGCTTTATCCTTATCAGCTTCTACATATTCCCCCCCCCCTGCACCCTTGAGTCTGACAATACCACTTTTGCCCTTCCTTTTCTCACTAATATATCTGAAAAATGTCTTATCCCCCCATTTTATTGCATTGGCTATTTCCTCCTCCTTTTGAATCTTTGCCTTCTTGACTACTTTGCTAGCTTCTCTAAGTTTTTCCAAATACAGATGCCTGTCTACATTCCTGCTTGTTCCTGGAGATAGCTAGTTATATTTGGTGTATGTTAGTTGAACATGTTGCAATTTTATTTTCCCCTTTTTCTTTTAAGGCAGCCTGTAGCTAGAAATTCCTCGCATGGCTTATCTTCCACCAGTGCCACTATGCTCATGTAAACCCTCTTCTCAAGTCACTTCACTGGCTTCGTATCCTTTTTAGCATCCAGTTCAAACTTCTCTTGCTTACCTACAAGTGCATTCATTCTGCGGCTCTTCACTATCTTTCCTCTCTTATTTGACTCTACACCCCTCCTCGGGAACTCTGCTCCTCTGGCAGATAAATAAAGATAAAGAGAACCAGAAGAGGGAAATTTCCCACATGGTGTCCTATTGTGACATTTATTGCTTTAGGGACTCTTGGCAGGAGCCTAGTCCAATAAAAGTGAGCAGGAGCAGTGCAGTTTCCCCTTTTGATTGACCGCAAACCCATCCCACCTTCCCAGCATCTACAATAGGAGTACTCTGTATTAGTGGCAACCCATGTCAACATGCAATGATTATGCTCTGTTACTGGCTATGTTCTTCACTTGTCACAGCTAACTGGTGGTTACCCTAACCAAACTGCAGACCTAACAGAGGTGCAGATCGCCTTAGGTAGCAGATAGTTGGGATGCCCCGGCAAGTCCTCTCAGGCATAGGTGATCTCATGAGACAGAATAGCAAAGTGGTAGGCTTAGCTCAGCTCGGCAAGGCGGGCCTAGCACCATGCCCTGCCAGATGGTATTGCATGTGCAAGTTCACCACATCAGCCTGGGTGACTAGACAGGATCCCATAAGATATGCCATACTGGGTCAGACCAAGGTCCATCAAGCCCAATATTCTGTTTCCAACAGTGGCCAATCTAGGTCATATGTACCTAGCAGTTTCCCCAAGAGACACAAGTTCCACACAATGCTTGTACTGGGTCAAGCATTGATATCTTCGGTCACTTCTTAATAACGGTTTATGGACCTTTCCTCCAGGAACTTGTCCAAACCTTTTTTAAACCCAGCTACACTAACAGCCTTCACTACATCCTCCGGTAACAAATTCCAGAGTTTGATTACACGTTGAGTGAAAAAATATTTTCTTTTATTAGTCTTAAATAGTTTACCCTGTAGCTTCATTGCATGTCCCCTAGTCTTTCTATATTCTGATAGCGTAAACAATCAATCTACGTTTACCCGTTCCACTCCGTTCATTAATTTATAGACTTCTATCATATCTCCCCTCAGCCGTCTCTTTTCCAGGTTAAAGAGCCCTAACCTTTTTAGCCTTTCTTCATAGGAGTATCCTTCCATCCCCTTTACCATTTTGGTGGCTCTTTTCTGAACCTTTTCTAAAATCGCTATATCCTTTTTAAGATACGGCGACCAGAATTGCACACAATATTCATGGTGCGGTCTCACCATGGAACGATATAGAGGCATTATAATATCTTTTGTTTTATTTTCCATTCCTTTCCTTATCATACCTAGCATTCTATTTGCTCTCTTGGCCGCCGCTGCACACTGGGCGGAGAGTTTTAACATGGTATCCACAATGACGCCTAAATCGTTTTCCTGGGTGGTGGTTCCTAATGTGGAACCTTGCATCGTGTAACCATAGTTTGGGTTGTTCTTCCATAGGTGCATAACCTTGCACTTGTCCACATTAAATTTCATCTGCCATTTTGATGCCCAGTCTTCCAATTTATCAAGATCCTCTTGCAATTTTTCACAATCCTCTTGGGTTTTAACAACTTTAAATAGTTTTGTGTCATCTGCAAATTTGATCACCTCACTCGTTATTCCACTTTCCAGGTCATTTATGAATATGTCAAAAAGCAGCGGACCCAGCACAGATCCTTGGGGTACACCACTATTCACCTTTCTCCATTGGGAAAATTGGCCATTTAGCCCTACCCTCTGCTTTCTATCTTTTAACCAGTTCCTGATCCACAATAGTACACTGCCTCCTATCCCATGACTCTTTAGTTTTGCCAAAGGTCTCTGATGAGGGACCTTGTCAAAGGCTTTCTGAAAGTCCAGATACACAATATCAACCGACTCACCTTTGTCCACCTGTTTATTCACTCCTTCAAAAAAACATAACAGATTAGTAAGACAAGATCTTCCTTGTCTAAAGCCATGTTGGCTGTCTCCCATTAGGTTGTGTCTATCTACATGCTGAGTAATTTTATTCTTTATGATGGTTTCTACCATTTTTCCTGGTACTGACGTCAGGCTCACCGGTCTGTAGTTTCCCGGATCACCCCTGGAACCCTTTTTAAAAATTGGTGTTACATTGGCGATCCTCCAATCTTCAGGTATTAGAGATGATTTTAATGATAGTTCACAGATTACTGATAGCAGGTCTGCAATCTCATATTTCAGTTCTTTCAACACCCTTGGATGTATACCATCCGGCCCAGGTGATTTGCTACTCTTCAGTTTATCTAATAGTTGTAAGACATCTTCCCGATGTATCGATATTTCCTTCAATTCTTCCGCACCTTTAAATACCACTTCAGTCATGGGTAACATCCCTACATCTTCCTCAGTAAAGACCGAAGCAAAGAATTCATTCAGTCTCTCCGCTATCGCCTTGTCGCCTCTTAGTGCTCCTTTAACCCCTTTATCATCTAATGGACCAACTGACTCTCTCACAGGTTTTTTGCTACGAATGTACTTGAAAAGGTCTTTATTTCGCGTTTTTGCTTCCGCAGTAAGCTTCTTCTCAAATTCTCTCTTTGCCTGCCTTATCAATGCCTTGCATTTGACTTGCCTGTGCTTGTGCTGTTTCCAGGTTTCGTCGTTTGGCTCTTTTTTCCATTTCCTGAAAGATGCTTTTTTGGCAACAACAGCCTCTCTGACCTCACCTTTAAACCATGCTGGCAGTTTTTTGGACTTCCTTCCACTTTTCTTAAAGCGTGGAATACAGCTGGTCTGGGCTTCCAAGATAGTATTTTTCAACAACACCCAAGCTTGATGTACGTCTTTAACCTTTTGCAACTGCTCCTTTTAGTTTTTTCTTAACTGTTTTCCTCATTTTATCATAGTCTCCCTTTCGAAAGTTAAAAGGTAGTACTGTGGATTTCCTTACTATCCCTCCTCCACTAATTAAATCAAAGGCGATCATGCTATGATCACTATTGCCAAGGGGCCCCAACACCCTTATCTTTTGCACTTGATCTGGTGTTCCACTAAGGACTAGGTCTAATATGGCTTCCCCTCTGGTTGGTTCATGAAAGAGCTGCTCCAAGAAGCAGTCATTTATTTCATCTAGGAACTTTATCTCCCTAGCATGTCCTGATGTGACACTGACCCAGTCGATACCGGGGTAATTGAAATCACCCATTATTATTACTGCGCTGTAACTTTTGTTAGCTTCCTTGATTTCTTTGAGCATTTTATCATCCATTTGGTCATTCTGGCCAGGTGCTCGATAGTACACCCCCACTGCCATTGCCTCCCCCTTTTATATGGAATTTCAATCCATATAGATTCTACAGCAGATTTTGTTTCCTGCAAAACTTTAATCCTTTCTGAGTCAATGCCCTCTCTAACATAGAGCGCAACCCCTCCACTAATTTGATCAGCTCTATCATTACGATATAGTTTGTACCCAGGTATCACAGTGTCCCACTGGTTGTCCTCCTTCCACCATGTCTCTGATATTCCAATCACATCTAACCTTTCATTTAGTGCTATATATTCTAACTCTCCCATCTTATTCTTTAGACTTCTAGCATTTGCTTACAAGCATTTTAGAGAATGTATTTTATTCATGTTAATTTGGCTATTGTTAGACATGGGTAAATTGGGATCTTTAAGCTCTGTCTGCTCCATAGTTGAGGGCATTTGGGCTACTTTACTCTTTTGTGGAACCTCTCTGCTTTTGGTAGTATCCTTCAAGGATACATTCTTGGGCGACTGTCGGCTTTCCCCTAATATCTTGTTTAAAAGCTGCTCTATCTCCTTTTTAAAGGTTAATGCCAGCAGCCTGGTTCCATCCCGGTTAAGGTGAAGCCCATCCCTTCGGAAGAGCCCATCCTTTCCCCAGAATGTTCCCCAGTTCCTAACAAATCCAAAACCCTCATCTCTGCACCATTGTCTCATCCACGCATTGAGACTCCGGAGCTCTGCCTGCCTTTTGGGTCCTGCGCGTGGAACAGGAAGCATTTCGGAGAACGCTACCATGGAAGTTCTGGATTTCAACTTCCTACCTAAAAGCCTAAATTTTGCCTCCAGAACCTCCCTACCACATTTTCCTATGTCATTGGTACCGACATGTACCAAGACAGCAGACTCCTCCCCAGCACTATCTAAGACCTTATCTAGGTGGCGCGTGAGGTCCGCTACCTTCGCACCAGGCAGGCATGTTACCAGGTGATCCTCACGTCCACCAGCCACTCAGCTATCTACATGCCTAATGATCGAATCACCAACTATAACGGCTGTCCTAACCCTTCCCTCATTGGCACATGGCCCTGGAGAAACTTCCTCGGTGCGAGAGGGTTTTACATCACCTGGAGGACAGGTCCTAGTTACAGGATCACTTCCTGCCACACCAGGGTGATGCTCTCCTGTCACGTGACCTCTCTCCTCCATGGCAACAGGGGTGCTGCCAGACTGGAGGTGGGACTTCAGGACTATATCCCTGTAGGTCTCGTCTATGTACCTCTCTGTCTGTCTTATGTTTTCCAAGTCTGCTACTTTAGCCTCTAGAGAACGGAATTGTTCCCTGAGAGCAAAGAGCTCCTTGCACCTAGTGCTCACGTAAGACCTCTCACCAACTGGGAGAAAATCATACATGTGACACTCAATGCAAAAGACTGGAAAGCCCCCATCCTGCTGCTGGATTGCTGTCTGCATCTTAGTTTTAAGTTTGTGTCTAGATCTTTAAGTTCTTACTTACTAGGGGTTGCTATGGGTATTTATACCAATAAAACTGTGCCTAATACGTTTAATATACCTTGTTCACCTGAAGCTTAATTAATCTCAGGTCCTTAGTGTATGACTGATTTGGGTAATGAGCTTCACCTGAAAGCACCTCCTGTCTTTTAAGATGTGTAAGTACCTATAAAGCTACGATTATCCCAGGGGAGGGAGGGAAATAACACTTATTAAAAGAGGGCTGCTACACAGTACCCTGTCTTGTGCTGCTGAGGTAAGCTAAATTCTGATTTGATTTAAATTATAGCTCTTAGCTGCTGCTAGGCTCTAACTTCTTATGAAATTTGAACTACAAGCTCTCTGCTGGGTTTTAAATTTAACCAGAAAGCTCTCTTCTGTGTTTTAAAACTAAAAGTACTTTTCTGATGCTAGGCCCTGAGTGACTATTAAATGTACACTACAAGCTCTCTGCTGGATTCCAAATGTAACCAGAAAGCTCTCTTCTGTGTGTTAAATTTAAACTAAAAGTACTATGCTGTTACTTGGCCCTGAGCGACTATTAAATTTAAACTACAAGCTCTCTGCTGGGTATGAAATGTAACCAGAAAGTTCTCCTCTGTGATTTAAATTCAAACTTTAATTGCTGCTACTAGGCCCTAACTGATCCAACAAAAAACAGTGGGTTCACAGATTAAGTAGCTTTAATACAAAGAATTCTTTTTAGAAAATTACCAGAAGTATATACTCACAGTTGCAGATTTCTCTCCAGAAGTAACAGTCCCCCTTTCTAGTCCTTCCCCTCCCCCTTTCTCCACTGTTTGCCATTAATAAAGCTCAGACAAATTTATTAAGGTTACCAAATGTCCCCATTTTTCAGGGATTGTCTCCAGTTTTCGGGTAGTGTCCCCAATTCCATGGACTATAACTACCTCCTAAACCTGATTTCCGTGGGGACAGAGGCAAAGGACATTGCTTCTCTTGCATATCCCTCTAATGCTGTCTTCTCAATCGTGGTAGGAGAAGATGTGGTTAAATTCTTTTATGAAAAAAGAGGGGGAATTTTAGAAATTTATAGAATATTTATCTATATGTATAAAATAAAGGTTAGATATATTGGTATACATAATACTGTGAAGGATACTTTGGTAGTTTTATAATAAAATAAAGTTTAAGCATATATGTATGTATGTGCGCTTGTAACTCAAGAAAGGCTGCTACTGTCTTTTTTAAACTTTTGAAATGACTGAATGCTATCTGGACTGGTCATTTCAAAATATATGGGGAAAAGATGCCCACGGAGGAAGGACCCCTCCCTCTTCCAGCCCAGCTCAGCCCTGCCCAGATGTCCCGGATTTGTTTTTCAAAAATCTGCTAATCCTACAATTGATCTACTATCATGGAGTTCACTGACTTTTGTGTGTGTTTTCCATGACAACTTCGGTCGAGGCCAATGGATAGTTTGGCCTACTTAAGTTATTGTAAATTGACAAAGTCCAGTTATTCTAGCTGCACACCACCTGAGTGACTTTCGTTGGAAAGGTAGTTATTAAATAAGTAAATAAATAAATACTGTTGCATGCATACTCAGATCTTTGCTGTATACCAGGCATGTCCAACAGATAGATCATAAGAACATAAGAACATAAGATATGCCATACTGGGTCAGACCAAGGTCCATCAAGCCCAGTATCCTGTTTCCAACAGTGGCCAATCTAGGTCATACGTACCTAGCAGTATCCCCAAAAGACACAGGTTCCACAATGCTTGTATTGGGTCAAGCATTGATATCCTGGGTCCCTTTTTAATAATGGTTTATGGACCTTTCCTCCAGGAACTTGTCCAAACCTTTTTTAAACCCAGCTACACTAACAGCTCTTACTACATCCTCCGGTAACAAATTCCAGAGTTTGATTACACGTTGAGTGAAAAAATATTTTCTCTGATTTGTCTTAAATAGTTTACCCTGTAGCTTCATTACATGTCCCCTAGTCTTTCTATATTCTGATAGCATAAACAATCGATCTAGGTTTACCCGTTCCACTCCATTCATTAATTTATAGACCTCTAACATATCTCCCCTCAGCCGTCTCTTTTCCAGGTTGAAGAGCCCTAACCTTTGTAGCCTCTCTTCATAGGAATAGCCTTCCATCCCCTTTACCATTTTGGTGGCTCTTCTCTGTACCTTTTCTAATAACGCTATATCCTTTTTAAGATACGGCGACCAGAATTGCACACAATATTCAAGGTGCGGTCGTACCATGGAACGATACAGAGGCATTATAATATCCTTTGTTTTATTTTCCATTCCTTTCCTTATGATACCTAGCATTCTATTTGCTTTCTTGGCCGCCGCTGCACACTGGGCGGAGAGTTTTAACATGTTAACCATGATGACTCCTAAATCTTTTTCCTGGGTGGTGGTTCCCAATGTGGAACCTTGCATTGTGTAACCATAGTGTGGGTTGTTCTTTCCTAGGTGCATAACTTTGCACTTGTCCACATTAAATTTCATCTGCCATTTGGATGCCCAGTCTTCCAATTTATCCAGATCCTCCTGCAGTTTCCACAGTCCTCTTGGGTTCTAACAACTTTAAACAGTTTTGTGTCATCTGCAAATTTGATAACCTCACTAGTTATTCCCTTTTCCAGGTCATTTATGAATATATCAAAAAGTAGCGGACTGAATGTGACCTTGAATGTGACTACCTGTAGATCGCGGAGGGGTCAGAGGTAGATCACCAGCCCCACTTGGCTCCATCTCTCCAGCAGCTCGCCCCGTCGCTAGGAGAGAGCTCGTGCCAGCAGGTTGTCTGCCGAGGGCTTGCTGCTGATGATGATCCTTTGCCTGTCTTTTTTCCTTTCCTGCGGGAATCTTGTCTGTGGGTATATTGAGGGCGCTTGTTGTTTTCATGCCAATAGTTTGTGGGTACCTGAGGGAGCCGCCGCCCACGCCCCATGACGAGATGCCACAGGCCCGGTGTCATACCTGGTCTCCTGCCTCTCAGAATTACCCATTCCTGCCGCTGCCCCAACACCACTTAGAAGTGTGTTATATCCCGGGCGATATTCATTCACCTGGGCTTTACCTGAATACACTTACCGTATTAGTTGTGTCATGTGCTGGTCGTTGGTCGCTTTATAGTTCGCTTTCATTAAACGTTTTCGGGCAGACACAACAAAGTGTCAAGAATTTAGTGATTTTGGCGGGCTTTTCCAATTTTGTTCTAACTTGCCTATGCCTTGCCTTCGAATTGGTTCAAACTACTGTGACTTTTGCTTGCCTCTGCAATTTTATTTGCCTAGCCTTTGCGTTGATTCTACACTGAAATTTTATTTCGCCTTGCCTTTGCGTTGATTCTACACCGTGTGCAGAATTTATTAAGTCGCGTGTGGTGGTATTGGAATTTGTTTGGTGGTATTTGATTATTGGTGACAGTATGATGAATTCTTCTTTTTACTTTTAGAACTGCGTGTGTGGTTTTGGCATCTCCAGTCCTTGTATTGCACATCATCCAGAGGTCTTCAGTTCCTGTTAATCTTTAATACTTTGGGACAGTGACAGTTTTGGATCAGATTCAGCCAGTGTTCATACTAACTTAGCAGATTTGGCCTTCTTACATCCAGCCACCCCAGTATAACGAAGATGAGTGTTTCAAAGAAGAGCAAAACCTACCATTTTCATAATGAATGGGAAATGGACTATTTCTTCATCATGGTGAAAGACAAGTGTTGTTGTCTAATTTGTAATGCCCCAGTATCCTTGCCCAAAAAGGGTAATCTGGAACGTCATTATAATGTCTGCATAGCAATAAGTTTGATGCTGATTTTCCACCCAAAAGTGAAATTCGTAAACTGAAGCTCAAAGGACTTAAATCGAAATTGGCTACTCAGCAACAGTTGATGGCGAAGCCAAGGTCACATTCGGTCAGTGCAACCATAGTATCCTTCAAGGTCAGCAACCTGATCGTAAAGAAATGCAAACCTTCCACTGCAGGGGAATTTGTAAAAGATTGTTTTCTTGAAGCAGCTGACAATCTTTTTGAAGGATTTAAAAATAAGAAAGAGATCATAGCTGCTATTCAAGATGTACAATTGTCAAGAAACACCATCGTGCGGCGAATAGAAAAGATGTGTGGAGACACAACTGATCAATTGTTGGAGGATGTTTCAAATTGTGTTGCTTTCTCACTCCAACTGGATAAATCTAGGGACATAAGAGACATAGCCCAGTTACTAGTCTTTATCCGGATGGTTTTTGAAGACTTCAGTGTTAAAAAAGAACTACTTGGAATGATTTCTTTAAAAGGGAGAACTACCAGTCAAGAAATATTCAGTTCTTTCCATTCTTTTGTGACAAAATATAATCTTCCATTGCATAGACTTGATTCCATCACTACTTATGGAGCAAGAGCAATGACAGGTGAGGTTAACGGTTTCATAGCCCTCTGTAGATAGCATGACGACTTCCCAGATTTCCTTTCTTACTACTGCATCATTCACCAGCAAGTTTTGGCAAGCAAGAGACTCAATACAAAGATTGTCATGGACATCACTTTCAAAATTGCAAATTCAGTTCGTGGACGATGACTTCAAAGACGGCTTTTCAATCTTACTCTTGATGAAGGGGCAGTGGAAATCATTTTGCACACAGATGTAAGGTGGCTAAGCAGGCAAAAATTTCTGCAAAGATTTTGTGATTTGCTGAATGAAATAAGAAGTTTTTTGAAGGAGAGGGGAGATGACCAAGCAGAGTTGGAAGATGAGGAGTGGTTATGTCATCTGGCATTTCTCGCTGACTTTACAGGTGAACTAAGTGATATGAACCTTGAACTACAAGGTGAAAACAAATGCATTGGCGAGATGATGACTACAGTTTCATCCTACAAGAGCAAATTTGAGCTAATGATGACTGACCTTGCAAACAACACTTTTGATCATTTTCCTAATACGCAGGACCATTTGGGACAATATCCAAATTTTGTTTTTCAGAACGAGAAGTATGTGACAGAAATCTGTTCTGTTATCCAGGAATTCGAAAATAGATTCTGTGACTTCCAAAAAATTGGAACAGCTGTGGAGTACTTGTCATACCCATTCAAAGTAGATGTGGATATTAAAGAAACTGCAGCTGCTATCAGTAAAAATTACTCATTGAACAAGCCATCTCTTGAAAACGAAATATTAACCCTTAAAAATTCCATTTTTCTCAAGACCCGTGCTGAGCAAGAATCGTTTTGGAAGCTAGTGCCTAGAGACAAATTTCCCAACTTGAGAAGATGCAGTGAAGCTGTACACGCCTGTTTCAGTTCAACTTATTTGTGTGAATCTGTGTTTTCCCATCTGAAAATGACAAAGAGTACACAACGTTCCAATATGACAGATGAACATCTCCAGGATTCCCTGAGACTGGCCCTCATGCAATATTCACCCAACTTCAAAAAGTTGGTGGATGAAATGCAGGCTCAGACATCTCACTAATGAGCAACAGTGAAATATTAAAGATTATGCAAGATCAGCCTGGATCAATACTCAATCAAAATTTAGCACAAATTACTCAATAAAAGTTAAAGAAAGTTATTAAGACAGTTAAAGAAAGTTATTACTCAATAAAACTTTAAGAAAAAATGTACTTTCCATTTCCTCTCGCAGTTTTTACTGGATCTTCGTCTCTCTGTTTTGTTTTTGCTTAATTTGCTTAACAGCTGATCACATCCAAGTAAATGACAGAAGGTTCATTAAAAAAGGGGGGGGCATGTGGAAAGGCAGCTGCTGACCTTTGACAGGGGCAAGATGGCGGCAGGAAGTGGATCGCCAGCGGCTGCTCTGCAGTAAGAGTATTCGGCGCTTGTGGAGAACTCTTCCTCGCTAGTTATGGGGCGGAGGAAAAGAAAGCAAGAGAGTCTACCTGGAGCTCCCTCGCTGCCTTCTTCTGCTGGTAGAGAACCCTGAACTTGTGCGAGTTTGCGGTGTGTGGTTCCTGAGTGGCGTCTTCGCCAGTGCAGTGTGAAGAACTGTTGGCTGCACTGGGCGCATAGAGTGTGAGTCTCTCACCTGAACAGCAGGTGGCCCCGCTACAGCCAGGAAGTTTGCCATCGACCGACGGCGTTTTTCTTCTCCCCTTGTCAGGCTTGCGGGTGAGTACCCCGGAGCCGTGGGGCGAAGGGCTTGTGCTGCAGGGGATCTGACTCATACTCCAGAGGAGGGAAACAGCTGATGGGAGGCGGAGGTATTAAGCTGCCTCTTGTAGCGGTGAATCCGCGGCTGTTAGAGCCTAGAGGAGAGCTGTTCCCGGTGCAACAGAGCTTGGTGAAACCTGCGGTAATAACTTTGGACACGCTGTGGGATGCCATATCTGCTATGACTACTACCCTATCTACTGTTATGGGAACTGTTAACGTGGAATTGTCTACTATTAAATCAGTGGTTTTGGAGGCTTCAAGGGGCCAGGAGTTTAAAAGTTAAAGAAGATATGAGAGGCCTTCGGGAGGAACATGCCGCTTTGATGAAGGACAGGTCAGTACTGGCTCAAAAGATTGAGTATTTAGAAAATCTAGCACGACGGAACAATCTACGCCTGTTGAACTTTCCCAGATCCCCACTCATTTCCCCCTTGGAAATGGTGCGGAAGTACTTCGGTGAAGTGCTTAAAATTCCATCTCAACATCTACCGCCTTTGGCTAGGGTGCAATATCTTTCTACTAGAGCCAGGGGAGGTCAGAGAAACGACTTGGAAGTAATGTGTGGAGTGGGTGATTTAACTGGGTTTCTTGAAAGCTCTATGGAAGTGATAACAGAGAGCTCTACTCTGCTTCTCACTCTGGCGCTGGAGTCCAATAAGGTTTTGATTCTTAGATATTTTTTTAAGAATATTAATGAGAAGTTTTCAGGCTCGCAAGTGCGTATATTTCCTGGTTTATCTCGGGCAACCCAGTTAAGGAGAAAGGAGTTCCTAACCTATCGGGCTAGGACCGTCTCCCTGGGTGCTACTTTTTTTATTAAAATATCCATCCCATTGTTATATTTCCTATCAAGGGAAGAATTTCCTGTTCTTCGAGCCTAAACAGCTTCTTGAATTCTTAAATGCCAGGGATGAGATCAAGGTAGATTTGGGTTCACACATGGCTGACACATAAGTCTTATCCTGTCTGGAAATTTATTTTTCTTTGATAATTTCCTTTTGGAGACTTTCTTTGCATTGATAATGGAAGTCTTCTTTGTTTTTAATTTTCCTGGTGCCCCCCCCCCCTCCCTTGTTGTAGTCTAAAATTTGGCTGATGATGTTAATTTTTCCTTGGTATTTATGTGTGAATTTGATATATGATGTTGCCAGTTTTCTTGGTTCATTCATGTAATTACCCGAATGTTCTTATATATATATATATATATATATATATATATATATATATATATGCCAATAAAAATTTAAAATTAAAAAAGGGGGGGAATCCTCCAACTTTATTGGGTTAAAATTTAATTTGAAACTAATTTGAAACTTAATTTTCATGGTGGTAGATCACCGGCACTTTTGGCAGGAAAAAGTAGATTACGACCTGTTCGAAGTTGGACATGCCTGCTGTATACAATCTGCATTTTTTCTCTGTGCTGACCATGTATGACTAGACATTCTTCCAACTTTATAATGTTAAGCTCTGCCTCAAGGTAGTGTTTCTTAGCCTAAGAGGAAGGACCAAATTTCCACAGCAGAGTCTGAGGCCTCTGCAGAGGAGGAAATGGTGTATGAAGGGGATTTCCCAGGCTCTGAATGGTTCTACACATTTGAAAAATACAGAGACACCCTTTCCTTTCCTATACCGACTTTGGGCTTCCCCCAAATAACCAAACTCCTGAAGAGGCTGTGCTATGATGGGAAAGATAAAGCACTGTCCATTTAATTCCAACAATTGTGTCCTTTCAGGAAATATGTAAATATTTTATTTAAGGAACTATGCAGATATTTTATTTAAAGAAATAGCAGGTGTATGCCAAAAAGTCCTTACAGTGTAGTCCCTAATTCTACCTATTGAAAACAAGGTTTCTCAAGCAAGTCCTGGAGTACCCCTTAACCCAGGGCAGGCCTACCATTAGGTGAACTAGGCGGTTGCCTAGAGTTTAGGCCCTCCAGAATGTCTATTGCCACTGCTACCGCCCTACCCTGGGGAGGGGCAGGAGCAGCAGTAATGGGGGAGGCAAGATAGAGGGTTTTCCTAGGGCACCTCCAGTCCTTGCACCAGACCTGCCATAACCAGTCTGGTTTTCAGGATATCCAGAGCTGCCAAGTTACCCAGTTCCAAGAGGATTTTGGGCCATTTCTGGATTTCAGGTAACTCTAGTCTGGTGCATTATGGGACTCCAGCATTGATTTCAATACATGGAATCATGGACTACAAATACCACACTGCTTTGGAATGCAAATTCAAAACCAGGACTGGCTCCAAGTCTCACTCCTGGAACTAGTTAGCTTTTGATGTCTACATCTACAATGTGTCTGTAGATATATGTGTGCACATGTTGGCTATAGGTTTGCCTGCAACTGGGAGTGTAGTGAAGGGAAAGGCAATTTGAATGGAGAAATTCACTAACAGCTGTGTTTCACTGTACTAAAGTTTCTATGCTGCAGAAGCTGGAACTGTTTGCGCCATAGAAATGCTTTGGCCCATTTATTTTGGAAGTTGTTTTTCTCTGGAATCCGTGGTCTGATCTGGCCCATTTTCAAACTTGATGTGTCTTTCCCTTGAGTCCCCTCCCATGCCAAATTTGATCTTGTTATTTTACTCCCAGATAGACATGCTCAGTACCTTGTGCATAATTCTTCCAAACATCCTTTGAATTGGAAAGAATGAAAGGGGGCAATTTATAAAGCTGTTTGCATGTAAAGCCTGTTTTATATGTAGAAAAACACTTTTATAAAATTGCACAGCTGTATACGTGTGTAAAAAATATGTACTTGGAAAGCAAGTGCCTGCTTTCACATGATCTGCTCATAGGTGTTCCAGAGGGCATAGTTTGGGGAAAGCAAAGGTGAAGTTGCAATGTACATGCATATTTTTATAAAATATGTGTGCACACACAAAATGTACATACACATGTGTACTCCTTTTTTGGAGCAGATGTAAATTTGCAAAGCAAGGTAAAACGCTGCCTGAAAACTCTCAAAGGAGTTAAGGTATTCTTTTTTAAAATCTAATTCTTAAAGGGGTTTTGCTGTCTTTTTTAGAAGCTAATTCTTGAAGGGGATTTTGCAGTTCATTTTTAAAGGATAAAGTCTTTTTTTCCTATGTAACAAAGAGGAACTTCTTTTTTTGTGTGCTTGTGGGGTTAGCCGAGGCTCTTGTCAGTTCATTAACAGCTAACTCTTTGACGTCACTGACCTCATGTTATCCAGATCCTAGAGGGAAACCTTTTAGTCACTCCTGCTTTTGATTTTACATCCAAGGCAGTGTGTGGTATTTGTAGTCCCTCATAATACGCATTGAAATCAGTGCTGCAGGTTACATAATGCAGCATGATAAGTTTGTCAGAAATGTAAGACTGGCCTAAAACCTCTTTCCTGGAACAGTAATTTGAGAGCTCTGTGTACATTTCTGATGTCTTTGTATCTTACAGAATTGGGGAGCAGAGGTTGATCTACTGTGAAACTAATGAAGCTTAGGTTTCAGGGTCCCTAATCCTGGAGGGGCCCCAGAAGCGACTTTAGTCCACATTGCTTAAAACGTTTGGGTCTACTGTATGAGAAGGGGTTTTAAAAAAATAATCATATTAATAATATAGTGTAATTCAATACAAAATAATAGTTAAAATAAAAATGTAAAGGTTATTATTGTATAGACTAGCTGGAAATGAAAAACCATTCTGAGATGTAGTGGTTAAATGTTTAAAAAGTTTGTGGTGATCTGTCATGGAACAGCCCCATTGAAGAAGATAACAGTGGTTACCCAGACCTCGCTGCTGGTTTTGAAGGGGACCCCATAACAGTTTAAGCTTCAGGGCCCCAAAAGTATAGTCCACCATTGTGGGGGAGGAAGTACATTTATGTTTCTCTTTCTCCAGTGTTGCACTACCTGCACAGCCTGTCTTCTTGTGATTTATTTTTCTGGTCTGTGGCTGCTTATTTATTTGGTGATAAGGTTACCAACTGGCTCTAGATTTTCAGAATACATGGACTTGTAGTTTTGCCTTTCTTAGAGAATGTAATAGGGCAATGATTCCTAAACCTGTCCTGGGGACACTCAGCCAGTCAGGTTTTCAGAATGTTTGTGATTTATATTCACAAGATAGATTTATCTGTACTAACTCCATGGCTTGCAAATTGCTCTCATGTATATTCATTGTGAATAGCCTGAAAACCCAGCTAGCTAGGTGAGTTGCCGATGACAGGTTTGGCAATCATATCTATCCTTCTTTCAACGGGCTTAATGGGAGAGGCAAGGAGGACAGACAGAGCTGACAAATTATTTACTTCCAGGCAGGAGATTTATGTTCCTGTCCTGACTTTCTGCATTAGGCATTATGGCAGTGTTTCTGAAGCCTGTTCTGGAATATCTCCTAACCAGTCTGTTTTTTATGATGTTGTTGTTAAGTGCCATCAAGTCGGTGTCGACTCATGGTGACCCTCTGGATAGTTGTCCTAAACTGTGATCGGTCTTCAGTCAGGCGTCTCATTGTTGACAGAGTGGCACCTACAGCTGATGTTATTGTATGGATCCATCTCATTACTGGCCTTCCTCTTTTGCATTGACCTTCTACCTTGCCAAGCATGATGTCTTTCTCTAATGATCTCTCTCTTCGCATGATGTGTCCCAAGTATGAAAGTTGAAGTCTTGTCATCTGAGCTTCTAAAGAAAGCTTAGGTTTTATCTCCTCTAGTACTGACCAGTTTGTTCTTTGGTACTCATCACTAGCACCATAATTCAAAGGCATCAGTTTTCTTCCTATCTATTTCACTGTCCAACTTTTGCATCCATATGATGTTATTGAAAATACCATGGCTTGAACAAGTTGAATCTTTGTACAGAGAGAGACATCTCTGTTCTTGAGAATCTTGTCTAGGTCCTTCATAGCCATTCTGCCAAGAGCAATGCATCATCTAATTTCTTGACTGCTTGTTGTTTCATTATTGATAGTTGATCCAAGTAGGTTAAAGTTGTCCACTATAAATATGCATGAGATAGATTTGCATGCACTGGAGACAATGCATACAAATCTGTCTCATGCATATTCATCCATATACATACATTCACTCCACAAATGAACACAATACAAATCCACATGGGCCGGGTGTCAGTAAAAAAACTTCTCTATTTACATTTATATTCCAGTTCTGGGGTTTTAATAAGGGGTTTATGAGCCCTGGAACAAGCATAGTAAATGTTGGAGAGAATGGCAAGGGAGAAGTAGGAGCTCAAGACCTTTGGAGGGAAAGCATGTTTTGTAAGCTCTCTGAGGAAGAAGTCTGATCACCTCACCAGTGACAGACTAGAGTAAGGGTAATAGTAGCCTGTGGGAGGTTAACCTCAGGAAGCTGTCCTGCAATGGGGAAATTGCTGCCACTATCTGTGAAACAGTCCTGAAGTATAGTAAGGAACGTCCTAGCAGAGAGGGATTTATTTCTACCAATCTGGGCCAGAATATGCTCAGTCAGCAGGGACCAGAGGGATCTCCTATATCTTGAGAGTGATGGCAAAAGAAACTATACAGGAGGAGAAGGGAGACAGGGTGCATAGACTATTGGGAGGAGGAGAGCTTATATAAGAGGAACCCTTGAGATAAATTCCTGCCTCTGCAAGGGAAGAACCTTGAGTCAGCTAGCACAGCTAAGGGTCTTCTGGATACTGAAGTGAGATTTTACACGTAGAGTGTGTGGAGAGAGTAAGAGAAGAATCACTACTGTTTTGATTTGGAGAATCGAGTGAGGAACTGTTGGAGAATTCTGTAATATTTATCTACCTATCTGCCTCATCTGAAAAGTTGTTACTTGCATTCTGTATCATTGGAGAAAAGTTGATTGACTCTTGCTGGGCCCCAATAAAGGTGTATATTTGTTAAATAAACTGGTGTTCCGTGTCTGCTTCAATTCACTGGTTTCAATTTACTTGGTGCTCCACTGTGTCTGTACCAGCTGGGTAACGTCCCATGGCCTTGCCATTTCAGAACTCACAATTAGAAACTGTAGACTTGATTGTGTGATTCATACAGTTTTCTAACTGATTGCCAGAGATGCCAAGTTACCCATTTGCAGGAGTGAGATTTTATGCCAGTCCTGGATTTCTGACAATCTCATTCTGATGCATTATGGGATCTGCAGCACTGATTCCAATGGATAAATTCAGGGACAACAAATACCATACTGCATTATAATGCAAATTTAAAACTAAAATTGACCAAAACGTCATGAGTTTCTGAGAGCGAGACAGACTGGGTGAAGGGGACGGGCGCTCTCAAAGAGAGAGAGACTGGATGAAGGCTGAGGGAGTGCTCTGAGAGAGAGAGAGAGAGAGAGAGAGGCTGGATGAATGTTGGGTAGCTCTGAAAGAGAGAGACATTGGATGATGGCTGGGGAGCTATGAGAGAGAGTGAGAAAAAGAGAGAAACTAGTTGATGAGGGGCTGTAAGAGAGGGAGAAAGATGCTGGATGATGGTTGGGAGTTGCTATGAGAAAGAGAGAGAGAGATTGGATGATACCTGTAGGGAGGCTATGAGAGAGAGAGAGACTAGGTGAAGGTTTCACATATAACCAGGCCATGGTTACATGTGAAGCAAACAGGGAAGTTGCCTCATGTGCAGCTATAAAGGGTAATCAACATGCTGCTGTCAATGTACTCACTGGGACTGGTGGAAGGTGGAGGTAGAGAAGGAGCACTGCCTTCTGTTGGCACTGTGTAATGGCACATTAAGCACCTGATTTATTAAGCTTTCTTTTCCCATAGAAAATTGGAAAACAGTAAATCGGGCCCTTAAAAAAGAAGCTGCAATACACATTTGGGGGGAGGGGGGGAGTTGGCACTGTCACCAAGGTTACAGCAGCTGGCTCCTAAATTTTTAAGCTCACTCCTAGATTCCAAGAAAATTTGGCAAGGCCTGTTTTAGTCACCCAAATTCTCAAGAAGCTCAAGGCGATGAAGCAAGATAAGCAAACTCTAGCCAAGTCTCTCTTTAACAGCTGAAAAACAGGCTTTTCTCCTTCTTAGCCCCAGACACAGCCCTAGCCAGTAGCCACTAACCACTAGCCAAGCTGCTTTGTTTTGTTTTCTTCTGTTCTTTCGAATCCTATCCCAGCCACAGCCAAGTTGACATTTTACTTACTAGATAAAGTCCTTTCCTTGAGTCCTGCTAGACCAGTCCAGACAAGTAGTTTGTGTTCCCCTACCCAGGGCCGGATTTACCTTGAGTGAGGCCCTACGCCAACAAAAATTGTGGGCCCCCAGCAGGGGCGGCCCAAGGGGGGTGCGGGCCTCATTTGCATAAGGGGCCTCATTTGCATAAATATTTGCATAATGTTACCATATACTAACTTTTAGTAAACGTGCCTCTTAATGAGTGTATGGATAAAGAAAGACTAAAAGATTTCTACATTACTATAATCCAGTGCCAACTGCCAGACACATTAGGAACTACTACAAACACTGCCCATAGTAAACCCGCCGTATCCTAACAGCACTACCAGGACTCACAAAGCACCATACTCTACCAATCAAAAGGCAACACTGCAAATATTAAACCAATACATTTCAGAGAACAACAATACATGACCTACTGGGGAAAGAGAACAAGTGGCAATGTCAAATAGGAATTATATAAACAGAACACCTCAGCTCAGTTACACATGCAGAACATAGACCATCACCAAACAAGTAATCACAATTTAGAAACAGGAAGACAATAATTAAACTGGGAATCCCAAAAGCCAAACTTGGAATGTACAACAACACTGTAGAAATAAAACTATACATTAATTTGCTCTTGTACTAAACAAAGCGCAGACGTTAATGATGCACATTTACCAGAGCTGACATATTCCAATTAATAAATTCAAAATAAAGAGATATTTTTCTACCTTTTGTGCATTTCTTTCAGCTGCAATTGCTCCAGCCACTTTCTTCTGGTTTCTTCGTGTCTTCTGCTAACTCTCCATCGTCTGCTGTCCATTTGTCCTTTCTTCTCTCTTCTAGATTTTTTTCCATTCTCTCTCTACATCTGCTTTAACATACTAATCTTTCTCCTTTTGCTCTTTCCTCATTCCTATTTCATCCACTCAAATTTTACCCCTCCATCCTCAATCCCCACTTACTCTCCCAATACCCGGCCAATTGTAGATTTTTTATCCCTCCCACACAAAATATTTTTCCCTTCTCCATTTTACTCTTCCAGCCCCATCCCATTCTAATCCTCCCCCAACATCAGCTCCCTTCTAGTTCCAGCCTCACCCAGCATCCATTCCCTTCTAGTCCCTGCATCAGCCCATTTCCAGTCCTAGCCATCCATCAGCCCATTTCCAGTCCTAGCAACCCCCCAACCCAATACCAGTCCTAGCCCCCCATCAACCCACTTACAGTCCTTAACCCCCCATCACCCCATTTTCAGTCCTTAACCCCCCATCACCCCATTTTCAGTTTAAGTCCCCCCTATAACCCATTACCAGTCCTAACCCCCCATCAGCCCACTTCCAGTCCTAACCCCATCAACCCATTTCCAGTCAGCCCCCCATAGCCCATTGCCAGTCCTACCCCCCCCCATCAGCCCACAGCCCATTACCAGTCCTAACCCCATCATCCCACCTCCAGTTTTAACCCCCCAGCCCATTTCCAGTCCTAGCCCCCCATAGCCCATTACCAGACAACCCCCATCAGCCCACAGCCCATTACCAGTCTTAAACCCCCCCCCCAAAGCCCATTACCAGTTCTAACCCCCCCAACAGCCCATTACCAGTCCTAACCCCATCAGCCCACCTCCAGTCTTAACCCCCCAGCCCTTTTACAGTCCTTGCCCCCCCATAGCCCATTACCAGACAGCCCCCATCAGCCCACAGCCCATTACCAGTCTTAACCCCCCCCAAAGCCCATTGCCAGTTCTAACCCCCCCCCAACAGCCCATTACCAGTCCTAACCCCATCAGCCCACCTCCAGTCTTAACCCCCCAGCCCATTTCCAGTCCTAGCCCCCCCCCATAGCCCATTACCAGACAGCCCCCATCAGCCCACAGCCCATTACCAGTCTTAACCCCCCCCAAAGCCCATTGCCAGTTCTAAGCCCCCCCAACAGCCCACAGTCCATTACCAGTCCTAACCCCATCAGCCCACCTCTAGCCTTAACCCCCCCAGCCCAGCCCATTTCCAGCCCCAGCCCCCCAATAGCCCCTTACCAGTCCTACCCCCCCCCCATAGCCCATTTCCAGCCCTAACCCCCCAGCACATTTCCAGCCCCAGCCCCAATAGCCCATTACCCGTACTACTCCCCCCCATAGCCCATTTCCAGCCCCAGCCCCCCCAATAGCCCATTACCAGTCCTACCCCCCCCCCATAGCCCATTACCAGTCCTACCCCCCCCCGGCCTAAACTAAAATTTAATTTAAAAAAAAAACCTGGTGGCTGCCACCGCGGGGCCCCCTCTGCTGCCGCGGCAGCACGGACTGACCCGCGGGGGCCCCGTCTACAAGCTGAAGCCGTCGGGTCGGGTCGGGTCGGGTCTCCCTCCCTCCGTGCAGGCTGCAGGCTGTGAGAGACGCGAAGGGAGAGCGTCTCCTCGCGTCTCTATTAAGCCCGCAGGGGCTGATGGGAAATTTCCCATCAGCCCCTGCGGGCTTAACAGAGATGCGAGGAGACACTCTCCTTTCGCGTCTCTCACAGCCTACAGCCTACAGCCTGCAGCGAGGGAGGGAGGGACGACCGACCCGACCCGACCCGACGGCTTCAGCTTGTAGACGGGGCCCCCGCGGCAGCAGAGGGGGCCCCGCGGTGGCAGCCACCAGGTTTTTTTTTAAAATTGTATTTTAAAAAAATGTACTTGTTCTTTTTTTGTGGGCCCCTGCCGGCTGTGGGCCCTACGCCATGGCGTACATGGCGTATAGGTAAATCCGGCCCTGCCCCTACCTGCAAATTGGTGGAGACAAAGAACCAATGAAAAGCCCAGACTGTATTGACATCACTCTCATGCCTCTATCCTCCTCAGCCACTAGAGGTCTCTTCAGTATCCATTCCCAAGCATATGGGAGAAGATGGCAAGTCTCACAGAATTTCAACATGGGCAACAATGAGTAATTAAACAGTAGAGACCTATGTATAGGAAAGCATAAACAGAAGGCTGTCAGTAGAAGATGGACCTGCAGAGCCAAGTATATAAATCATAGTGGATCTCAGAGTACTGCTGCAGAAGAACAGAGCAAACACACATCTAGGGGGTGGACCCTAGACTGGTCTAGCAGGACTCAAGAAAAGGACATTATCTGGTAAGTAAAATGTCACCTTCCATATTGTCCTGCTAGACCAGTCCAGACAAGTGTGATATACCAAAGCTACACATCCACTAGTCAGGAAGAAGTCAAAGCAGCTCGCAAAACCTTAGAGCCAAAGGCCGTGTCTGCCTAAGCATGGACATCCAAGCAGTAATGCTTGACAAAAGTGGAAAGTAATGCCCATGTTGCCACCTGACAAATGTCTGCAGCGGTTACTGAGCTCCGCTATATCCACAAGCACATTTGCGCTCAGGTAGAATGTGTGTGCAAACTTTCTGGAACTCGCTGGTTCTGCAACAGATATGCCAAGGCAATGACCTCCTTAATCAAGCGCCCCAATATAGACTTAGCTGCCGCATCACCTTTGCATGGGCCAGCAAACAGCACATACTAGTGGTTCAGACATTAGTTTCTGAACAGGTACCAGTCCTACTTTTCCCCCTCTTTTAAGACAGGAATAACTACAAGGGAGCATATTCCATTTTAAAACCTAACTAACTAGCAGGCTACTGTGCAGGTCAGAACCAAATGACACGGCTTACTAAAGTCTAATAATAGTTACTCTGAGCATAATAGTTGCATTGGAAGCAATACTGCATGAGTAATTATACTGTGCATACACATAAGCGGTTAAAAAAAGTTAATACTGAAATAATATATGTAAGATCAAATCAACTCAATCAATGTAAATGATACAATATAATGTTCAGTGTAACTTCAGCTGAACACCTAAATGCATCAGTGTGTTAGTAAACAAAACACAAGCTTTTCATTGATGAATGAAGCAACTCAATTAAAAGTAATGCATAACCTGGGGCATATGTGGTGGAGATGTCAGAAGATTCGCTTATATTGGAAGAAGATTGATAATTATATGAGCAGGGTCATACAGCAACCGATCCGCTGGACGGGGTCGCTTGTGGTCTTTGACCAACTTGGACCACTACATCCGAAAGGGAAGTGGGAGCATATTTTAGTCAGGAAAGCATGACCGGTGGGTAAGGGCCCGATACTTCATAGATGGAGGGAACCGACCGGCCCTACCTTCTGGGAATGGCGTAACAGCTTCCACCAATTGATGCTCATGGAGAGGAGGGGGGCTAGAGGAAGTGTTTGACGCTGGGCTTCATTCCTGCTGGTATGGGAACCATATATTCAAATATTGCGGTCCCATACTTGGAATGAAGTGCTTCAACAGGGCTGAGGAGACCTGGGGGGTAGATGGGGGAGAGAATGGGAGGAATGCGACACTAACTAATAAAGGGAGTACTGTATCCATTGTATGTGTCCACTGAGAGAGGTCGGATGCTTAGGGAAGGGCTGTGGGGCTTAGGGAAGGTTGGGTGGGAGCGGAGGGGGGGAGGGGGTATAATTGTGAACTTTGCTGTATCTTTGTGAATGATCTCTTGAGGAACCCTGGACTGGGGGATAAGAAAAAAAACAAACCACCAGGGATGCTATTTCTGCATTTAGTTCTACAAGATCTGTACTGTGTGGATGTGATTTCAATAAACAGTTTTCAAAAAAAAAAAAAGTAATGCATTACTGAAAAGTTAATGCCGTCACTAGTCAATGAAGTGACATTCCATCAAATCTTGCAGATGCATGGTAGGTAGTGGAGGTCCATGGCATACAAACAACGCAGGGTACACATTTATCTTTGCTGATATAAGGAAATCAAGAATTGGATTGCCGAGAGAAGAGCAAAGACAGGCACAATGACATGAGACATAAAATCAGTCTGTAAAATGTCCACATCATGCGAATCAAAGTTGTGATCAGTGACATCAAGGCTCTCCTGGTCAATAGCAAGTTCAGGTCGAGGATAGGCCTGAAGTCTCCTGTCTTTTTTGGTATGAGGAAGTAACATGAAGAGAACTCTAGGCATTGCTGGGGTGGAGGGACTTCCTTGACAGCTTCCTGCAAGGTAAGACTTACGATTTTTTTTTCTGGAGCAGAGAGATGTGTTGGAAATCCATCTGGCCCTTGCATACAAAGGAATTGGGTGGTAGAGCCTTGAAATTGAGTTGATAGCCTATACTGACCAGCTGCAGGGTGCAGTGTTCTGTAGTGATGAGGGACCATCTGTGAGCAAAGAGTGTTAACCTTCCTGGAATGTGAGAGGGGAAGGGAAGTTGAAGAGGCCGACTGGCTATGCCCTCTAGCAAGGAATCAAAAGCTCCCCTAAGGCTGAGGTTGTGGAGTTGGCTGAGCCTTAGGAGTTTTAGGGCAAGGTCCCTGCTGCTTTTGTTGGGACTGTTGAGGCTGATATGAAGAGTAGGAGGGGTAAGAAAGATAATACTTCCACTTCCTGGGGTACAAGGGCTTCTTTGCAGAAGTCTTTCTTTGTTCTGATCAGCTGTTTTTCTAGACAAGCGTTTCATGTGGAGGTCATCTGTTTCAATCCTACCTGCTTTTTCACACCAGCCTTTTCCAAAAAGATTTTCTCCATTGCAGGGGATGTTGATAAGTTTATCTTGTACCTACTGCTCAAGATCTGAGATTTGCAGCCATGCTGTCCTCCTTGCTCCTTGTCCTGCTTGTTACCTCAAAGGCATTGAAAGCTGCCCTAGTGAGAAACAGAGGTGTTTTGGGCATGAACAACCAGAGCCTCATGAGGGGCCCTCTTATCTTCTGGGAGAAAAGAGCTGAACTCAGAGACATCCCTTAAAAATATGCCCATATAGGAATTGATCTGGGATCCCAATATGACAGCCCGGAATGCTTTCTTGCCAAAAGCATCGAGAGTCCTAACACCCTTGCCTGGAGGAACCTATGAATGGTTTTTGGTACTTTCGTCCTCCTCATAGCAGGGAGTTATGTTTTCTGAGAACCTAGGCAAGGAGGGACTCAATACAGTCTTCTGCCAGTGGCAGGGTTGGAGAGTGGTACTTCCCACATCTACGTCATCAGATTTCTCAGGATGTTATGGATGGGAAGAGTAGCTGCTTCTTTTGGTGCCGATGGATACTGGAGAATGTCTAACTCCTCCGCCCTCGGTTCCGTCTCCATTGACACTGAGATCGAGAGGGCTGCCACCATGTCCTTGATGAAGTCCTGAAAGGACATGCCTTCAGGTGGAGACTGACACCTCTCATATGGTGGAGAAGGGTCTGATGGAATGTCTCGGATAGGGTCAGAATTGACCGATTCCGGTTCCGACTTGGAGGACCCCGAATCTGAGTCCAATAGAAAATCAAAATAATGTCTTTTGGTACCTTGGTATTGATGATGCTCCATCCCTGACGTCGAAGGTCAATGCACATGGCGTTCTGCATTGAAACCAGAATGCGTGGTACGCAACGCCTGAGAATGAACCGGGGTTGGTGGAAGTGTGGAGGGACCAGTACTCTGGTTATTCCCCCAGAAGCACCGGGCACATTGACATCAAGAGACTGCATCAGAGCTGTGAGCTCAGAGGTAGAACCCGAGGACCTCGAAGGCTCTGGCACAATGGCCACCAGGATCAATACCAGACTCCGCTCAATGGCTTGGACATGCTCATCAAGGGTGACTGGAGGGGACTGCATGACTTCTAGCCCAGAAGCCTGAGCCACCATCCCCAAGCAAGGTATCGGGGGCTCCACCAAGGACATAGTCCTGGGAGCATCCCCGAGCCCCTCTGCAGTTTTGGAGGGGGTATCCTCCTGCCGGGACTATTTGGCCAGTCGGTCCAAGACTTGATCTGCAGATGAATGTCGGTGCTGTTGTCGAGCATTGGAGTCCGAGATCGACACCAAAGACCTTGAGCCCTTTGATATGGATGCTGAGGTCTTTGATACCTTATCTGCCAGAGATCCCGATCCATGTTTTTTGCTGTTTGGAAGCTGAAGATGAATGTGAAGCATGCGACAACTTCAACGGCATGGGGGTTCTGAGGAGTGTGCCAAAGGGGCTGAGTCTGACAGAAACAGTTTAACCCACTGCTATTCTTAGTTCTTGAGTCTTCGTGCCATCATGAGACACATGAAGAAATGTCATGGTCAAGGCCTAAACATTTTAAACACCAGTCATGCTGGGCAGTGACCAATAAAGTAGCATGGCACTTGGTATACTTTTTGAACCCACTATGGGGTTTCTTCATCTTTGAAAAAAGGACAGAGGCCAGGTCATATTGGGCAATGGAGGCCCAAGTGAAAAAACAAGACAAAAAAAAAAAAGAATAATGCAAGACCGCTCCAGGTGACGAGAATGCAAACCTCCAGTACCAAGAAGGTACTGAAAACAACTTTAAAAGAAGTTTTTTCACGGTGGGACTAGGACAAAGTCCTGATGGCTCTGCAGAAAAAAAGATGACTAAGAATTACTGGGAAGGCAAGAAGGCAGACACGCATGCATGGAGCGATGCTACCAAAAGCATTGCTATTGGATGCTGGGGAGCATTCCCGCGCCAAGCTCTGTCGATGCCTGCATTCCTGCTTGTTCCTGGAGATGGAACAATTGGCTTATCCAGTTTACCCAGATAGCACTAGGACTTAGGAATACATTGAACAAACTTCCAGGGAAGCTGGGTCAGACTCAATTTAGCAAACTGATATGAAAATCTGTGAGCTTAGTTGGCGCATAAAATATGTCTCAGAAATCAGGGCTGTAGCAAGGGTGCAAAAATAGAAGGGGCACTGACATCATCACTGGGACTTCCAGGAAGCCCAATAAGAGCAAGTTCCTGCATGCAGCTGGATGAGGGTGGGGGTGGGAATATCGAGTTCACAAGTTGCACAGGACACATTTCTAGTTTGCTATGGTACTTCCGGTGACACTGCCAAGAAAACCCAGGAGCTTCTGGGTCGCCAGGAGTCACGACTGACTCAAAGGCACACATTGCATTGCATGGTCCAGCTCAGAAGATTCTGACATCTTTAGTCTGTAAACTTTACTAAGACAGGTAGGGAGGGTGCAATGTTATACCGAAGTAAAACAGCTTTGAAGTAATGGAGCATATTGACCTGAATTCATTTACAGGAATGTTGCCTGCCTTCATTTATTTGAGGTATTTTATGAAAATGTGTGGCTTTCAGATATCAGGTAGCAGCGTCACCTTTCCACTGACACAAATTCTGAAAGTCAGCCTCCTGCATCAGTATGTTCCCCTCCTTGCACGGATATTGTTTCCAAGCTCATCTCTACAGCACTGCAAACCTCTAGTAACATTATAAAAATGAGAAGCAGTAGTGGTAGAAACATGAGGTATGCATGAGTAGGCCCAGAGACCATCCATATTTCCTGAAAACAGCAAGATGGAGGAAGCAAGTACAGCAACCCACAGCTTCAAAGCTTTTTTTCAAAGTGTACATCATCCTTTAATTACTGCAGTAGCAGCAGTGCATCCATGTGTTGTCTTCAAAACATGTTATTTCTCTCTGACTTTACAGTGATGTCATGTTACACTGGAAAATATATGAAAGCAGTAACACAAAGCTGAAAATGTATCTGTTGTGGTCACCTGCTCTGTGCCAAGCATACAGCAGTAAATATCCTTTCAGGAAAACATATCAACATTCCTAGCCTATGCTATTCCTTTCCTTGAAAGTTCTGTTGGTTTTTCCAGGACAAGATAGAAAACCTGCAAAGTCAGCTGCGCTTGAACTAATCCCTCTAGAGCAGTGGTTCTGAACCAGTTCTCCTTGAACCCCTAGGCCAGTCGGGTGTTCAAGTTATCCCTAATGAATATGCATGAGATATATATGCATTAGAGATATCCTGCCAACCTGACTGGTTTGTGGCCCTCTAGGGCTGGATTCAGAGACCACTGCCTTACACCTCTATCATTTAAGATTGTGAGTGGGCAAGGTGCAGATGTCGTAGACATCAAAAGGGTAGATAGAATGTGTCACATGCCTCCTCAATTCTCACCACCACCAAAAAGTTGTCTAATAGACAATATTTTGGTGGTGGTGAGAAGCAAAGAGGCATGTGACACATTCTATCTACCCTTTTGATGTCTACGACATCTGCACCTTGCCCACTCACAATCTTAAATTTATTTATTTATTTTATTTTATTTATTTATTTATTTCAGTGCTTTTCTATACCGCCCCTTCCAGAGATCAGGGGCGGTTTACAAGGAACTTAAACAACAATATAGCAGAACATTGCAATATTGAATTACATTAAACATTAGTTGAGTAAAAACAAGGAACTTAAACAACAATATAGCAGAACAGTGCAATATTGAATTACATTAAATATTAGGTGAACATAAACTAGGTTACATAATAACTAGGTTAAATGGAAAACAATGTGAGGGTTATTAACATAAAAGGAAGTATAAAACTATGTTACAAGGAGTCATAAAACTATGTTACAAGGAACCAGAAGGGTGTAAGGGTGTAAGGGTGTAATGACAGAGGTGTAAGGCAGGGGTCTCCGAATCCAGCCCTAGAGGGCCACAAACCAGTCAGGTTGGCAGGATATCTCTAATGCATATATATCTCATGCATATTCATTAGGGATAACCTAAACACCCGACTGGCCTAGGGGTTCAAGGAGGACTGGTTCAGAACCACTGCTCTAGAAGCTAGGGTAGACAGAGACACAGGTTTATTCACCTAAGGCAGGGGTGGGCAATTCCAGTCTTGGAGGGCCGCAGACCAGTCAGGTTTTCATGATGTCCCTAATGAATATTCATGGCCCTATTTCCATACAATGGAAGGCAGTGGATGCAAATAGATCTCATGAATATTCATTAGGGACATCATGAAAACCTGACTGGTCTGCGTCCCTCCAGGACTGTAATTGCCCACCCCTGACCTAAGGCATTCACAGAAGCACTACTAATCATCTGACTTTCAGCCTGATTGCTAACCTTTTTTATCCACAAGCTGCTTCTTTCCCCTCTACGAGTTACTTGCTAAATGATTGACTATACTTCCTCTTGAAACCCAGTTCCTAGATTGTGTTTTCAAAGTCTAGTGGGTGGAATTTGGGGTCATGGTGGGGCAGTACCTCCCCCCTTCCAAGCAAAGGAATTAGCATTGGCTCAAGCATGCAGAGTATGGCTCATGGAACTCTTTCCAGTCCCTCTGAGTGCGTATGTGCATGCACACACCCATCTGTATCTACATTGCCTCTGTGTGGGTATGTGTTGTGTCTATCTGTGCATATCTCGATTTTGTAGGTTTATCTGGTATGTGTATCTGTATTTTGTGTGTATATGTATTTTGCAGGCCCGTATGCATGCTTGCATATGTGTGTGTCTATGTATGTATGTACATGTTAGTTATGTGGATGTCTGTGTGTGTATTTATATCTGTGTTTTTTCTTTGTGTGTCTATGATCAAGAGAGAAGAAAAAGGAGGGCTGTTTGACAGATGCACCTCCGTAATCGCTATGTTACTCTCAGGGGCAATTTTTCCAAATGGATTAGTTTTGCACATCTTCTAGTATCAATCATTGCAAGGGACCGTAACTTTTTGTTTTCTTTGACCCAGACAAGCCCGGACACCCAGTCACTAAGAGGACCCTCTCCCAATGGATCTCTGCATGCATCACCTTTTGCTACTCCCAGGTGGGCACCGACCCTCCATCAGCGATCTACATCCACCAGCTACAGGCCATGGCTGCTACCCTGGTGAACTTCCATGCCGTACCAATACAGTCTCTAAAATGCTTGTATGCAAATGCTGGAAGTCTAAAAAATAAAGATGGTAGAGTTAGAATATATAGCACTAAATGGGAAGTTAGATATGATTGGTATCTCAGAGACATGGTGGAAGAAGGACAACAAGTGGGACACTGTGATACCTGGGTACAAACTATATCATAATCATAGAGCTGATCAAATTGGTGGAGGGGTTGTGCTCTATGTTAGAGAGGGCATTGAAACACAAAGGATTAAAGTTCTACAGGAAACAAAACTATCTGTAGAATCTCTATGGATTTAAATCCATGTAAAAAGGGGAAGGCAATGACAGTGGGGGTGTACTATCGACTGCCTGGCCAGAATGAACAAATGGATGATGAAATGCTCAAAGAAATCAGGGAAGCTAACAAAAGTTACAGAACGGTAATAATAATGGGTGATTTCAATTACCCCGGTATTGACAGGGTAAGTAACAACAGGACATGTTAGGAAGATAAAGTTTCTAGATGAAATATATGACTGCTTCTTGGAGCAGCTGGTTCATGAACTGACCAGAGGGGAAGCCATTTTGGACTTAATCCTTAGTGGAACACCAGATCTGGTGCAACAGATAAGGGTGCTGGGGCCACTTGGCAATAGTGATCATAGCATGATCGCATTTCATTTAATTAATGGAGGAGGAATGGTAAGGAAATCCACATTACTACCTTTTAACTTTCGAAAGGGAGACTATGATAAAATGAGGAAAATAGTTAAGAAAAAACTAAAAGGAGCAGTTGCAAAGGTTAAAGATTTACATCAAGCTTGGGTGTTGTTTAAAAATACTATCTTGGAAGCCCAGACCAGCTGTATTCCACGCTTTAAGAAAAGTGGAAGGAAGTCCAAAAAACTGCCAGCATGGTTTAAAGGTGAGGTCAGAGAGGCTGTTGTTGCAAAAAAATCATCTTTCAGAAAATGGAAAAAAGAGCCAAATGACAAAAACTGGAAACAGCAGAAGCACTGGCAAGTTAAATGCAAGGCATTGATAAAGCAGGCAAAGAGAGAATTTGAGAAGAAGCTTGTGTGGAAGGAAAAACACATAATAAAGATTTTTCAAGTACATTCTTAGCAAAAAAAACCTGTGAGAGAGTCAGTTGGACCAGTTGTACATAGTTACAAACACCATTCTATGTAAAGTATACTTAAGTATATAAAATTGTTAGCTGTTACATGTAAACCGCCCTTGATCTCTGGAAGGGGCAGTATAGAAGAAATAGATAAATAAATAAATGAGATGATAGAGGGGTAAAAAGGACACTAAGAGGGGACAAGGCTATAGACTGAATGAATTCTTTGCTTTGATCTTTACTGAGGAAGATGTAGGGATGTTAACCATGACTGAAGTGGTATTTAAAGGTGATGCTCCAGAAGAATTGAAAGAAATATTGTTACACCGGGAAGATGTATCACAATATTTGATAAACTGTAAAGTAGAAAACCACCAGGACCGGATGGTATACATCCAAGGGTGTTGAAAGAACTGAAATATGAGATTGCAGACCTGATATTAGTAATCTGTGAACTATCATTAAAATCATCCGTAATATACCTGAAGATTGGAGGATCGCCAATGTAACGCCAATTTTTAAAAAGGGTTCCAGGGGTGATCCGGAAAACTACAGACCGGTAAGCCTGACGTCAGTACCAGGAAAAATAGTAGAAACTATCATAAAGAACAAAATTACTCAGCATGTAGTCATGGCTTAATGGGAGACAGCCAACATGGCTTTAGACAAGGAAGATCTTGTCTTACTAATCTGTTATGTTTTTTTGAAGGTGTGAATAAACAGGTAGACAAAGGTGAGTCAGTTGATATAGTGTATCTGGACTTTCAGAAAGCCTTTGACAAGGTCCCTCATCAGAGACCTTTGGCAAATCTAAAAAGTCATGGGATAGGAGGTGATGTACTATTGTGGATCAGGAACTGGTTAAAAGACAGAAAGCAGAGGGTAGGGCTAAATGGCCAATTTTCCCAATGGAAAAAGGTGAATAGTGGAGTACCCCAGGGATCTGTGCTGGGTCCGCTGCTTTTTAACATATTCATAAATGATCTGGAAAAGGGAATAATGAGTGAGGTTATCAAATTTGCAGATGGCACAAAACTATTTAAAGTTGTTAAAACCCAAGAGGATTGTGGACAATTGCAAGAGGATCTTGATAAATTGGAAGACTGGGTATCCAAATGGCAGATGAAATTTAATGTGGACAAGTGCAAAGTTATGCACCTAGGAAAGAAAAACCCAAACTATGGTTACACGATGCAAGGTTCCACATTGGGAACCACCACCCAGGAAAAAGATGTAGGCATCATCGTGGATAACATGTTAAAACCCACCGCCCAGTGTGCAGCAGCGGCCAAGAGAGCAAATACAATGCTAGGTATCATAAGGAAAGGAATGGAAAATAAAACAAAGGATATTATAATGCCTCTGTATCGTTCCATGATGCGACTGCACCTTGAATATTGTGTGCAATTCTGGTCGCCATATCTTAAAAAAGATATAGCGTTATTAGAAAAGGTACAGCGAAGAGCCACCAAAATGGTAAAGGGTATAGAAGGATACTCCTGTGAAGAGAGGCTAAAAAGGTTAGGGTTCTTCAACCTGGAAAAGAGACGACTGAGGGGAGATATGGTAGAGGTCTATAAATTAATGAATAGAGTGGAACGGGTAAACGCAGATCGATTGTTTACGTCATCAGAATATGAAGACTAAGGGACATGCAATCAAGCTACAGGGTAAACTATTTAAGACTAATAAGAGAAAATATTTTTTCACTCAATGTGTAATCAAACTCTGGAATTTGTTACCAGAGGATGTAGTAAAATCTGTTAGTGTAGCTGGGTTTAAAAAAGGTTTGGACAAGTTCCTGGAGAAAAGGTCCATAAATCTTTTTTAAAAGGGACACAGGATATCACAGCTTGACCCAATACAACCATTGAGGAACCTGTGTCTTTTGGGAAACTGCTAGGTACTTATGTCCTAGATTGGCCACTGTTGGAAACGGGATACTGTGCTTGATGGACCTTGGTCTGACCCAGTATGGCATATCTTATGATCTTATGAGGATATCTGCAAAGCCATGACCTAGTCATCCACACACACCTTCCAGAGGCACTGCTGCCTAGACCAGCTTGTACTGGCTGACAGCTCCTTCAGCTGCTCTGTCCTGAGCACATCACGGGACAAGGGCCTCAGATACAGACAGACTCCAGCCGGGTGTAGCAGCACCATACGGACTTGGACACTATAGCCATACTACATTGCTGCTGCTGTTTTTGATAACATGGAGCTTGCTCTGCTATTACTCTACTGTTCTTTAGAACTGTTGGTAGTTTTTGCTCATTTTTGGTTCACTCGTTCCTCATAATTACAATTTCATGGTACTAATGGTGTGGTTATTCTTGCTTACTTGATGCTGTCAATAAACTACCTGTTTTGCAGACCCTATTAGTGTTAGTTGTCTGTCTCAGCATGGCTCCATCTGACTGCAGCTACAGCAGGCCTCATGGCCATGTCTAGAAGTCACCAGGCATGGCTGACGCATCCTCCTTGTCTATGGAGAAAGTAGGTTTACTTACCTGTAACAGAGGTTCTTTGTGGACAGCAGGAGAAATCAGCTGGACATTCCCACCCTCCTCCCCTACAGATGCAATCGATACTATGCACAAGCACAGCTGGACTTGAACCGGAGGGCAGAGCCCGCTGTCCTACCTGCAAAGGAAAACCTTGGCTTGGAACTAACTGAGCCAAGGATAGGGGCACCAAGGCAAATGCTCAGAAAGACTTTGCCTTTCTGAGCTATATGAGAGCACTCCATCCATGGTGCTGTCAGATGATGTCACCAGTTGTGACTGACTTATCCCGCTGTCCAAGGAGAACCTCCATTACAGGTAAGTAACCCCACGTTCCTCTTGTACTGAACAAAAACACAGACATCAGCAATGCACATTTCCCAAAACTAACATATTCCAGTTAATTAATTCAAAATAAAATACCTTTTTTCCTACCGTTATTGTCTGGTCGTTTTATTTTTTCTGTTACAATACCCCATTCTGCCTTCTCCTACTCTGTTTTCTCTTAACCCTTTTTCCAGTGTCTGCTGTCCATTTGCATTTCTCCTTGCTCTTCCTGTCTTCTTCCATTCCTTTTCTATGTCCGTCTCTAACATAATGATCTTTCCCTTTTAGCTCCTTCTTCCATGTCTTACTTTACTATTTCTCTATTCACTCAAATTTCACCATCTGTCCACCCCTCAGAGCTCACCCTCTCTCTGTTCACCACTTAGAGTTCAGCATCTGCCTCTCACTATCCATGTCTCAGAGGCTGAAACAAGAAAACAAGGGACCAACATAGAAGATCTCTAAAGGAAAAAAAGGGACTATAGTAGTTGGTATGAAAGGGCATACTGGATAGGCCTTTTGGTCTTTTCTGCCGTCATGTTTCTATGTCCAGCATTTTCCTCTTTGTCCATGCCTTAGAGTCCACCATCTCTGTCATCCCCTCATAGCTCGGCTTCTCTATGTATGCGTGCATGTGTCATTGGTGCATGTTGGAGGATGTGTAAATATGTGCAAGCATGCATAGAAACTGACAGCAGAAAAAGACCACATGGTCTATCTAGACTGTCCTTCCATATCCACTACAATAGTCCTTTTATCCTTTAGAGATCTTCTTTGCTTCTCCCATGCTTTCTTGAATTCAGATACCGTCCTCGTCTCCCCTGCATATTACTCCTGAGTTTTATCCCCTTTCACTCTTATCATATGTCCCCTCATAGCAGAGCTTGCTTTCAATCGAAAGAAGCTCTCTTCTTGGGCATTTATGCCAAGGAGGTATTTAAACGTCTCTATCATATCTCCTCTAGCCTGCCTCTCTTCTAATGTATATATATTAAGTCTGTCCCCATATGCTTTCTAATCATCTTAGTAGACACCATCTGCACAGATTCTAGCATGCTTATATCCTTTTGAAAGTGGGGTCTCCAGAACTGCACAGAATGTAGTCGCACCAGAGACTTGTACAGAGGCAGTATCATCTCCTTTTTTCTGCTGGCCATTCCTTTCCCTATGCATGCAAGCACCCTTGTGGCTTTCACCATAAGCTTTTCTACCTGTTTAGCTACTTTCAGATCATCAGAAACAATCACACCCAGGTCCCGCTCTTCTTTTGTGGACAGAAGTACTTTGCTCCCTACACTATGCCACTCCTTTGGATTTTTGTAACCTAAATGTATGACCCTGCATTTTTTAGCATTAAATCTCAGCTGCCAAATTCTTCAAGCTTAGTTCATGTTATCTACTTCTTCCTGGTTGACTACTTTATTGCAGATTTTGGTATCACCTGCAAAGAGAAAAACCTTACCCAACAGCCCTTCTGCAATATCACTAACTCTTATATATATTTACATTAACTCCATGCTGGTCCAGTGCGCAGTTTTAGGAGTTATGTTGGGGTTGCCAAGCCCTTCTTGCTGTTTATATTGGAGTGGGAGGTTTTGTGTTGGGATCACAAAGTCCCTCTTGTTTTTCAGTGTCGGAAGTACTGTGTAGGGGCCACTAAGTCTCTCTTATTTTTATGAAGGTCAGAAGGTGTGGGTGAGTGGGTATGGGTGTCCCTCCCTCTCTTGTTCATGACTCCCCTCAGAGGTTTCTTGCATTCTCTCTCATATGATCCTCCAGCCTTCCCACAATCTATGTTCCTCCAGACCACGATGGCTCAGCAGCTTCCTGCATCTGTGATTGGCTCTCTGAATGGTGGAGCCACACAGAACAGGAAGCTGAGACCGATCTTCAAACCACAAGATCAGCACAAACTTTCTGCCCTGTGTGGCGCCACTATTCAGAAAGCTGATCGGCATCGCTGGTGCAGTAAGTGCCGCTGACCACTTAAAGGCCCCTCATGCATGCGTTGCATGTCAAACTTGCAGTGCACACAGGGGTGGCTAAAGGCAACCTGTCACCAAAGGCAAGAGATGAGCTGGAACCCCTCCCCTCACACCCAAAATGGATGACCCTCCTCAGTTCTAGTCAAGGAGCAGAGATGTCCCCTTAGAACACTGGCCAAGTGGCTGCCTCAAGAAAAGAAGAATGCAACATATTCCCAGGTTATAAAATTAAAAAAAAAACAAAAAAAAAAAAAACTTTGTAATGTTTATATGGAGCAAAATTTGTAGCAATTTAATTATATAGCCTGGGAATCTAATATAAACCTTGTTGACTCCTGGCACTTTACACTGGACCAACACTGTATTAAATGTAAATATATATTCCGCCAAAACCAAAGGAGATGCAAGGTGATCACACACCAAGGACCAAATTAAAAGCGAGAACCATACAACGGTCCCCCACTTCCATTCCATGTCCAGTATTTGCCCTCCACTTCCACGCCTCTCCACCAACATCCAGTTTCTGCTGTCTATCTGCATCCCGTATACACCATCTGCCCTCCACCTCTCCCAACCTTAACTTGTGGCCATCATCTGCCCTTTGTCCCCCTAGGCCCATGTCTAACATCTGTCCTTTCTCCCCTATCTCCACCCCATGTCCAGCATCTGTTCTCCATTCTCCTATGCTCCCACCCCATGTCCAGCATCTGCTGTCTTCTCACATCTCATGTCCACCATTTGTCCTCCATCTTCCCCACCCTGTGGCCACCATCTGCCCATCTCCTCCCACAGTTAGCATATTCAACCCCCATTTCATGTCCAGCATGTACTCTCAATCCCCCTCTATGCTCTTCCAATGTCCAGTATCTGCCCTCCACTTCCACACCCCCTGCCACCATCCAGAATCATCTTTCTACCCTATCCCATATCCACCATCTATCCTCCACCTCTTCCACACCCACCCTGAGGCCAGCATCAACCCTCTGTCCCCTAGGTCACTCCATGGCAATATCTGTCCCCATGGCCAACATCTGTCCCCAATCCCACCCTGGGTCCCTCCATGCTCCCCCTCGCATGTCCAGCATCTGCTCTCTCCCCCATGCCAACGTCCACTTCCCCCTGGCCCCCCATTCAGCATCTGCCTCTCCCCATGCCAATGTCCACGTCCCCCTACTCCCTCCCCCCCCCCCCACAGCCTACTGCCGCCACTGTTGCCTCTCTCTCTCGACCTTTGTGGCAGATACACTAACAAAATCACAGGGTCTTTCTTACTCCAGGCACTTTGAAGGCCATGCCTGTCCCACCTCCTTCTGACAAAAAAGCATGCATCCGAAGGGGGCGGGACCTGTAGGACTTTCAAGTGTGCTGGAGTTGCAAAGACCCCACGCTTTTTGTTTTGTTTTAAGAATTTATAGCCTGCCGCTGCCACCGCTGATTCTCATCAGGTTCGATCCGGCAGTGGCAGTAGGATGGGGGGTGATACTGTCACTGCCATAGACCTGGCAGAAGCGGTGGCATGATGTTTGCCACTACTGCTGATCTCGGGAAGTGGCAGTGACAATGACGGCGGTGGGTTGGGAGAAGAGGGATGGGCTGGGCAGGCATTATGTGAGCCAGTCGTTGCTGATGTTCCGGGACACTTTTGCTGCCCTCAGAATTTGCCACCCCAAAAAAACAGCTTTTCACATGTTGGTTTTCACTCTTTGCCGGCAGTCGGCCTGGCCATATAAAAAACAGCCAAGCCAGCTGAAAACCAGCCATTTGGCAACTCTAGAGCCACTGCATGTGACAATAAAGCTACCTCTGCAGGCCATAACCAGCAGTAGGAAGGAAAGGCATGCAGACTGGAGAAAAAAGCTCAGTGGGGAGGATTCGGCCCATGGTCCATAGTCTGAGTTCCCTGAGTTAAGAACTAAAAACTAAACAGTTTTGGCTAGAATTGGCTAGAATTTCCCTCAGATGTTTATAGAGGCCTGCAAAGTTTAATTGTTCTATTTTTACTTTGCTGGCAAAAGTTCAGCATGCTTCGTGAAGTTTAGCAAAATATTTAGAATGTTTTGCAAATGTGCAAATTTACCTAGTTCCCAAATGGGTCCTAAAAATACATTTTAGTCCTCATATATTGCAAATGTTTTCCATGAAACTGTTCAAAATTCTATTTTTATTCATCCCCACAAGTAGTTTTGCAAGATGTTTCAATTTCTATTTTTCCTACAAAGAATACATATCTTCAATCTAGCCACATCTGTTGATCTCCCCAATTTACTGTAATGATTGCAAACACTTTGTAGTACTTGGCCAGAAAGACGGTATAGCAAGTTCACTAATAATTAGGGCCATGCACAGTAAGGGTCTCTTTTACTAACAGTTAGCTCAAGCTATCTGCTGCATGGCCCATTTTATTCCTGAGTTGTGTGGCAGATAGTTTGAGCTTAGTAAAAGGAGCCCTAAATGCCGTGGTGGCCAATTTTACTCCTATGGCAATGGTGGCACTTAGCACATGCTAATGTCTGATAGTGAACTAAGCTTTAATAAACATGGCCCTAAACTAAACAAAATTTTACAAAAATAGCAATTGCCATCATATACTATGTTACCATGTTAGGTATGTGTTTCATCTTTTATGATGCTTGCTGCAGTTAGTCTTTAAGGTCCCACCACCCTCTGTCATTTTTGCTACAGTAAAGCACACACATTTCACATACTTTTAATATAAAGTTACCAGATGTCCCTGATTTTGAGAATTGTCCCCAATTTGGAAGTGGCATCCCAGACTCCATGGACTATAACCACCACTTGTCCCCAATTTTAGTGAAGATAGAGGCAAAGGACATTGCTTCTCCTTCATATCCCACTAATGCAGTCTTCTAGATCCTGGTAGAAGATGATGTAAAATTAACTTTTTTCTAAAAAAAAGAAGAGAAATTTTAGAAATATATAGAATATGAATCTATATGCATAAAATACAATTTAAGCATATATGTTATATATGTATGTGCACTTAACTCAAAAAGAGCTGCTACTTTCTCTTTTAAGCTTTTGAAATTACTGAATGTTACTTAGATTGGTGATTTTGAAATATTTACAGAAAAGATGCCTGAGGAGGAAGGAATCTGCCCCTCCCAGCCCAGCTCAGCCTTGCCCAGGTGTTCCAGATTTGCTCTCCAAAAATCTAGTAACTTATTTTAATCTTTAATTTTACTCTAATTAGCTAGTGTGGTTTTACTGCTTGTAATTTCCAGACGTTTATTTTCTATTTTTCTTTTTAGAGTCATATTTTAGTTTCAGTTCTGGCTTTCTAGAAATGAAAGAAAGAGTTTCATTTCATCTTGTTAATAGCGTCAGATAAGCGTCTGTTGTCACATCCCCACTGCAGATAAATCATCACCTCTGCACATTTTTTTGGAATTGGGCAAACAGCAGCGCTGGAGGTAATAAAATTCAAGTTCTTAACTGTGATCCTAAACGCCACCAAAAATCAGAGCATTTGCAGACTGCCTTCCTACCGCAATACTGCCAACTCTACTTGGCCTCTGGGATTTGACCACATGTTCCCAATACCTTGTCTCCTCTGTAATTATCCCATGATTTCTAGAATTCTGCAACCATTGTGCTCTTACCACCTCCCCTCAGTGGCTCTCCCATGCATCCCCCACCTTTTCATACATTGCTCACGAGTCTACGCCCCCTCTCCCAGGTTTGTAACATGACTCCATGTTCTAGAACTTCCAAATAGCGAACTAGCAAACCACAGAAATAAAATAAAAAGCCCATAGAGTTAACAGACATTTTTTGGCAGGGATTTAAGATCATGATTCAGAATAGTTATTCACTTCCCATTTCTAGACTGGGTGCTTTGATGGAAATTATGCCCCACCCAGAAAACCAGTTTGCATTATTGAAAACAACAATATTTCAATCCCTCTTACACCATGTTCATAACAAAAAAAAGGCAAAATTCAAAAGTGCCCTCAGTACAGAAAAGGAAGAGGAAGACCTAGCAGGACTTCAGTCACAAATTGAAGAGGGCTCAGACAGCAAGGCAATGAGTTTCTAGATATTTGCCAACAATAAATCATACATATAGAAATATAATTTCAATATTTGTGTACCACTTTAACCAAAAAATAGTTCAAAGTGGATTACAAAAATAAAAATGATATAATGCAAGTACATGGTCGTGTATCAGACAAACAAAATGATTATAATCTAAGCTATAAAATACTGTATAACAAATGAAAAGCATTAGGGGCATGTTTACTAAAATGTGAGACGTTAGCACATGTTCAACTCCAAAGATTAGCTTAGAGGCTGGCGCTAGCTTTTGGGGATGTGTTCGCATGTCCCTCTGCCATTAACATGTTGAGGCCATGCTAAACGAAATGTAGGCACACATAACGCCAACCCTTGAGAGGATAGTAAATACACCCATGTCAAAGCCAACATTTGTGGTCAGCATGCTCCAGTGACACCCATACTAACCACAATGTTCGATCACCACCTACATTCCACCCCTAACCCACCCAGTTCCCACTCTATCCCATGCATAAGAGTAATATAAGATGTCATTTTGAAGCAGTGGTCCAAATGAGCTAAAAATCATATTAAATACAATGAAGGAAAGGGAAGAACCAAATTTTACTCTATAAGTTCTATTTTTTAAGAACTCTGAATGCCAAGAAAACACACAATTCGCAATTCCTAATTCACTTAGTTTTAGCAACAATAGATCATGATGTACTAAATCAAAAGCAATGGTCAGATCTAATTAATTAATTAACAACATTACTGGGCAGTTTACAAAATAATGTACAGAAATATGCATTACAAGCAGAAAGCAAAACTGATAAGCAAGCACAGAAGCAATATATTAAGAGTATACCTGACCATAAAAATACGTTTTCAAATTCTTCCTAAAAAAATAAGGAATCTGGAATACTATGAATAGCAAATGTTAAGCAGTTCCACAACAAAGAACCTACAACTGAAAACATTAGAGACCGCAAGCTCTGCTGCCCCACTATCGAACAAGGAGGCGAGCATGCAGTTTTAATCACTTGCAGTTTAAGTGTCATGGTGATGCACCATCTGTTCTTTGTACATTATTAACTTCTTATATTCATGGACAGGTGTTTTGCTCTAGCTCTCAAGATCTCATCATATCTTGAGAGCTAGAGCAAAATGCCTGTCCATGGATATAAGTTAATAATGTACAAAGAACAGATGGTGCACCACCATGACACAAACTGCAAGCGATGAACATTGGGTAACCAGTGAAACTCTTGAAGAACTGGCATAATAAGGTCAAACGTATGGGTGCCAACAATACAGTTGCGAACCACATTATTGGCACCCTTGCATTTTAGGTATGTTGTGTACAATATCTGCAGAAATAATTGGAAATATTCCAACTGAATGTCATCGTAATATTTAGATACCACTCCTTCCCAAGATCAGGGGTGGTTTACAGAGAACAACAACAGAACTTTACATTGAAACTTCAATAACTATATACATCAACTTATGAGAACAATATAGCAGCAACTATGTACATTATATTGGTATATATATATTCATGGTAACCTTAATATAATATCTATGTACAGTATTACAGTATTACAGTGGGTATGGTCTTCAAATTGACATTGAGCTGGTGACATTAATTAGGATGATCTTGAGAATGCTCATGGGTGTTGCCATAATACTCAATGAAGAGGTGAGTTTTTAGCTCTTTGCGGAATTGTTGTAAATCTCTTATAGCTCTTAGATTATCGGGCAGAGCATATGATTATAGGGAGGAGTGGCCTAGTGGTTGGGGCAAGTTACCTCAGGCCAGAAGGTCAGGGGTTCAAATCCCACTAGAGGACAGCAACCTTGGGCCAGAAGGACTGGGGTTTCTAGTCCCACAGGTGCTCCTTGTGGTCTTGGGCAAGCCACTTAACCCTCCACTGCCCATGTTCCCTGTAAAATAGTTATCTCCAAGTTATAATGCCCTGTTCAATGTAAACTGCCTTGATATCATGAAAGGCAGTATATAAGAAATGTTAAATAAAATTTCATAATGCTGGTGCAACATATGAGAAAGCTCTTGTGCTTGTATATAGGTTCATGTTACAGATGTGATGGGGTATGGCCAAAGTGTTTTGGGTGCAGTGTCTTCTTATTCTAGAGTGAGTGGGGGTCATCATGAGTGATGATAGAGGTGTTGTTGCAATTTTATTATGATGCTTAAAAACAATCATCAAGTATTAATATTTACTTCTTGTTACAATTGGCAACCAGTGCAGGTTATGAAGAATCGGGGTAATATGATCAGATCATTTTGCCTTGCATACTATACGATGACTTGCAATGTAGACGTAGAAATTTTGCCTTGCATACTATAAGATGTCTGTGCAACGTAGATGTAGTAATTTTTGAGAAAAATAAAAACAAAATATGACCTGGACAGGATTAATGGCACCCTTCAATAATATTTGGTTGCACAACCCTTGGCAGTGATGACAGCCTCCAAACATTTCTTGTAGCCATCTATAAGTTTCGTACATCTGTCTGCTGGTAGTTTTTCCCCCTCTTCAACTGTGATTTGTTCCAGCTCATAAATGTTTCCAGAATTCCTTGAACCAATGGATATTTCATCTCTTTCCAAAGGTCCTCCATTGGATTGAGATCAGGACTCATTGCTGGCAAGTTTAAAACAGTCCATGTTTTCCTTTTTAACCATTTTTTTGTACTTTTAGATGTATATTTAGGGTCATTGTCCTGCTGGAGAACCCATGATCTATGTTCCAGATCTAGCTTTCTAATACTAGGTAGCACATTTCACTCCAAAATACCTTGGTAGTCCTATGACTTAATGATTCGTTTAACAGCCCCATAACATTATGGAACCTTCACCATATTTAACTGTAGGAGAGAGTTTTTTCCCTTCTTCTTCGCCTGTAAATGTATCGCTGGTCTGCATTGCCAAAGAGCTCAAGTTTGGTTTCATCTGTCCACAGAACATTTTCCCAAGAGGATTATGATTTCTCCAGGTGGCTTAGGCATGCCTTTTTATGTCTGCCTTTGAGTAATGGGGTCCTCCTTGGGCTTTGCTCATGAAGTCCTTCTTTGTTTAGTGCACGGCATATGGTGTGGGTTGAAACCACCACTCCAGATTGCTCTAGGTCAGCCTTAAGCTCTTTGGCTGCTGTGCATGGTGTTTTTCCATCAGTTTGCACTAACCTTCAAAGTCTTCTTGGGTTCATTTTCCTGTTCCCACCATGTCCTGGGAGGTTCTTGACAGTTGCATGAGCAGAAAACGTCTTACTAACATTGTGAACTGTAGACACAGGAATTCAAAGGTCTTTGTAGATGTCCTTATATCCCTTTAAAGTTTGATGTTTGGTGATAATGGTTTTTCTGATGGTCTCAGGCAACTCTCTTGTCTTCACCATTATGAAAATGGAACAGGGAGTGAATGTGGCCATTTTAAACATTAGAGTTATCTTTCATTGGTTGAATCAAATCATGTGAGTATTGACAGTTGATCACAGGTGCATCTAATTTTACTGCAATGGGAATGTTGTTCTTCTGTTCAAGCTGATTTGAATTGTTTATAAGAGTGACAATAATCATGTCCTGACAATGTACTAGTTTTTATACGATTTCCTTTTTTAATTGGTCTTGTTTCATTTCATACTTTTATGTGTCAAATATGTGTGCATATATAGTCCAAAGCCATTTCATTGGCCACTTTTTTTTAGGAGATAATGGACATTAAGGTGTTAAACTGCAAGGGTGACAATAATGTCGACCACAATTGTAACTCGCACCACTGCATTCTGCACAAGTTGAAGAAATTTAAGGACGTATTGTGGCAATCCCAAATAAATCAAATTACATTAGTCTAAGTGGTGGAGGACCATTGCCTGAACAATTGTCCAGAGGTGTGTGTGATGCAAATATGAATGCAGCTTACACACTAAGCAAATCTTTAAAAAATACATCTCGTACCACCCTTGACTACCTGAGTGTGAAAAGAAAACTCTGAATCCAACAAAACACCAAGATACCGAATACTATCTCTAACCAGGACAGTGTGAGGACCAAGAGCAATAGGCTGAGGAGGCCAATAAGTTACATCCCTATTTATTATAAGTGCCTCCTCTTTTTTTCTTAATTAATCTGCAAATCATTATTGAAGAACCACTGCACAATGGAGGAAAACTGCTGGACAAGTTGCAATAAAGTAAGAGGGAAAGCAGAGTTACTTAACTTTAATGGAGGTTCTCCATAGACAGCAGGGGTATGCAGCCCCACTTCATGGTGCTGTCCCCAATTGTGCTGGTGTGCTGGGCTCTCCCCTAGCTTAGAGAAGTCCTTTGTATTTCTCTAAGCATGTGCGGTAGGACCCTGATGCGATTCCCACCCAATTCAGTGCCGTTCAGAGCTGTGGAGCAATAGTTTCAAAAATTAAACATATATACAATGGGATTGGATTTGTGCAGATCCTGAAAACAAGTTTTTAGTTCTTTGAGCTACATGGCTTCTTTGTGCTGCCTTCTTCTCTTCTTTTTGTTTTTTTTACATTTTTTTTATGTGGAGAAGAGGGTAGGTGAGTGTGGCTACATACCCCTGCTGTTTACAGGTAAGCAACTCCACTTTCTCTGCAGACAAGCAGGGGATATGCAGACACATGCCATGGTGAGTCCAGAGCTGTGGGCTGCATGGTATGTTTGTGGATGCATGGCCCAGGCTACAAGCTGTGATGGGCAGAAGGTGAGGTAAGTACTCAAGAGGCAGATAGGTTTTGGAGGACTGCCTGTCCAAAGGCTAAGTCTCTTGCTGTTGAACAATCCAAGCTGTAGTGTCGGGTAAATGTATGAATGGACATCCAAGTAGCTGCTCTGCAGATATCTTGGATGGAGACTATGGCTTAACTGGCCACAGTGGTGGCAGTTGCATGTAATTTATGAGGCCCAACTCACCCTGGGGCTGGTAAGTGAGCTTGGGCATAGCAGAAAGATATACAGTCTGAAACCTATAATGAAATAGTCTTTTTTGAAGCTGGCCGTCCAGGGTTATTGGGATTGAAATGACAAAACGTTGCGAGGAAGATCTGCAATCTTAGTTGCATGTAGGTAATAAAGTAGTGCAGGTATGGAGGGACTGTTCTGGTGAGTCTGCCTTGAAATCATGAAAAAAGGGCAGGAAGCACAATGGACTAGTTCAAGTATAATTCCAATACAGCTTTTGGAAGGAACTTAGGATGTGGCTGTAAGAGCACTTTGCTTTGAAGAAACTGAGTGTAAGGAGAGTAGTGCATGAGTGCTTGAAGTTCACTGATCTTCCATGCAGAGTTATTGCCACAAGGAATACTGTTTTCCAGGTAAGATGTTTTAGGAGAAGCTGATCCAAGGGATTTGAAGGGAGCTTTCATGAACTCTGCTAAGACCACATTCAGGTCCCAAGCCGGAAGAGGTGGTTTGCTGGGAGGCTTGGTATTCATGAGACCTGGGTTCAAGGCCGAAATTGCAGGGGAAGGGAGCCTTAAAAATCACCAGCAGTTTGTACCTTCTTCAACTACAAGCAATTTGGAAGCCCCCTGTAGCAAGGAAGCCCAGGGCAATTGCCCTGGTTGACCCTCCTAATGCTGGCTTTGCCCTTGCTTCTCCTTTCCCACATAGCATCTTCTCCTTCCTCACTCCCCCCAGCAACTGCCAGTATCAGTCCCTTACTCTGAGCCTCAGCACCTTTTCTCAGCCCCAGAATCATCTCTCTCTTCCAGCCCTGACATCTATCCACAATTAATTTTGAACACAGTGGTGGGAGCATGTTCCATTGTTTCTGCTGCTGTGTTGTTTTGGCTGCACTGCTGCTGGCTCCACTAGATCATGCAGTTTTATTTGTGACATGCCAGTTATGGCTAAGATAGTTTCATGATCTTTAAAATTTCCTACAGAACTATAGTTCATGAAGAGAATGAGAGGGGAGGCAAGATGGCGACAGGAAGTGGTCCCAGAGCAGTAGCTCTGCATTGATCAGATTTCCATTTGCTGGTATGAACTCCATGCTCGTTTTTGTGATGGGGCAGAGGAAAAGGAAGCAGGCCAACCTATCCTTGGATTCAGCATTGCTTCCCACTGCCGGTCAGAGGACTCTGGATCATTGCAGTTTTGTTGCCACCGGCCCTGGAGCGGTATCTTCGCCAGCATCGCAGAAGGATGTCTTAGCGCAGCTGGGCGCATCAGGGGTGTCTCTATCCTTGGAGCAGTGTGTTCCCCCAATTCAGCCTGGAAGTTTATCTTTACCCAATGCAGCGCCTTCCCCCCCCCCCCCAGCTTATTGAAGAGCATGGCGGTGTGGGGAAGCGAAGAGGGCTCGTTGGTGTTTGCAACTTTGCACCTTGGATCCCCTGCATCAGTCGGCTGGGGCTTCTATAGCTGGTTCAGCTTTTCCCGTGGCTGAGCAGCAGTTGATGGGGATTGGAGGAATGCATCTTCTGGCAAATCGGGTTTGGTCAAATTTGTTGTTATCACTATAGATGTGCTGTGGGATGCCATAGCTGCTTTGACTTCTTCCTTATCTGCTGTTGTGGGCACAGCGAGTACTGAACTTTCAAGTTTGAAAATGAATATTTCTGAGGTATCCAGAATCCAGGAGTAGCAGGTGGGTTCTATCTCTCATCTTAAGGAAAATTTTGGACACCTCCGAGAGGAGCATGTTGGCTAGGAAGATGCAATATCTGGAAAATCAAGCACAGAGGAATAATCTTTGGTTATTGAACTTTCCAAAATGTCCTGTCCTGTCTCCCCTGGAAATGGTGAGGAAATACTTCTGTGAGGTGCTCAAGATCCCACAGGAGCATTTGTCTCCCCTGCCCAGGGTCCAATATCTGTCCATCAGCATGGATGATCTTGACAGAGGACTAGGTTTGGGAGATGTATCTTTAGAGACTGGGGACTTAACTGGGTTTCTGGAAATGATAACTGAGAGAACCACTATGCTTGTTACCCTAGCATTGGAATTGGATAAGGCTTTGATTCTTCATTCTTTTTTAGGAATATTAATGAGCAATTTCTGGGCTCTCAAGTTTCATATTTTTCCTGACTTGTCTCGGGCTACCCAGTATCGGAGGAAGGGGTTTCTGGCCTATCGGGCCAGGGCCTTGTCCTTGGGGGCTACCTTTTTGTTAAAATTCCATTCTCATTGTTATATTTCCTATCAAGGTAAAAATTTTCTTTTCTTTGAGCCCAAACAGCTCCTTGAGTTCCTTACTGCAAGGGAAGATACTGAAGTGGCTGTGACTTCCCGTACAAAAATGCAATGTGTGCCTTCAAGTCAGTCCTGACTCCTGGCGACCCAGAAGCTCCTGTGTTTTCTACAGCTGACGCTTAAGTCTCTGCCTATTTTTTGTTTAGTTTTCTCTTTGATAGCAAGGACTTGATTAAGATTGTAATTAGGGATCTTGTTTTATTAGTTTTCCTGGAGCCTCTCCTGGTTTTTTTTCCTTTTTGTGGGCTAATATATGGATTGTTCCTTTTTCCTTCTTAAGTTTTCTTTGCTATGCTGTCTATTCCATGTTTTTTTTTGGTTCATTTAAGTGAATGTTTGGGTGTTCATGTATAAATGCAAATTTAAAAAATATATATAAAAAAAAAGAGAATAATTTTGCCAAACTGAAAACCAATAACCGGGTAGCTGGACCGGCTTGCCTCCCCTGGGTGCAATAGGATCCCATAAACCTTACCACCCCCCCCCCCCCCACACACACTTTTCCATCCTTCCAAAGGACTAACCCCCCAACCCCTCACTCCCCCCTTTTCAGTAACCAACAAACTTGACAAGACAAACTCTGTTATGGGATGCAAAAACTGGTCGCAGCTTTATTTGTAATAATCAAACGCTTTAACATCCAAAACATATTCAATAGAACCGTAAGTCACTGGAGAGATCCGTCACCAGCCATACTACTAGCAAGGTGACCTCTCGTCCCCCGTGTCTTGGCCAAGCCCCCGGCCAAGTCCTAATACCCTTCTGCCGACTCTGCCATATCAGTAGCAAAAGTCTACACGGGTATCACCAGGTCGTGGGCACCCCGCCCACGCCCCAAAGGCCTAATAATAAATTCGGGACCGGAAAACCTCCGGGAACCCGCCACCGGCACAGGTCTGATGCTCAATCTGTGCCGCCCCCCCAAACTGAAGCTGCGACCAGCGTGTAGCATCCCGTACAACCCTCTCCAGCGCCTCTTGCCAGTCGTTCAACAATAAGTCGACACCCACTGGCGATAGATGAACCCCATCGTTCCTATACAAGCCCTCACAATGCACCTCGACCCAGTCGTGCTGAACCTGCAAACCACCCAATTCTGAGACCCAACGCCCAATTTGCCTGTTGACCTTGACTAGGCCCCTGGACCACCTACGTTGACCCCAGCACGCAGGTCGCGGAATAATGTCTGACCAGACCAAGCGCACCCCTGGAAACCAGCGCACTACCACCGCTAAATCCCTTTTTGCCACGTTAATCAGCTGTTTGCACGACCAAGATGCCAAGTCGTTGCCCCCCAGGTGAACTAATAAAATCCCCGGCCATGGGAGACGACTCCGCTGGTGTCGAAGCAAAGGCAGCAGCTGCATCCACTTCAGCCCACGCTCGCCCAGCCATGCCACAGACACCACTGCAGGATCGACGCCCAAATTTCTTCCGATTGGCCTCTCCTCAGCCCTCCGACCAGCCCAGAAGACGAAAGAGTGCCAGAGGATCCAGCAAGTAAGTAGAATACGCACCAGAGCTGAAAAAGAAATGAACAGTTAAATAACACCCCCCCAGACATCCCCCCCTTTTCATAAACGCACATAGCCTTGAAAAGCCTTGGACCTCCACCTGCCAATGTGCTGTATCTGACCCCCAGAAAACCCCAGTCCCGCAGCACTTGTAGCCGCCCCAATGCGAAATGAATGCGGAGAGAATCACCCAGGATCCTCCACGATGCGACGGAGAGCTAACCTCATGACCGCGGACACCTGAAAATGCGTTACCACCTTACCGTCCTGATGAACCCATAGACACTCCCCTCCCACCGGGTACGCTTGCAAATATTCCCGCATCGCCGCCAGCGGGCAAGTAATACCACCTATCGCAGTCAAGACCACCCATAGGCCCTTCCCTCGCTGATCCGTTTTGGATCTGTCGAGCAGTATCCGCATGATGGACCCGTCAAACTGGACATGACTCCGACGCATTCCCCTCTGCGCCCCGACCTTTTTGGAGCTCGCAGTAAGTTCCCCCACCCGGAAAGCCCCAAAAAATGCCACCGTAAAAAACGCCCGAAAAAGACGAGCTTCGTAAATGGAAACCACCACAGCAGGCAAAACCTCGCATATTTGCACGAGCAACTCGTGCATAATAGGGCGCCGCCTGTCCGGTGGAGTCGGCCGCAAATGCTCCCAACCTCGCAAAAGCTGCCGCACGACAACACTCCCCCACAGTTGCCCCCATCCCACCACGCGCGAGAAAAAAGCGAAACCCGCCATATGTCCCTTTACCGCAGACCGGGACCAACCAAGACATTTAGCCCTTCCTATATATCGTCCCAACCAATACTCCGAAACTGACCCCCCTCGCCAACCACAATCCCCCAAAAAAGCTACCACCATTCTGCATCCTCTCCGGTAAGACTCCCAGGTTCTCTCAGCCACTGAACATCTCAGGAGCTCCTTCATTTCGGCAGGCCAAAGGTCCACAAGTTCCACGGGACAGCATGCCCTTCTAGGTCCGCCAACGGCACCAGCCTCCGAAATCGGTCCATCTGCAAACGAGAAAGCACATCCGCAATGCAATTAGAATGACCTGGAATATGACACGCCTTTAGCACCACGTTGTGACGCAAACAGCGCAGTACCACAGCTCTCATAAGCGCCCCAACCTGCAAACAACGCGGAGAGTAAAGATTAACCACGTTCACTACTGCCTCATTGTCACACCACCACACTAATTTTCGATTCATCAATTTTTTGGGCCAAAACTCCAAAACTACCAACATAGGAAAAAGTTCCAAAATAGTTATATTCTTCGTTAGCCCAGCTTCGCACCAGTCCTCAGGCCATTTTTCCGCACACCACTGCCCACCGAAGTAGATCCCTATCCCCACACCCCCGGCCGCATCGGTGTAAAGCTGTAAGTCCTCGCAGGAATACTCTCCCTCCAAAAGGACCTTCGTCCCGTTGAAGTCCTTCAAAAAGACATCCCAAATTTTCAAATCCTCCTTCAGAACTCGAGAGAGCCGTAACCGGTGATGCGGCTTTGCAACCCCGGCTGTCGCCGCCGCCAAGCGGCGCAAGAATACCCGCCCCATAGGAATCACTTTACAAGCAAAGTTAAGAGATCCAATCAATGCCTGCATTTCTCGCAAAGTGATCTTTGACGAGGCCAGCACATTCGCCACCAACACCCGTAAGCGCACCACTTTTTCGATTGGCAATCTCGCCACCATCTGCACCGAGTCTAACTCCACTCCCAAAAATGTGAGTTTGGAACAAGGTCCCTCCATTTTTTCCGCAGCTAATGGTACCCCCAATTCTGACGCCAACTCCACGAAACCTTCCAATAGCTCCGCACAAGCAGTGGTATCCCCGGCTCCAACAAACAGAAAATCATCCAGATAATGTACTACTGCGGACCTAGCAACTTTACGCATCACCGCCCATTGGAGGAAGGAACTGAACTTTTCAAAATACGCGCAGGAAATCGAGCAGCCCATGGGCATACACTTATCAAAGTAAAAACTCCCTTCCAATTGAAAACCTAATAGATGAAAACAGGAGGGATGAACTGGTAGCAAACGAAATGCAGATTTGATGTCGACCTTTGCCATCAGAGCTCTGGGCCCCGCTTCCCGAACTAACTCCACTGTCCTATCAAAGGAGGCATAGCGTACGGTACAAAAAACACGCGGTATGTGATCATTCACCGAAGCACCACCTGGAAAAGACAAGTTATGAATCATCCTGAATTTGCCGGGAACCTTCTTCGGTATGATCCTCACCGGCGACACCACAAAATTCTGAAAGGGCGGCTGAACGAAAGGCCCCGCGAACCTACCTAACGCCAGCTCGGACGCCACCTTGTCACGCACAACTGAGGCAAATCGCCGCACGGAAGGTAAATTCCTTGCAGAAGCCACTGAAACAATACCTTGAACCGGTATAACAAAACCCGACTGAAAACCCCACCTTAACATGTTCCCTACCCCCCACTTAGGATACCCGAGCAGGCACTTCCGCAAGCGGTCGACTCGAATGGGTGTGGGCGCTAAACCAAAACTACCCAAACTACTTGAGGGCCGGCGAAGCCGGCACTGCCGTACCTTTTTTAAGACACTTGGCAGCTGAATGACCCCCTCCACACACGGAACACGCATGCCGGAACTTGCAGTCCGAAAACGGGCAGGACGACCTGTTAAACCTCCAACAGACATCCCCCCCTGCACCTGTCCCAGGCCTAATGGGCGAGACAACTCCACCGCGCCAAAAGGAACGACCAACTCCACCAGTTGAACCCACATATCCCCTACCGCTGCCACCCCCCGCCGATGACCGTGCCGACATCTGCATGAGCCACAAGTTGATGTCCTGCATCCCCCAAGTTAACGACTTGTGCTCCTCCATCTTGTCCCTAAACTTCTCGTCGTAGTTAAGCCACGACCACCCTTCATGAGTCTGAGAGGCTTCTAGAATGGAATCCGCATAAGCAAGCAGAATACCATATTGACCGGGGAAATGGTGCCCCCACACACTAGCCAATCGCAAAAAGGCACGCACCCAATTGACCACCGTCCTGGACACCTTCTTTACCCTCCCCGCCTTCTCATCTTCTTTTCGCTTTTTGCGGCTCTCCCCCGAGTGCTTCCGACCTTCTAACAAACGAAAGATATCAATATACCTCCTCTTGCGAATTTTTCGCCTCAATTTCCTAGGAACACCTTCCCATAACTCCGCCAACGCCGTCACATTCGAGGGGCCGCTAGACCGCCCTGACTCTGCCGCAGACCCATCCCGTAGCACCATCCGCCCGGATTCAACCTCTAAGGAGGAAGAGGAAGACTCGGTGGAAGAAGACGATGATGAATCGGAACTCTGACCCCGCCTGCACGCATGCTTCCGTTTTTTTGCTCGCTTTACGGGACCGCTCCGTCGTACCACCGCTGCCCCCCACTTGCGATCCGATATTGGCTTGTAACTCACCTGACCCCTCCTGCGTCCTCAGCATCCCAGGCGATTGCACCGCCTCCGGTGTGGGCTCCTCTTGAGACTGCTGCTCCAGAGCGCCGACCGCATCCCCGGCCGAATCCGTGCTTTGGTCGGATTCCCTGCGTGGTGCTGCCATCACCGCTAGCTGTCGTCCCGCCGCTCCGAGCGCTGGTCCTGAGGCCGCAAGCCAAGGAAGCTGTGGAGAAACAAAAGGACAAAGAGCAGGAGCAGGGGGGTACCCAACCGTCCAAGCCGGCTGCCAAGCACGTGCCCAAGTAGCCCCAGAAGAGCCTTGACCTCCCGCCGCCCAATGATCCCACCCAGAAAATTGACCCCCCGCGGCACTACCCAACATCCCAGCATTGCCCATCCCATAAAGGAGACCCCTGCCAGCACCCCATTCCGACCCCTCATCTGAAGACCCGAAAAAAATAGCCCGAGGAGCACCCCCAGATTGACTGGGCACCACCCCCGAACTCTGATCCACCACATCTCCGCTCACCCCTTGAAACCCCATTGGTTCCCTTGCAGCCGCAGGTGAAACCGCTGCCTCCCCCTGCACCCCGCTAACTTCCGCAACAGCACCGCGCACCCGTGAATGCGACTGCGGGCCTCCGCGAGCCCTACCCGCAACTCTCGCAGCTCTGCCCCTCACCTGTGCGGTTGCCCTGACCCTGCTTGCCACAGAAACTGGCATAGGGCGCACAGATCCTCCATGCTGGCCCCCAGCCCTACCACCAACTCCTTTTTGGCCTGTAGCACCCCCACGAGCTAACTGACTGCCAGCCCTAGAGTTCCCGCGCCCCAAACCGCGTTGCCCACGGCCTGCCGGCATGCTGAAATTAAAGCACAATTAATAGACCGGGAAAGACTGACCGTAGGAAAGGTAATACTTTATAATTCCACGTAAAAGCTACCCACAAGCAAGGAGAATGAAGAAAGATACAATCAGTAACAAACCACAGCACTGCCGCCAGCACAGAGATACAGCACTCGCCTGACCAGCCGACTTCCGCTCACGGAGGACAGATCAATCAAGGCTTCGGCACCACGAGTCCTGCCGTGCTGCACAACCCTCCGTTTCGCGTGCCTTCACTCCGCCGCCCATCACCAGCTCCGCCGAGACCGAGACGCCCGTTACCAAGGAAGACGGAGCAAGTAAGTCAGCCTTCCCTCCGCATGCGCTCAGGCCGACTGAAAGTGGACGGCTGCACCCCCACGCCCGTCACCACTGCGCATGAGCCCACCCCGTCCAATCAATTTGAAAGATGCAGCGCGTCGCGCCACACCATCACGTCCCTGCCCCCCCCCACCCCGAAACATGCATAGTGTCGCCGCTGCTGCGCACCCGGTTACTTCCGGGCGCATGGACGCTGCCCGCGCCCTTTCTTTTTCTAACGATTTCATTTCATTATCAAAAAACAGATATATTAATTGCCACATGTAGCAAAGCATTCATTCCCCCACAATGCAATAATTTTGAATGGTGAGACTGTAGTTGTTAACAGGGCCATACCACGGTCTGTGAGAGCAATGTGGCCACACAGAGTGTAAGTACGGAAGGGGCACTGATATCAAACCTGGGCTTCTAGGAAGTCTGACAAAAGCGAGTTTATGTATGCAATTGGGGGGGGGGGGTGAAGGTGAGGAGGGCCAGATTCAACAGTTGCAAAAGGCACATTGCTAGCTTGGTACAGTCCTGGCTGTTAAATCTGAATAATATTTAGGCATGTATTGGATCACCAACTTAACTTGTAGTCTCATGTTTAAAAACTTGTTAAATTGTTTTGTCATACTGAATGTCATGATTATATACGTACCTATGTACTCCGCTTAGACCTTCAAATAAATGAATAAAAATAAATAAGTCCTTTTTTAAAATCCATATGCCATGCTGACTTCAACCCTATTTATCAGGCTGCGATTTTCACACAGTGTTTCAGATTATGCTTTTTCCATGCTTAGACTATTGTACTGTGATTCTAATGAGTTTCCCAGCTAGTACCATAAGGGCTCTGCAACTAGGGCAGAATTCTGCAGATCCATTTTGGTAGCCAGTTTAGCAGAAGAGTAGCCTAATGGTTAGAGCACTGACTTATGAACCAAAAAACCAGGGTTCAATTCACACTAGCACTTCTTGTGGCCTCGGACAAGTCACTTAACCCTCCATTGTCTCAGAAGAATCCAAGTTATCAATATCCCTGTTTAATGTACATTACTAAGTTTAAGTTACAGTATAAACTGCTTTGCCTAAGTGATATAAAAATCATATCTGGTTTAAATTATTGTTAATCATATTGAAATTGAAGTATGGTTGAACAGCTTCAGTCTTGACACAGATATTGAGTTGTTATGCACTTTCTCGACCTGTTAGACCTAGTCAAAAAGAAACCCTGGTTTTGCCTTCAGGAAAGAGCAGTAGACTTTAAGTTGTGTGGTAGAGGGCCTTTAGTCTTTATTCTCTAGGACTCTGGAATAGTCTTTTACATGAGTTGAGAGTATTTGATGATATCTGTAAATTTAGGAAATTGATAAAGCTCACTATGAACTGTCATGTGCTATTATTTTTGTTGACTCTTATTGTGATTGTTAAATTAATTGTGAAGGTTCACTGTAGTGACGCCTTGAACTTTATGACTAGGCAATGTATAAATATTGTAAATAAATAAATTAAATTAATAAATATTTAGCACATCCTCCCAAAAATGCTCAGGACAGGTTCCATAAAAACATGCATAATAATTTGTGCCCATTGTAAGTTATTTTCTGCCTCAATAAACTGCTAATGCTAAGTCAAAATAAGCTCAGGTGTCTATATATTTGATAAGCTAGGTCATATGAAAAAACTGGCTCTCTGACCTACAGAGAACATTTCCAAGCAACAGGTCCCATTCCCACTGTTGGGCCTGTCCTGGAGCCCACCCCAACTGCACTCAGAGAAATGCCTGACAACATTCCACAAAAGGAGACTGCAGTCCCAAACGAAGATTTTGCGACTCCATCCAGGGTCACAAGTTGCAGTTTGGGAACTACTGGCATACACTATTGTGTTCTCAATGTACTCATTTTTATGTATTTCACCTGTGCCTTATTCTTAACCTACCTGGTATCTGTATGTATGTATCATTCTGGTGCTCAAGTATCTATCCTTTTATGTAATATGCCTCATGCTTTCCCATTGGAAAAGATGGAATATCAAATGCACATAAGAAAATAAAACTGTAATTATTTACAGTCATTTGCTTCAGCAAATTTTGCATTTAGAAGCCTTAAAGCGTGACTTTAAGGTGTCTGTTTGATATCCTGTTTCGTATCAGAAATGGAAGATACATCTTTTTTTCCTTATGTAGAGCTAATTTAAAAAGAATACTGATCTTTACATGTTTTCTTTTAATATCTGTTGATTTCTTGTTGACTAGCTTACTAATAATATTTCAAAACAGGTATATCCTGTGAGTTGGATCCACCCCCTCTAATATTATAATTCTGTATGTTTATATTTATTTTAAGCTTACTATACCACCTTTCTGTATAGAGGCAAGGCAGTTTACACTTTATATCTATGAAGGATACTAGCAAAATATTAAAGTTAGGGCATATCGACAGAGAGGTTCCAATAAAGACAAAAATAACCCAAATGCCCTTAATTACAGAGCAGACAGAGCTTAAAGATTCAAAATTATCCCTGCCTACTGATAACCAGATTAATATTAATAAAATATGACCTCTAAAATGCTTGTATGCAAATGCTAGAAGTCTAAAAAATAAGATGGGAGTTAGAATTTATAGCACTAAATGAAAGGTAGATATGATTGGTATCTCAGAGACCTGGTGGAAGGAGGACAACCAGTGGGACACTGTGATACTTGGGTACAAACTATATCGCAATGATAGAGTAGATCAAATTGGTGGAGGGGTTGCACTCTATGTTTGAGAAGGCATTGAGTCACACAGGATTAAAGTATTGTAGGAAGCAAAATACATGATAGAATTTCTATGGATTGAAATTCCATGTAAAAATGGGAAGGTGATGGCAGTGGGGGTGTACTACAGACCGTCTGGCCAAAATGAACAAATAGATGATGAAATGCTTAAAGAAACCAGGGAAACTAATAAAAGTTACAATGCAGTATTAATAATGGGTGATTTCAATTATCCCGGTATCGACTGGGTCAGTGTTATAGCAGGACATGCTAAGGAGATAAAGTTTCTAAGTGAAATACATGACTGCTTCTTAGAGCTGCTAGTTCATGAACCGACACAAGGGGAAACCATCTTGGACCTAGTCCTTAGTGGTGCACATGATCTGGTACAAGAGATAAGGGTGTTGGGGCCATTTGGCAACAGTGATCATAACATGATTGCATTTGATTTCATAAATGGAGGAAGGATGGCAAGGAAATCCACAGTACTGCCTTTTAACTTTCAAAACGGAGACTATGATAAAATGTGGAAAACAGTTAAGAAAAACCAAAAGGAGCGGCTGCAAAGATTAAAGATTTATATCAAACGTGGGTGTTATTTAAAAATACTATCTTGAAAGCACCAACCAGCTGTATTCCATGCTTTAAGAAAGGTGGAAGGAAATCAAAAAAATTGCCAGCATGGTTTAAAGGTGAGATCAGAGAGGCTGTTGTAGCCAAAAAAGCATCTTTCAAGAAATGGAAAAAGGAGCCAAATGACGAAAACTGGAAAAAATGTAAGCACTGGCAAGTTAGATGCAAGGCATTGATAAGGCAGACAAAGAGGGAATTTGAGAAGAAGCTTGTGTGGAAGCAAAAACACATAATAAAGACTTTTTCAAGTACATTTGTAGCAAAAAACCTGTGAGAGAGTCAGTTGGACCACTAGATGATAGAGGGGTAAAAGAGGCACTAAGAAGAGACAAGGCCATAATGGAGAGGCTGAATGAATTCTTTGCTTCGGTCTTTACTGAAGAAGATGTAGAGAAGTTACCCATGACTGAATGGTATTTAAAGGTGGTGCATTGGAAGAACTGAAACAAATATCAATAAACAGTAGCAAATCACCTGGACAGGATGGTATACACCTGAGGGTGTTGAAAGAACTGAAATATGAGATTGCAGACCTACTATTACTAATATGCGAACTATCATTAAAATCGTCTGTAGTACTTGAAGATTGGCGCATGGCCAATGTAATGCCAATTTTTAAAAAGGGTTCCAGGGGTGATCCGGGAAACTATAGGATGGTGAGCCTAACATCTGCAAATGGTGGAAACCATTATAAAGAACAAAATTACTGAACATGCAGATAGTCATGGTTTAACGGGAGAAATCCGACATTACTTTAGCCAAGGAAGGTCTTCTCTTACTAACCTATTATATTTTTTTGAAGGTGTATATAAACAGGTAGATAAAGGTGAGTCGGTTGATATAGTGTATCTGGATTTTCAGAAAGCCTTGGACAAGGTCCTTCATGAGAGACTCTTGGTGAAGTTAAAAAGTCATGGGATAGGAGGCAGTGTACTATTGCGGATCAGGAACTGGTTAAAAGATAGAAAGCAGAGTGTAGGACTAAATGGGCAATTTTCCCAATGGAGAAGTGTGAATAGTGGAGTACCCTGGGGATTTGTGCTCAGTCCACTGCTTTTTAACATATTCGTAAATGACCTGGAAATGAAATAACAAGTGAGGTAGTCAAATTTGCAGATGACACAAAATTATTCAAACTTGTTAAAACCCAAGAGGATTGTGAAAAATTTCAAGAGGACCTTGATAAATTGGAAGACTGGACATTCAAATGACAGATGAAATTTAATGTGGAGAAGTGCAAAATTATGCATATAGAAGAAAAACCCAAGTTATAGTTACACGATGCAGCTTTCCACATTAGGAACCACCACCCAGGTAAAAGATTTAGGCGTCATCATGGATAACACATTGAAACCCTCCACCCAGTGTGCAGTGTTGCCACAAAGGTAAATAAAATGCTACGAATCATAAGGAAAGGAATGGAGAATAAAACAAAGGATATTATAATGCCTCTGTATTGTTCCATGTTGCGACCGCACCTTGAATATTGTGTGCAATTCTGGTCGCCGTATCTTAAAAAGGATATAGCATATTAGAAAAGGTACAGAGAAGAGCCACCAAAATGGTAAAGGGGATAGAAGGATACCCCTATGACAAAAGGCTGTAAAGATTAGGGCTTTTAACTTGGAAAAAAAGACGGCTGAGGTGAGATATGATAGAGGTCTATAAATTAATGAATGGAGTGGAACGGGTAAATGTAGCTCGATTCTTTACAGCATCAAAAAATAGAAAGACCAGCAGACATGCAATGAAACTACATTGTAACCCATTTAAGACTAATAAGAGAAAATATTTTCTTACTCAACGCGTAATCAAACTCTGGAATTCATTACCGGAGGATGTAGTAAAAGCTGTTAGTGTAGCTGGGTTTAAAACAGTTTTGGACATGTTCCTGGAGAAAAGGTCCATAAACTATTATTAAAGAGGTAATCCACTGCTTTCCCCAATACAAGCATTATGGAACTTGTGTGTTTTTTTGGGAAACTGCTGGGTACTTGTGACCTGGATTGGCCACTGTTGAAATTGGGCTTGATGGACCTTGGTCTGACCCAGTATGGCATTTCTTATGTTCTTATTGAAATTAGAAAAGAACACCATCAGTTACTAGCAAGTCTTGGCAATGGAAAGTCCCCTGGAGGCATAATCTGATCTTTCCAAGTAACCTAAAATTAATGGAACACAGCTTCAATAGAACCAGTGTTTTTATAAGCCTTAAAACAAAGTCCACTTTGTACCAGCTCTGACATTTACCCTGGAAAGATATGTTACAGAACTAGAAAAACAACACTGAGAAAATGGAATGTTGAACAATGATCCAGACCTTGACCTGAGATAAATATCATACTTAGTGTATATGAGAAATTACTTTGCTTTGAGACTAAGCTCATGTTGCTACTCAATCAGTTCAGGATGAGAAACACATACGAGGACTAAAATTCAGCACTCAGATTCTTAATGCAGGCATGAAAACATTTTGCACAATGCAGTAAACAAATCATATGTAAATAATATATGCATAAAAGATGTGAACCAGCACAGGAAAGCACACCGATCACCACAGAAATATGCATACATTTTAGTGCATCAAGCATCCATTAGCTATAGAACTGATGATTTATAATGAAAAAAGTTCAGATCAAGTTTCCCTGCTGTTTTACCAGCAACATTGACTCCGAATTAGATACTGTACAAAGTTCAAAATTTTGATGTTAGTCATTAGGACCTTTATACAGGTTTTCCATTATATCTTCATTCAAAACAAGGAAGCCATAAGCCAAATGGAGATGGCCTCTTTTGAAAAAGACAGATAAGGATAAGAACATAAGAACATTAGATATGCCATACTGGGTCAGACCAAGATCCATCAAGCCCAGTATCCTGTTTCCAACAGTGGCCAATCTAGGTCATAAGTATCTAGCAGTTTCCCCAAAGGACACCGGTTCCACAATGCTTCTATTGGGTAAAGCAGTGATATCCCGGGTCCCTTTTAAAAATGATTTATGGACCTTTCCTCCAGGAACTTGTCCAAACTTTTTTTAAACCCAGCTACACTAACAGCTTTTACTACATCCTCCGTTAGCAAATTCTTAAATAGTTTACCCTGTAGCTTCATTGCATGTCCCCTAGTCTTTCTATATTTTGATGGTGTAAACAATCATCTATGTTTACCCAGTCTGCTCCATTCATTAATTTAAAGACTTCTATCATATCTCCCTTCAGCCATCTCTTTTTAAGGTTGAAGAGCCCTAACCTTTTTAGCCTCTCTTCATAGGGGTATCCTTCCATCGCCTTTACCATTTTGGTGACTCTTCTCTGTACCTTTTCTAATAATGCTATATCCTTTTAAAGATACGGCGACCAGAATTGCACACAATATTCAAGGTGCGGTCGCACCATGGAACGATACAGAGCCATTATAATATCCTTTGTTTTATTCTCCATTCCTTTCCTTATGATATCTAGCATTCTATTTGCTCTCTTGGCTGCCACTGCACACTGGGCTGAGGGTTTTAACATGTTATCCACAATGATGCCTAAATCTTTTTCCTGGGTGGTGGTTCCTAATGTGGAACCTTACATCGTGGAACTATAGTTTGAGTTTTTCTTTCCTAGGTGCATAACTTTGCAATTGTCCACATTAAATTTCATCTGCCATTTGGATGCCCAATCTTCCAATTTATCAAGATCCTTTTGCAATTAACCGAGGCAGGCGGACCCGGCGCTGCAGGCCCCTACCTCTCGCACCCCCCCCCCCTCCCCCACAACAACCCCGCCCCTACCCTGCCCCCACAAAAGACATAACACCATAATTTTATGGAACACAACTGGTCGCAGCTTTTATTAGCCATAACAATTTAACAAACCAACAATAAAACTTTCCAACCCCTCAATTAGCGGCACCCGGCTGCACCAGCCCTACCTCAGCAAAGCGCCTGCCACCGCTAATGCCATAACTCGCCACCCGGCAAGTTACCATACCCCTCTCCCCAACTTCGCCATGCTAAGCAAAAGTTGGCCGAGGGTTTGACCGGGTCAGGGGCACCCCGCCCCCGCCCAAGTGAAGCCTGCTGCTCCGGACCCCGGAAACCTCCGGAATCCCGCCCCCCCCAGCTGCAACACCCCAAACACCCACCGCCAAACGTTAGGGATGGAGGGAGGGACGCCGGCCCCGAACGCAGCCTCCGCCCGACTGACCACGCGGAGGCTGCTCAGCCCTTAATCCCCCCCCCCGCTCCCCAACCCCCGCTGCACTAATTGGCTCCCGTGCGGCCGCGACCCACGGGAGCCAATCAATTTAAAAGACGTGCACGCGCGCGCTGCCCGCCCAGGCTGCGCACAGGGTCCCCGTGCCGGGCCGCGTGCCCGGTTAACATCGGCCGCCGGGACCCTGCCCGCGGCCTCGGGATAACCGAGGCAGGCGGACCCGGCGCTCCAGGCCCCTACCTCTCGCACCCCCCCCCCACAACAACCCCGCCCCTACCCTGCCCCCACAAAAGACATAACACCATAATTTTATGGAACACAACTGGTCGCAGCTTTTATTAGCCATAATAATTTAACAAACCAACAATAAAACTTTCCAACCCCTCAATTAGCGGCACCCGGCTGCACCAGCCCTACCTCAGCAAAGCGCCTGCCACCGCTAATGCCATAACTCGCCACCCGGCAAGTTACCATACCCCTCTCCCCGACTTCGCCATGCTAAGCAAAAGTCGGCCGAGGGTTTGACCGGGTCAGGGGCACCCCGCCCCCACCCAAGTGAAGCCTGCTGCTCCGGACCCCGGAAACCTCCGGGATCCCGCCACTGGCACATAACACCGTTCATGTGCCGCCACCCCTGGCCCCAAGCTGCGACCAGCGTGCATCATTGCCAGACATATATTCCAAGGCCTCCTGCCAGTCATTAAGGAGCAGGTCCATGCCAACTGGCGACAAATGAACCCCATCAGCCCGATATAGGCCCGAACACCCAACATCCACCCAGTCGTGCAAGATCTGATACCCACCCTGTGCACAGACCCAACGACCAATCTGGCGGTTGACCTTGGTCAACCCCCGCAACCAACGACGCTGCTCCCGGCAGGCAGGCCTTGTAATGATGTCTGACCACAGAACAATAACACCGGGAAACATCCGCCACACCAGTCCCAAATCATCTGGCACCGCCCGGATCAGCTGCAGGCAGGACCAGGACACCAGGTCCATTGCCACCCAGATGCACCAACAGGGCGGCCAGCCACCGCGACGTCCTCCTGTGGCATCGCAGCAAAGGCAGCAACTGCGGCCACCACATGCCTTGCACGCCCAGCCATTGCACAGCCACCGAGGACGGGTCCAGTCCCAAATTGGCGCTGACAGGGCGGTCCGCCGCGCGCAGACCCGCCCAATGGACGAAAGAGTGGCCAGCCACCCAACATCCACCAGGTCCGACACCCCCATCTGAAAAAGAAATAGAAAGGTAAAACCCCAACCAACAGCATCCCGGCCCCTACAGCCAAACGTACCCTTTAAAACCGAAGAACGCCACCTCCCGATGCCTTGAATGACATGTCCCGGTAGCCCCGCCGCTGCCGCACTAGTGGCAGCCCCAATACGAAAGGAGTGCGGAGCAAAACGCAGCAGATCCTCCCCCACTGCGGACAGCACCAGCCGCAACACCGCAGAAACCTGGAAACGGGTTAAAACACGAGAATCCGCGTGCACGAAAAAACAGACTGCGCCCACCGGACGCACGGCGAAATACTGCCGCAATGCCCACACCGGGCAAGTCCGTGGCTCTGCGCCCTCGCCCAGACACACCCACAAACCTTTTCCAAGCGGATTTGTTTTGGACTTAGCCAAAAGGATCCGCACCCCCCCCCCCCCCCCCGCTGCCACCCGAACATGCCGCGCCAGCAGCCCCCCAACACCCCCCCCCCCCGGGTAGAGCCCGCAACCAGTTCCCCGATACGAAATGCCCCAAAAAAGGCTAGGCAAAACACCGCCCGGAACAAGGAAGCCTCGTAAGACAAAGCCACATGCCTTAAGGCCCCACAGACCCGCACCAGGAGCCCATGCGTGATTGGCAACCGCGAATCATGCGGCGTCGGCTGCACCCACTCCCAGCCCTGCAGAAGCCGTCACGTTAAAAACCCCCCAGGAGGAGGACCCCAACCCACCGCGCTCGCAAAAAAGTTAAACCCCGCCAAATGCGCGCGCACCGCCGACCATGAAAACCCGGCGCCCTTGGCCGCCACAATATATTGAGCCCTCAAGCCCTCCGGGACCCCCCCCCCCCGCCTGCCACCCGCAAGTTAACAAGAAGGCGACCACCCTGTCGCACCCCCACCGGTACGAAGACCAGGTCCCCGCTGACACTGAGTTCCTCAGCAGATCTAACATCTCTCGAGGCCAATGCTCCACAAGTTCTCTGGGACCACAGATCCGTCCTTGTCCGCTTCGGGGGCAAGCGCCCGGAACCGCTCCCACTGAAAACGAGAAAGAGCATCGGCAATCTTGTTAGTGCACCCTGGTATATGTTGAGCCCGCACCGCCACATTCAACTGTAAACATGCTAAGACGACTTCCCGCATCAAGCCAGCTACCATCACGCACCTTGGAGTGTATCTGTTAATCACACTTACGACCGCCGCATTATCACACACCACCAAAGCACCCTCCAGTTCCGAAGGCGTTCAGGCCAGAGCGCCAAAACTACCCGAATCGGAAAGAGCTCCAAAAATGTGATATTCCTAGTCAGGCCTGCCGCACGCCAAGACTCCGGCCACCGATCCGCGCACCAGGCCCCTCCGAAATTCACACCCAAGCCCGCCCCCCCCCCCCCCCGCCGCATCAGTGTACAACTGCAAATCATCACCAGATACCTCGGGCTCCAGCAAAACAGAAGTCCCCTTGAAGTCCCCCAAAAAACGATCCCACACCCGCGAATCTGCCCGCATCGCTGTCGTCACCCGGATCCGATGATGAGGTTTCCGCACCCCGACCGTCGCACATGCCCACCTCCTGGAAAACACCCGCCCCATCGGAATCATCCGACAGGCAAAATTTAAGGACCCCAACAAGGACTGCAACTCCCGCAAAGAAACCTTGCGGGCCGACAACACATTGGCCACCGAAATCCGCAAGCGAGTGACTTTGTCTTGAGGCAAACGCGCCACCATGTCCACCGAATCCAAATCCACACCCAAAAAGGTCAACCGTGTCGTCGGACCTTCGGTCTTCCCGTCCGCCAAGGGGACCCCAAACTCCTGTGCCAGCCACACAAACACAGATAACATCCCCTGACAGTCCCCGGAGTGCGCTGCTCCTACAAACAAAAAATCGTCCAGGTAATGCACCACAGACGACAGGCCAGATGCGCGAACCAGCACCCACTCCAAGAAGGTACTAAACATCTCAAAGTAAGCGCAAGAGATAGAACAGCCCATCGGCATACACTTGTCGAAGTAATACCCATCTTGGAAGCAAAACCCCAACAAGGGGAAGGAAGACGGGTGGACGGGTAACAAACGAAAAGCCGATTCAATGTCCACCTTCGCCAGTAAAGCCGACCGACCGGCTACGCGCACCAGCAAAGCCGCCTTATCAAAGGAAGCGTAGCGAACCGTACACAACTGACGCGGGATAGAATCGTTCACAGAAGCCCCGATGGGACAGGACAAATTGTGAATCAACCGGAATTTGCCCGGCTCTTTCTTGGGCACAACACCCAAAGGCGAAATCACCATGTAAGAAAACGGAGGCTCCGAGAAGGGGCCCGCCACCCTCCCCAATTGCAATTCGCCCAACAATTTGCCCTGCACCACCTCCGCCCAACGCCGCACCGAGGGGGAGTTCCGAGCAGACGGCGCCGACACCACCCCCCTCACCGGGATAACGAAACCGTTCCTAAACCCAAAGCCCAAAATCGCCGCCTCACGCCTCCGGGGATAACGACTGAGCCACCCTAAGAAGGCCTCCACCCGCACCGGGGAGGGGGCGCGCCCGCGCCACTCACTGCCCTTTTGGGGCAGGACCGGCCATGCCAGAGGTGCCCTTCTTAAGGCACTTGACCGCGGAATGGGGACCCCCGCACAAGGAACAGACGTGCTGGAACTTGCAATCGGGAAAAGGGCAGGTGGAGCGGTTGAAACGCCAGCACACGTCACTGCTCCCGGCCGAGACTGCCTTTGCGGGCACCCCGGCCGCCCCCCCTCGAAAGGGCCGCACCGCCCCCCCCACCGCCCCGACGCCACTCTTAGCCCCGCCCCCAGCACCCGCACCGGACCTCGCCGACATCTGTGTCAACCACAGATTAATGTCCTGCGTGCCCCACGAAAGCGAGCGGCTTTCCTCCATCCGGTCCCTGAACTTTTCATCATAATTCAGCCAAGACCAGCCCTCGTGCGTCTTAGACGCCTCGAGGATGGAATCAGCATACGCCAGCTGCATCCCATACTGCGCCGGATCTCGCTGGCCCCAAACACTGGCCAACCGCAAAAAGGAACGCGACCAGTTAACCACATTACGCGCCACCTTCCTGACCCGGCCGGCCTTCTCATCATCCTTTCTCTTTTTCCGACTTTCGCTCGAGCGCTTCCTCCCCTCTAGCAAACGGAAGATATCAATGTAGCGCCGCTTTCTGATTTTACGCCTCAGCTTACGTGGCACCCCCATCCATAATTCCGGCAAAGACACCACCGAAGAGGGCCCCCCACCCACACCTATGCCCCCCCCGCAATCTGTAAGCTGCCGAACACCCCCCTTTCCGACCCCCCGGACGAACCACTCGAGGAGGAAGAGGACGAGGACGAGTCCGAGCTGCGACGCCGCCGACACGACCGCCGGTGCTTTTTCCGCGAAGCCCCCCCTTTTTCCCTGGTCGACTCACCCCCTTCCCCCATTAACTCACCCGGCGCAGCCATCCGCTCACCAGCCACCACAAGGTCCTCGCCATCTGCGCACGCCACATCGCTGGAACACCGCTGGGCCGACTCCGCTGCCGATCCACGCTGCGACTCCGCTCCAGCTGGAGAGCTCATCCAGCTCTCTCCGCGAGCCACGCCCGCGGGCCACGAGGTCTGCGCCATAAACTGCCCCTGCGGAGACAAAAAGGGAAAAACAGGGGGGGGGGAAACCGACACCGGCCAGGCCGGAGGCCAAGAACCTCCCCACCCCGCCCTAGATGTACCCTGCCCCCCAGACATCCACTGCTCCCACGGGGAAGCCCCCCCCCGGCGTGCCAAAGCCACCGGGGCAGGGAACCACCCCGCGGGCCCACCACCGCCAGCAATCCACGGTACCCCATCGGGCCGTAACCCTCCCCTTTGGCCCGGTACCCCGAATTCACCCCCGCCCCCCCACAGCCCCAGCCCCAGCCCCCCCTCCCCCACCCGTACCGCTCCAGCCCCGCCCTGCAACCCCTCCCCACCCCCTGAGACCCACCGTGAGAGCGGGAACCCTTCCCGCCTTTTCGGCCCTACACCACACCTCCCCGGCCCCTTTCACCCCCCCCCACCCCCCTCCGCAACCCCCACCCCACCTACAGGCCCAGGCAACCCCCCACCTCTCCCAGGGCCCCCCCTAGACCTAGACCCCCGCCCCTTTGCCGTAGCTTTAGCAGGGGCCAAACCCCCAGCCTTTGCCTTGCCAGGCATCACCCCCCGTCACTGTGTTCTTTTTTTTTTTTTAACACACCGCCACAGACCGGCAGCCAAAGGAAGGCCTCTGAGCCGCTAGGCCCCACCAATCTGCAACCCGAAGGACCCGCGACCCCGACAAGCTGCCCCACACTCACACTGCCCGGAGACGCACGGAGCCCCAACCAGCTCCCGCTCAGATACCGAACCCGCAGCACCGACAGCCTCCCGAAGAACGCAGGTACGCCGGCCCCGAACGCAGCCTCCGCCCGACTGACCACGCGGAGGCTGCTCAGCCCTTAATCCTCCCCCCGCTCCCCAACCCCCACTGCACTAATTGGCTCCCGTGCGGCCGTGACCCACGGGAGCCAATCAATTTAAAAGACGCGCGCGCCCAAGCAGGGCCACACGCGCGCTCCCCGCCCAGGACGCGCACAGGGTCCCCGCGCCGGGCCGCGCGCCCGGTTAACATCGGCCGCCGGGACCCTGCCCGCGGCCTCGGGATTTCCACAATCCTCATGGGTTTTAACAACTTTAAATAGCTTTGTGTCATCTGCAGATTTGATAACCTCACTCGTTATTCCTATTTCCAGGTCATTTATGAATATGTTTAAAAGCAGCAGACCCAGTACAGATCCCTGGAGTAATCCATTATTCACCTTTCTCCATTGGGAAAATTGGCCATTTAGTTCTACACTCTGCTTTCTATCTTTTAACAAGTTCCTGATCCATAATGGAACACTGCCTCCTATCCCATTTTGCTAAAAGTCTCTCATGAGGGACCTTGTCAAAGGCTTTCTGAAAGTCCAGATTCACTATAACAACCAATTCACCTTCGTCTACCTATTTACTTACACCTTCAAAAAAACATAACAGATTAGTAAGACAAAACCTTCCTTGGCTAAAGCCATGTTGGCTGTCTCACATTAAGCCATGACTATCTACATGTTCAGTAATTTTGTTCTTTATGATGGTTTCCACCATTTTTCCCAGTACTGACGTCAGGCTCGCTGGTCTGTAGTTTCCCAGATCACCCCTGGAACCCTTTTTAAAAATTGGCGTTACATTGGTCATTCTCCAATCTTCAGGTATTACAGATGATGTTAATAATAGTTCACAGATTACTAATAGTAGGTCTGCAATCTCATATTTCAGTTCTTTCAACACCCTTGGATGTATACCATATGGTCCAGGTGATTTGCTACTCTTCAGTTTATCAAATAGTTGTAATACATCTTCCTAGTGTATTGATATTTCTTTCAATTCTTCCGCAGCATCACCTTTAAGTACCATTTCAGTCATGGGTAACATTCCTATATCTTCCTGAGTAAAGACCGAAGCAAGAATTCATTCAGTCTCTCCACTATGGTCTTGTCCCCTCTTAGTGTCCATTTTACCCCTCTATCATCTAATGGTCCAACTGACTCTCTCACTGGTTTTTGCTATGAATGTACTTGAAAAAGTCTTTATCCTATATTTTTCTGTTCGTTCTCTGGGAACCCTCCAGGCTAATCTATTGGTTGTACCTACCACTCGGATTGTAGGACTGGAATGTTATTGTAATACGGCTTTCGGCTGCACTGCCCCCAACTCTTTAGAACTCTTTGCTGCTTGAGATATTCATTGAAATCTCAAATAAAACAATTCAAAGCTGCTAATTTGGTTTTTCACTAAGGCTTTTTCAAGTCTAGTGACACAGGCTAATAGATTTATTAAGGATACATTCTGGGAACAGCCCCGTTAAGGACCTGTGATGCAATCTCAAGCCAACAGAAATCAGCTGTGATCAATACAATTGTGGTCAACATTATTGGACCCCTTGCAGTTCAACCCCTTAATGTCCAATATCTCCTAAAAAACAAAAGTGGCCAGTGAAATGTCATTAGACTATATTTGCACACATATTTGACACATAAAAGAATCAAATAAAACAAGACCAATTAGAAAAGGAAATAGTATAAAAACTGGGACATTGACAGGACATGATTATTGACATTGCTTGAGAAAGAGCTAAGAAAATGCAAAGCTTGAAACACGGTGCAGTGTTGCAGTACCCTATTGAGGATTTGTGATTCGGCAGCTATAATCAGCATGATCTCAGCTAAGTAAAACAGAGAGACAAGAAGTTTGAGTTTGTTGTTTTATTGCCATATTATGATGTGGTGTATGTTCCACTTTACTTTTCACTGGTGAGAGAAGAGTTTGTTTAAACCGCAGGTGAATGATAAGAATTGACACACAGCGATTTTTCATACTATTGGCGTAGTATGGTTTAAACTTTCAGTGGGAGCATTCTTGTGGGTGCTTATCCCGCGTTGGAAGGCTGTTTTTCAGCTTCTTTTATACATTGATTAAAAAGGAGGACCCACTACAAGAGAGGGAAACCTCTCACGGTGGGTGATCCGACAAAAATGAGTTGGCAGAAATCTTATTAGATAGGCACAGGAAGGTAGGATTTTAAGTAAATGTCACCTTAATTTGAGAATATTATAAGTGGTGATTTTTTGGGGTATTATATTTCATTAGGACATGATTATTGGCACCCTTATAAACAATTCAAATTAGTTTGAATAGAAGAACCACATTCCCATTACAGTAAAATTAGATGCAACTGTGATCAATTGTGACTTGAATCAACCAATGAATGATGGCTCTAATGTTTAAAATGGCCACATTCACACTCTGTTCCATTTTCATAATGGTGAGGACAAGACAGCTGCCTGAGGCCGTCCACCTGTTTATTCACACCTTCAAAAAACATAACAGATTAGTAAAACAAGATCTTCCTTGTCTAAAGCCATGTTGGCTGTCTCCCATTAGGCCATGACTATCTACATGCTGAGTAATTTTATTCTTTATGATGGTTTCTACCATTTTTCCCGGTACTGACGTCAGGCTCACCGGTCTGTAGTTTCCCGGATCACCCCTGGAACCCTTTTTAAAAATTGGCGTTATATTGGCGATCCTCCAATCTTCAGGTATTACAGATGATTTTAATGAAAATTCACAGATTACTAATAGCAGGTCTGTAATCTCATATTTAATAAAATGAGGGGATAAGACATTTTTCAGATACCGGTATGTTAGTGAGAAGAGGAAGGGCAAAAATGGTATTGTCAGCCTCAAGGGTGAAGGGGAGGAATATGTAGAAGCTGATGAGGATAAAGTGGAATTGCTTAACAAATACGAGTATTTCTTTTCTGTGTTCACAGATGAAGAACCAGGAACAGGACCTCAGAAAACACCCACAAACAGAAACTGAAGTGAGGGGCATCTTGAACAATTTTCAGAAGACTGTGTTTGTGAGAAACTAGCTCAACTTAAAGTAGACAAAGCGATGGGACCGGATGGGGTACACCCTAGAATACTGAGGGAACTTGAGGATCTTCTAGCAGCTCCACTGACTAACCTTTTCAATGCCTCGTTGGAGTCAGGAGTGGTGCCAAAGGACAGGAGAGAGGCTCATGTGGTCCCTTTACACAAAAGCAGAAGTAAGGATGTGGTTGAAAACTACAGGCCGGTTAGTTTAACTTCGGTGGTGAGTAAATTATTGGAAACGCTGCTGAAAGAGAAAATAGTGAGGTTTCTGGAGTCCAGTGGATTACAGGATCCGAGGCAGCATGGATTCACCAGAGGCAGGTCTTGTCAGACAAATCTGATTGCTCCAGGGATCTATCCTTGGTCCGATTCTTTTTAACATCTTCGTTAGTGATATAGCAGAAGGGCTGTCGGGTAAGGTTTGCCTCTTTGCGGATGATACCAAAAATCTGCAATAGAGTAGTCACCCAGGAAGGTGTAGATAACAAGAGGAGGGATCTAGCTAAGCTTGAAGAATGGTCTAGAATTTGGCAGAAGGGATTTAATGTTAAAAAATGTAAGGTCATGCATTTGGGATGCAGCAATCCAAGGGAGCAATATAGTATACGGGTTGAAGTACTTTTGTCCACTAACGAAGAGCGGGACCTAGGCGTGACTGTGTCTGATGATCTTAAAGTAGCTAAACAGGTAGAAAAGGTGACAGCAAAAGCTAGAAGGATGCTTGGGTGCATATGGAGAGGAATGGCTAGCAGAAAAAAGAAGGTGATAGTGCCTCTGTATAAGTCTTTGGTGCGACCTCATTTGGAGTATTGCGTACAATTCTGGAGACCGCACCTTCAAAAGGATATAAACAGGATGGAGTCAGTACAGAGGGTGGCTACTAAAATGGTTAGTGGTCTTCATTATAAAGCATATGAGGACAGACTTAAGGATCTTCATATGTATTTATTTACATTCTCTTATATACCGTGCTATTCTGCATCAGTGCGGTTTACATTGAACAAACTGAAATTACATTGAACAGGGCATTATAATTTGGAGATAACTATTTTACAGAGAACATGGGCTATGGAGGGTTAAGTGGCTTGCCCAAGACCACAAGGAGCACCAGTGGGACTAGAAACCCCAGTCCTTCCGTCCCAAGGTTGCTGTCCTCCAGTTGGTGAGAGTTCTTATGTGTGCACTAGGTGCAAGGAGCTCTTTGCTCTCAGGGAACGAGTCCATTCTCCAGAGGCTAGAGTAGCAGACTTGGAAAACTATCCTTCCATCCCCTTTACCATTTTGGTGGCTCTTCTCTGAACCTTTTCTAATAACGCTATATCCTTTTAAGATACGGCGACCAGAATTGCACACAATATTCAAGGTGCGGTCTCACCATGGAACGATATAGAGGCCAAGAGTTGTACAACCAAATATTAGTGAAGGATGCCATTAATCCTGTGCAGATAATATTTGGGGGGTTTTCTTCAAAAATTACTGTGTGTAAGTTGCACAGACATCTTTTTTTTGTTGTATATCTTTGAACATATTATTAAAATATTTTGATGACATACAGTTGAAATATTTCCAGTTATTTTTCAAAATATTGTACACAACATACCTAAAATGCAAGGGTGGCAATAATGTTGACTACAACTGAATGAATGATTGGTGTGGTGATTGTTTTTTTTGTGCTCCTGAATGAATCCATGACTGCAGGATAATGTAGTTTTGTCTTTAAATGTATATCCTATGCATAGTATAATATCATGTAAGTGTTTGCTGTTGAGCACACTGTCCATTATTACCCAACTGTAGCACCTCCCTGCATTTGGCCATGTGATCACCTCTGTTTCTCATCCTTTCACCATTTTTTTTATTCACTAGATTGTCCACCTATCCCCTTTAATAAAACAAGAAAAGTGTTGAAAGTATTTCATGCTGGCCTGGCACAAGAAAAGAAACTGACACAAAATAGCCTCATTACTCTTCTTCAGACTATGCATTAAGTTCCCAGCATTAGCAAATCAAGCTTGCTTAAAGGCTGAGAGTCTTGTAGCTCTTGAAATACATTCAACTAGAGCAGTGGTTCTCAACACAGTCCTCGGGATACACCTAGCCAGTCAGGTTTTCAGGATAATCACAATAAATAGGCATGAAATAGATTTGCATGCACTGTGTCCACTGAATGCATATCTCAAGCATGCATATTCATTGTGGTTATCCTGAAAATCTGACTGGCTAGGAGTGTTCTGAGGACTGGATTGAGAATTCCTGAGCTAGAATGTGGAATTTCTCTCAGTCTGAGTGTTAATGGATCATGGTAATTTTGGGGGGAGTGTTCAGGATGAAAACCCAAGGTTCTAGAGAACGGTTTGGAGCATGTTGGTATGCATTCTCCTCACACAGATGTGTGTATTGACATGTGCTTAGCATGAAATGGTGTGTATCAGACTGTCTAGTGGTGCACCTAGAGGTCATTGGAGATCTTTTATTAAAGTGTGCTGGAATTTTGCAACTAATGCGTTTTTAGTACAAAAACTAACAGCTGTTTGCTAACTACCGAGGCTGTGTCCAACATGTTCCCAGCAATTACCGCACTAAATTACCACAGTAAAGTGCTGCAGCATCATCCATAATTACCAGAGGTGCATTAACTCCACCTATTCAGGGGGCATTAGGTGAACCCACGCTAATTGTAAGAGTCATAGTTAGCGCCCCACACTGTCATGGCCCCGTGCTAGCTGTCAATGCATATTCCTGCACACCTTCAGGGCACGCCAGAACACACTCTGACAGCTAGTGCCCTTTAGTAAAAGGCCCCCAATGTGTCAAATGTGTGGTTTCCTGTTGCTGGCTAGAACAGTGAAAACTATGTACATGGTTAATGCATTTATGTAATTGTTTCTTTTTTGTCCAGAAAAATATTATTATGTGGTATATTACAGTAACTGATGTTTGTTCCAGTAAGGAAGAAGATTGGAAACACAGAAAACAAACATTCTTTATCCCTACAGGACAAAGAGATGAGATGTGAAGGAGTGTCTGAATTTTCTGGATTTTAAGTATCCAAGGAAATATGAGAGAGTTCCACACAACTTAGCATGGAGAGTGCTGTGCCTATCTAAGCAGTGAGAGCACTTGGATTAAGGTTCAAAGGATCTAGGTATTCTTTTGCACCCCCCCCCCCCCCCCGGCAGTTCAAATTTTGATGTCCCTCAAAATGCGTCACTAACTATTTTGTTATTAGATGTGCTGCTGGAAGACACGCTGCTTCAGAAAACAAACATTTGTATACCTATGCGGAGATGGGATTGGGTTGGAAGGTATCAAGCAGTGGCATATAGTAGGACTGATTGTTTTTTTAGAGACTGGGATTAACATGAATGGATGCAAGGCAGTGCAAATTTTGACACTGCCTCCAGTTCTCCTCTCATCAGAATAATGGCAGTGATTGGGTGGGCCTGACACCAAAGTGGAGGGACCATAGTCTACCCTTGGCTATGCCCCTGGTATCAAGATAATACTGGCAGTAAGTTCAGGGAAGGTTACGACTGCTACTACTACTTATTATTGCAGATAACTGTCATTATATAAACCCTTTAATAGGAAAGGGGTTGTAATCTATAGCTCTTCTTCATGTCTGGCTATTCACTATTGAAGTATTCCTACTGAGATGGAAAAGTGAATTTTCTGATGTTCTCTGTTGTGTAAATGCTTCAAACAGATATTTTATTATGGAAAGGAAACGATCTTAGTTATTCTTCATGAATGGCATCTCACTAATGAAGGACCCATGTATTTGTCTTCACAGAGGTGGTACCTGTGGGATAAATGGAGTTATAACTAGGGTGCTTCAATAACTAAGCTGTTATTTCATTTCAGTAGATAGAGTATCATCAGTGGTGTCATGTGCCAAGCCTATTATGCTCTGATCAACCATAACATGTCACATGCAGGTTCAATTGCTGGCCTGCAATTATGGGACCAGTTACTACAGCAACTTCATTCAGTGAGAGATTTGATGGAATTTCATAAAGGGGTCACAGCCTTGTTGTTTAAAGAATGTTTTAAGACAGCTTTTTAAATTGAAAGCATTACTTTTAAAAGGAATATTTCAGAGCCAGGACTAGCTTTTTCTGCACCTGGGGCATCCCCTACCCTGCCCCCTGCTATTTTTTTTTTTATTTGAGCTTGTTTTAGCTTTGAGTGTCAGCTGGGAGGATTACATGGAGCAGCAGCACTGGTTCTCCTCGGTTAGTCAAGGTGGGGATGGGGAGGCCAGCAGACGAGGGGTGTCACTAGATAGAAGTGTTTGGGGTGGCAATTAGGATTGCCAACTGGTTCCAGATATGTCCAACAGGCTTAGTACACTCCTGGGTTTACCTCATTGCATGCAGGAACTTGTAGTCTCGCTTTTCTTATCGAATGCAATTGCGAAATCAGAACTACATATCCCTGCATACAATGGAGTAAACCCAGGGCTGGATCAGGCTTGTCGGGCGCATCTGGAGCCAGTTGACAACCCTCGTAGCAATGGGAAGGAAGACAAGTCAAAGTGACAAGCACATCATGCCCATGAGCACATCATAGTCCCTCCCTTGCCTTATATTAGCTATAAAAGAAGGAAGTGATGTAACAGAGGACAACAGCATAATTGGAGCGCTCCAGGAGATTTATTAAATAAAAGTCATAAGAAAACTGCCCCACCCACTGTGAAACATTAATCATTTGATTCAAGTTAATAATAAATGAAGTCAGTAAAAAAGAAATTCAAGCTATTTAAATTGCCTTATGTTGTAGTGAAGGAGTAGAGTGGAGTGAAAGAGCCATGTGGCATCACGGCAGGAAGGAACATGGAGACCTCCATGTCAGATTCAGAGTACGAGCAACCAGTGCAAGACAGAAGAAGTGAGGAGATATTTACGAAAGCAGAAATGAGAGGGTAGAGACCAAAGTTAAAGCAAAATATCATTTTAGAAAAGTACAAAGTTAAAGAAGCTATGACAGAGCTAAGGCAAGATATGGAAGAGTTAGGAGAAAGGATTGATGAACAGAAGCAACAAGCGGAGGTGGTGAGATTTGCAGAGGCAGTCGGAGGAGGTCAGGCAGTTGCTCAATGAATGGCCCACAAATATAATAAAGAGGCAAAATCCTCTGCACAAGGTCACAGTATAACAAAAAGCAGGGGTAAAGTGAAAGACCCCCTGGATTATTACACCTAGACAGAGCCAGCACAAGGAGATGAGGCACCCTAGGTGAACCACATCCTTTGAACCCCCTGGGCCCACCCCTCATTGCTGCCATTGTTGGACCTCACTGGGACCTACAGCTGCGGCAAGGTATTGAAACAACCCCACGGTGCTTATCTGCAAATTTCGGTTTGAGGGACTGTCTGTTTCTGCTCTCCACCATGGCTGTTTCAATCCATTGCCGCCACTGTAGGTCCCAGTGAGGGGTGATAGTGGTGGCAATGGATGCCCCCCCGGAGGGTTGGTGCTCTAGGTGACCACCTAGTTCACCTAATGGTGCCACTAGACCTGCACCTAAACAGTTATTTTAGAAGCTCTATTCATACTTTGGATGTCTGAAAACAGGTATAGAGATGTCCAAAGCACAGAGATGCATCAGAGCTATTTTATTTTATTTATTTATTTATTTATTTAACATTTCTTATATACCGCACTATTATCATCAGCGCGGTTTACATGGAACAAAACATATACATACAGGATAACTGTAGTGCATTTTACAAGTAACAGGGATTAGAGAACTTGGAAGAAAACAAGGTAATTTAAATAAACCATATACAATGAACTATATACAGTAAGCCAAGTCTGTGAATGTCCCCAGTGCAAGGATGTCCAAGTCGGAATGGGTGCATGGTGTAGATATGGCCGGGATCTTCCCAAAAACTTGGATGTCCTTGTCCGATTTTAGAAACATCCTAGACGTCCCGAGCCACATCAAAGGTGATACCTGTTCGAGGAATGAATAGGCATCTGAAAAATGCTTGTTTTGTCCAGCAAACATCTGAAGGGTGTGGAGAAGGTGGTACACTCATGTATCCTTTATTTTACAGTTTGACAATGAACACTGATGGGGAACGCGAGCTCATGTCTCCATTTTGCCATGCCAATGGACGTCCCTCTATGCAACCTTGCATAAGATGGATGTCCCCGCCCCATGGTTTCATAGTGGGGACGTCTGTGTGGAGACCTGCACTGGCATCCACATCTAGGGCATCTATGTTTCTATAAATAAGTCAAAACATGGACATCCATAGCTTTTTCTGCACGTTCTGCCCTGGATGTCCCAGATTGCACTTGGATGCCTTTTCTAAAATGCCACTTCACATAAATAAAAATCCAAATGTAAAAGCTTAAATGGAGGATAAGAAAAATGACAAAATGTATTAATAAATACAATTGAAATAATCTAAAACAGATCCAGATCACTACAAAGAGCCTCAAGATATGGTATCTTACGCATATCGTACACTGAAACTTTTGTTTAACCACATCTGTAAAGCCAGATCAAGTCACATAAAATGTTTCGGCCAAAGCCTTTCTCAAGTGACTTCTTGTAGGAGTGCTGACATAAGGGGACATCCATATACCACTTGTAGCCTAAAAAGAAAAATATAAATGAAGGAAAAGGAAAAGGTTCTTAGTAAAGTAAGTTAAGCAAGAAAAAAGTAATCTTGAGAAGAACTATTGTTAAAACGTACCCTACAAAGGGAAACTGCTAGCCTACCAGGTTGCAATATAATAAAACCGTATATACTACACAGAAGGGTCCCACTAAAATCAGAAATAAAAAATAAATGTAGTATTAAAAATGACTACAAAACATAAAACATAAGAAAAAAAGGGATAAACAAACCTAAAAATGAAGTAAAGATTTATCTCTGTGGTATAATATAAATCATGTTGACGGGTGCGCTAAAAAACTAAACACAATCACATAAAACATAGGACAAAAAAAGGGGCCAGGGAAGGGGAAGGGGGAGGGGGAAGGTAAGGAGAGGGGAAAAAGAAGAGAGCAAAAGGGGGAAGGGGAGGAAAGTGGATGAGGGGAATAAAAAAGGGGAAAATTGGAGGAAGGGAGAGGGAGAAAAAGAAAGAGAAAGAGGAAAGGGAAGGGGTTGCATTATAATACAATCACATTCTTAAGCCTCAATTTATTTAACAGGTTTTATATACTGCTTTATCATTTCAATCAAAGCGGTTTACATTGTAACTTAAACAGGGACTTTGATAACTTGGATTTTTCTGAGGCAATGGAGGGTTAAGTGACTTGCACAAGGCCACAAGGAGTGCTAGTGTGAATTGAACCCTGGTCTCTGGGTTCCTAAGCCAGTGCTCTAACCATTAGGCTACTCCTCCACTTAGCTTTTCATTGAAAGGGTGGTGGACAGAATGTTTGGATACCACCCCATTCCAACCATCCAACCCATCTCCCCTCCAGATCAGCAACACAGATGCACACATACACAGGGGTTGGAAAGAATTACATGAACCATGCTGTGCATATTTTCCCCACTTGTTTATTTTTTTTAGCAAAATCTGAAGTCAGGGCTGGCTCAAGGGATTGTAGCACCCTGAGACAAATTTTGCTTTTGTGCCCCTACTCCCCCACTTTGGTCCGATTTTGCAGTGCAAGCTGCACAAACAGGGGTAAATTTTAAGCCCACTGGCTTGTTAAATGCCACCCTCCCATTTAACTTAATATATCCATATAGACAGAGTCCTGAATGTACAGAAGAGTGATGGTGTGGTCGCTGTATCATCTATTTAGGCTAGGGGCTAGGCCTGATATTCTGCACACCTAAACTAAATGTGTAACTTACCTGAATACTGGCTGAATATTGCCACTATCTGGATAATTTTCTGGGCTACCCTTGCTATTCCTCTAACATGCCCCACAGATATGCAGCTAATACCTGGCCACTCTGCAGTTTAAAAGCCTGATACTATGGGGTATATTTACTAAAGGACATTAAGGGATCAGGCGTTATCGAGCTTTAATGCAGCGATAAGGGGTTTTCCGTGCGAAAAAGGCTCTGGGAGGATAGAAGGCATTCAGGCATTAAGGGCGCTATGGGCCCCTTAATGTGCGCTAACATGACATAGGGCATTAAGATGTGAGGCGTGCACCTTAATGCTGGAAAAGGGAGCACCACCATGGAAAGCAATGTAAAGGGGCGGGATGGAAGGACGGGTGGGAGCTGATGGGACTGACATATCCGTGGAAATGTCAAGACAAATGCTGGGGAACTGCTTATGCAATGCGGACCACTGTGCATTGCAGAAGGCCACTGCACTCTGGAGAGACACTCACACACAAACATCCACACACACCTCACAGCAATCTGCAAAAATGGTGCTGGCTGCCATTCCTGCCTGCCACTGTCTTATCCTTATCTGCTCAAGCATTCATAATGTGCGCTCATTGTGCAGGTGCTCTGCAATGAATGCATGTTGTTAATGCCCATTTGGTATGCCAGTGCTATCAGCCTGCAACACCATAAGAACATAAGATATGCCATACTGGGTCAGACCAAGGTCCATCGAGCCCAGTATTCTGTTTCCAACAGTGCCCAATCTAGGTCATACGTACCTAGCAGTTTCCCCAAGGGACACAGGTTCCACAATGCTTGAGACTTGAAGACTCATCTGTTTTCTTTAGCTTTTGATGTTCCCTCTCCTTTTGTGTACCTAGCAGTTTCCCCAAGGGACACAGGTACATCATTCCATCAAACTACATGCATAGGTCCTTCTGTCTTTTTTATACCATACTAGTGTATCCTTATTTGGCAAGGCTGCTAAGAACATCAAACAATTGTTAGAAACTTAGTATTTTTGTAAACAAAAGGTATATATAAAATATAAATGTAGATCCTTTTAACAATATGAGCAAATAGTGCTCATTCTAATTAGCAACTGCCTAAACAAAATATAGATAAAGTCCTTACAATATAGACTAGTGCTTCACGGCATTTTATAACATCAATCCCAATAGGAAGGAGTATGGCTTCTAACAGAACAGCCACATAATCTCTCAGGTGTGACTAAAGTCTATCTTATACCCGGTTCCCGGTGAGAGTGCTGTGGAAACTTAAAAATATTTGAGGACTGATCTTATAATCGCAGTGCCCACAAGGATCTGTGGAGGTTACTTACTAATCATTGTGTTTAAGAGATCCTTTTGAGATGAGAGGCCTAAGAAGGTTCAAGGCATTTGTGGTTGGGCCTCAGGTCGATGTTTCCTCGGGTTCTTCTTGGCCTATTCCCCCCCTTGCCTAGTCATGTCTCTTCAGAGGCATAAATATGCATGGTTCATGTTCTTCAGGCCTTGTGGGTGGGATCCTCGAGGAGGCTTAAAGCAATCAGAATTCCGGTGGCCCAGATCATCACACTCGGAGCAGCACGTTTATTGCCTTTTCCAAGGCTGTAGCCTCACCTTCTGTCTCTCTGTCTCTCTCTTATCTTTTTTATTTGGGTTTTTTTTTTTTTCAAACCTCTCCTAGATCGTTGCTAACAATTAAAATTTTGTTTATCCAATCAACTCAAGTTAATGTTATTGTTTTATTTGTCTACTAACTTTACAAATATTCTCATATTTCCTGGTAACTAAGCTCCATCTTTCCACTAAATAAGATCTATATGCTTGGGAACAGAGCAATTTCAGATCAGCCTCTTTCCAAAATTCTATAATTTCTATGTGTACTGAACCTCTACATAATGTACTGCTAGAACAAGTATTTTGGTAACATAAAGTGCAAGTGTGTAAACTAAAGAAAATTAATATCTCACAGTGCTGCAACATATATCTGTTTTCTCTGCAACATATATCTATTTTCTCTGCAACTGTATTGAAACTGAAATAAAAACTTTTAGAACAAGGTACACTTTTTCGCTGGACACTAACACATAAAATTCAAATACAGAAAAACAGGTGAATTTATCCTAAAATCCAATATTGTAATAAATAAAACTGTGATGTTACTGTCCTGTTCATCAGTCATCAACACAGAGCTTAACAAGGTAAAGTAATTACCTTGAATTTTACAGTTCAAAAACAAGCATGAAACTGATACTTTGTCATAAAAAGGTTGATGGATATCTGGAATACAAATACTCTTTTTTTATATGTTTAAAGTAATACAGTAACATGGAATAGACAAGTCTTACTAAAATCATTTTAAGGTATCATTGTAGTATCAGAAAAGTGAATACAGTTGATCAAGGCAGTTAATGTCAAAACAGCATATACTGTCTGCAGATTAAAATGTAAAAGATGGCATATCATGCAGAAGTATTACTTGTATTTGCAAGTTCAGAAAAAGATTTGTTTGCAAAACAAAAAACATTTGTGCAGAAAACACTAAATATTTTAAAAGAATGAGCCAAAATACATTAAACAACATCTATTTAAGTGACTTCAATGAAGCAGTTTTGTTAGTGTATAAGCAATCAGGTATTTTCTTCCTTTTATCTGCCTCTCTCTAGCATGGCACTAATAAACCCTTACTGAGTAGTTCTGACAACTGTCAATGTTTTTATTTTGTCGGTACTAATTACTGCTCTCAGACAGAACATCTTTACAGTTAATAACCAAAATGTACTTTTCACATTTAAATTAAAACCTTATACATAATACTGGAGACTAGTATCAAACTGATCTGAAACAATGAAATTATGTTAAAGCAATTTGCTTAGAGTAACAGTTCAACCTTGATGTTATCTCAAACACAGCAAAGTAAAGTAAACAGCAGGTCTGTCAATGTGTCTAGATTCCTGCAGGCAAATGCAGATAGCTAAACAAGAGAGAGAAAAGTCCTAAATACTGAGTTTAAAAAGAAAAAGTTGCTTGAGAATTGTCACTAATTGTGATTGCTATTAAATTCCTATAGTTACAACTCTATGTGTTTTGTAATATATGAACAATAATTATGACCTCTGAGGTGCTTGCCACAAAATATAAAAATCATTGGTTTTTTTTAAACTCTTTAAGTTTACTCAATAGCATACACAAACAAAGACCAGACACATAACATGGATTCAAATCATTTTTTCAAGTTGCAGTCTTTTAATTACTGGCTCAGGATTTGTGCCTTCTGTAGCCCACGGGAGGGGCTGCCCCCTTTCCCTCTCTCTTTGTTCTCTTTGTTAAGTTTCTAGTTTCATTTCTGATGCTGTAGGGGGAAGGGATAGCCCTAACCTAATTTTTTTCTCTAGGACACCATGAATCCTTTCTATCCCAAGAAATACAGCAGATTGTGAATGGCTTCTATCACAACTGATTTCTCCTGCCCCAACTTTAAAGATCATCTACATAGTGCCTAGGGAGCAGCCTCAAACATATACCTCAAAGCTACAATACTAAACCATTTGTGTTCATACAAAATTTAGCTCAATATTTTTAACCAAAAGCATAAATATACAAATCAGGGGGTTTCTTTTTGAAATAAGGTTTTCAAAGGAAAGTATCCATTGCTAGGTCTGGACAATCGTATTCAAATTCCTTAAATCCTGCACCAACCAGCAATAAAGGAAAAACAATATTTACTGTAAACAAAACATATATATATTATTTTTTTCAGCTTGTTGGGAAGGACACAAAGGAGTTAATTATTTGGGAAACTTCTGTATCAGTTCTTATTTAAACAAGAGACAAATCAAAGCTTACAAGTGCTTTCTTAAGAAATTTCGCCCTGCATAATGAACTAGACCCTCGTGGTATTTGGAGCACACCCCACTCCCCGAATTCCTCCACTATTTACATTATACATCTCACTCACACACAATCAGTCTCAGTTCCCAATAGAATATAGAAACCACCAAGGTAAATACCAAAGTCCCACTTTTCCTTACCTCAGTCTGTGCACAGAATGTACTGCAGTGCCTGCTTTTAATTCACTGTCTGTCCGATTCACAATACCTCTAGTCACCTAGGATCATTACCAGCTAGTAAAGAGACCTCTCTGCAGAGAAAGAGGTGAGACTGTTGAAATCAACAGGACGCATCTTCGCACCCCCACTCAGCAAGAGTCACTCCACTGTGGGAAAATCCCAGTGAGCCCCAGTTGTTATTTACACCTTTACCTGTGGCCAATTCACCTTTAGCCAAGCTGGCCAATGAGACTCGGGGAGGGATATTGTGAAGCAAATTAAGAGCTCTTTTAGTATTTCATTATTCAGTACATTGCTATAGCAATGGGTGTCTAAATACAGACACACCCTTTTACATATTTCAGTGACAGTTATACCGTTGTTAAGTACAAAAGTAAATTTTATTTATTTATTTATTTTTATTTAGCTTGTCTTGGCAATAACTAGACACTCTGCAAACAAATAATAATTTACATTTTAGTATGCCGGTTAACTTTAAGTTTCTATTCTGTCTGCCTGTCCTTAGCCTTTGAACACAAAGAACAGAAAGGGAGGGGGAGGGAGGGGAAGAGCGGAGCAATGGAAGAATAAACAAACACCACTTGTCACTTACAGTCCAGGGACTCTGAATCATCAGTTTTACCTTTGCTAGAGAGGGGGAGGGGGGAGAGGGGTGTCGTATAGGCACAGAGATAAACTAAGCAAAGTAAACTTGCTAACAGACTGATTCAGCAGAATCCTGTAACTTACACTGACAATTTATGTAGAATGGCTGTTTTTTAGTTGCAGTTTTAAAACTTATCACAACATATAGCAGAACATACATTCACGCAGATTCTGGAGTGGTCCCCTCACCTTGGGACCCCCCCATCCTCTAATTAATTCACAACAAGCACACGGCTGGCCAGACACACAAGCACACAGCCTGCACAGCAGCCGCAGATGAGAAAGAGAAAAAAAAATCTAGCTTTCCCACCGATTCCCGCCCAGGGAACAGGAAAGTCTTAATTACCATTTAATTACCATTTAACCATGCTACCAAAGCAATAGGGACACTCCCAACCAAAGGGAGAATACCAGTTTTAATTTAAACCGTGCTACCAAAGCACAGGGATCCTTGGCCAGCGGGAGAATCCCACTTCCTGACACCAAATGTAATGGGTCTGCGTGTTATTGGTCACTCCAGGCCAGGAAATCCCGAACCCTTCATCTGCGGTGTGCTGTTCCGGCTGGCTGGAATCCAGGGGAATAAACACACAGACCACACAGAAGGACAGTATGCAAGTTTATTCCAAAGGGTGGAGGGATTGTCAGTACTTTTATACATTATCAGAGACATAGTCATACGTCATCCACCCATCTTCTGGGGGCCCACTATAGTTTATCAGTAACTAATGCAAAAACAAGTCATCCTTGAGTAGAACAATCAGTTTAGCTTACACAGCACATTCCTTTTTCCAACCCACCAGAATGTACAAAGGGCACACACATAGGATTCTGATTTCTATAAGATTCTAATTTCTCTTGTGCAGGCCTCTTGTATATGCACTTAAACTAAGCATTATTATTACAAAGGACATATATATAAGATTCTGATTTCCCTAACATGAGACTTGAAGACTCATCTGTTTTCTTTAGCTTTTGATGTTCCCTCTCCTTTTGTGTGACTTCTTCCTTCCCCCTACCTTTTGTTTGCTCTTAGGTCTTCTTCTTCTCTTTCTTCTCATGTCCCGTTTGTCTGCTTTCCCTTTCAATCTGTCCTGTAACATATTGTACATTTCTTTTCCTTTCCACTGGCTTTTTAGCTTTCTTTTATTGAATTTTAAATTGTACACCGCCTTGGTTTTTGTAGAAAGGCGGGTTTTATCAAATAATAAACATAATAAACATATTGGTTCAAGCATTGATATCCTGGGTCCCTTCTTAATAATGGTTTATGGACCTTTCCTCCAGGAACTTGTCCAAACCTTTTTTAAACCCAGCTACACTAACAGCCTTTACTACATCCTCCAGTAACAAATTCCAGAGTTTGATTACACGTTGAGTGAAAAAATATTTTCTTTTATTAGTCTTAAATAGTTTACCCTGTAGCTTCATTGCATGTCCCCTAGTCTTTCTATATTCTGATAAGGTAAACAATCGATCTACGTTTACCCGTTCCACTCCGTTCATTAATTTATAGTCTTCTATCATATCTCCCCTCAGCCGTCTCTTTTCCAGGTTAAAGAGCCCCAACCTTTTTAGCCTTTCTTCATAGGAGTATCCTTCCATCCCCTTTACCATTTAGGTGGCTCTTCTCTGAACCTTTTCTAAAATCACTATATCCTTTTTAAGATACGGCGACCAGAATTGCACACAATATTCCAGGTGCGGTCTCACCATGGAACGATATAGAGGCATTATAATATCTTTTGTTTTATTTTCCATTCCTTTCCTTATCATAACTAGCATTCTATTTGCTCTCTTGGCCACTGCTGCACACTGGGCCGAGGGTTTTAACATGGTATCCACAATGACGCCTAAATCTTTTTCCTGGGTGGTGGTTCCTAATGTGGAACCTTGCATCGTGTAACCATAGTTTGGGTTGTTCTTCCCTAGGTGCATAACCTTGCACTTGTCCACATTAAATTTCATCTGCCATTTTGATGCCCAGTCTTCCAATTTATTCAGACATGGGTAGTGTAGGTTGTCTGTGCAGCTGATGGATACAGGATCAATGATCCTGGATCATGCATCTGGGCTCAAAAATCCAAGGAGGTAGCACAGTATAGGGGGTGAAGTACTTCTGTCCACAAAAGAAGAGCGGGACTACTACTACTACTACTACTACTTTTCATTTGTATAGCACTAAAAGGCATACGTAGCACTGTATAGAAAATGTAAAAGACGGTCCCTGCTCATCAGAGCTTACAATCTAGTCAAGTATTTTGAGCTCACCTTAGCCCTTCTTGAATATTCCAACCCAATCTAATTGTGTTCTTGTACATATGTTTATAGTTACCCTGTTGCTCCAAGTTTAAACTCCTGTTCAATGTAAGCACAGAACAGTCTTCTGACTGTGCAACCTTTGTTATATGTAAACCACTCTGATAACAAATAGCGCGGTATATAAAAGTTGTTAAATAAATAAATAAGACAGACAACACAACAGCTGAGGACAAGGACACATTTAGGGGAGTGGCAAGGAAACACATAGGAGACCAAGCAGATCAGGATCCAAAAGCAGACTAGAAGAGGTGAGTTTTCAGCCTGGATTTGAAAAGGGACAGAGGTAAAGCCTAAAGCACAGACTCAGGTAGTTTGTTCCAGGTGTAAAGAGCAGCAAGGTGAAAGGATCAAAGTCTGGAGTTGGCAGTAGAAGAGAAGGGCACAGATAGAAGGGATCTAACAGAAAAGTGGAGCACCCGAGTAGGGGTGCAGGGAGAGATAAGAAAGGAAAGGTAGTGAAGAGCAGCAGAATGAGTGCACTTATAGATCAGTAGGAGAAATTTGAACTGGATACAGAAACGGATAGGGAGCCAGTGAAGTGACTTGAGAAAGGGAGCTATATAAGCCATGTAGAGGCTGGCGGAAGATTAGTTGCCCAGTTGAGTTTTGAACAGATTGAAGGTGAGAGAGATGATTCAGACGGAGACCAGCAAGGAGGAGATTGCAATAGTCTGGACAGGAAGTGACTAAAGAGTGGAAAAGTGTCTTAGTAGTGTGTGTAGAAAGGAAGGGATGAATTTTGCCAATGTTACAGAGAAAGAAGCGACAGGTTTTAGCTATCTGTTGGATGTGTGCAGAGAAAGAGAGAGTAGAGTCAAAGATGACCCCAAGGTTGCAAGCCAAGGAGACAGAAAGGAGTGTAGTATTATCTACAGAAATAGAGACGGGAGGAAGGGAAGAGGTGGGTTTAGTGGGAAAGATAAGGAGCTCAGTTTTGGCCATGTTCAGTTTCAGTTGGTGGTGAGACAGGCAGCAATGTCGAATAAGCTGGCAGAGATCTGGGCCTGGATCCCTGCAGAGATTTCAGGCACAGAAAGGTAGATCCGTGAGTCATCAGCATAAAGATGGTACTGAAAACCATGAGTGTAGAGAGAGAAAAGGACAGGTCCCAGGACCAAGCCCTGAGGTACACCAACTGAAAGTGGGATGGCGGTAGAGGAGGAACCACCAGAACATACTCTAAAAGTGTGATGGGAGAGATAAGAAGAAAACCAGGACAGAACGGAGCTCCTAAATCCAAGCGAGGACAGGGTATCGAGGAGAAGGTGGTGATCAACAGCGTCAAAGGCAGCAGAAAGGTCAAGAAGGATGAGAAGCAAGCAGAGGCCTTTGGATTTGGCAAGCAACAAGTCACTGGAGACTTTGGTAAGAGCTGTTTCTGTGGAATGTAGAGAACAAAAAACAGATTGTAGTAGATCTAGAAGGTCTTGAGAGGAAAGAAAGTCAAGACAGCAGCAGTGAACTGCTCATTTAACCCTTTCCTGTGCACAACAGATTACATAACGTAAGATAAAAATAAATAATTTTCCAGAAATTTTGAATCCGGTGGAACATTTGTGGGAAAATTTGAAGGTTGCCATATGGCAACAACAGCCATGAAAGGGTTAAGTAGTTTTGAAGCAAAGGAGAGGAGAGAGAAAGGTCAATAACTGGAAGGACAGGTAGGATCTAGTGAAGGCGTTTTGAGGAGAAGTGTAACCACAGCATGTTTGAAGGCCACAGGAACAGTTGCAGTGGAAAGCAAAATGTTAAGGATATGACAGATGGAAGGGATGACAGCAGAAGAGATAGAGCTTAGTAGAGCCTACTAGTCTCCCAGTGGAGGTGATAGAGATGAGTACAGTATCTGAATTCAAAAAAGCATGGGATAAACACAGAGGATCTCTAAAGGAAAAAAGGGGACTGTTGTAGTTGTTGATATGGAAAGACAGACTAGATAGAAACATAGAAAAATGACAACAGAAAAGACCACATGGCCTATCATAAGGCATATGGGTCAGACTTAAAGATCTCAATATGTATACTTTGGAGGAAAGGCCAGAGAGAGAGAAGATATAATAGAGACGTTTAAATACCTCTGTGGTATAAATGCACAGGAGGAGAGCCTCTTTCAATTGAAAGAAATCTCTGTAACAAGAGGACATAGGATGAAGGTGAAAGGGGATAAACTCAGGAGCAATATGCGGAAATATTTATTTACGGAAAGAGTGGTAGGTGCATGGAATGGTGTTCCAGTGGAGGTAGCAGAGACCAGGATAGTATCTGAATTCAAGAAAGCATAGGACAAACACAGAAGATCTCTAAAGGAAAAAAAAGGGACTATAGTAGCTGTTATAGAAGGGCAGACTGGATAGACCATATGATTTTTTTCTGCCATCATGTTTCTATGTCTGCGACCATGCCCACGTTTAGACCTGCTCCAGACACAAATAGGTAACAGAAAAATGTTTGTTTTATGCCATAATACATTCAGAGGGTGTAGAGAAGATGGAGAGTTAAGTGACTAGCCTAAGATCACAATGAGCAGCACTGGGATTTTAATCCTGGCTATAACCTACTACTCTAACCATTAGGCTGAAATACTATTCTGGGGACATCTACAGTATGTAGTCATCCTCATAGATGTCCATATCAGGCATATCCATGTTTGTGAAATCGTGCCTGAACTTGGGCATGCCTCCTTTTTTTTTCCAGAAGTTCTGACTTGGACATCCTTTGCAAAATGTGCTTTAATGTGATTTTCCCAGGTATTTATGGTGTTAGAAACAAAAATGGAGCAGGTGAATTATGAACTCTGAACAAATTATATAAATAAACTCTCCTAACTGCAGTCAAAAAAGAAGCTCAAATTTCTACATGATGTAGATAAAACTACACCGGCAAAAGATTCATTATTGCTTCTTTATAACATCTCTTTGTGTATTTTAACTGCAAAACTGTGTGATTCTAATAACTTCTCTTAAATCATGCAAATGTGATTTATTTATTTATTTTATTTATTTATTTATTTACATCTCTTATATACCGCACTCTTTAGCATCAGCGCGGTTTACATCGAACAAAAATTCAGCACCATAAGCAAGCGTCTGAGTTACAGTAAACAGGGGAATAAAACTTGGATAACAGGGTAAAATCAGTAAATTGCTTTCATATCATAGCAAAAGAATTTTTGAATTTATCTTGTCTACGCCATTTGATTTGCTGAATCAGCAATGAGTTTATTCCTCAAGAATAACAAAAAATACCCCAAGCCTGGCTAGTAGTTTCATCAGGATAACAAGTGTATTTGCAGAGCAATATGTTTCACAATGGTGGTGTCTGAAACATACTGGTTACGCTGAGCACCCCTAAGTAATACTAATCAAGGAAAATAGCAATTACTGGCAAGTTGTAAAGGAATGAATAGCACAGGCACAAAAAAAGGGCCTTTACTATCAATGACATTTATGAACAGAGTTCATTAGCATGATTATAGTTTATTAAAATGTAAAATGTAACTCGAACTATTACTGAAAGACGTAAAATAAATACTACAGAGTCATTTTGAAAGCTCTATTCAAGCTTTAGATGTTCAAAAACAGCCATTGAGACATCCAAAGCACAGAGATGTCTCCAGAGCCATTTTAGAAATTGGCTCTAGGATTATCCCCAATGTGAGGTCATCCAAGTCTGAATGGTTCTGGGGATGTCTATGTAGACACCCCCACAGATGCCCATATTGGGCATGTCCATGTTTGTGAAATCGTGTCTGCGCCTGAACATGTGTGTGTTTTTTTCCCAGACATTCCAGCTTAGACATCCCAGATTGCACTCGGATGTCCCTTCCAAAATTCCCCTCTACATAAATAAAACATTGTTAAAAAAAAAAGGAAGAGCATGTGGAATGCAGTCATTTTATTAAACTACTGAATTTTGCTCTGCCATTTGTGCATTGTAACAACATAATTATACTGTATTGCTATGTTCCTGTGTCATTTATTAAAAATACCTAAAAAGTATTTAAAAATAAATAAGTCACAAATTGGTATTTTGTGGGCAGTAATACGGAGCAAAAGCTACAACTCAAACTAAAAACACAGAGCAGGAGTAACTTGCATAGAGTGGCAGTTACAATCCAAACAAAAAGCACCTTACTGGAAAGACCAACATGCCATGCTGGTCTTTATCTGCCATCATTTTCTGATCTACTATGTAATAGATGCTCATGGAATCAGAATGCAAGACTTAGATACTAGCCTTTATTTCTGTGCAATCAAATAAAAAATATATAAAGTGATACTTTTTTATTGATTTTAGATCGATTGCATCACTACACTGTTTTCCTTGGGGCAGTTTCTTCAAATGGGTTAGTTTTGCACATGCAATCAAAATAAATCCCATTCCGGTAGTACTAAAGCACACCAACCAAAAAAAAACAACGCTGGTTCACACACACACAAATTATAATTCTACCAACCAACTTTTAGCTGACTCCGAATGGACACATCGTGCCCCCATAACCAAATCTGTCAAAAATGGAATAGGCTGCTTTGAGAGAATTATAGAACCATCCTCAGCTCATTATTAAACGGGCAGATAAAGGAGGAGCGATAGTGGTGATGGATGTATCTATGTATGATTCAGAAGTTCAGCTTCATTTGACCAACACATTACATTTTATGCTTTTGGAAGTGGATTCTACTGTTTCTTTACAAAATGATATTGCAAGTTTGTCAAAGAGAGCACTTGAGTTTGGCTTTGTAACAGAAAAAGAATTCTCTTTTTTGAACTCAAAGTATCCCAAAGTTCCAGTATTTTATCTTTTACTAAAAATACATAAGACATTGTTGAATCCACCTGGTTGACCTATACCTTCTAGTAATGATTCGTTATTGGAATATGTGGGAAGATATTTAGACCAGTTTTTGAAATATGAGATACCTAAAATTTCTTATTTTATTAAGGACACATCTCATTTTTTGCAGATTCTACAGCAGGTACAGCATATGTCCTTGGTTCAGTGGATTGTCACGCTGGATGTGGCATCGCTTTACACCTCAATACCACAAGATGAGGCTTTACAGTTGCTTGGAGATGTGTGGGAAGTGAGACCCCGCCCACATAAAGTCCCAACAGATTTTTTATTACAGTTAACTGAGATAGTGCTTAAGAAAAATTACTTTTTATATAGAGATAATTTTTTTCAACAAATCTCTGGGACGGCGACGGGTACTACTTTTGCCCCATCCCTAGCTTAAATGTACATGCAAGGGTTTGAGAATAGATTTGTATACCCATCTCCATATACAACTTTTGTCATTGAATGAAAATGATATATTGATGATGTTTTCCTCTTATGGGGAGGAACGAAAGAAGATCTTCAAACTTTCTTTTCATATCTGAATGGTTGCAATCCTGCGATTCAATTTAATATGGTCAATGATGAAAACATCATAAAAACATAAGATATGCCATACTGGGTCAGACCAAGGTCCATCAAGCCCAGTATCCTGTTTCCAATAGCTGCCAATCTAGGTCACAAGTACCTAGCAGTTTCCACAAAAGTCACAGGTTCCACAATGCTTGTATTGGGTCAAGCAGATATATCCCGGCTCCCTTTTCATAATGGTTTATGGACCGTTCCTCCAGGAACTCGTCCAAATATTTTTTAAACCCAGCTATACTAACAGCTTTTACTACATTCTGCGGTAACAAATTCCAGAGTTTGATTGCACGTTGAGTGAAAAAATATTTTCTCTTATTAGCCTTAAATAGTTTACCCTGTAGCTTCATTACATGTCCCCTTGTCTTTCTATATTCTGATGACATAAACAATCGATCTACGTTTACTCTTTCCACTCCATTCATTAATTTATAGACCTCTATCATATCTCCCCTCGGCTGTGTCTTTTCCAGGTTGAAGTGCCCTAATCTTTTAGCCTCTCTTCATAGGGGTATCCTTCCATCCCCTTTACCATTTTGGTGGCTCTTTTCTGTACCTTTTCTAATAACGCTATATCCTTTTTAAGATACGGCAACCAGAATTGTACACAATACTCAAGGTGCGGTCACACCATCAAACAATACAGAGGCATTATAATATCCTTTGATTTATTTTCCATTCCTTTCATCATACCTAGCATTCTATTTGCTCTCTTGGCCACCGCTGCACACTGGGCAGAGGGTTTTAACATGTTATCCATGATTACACCTAAATCTTTTTCCTGGGTGGTGGTTCCTAATGTGGAACCTTGCATCGTGTAACCATAGTTTAGGTTTTTCTTTCCTAGGTGCATAACTTTGCACTTGTCCACATTAAATTTCATCTGCCATTTGGATGCCCAGTCTCCCAGTTTATCAAGAGCCTCTTGCAATTTTTCACAATCCTCTTGGGTTTTAACAACTTTAAATAATTTTGTGTCATCTGCAAATTTGATAACCTCACTTGTTATTCCCTTTTCCAGGTCATTTATGAATATGTCAAAAAGCAGCAGACCCAGCACAGATCCCTGGGATACTTCACTATTCACCTTTCTCTATTGGGAAAATTGGCCATTTAGCCCTACCCTTTGCTTTTTATCTTTTAACCAGTTCCTGATCCACAATAGTACACCGCCTCCTATCCCATGACTTTTTAGTTTTGCCAAAAGTCTCTGATGAGAGACTTTGTCAAAGGCTTTCTGAAAGTCCAGATACACTATATCAACTGACTCACCTTTGTCTACCTATTTATTCACACCTTCAAAAAAACATAATAGATTAGTAAGACAAGATCTTCCTTGTCTAAAGCCATGTTGGCTGTCTCCCTTTAAGCCATGACTATCTAAATGTTCAGTAATTTTGTTATTTATGATGGTTTCTACCATTTTTCCTAGTACTGACATCAACCGGTCTGTAGTTTCCCGGATCACCCCTGGAACCCTTTTTAAAAATTGGCGTTACACTTGCCATCCTCCAATCTTCAGGTATTACAGATGATTTTAATGACAGTTCACAGATTACTAATAGTAGGTCTGCAATCTCATATTTCAGTTCTTTCAACACCCTTGGATATATACCATCCAGTCCAGGTGATTTGCTACATTTCAGTTTATCAAATATTTGTAATACATCTTCCCGGTGTTTCAATATTTCTTTCAATTCTTCCGCAGTATCACCTTTAAATACCACTTCAGTCTTGGGTAACATCCCTACATCTTCCTCAGTAAAGTCCAAAGCAAAAAATTTATTCAGTTTCTCCGCTATGGCCTTGTCCCCTCTTAGTGCCCCTTTTACGCCTCTATCATCTAATGGTCCATCTGACTCTCTCACAGCTTTTTTGTTACAAATGTATTTGTAAAAGTCTTTATTATGCGTTTTTTGCTTCCACAGTAAGCTTCTTCTCAAATTCTGTTTTTACCTGCCTTATCAATGCCTTGGATTTAACTTGCCAGTGCTTGTGCTGTTTCTAGTTTTCATGATTTGGCTCTTTTTTCCATTTCCTGAAAGATGCTTTTTTAGCAACAGCCTCTCTGACCTCACCTTGAAACCATGCTGGCAGTTTTTTGGACTTCCTTCCTCTTTTCTTACAGAATGGAATACAGCTGGTCTGGGCTTCCAAGATAGTATTTTTAAACAACATCCAAGCTTGATGTAAGTATTTAACCTTTGTAACTGCTCCTTTTAGTTTTTTTAACTATTTTCCTCATTTTATCATAGTCTCCCTTTCGAAAGTTAAAAGGTAGTACTGTGGATTTCCTTACCATCCCTCCTCCATTAATTAAATCAAACGCGATCATGCTATGATCACTATTGCCAAGTGGCCCCAACACCCTTATCTCTTGCACCAGATCTGGTGTTCCACTAAGGACTAGTTCCACAATGGCTTCCCCTCTTGTTGGTTCATGAACCAGCTGCTCCAAGAAGCAGTTATTTATTTCATCTAGAAACTTTATCTCCCTAGCATGTCCTGTCGTGACACTGACCCAGTCAATACCGGGGTAATTGAAATCACCCATGTGCTGTAACATTTGTTAGCTTCCCTGATTTCTTTGCGCATTTCATCATCCATTTGTTCATTCTGGCCAGGCAGTCAACAGTACACCCCCACTACCATTGCTGTTCCCTTTTAACATGTAATTTCAATCCATAGAGAATCTACAGCAAATTTTGTTTCCTGCAAAACTTTAATCCTTTGTGACTCAATGCCCTCTCTAACATAGAGCACAACCCCTCCACTAATTTGATCAGTTCTATCATTGTGATATAGTTTGTACCCAGGTATCACAGTGTCCCACTGGTTGTCCTCCTTCCACCATGTTTCTGAGATACCAATCATATCTAACCTCTCATTTAGTGCTATATATTCTAACTCTCCCATCTTATTTTTTAGACTTCTAGTATTTGCATACAAACATTTTAGAGACTGTATTTTATTCATATAAATCTGGCTATCGGTAGACAGGGGTAATTTGGAATCTTTAAGCTCTGTCTGCTACATATTCAAGGGCATTTGGGCTACTTTTGTCTTTATTGGAACCTCTCTGCTGATATGCCCTAACTTCATTCTTTTGGTAGTATCCTTCAAGGATACGTTGTTCCGAACTATGCACTCTTGGGCAACTGTCATCTCTCCCCTATTATCTAGTTTAAAAGCTGCTCTCTCTCCTTTTTAAAGTTTAATGTCAGCAGCCTGGTTCTATCCCGGTTAAGATGAAGCCCATCCCTTCGGAAGAGCCCCTCTTTTCCCCAGAATGTTCCCCAGTATCTAACAAATCCAAAACCCTCATCCTTGTACCATTGTCTCATCCACGCATTGAAACTCCGGAGCTCTGCCTGCCTTTTGGGTCCTGCGCGTGGAACGGGAAGCATTTTGGAGAATGCTACCCTGGACGTTCTGGATTTCAACTTCCTATTTAAAAACCTAAATTTAGCATCCAGAACCTCCCACCACATTTTCTTATGTCATTGGTACAGACATGTACCAAGACAGCAGACTCCTTCCCAGTACTATCTAAGACCTTGTATAGGTGGCGTGTGAAGTCCACTACCTTCGCACCAGGAAGGCATGTTACCAGACAATCCTCACATCCACCAGCCACCCAGTTATCTACATGCCTAATGATTGAATCACCAAGTATAACGGCTGTCCTAACCCTTCCCTCTTGGGCACATGGCTCTGAAGAAACTTCATTGGTGTGAGAGGGTTTTATATCACCTGGAGGACAGGTCCTAGCTACAGGATCACTGCCTGCCACACCAGGGTGCTGCTCTCCTGTCCGTGGCTACTTTCCTCCACGGCAACAGGGATGCTACCAGACTGGAGGTGGGACTTCAGGACTATATCCCTGTAGGTCTCGTCTATGTACCTCTCTGTCTTCCTTATGTCCTCCAAGTCTGTACTCTAGCCTCCAGAGAGCGGACTCGTTCACTGAGAGCAAAGAGCTCCTTGCACCTAGTGCACACGTAAGACCCCTCACCAACTGGGAGAAAATCATACATGTGACACTCAGTGCAAAAGACTGGAAAGCCCCCATCTCACTGCTGGACTGTTGTCTGCATTTTAGTTTAGGTTGTATTTACATATTTAATTGCTTTACTTACTAAGGGTTGCTGGGGATACTTATACTAATAAAACTATACCAAGCACGTTTAATGTACTTTGTTCACCTGAAGCTTAATTAATCTCAGGTCATAGAAACATAGAAATATGATGACAGAAAAAGACCACATGGCCTATCTAGTCTGTCCTTCCATATCAACAATTACAACAGTCCCCTTTTTACCTTCAGAGATCCTCTGTGTTTGTCCCATATTTTTTTGAATTCAGTTACTGTCCTCATCTCTACCACCTCCACTGGGAGACTATTCCATGGATCCACTACTCTTTTCGTAAAGAAATATTTTCGCATATCACTCCTGAATCTATCTCCCTTCACCCTCATCCCAAGACCCCTCGTAGCAGAACTTGCTTTCAATTGAAAGAGGCTCTCTCCTTGAACATTTATGCCACGGAGGTATTTAAACATCTCAATCATATCACCTCTATCCCACCTTTCCTCTAAGGTGTACATATTAAGATCCTTAAGTCTGCCCTCATATGCTTTATAAGACCACTAATCATTTTAGTAGCCACCCTCTGCACCGACTCCATCCTGTTCACATCCTTTTAGCTACTTTAAGATCATCAGACACAACCACGCCGGTACTTCAGGCCGGAAGGTCGGGGGTTCAAATCCCACTAGAGGACAGCAACCTTGGGCCGGAAGGACTGGGGTTTCTAGCCCCACAGGTGCTCCTTGTGGTCTTGGGCAAGCCACTTAACCCTCCATAGCCCATGTTCCCTGTAAAATAGTTATCTCCAAGTTATAATGCCCTGTTCAATGTAATTTCAGTTTGTTCAATGTAAACCGCACTGATGCAGAATAGCGCGGTATATAAGAGAATGTAAATAAAAATAAAATAAATAAATAAAAAACCACGCCTAGGTCCCGCTCTTCTTTAGTGGACAAAAGTACTTCACCCCCTATACTATATTGCTCCCTTGGATTGCTGCAGTCTAAATGCATGACCTTACATTTTTTAACATTAAATCCCATCTGCCAAATTCTAGACCATTCTTCAAGCTTAGCAAGATCCCTCCTCATGTTATCTACACCTTCCTGGGTGTCTACTCTATTGCAGATTTTGGTATCATCCGCAAAGAGGCAAACCTTATCCGACAGTCCTTCCGCTATATCACTAACAAAGATGTTAAAAAGAATCGGACCAAGGACAGATCCCTGGGGCACACCACTGGTAACATCCTTCTCCTCAGAGTGAGCTCCATTTACCTGTACTCTTTGTCGCCTCCCAACCAACCAATTTGTAACCCAAGCAGTAACTTTAGGGTCCATCCCTAGGGTGCTCAGTTTGTTTATAAGTCGCCTGTGAGGAACAGTGTCAAAGGCTTTACTGAAATTTAAATACACCACATCTAGGGCTCTCCCTCGGTCCAACTCCCTGATCACCCAGTCAAAGAAATCAATCAGATTTGTCTGACAAGACCTGCCTCTGGTGAATCCATGCTGCCTCGGATCCTGTAATCCGCTGGACTCCAGAAACCTCACTATTTTCTCTTTCAGCAGCGTTTCCAATAATTTACTCACCACCAAAGTTAAACTAACCAGCCTGTAGTTTTCAACCACATCCTTATTTCCTCTTTTGTGTAAAGGCACCACATGAGCCTCTCTCCAGTCCTTTGGCACCACTCCCGACTCCAACGAGGCATTATAAAGGTCAGTCAGTGGAGCTGCTAGAACGTCCCCAAGTTCCCTCAGTATTCTAGGGTGTATCCCCTCCGGTCCCATCATTTTGTCTACTTTAAGTTGAGCTAGTTTCTCACGAACACAGTCTTCTGAAAATTGTTCAAGATGTCCCTCACTTCTGTTTCTGTTTGTGGGTGTTTTCTGAGGTCCTGCTCCTGATTCTTCATCTGTGAACACAGAACAGAAATATTTGTTAAGCAATTCCGCTTTATCCTTATCAGCTTCTACATATTTCTCCCCTGCACCCTTGAGTCTGACAATACCACTTTTGCCCTTCTTCTTCTAACATATGTGAAAAATGTCTTATCCCCCCATTTTATTGCATTAGCTATTTCCTCCTCCTTTTGAATCTTTGCCTTCCTGACTACTTTGCTAGCTTCTCTAAGTTTTTCCAAATACAGATGCCTGTCTTCCTCTCTCTATGATCTCTTGTATTTTATGAAGGCCTCCCTCTTTTTCTTCACGTTTTCAGCTACTTCTTTTGATAGCCATAGCGGTCTCCTTTTCCTTTTACCTTTATTTACCATTTTAACAAAAAGGTCAATTGCCCTGAAAATATCCCCTTTCAGTTTTGCCCACTGTTTTTCTACATCCCCCAGCTCTTCCCATCCCACTAAGGACTCCCTGAGGTATTGGTCCATCTTGGCAAAGTTAGTCTTCCTAAAGTCTAAGACCCTCACCTTTGAATGGATTCTAACAGCCCTAGTCCGAATACAGAACCACACCATCTGGTGATCACTTTCACCATTGGTAAGCACCAAGTCCAGTATGGCCCTTTCAAGTGTGGGGTCTGTTACCAATTGCCTGAATAGTTCTCCCTGTAGAGAATTCAGGATCTCCTTACTTCTAGATGATACTGCAGCAGGAATGTGCCAGTCAACATCTGGCATATTGAAATCTCCTATCAGTAGCACTTCCCCTTTCCTAGCAATGCTGCATATGTCTTCAATTAACTCTCTGTCCGCCTCCTCCTCTTGGAGGGAGGTCTATATATCACACCAATGCAAATAGATTTCTCTTTCCCTCTTTTTAGTTTAACCCACAGTGCCTCCTCTCTCCCTTTTAAGCTCTGTAATTCCAAAGCTTTAATAGTAGTTTTTACATATAGTGCCAGTCCTCCTCCCCTTCTTCCTACCCTGTCCTTTCTGAATAAAGTATAGCCAGGTATAGTTACATCCCAATCATGGTTTTCTGTGAACCATATTTCTGTAACTGCCACTAAATCCAAGTCAGCCACTCTTACCAAAGCTACAACATCAGGGATCTTATTTCCCATGCTACGGGCATTTATACACACTGCTTTCCATATGTTACCCCTGTTACCCATTTCCATAAAAGTATTTAATGTATCACATACCTGGGGGCTTTCTTCACCCATCCCCAATGAATGTAGTATAAAGCCCTCTTCAGTAGATTAGCCAGTCTACTACCGAAGACGTGTTGACCTTTCTTGGACAGATGGATGCCATCTCTGCTCTGCAACCCTTGGAACAGCATCCCATGGTCTAGGAAACCAAAACGCTCTTGATGACACCATCCACGCAGCCATGCATTCATCTCCAGGATGCGAGCCTCTCTGCCTTGGCCTTTACCCTCAATAGAGAGGGTCCTTAAAGTATGCCTGATGAGGTTATAAATAGCTGCAGCTGAGAGTGAATATGGCACCTCCTTTCCTTTAAGAGGTTTAAGCTCCTATAAAGCTATGCTTATCCCAGGGGTGGGTGGCTGTTGGGGAGGGAGGGAGCCATACATTTTTTTAGATGTATCTATATGTAAGATGGAAGATACATAAGAACATAAGATATGCCATACTGGGTCAGACTAAGGTCCACCAAGCCCAGTATCCTGTTTCCAACAGTGGCCAATCTTGATCATAAGTATCTAGCAGTTTCCCCAAAAGACACCAGTTCCTCAATGCTTTTATCGGGTCAAGCAGTGATATCCTGGGTCCCTTTTAATAATGGCTTATGGACCTTTCCTCCAGGAACTTGTCCAAACCTTTTTTTAAACCCAGCTACACTAACAACTTTTACCACATCCTCCGGTAACAAATTCCAGAGTTTGATTACACGTTGATTGAAAAAATATTTCCTCTTATTAGTCTTAAATAGGTTATCCTGTAGCTTCATTGCATGTCCCCTAGTCTTTTTATATTTTGAAGACGTAAACAATCGATCTACGTTTACCTGTTCCATTCCATTCATTAATTTATAGACCTCTATCATATTTCCCCTCAGCCGTCTCTTTTCCAGGTTGAAGAGCCCTAACCTTTTTAGCCTCTTTTCATAGGAGTATCCTTCCATCCCCTTTACCATTTTGGTGGCTCTTCTCTGTACCTTTTCTAATAACGCTATATCCTTTTTAAGATAAATTTGTAACTATGCTGTTTTCACAGACAGGAATATATTGTTACAGTATAATAGTTTTCATCCAACATCTTTAAGAAACGGTTTGCCATTTTCCCAGCTGTTATGTTGCCAGAGAATATGCTCTACTAGAGAAGAGTTTTGAAGGCAAGCATCTTTAATGGCAAATAAATTCATGGATAGGGGTTATCCTCAAGCGGTTATAAAGAAGGCATATAAACAAAATTCCCATAACCATTGGGAATGGCTATTGGCCCCTTTATTTAGGTAAGAGTCTAGTGTACAGTCTGAACATTTCACTTGTGTGTTGTAGTAGTCTGCCTTGTCTTCAAAGATCGCCACATCAATACGGCGACATTGGCCTGTCTTGTCAGTACACCCAACTCTTGCCCATTTGTGTCCTAGAATTGCATATCAAAGAAGTTGAAACTTAAGGGATGTTCTTTGCCCTGCTGTTCCGGGGGTGCTTTCGATGGGTATGGGAAGTCATGTAAGATGTGGGAATTGTACTTTCTGACCTATAATGGAAGAAACAAATACATTTATAGTATCCGGTAAAACTTTCTCTTTAAAGTTTCATATGTCCTGCACATCAGATCTTGTTATCTATCTGATACGCTGTCCTTGTGATAAAATCTATATTGGTAAAACTAGCAGGCCTTTGAAGACATGCCTTTCAGAGCATTAATATAGTATATTGAAACAGCGGAAAGCAGCACCATTGGTTGAGCATTTTATTCGGCATATGCATGAGTTTGCAGATTTGCACTGTTTGGCAATTGATCAAGTTCCATGCTCTTTACACGGCGGTGACTGTGTGAAAATTCTGTTTCAGTGTGAACAGCAGTAGATCTTTCTTTTAAATGCTATGGAACCTGTTGGCTTGAATAATAACATAGATTGGAACATTTTTTAGGTCTCAATTATATAGTAAGAAGTGTATAGGATAGTCCTTTTAAATATTTTCTAGATAAAAGCACTCTGTGGATCCTCCTATTTTTCCTTGATTGGCTCTTTGATGATTTAAAAATGGCAGCAGTGGAGTAACATATTACTGCTGGAGTGAATGCTGGAAAAACCTTTTTGTGAGAATCACCCCTGACAAAGCTGGGAATGGCAAAAAAGAGATCTTTGTTGGGTGACCATGGGTGATCATTCTGCCTGAAAAGCTGACCATTGCCAGTTAAGTAACTTTGAGCAATTGTTTGTGGCTATTGATTGCCTCCTCCATTTAAGTCTGTTGTTTTCCATTGCAGAAGAACTGATTCTGTGGAGTGATAATAGAGTGGCTGTGTTCACTTCCGCTTATCATATTTTGGTTGAGGTAACTCATTTTATAAAAAGTGTATGAATTAAAATAGATAAAGATTTGCTTTTGCAAATTAAATAAAAATGATATTGGAGAATTTTTCTGGCTAGTGATGGTGAGAGAACATATCCCCTTTGGGCAGGGTTCTGATGTATAGAGGGAATATGATAGAACTACTAAGGACTTTTCTCTCCGGTTAAAAATTTGTTTAAAAAATGTTTTATAAAATTTCTTGCAGATTTAGTGAGATTGTTAGAAATATATCTTTCATAAGGGTGGCTATTCAGGCAGAACATTGAAGACATTTTGTATTTGAGAGTAGAAGTTTCTACCCTGGCAACTTTTTTTAAAAGTCGGTTGTTGGCGTTATAATTTATGTGCATGTGACCCAAAGTTGTTTTGGGTTGGTGTGCTTTAGTTTTGCACATACCATGACAGCCATGAACTTCACTTCTAAGCCAGGGTATGTGGAGTATGATCTCAGATTCTCAAATGTACTGCTAATGCTCGGCATAGTACTTGCATCATGCCTCTGGAGTTGTAAGATGTTACATGTATGGGTAATTTATTGTGTGCTTGGAAATTAAACCAGCCCTAGAGGATAAAGTTTTAAAAGCATTTTAAATTTAGCAATCATGCCAGTATTGGAAACACGAGTATTCCATATACAAGTCTCTACCAAACACATTTTAAGCATGTGTTTCTTCCCATTCTAAAACCTGCATTAAACACAGGAGTAAAATTAACATGGAAAAAATATGCAATAAGGTTGCTACACTTTATTGCGTCAAGGCCAAAGTTATTTAACAGAATACCACTGAAATAATTCAGCCAGTATGTGCTTGTGATGGCTCATTGGGGTGATGTAAGATATGCTGAAAGGTTATTATCTTCATGTGTGAAGGGCCAATATAATTATACTCCAGTGCAAGAACCATGTGAGTTTCACTTGTCACAAACTCATTCTTAGCAAATGACTGATAATACCCTGAGCACCTCCCTCACAGGAGTTATTTTACTGCAAATACAAAACAAGCTACTACCACTACTACCACATGTGATAATGTATTGTACCAAACAATATTCAGCCAAGATGGATACTGGTGGTATGCACTGTCTGTTATCCAGCAAAGTAGATTTGGCTGTTCTGAAAGCAATCGTAGGAAGTTTTTCACATGATCTTCACTCCAAGAGAAAATGCATAAAAAAAGAATATCTAAAAACAATCCAAATCATCAAAGCTGGGAAGTGGCCAACAAGTATAAAAATGTTAGTCTATAAGAAACAGAGTCTGCCATTAAGGCAAGGACTATAATACTCCTTGATACTCTGAGAGCCCAGAATTTGCTTCTCTCTCCTATACAGCACCCCTAATCATGGACCAAAGATTTTTTCTCTCTTATCCACCTACCCTGAGGAATGAGGGTCTCTTCTCTTACCCAGCACCGCAGCTTCTGCTCTTTTGTACCGCACTTCTAACCAAGGAATTTTATCTTCTTCTTATCCAGCACCTTTAACAAAAGACCCTGCGATGCATTCTCTTTTATCCATGATGGATCGAGGTTTGGGTACAGATGTTAGGAAAGAGAGACAAAAGGACATTGGTCTTCTTCTGTTATCCAGCATCATTAACCAAGGGACACAAATTGTCTTTTCACTGTCTTGCATAATTATCATAGCAGAGGGCCAAGGGTATTTCATTTTCCTTCAGCTCACACCTTTTCAGAATGACATATTTTTGCTTTCTCTTATGAGATCTTAAACCAGTGGTTATTATTTGGCGAAATAGGCACAGAGCAAACGGTAACCCTCTCGGAGGTTAACAAGCTTAAAAAAAATCACAGAAAACAAAACCCTGCTTCCTCTAGTGGAGACAGAACTAGTTAGAGGCAGTTAAACATGAGATGAGCCTTGCTACCTATACCTATTTTATTTATTTATTTAATTAACTGGGGTTTTTGATACCACTTTCCACCGGGTCAAAGCGGTATACATTTAACAAAGGTTATATTTTGGTTACATTTAACAATAACATGTACATTTAACAAAGGTTTATAGTTTTGTTACATTTAACAATAACTTAGGAACAGAAGAGAGGGGAAAGGACAGAGTAGATGAACATTGAGAATAGATATTTACATAGGACATTGAATATGTACAGCTGTACACATATTCAGTGTTCAATCTATACATAAATGCTCGAGGCCGCGGGCCGGGTCCCGCGGCCGTCAGTAACCTGGGCCCGGGCCCGGCCTCGGCCTCCAGCACGTGACGGGGGGGGGGGGGGGTGTGAGAGAGAGGAGGCTGTGCGCGGCATTTGAAATCGCTCCGTCGCGATGTCGGAGCGATTTCATTGGCCCGCTGGGAAGGGGGGGCGGAGCAGTGTCCGCGAGGAGCCGCGTGGCCGTCTCCTTCTCGCCGCGGCTCCTCGGAAAGCGGACGCATTCCCGCCCGCCCGCCCCTTGTGGAGGAGGTTTGGGGGATGTTGCAGCTGGCGGGGGCGGGGTTACAGAGCCAGCGCTCGCAGGAGCGGCGCGGGCTTGAACTGGTTTACGAGCAGTGGGGGCGAAGTGCTCCTCGGGGTGGGGCGAGACAGCCCGGTTGGGGGTCTCGGCCCGGTAGCGGGGGGGGTGGGAGCCAGCCTTTGCTAATAGTATGACGAGGCAGGCGGTGGGGTTTGGGGGGGAGGAGGATGCTCCGCCTTGCTACTAAGATGGCGGGTGGGGGGGCATCCTCCGGCAAAGGGGTGTGGGGTTGGGTTATGTTCAATTGTTTTATATTCAGGCCCGTGTTGGGTCGGTTTGTTACAGGTTGTAAATAAAGCTGCGACCAAAAGGTTTGTACCAAATACAGTTGTTGGTGAATTTGTGGGGGGGGGGGGAATATTCTTGGGGGTGCTAAGACTTGGGAAGGAGGCGAGGAGGGCTTCCGGGTTACCAGAGTTACACATGGTCGGGGGTCTTATGGGGAACCTTCAAGAAATAATAAAAATATAACTGTATCGAAGGGTTTGTGTTAGGCATATCAGGACAGAAGATTGCATTTTGGAAACAATGGCAAGCCTTGAGAATAAAACATAAACAATAAAGTGCTAATTTCATCACTATTGACCTTCAGCCTGATTTTCATGGATTCTAATAAGGTCCCATTTACTTTTAACTGTCTTCTTAAAGTGGCACTAAGAAATGAAATGAGCAAAGCTCAACTGCATTAAAAAGTCACATGTATGCAATTTTAGTGAACCAGGAAAACCTCTCAAGCAATAATCACAGAAAAAAATGGGAGAAACCCCTATAGAATGTGTAAGGACAAGGGGGTCAAATATCATATTCCAGCACAAATATTGCTCAGACAAATCCAAAAAATTGCAGGACATACAATATTGTACTGCAGTACTCTATTCACCAAGATCAGGTCACTTGTCTATGTTAAACAATTTACATAATCCATACTTAAAGGGAGGTAAAAAGCCCTCAGAAGCTAACTGCTGAAAATTGCATGCCGCGGAATGCCATACACTTCTAATTAGCAGTCTTTAAAAAACCTTCAAAAATTAATTTTTCATATTTATCCACTTTTTTCAAAACATTTTTTAATTGTTTCATTATAATCTGCTATATTCAAAACATGCTGTGCTCAAACATAAATGTGGGGAAAAGAATCACTTATCTTGCATCTGAAGGTAAACACTATGGGGTATGTACTAAATAGCGGTAGCAGCTTCCCTGCAATATCAGAGCCGCATTCCCATATCTCTGTATATTACCATTGCTTTAATAAGACATTTGAATATTTGCAAATGGCTTTGACAGCTTTAAAAGCACCCACTGGCCAATTACATCTAGTCACCACACTTCCTCTTCTTATATGAAAATTCCTGACTCTTTCATTGGTACAACTCATAATTCACTGGAAAGCACTCCATTCCATGTTAACATTCAGTCCCTTTGGCTCTGAACTTTGCAATCAGAATATCCACTTTTGCTGAAATTAAAGGAAACATCTTCCTCTGTCATCTCCCTGTAATGATGTTGGTATATGTTCCAAAATAAAACATTTCAAAAGAGTGGTTATTGTAAGCAATGTGCTATCAGTGCTTCTCTATTCTTATTTGAACATTGTCAATGTTCTGAAAATGTTTGACAGAAAGGAGCGTAATCTTTCCCCATACAATTTATCAAATGGGCACCACATAACATTACATATTCCATTCCACTGTAGTAAACTGTCTCAAATATCATCTACTGGATTCTCAAATTGTTTCAATTATAAAGTAATCTCAACGGCGATTCATTTTTAAGTCATGAGTTCAAGGATAGAATAATTCAATGTTTCCTAATAATATCCTTGATTTTAGTAGACTGTGCTGCGTGTTGAAATACACAGGTCGAATATACTGTATACACAATCTTGTTTTGCTGCTAACCTATGAAAGCAAATCTCTATTATATGTACCTCGTAAAGCACATTTCTAAGCCCTCTTCAACACTGCTTCTGGATAAGCCCAATCTATCTATCAATCTTTTCTTTAATTTTTTTTATTTATTCTTAAATTCCACAACTTGTCAATTGAGAAGTAGCTTAAGGGTAACCAAGAGACCAGAATTCAATTCCCACTAGCACTCCTTGTGGCCTTGGACAAGTCACTTAACCCTCCATTGCCTTGGAAGAAAGGCCTGGCAATCTACTGGTCACATTGGCAAGAAACATGACAGCAGAAAAGACCATATGGCCTATCTAGTCTGCCCTTCTATATCAACTGCCATTTTTTTCCTTTAGAGATCTGATAGAAACAAGACGGCAGAAAAAGACCCAGGGAGCTGCTGGGTCGCCAGGAGTCAGCATTGACTCAAAGGCACACATTGTTGTTGCCTCACAGTGCAAGTATGGTCTTCCTATCTGTACTGTTCGTATGTACACTGGTGGCAAAACTGGACTTTCTCTGGAAAAGAACTACATCCCAAAAATGTATTTGATCTTGAGTATATTGGATAGAAAACTGTGGGGCATATTTATTCAATGGTGATAACTGTTAGTGTGGGGTTTGCTATATGCTAAGGGTGCCCTGCTAACAGGGCGAGGTTCTGCATAATTGGGCAGAAACTGGGTGGATTTGATGTGGAACTTGGATGTTAACAGCGCATTATGGTTAGCACAGGTGTTTTGGGTACATGCTAACCATGAATGCTGCCACCAACACTGGTGCACTGTGATAAGGAAGCTTATCATAGCTCAGGAAGGAGCTATAGAAAAGGTGAAGTGACTCTGAACAAGCAACCTGTCAGTTCTGGTAGAAATAAGAAAACAGAATTTTCCCATAAAAGACTACCAGTCCCAGAATGCACCAGGTTTCCAACAGCCATTAGAGGAGCTGAAGTGAGGAAACGTGTGTTCAATCAGGAGGGCTATGAGGTAATCCCTAAGCACTCATCTCAAAGTGCAGGGCCTGATTCAGCACAGCTGCGCTGTGTTAGGGTGGAGCACTCATCTAAGCAGAATAAAGGTAGAGTTTATTCTACAGAGAATTATCATCATCATCTTCATGATCAACTTGGATATCCTCATCCTCAGTTTCATCTGGAGGATCATCAGAAGCAGAAGCCAAACCGGACGGACAGAGAGGGCAAGAAACCCTTTGGAAGAAAGAAGAGAAAAGCCTTTGGGAGGTCTAGAGGAGTCTGGAGCAGTACGTATACTGGGAGGCATTCCAAGGGCCAGCATACACCATTGGACTGGGGAAAGCCAGAGGAATGGTGCTGCAGAGCTAGGAATCTCCAGACGGTACCTGTGAGGGAGACAGCTGCACGTGGAAGGGACCCTAAGACCCGTGCCAGAAGGTATGTGAAGAGAGATCCAGTGTCCAGGGATCTGGATTGGAAGGCTGGACATAGGAACTGGACTACATACTGGCCAGGCTATATAGAGAGGAACTCTAACAGCAATGGAAGCTCAGGTATGAACACTGATCTATGCCCTAGCTATAACCTTGAAAGACAGCACGGAAACAAGTATTCTCCTGAAAGTGCTCCATTGAGAAATTCATCTGTGCCAATCCATGATATTGAACCCATGATTGTTGAAGAAGAGGGAGAGATAGCAGATGAAAGATGTGTTTACATGGATTGCTCTCTGTCTAAACTCCTTTGGTGATTTTCTGTTATAAAATACAGCAACCATCACAAAGAAATACAAACTTGTTCTTTAATCTACTCAGAAAAGCTCCTGAGTAGGATTTTTAGCCACGCAGTAGAAAGCAAGCCAGCTAAGGTGTTTCAGCTGGGTAACTGCTAGCAATTGAGCCTTACCTAATTGCTTGTGAGCTCTGAGGGAATCACTTCTGAATCTATGTGGGAAGATATAAGAAGTTAACCTGAAAAGAACAGTTTTTCCTTTCTTTGTGGATTCTGTTTGTTGTTTGATACACTGCTAAGAAAATATTAGCTAAAGCCTACAGAAAAGACCAGTTTGTTACCAACCAGGTCTTATTCTTTTGCTTTGATTGCCTGACAAGTTCAAATGTTGTTTTTCTGATTTTGTTTTTTCAAGTTTAACACTGAAAGCAAGTAACCTGATTTATGTGCTACCAAGCATATCTGTGTTGGGAGAAATAACCCCATAAATAAATATCTTATTGGCTTTACACTTGAGCACAACTAAATTATTGTGAGCAGCTGTGTCGGGTGTGAATGGACTGCATTGCCCACAATCCCTTGCAAATCATATTGACATATGCACTTGCCAAGACTGTGAACATTCTCACCCAGGCAGCTGTTTGACAGCACTTAACGTTAAGTGAATTCATGTGCCAGTTAGCATGGTGCTGAGTGTTAGCATTGCACTATCAGTATAGGAATGGACACATGCCTCCCACCTCCCAAAATCAGTAAGGGCCTCCATGCTAAACATGCCTCTGTAAGTTATTACAAGTATTGATCCACTTAAACCTCCCTAACTCAAATTCATCAGCTGTCCATAAAACAAAAATTATTTATTATTATTATTATTATTTAACTTCTCTTATATACCGTGCTATTAGGTATCAGTGCGGTGTACATTGGACAGAACAATATACTGTATGGCCGGGCCATATAGTGTTTACATTGAACAAGGAATGAAACTTGGATTTAACTGGGGTAACATTTCTACAGTTTATTTACATTGTGGTCCATGTTTTCAGGCTATAGTCTATTATCATCTATAAATCTGAACCATAACAAAATTCTCTTGAAGAAAGGAGAAAACAAGGTTACTCACTTATAGTGGGTGTTCTCCATGGACAGCAAGATAAGTCCTCCCAGATGGGTGACATCATTGACAAAGCCTGTGAAGTTTCCCAGCTACCTTCCAGAAGCTTTAGGAAGCACTCCATTGGGCATGTGTGCCACTGCTACAAAGGAATGCTTCAGTCTCATATACTAGCTTATTGTAGAATACAACTTCAAGGGGAGGTGGGATGGTTTTGTGAAGAGATATCCTGCTGTCCATGGAGAATATCTGCTACAGGTGAGTAACCTTTTTTTCTCCATGGGCAATCAAGATTAATGTCCTCATATATGGAAATTCCTAGCTACAAACTGCCTCAAAAGAAAAAGGAGAAAAATATACAATAGGTGTCGCAACTGGCTCACACAAGATATTTTTGGTGGCAATAAACCTTTTCTTAAATATTTTTCCCATTTTTTTTCAATAGAGGAAGCCTGCAAGGAAAAAGAACTGGGCTTAGGGGGGATGGAGTTGGAATCTAATCCTTGAATAGATGCTGGAGAACAAACTGATTAAACCTATTATACTGCCAGGACTCCCTTTCTAGACAATAGTGGGAGATGAATGTGTGGACAGAAATCCATGCTGTAGCTTTGCATATCTCCTCTATGAAGGCTGACCTTAAGTAGACTACCAATGCAGCCTTGGCTTTGACATTATGAGCTGTGACATGACCCTCAAATATCAAGTCTGCCTGGATGTAAGTGAAGGAGATGGCCACACTCCTATTGGCTAGTGGATTGCATTTATTCAGGGCAGCCCCCAGTTTGCTTGGGACAAAAGAAACAAGCTGGGTGGACTTTCATAGGCATTTGGTCTGCTCCAAATAGAAGACCAAGGCTCTCTTGTAGTCCAACATGTGCAATGCATTCTCTCACTTGTTAGCATGAGGTCTGGGAAAAAAAATGTTGGTAGGACAATTGATTGGTTAAGGTGGAAATCCGACACCTTCTGAAGAAGGAACTTCAGATGAGCATGCAAAACCACCCTATTGTAAAATTTGGTAAAGGGTGGATCAGTTACTAGACCATGGAGCTCACCAACTCTGTGCATTGAAGTATCCACTACCAAGGTCAGATAATTCAGTTCACAGGTATCTTTTGACTCAAAGGAAGTTTTCATCAGTTGGATCAAGACAATGTGGAGGCCCTCCATGACACTTTGGAAAGCTTCATGGGGAGACTTCATTAGAAGCAAGCTCCACATGAAATGAACAACTAAAAGCTATAGATGGAAGGGTTTACTGTCTACAAGACTGAGATACAGTAAGCTCCAATTGCACTTAGATGTACTCTTACTGAGTTGGTCTTTAGAGCTGACTCCCATAAAATGCAGAAGATATCAAAGTAGTTTTTGTGTGGGATAAGTGAAAACATCTAGGACCTTTCTATCACACCAGACATTAAACTGCTTCTACTTGAAACCATATGTCCTCCTTGTAATCTCTCCTAGAAGCCAGAATAACATTGACTACGCTAACTGGCAGGTTCAGAGAGGAAAGAGTTAACCCCTCAATATCCAAGCTGTGAAGACCAGGGACTTGATTTTGGGAGGCAACAGTGTCCCCTGATTCTTAATGATTAGAGTTGGGAAACTGCCATGCCTGAGAGAGCTCAACAACAGAGGAAACCATGGTTGTCTGGACCAGTAAAGTGGTATGAAAATCATGGTTCCTTTGTTGTCCTTGAGTTTCAGGAGAGTTTTTTGCTAAGAGAGATGCTAGAGAATATGCATACAGAAATCCCTCCCCCCAATCCAGGAGGAAAGCATCTGAGACTAGCTTGTTGTGTCCTTATCCTGAAACAGAATTGAGATACTTGCCTATTCTGGGGAGTAGCAAACAGGACTATTGAGGAGATGGAGCACATGGCTCAGTCTGTCCACCAGGACATTGTCTTCTCTCACCAAGTAAGTGACTCTGCATGTCATGTCATGAGAGATGGCATAGTTCAACATCCTAGAAACAAACAGAAGCAAGGTGAAGAAAGAGACAGCTTTTATTAATTCTACCTGACATGCCGTGATTTGGCTGGTGCTTTCTTCAGGGGTATTAATAAAAGTTGTCTTTTTTTTCACCTTGTTTCTGTTTGTTTCCATGTTTGCTGTGAGTGTGTGTTCTCTCACTTGAACGTTTATAGTTCCACATCTTGACTGTTGCCCAACAGAAATGATATGAACCTTTTCTTCCCTTCTTTTGGATGTACTACATGGAGACCTGGTTACCCTTTTGGATCATTAGAATTTGATTGGCCAACCAATCTCTGAAAGCCTTTAGGGCATTTGATATGGTTTTGAGCTCCAGAAAACTGATTTGATGAAGTTTCTCCAGAGAGGACCATAAATTCTGAGTGTGAAACCCATCTACATAGATTCCCCAGCCCAGTTTGGATGCATCATTTATTAGCAATTTTTGGTATAGAGGAATTTGAAGGGGATTCCTCTCACCATATTGGAATGGACCATTTACCAGGCCAGAAAATCCTGAAGCAGTGACAAATATGATGTCTTGGAGCATGTAAGTGGGGTCTGTGTCCACAGCATGCTCAGGGTCCATTGAACTTGTCTCATTTTGAGATGTGCCATGGAGCCCAACATCCTTAACATGTATCATGTTGTCTGCTACCTGAGAGATGGTGACCATCTTGGTGAATCTTTCTGTGGAAGGTTTTCACCCAAGTCATGTCTAGCAGAACTCTAATGAATTCCAACTCAGTTGACAGGCTGAAATTGAAATTGGGATAATTTATGATGAACCCTAACAATTCTAGTATCCAAATGGTCGTGCATACAGATCCTTGAGCTCCTTCCCAAGATGATCTCTTGACCATCCAGTCATCCAAATAGGAAACACATGCATGTCCAGTCTGCATTGATATGCTGCAACTATTGCAAGACAAGTTGTGAAAATGTTGAGATGATGACATGAGGCAAAAGGGCACTATGCAATACTGATAGTGGTATTTCCCTATGATGAACAGCAGATACTTCCCGTGACTGGGATGTATCTGAATGTGGGTGTAGGTATCCTTTAAATCCAGATAATATAACCTGTCTCCAGTTTGGAAGTAGAGAATAAGGGTGCAAAGGGAAATCATTCTGAATTTTTTTGCACCAGATGTTCATTCAGATTCCTCAGATCTAGAATGGGATGGGATCCTCCTGATTTTCTGTGACCAGGAATTACTTGAAGTAAAATCCCTTCCCTTCTTTCCTTGGTGAGAAGATTTGGTTGCATTGGCCTCTAAAAGGGAAGAGTGCTCTGGTTTAAGTATTTCCTGGCGCTGAGAGTTGATTGAAGAAACTCTTGGAGGGCGATTTAGTGGGATGTCAAATAGATACAATTGGTACACAAGTCAGATAGTTAAGAATGCAGCTCTCGGAGATCATTAGGGGCTACTGGTTTGCCTAAAACCATAGTCTCTTTCCTACTTGCAGGTTGTCCAGTACTAGTACTGGAAAATTGGCTATGTCCTCTAGAGGAGGGTCACAACTACATCCCAGGTTTTGGCTGTGAAGCAGGATGGGATGTCCGAGCCCTCTGTTGAGTGCAAGAGCAAGGATCCTGTTTTGTTTGAGTAGAACAAGAGGCAGGGGGGTACCTATGCCTATGAGAGTAATAGGTTCTCTTATTCTTCCTCCCCCCTCCCATTGCTATGGTACCTCCTGGATGTTCAGGAGGTCAGGTCGGAATTGGGCAAGGAGAGGGTCTTAAGAGTGTCATTGTACTGCTTGATGAGAGTTGCAGCCTCCTGCACCTTATCTCCAAAGAAATTCTCTCTATATCATGGCATGACAAAGCTTTTCTTGGATATCAAATTATAAGTCTGAGACCTAGAGTTGTCTTTAGGCACCAGTATTCATGGAGGATGCTCCCAGTGCCATATCAAAAATATCATAGGTCACTCAAAACACATCTTTTCCATACTGCTCCTTCTTACCCACTAGGAAAATGAATTCCTCAGCTTTGTTTGGAAGAAGAGAGTCAGCAAATGTTTACATATTATGGATGAGATTCTGCAAGTGCATGCCCATGATGAGCTGATGGGAGGTATATAGGACATTAGCATAGTGTTTTGAAAGAATGTTTTCCCCAAAAATTCTAAAGTCTTAGCCTCTCTCCAGAGGGACACTGAAGAGTGAGTCTTGGAACTTTTGAGAGCAGATTTGATGACCATTGAGTGGTGTGTTTGCTGAAGCTCCTCAAATCTGGAAGTCTTTTAGACAATACATCAAGATGACCACCTTGTTGGCAAGGTTGTAAAGAGAAAGTGATCTCCCAGAACAGAAGATATGCCATACTGGGTCAGACCAAGGTCTATTAAACCCAGTATCCTGTTTCCAACAGTGGCCAATCCAGGTCCCTGGCAGTTTCCCAAAAAAATACACAAGTTTCACAATGCTTGTATTGGGGCAAGCAGTAGATTTCCCGGATCCTCTTTAATAATGGTTTGTGGACCTTTCCTCCAGAAATGTATCCAAACCTGTTATAAACTCAGCTAAATTAATAGTTTTTACTACATCCTCCGGTAATGAATTTCAGAGTTTGATTACGAGTTGAGTGAAAACATATTTTCTCTTATTAGTCTTAAATGGGTTACATTGTAGCTTCATTGTGTGTCCCCCTAGTCTTTCTACTTGTCGATGGCATAGACCAGGGGTCTGCAACCTTTAAGACGTAAAGAGCCACTTGGACCCGTTTCCGAAGGGAAAAAAAAAACTGGGAGCCGCAAAACCATTGCGACATTTAAAACAAATCTAACACTGCATATATTGTTTCTTACCTTAATGCTATATACGACCCCCTACTTTTCCTGTTAAAATATAGGTGTTTGGCCTATACTCGCCGTATAAGACTACCCCTCTTCCTTCACACACCAAAAAAAAAAAACGCCAGAAAATATCACAAGTAACAATATTTGATTTCAAAATTATGATGATTTTGTAGTCAAATCACTAATATGAAATAAAATTATTTTTTCTACCTTTGTTGTCTGACCAATTTATTCTTTGATCATGCTGGTCCCGATCTGAGGCTTCTGCTTTCCTGTCTTCTCTTAGCTCTCTTTCTGTGGTCTATGGTCCATCTGCCATTTCTTATCTCTTCTTTCGTTTTCTTCACTTCTTTCCATCAGCCTATTTCCAGTCCCAGTAACCCTCCCCAATATCAGCCCCTTTCCAGTCCTCACTCCCAGTACCTTCCAGTGCTAATCCCCCCTCAACCCCATTACCAGTGCTAGCCTCCCCTAAACAGCCCAATACCAGTCCTACCCCCCATCAGCTCATTACCAGTCCTAGCCTCCCCTAATCAGCTCATTTCCAGTGCTCGTCCCCTCAACCCCATTACCAGTGCTCCATCCCTCCATGTCAGCCCCCTCCCTCCCTCCATCCATATCAGCTCCCTCCCTCCATGTCAGCCCCCTCCATCCCTCCATTTCAGCCCCCTCCCTCCATCCATATCAGCTCCCTCCCTCCATGTCAGCCCCCTCCATCCCTCCATGTCAGCCCCCTCCCTCCCTCCATCCATATCAGCTCCCTCCCTCCATGTCAGCCCCCTCCATCCCTCCATGTCAGCCCCCCTCCCTCCATCCATATCAGCTCCCTCCCTCCATGTCAGCCCCCTCCATCCCTCCATGTCAGCCCCCCTCCCTCCATCCATATCAGCTCCCTCCCTCCATGTCAGCCCCCTCCATCCCTCCATGTCAGCCCCCCTCCCTCCATCCATATCAGCTCCCTCCCTCCATGTCAGCCCGCCTCCCTCCATCCATCCATATCAGCTCCCTCCCTCCATGTCAGCCCCCCTCCCTCCATATCTGCTCCCTCCCTCCATGTCAGCCCCCCTCCCTCCATCCATCCATATCAGCTCCCTCCCTCCATGTCAGCCCTCCTCCCTCCATCCATATCTGCTCCCTCCCTCCATGTCAGCCACCCTCCCGCCATCCATATCAGCTCTCTCCCTCCATGTCAGCCCCCCTCCCTCCATCCATCCATATCAGCTCCCTCCCTCCAACCACATCAGCTCCCGCCCGCCAAGTAAGCCCCGCCTCCCGCCATCCCTCCATGTCATCTCCCTCCCTCCATGTCAGCCCCTCCTCCCTCCATCCATCCATGTCAGCCCCCCTCCCTCCATCCATGTCAGCCCCCCTCCCTCCATGTCAGCCCCCCTCCCTCCATCCATATCAGCTCCCTCCCTCCATGACAGCCCCCCTCCCTCCATCCATCCATATCAGCTCCCTCCCTCCATGTCAGCCCTCCTCCCTCCATGTCAGCCCCCTCCATCCCTCCATGTCAGCTCCCCTCCCTTCTTCTGCAGCCGCGGCTCCCTGCCTCTTACGGAACCGCGGCTGTGCTTTTAAAATCATCTCGGAGCCCTTCCTGTCTTGACGGGCTCCGTGCAGCATTGTCCCGCCTCCAAACTTCCTTTAGAGGCGGGACAATGCTGCACGGAGCCCGTCAAGACAGGAAGGGCTCCGAGATGATTTTAAAAGCACAGCCGCGGTTCCCTAAGAGGCAGGGAGCCGCGGCTGCAGAAGAAGGGAGGGAGCCCATAACGCCATAAATACCGGGCGGGCAGTGTGCTCCGGAGCCGCGGCAAAGGTGAGAAAGAGCCGCATGCGGCTCCGGAGCCGCGGGTTGCCGACCCCTGGCATAGACAATCGATCTATGTTTACCCGTTCCACTCCATTCATTAATTTATAGACCTCTATCATATCTCCCCTCAGCCGTCTCTTTTCCAAGTTGAAGATCCCTAACCTTTTAAATATTTCTTCATAGGGGTATCCTTCCATTCCCTTTATCATTTTTGTTGCTCTTCTCTGTACCTTTTCTAATTCTGCTATCTCTTTTTAAGACACGGCAACCAGAATTGCACAAAATATTCAAGGTGTGGTTGCACCATTCCTTTCCTTATAATTTCTAGCATTCTATTTGCTTTCTTGGCTGCTGCTACACACTGGGTGGAGGGTTTCAACATGTTATCCAAGATGAAGCCTAAATCTTTTTCCTGGGTGGTGGTTCCTAATGTGGAACCTTGCATCGTGTAACCATAGTTTGAGAGAGCTTGTCAAAGGCTTTCTGAAAATTCAGATACACTATATCAACCGGCTTACCTTTGTCTACCTGTTTATTCACATCTTAAAAAAATATTACAGATTAGTAAAACAAGACCTTCCTTGGCTAAATCCATATTGACTTTCTCTTAAACCATGAATTATTATTACTACTACTACTACTGAGCATTTGTATAGCGCTACCAGTCATACGCAGTGCTGCACAGACATGTAAGAGACAATCCCTGCTCATTAGAGCTTACAATCTAATCAAGACAAAACACAGAAGCTGTACGCAGGTGTAAAACAAGGGAAAGAAAAGGAGATTAGGTAAGTTATGATCCAACAAATTACTGTGTTGAAATGCTAAAAGAAATCAGGGAAGCTAACAAAAGTTACATCATCCATCCAAATGGCAGATGAAATTTAATGTGGACAAGGCAAAGTTATGCACCTAGAAAAGAAAACCCAATCCCAGTTAAGGTGGAGCCAATCCATTCAGAAAAGCACCTCTTTCCCCAGAATGTTGTCCAGTTCCTAACAAATCCAAAACCCTCTTCTTTGCACCATCATCTCATCCATGCATTTAGTCCTGTGTGTGGAACAGGAAGCATTTCAGAGAATGCTACCTTGGAAGTTCTGAATTTCAATTTCCTACCTAAAAGGCTTAATTTGGCCTCCAGAATCTCCTTCCCATACTTTTCTATATCATTGGTACTATCATGTACAAAGACAGCAGATTCTTCACCAGTGCTATCTAAAACCCTGTCAAGGTGGGGCATGAGGTCCGCTACCTTTGCACCAGACAGGCATGTTACCAGGCGATCTTCACATCCACAGTCACCCAGATATCTACATGCCTAATGATTGAATCACCAACTATAACAGCTGTCCTAACCCTTCTCTCACGGGCACTGTCTAAGAACATGTGGACTTCCGTCTTTGCTAACAAGGACTGAAACCTCACCAGAACCAGGCAGATTGCCTCTAACCAGTTGATTCACCAGGAAGCCTCCTTAGGGGAACAAAGGCCCTGAACCATTGGACCTAGACAGTGAGCTCCCCATTAGATGATAGAGGGGTAAAAGGGGCAGTAAGAGGAGACAAGGCTATAGCGGAGAGACTGAATGAATTCTTTGCTTCGGTCTTTACTGAGGAAGATGTAGGGATGTTACCCAAGACTGAAGTGGTATTTAAAGGTGATACTGCAGAGGAATTGAGAGAAATATCGCTACACCGGGAAGATGTATTACAACTATTTGATAAACTGAATAGTAGCAAATCACCTGGACCGGATGGTATACATCCAAGAGTGTTTAAAGAACTGAAATATGAGATTGCAGACCTGCTATTAGTAATCTGTGAACTTTCATTTAAATCATCTGTAATACCTGAAGATTGGAGGGTCGCCAATGTAACTCCAATTTTTAAAAAGGGCTCCAGGGGTGATCCGGGAAATTACAGACCAGTGAGCCTGACATCAGTACCGGGGAAAATGGTAGAAACCATCATAAAGAACAAAATTACACAGCATGTAGATAGTCATGGCCTAAAGGGAGACAGCCAACATGGCTTTAGACAAGGAAGATCTTGTCTTACTAATCTGATATGTTTTTTTGAAGGTGTGAACAAACAGGTAGACAAAGGTGAATCAGTTGATATAGTGTATCTGGACTTTCAAAAAGCCTTTGACAAGGTCCCTCATCAGAGACTTTTGGCAAAACTAAAAAGTCATGGGATAGGAGGCAGTGTACTATTATGGATCGGGAACTGGTTAAAAGATAGAAAGCAGAGGGTAGGGCTAAATGGCCAATTTTCCCAATGGAAAAAGGTGAATAGTGGAGTACCCCAGGGATCTGCTACTTTTTGACATATTCATAAATGACCTGGAAAAGGGAATAACTAGTGAGGTTATCAAATTTGCAGACGACACAAAACTGTTTAAAGTTGTTAAAACCCAAGAGGACTGTGGAAAACTGCAGGAAGATCTTGATAAATTGGAAGACCGGGCATCCAAATGGCAGATGAAATTTAATGTGGACAAGTGCAAAGTTAATGCACCTAGGAAAGAACAACCCACACTATGGTTACACGATGCAAGGTTCCACATTGGGAACCACCACCCAGGAAAACGATTTAGGAGTCATCATGTATAACATGTCAAAACCCTCCGCCCAGTGTGCAGCGGCGGCCAAGAAAGCAAATAGAATGCTAGGTATCATAAGGAAAGGAATGGAAAATAAAACAAAGGATATTATAATGCCTCTGTATTGTTCCATGGTACAACCGCACCTTGAATATTGTGTGCAATTCTGGTCGCTGTATCTTAAAAAGGATATAGCATTATTAGAAAAGGTACAGAGAAGAGCCACCAAAATGGTAAAGGGGATGGAAGGCTACTCCTATGAAGAGAGGCTACAAAGGTTAGGGCTCTTCAACCTGGAAAAGAGACAGCTGAGGGGAGATATGATAGAGGTCTATAAATTAATGAATGGAATGGAATAGGTAAACGTAGATCAATTGTTTACGCTATCAGAATATAGAAAGACTAGGGGACATGTAATGAAGCTACAGGATAAACTATTTAAAACAAATAGGAGAAAATATTTTTTCACTCAACGTGTAATCAAACTCTGGAATTTGTTACCGGAGGATGTAGTAAGAGCTGTTAGTGTAGCTGGGTTTAAAAAAGGCTTGGACAAGTTCCTGGAGGAACGGTCCATAAACCATTATTAAAAGGGACCCGGGATATCACTGCTTGACCCAATACAAGCATTGTGGAACCTGTGTCTTTTGGGGATACTGCTAGGTATGTATGACCTAGATTGGCCACTGTTAGAAGCAGGATACTGGCCTTGATGGACCTTGGTCTGACCTAGTATGGCATATCTTATGTTCTTATGTTCCCCAGCGCTTCAGGATAGGTATCTGTGGTGACTATCACCCAATCCAGTACTTCCAGAGGCATCCCACTCATCAGATAGAGAGACTGAAACCATCATGTTAACCAAAATTTGATCTCTCAGTAGACAAGAAGGATCTGGTCAAACAGTTATAAGCAGGGAGACCAGAGAGGCAGCAGATGCCTCTGAAGCAGGTGCATGTGTGCCTTGGCACAAAGAATCAGCTCCAGGGATGATGTCATGGACCAGAGGAGCTGAAAATAGCTCCAGGCCTGAGGACAACAGCAATGGGACCAATGGGATAGATCAGAGAATATTGAAGGAACTTGGATACATTCTAGCAACTCCACTGACTAAACTTTTCAGTGCTTCTTTAGAGTCGGGAGTGGTCCCAGAGGACTCGAGAAAGACATATGTGGTCCCTTTACACAAAAGCAAAAGTAAGGATGAGGTTGAAAACTACAGGCCGGTTAGTCAAATCTCTGTGGTGAGTAAATTATTGGAAATGCTGCTAAAACAGAGAATAGTGAAGTTTCAGGAGTCCAATGGATTGCATGATCCAAGGCAGCATGGGTTTACCAGAGGCAGGTCTTCTCAGACAAATCTGATTGATTTCTTTGACTGGGTAATCAGGGAGTTAGACCGAGGGAGAGCCCTAGATGTGGTGTACTTAGATTTCAGTAAAGTCTTCAACACTGTTCTGCACAGATGACTTATAAACAAACTGAGCACACTAGGGATAGGCTCTGAAGTGACTGACTGGGTTAGAAAATGGTTGAGTGGGAGGAGACAAAGGGTACAGGTAAATGGAACTCACTCTGAGGAGAAAGATTCTACAAGTGGTGTGCCACAGGCATGTGTCCTTATTCCAATTCTTTTTAACATCTTTTGTTAGTAATATTGTGGACGGGCTGTTCGGTAAGGTATGCCTGTATGCGGATGATACCAAAATCTGCAATACAGCAGACACCCAGGAAGGAGTAGATAACATGAGGAGGGATCTAGCTAAGCTTGAAGAATGGTTGAGAATTTGGCAGCTGAGATTTAATGTTAAAAAACGCAGGGTCATGCATTTGGGCTGAAAAAAATCCAAGGGAGTGGTACAATGTAGGGGGCATACTTGTGTCCATGAAAAAAGAGCAGGACCTGGGCATGGATTGTTTCTGATGATCTTATAGTGGTAGAAAAGGCGATGGCAAAAGCCAGAAGGATGCTTGAGTGCATAGGAAGAGGAATGGCCAGCAGAAAAAGGGAGGTGATAGTGCCACTGTGTAAGTCTCTGGTGCAACCTCATTTGGAGTATTGTGTGCAATTCTGGAGACCACACCTTCAAAAGAATATAAACAGGATGCAGTCTGTGCAGAGGGTGTTTAAAGGTGTGGAAGAATTGAAGGAAATATCGATACATCGGGAAGATGTATTACAACTATTAGATAAACTGAAGACTAGCAAATCACCTGGACCAGATGATATACATCCAAGGGTGTTGAAAGAACTGAAATATGAGATTGCAGACTTGCTATTAGTAATCTGTGAACTATCATTAAAATCATCTGTAATACCTGAAGACTGGAGGATGGCGAACGTAACGCCAATTTTTAAAAAGGGTTACGGGGTGATCCGGAAAACTACAGACCAGTGAGCCTGACGTCAGTATCGGGAAAAATGGTAGAAACCATGATAAAGAATAAAATTGCTGAACATGTAGATAGTCATGGCTTAATGGGAGCCAACATGGCTTTAGACAAGGAAGATCTTGTCTTACTAACTTGTTATGCTTTTTTGAAGGTGGGAATAAACAGGTAGACAAAGGTGAGTCGGTTGATATAATGTATTTGGACTTTCAGAAAACCTTTGACAAGGTCCCTCATCAGAGACTTTTGGCAAAACTAAAGAGTCATGGGATAGGAGGCAGTGTACTATTGTGGATCAGGAACTGGTTAAAAGATATAAAGCAGAGGGTAGGGCTAAATGGCCAATTTCCCCAATGGAGAAAGGTGAATAGTGGTGTACCCCAGGGATCTGTGCTGGGTATGCTGCTTTTTGACATATTCATAAATGACCTGGAAAAGGGAATAACGAGTGAGGTTATCAAATTTGCAGATGACACAAAATTATTTAAAGTTGTCAAAACTCAAGAGGATTGTGGAAAATTTCAAGAGGATCTTGATAAATTGGAAGACTGGGCATCAAAATGACAGATGAAATTTAATGTGGACAAGTGCAAAGTTATGCACCTAGGGAAGAACAACCCAAACTATGGTTATATGATGCAAGGTTCCACATTAGGAACCACCACCCAGGAAAAAGATTTAGGCGTCATTGTGGATAACATGTTAAAACCCTTCGCGCAGTGTGCTGATGCGGCCAAGAAAGCAAATAGAATGCTAGGTATCATAAGGAAAGGAATGTAAAATAAAACAAAGGATATTATAATGCCTCTATATCGTTCCATAGTGAGACCGCACCTTGAATATTGTGTGCAATTCTGGTAGTCGTATCTTAAAAAGGATATAGTGTTATTAGAAAAGGTTCAGAGAAGAGCCACCAAAATGGTAAAGGGGATGGAAGGATACCCCTATGAAGAAAGGCTAAAAAGGTTAGGGCTCTTCAACCTGGAAAAGAGATGGCTGAGGGGAGATATGATAGAAGTCTATAAATTAATGAACCGAGTGGAACGGGTAAATGTAGATCGATTGTTTACGTTATCAGAATATAGAAAGACTAGGGGACATGCAATGAAGGTACAGGGTAAACTATTTAAGACTAATAAAAGAAAATATCTTTTCACTCAACGTGTAATCAAACTCTGGAATTTGTTACTCGAGGATGTATTAAATGCTGTTAGTATAGCTGGGTTAAAAGTGGACAAGTTCCTAGAGGAAAGGTCCATAAACCATTATTAAGAAGGGACCCAGGATATCAATGCTTGACCCAATAGAAGCATTGTGGAACCTGTGTTTTTGGGGGAAACTGCTAGGTACGTATGACCTAGATTGGCCACTGTTGGAAACAGGATACTGGGCTTGATGGACCTTGGTCTGATCCAGTATGGCATATCTTATGTTCTTATACGGTGGCTACTAAAATGATTAGTGGCCTTTGTTATAAAGCATATGAGGACAGACTTAAAGATCTTAATATGTATACCTTAAAGGAAAGGTGGGATAGAGACGTTTAAATACCTCTGTGGCATAAATGCACAAGAGGAGAGCCTCTTTCGATTGAAAGCAAGCTCTGCTATGAGGGGGCATAGGATGAGAGTGAAAGGAGGATAGACTCGGGAGTAATAATCGGAAATATTTCTTTATGGAAAGAGTGGTAGATGCGTGGAATAGTCTCCCACTAGAGGTAGTAGAGATGAGGACTGTATCTGAATTCAAGAAAGCATGGGACAAACACAGAAGATCTCTAAAGGGAAAAAGGGGACTACTGTAGTGATATGGAAGGGCAGACTAGATAGGCCATGTGATCTTTTTCTGCAGTTATGTTTCTATGTTTCTATATTTTAGTCATACTGGACTATGCTACCCAATACCCGGAATATGAAGACTACTACGATCACAAATGCCTTCTGGAAAGTATTCTCGTAGGTGGGAATACCCCATGAAATCCTCACAGATTGTATTTATTTAATAGGTCTTTTATACCGCCTTATCATACACTCAAAGCGGTTTACATGGAACAGTTATAGCAATAAGCTTTACATCGAACAAGGTTATTCAACTTGGAGGTTAACTTGGGGTAAACAGTTAACAATTGCTAACTATATATAGGAACTTTAGTGGTGTCTTATGGTCCAGTTTGTTAGCAATTGTCATCTTCTGGGGTAGTTCCAAAGTATTCTAGGAAGAGGTGGGGTTTTATTGCCTTTCTAAAGTCCACTAGGTCTTTGATTTCCCGTGTTGATGCGGGGAGATCGTTCCACAGCTGGGGTGCAAACAGGGAGAAGGCTCTATTGCAGGTGGATTGGTTTGCTTTCCTGAAGTTTAGTGGGGTCTCTAGGATGTTGTAATCTGCTCCTCTTCTTGTCCTGGTTGGGGGTGTCTTCTTGATCAGTATCTGGAGAGTTGTTGGAGAGGGGTTGTTTAGTGTTTTAAAGATTATTATTATGTTTGTTGTATTTGGTGCGTACAGCCACAGGGAGCCAGTGCAGCTGATGGAGCATGGGGGTTATGTGATTGTATTTTGCAGTTCCGGTGATGATTCTGGCTGCAGTGTTTTGTTCCAGTTGTAAGGGGAGAGTCGTTTCCTTTGGGAGTCCATTGTAGATTGCATTGCAGAAATCTGATATAGGCATTATTATGGCTTGGCACACAGTTCAGAAATCATTGTCGGTGAGTAGTGGTTTGAGATTGCATAGCATCAAGAAATACCCTTTGTATTCAAGGTGATGAAGCAAGTGTGTGCCTTGGTGAACGTCAAGATACTGCAAACATTAGTATATCCCCCATGGAGGGATGACCTCATCGAGTGATTCAATAATACTCTGAAACAGATGTTAAAAAACGTTTGTGCAGGAGGACAGGAAGAATTAGGACATTCTCCTACCCTATTTGATGTTTGCCATCCATGAAGTACCTCAGAGTTCCACTGGGCTTTTGCCTTTTGAGTTGCTCTTTGGAAGACAGTCAAGAGGCATATTAGACGTGGCAAGGGAAACCTGGGAAGAAGAACCTTGTGCCAGGTATAATTTGGTGAAGTACATTATTAAAATGCAAGACAGGCTGAGGAAAGCTGGAGAGGTGGCCAAACTCAGTCTGGAAAAAGCCAAAGCCGAGCAGGCCAAGGGCTACAATCGGGCACCGTGCACTGCACCTTCCAACCGAGAGACAGAGTTTTAGTCTTGCTGCCCTCACCCGAGAACAAGTTACTCTGTAAATGGCAGGGGCCCTATGAGGTGGAAGAAAAAGTGGGGCCTGTTAACTACAAGATCATCCAGCCAGATAAAGGGAAGAAAGCCAAAATTTACTATATTAACCTATCGAAAAAAATGGACTGATGACTGTGGTGGTACAGGGAGATGATTTTGGGCCGGAAAATTCAGCTCCTTCAGATCCAACACATGTCCTGATTGGAAACCAGATCTTTGCTGCCCAGAAAAGAAATCTAGAAGGCTTGACCCACCGAAACCTAAAGGTGATCTCCATCTGCCTGGGATGAACCCACCTTATTTGTCATAATATCATTACTGACCCTGGAGTGGTTATCCAGCAATGACCTTATTGGATTCTGGAGGCCCAGTGACAGGCCGTCGCCAAGGAGCTGGAAGAAATAGAAACATAGAAACATGATGACAGAAAAAGACCACATGGCCTATCTAGTCTGTCCTTCCATATCAACAACTACAACAGTCCACTTTTTACCTTTAGAGATCCTCTGTGTTGGCCCCATGCTTTTTTTAATTCAGTTACTGTCCTCATCTCTACCACCTCCACTGGGAGACTATTCCATGGATCCACTATTCTTTCCGTAAAGAAATATTTCCGCATATCACTCCAGAATCTATCTCCCTTCACCCTCATCCCATGTCCCCTCGTAGCAGAACTTGCTTTCAATTGAAAGAGGCTCTCTCCCTGAACATTTATGCCACGGAGGTATTTAAACATCTCAATCATATCACCTCTCTCCCGCCTTTCCTCTAAGGTGTACATATTAAGATCCTTAAGTCTGTCCTCATATGCTTTATAATGAAGCCCACTAATCATTTTAGTAGCCACCCTCTGCACCGACTCCATCCTGTTCACATCCTTTTGAAGGTGCAGTCTCCAGAATTGCACACTATACTCCAAATGAGGTCGCACCAAAGACTTATACAGAGGCATTATCACCTCCTTTTTTCTGCTAGCCATTCCTCTCCGTATGCACCCAAGCATCCTTCTAGCTTTTGCCGTCGCCTTTTCTACCTGTTTAGCTACTTTAAGATCATCAGACACAACCACGTCTAGGTCCCGCTCTTCTTTAGTGGACAAAAGTACTTCACCTCCTATACTGTATTGCTCCCTTGAATTGCTGCAGCCCAAATGCATGATCTTACATTTGGGCTACAGCTGGGAGTTATAGAAGGGTCTGTGAGTGACTGGCCATCGCCCATCGTCTTGGTTCCTAAACCAGAAGGAAGCATCAGATTCTGCACTGACTTCCGGAGGGTTAATGCAGCTTCTAATCTGGAAGCATATCCCATTCCCATAGTAGATGAACTAATTGAGCGACTTGGTGGAGCACACTTTATATCAACCTTAGATTTAACCAAGGGATACTGGCAGGTGCCCTTTACTCCAGCTGTCAAGGAGAAGACTGCTTTTTCAACACTGCGAGGTCTGTTTCAGTTTATGATACTGCCCTTTGGATTACAAGGGCTCCTGCCAAGTTTCAATGCTTCGTCGATTGCTTACTGAGACCACACAAGTATGTTGCTGCAAACCTATATGACATTACAGCAGAGGCTGGACTACCCATCGAACCAAAGTACAAGCCATGTTGACCAGCTGCGGAAGGCCGGGTTGACGGCCAACCCCAAAAAATGTTTTCTGGGAAGTCGGAACATTCAACAACTGGGATATTTAATTAGGAATGGACAGATACGACCTCAACTACGAAAGGTGAATGCCATTGCCCAGGTCCCCACCCCAAAATTGAAGAATGAAGCTCCTGCCTTCCTTGGATTGATTGGCTATTACTGCCCATTCATCCCTAATTTTGCAGAGGTGGCAGAGCTGTTAACCAGTCTCCTTCAGAAGAGAGCTCCCAAATGGATTCAGTGATCACCGGACCTAGATCTAGCTGTCCAGTGTCCCAAGAAGGCTGTGTGCTCTAAACCTGTTCTGATTAGCTCTGATTTCTTTCTACCATTTATTGTGCAAAATGATTCCTCTGAGGTGGGCCTAGGAGCCGTTCTGGCCCCAGAAGTCAGGGGTGAAGAACATCCCATTGCATTCATCAGCAGGAAACTGCTTCCTTGGGAGAAGTATTATGCAGTGATCAAGAAGGAAGCCTGTGATAAGGAAGCTTATCATAGCTCAGGAAGGAGCTATAGAAAAGGTGAAGTGTCTCTGAACAAGCAACCTGTCAGTTCTGGTAGAAATAAGAAAACAGAATTTTCCCATAAAAGACTACCAGTCCCAGAATGCACCAGGTTTCCAACAGCCATTAGAGGAGCTGAAGTGGGGAAACATGTGTTCAATCAGGAGGGCTATGAGGTAATCCCTAAGCACTCGTCTCAAAGGGCAGGGCCTGATTCAGCACAGCTGCGCTGTGTTAGGGAGGAGCACTCATCTAGGCAGAATAAGAGTAGAGTTTATTCTACAGATGACCATCTTCATGGTCCTCCTTATCCTGAGAATCAGCTTGAGTTTGATCATCAGTTTCATCTGAAGGATCATCAGAAGCAGAAGCCAAACCGGATGGACAGAGAGGGAAAGAGACCCTTTGGAAGAAGGAAGAGAAAAGCCTTTGAGAGGTCTAAAAGAGTCCAAAGCAGTACGTATTCTGGGAGGTATTCCAAGGGCCAGCATACACCATTGGACTGGGGAAAGCCAGAGGAATGGTGCTGCAGAGCTAGGAATCACCAGAGGCTACCTGTGAGGGAGACGGCTGCACGTGGAAGGGACCCTAAGACCTGTGCCAGAAGGTATGTGAAGAGAGATCCAGTGTCCAGGGATCTGGATTGGAAGGCTGGACATAAGAACTGGACTACATACTGGCCAGGCTATATAGAGAGGAACTCTAGCAGCAATGGAAGCTCAGGTATGAACACTGATCTATGCCCTAGCTATAACCTTGAAAGACAGCAGGGAAACAAGTATTCTCCTGAAAATGCTCCATTGAGAGATTCATCTGTGCCAATCCATGATATTGAACCCATGCTTGTTGAACAAGGGGGAATAATAGCAGATGAGGATCCTGTTTATATGGACTGCTCTCTATCTAAACTCCGTTGGTAACTTTCTGTTATAAAGTACAGCAACCATCACAAATAAATACAAATTTGTTCTTTAATCTACCCAGAAAAGCTCCTGAAGCAGGATTTAACCCACACAGTAGAAAGCAAGCCAGCTAAGGGGTTTCAGCTGGATAACTGCTAGCAATTAAGCCTTACCTAATTGCTTGTGAGCTAGGAGAGAATCACTTCTGTATCTATGTGGGAAGTAATCACAAGTTAACCTGAAAAGAACAGTTTGTTTCTTGCTTTGTGGCTTTTCATTTGTTGTTTTCCTGATTTTGACTTTGTTTTTCCAAGTTAACACTGAAAGCAAGTAACCTAATTTATGTGCTACCAAGCATATCTGTGTTGGGAGAAATAACCCCATAAATAAATATCTTATTGGCTTTACCCAAGAGCACAACTAAATTATTGTCAGCAGCTGTGTCTGGTGTGAATGAACTACATTGCCCACAATACCTTGCAAATCATACAGAAATATGCACTTGCCAAGAGTGTGAAGATTCTCACCCAGGCAGCCGTCTGACAAGCCCTGGCTGTCAAATGGAAACTTGAAACCTTTAAATACTACCTGCTCAGCAGTCCATTTGTGCTCATAATGGATCACAAACCCCTCAAGTGGCTGACTCAACATAAGGAGTCCAACAGCCATATTATGCAGTGGTTTTGAGTCTCCAATCCTACCAGTTCCAGGTCTGTTATAGGGCTGGTCGGATTCACTTGAATGTGGACTTCCTTTCCTGGATGGGGGTCCTGGGTGAGGCAGACACTCAACGGGGCATGGTTTAGCTGAGGGGGAGGGTGTTTAATGGGATATATAGAATGCTACATGTCCCTCTCCAAAGGGATTATCAACATTCCCCTTTAAGAGAGTCTGCAGCTCAGAGTTCAAGGCTTGGAGGGTGTGGTTCACAGGAGGAGGTTAAGAACTCAGCAGGCTGCAGGAGGGAGAGAGGCCCATGGAGACAGAAATCTCCTTCCAAGCCAGGCTGAGGAAGGAGTCCTGCAGTGAGGTAAGAAACTCAAGAAGTGAGTGACCAGACTTCATTCTTCTGAACTTTAACTTATAGGCTGGCAGAAGGGTGCTGTGAACCAGCTTGTGAAAGCAATACGTTGGGGAGGGAATTCTAATTAACTGAAGCACAATAAAAGTTGTTTTTTGTTTGTCCATTAACGTTTATGTTCTGTGGGGTATTTTTGTTTTATTTTTATGCGTTGGATTGGCCACTGCTGGAAACAGGATACTGGGCTTGATGTACCTTGGTCTGACCCAGTATGGCTTTCTAAGATAGGGTCCACCTGTGACGCTATCACAGGCACAGGTTCCAGAATGTGTAAGGCTTCCATAGCATCCTGAATCAGCACAGAAAGGTCCTCTCTGTGAAAAAGATGGACCACAGAAGGATCCTCATCCTCCATAAGGGGCAGCTCCCCTTCCCCCTTCTCACCTTCTGGAAAAAGAGTCCTCTTCAGCATCCCAATCAACCTTCATAGGGAGAAGACTAGGCTCCCAGACAAATGGACAGGCAAAAGAGCAAAGCACATAATGCCCTTGCAGGCCATAGCAGAACCACCTAAAAGCACAGGGCTCTCATAGGGGAGGCTTTGACCTCAGACTTCTGCAAAGAGGGTTGCCAAGCATCAAGAAAGGTTTGAAAACAGCCCATGAACTATTTCAGTAGCTGCTGCTCAAAACCAGCAGTGAGGAAGCCCTGGGGTTCAAGGGAGGGCTTGCTGGACAGACCTTGAGGTCTCCTTACCTCTATCCCTTTGCTTAGATGCCTTGCGAGCCTCCTAGAGGGTCACCTGCCCCAGTGAAGGTAAAGACATGGAAGACTCAAAGGCAGTACTATAATCAACATTGGGCCCTGAGGCCCCTATGGGGGGAGGTCTCCAAAATGCCAAAAGAAATTGGGGGTGCTGGGCATCCACGTCAAACAAGGGGCAGAAAGAGCCTGCCAAAGAGCTGACCCAACAAAAGCCACACATGGCATGCTGCCAAGAACTGAACATGCTTGCAAGGTTCCAAGTTGCATAGAAAGAGGAACCGGAAAAAAGCAGCAAAAAAACTGCTAAAAAGAATGGCACAGACCATGAATAAAAAAGGAACCATCAAAGAAAAATGGCAGCGGTCATGGCAAAAAGGGAGAGCTGAACAGAAAATCATTATGTCAGCACAAGCACTGGCAAATCAAATGCAAGGCATTGATAAAGCAGGCAAAGAGAGAATTTGAGAAGAAGCTTGCTGTAGAAGCAAAAACGTGAAATAAAGATTTTTTCAAGTACATTCACAGCAAAAAACCTGTGAGAAAGTCAGTTGGTCCATTAGATGATAGAGAAGTTAAAGGGGCACTAAGAGGCTAAGAGGCGACATGGCGATAGCGGAGAGACTGAATGAATTCTTTGCTTCAGTCTTTACTGAGGAAGATGTAGGGATGTTACCCATGACTGAAATGGTATTTAAAGGTGCGGAAGAATTGAAGGAAATAGCGATACATCGGGAAGATGTATTACAACTATTAGATAAACTGAAGAGTAGCAAATCACCTGGGCCGGATGGTATACATCCAAGGGTGTTGAAAGAACTGAAATATGAGATTGCAGACCTGCTATTAGTAATCTGTGAACTATCATTAAAATCATCTCTAATACCTGAAGATTGGAGGATCGCCAATGTACCACCAATTTTTAAAAAGGGTTCCAGGGGTGATCCGGGAAACTACAGACCGGTGAGCCTCACGTCAGTACCGGGAAAAATGGTAGAAACCATCATAAAGAATAAAATTACTCAGCATGTAGATAGTCATGGCCTAATGGGAGACAGCCAACATGGCTTTAGACAAGGAAGATCTTGTCTTACTAATCTGTTATGTTTTTTTGAAAGTGTGAATAAACAGGTGGACAAAGGTGATTCGGTTGATATAGTGTATCTGGACTTTCAGAAAGCCTTTGACAAGGTCCCTCATCAGAGACTTTTGGCAAAACTAAAGAGTCATGGGATAGGAGGCAGTGTACTACTCTGGATCAGGAACTGGTTAAGAGATAGAAAGCAGAGGATTGGGCTAAATGGCCAATTTTCCCAATGGAGAAAGGTGAATAGTGGTGTACCCCAGGGATCTGTGCTGGGTCCGCTGCTTTTTGACATATTCATAAATGACCTGGAAAGTGGAATAACGAGTGAGGTTATCAAATTTGCAGATGACACAAAACTATTTAAAGTTGTTAAAACCCAAGAGGATTGTGGAAAATTGCAAGAGGATCTTGATAAATTAGAAGACTGGGCATCAAAATGGCAGCTGAAATTTAATGTGGACAAGTGCAAAATTATGCACCTAGGGAAGAACAACCCAAACTATGGTTACACAATGCAAGGTTCCACATTAGGAACCACCACCCAGGAAAAAGATTTAGGCGTCATTGTGGATAACATGTTAAAACCCTCGGCCCAGTGTGCAGCGGCAGCCAAGAGAGCAAATAGAATGCTAGGTATCATAAGGAAAGGAATAGAAAATAAAACAAAAGATATTATAATGCCTCTATATCGTTCCATGGTGAGACCGCACCTTGAATATTGTGTGCAATTCTGGTCGCCGTATCTTAAAAAGGATATAGAGTTATTAGAAAAGGTTCAGAGAAGAGCCACCAAAATGGTAAAGGGGATGGAAGGATACTCCTATGAAGAAAGGCTAAAAAGGTTAGGGCTCTTTAACCTGGAAAAGAGACGACTGAGGGAAGATATGATAGAAGTCTATAAATTAATGAACGGAGTGGAACGGGTAAACGTAGATTGATTGTTTACGTTATCAGAATATAGAAAGACTAGGGGACATGCAATGAAGCTACAGGGTAAACTATTTAAGACTAATAAAAGAAAATATTTTTTCACTGAACGTGTAATCAAACTCTGGAATTTGTTACCGGAGGATGTAGTAAAGGCTGTTAGTGTAGCTGGGTTTAAAAAAGGTTTGGACAAGTTCCTGGAGGAAAGGTCTATAAACCATTATTAAGAAGGGACCCAGGATATCAATGCTTGACCCAGTACAAGCATTGCGGAACCTGTGTCTTTTGGGGAAACTGCTAGGTACGTATGACCTAGATTGGCCACTGTTGGAAACAGGATACTGGGCTTGATGGACCTTGGTCTGACCCAGTACGGCATATCTTATGTTCTTATGTTCTTATGTCTAGTAAGTCATCACTTTTGGAACCATTGTCCACATTCACAGCCTCCCTAAATAAAGATGTGTGTATCCATCCATGATCTAGTGTAACAGCAACATCAAGAAATGGTAAATTATTGGAAGACATTAACATAGTGAACTGTGAACAGGGATCTTGAACATTTAACCAGGCAGCAAATTTGTGCAAAGAATCTTGTGTGCCCAGCCATATGCAAAAAATATTGTCTATGAAACGTATCCAAAGATCGACTTGCTGAAACCACAATGAAGAATGGACAAACGATTCTTCAAAGATCAAAACATATACGTTTGCTATACTTGGGGCTACAGTTGCTCCCATAGATACTCCATGTATCTGTAGATATGTCTCATCAAACCAAAAATAATTATGTATCATCACAAATTTTGCTAGTTTCAATAGAAAATCTGATATCACTGTTGCTGACAAAGGATGTTGCTAGAAAGCTACCTGTAATAGTTTCAATGACTGAATTTGTGGAATGTTTGTATACAATGCTACTATATCAAATGTAACTAGTAACGCTGACTGGGGCCAAATCTCATGATCCAACAATTTCTTTAAAAAATCAGAAGTGTCCTGGATATAAGACCTTGCCCCCCTTACTAAGGGTTGTAAGAAATGGTCCAAAAATGTGGACAATGGTTCCATAAGGGACGACTTACTAGACGCTGTCGGTCTACCAGACGGGGTTTGTAGAGTTTTATGTACTTTCAGTACATAACCTTTCCCAGCACTCAGTGTGCTTACGAGAACACAGCTGCAAGAACAAGAACACACCACTCTTTACTCTGGTTTCTGTGTAGAGGTTGTCAGACGGCTGCCTGGGTGAGAATCTTCACAGTCTTGGCAAGTGCATATATCTATATGATTTGCAAGGGATTGTGGGCAATGCAGTTCATTCACACCAGACACAGCTGCTGACAATAATTTAGTTGTGCTCAAGTGTTAAAGCCAATAAGATATTTATTTATGGGGTTATTTCTCCCAACACAGATATGCTTGGTAGCACATAAATCAGGTTACTTGCTTTCAGTGTTAAACTTGAAAAAAACAAAATAAGAAAAACAACATTTTTAACTTATCAGGCATTAGCTAATATTTTCTTAGCATATATCAAACAACAAACGAAAAGCCACAAAGAAAGAAAAAAACTGTTCTTTTCAGGTTAACTTCTCATAACTTCCCACATAGATTCAGAAGTGATTCTCTCCTAGCTCACAAGCAATTAGGTAAGGCTCAATTGCTAGCAGTTATCCAGCTGAAACCCCTTAGCTGGCTTGCTTTCTACAGCGTGGCCAGAAATCCTACACAGGAGCTTTTCTGAGTAGATTAAAGAAGAAGTTTGTATTTCTTTGTGATGGTTGCTGTACTTTATAACAGAAAATCACCAAAGGAGTTTAGACAGAGAGCAGTCCATGTAAACAGATTCTTCATCTGCTATCATTCCCCCTTCTTCAACAAGCATGGGTTCAATATCATGGATTGGCACAGATGAATGTCCCAATGGAGCACTTTCAGGAGAATACTTGTTTCCCTGCTGTCTTTCAAGGTTATAGCTAGGGCATAGATCAGTGTTCATACCTGAGCTTCCATTGCTGTTAGAGTTCCTCTCTATATAGCCTGGCCAGAATGTAGTCCAGTTCTTATGTCCAGCCTTCCAATCCAGATCCCTGGACACTGGATCTCTCTTCACATACCTTCTGGCACGGGTCTTAGGGTCCCTTCCACGTGCAGCCGTCTCTCTCACAGGTATCGTCTGGAGATTCCTAGCTCTGCAGCACCATTCCTCTGGCTTTCCCCAGTCCAATGGTGTATGCTGGCCCTTGGAATGCCTCCCAGTATACGTACTGCTCTGGACTCTTCTAGACCTCTCAAAGGCTTTTCTCTTCCTTCTTCCAAAGGGTTTCTTTCCCTCTCTGTCTGTCCGGTTTGGCTTCTGCTTCTGATGATCCTCCTGATGATGAAGATGATCAAGCTCAAGCTGCTTCTCAGGATAATGAGGATGCTTCTCTGTAGAATAAACTCTACCTTTATTCTGCTTAGATGAGTGCTCCTCCCTAACACAGCGCAGCTGTGCTGAATCAGGCCCTGCCCTTTGAGATGAGTGCTTAGGGATTACCTCATAGCCCTCCTGATTGAACACACGTTTCCCCACTTCAGCTCCTCTAATGGCTGTTGGAAACCTGGTGCATTCTGGGACTGGTAGTCTTTTATGGGAAAATTCTGTTTTCTTATTTCTACCAGAACTGACAGGTTGCTTGTTCAGAGTCACTTCACCTTTTCTATAGCTCCTTCCTGAGCTATGATAAGCTTTCTTATCACATACCCCCCTGCTTAAGTTATTACGGACTGGTTTAACTGGTGAAACTTCTTTCCTACAGTCCGTAATACCTACGAGAGTGTTCTCTTTTTGAAGCTCACTTACTTCCTGACTGGCTTCAGGGTCATTATTATTTACAGGCCTCTCCTTCCAAGACTTAAGTACATTAATATGGTAGGTCTGCCTACGCCCTCTTGCATTTTCTACCATATAAGATACTGGGCTCACTTGTTTAACAACCTTCCATGGCCCTTTCCACTGTACTTCAAATTTTGGGGCTGTATCTGCTACTTGAACCAAAACCTTTTCACCAATGCTTAATTGGCGGCTTTTGGCCTTCCTATCATACCACCCTTTCTGGCGCACTTGACTGTCCTGCAGGTTCCTCTCAGCAACCTGCGAGGTCCTTTTCAAACGTGCTCTCAAGTCACGTAGAAACTGTGGCACCTCCTGACTTCCTGGTTCAGGATCAATCCATTGTTCCCTCAAAATATCTAACAAACCCCGTGGAGCCCTACCATACATCAATTCATAGGGAGTTACACCTAGGGACACCTGAATTCTTTCCCTGCAGGCATATAAGGCAAAGGGCAATAACATATCCCATTCTTTTACCTCTCCTGCTAACCCCCTTCTCAACATTTGTTTGAGAGTTTGGTTGAATCTCTCCACCAAACCGTTTGATTGTGGATGGTAGGCTGAGGTTTTCACGTGATGAATGCCAAAGGCATCCCAGACCTGGGCCAAATATTTGGATACAAAATTGGTCCCTCGGTCAGTCAACACCTCTCTTGGGAATCCCACTTCACAAAACAATTTTACTAGCTCTAAAGCTATTGTTTTTGCAGAAACATTCCTCAATGGTATGGCCCAGGGAAACCTTGTTGCCTGATCTACCATAACTAGGATGTATTGGAAACCTCGGGGCGTTTTGACTAATGGGCCTACAATATCCATGGCAATGCGACCATTTGGGTCTGTGATAATTGGCATGGGAATCAATGGCACCACCGGTGGGTGAGCCGCTGTAACTCGCTGACACGCTGGACATGCAGCACAAAACTGGGCAGTTTCTTTGAAAATACCTGGCCAGTAAAAACGCATAAGTATTTGATCCAGCGTTCCTTGCATCCCTTTATGACCTCCAACTGGATGATCATGTGCTAATCTAAGTACTAGCCCTTTGAAAGTTGTGGGTACCACCAATTGTTTACGTATGGTCCCATTTCTGGGGTCCTGACTCTCTCTATATAATATTTCATTATCTAGTCTGAATCTGGGCAATTCCTCCCTGACCTCCTGAGCATACTTAAAAGCTCGGGTGAGAGCTTGATCAGCTCGCTGCTCTTGTGGAAAGTTAGGAAACTTTGCCACTAACTCAGCTGGCACCCAGGGTAAACTTTGACCAGCTAACATCTCAGCCCTACCCTGTGCTCTGCAAAGTCTCTCACGCCGCTTTTGTGCTTTCCACTTTCTTACTTTACCAGATGATGGGGTTATTAAATCATCATGAGAGGGTAAGTCTCCTAATAACTCTGCCTGCTCCCCCTCCTCCTTCTGCTGGCTCTCTACCTTAGCCTGCGAGCGGGTGGATACAAGGCCCCTCTTATTACCCATAGTTTGGCCTTCTGGAAGCTTAACCATCTTTTTAGCTAGGGACTGAGGACTTCCAAAGAAAGGCACGGGAGCTATTTCTATTAATCCTTCTCCCTCCTTCTTTCCTAGCCCTTCCAGTAGACCCTGCTTAAATCTTGGCCAGTCCTTTCCTAGAACCAAATCAAAGGGTAGCCTAGGCACCACTGCTAACAGGACTTCCTCTTGTTCCCCCAGGCACTTAACCTTTAGCCTATAGGTGGGATATGATGTTGCAGCACCATGAATGCATCTGATGTGAACTTGGCTTTCAGGGGTTCTAGGCACAAATCCTTCTTTGGCCTCTATCCTCTTCCAAAGCCTTTTTGACATCATACTCTGGTCTGCCCCAGAGTCTAACAAAGCATTTGTGGTAATTCCTTGCACATCAACCATCAAAAGAAATCCTTCTTTGGGCTGTTTTAAATCCAGACCCATTAAGCTAGTGTGTGTCTGGCATCTCTTTTCTAAATGTCCCCATTTTCCACATTTGAAACATTTCTTTCTACTCCACTGTGTCATCTGGTTTGATACAGTACATTCATTTTCAGAAACATTTTTAATTATTTTCTTTTCTGATACAGCACATCTTGCCTCAGCACCAATCTTCAGAGGGCCACCCATTCTATGGCAAGCCTGCGTGGCTTCGAAGAATCTCTCTGCTAGCATGGTTGCCTCTCCAAGATTTTGGCAATTTTGCTGTATAAGGAAAGTGTGCAAATCTTTAGGCACTGCCGACATAAATTGTTCAAGCATTATAATGTCTAATAACATTTCTACCGTCCTTTGATCAGGCTCCAACCATTTTACAGCTAAACCTCTAATTCTCTGACTCAGAGCCCTGGGTGTCTCACTCACTCTCAATGTAGTAGCTCTAAACATTCGCCTATACTCTGAAATAGACAACCCTAGGCGATCTCTAATAACAGCCTTTACATCCTTATAATTCAAAGCCTGGGCTGCTGGCATTGCTCTGTAAGCTGCAAGCGCCTCTCCAGTTAATGAGGCTGCCAGCCTTACTGCCCACTGGGTCTCTGGCCATGCTAATGCTTGTGCCACTCTTTCAAAAGACTCTAGAAAATCATCAACATTATCATCTGGAGTTAACTTCCCAAAACTAAATGCCCCAATTCCTTGATTGAGTCCCACACTGTCCACATGTGGTGTACCAGTATTTACTGCTGGTCTTGCATCTGTTCCACTTTGGTTCTGCAGCTTAACTAGGGCTTGCACCAGATCAAGCACTGGCTTCTGCTGGTCCATTAAGGCTTTCATAGCAGTGTCCTGAGCCTGCTGTGCTAGCTCCTGTTGCCTGCTAAACTGGGCTGCCATCCAATCAGCTAGTTCCCTTTGATCCATCTTGATCCCTGCAAGAAACAAAGAAAAAAAACAAAGTGCACCACCTTCCAAACAGGTGTTTTTTTCTACTTTTTTTTTTCAATTACCCCTGTGCCTTACTCCCATCCACCACTAGACATGCCCAGGTACTTATTACCTTGTGTCAGTGATGAATCCAGCTCTGCACAGGGTCTTTTCCTCCTGGGACAGCTGCCTGGAACCTCCACTTCTCCTCCAAAGTGCAGTTGAGGGAAAATCTTGTTTTTTCCAGCTTTAAACTTGAACTTTAGTTGTAATCCTCAGCAAGTAAATCCCTTTCTGCAAAAGCAATCCGAAAAACTACGCCATTTGTCAGACGGCTGCCTGGGTGAGAATCTTCACAGTCTTGGCAAGTGCATATATCTATATGATTTGCAAGGGATTGTGGGCAATGCAGTTCATTCACACCAGACACAGCTGCTGACAATAATTTAGTTCTGCTCAAGTGTTAAAGCCAATAAGATATTTATTTATGGGGTTATTTCTCCCAACACAGATATACTTGGTAGCACATAAATCAGGTTACTTGCTTTCAGTGTTAAACTTGAAAAAAACAAAATAAGAAAAACAACATTTTTAACTTATCAGGCATTAGCTAATATTTTCTTAGCATATATCAAACAACAAACCAAAAGCCACAAAGAAAAAAACTGTTCTTTTCAGGTTAACTTCTGATAACTTCCCACATAGATTCAGAAGTGATTCTCTCCTAGCTCACAAGCAATTAGGTAAGGCTCAATTGCTAGCAGTTATCCACCCCTTAGCTGGCTTGCTTTCTACAGCGTGGCCAGAAATCCTACACAGGAGCTTTTCTGAGTAGATTAAAGAACAAGTTTGTATTTCTTTGTGATGGTTGCTGTACTTTATAACAGAAAATCACCAAAGGAGTTTAGACAGAGAGCAGTCCATGTAAACAGATTCTTCATCTGCTATCATTCCCCCTTCTTCAACAAGCATGGGTTCAATATCATGGATTGGCACAGATGAATGTCCCAATGGAGCACTTTCAGGAGAATACTTGTTTCCCTGCTGTCTTTCAAGGTTATAGCTAGGGCATAGATCAGTGTTCATACCTGAGCTTCCATTGCTGTTAGAGTTCCTCTCTATATAGCCTGGCCAGTATGTAGTCCAGTTCTTATGTCCAGCCTTCCAATCCAGATCCCTGGACACTGGATCTCTCTTCACATACCTTCTGGCACGGGTCTTAGGGTCCCTTCCACGTGCAGCCGTCTCTCTCACAGGTATCGTCTGGAGATTCCTAGCTCTGCAGCACCATTCCTCTGGCTTTCCCCAGTCCAATGGTGTATGCTGGCCCTTGGAATGCCTCCCAGTATACGTACTGCTCTGGACTCTTCTAGACCTCTCAAAGGCTTTTCTCTTCCTTCTTCCAAAGGGTTTCTTTCCCTCTCTGTCTGTCCGGATTGGCTTCTGCTTCTGATGATACTCCTGATGATGAAGATGATCAAGCTCAAGCTGCTTCTCAGGATAATGAGGATTCTTCTCTGTAGAATAAACTCTACCTTTATTCTGCTTAGATGAGTGCTCCTCCCTAACACAGTGCAGCTGTCCTGAATCAGGCCCTGCCCTTTGAGATGAGTGCTTAGGGATTACCTCATAGCCCTCCTGATTGAACACACGTTTCCCCACTTCAGCTCCTCTAATGGCTGTTGGAAACCTGGTGCATTCTGGGACTGGTAGTCTTTTATGGGAAAATTCTGTTTTCTTATTTCTACCAGAACTGACAGGTTGCTTGTTCAGAGTCACTTCGCCTTTTCTATAGCTCCTTCCTGAGCTATGATAAGCTTCCTTATCACAAGGTGAGCCAGGGCTTTGGGCTTCCCCAGCTCCCTCTGAAGATGGTCTAACAGGCATGGGGCTCTTTGGGAGTGTGGGCTAAGACAGGACTGGAAATGGGCTGATGGGGGGCTAGGACTGGAAATGGGCTGATGGGGGCCTAGGACTTGAAAAGGCCTGATGGCGGGCTAGGCTAGGACTAGAAATGGGCTAATGGGAGGGCTAGGACTAGAAATGGACTGATTGGGGGGCTTGGACTGGAAATGGGCTCATGGAGGGCTTGGACTGGAAATGGGCTAATGGGGGTGCTAGGACTAGCAATAGGCTGATGCAGGGGAATGGGACAATGGGACTAGAAGGGAGCAGATGCTGGGTGGGGCTGGAACTAGAAATGAACTGATATTGTGGGAGGACTAGAAGAGGATGGGACTGGGTAAGTGAGGAAGGAGAGGGGAAAAGATATTTTGTATGGGAGGGAAGAAAAATCTATGATTGGCTGGGTACTGGGACAATAAGTGGGGATTGAGGATAGAAGGGTGAAATTTGAGTGGATGAAAAAGGAATAAAGAAATAAATGGAGGAAAGAGCAAAAGGGGAAATAGTATGTTAAAGCAGATGCAGAAACCGAATGGAAAAAAATCTAGGAGAGAAGAAAGGATGTTATCATTATGTTCTATTTAACAAGTTTGCCTACTGTAAACTGCCTTTGATCTCTGGAAAGGGCAGTATAGAAAAATCATAAATAAATAAATAAATAAAGGACAAATGGACAGCAGACAATGGAGAGTTAGCAGAAGACACAAAGAAACCAGAAGAAAGTGACTGGAGCAATTGCAACTGAAAAATAAAATGTCCAAACAACAAAAGGTATAAAAATACTTTTTTATTTTGAATTTATTAACTGAAATATGTCAGCTCTGGTAAATGTGCATCGCTAACGTCTTTGCATTTTGTTTAGTACAAGAGGAAATTAATTTATACTTTTCTTTCTCCAGTGTTGTTGTACATTACAAGTTTTGTTTTTGAGGTTCCCTGTTTAATTATTCTTTCTATTTCTAAATTGTGATCCCTTGTTCTTTATTTGGTGACAGTCTATGTTCTGCATGTGTAACCGAGCTGAGCTATTCTGTTCATGTAGTTTCTGTTTGACAGTGCCACTTGCTCTCTTTCCCCAGTAGAAAATGTATTGGTATTCTCTGAGATGTATTAGTTTAATATTTTCAGTGTTGCCTTTTTGATAGGTAGGGTTTGGTGCTTTGTGAGTCCTGGTACTGCTGTTATGACCCAGCGGGTTTGCAATGGGTTCTAAATGAGCAGTGTATATAGTGCTTCCTAATGTGCCTGGCAGTTGGCATTGGAGTCTAGTAATGTAGAAATCTGGTAGTCTTTCTTTATCCAGACACTCATTAAGAGGCATGTTTACTAAAGGTTAGCGCATATTAACATTATGCAAATATTTATGCAAACGAGGTTCCTTATGCAAAAGAGGTCCCACAATGAGTCTCTGCACATGGTCCCACACCCCCTTTGGGGCCCCCTGCCTGACAAGCTGATCAGGGAAATCAGAACAGTACTTTCCCAGCCATCTACACAAACCTAAGAGGTTCCACTGCCTGACTATTTTAAATCTGCTTTATTAGGAGGATTAAAGAGATGCAAATATAGCCCAATATAAAAGAATAGACAAAGAAAAATAAATTTAAACAAATTCTAATAAAAATCAGCAAGCAGAGGACAACAAGAGAGAAAGGTGGCACCCCATTCAGGGGCCCTATGGGGGTGCTCCTTTCTGCTCTCTGGCCCACCAATATTAGAACCCATGGGTAACAGCGCCAGATACAGGGCAGCTGCTGGCTCAAGGAGATAGGGGTGTACTCGAACTCTGAACAACATTGGGCTTACAGGTCTCAGTCACAGAGGCCTTAGCACCGTGGTGTGGGCCTAGGCCTATCTGCACTGCTGCAACAAATCCAGACACCTTGCCACCTGCTGAAGGCAGACAAATACCAGAGAATATACCAAGTAATGAAATTACATATTTGACTGTGTTCACTGGCCTGCTCTCTGGAGGGCACTAGAGAATGAACATGTGCCATTGAAGATCAGCCAACTTCTCCGAGCATTATACAATGGCTCAACCAGCAGCGTGCGGATCCGAAATGAGCTATCCAAGGAATTTCCTAGCCAAACTGGAGTCTGCCAGGGAGATGTCGCCTCACCCCTTCTTTTCAATATCGTGATCAATGCAATAATGAGGAAAACATTCAAGGATAGAATGAACAACTTCCTGACTGACTTGATGTTCGCAGACGACAATGCTATATTTGCTGACATGGATGCAGAGGCCACCGACATCCTTTTCCATATTGCCCACATCGCCCAATCTTACAACCTAAGAATCTATGTGGACAAGACCAAAGTTATAACCACGGGTGGATCACTGGCCATTCTTCACCTCAATGGAATTCAAATTGAGCAGGTCCTAGAATTCAAATACCTGGGATTGCTGGTACAGGAGATGAAGGTGGAATCCACCACTGAAGTCCTCAGCAGGATTGGCTAGGCAACAGTAGCATTCGCCTCACTCAAATGGTGCCTCTGAAGAAGGCCAATATCTCCACCAAGACCAAAATTTGCCTCTTCCGAATGCTGATCCTGCCAATTCTCCTGTACGGATTGGAAACATGGATCTGCTCAAACCTGACTTGAACAAACTCGAAGTCTTTCAAATGCAATACCTGAGACAGATTTTGGGTGTCTCTCTTTGTGATTGCCATTGAAATGAGACAATTCAGACAAGGTGCGACAATCCATCCTCAGTCACAGAACAAATACAAAAACACAGACTGCGCTGATTTGGTGTTTGAAGAATGAACAGGAGTCGGCTACCATACAAACTCCTCTGGTGAGAGTGACCTGTCCACTGGAGGGTTCAACGAGCAGCACCAAAGAAAACATGGCTCAAACACATTGAGGAAGACCTAAGAAACCAACGACTGATCATCAATGAGGCCAGAAATGTTGCCAGTGATCGCCAAAGTTCGAAGCATACTGTGAGCAACACACGGAATCCAGCGGCACCTACAGCAGTCTATTGGCTGAGAGGAAGGCCTTCACTTCAAATGCCAGCTAGATTAAAGAACAGGAAGAAGATAGATGCATGGAATAGTCTTCAAATGGAGGTAGTAGTGCAAAGGACTATATCTGAATTCAAGAAAGCATGGAACAAACACAGAAGATCTCTAAAGGAAAAAAAGGGACTGTTGTAGTTTGGAAGGGGAAACTGGATAGACTGTATGGTCTTTATTTGCCCTTACGTTTCTATGTTTTCACTTTTGCATCCAAACCATATTACTGAAAATACCGTGGCTTGGACAAGTCGAATCTTTGCATGCAGAGATATGTCTCTATACTTTCAAACCTTGTCTAGGTCCTTCATAGCCATTTTGCTAACAGCAATGTGTTGTTTGATTTCTTCCAAACAGGTTAAAGATGTCTACTATTTCTTTCTATTTCTTCTCCATCAAGGATAAAAGATTCATTTTACCAGTTATCAGGAACTTTATCTTCTTCATGTAAAGGTTCAGGCCCATTTTATTTATTTTTATTTATTTATTTAACAATCTCTTATATACCGCAGCTTCCTAAGATCAGCTGCGGTTCACAAATAACAACAGGCAACAAATCATGGATTTGTTTTACATATAACGTCATATAACTATAACCAATGTACAGTAAACAGAAATGTTGAACAGATAGCACTGAACAGTGCAACACTATATACATTATGTACATTAACATTATATTATTAAATACATATACAAGTTATGTGGGATATAATCATTATGAGTAGTACAGATGCGGATAGGGCAGGTTTTCTTTTCTGTTATCGTGAGATGTAGATACAACTGTTTAGCCTTTGTCTAATTCTTTTGATGGCTGTTCTATGGTGTTGTAGTGCATTGTAAAGAGGTGTGTTTTCAGTTTTTTCGGAATTCATTAATCTCTGTTAATATTCTTAGTTCAACAGGGAGGGAATTCCAGGCTGTTGGGGCTGCATGTGAGAACGCTCTGTTGTTTGTTGATTTATTTGTTTTTATGAAATCTATGGGGGTTTTAAGTTTGTTTAGTTGATTTTTTCTTTGAGTAGGTTTTGGATGTTCTTTGGTAATTAAGTTACTTATAGTAGTTGGTGTCAAATCAAATAGTGATTTAAATACTGTTATTAGTGTTTTATATGTTATTCGGTTTTGAATTGGAAGCCAGTGAAGGGATGCTAGAATTGGTGTTATATGTTGATGAGAGTGTGTTTTTGTTATAATCCTAGCTGCTGAGTTTTGTGCGAGTTGCAGTCTTTTGATGTTTTGTTTTGATGTACCTAATAATATAAGGTTCGCAAAATCAAAGTGGGGGATTATAGTGGCTTGGATTATACTGATAAAATCATGTATGTAAACAAGAGGTCTAAGTTGTTTAAGTATTTTAAGTTTGTAGTAAATTTTCTTTGTGGTGTTTCTGATATGGGTATCTAGAGTGAGATGTTTGTCTAAAATGACTCCTAAGTATCTCACTTCATTCTTTATTTTAATTTGTTGGTTTTGAAGTGTTATATGTGTTGGTGGGGTATAATCTTGGTTTTTGGTGACTATTAGGACTTCAGTTTTTGAATGGTTTATTAGGAGATTGTGGGCATTTAGCCATAATGTTATTTCATTAAAACAATCCGAAAGGAGTTGCAACGGTATGTTAGGGATAGTGAATGGGATGTACATCATAATATCATCTGCATATAGATGATAGAGTACACCATATTTCTTAAAGATATTGCAAACTGGTTTTATGTATATATTAAATAGTAGAGCTGAAAGCGCTGAGCCCTGTGGTAATCCTGTTTCAAATTTATATGATTCAGAAGTTTGATTGCTTATTCTAACATTTTGCGTTCTATTGCTCAGATAAGAGGTGAACCATTTGTGAACTGTAGAGTATATTCCTATGTGTCTTAAGTAGTTAAGCATTATTGAATGGTTAACACTATCGAAAGCGGCTGATATGTCTATAAATAAGAGGATAAAAGCTTTTTTGTGGTTGTCTATTCCTCTTAGTAGTGTATCGGTAAAAACAGTCAGGAGTGTTTCAACTCCATGCTTGGGGCGAAATCCATATTGTTGGTCGTCTAGCGGGTAGGATGAGTCAAGAAATTCTTGTGTTTGTATTTGTACAGTTTTTTCGATGACTTTTGCTAAATAAATAAATAAAATAAATAAATAAATAAAGAAGGGAGGTGATAATGCCTCTGTATGTCTTTGGTGCAACCTCATTTGGAGTAGTGTGTGCAATTCTGGAGACTGCACCTTCAAAAGGATTTAAACAGGTTGGAGTCAGTACAGAGGGTGGCTACTAAAATGGTTCGTGGTCTTCGTTATAAATCATATGAGGACAGACTTAAGGATCTTAATATGTATACTTCAGAGGAAAAGCGGGATAGAGGTGATATGACAGACATTTAAATATCTCCGTGGCATAAAAGCACAGGAGGAGAGCCTCTTTTGATTGAAAGCAAGCTCTGCTATGAGGGGACATTGGATAGATTCAGGAGTGATATGTGGAAATATTTATTTACAAAAAGAGTGGTAGATGCGTGGAATAGTCTCCCAGTGGAGGTGGTAGAGATGATGACAGTATCTGAATTCAAAAAAGCATAGGACAAACACAGAGGATCTCTAAAGGCAAAAACGGGACTGTTGTAGTGGTTGATATGGAAGGGCAGACTAGATAGGCCATGTGGTCTTTTTCTGCCATCATGTTTCTATGTGTTCTCTTTATATGGGCTTGGAAAGTTAGCTGCTGGTCAAGTGTTATGCCAAAGTATTTGATTTGGGATTTGACTTTGATTTCTGCATCATCAAGTCTCAATGGTTGTGGAGGGCAGAAGGTTGGGTCGATAGTTACATACAAGGCTTCAGTCTTCTCATTGTTCATGTGTAAGCTGTGTCTGGTGAACCATTGTTTTGCATGTTTGAAGCAGTTTTAGAGGCTGGTGAGGTCAGGAGAGAGGAGGTTAATGGGTGTGAAGATCATTATATCGTCAGCATAAATTTGATTTTGAATATTGTGGTTGTTGAAGATATGGCAAACCGGCTGAATGAAAATATTAAATAGGAGGGCTGAGAGACTTGAACCCTGGGGAAGTCCAATTTGTTGAGTAAAGGGAGTTGAAGTCCTTTTTATTATTATTATTATTATTGTATATTTCTACATTTCATACAAATTATACAAGCAAAACAACTTGCATCAGAAATGTGGGTAGCCATGAAATATCACCAAAGGGTGAACAATACAGAAACAAAACATTATCATCCACTATACTCCAGCATCCCACCTCCAGTCCACTATCCAAGGAATCCATCAATGGGAAAAATAATTCATTGATACTCTACAGGAAACAAAAATTTCTCTTTCCAGCTAGAATATATCATCACAGACTAGGAAGATCTCCTTGTCCCACTCCAGGAGACTCACGTGCATTTATTTGTTTGTTTTTATATACCGCACTTTTCAAGATCAGTGTGGTTTAGATATAACATGAACAGTAAACCATTTACATAGAACAGGAAGATACATAGAACTTAGAACCATGGAACAGGTATAATCCACTATACTAAATTTTAAGGCTATGTTCCTTGATCTTGATATGCAGATGTTTCAGGTCATCTTCACTTTCAGCCAGTAACCTGGATTCATCAGCATAGCAAAGGTTGTTAATGAATCTTCTACCAGTCTACTATTAATAATCTGCAGACCTACTATTAGTAATCGTTAAACTATCAATAATATCATCTGTAATACCTGAAGACTGGAGGATGGCCAATGTAATGCCAATTTTTAAAAAGGGTTCCTGGTGTGATCTGGGAAACTACAGACCAGTGAGCCTGACGTCAGGGAAAAATAGTGTTATTAGAAAAGGTACAGAGAAGAGCCACCAAAATGGTAAAGAGGATGGAAGGATACCCCTATGAAGAGAGGTTAAAAAGGTTAGGGCTCTACAACCTGGAAAAGAGACGGCTTAGGGGAGATATGATAGAGGTCTATAAATTAATGGAGTGGAACGGGTAAACACAGCTCAATTGTTTAAGCTATCAAAATCTAGAAAGATTAGAGGACATGTAATGAAACTACAGGGTAACCTATTTAAGACTAATAAGAGAAAGTATTTATTCACTCAACTCATAATCAAACTCTGGAATTCGTTACAGGAAGATGTAGTAAAAGCTGTTAGTGTAGCCGGGTTTAAAAAAGGTTTGGACAAATTCTTGGAGGAAAGGTCCATAAACCATTTTTAAAGGGGACCCAGGATATCCACTGCTTGCCCCAATACAAGCATTGTGGAACCTGTGTCTTTTGGGGAAACTGCTAGGTACTTGTGACCTAGATTGGCCACTGTTGTAAACAGGATACTGGGGTTGATGGACCTTGGTCTGATCCAGTATGGCATATCTTATGGTTTTATGTTAGCACCTCGGTTGTCTTCATACAGTCCTGCTTCTCTGATCATTTTTTCTGCATATAAATTAAACAGGTAGGGGAAGTATGCAGCCTTACTGTACACCCTTGCTGATTTTAAACCATTCTGTCTCTCCTTTTTCTGTTGGAACTCTTGCTTCTTCATCAGAGTAAACGTTGTACATGAGAATTATCAGGTGTTCTGGTATACCCAGGCTTGTTCATGTGGCCTAAAGTTTTTTTATGATGAACATAAAGACCTTGCTATAGTAAATACAACACATATATACTGTATATCCTTTTAGTATTCTTTTGTCTTTTCAAAGTTCCATCTCACATCTGTGATGATATCTCTTGTTCCTTCCCCTTTCCTGAACCCTGCTTGCAATTCAGCCGAGATGTTCCAGGTATGATTGTAGTTTCCATTGAATGATCTTGAATAGAATCTTGCTGGTGTGTAGGATCAGAGTGATTATATGATCATTTCCAGTCAGTTAAATCAGTTTTCTTCAGTAATGATATGAACACAGATCTTTTCCAGTCAGTTGGCCACAATGTTGCCAACTGCGTAGAATGTAAGGCACAGAAAAGGCTGCCCTAACTTTTGGCACAGAGGAATAACCGGCCAAATCCAGAAAAATCCACACCAAGCAGCCTTTAAAAAAACATTTTAAGAAGCCATTCTCTATCAGAAATTAACACTAAAGTTAATATACATGTTGCTGGTAAAACCACCTCTGAATCGGAAGCTTCCAACATAGCTGTAACATTAAGCTGATCCCATGGCCCAAGGATCTCGGCAGCAGCCGACTCCTTACAACCAGTAGGGAACTAATTGATTTTTACAATAGGTGGACAGGAATCAGAGGGGATACCCAGTACTTCCGCTAGATATACCTTAAACAATTCTTTAGCTGAAACATTAGAAATGCAAGGAAAATTTACTAAACATAAATTAGTTAGTCTGGAGTGATTATCCAACACCTCCAAATGCACTTTTATGTTAGTAACATGTCTTATAAATGCATCAGAGTGCGTATCCAAATGATCTACATTCTGAGATAAATCTTCCACAGTGATTCAATTTGTCCAATATTTTCCAAAGTGAGATATGCTGTACCTGGGCCTGAATTGCTTGCACTTGAGAAGTAATAGTTTCTCTAAGTTGTTTTATCGCAGTCCAAATGGATTTCAGCATGAACTGCTCAGGACAGTTCAAAACAAAGGAAACATTAAAAGTACTCCTCTCAGCAGTCCCAGCCATAGTTGCAACCGCGAGTGTCCTGGAGCTTAAGACACTACCAGTTGGTTCCAAAGAGTTCCCTCTCTCAAGCAGCTGTTGAAACAAATGATTTTCCCCACAAGGATTCTCCTCCACTCACTTTGAGCACTGGCGATTCCCCCAGTGGGACAGAAAGGATACCAACAATGTGGGAACCTATCCCCCCTGGCACACTGGAACTCAGATCCACATACTGCTGCTTCTGAGGATGCCGTGCATCGGGTGGCATAGGATCGTCACTCAAGGGAGATCCTGAGGTCCCTGAGCCAGATGCCTCTCAGCCGAGCAAAACGCTCCCACTAAAGCTGGCTGTTGCTCCCGGCGAACCACATAGGCATCAATCGGTCCTATCGAAATTGGGGTCGAGGTAAGCTGGGGAGCCTAGGGCAACTTCCCCTACTTCCCCTTCCTTTTCTTCCCCATTAACAAAGGCAGCCAGAGAAGCAAGAGAAGCCAAACACCATCTTGGATCCCTCACTGGGGGTTGAAGTCCTTTTGTTGATTCTGACTTGCTGCTTTCGAGAGTCTAGGTAAGACTGGAACCAGGCAAGAATGATCCCTTGGAGTCCAATTTCTGAGAGCCTCCGAAGTAGCAAGTTCTGAGGAATGGAGTTAAAAGCAGAAGAAATGTTGAGGAATAGGAGAAGGAAACCATTTTTCTGTTTTTGTAGTCCTGTAATGAGGGTGTTCAACAGGGAGATAAGGGTTTCAACCCCATGACGTTGTTTGTATCCATGCTGATATGGGTCGAATTTAGCATTTTCTGTAAGGTGGTCTTGAAGTTGCATGAGTACTATTTTTTCAAGGATGTTTGCAACAAGCAGGATGCTGGATATAGGTCTGTAAGATTTCGGGCATGTTGCGTCAAGCTTGCTGCTTTTTAAGTGAGGACGGATTGATGATTGCTTCAGAGAGGTGGGCACTTGCCCTAGGGACAAGGAAGTGTGGATGATCTTCATTAGATAGGGGCTGAGCTCAGGGCAGGTGATTTTTACCCATGATACCGGACATGGGTCTAGTGCCAAGGTTATTGTATTGAGGGCCTGGATTGTGTCTTCCAGGTTCCGAACTGATGAGAGGTCAAACTGTGATCATGGCTTCTGAGGTGAGGCAGTGTGGTTGGTCTCTGTTGAGGAGTGGATCATTGGAGGTGCGGATAGCTGCTTGGAGATTAAATAGGTGGTAAATTTATGAGGGCAAATGTTTTCTTGTGGTTTTCCTTTGGATGTTTCCTTTGGGAGTGTTTCTGCTATGGTGAATAGTTCTCATAGTTTATTACTTTGTTGATTAGATTGCTATGCATTCCCTTTTCCACTTGAGTGTTTCCTCGTTATAGAGCTTAAGTAGTTCTAGATATATTGTGTGGAGAAGTGGGTCCCTAGAGCATCTCCATTTGCATTCTAAGAGTCTTAATTCACTTTTTTGCTTCTGCAGGGAGGCTGAGAACCATGGGACGTTCATCCAGGGCTTCCATGTATATCCTTTTGTATGTGTGAAAGCAGCTTTTGAGAGAGTTGTGTTCCAGCCTTGGATTAGTCTGTCAAGGTCAGTATTCAAGTTTGCTATCATGTCAAGTTGCGGGATGACTGATTTGATGAACTTTCCTTGATGGATTTCTTGAATCTCCAGGCAGTTGGGATGAAGGATCTTGAGTAGCTTGCTGTGAGGTGAGGTGAATTGGGAAGAGGATGGCGGCATGGTCTGACCATGGTACTGGGAGAATTATGGTAGGTGATTGGTGCAGTAGAAGGGGAGAGTCTGAAGGCAGAAATATGAGGTCCAAAATGTTGCCCTTTGTGTATGTTGGGCTCTTTAGGATCTGGGTGTAGTCGAGGGCTTCCATTGCACCTAGGAATGTGTTTGCTTGTGGTAAGAGGCGTAGGCTAGGTTGAGGGCACCGAGTACTATAAGGGGCTTGTGGTTGATTGGGGTGGAACAGGCAATTTCAAGAAGAGTCGAGAGTTTGGATGCATTGCTGTATGGTGCTCTATATGATAAACAGAGTGATATGGAGCTATTCGCTACTAGGTTTTTTGTTTTTTTTTAGTGCCATCAAGTCAGTGTTGACTCATAGCGACCCAGTTACCTCTGGGTTTTCTTGGCAATGTATCACCGGAAGTAGATTACCCTCCACTGCCTCAGAAGAAAAGGCTGGTAAAGTGACTTGCCCAAAGTCACAAGGAGTGCCAGTGGGAATCAAACCCTTGATCTTCTGGGTACTAGGCAGTTGCTCTAACCACTAGGCTACTCCTCCTTGCTACTAGTAAGGTATCAATTTCTGTATTGGAGTTGGCGTCAATAACTTCAAGTTTCAGGTTTTCTTTGGAGATAATGTATACTCCTCCACCTCTGCCATGCATCCTGTTTGAGGTTAATATAGAGTATGAGGAGTGGGGGGGGGGGGGGGCAGAGCTGGTTTAAGAGGACCATGTCTGAATCTGTGAACCATGTTTCTGTTATGCAGAGGATATCAATGTTATTTTCATTGATGAAGTCAGTTAGTGTCTGGATTTCGTTTCGGGAACAGCAAGCATTTATGAGGGCATATCTTGTGGGCTGTGTTGTATTGCACTTCACCTGGTCCATATTGTGCATGGCTGTTGGGATCCTTTTCAATCTACAGTATCTTGTATGGCATCGCATGTAGAGCTGGTGGGGCAGAGATCCCTCATATGGATCCTTGTAAGCTTGTATTACGGGAATGGTGTTACTGTGGGCTGAGTTGGTAGAATCAGCAAGGACGGTGAATATGAGAAGGGGTATGTCTGTGCAGCACTGGGTACGTCTTGTAGCACTATAAAAATGCTCAGCAGTAGTAGTAGAGTAGGACAATTTGCCTTGAGGCGGTTGATGGACCACACTGCTTCCCTGCGGTTCCAATGGCCCTGGACCATCCAGTCTTGACAATGAGCTCCCCAGTCCAAGAGACTAGCATCTTTCGTCAGAAGGATTTAGGAGAAAACATCCAGTGACACACCCCTCCTCAGATGACAGGGCTACTGCCACCACCACAGGCTGACTGTCACCATCATCGGGAGCAGAAACCTGTGCTGAACTCCTGAAACGTTGGGGACTACAGAGTCAGCAAGGACCGCTGTAGCGGTCTCATGTGAGCATGTGCCCAAAGCACCATCTCTATGGTCGCTGCAATCAATCTGAGGAGCTGAAGAAAATTCCCGACTCTGGGAGCCTGCTGTATAAAGAATAGCACCAGGCAAGCTAACAATCTTGACTTTTTCCTGTGGCAGGAAAACTCTGCCTACTCAAGTGTCAAAATGTGCTCCCAGAAACTTCTTTTCCTGATTGATCACCCAGATGAAGCTTCCCAAAAAGGACACCACACGGGACACCACCCGAGACTCTTCTGAAAGGAAATGGGCCCATATGGGACAGTCATCCAGTTTTGGATGGACACAGATTCCTCAGCACCGCAGCTGCTACAACCATGAACTTGGAGAGCATCCTTGGAGCGATGAATAATCCGAAGGGGAGGGCAGCAAACTAATAGTGAAGCCAAGCATGGCAAAGCACAGATACTTTTGCTGATCCACCTGGATCGGGATATGAAAACACGCCTTGGCCAGATCCAGAGAAGCCAAAAACTTCCCTCGGTACACTGATTGAATCACAGAGTGCAAGGTTTACATCTGGAAGTGCAGGACACGCAAGTGCTCGTTGACCCCCTTGAGGTGCAGAATGAACAGGAAGGAAGAGTCTTTTCTGGGCACCACAAAATAGATGGGAGTATCTGTCCTTGCCCCGCTGGCCCAGGGGGAAGAAGTACCACTGCCTTTAGGCACAATAGCTTGCCCAAGGTGGTCCACACAGCAGCACTTTTGATCGCAAATCCAAAAGGCCAACTCGATACCCTCTCACAACAACTAGACATATGAGTTCATTGTACAATGTTAAATGTAACCCAATTGTGCTGTCTAAAAGTTGTTAAGTACCCTTATGTTAAGTGTAACCCTCCAATTGTGATGTGACCATTTTGATTGAAGGATAAAGTGGTATACAAATCTGTCTAAATAAATAAATAAAAGGGGAGAGATGATGAAGGCATTTGGAATCGGCTCTTTGCATTCCAGGACATAGCCGAACTGAATGGTGTCTAGCATCCAGCAATCCTTGGTAACCCATGCCTATTCCTGAAAGAAAAGGTGAAGCCTGCCTCCAACCAGAGGAACCAGGGAATGAGCGCCCAAAACCCTCACTGCGCAGCTTGGAGGGTCCTCCCCTGGAATGGACCAATTCCCTGGGCCCACGTGCTCCACGAAAGGACTGAGAATGAACCTGAAGCCCAGAAGCAGAGGAAACAAAAGTCTTGAGACAACCAGTGATCCAGCCAGCGCACCCTTAGTGGACAGGCAGAGGCTGATGAGAAAGGGGCACCAGCACACTTCACAGGCCCACTGGACCTGTCTTCCAGAAGATGGTAAGTTTTCATCTCACCCAAGGCTTTACCAGCTTCTCCAAATAGAAGCTTCCCCTTAAAAGCCAGTTGGGCCAACCAGGCTTTGGAAGACAAGTCTGTTGCCCAGTGCTGGAGCTAAATCCAATGCCATGACACATCGTCACGGCACCAATTCTTTGCCACCAAGCATACCAGGTCATACATGGCATCAGAAAGGAAGGATGTAGCTGACTCCAAAATAGGAGTAGTATCATCAGGTGGAAGAGACTGGATCCATAGACTCAAAAGTGCAGAGATTGAATTTGTGGAAAGTGACGCTGAAAAGGCAAAAATGCTAAATACTTCTGCTCTGTTTTTACTAAAGAAAATCCTGGAGAAGGACCACCGGTGATTGACAAATATACAAATGGAAATGGAATAGATACTACACCATTCACAGAAGATGATGTGTTTGAACAGCTTGCAAAACTGAAAGTGGACAAAGCCAAAGGACCAGATGGGATACATCCCAGGATAGTGAAAGAGCTCAGAGAGGTTCTTGCAGGGCCTTTAAAGGATGTTTTTAACAGATCCTTGAAGACAGGAGAAGTTCCACAGGACTGGAAAAGGGCCAATGTGGTACCTCTTCACAAAACTGGTAATAGGGAAGAAGTGGCAAACTACAGGCCAGTAAGCCTTACCTCGGTGGCAGGAAAGTTAATGGAGGTGCTCCTGAAAGAGAGAATAGTGGACTTCCTCGAAACGAATAGGTTGCATGATCCAAGGCAACATGGTTTTACCAAAGGATAATCATGCCAAACAAATCTGATTGAGTTCTTTGACTGGGTGACCAGAGAACTAGATCAAGGGCATGCGATGGATGTGATCTACCTAGATTTCAGGAAAGCCTTTGATACTGCTCCTCATAGGAGGCTTGTCAATAAACTAACCAGTCTGGGGATGGGCCCCAAGGTGGTGAACTGGGTCAGAAATTGGCTGACTGACAGACGACAGAAGGTGATGGTAAACGGAACTCACTCGGATAAAAGGAAGGTGATTAGTAGCATGCCCCAGGGATCGGTCCTGGGGCCGGTACTGTTCAATGTATTTGTGAGTGATATTGCTGAAGGACTGAATGGAAAAGTCTGTCTTTTTGCAGATGACACGAAAATTTGCAACAAAGCGGACTCCTCTGAGGGAGTGGATAACAGGAGGAAAGATCTGCAAAAGCTGGAAGAATGGGCTCATGCTTGGCAGTTAAGATTTAACGTGAAGAAGTATAGTGTCATGCACTTGGGATGTAGAAATCCAAGGGAATTATATGAGATAGGGGGCAATGGGTTAGTGTGCATGGACCAGGAGAGGGGACCTCGGAGTGATTGTTTCTGAGGATCTCAAAGTGGCGAAACAGTGTGACAAGGCCAAAGCCAGAAGGATGCTGGGTTGCATACAGAGAGGAATTACCAGCAGAAAGGAGGAGGTACTAATGTCACTGTACAAGTCAATGGTGAGGCCTCACTTGGAATATTGTATTCAGTTTTGGAGACCATATCTCACAAAGGATATAAGACTGGAAACAGTTCAGAGGAAGGCAACCAAAACGATTTGGAGCCTGTGTCAGATGTCATATGAAAAGAGACTCCAAGACCTAAATATGCATACTCTAGAGAAGAGGAGGGACAGGGGAGATATGATACAGACCTTCAAATACTTAAAAAGTATAATGAACAAACAAACCTTTTTCAAATACGGGGAAGTTGTAATACTAGAAGGCATGACATGAAGCTGCAAAGGGGTAAACTGAAAAGGCAACGTCAGGAAATACTTTTTCACTGAAAGGGTGGTGGATGCTTGGAATGCTCTCTCAATGGAAGCAGTGGTGGCAAATGCAGTGACAGAATTCAAAATGGCATGGGACAGACACAGTGGATCCCTTTATAAAAACAGGATAAAACAAAAATAAACTTAACTGTCTGATATCTCAACAAGTAGAGGTGACCTGCACGGAGCGGTGGGTACACCCCTAAACAAAGGCATGGGGAGGGCTGACTTACATGGAGTGGCAGGCACACCTACTCTTGCCACCTTGCTGGGCAAACTAGATGGACCATGCTGGACTTTATCTGCCGTCATATATTATGTTACTATGTAACTGGAGCAGGGCTTGAGACGTCACACTGGCACATACTGCCAGCTGCAGATTTGCAGCTGCCACAGCAAACTAGCTCTTCAACAACAAATCCACCTTACAGTCCAGAAAATCTTGCTCTTTTTTTGGAATTTTATTTTTATTGATCATATTTTTCCCCCCTTTTTTGCCCCAACAAGCAGTAATCATTATACCCAACAAAGCCAGTCCCAATACCTCCCCCTCCCCCCCCCCCAAGCCATTAACAGCAAACAATCCTATTTACCCCACATATCTTTTCAAATTTCGGAAGCATATTATGTCGGATAAACATTAGTTTTTTCTATAATGGATAAATTCAGCATTTGTGTCTGCCAAGAGGTCACAGTAGGCACTTGCAACGCTTTGCAATATAATGTGACCTCACATCTTGCTGCCAGCACACACACATATGTACCAACTGACTCACATCCACTTGCCCTCCCAGCAGAACCCCTGCTATATTCCAATCTACCGCCAGCCCCACTAACTCTCGTACCTCCCCTCAAAAACCCTTTAGATGGGGGCAGTCCCACCACATATACCTATAGGTAGCCAGCAACCCACAGCCTCTCCAGCAGACGTCTGGATATCCCTTTATAATTTTCTGCAACTGACTGGAGTCAAGTACCATCGGTACAATACTTTATACCCATTTTCTACATGTCGAACTGAAACGTGCCCATTATCCATAGTTCTGATCATTCCTTTCTCTTTCCAAATCCCCTTCCCATTGGGCTTGGAAATTCACCTTAACCTCTCTGGGATTCCTCACCAATTTATACAGTTTCGAGATGGCCTGCCACCTAGCGACCAGATACCAGCAAATACACTCGAAGTTGGTCAGGCCTTTCTCTATAGCTGGACCCCAGGCTTCGCCACTCAACCAGTGTCGAAGTTACAAATAACCATACAGGTCATGGAGGCCCAATCTGTAGTGCTCCTGCAAGTCCTCAAACAAATCTGGTTCCCCATCAGGGCAATGCTGGACCAGAATGGTAAGGCCCCGCCTCTTCCACTGTTGGGTCCACCCACCCTAGCTGAAAATCCCTATTGTGGTGAATCGGCTACAATAAAGACACCTCTTCCCATAATCCTTTACAACAGGGGGACTGCTGCCACTAATGCTCCACCTGGCTCATATAGGTTGAGAACCTCTATGCCCTTCCCCGTTACAGGTATTATAAGAGGGATCCCCTTACATAGTGACCTTCAATTTGTACCCATTTTCACCCCACTCCCTCCCTCCCTACCAACCCATCACATTTGCCAGCTGTGCCGCTACACAATACAAGTTGGGAACGGCTAGACCGCTCTTTGCCGTAGGTCGGCAAAGGACAGACCGCGCTATCCGCGTCGATCGTCACTTCCAAATATAATGAGAATTTTTTCATTGAGGCTGGTCTAACTCTCTGCTGGGGATTGTCACAGGCAGCATCTGAAAATAATATAATACCCTAGGGCATATGACCATCTTTATACACATGATGCACACCAGCCATGACAGTGGAAGTGTCAGTCAGTGCTTTAAGTCCCGCTGTATCTCTCGCCACAAAGGGGGATAATTTAAGCGATAGAGTGGTGAAGGATCTGAGCCAATTTTTTCTCTGAGATATGCCAAAGGCCCCCAAGGCCCACTTAAAAGGAAAGGAGCTTCAAAGTTGACCCTCCTCGGCCACCGAGAGGCTGACATTGAGGGCCTCCATCTTATCCATGTTTACTTTAAAACCAGAGACCCCATGATACCTATCAAGTCCTCCTGTAGCGCAGGATCCTGGAGCACCAGCAGCAGAACTTCATCCATGAAAAGCAAGTTTGTGCCCCTCATCTCCCACTGAAATACCAACTATATCCCTCCTCTGCCTAATGTTTTCCGACAGGGGTTCCATAGACAGGGCAAACAATAATGAGAAAAGGGGGCACCCCTGCCTAGTACCCCATTCTAGACAAAAAAAGTCAATGGGGCCGCGACTCTAATATCGCACAGAAGCTGCTACCACCAATTAGTAAATATACCCCAATGTGTGATAGTATACGTATATACTCACTTGTGATGTATACCTAAACTATTGCACATATATTCTTAATTCACAACCTGAAAAGAACAAAAATCACCATAAATAGCACATATAAGTGTGTAAGAGGACCAACAGATGGAAGTTCAAAAAGGTAGCCTTTAAGTGACAAGCCAGTAACCTTGTCAGGGTATGTATTTCTGAGGAACACGTAAGGAAGGCATAGTAAAACTAACAAAAGCCTTAGTGAAGTATATAAAGAAATTAGCATCCATATGACTTATAAATGTAACCACTGAGCTATAAAAAAGTGCCCCACTCCAATGTGAACCAATGCATTGTCTTCTAACTTTGTATGTTACATGATTGTATCAAAGGAAAAGAACATCTAACGTTGTCCCAAAGTACATTAAAGTCCTTATTAACCTGTTTCCTCATCTTCTCTCCCCCCTGCCCCCCACCAGAGATGAGGCACCTCGCTTGCCCAAGGTCAAACAACATTTCGTGAAAGAAGACTGAGAGTTAAGACAAGTATCACAACAGCACGCACTAAGGCTGCAGCGGGCCAAAGGTGCAATTAATTGCACTTTTACTGTGGCGCATGCTACAGGTGCTAGGAAAGAAACGCATGTAGGAGCCGCTTGGGCAGAACACACTCTAGGACCACTACTAATGCATACAAAAAACAGCAGGAAACCCCCACCAACAGTCCACCCTGAATCATATCCCAGGAAGATGGAATTGGGAGCCCCCAACAAGGACAATGACAAGATCAAGCTTTGGTAATAACCCCAAGAGCCCCTGGCAGAGATAGTGTGCATGTGCACAGCTGTCATGTTTGGACCTGCGTGCATGTGCACAGGTATTGCAGAGGTGAGGTGCATGCATCTGCATGAAGGTGTGAACAAACATGTAGACAGAGCTGAGCCAGTTGATATAGTATGCCTGGATTTTCAAAGTCTTTGACAAGGTCCCCCATGAGAGAATCTTGGCAAAATTAAAAAGTCATGGGATTGGAGGTAGTGTTCTACTATGGATTAGGAACCAGTTAAAAGATAAAAAGCAGAGAGTAGGGCTGAAGCGTAGTTACTCACATGTAACAGGTGTTCTCCGGGGACAGCAGGAATCAGTTCTCACATATGGGTGATGTTGGCACAGACAGAGCCCGTTTGGAGCATTTCCCCAGCTTTCAAAGAAAGCCTTTGGGAATGCTACCACACATGTGGTCCCATTCCCACCCAAGGATGCCATCTTGCTCAGTCAGATGAGATAGCTAAAAGACGGCAAAAATAAACAATGGTAAGGAAAAACTCCAAGGGAACGAGGGAGGATTGTGAGGACTGATTCCTGCTGTCCCCAGAGAACACCTATTACGGGTGAGTAACTATGCTTTCTCTGGGAACAAGCAGGAAGTCAGTCCTCATTTATGGGATTCCCCAGCTACAGGCTACCAAAAGCCCACATGTGCCCCTTCCATTGCAAACCTGTTTATGGGAAATTATGAAAAGCAATGGATTTCTACAACTTCATATGGCACAAATTTAAAATTGTATTGCCGTTACATTGATGATGTTTTTTTGCTATGGAGAGGGTCATCTGAATCATTGGAAGAATTTTTTGAATGGCTGAATGGGCTAGATAGTAACATTCAGTTTACTTATTCATTTCATTCTGACACAATGACATTTTTGGATGTGGTCATCACCAAGGGAGATCAAGGGTGGGTCACGTCTATTCATAGGAAATCTATAGATCGCAATACGTTTTTGCATTATGATAGTGCACATCCATTAAACCTTAAGGATAGTTTGCCATTTTCTCAATTCATTCATTACAGAAGAAACTGTTCGGAAGATCATGAATTTAAAAAACAGACACAGATTTTGTCAAATAATCTATGAGAAAGGGGATACCCCCAACATGTTATTAGACGAGCATATAACCGAGAGTTATATAACAATAGAACATTACTAGTAGCCTCAATGCACAGATGGATTGGAAGGCTTGTTTGTGATGATCAATTTGAAGGAATGTGCGAATGGGGTTGAGAAGCTGCTGTATGCGGTAATGATGTAGTAAAACGTAAAGCAGGTAACACGTCATCCACGTAAGGATGTAGGGGTATAATAGAAGAAGGTTTAGAGAGCATTCCGCATGCGCGGCGTTCTTTAACAAAACTGGTTGGTTAGAAATCCTAAGGAGGAAGATGTCTGCAGCATTGGTGTATCTGGTATGTGAAAGTGAAAATTTTAGTTAATAGTAGTAAAGTAATACAAGATAAACAACAGTTAGTGTGAAGTAGAAAGCAAGTTCATTTAGTATCTTTAACTTTTGATCTTTATAGAGCACTGAGTCACATACCCCCCTGAAGAAACTCGAAGAGAGTGAAACGCAAAGAAGGCGCCAAGGAGAGGCGTAGGTGAATGTCTTAAGATAAGCATACTCATAGAATTCATCTTTAATCTACGTTTTCAAAGCGTTGGGAAGGTCATTGATGCAAAAGGGCACCAGTGTAGATACGATTAACATCTACAAATTGTTCCCGATAAGTCTGAAACCTCCCACGCATTAGTTAGTTGTGTTTATCTGAGTTGATAGAAGTATTTTATACAACTAACTTGTTTAAACTGAAGTGGATTATGAACATGTGTATTGACAAAAGCACTGATTACACAAACTAACTAGTGATTGATTTGAGTGAATTACATTTAGCCATTTACCAAAAAACAAAGCAAAAATAGGGGCTCCCTCATGGGGTGCCACAAGCAGCAGCAATTAGCCTGTGTTCACAGACCACAGCAAGACCCTTGTGTCCGATGAACCAGCACTCCGGTAGCCTGAACACAGAAGGGTCAGAGGGTAGGGGTTACCTAAACCCCGAAAAGGTTACGGAGCACAGCCTGGCCGAAGACTGTCCCGTCAGGACTCTCTTTCCAGGCAGTAATGGGCTGCTAAGGTATGGACTGAAGACCAGGTAGTGGCCCGGCAGATGTCCCCCATCAGGACAGAGCGCAAGTGTGCCACCAAAGTCGCCATGGCCCTGACATGGTGCGCCGTGACACGGCCGTCCAGCGGGAGCCTTGCCTGCTATTATACAAAGGTGATACAGTCTGCCACCCAACTGGACAGCATACGCTTGGTCACCGCCTCCCCCAGCCTACTGGGGTCATAGGAGATGAAAAGCTGAGAAGCTTTGTGGTGGCCCTGATTGCGTTGGATATAGAAGGACAAAGCCCTCTTACAATCCAAGGTGTGGAGGACCATCTCCACCTGACTGGAATGAGGCTTGGAAAGAAGGTAGGAAGCACCACTTCCTGGTTGAGATGGAAGGCGACACTACTTTGGCAGGAATTTGGGGTGCGTGCGAAGCACCACTCTGTTCTTGTAGAACCTGGTATAGGGCACATCTGCCACAAGGGCCTGGAGATCGCTAACTCTGCAAGAGAAGGTAAGTGCGACCAGGAAAGCCACCTTCCAAGAGAGGTAACGGATCTGGCAGGTAGGTAGAGGTTCAAAGGGTGGACAAGTAACCTGCCCCAGCACCATGTTGAGGTCCCATTCTGTTGCCGGAGGGCAAACCAGGGGCTTCGATAAGAGCAGACCCCGAAGAAAATGGGTCACTGATGGCTGGGCCGAGAGGGGCTTACCATCCACCGGATGGTGGTGCGCCCCAAGGCACTGAGGAGCACCTGGATGGAGTTGGAGTTGAGCCCAGACAGAGAGGTGGAGAAGGTACTGTAACACTAGAGCCACTGAAGGAACCAGTCTGTGCATGGTATAGAAACAAGTTTATTAAAAGATTTGTGCACCAGGGGTACACAGGAAACACACTAGCTGAACACCCAACACTGGCCGTGTTTCGGCAATGCCTTCCTCAGGGGTATTTCGGCTTAAGGCAATCTACAAACAATAACATAACAAGAAAAACAAACACATTAAATAAAATTGCACCAATAAAAACAATAAATAACTAAAAACATAATAAAATCTATAATCAAAATACACATTGTGGAAAGCCATCGTAAACGACCAATTCAGAACAATATAGAAGAGTAAAACATTTCTATGTAAGAACATAAGATATGCCATACTGGGTCAGACCAAGATCCATCAAGCCCAGTATCCTGTTTCCAACAGTAGCCAGTCTAGGTCATAAGTACCTAGCAGTCTCCCCAAAAGTCACAGGTTCCTCAATGCTTGTATTGGATCAAGCAGTGCTATCCTGGGTCCCTTTTAATAATGGTTTATGGACCTTTCCTCCAGGAACTTGTCCAAACCTTTTTTAAACCCAGCTACACTAACAGATTTTACTACATCCTCCGGTAACAAATTCCAGAGTTTGATTACACGTCGAGTGAAAAAATATTTTCTCTTATTAGTCTTAAATAGGTTACCCTGTGGCTTCATTGCATGTCCCCTAGTCTTTCTATATTGTGATGATGTAAACAATCGATCTACGTTTACCTGTTCCACTCCGTTCATTAATTTATAGACCTCTATCATATCTCCCCTCAGCCGTCTCTTTTCCAGGTTAAAGAGCCCTAACCTTTTTAGCCTCTCTTCATAGGGATATTCTTCCATCCCCTTTACCATTTTGGTGGCACTTCTCTGAACCTTTTCTAATAATGCTATATCCTTTTTAAGACACGGCGACCAGAATTGCACACAATCTTCAATGTGCGGTCGCACCATGGAAGGATACAGAGGCATTATAATATCCTTTGTTTTATTTTCTATTCTTTTCCTTATGATACCTAGCATTCTATTTGCTCTCTTGGCCACCGCTGCACACTGGGCGGAGGGTTTTAACATGTTATCCACGGTGACGCCTAAATATTTTTCCTGGGTGGTGGTTCCTATTATGGAACCTTGCATTGTGTAACTGTAATTTGGGTTGTTCTTTCCTAGTTTCATAACTTTGCACTTGTCCACATTTAATTTCATATGCCATTTGAACATTCAGGTTTTCCAATTTGTCAAGGTTCTTTTGCAATTTTTCACAATTCTTTTGCAGCAGTAATGACGTACTAAAACGTAAAACAGGTAACATGTCATCCACGTAAGGATGTAGGGGTATAAGAGAAGAGGGTTTAGAGAGCATTCCACATGCGCGGCGTTCTTTAACAAAACTGGTTGGTTAGAAATCCTAAGGAGGAAGATGTCTGCAGTATTGGTGTATCTGGTATGTGAAAGTGAAAGTTTTAGTTAATAATAGTAAAGTAATACAAGATAAACAACAGTTAGTGTGAAGTAGAAAGCAAGTTCATTTAGTATCTTTAACTTTTGATCTTTATAAAGCACTGAGTCACATACCCCCCTGAAGAAACTCGAAGAGAGTGAAACGCAAAAAAGGCACGGAGCATTTCCCCAGCTTTCAAAGAAAGCCTTTGGGAATGCTACCACGCATGCATGGTCCCCCTCCCGCTTAAGGTTGCCATTTTGCTCAGTCTCCTTTTTTCCGTGGAGCCCTTCAGCTATTGTCTGGCTTGTCCCTGGAAAAAGTTGAGTGTTTTTCTCTCCCGAGTTTCACACTCGCCTCCGGAATCGCACCAGTACTCTTCCCCTCTATCGACCTCGCTGCCTCAGTGTCTGGTTTATTTTTCTAGTCTTTCATTGTTTTCTTTTTCTGGCGTCTTTGCACCCTTTTTTCTCCCGCTGGCAGCCCGGAGAGTCATCGACCTCGCAGAGGTACTTTTTTTCCCCATGGCTACCAGTGGCTTTAAAAAGTGTGATTGGTGTTCCAAAATCATGTCTTTGACTGACACACACGATTGTTGTCTTTGCTGCCTCGGGCAGTTCACGACCCAGCAACTTGCGGTCTTCTTCAAGAGGATGTCCAGCAAGGCCTTCAAGAGCAGCCAGCAGCAGCACGATAAATTTTTCCCCGAATCCCTGATGCCTCCTCATGGGTCCTCGGAAAGGGGGTCTCCCTCGAGAAAATCCAGGAAGAAGAAAAAACCCTCGAAGGCGGCGTCCTTGGATGAGTCCGACCAGCCGGGGCCTCCCCGGGCCCGGTCCTGCAGTCTGAGCCGCTCATCCGAGGCATCGGAGAAGGAGCAGCTTGTGTAGGTCCCCCAGAAGGATAGCGTAGTTACTCACCTGTAACAGGTGTTCTCCAGGAGCAGCAGGAATCAGTCCTCACTTATGGGTGACGTCGGCGCCGACGGAGCCCTCGCGGAGCAATTTTCCCCAGCTTTCAAAGAAAGCCTTTGGGAATTGCAGCGCGCATGCGCGGTCGTCTTCCCGCCCGAGGGTGCCATCTTAGCCAGTCAGATGACATAGCTAAAAAAGACAGCATAAAAATTTGCAAAAAAGAACATAAGCAGACGATTGCAACTCCAAGGGGAGGAGGGAGGGTAGTGAGGACTGATTCCTGCTGCTCCTGGAGAACACCTGTTACAGGTGAGTAACTACGCTTTCTCCAGGACCAAGCAGGAAGTCAGTCCTCACTTATGGGACTCCCAAGCTCAAGGCTACCGGAGACCCTAAGCACAAAAATGAGCTCCCTCTAGCTCAGCAGCACAGAAGGATAGAATCTTCGCTGAATTATCACCCACCGGTAGCCCACATCCGGGATGGAGGGTAGGAGTTGCTCAGACCTCAAAGAGATTACGGAGGACTGCCTGTCCGAAAGCACTGTCCCTACGGGACTCCCTCTCGAGACAGTAATGGGCCGCAAAAGTCTGGCTCGAAGACCAAGTAGCGGCCCGGCAGATGTCTGCCAGCGGAACAGAGCGGAGGTAAGCCACTGACGTGGCCTTTGCCCGAACGCAATGAGCCGTGACTCGACTTTCTAAGGAGAGTCCGGCTGCCCCATAAGCCCAAGAGATACAGTCCGCAACCCAGATGGACAGAGTACGCTTGGAGACCGGGAGCCCCAATTTATTGGGGTCAAAAGACACAAAAAGCTGAGCAGCTTTACGGTGTTCCCACGTACGGTCAAGGTAGAAGTTCAATGCCCTTCTACAGTCCAGGGTATGGAGGACCGTTTCAGCTCGGCTGGAGTGTGGTCTGGGAAAGAAGGTTGGAAGTACCACCTCCTGATTGATGTGAAAAGGGGAGACCACTTTAGGCAGAAATTTTGGGTGAGTCCGTAGGACTACCCTATTCTTGTAGAACCTAGTGTAAGGGGGATCAGACACGAGGGCCTGCAATTCACTTACGCGCCTAGCGGAAGTGAGGGCTATCAAGAACAGTGTTTTCCAAGACAGAAAACGGAGAGAACAGGTAGCCATAGGTTCAAAAGGCGGACAGGTGATCCGCTGCAAAACCACATTCAGGTCCCAGTCAGGCGCTGGCGGGCGCAGAGGTGGTTTAAGTAGAAGGAGACCTCGGAGAAACCTAGTTACGAGAGGGTCATTGGAGAGAGGTCTGCCGTCCACTGGCACATGATGTGCTGAAAGAGCACTGAGGTGAACTTTGACGGAGTTGGACTTAAGTCCCAGATTAGAGAGGTGCAGCAAGTACTGCAAGATCACCGACACCGGGCAGGAGAAGGGATCCTGAGACTGTTGGGTACACCAGACTGCAAAGCGACGCCATTTAAGGGCGTAGCATTTGCGGGTAGAAGGCCGTCGCGAAGCTAAGACGACCTCCTCCACCTCCGCCGGCAGGAGAAGGGGAGCAAGGACTACCCTCTCAGCAGCCAGGCCATGAGGTTGAGAGACCTGAGGTTGGGGTGCAGAAGGGACCCCTGATCCTGAGTGAGGAGATCCGGTTGTACCCCCAGAGGGATTGGATCCTCCACCGCCAGTTGCAGCAGGAGCGGAAACCACGGCTGCCTGGGCCAGCGAGGGGCCACCAGGATCATGAAGGCTTTGTCTCGGAGGACCTTGAAAAGAGTCCGAGAGATCAGCGGGATGGGAGGGAAAGCGTACAGAAGGCTCCCCGACCACGAGATCAGAAAGGCGTCCGCCGCAACCCGAAGGGGGTGTGGCTGACGAGAGCAGAAGCGAGGAAGCTGCCGGTTGTGAGGACTGGCAAAGAGATCCACCGTGGGGAGACCCCCCTTGAGGAAGAGCTTCTGAACTACCAAGGGATCCAGACGCCACTCGTGCGGCTGGAGGACCCTGCTGAGTTTGTCTGCAAGGCAATTTTCTTGGCCCGGGAGATAAACTGCCTTGAGGAGAATGCCGTGACTGACGGCCCAAGAGCAGAGCTTCTGTGCCTCCCGGCAGAGGAGGAAGGAGCCCGTGCCCCCTGCTTGTTCACGTAGAACATGGCAACTTGATTGTCCGTCTGGACAAGGACGGACTGTTGGGAAGTCAGGTGGGAGAAAGCCTTGAGAGCTAGGCGGATCGCCCTGAGCTCCAGGAAGTTGATCTGCTGAGCAGACTCCCACGTGGTCCAGAGGCCTTGAGTACGTGCCTCTTGGCAATGTGCTCCCCAGCCCAGGAGGGATGCATCGGTGGTCAGCACCCGGGTCGGCTGAGGTGACTGGAAAGGCATTCCGAATATCAAGTTCGGCTGCCGGAGCCACCACCGGAGAGACGAGAGCAGCGGCTCGGAGACGCGCACTAGGTCTGCCAGGCCGCCTGTGGCTTGTCGCCACTGCTGGCGGAGACACCATTGAGCAGACCGCATGTTCAGGCGGGCATTGGGGGTCACATGGACGGTGGAAGCCATATGGCCGAGCAGTCTCAGGAAGCGCCTGGCGGAGACCAGGGGCTGGCTGCGAAAGCGGTCGGCTAGGTCCATGAGCCGTTGAGCCCTGTCGAGCGGTAGGTACGCTCGTGCCCGAGGAGTGTGCAGCCTTGCGCCGATGAACTCGAGATCCTGTGAGGGGAGCAAAGTGGACTTTGCGAAGTTTATGACAAAGCCCAAGTGCTGCAGCAGAGTCACCGTGCGGCACGTGGCGTTGGTGACCTCCTGAGCGGACGCTGCTCTGATGAGCCAGTCGTCGAGGTACGGAAAGACATAGAGGCCGTGAAGCCGGAGATGGGCCGCCACGACCGCGAGACATTTTGTGAAGACTCGCGGTGCGGAGGATAGGCCAAAGGGCAGTACTCTGTACTGGTAATGATTTCCTGCCACCACAAACCTTAGGTATTGGCGGTGGCTTGGGTGGATGAGGATGTGCGTGTAGGCATCCTTTAGATCCAAGGAGCATAGCCAATCTCCCTGCTGGAGGTAGGGCAGAAGGATTCCAAGGGTAAGCATTTTGAACTTCTCCCGCACAAGGAACTTGTTGAGGTTGCGCAAGTCCAGGATGGGTCTGAGGCCCCCTGTTCTCTTTGGTATCAGAAAATACCTTGAATAAAAGCCTTGACCTCTCAGGTGGTGGGGCACCGGTTCCACCGCCTGTTCCTGCAGAAGACCTGCTAACTCCTGAAGGAGCAACTCCCTGTGCAGAGGGGGGCGCGAAGGTTCTCCCGGAAAATAGGAGGGAGGGACCTGATGGAAGTGGAGAAGGTAGCCTTCTCGCACGACCTGAAGTACCCAGGCATCTGCGGTGATGCTGGACCACCTGTGGCCGAAGTGAACCAGCCGGCCTCCGGTGCTGGGAGGAACCAGCGGGGGGGGAGAGGCTATGCTGAGCGAGTCAAAAACCCCCACCCTGCTGAGCAGGGGCTGGTGGTGCAGGCTTGGGGGCTTGCTGCCTACGGGACCCGTTACCCCGTCCCTTGGCCTGCTGGCCCTGTTGGGGAGCTGCAGGGGCCTGATAATGGGGGTACTGTTTGTAGGCAGCCGCCTTCCTCGGGTAAAAGGACTTTTTTCCCGAGCCCTTCTTTTTCTGGGAAGGGGCGGAGGTCTTCCTAGAAAGCCTGGTCCTGGTGAGAGTCTCAGTCTCAATTTGTGCAGCCTTTTCCGCCATGGGCTTGCCAAAGAGGTTTTCGCCTCGGCAGGGGACATCGACCAACTTGTCCTGTACCCAGGGCTCAAGATCCGACGACTGAAGCCAAGCCTGTCGGCGGGCACCGATGCCGGCTGCGGCCACTCTAGCCGAGGCCTCAAAGCCATCATAGGCTGCTCGGGACATGAACTTTGAGCATTCCCGAATGCCCGTGGACAAGGCTAGGAACCTCCGCAAGGGCTCCTCGGAGAGACCAGCGGAGAATCCGGCTAGCTCTTTAGCCAGATCCCGGAGATACATGCCCATGTAGAGCTGGTAAGTCTGGACACGACATGCGAGCATAGAGCCCTGGAAGCACTTCTTGCCAAGGCCATCCAGGTTACGGGCCTCCCTTCCAGGAGGCACCGAGGAGTGCATCTTCTGGCTCTTAAGACGATGCATGGCCGATTCCACTACCATGGAATGGTGTGGCAGCTGTGCCTTCTGAAAGCCAGGGCTCTTGCGGACCCGATAGATAGAATCGACCCGCTTGCTCAGGACCGGCGAGGAGGCCGGACTCTCCCACATGCGGAAGAGTAGTCGTTCCAGCATAGGAGGAACCGGCACAGTAAAGTGCTCCCTCGCGGGAAAGTCATACTGGAGGGCGTCGAGCTCTTCGGCTCGAGGCTCCTCCTCGGGATCCGCAGGGAAGGCCAAAGCCTTGGCCATATCCCTAACGAAGTCCGAGAACCGGGCATCCTCCGGGGGGGACTGCTTCCGAGGCTCGGACCCCGGTGAGTCCGATGGGACACACCGAGTCCGGAAAGAATCAGGTGACTCTTCCTCTTCAGACTCCCAGACCGACTCCGACGAGGACTCGTTGGGGTCGGCCCGGGCAGGGTGCGGCGCCAGCCGCCCCGACGTCGAGGGAGTCGGCGTCGGCGACCTCGGTCCCGAACGGGAGGCCGAGGGTGACCTCGACCGAGGATCGACTCGAGTTCTCATTGACTCGAGGATCGGCTCGGTCTCCGGGGTCGACTTGGACGTCGACGTCCCGGCGGTCGGGGCAGCGGCGCCAGCGAGGCCAGCGAGCAGTGCCCGCTGCTGGTCCATGAAGGCAGACAGTCTGCTCTCCAAGGCCGTCAACCTGAGACCGAGCTCAGGTGACCCAGCAGCCCCCGACTCGGGCCCCGACGGCGTCGGGCCCGACGTCGGCTGTCGCGGAGGCGAGTCCAGAAGGACTACAGGACTTACCCGGGCAGGCATCTCCGACTCCAGGCGAGGTCGCTTCGGGAGATGTTCCTTCTCCAAGGACCCGGGGCGGCTGTCGGGGCTATGCGACCTGGCCCTCGCGGAGCCAGGAGCGTCCACCGACGCCGCCCTCGCGGGTTTTTCCTTCCGACGATGGTCCCCGGAGGGAGAACCCCGGTCGGAGGAGCTCCGGCGACGGTCCGAGCTGGAGCCCTTTGACACGGAGGCCTCCGACGAGGTCCGGGTACGGCTGGGGTCAGCGAAGATTCTCTCGCGCTGATGCCGCCGACTTCTCAACGCCTTCGAGGACAGTTTGCTGCAGGGCCCACAGATCAGTTCCTCATGATCCGGGCCCAAGCAGCGGAGGCAAAAGTCGTGTGTGTCGGTTAGTGACATATTTCGGTCACACCGACCACACCGCTTAAAGCCACTGGCAGCCATCGGGGGAAAAAGGGCCCCTGCGAGGTCAAAGGACCGGGCTGCCAGGGAAAACGAAAATGAAAGCTGACTAAGTCAGAAAAAACCGAAAAAACGCTAGAGGACTCGAGACCGGCGTCGCGAGTCCGGGCGGGAAAACGATCGGCGTCGAACCGAAAGAAAAAAGTATAAAATAAAGAGGAAAATCAACTTTTTCGCGGGGACAAGACGGGGACGTCTGCAGGGCTCCGCGGAAAAAAGAAGACTGGCTAAGATGGCACCCTCGGGCGGGAAGACGACCGCGCATGCGCGCTGCAATTCCCAAAGGCTTTCTTTGAAAGCTGGGGAAAATTGCTCCGCGAGGGCTCCGTCGGCGCCGACGTCACCCATAAGTGAGGACTGACTTCCTGCTTGGTCCTGGAGAACCAACCACGTACCTGCCTCTGTCCCCAGACACTATTCTCATCGAGGATTCCACTTCGGGGGAGCCGGCATCGGGCCCGAGTCCCTCAGTGCCCGCATCGAAGGCTGGAGTCCAGAATGGTGGCCCTGGAGCGCAGTTTGTCTGCCTTCATGGACCAGCAGCAGATGCTGTTGTCCGGCATGACTGGTTCATCCACCCTAACCACTGGGCCCTCGACATCCAAGATATCCCCGGAGGCCGAGCCTATTCTCAAGGTCCTTCGGCCCTAAAATCAATTCTCAGCCACGGTCGCACTCCGAGTCCCACTCAACAGGACTGCGGTCATCCCTGGCAAGTCTGCCAAGTACCGGCCGCAGTGCATCGGGGGTCCTGAGGCCCATGTAGTAGCTCTCCTATGAGTCCTCGATGGACTACTCCAAGTGGGAGATGGAGGACAAGGAGTCCCCCGATACCTGTTGTCACCTTGGCGTCCCTTCTGACTCTCTCATCTTGGAGCCTCGGCAGTGGTTCCCGCCTGAGGACACGGGCTTCCTGGACTTTGTCAAGGACATGTCTAAGGCCCTAGCATTCCCGACCGAGTCTGAGGATGAGCTGGAAATCCTCCAATGTGAGGCTCCTCCGTGGGAATCGCTCACGGTGCCCATTCCTCCCATCCTGGAATGGCTAATGCTCTGAATGTGGGAGATGCCAGCATCGGTGCTGGTGGTGAGCAAACGGCTCGATGTTTCGAGTCCTCTGGAGCCCAGGCTTCCATAAGTCACAGCTACCGCATAACTCCATGGTGGTGGCGTTGGCTATGTGTCAGCTGAAAAGCCGGAAGATGCACTCCTCGCTGTCCCTCGGCAGAAAGTTTTTCCAGGGCTCAATGCTCATCTGCCGCATCCAGGCTTACCAGCTGTACATAGGCATGTACCTGAGACACCTGGCGAAGGAACTCGCCGGGTTCTTGGCTGGTCTCTCCGAGGAACCCTTGCAGCGGTTCAAGAACCTGGCCAAGGCAGTCCATGAGTGCTCCAAATTCATGTCTCAAGCAGCCTATAACGGGTTTGAGTCAGCAGCCCGGATAGCCACGGCAGGCATCGGTGCATACCACCAAGCTTGATTGCAGGTGTCTGACCTTGAGCAGTGGGTTCAGGACAAATTTGTTGATGTCCCATGCCAAGGAGAGAACCTCTTTGGCAAAACCATGACCGACAAGGCTGCCGAGCTGGAGACTGAGTTCATGACGAGCACCAGGCTCTCTAAGAAGACCGCTGCCCCTCCCCAATGGAAGAGCTCGGGTAAGAAGTCCTTTTACCTGAGGAAGGGAACTGCTTACTGAAACTAACCGCCTTATCAGGCCTCCCCGGCTCCCCAGCAGGCCAAGGGACATGGGCATGGCCCACATAAGCAGAAGGCTCCAAAGATCCATGCACCGGCTCCAGCCCAGCCAGGAGGGGGGGGGGAGGAGTGGGCTTTTGATTCCTTGAGCATAGCCTCTCTACCCCAAGGAGATCAGCAGTCCACAGGGAGACATCTGGCCCTCTATGCCCAGAAGTGGATATCCATCGCCACCGATTCATGGGGCTCTTCGGGTGGTCAGCGAGGGTTACCTCCTCCATCTGACTCAGACATCTCCCCATTTTCTTCTGAAGGAGTTGGCAGGTCTTCTCGAGGACAAAGCGGTGGAACCAGTGCCCCACCACCTCAAGGGCAAGGGGTTCTATTCCAGATACTTCCTTGTGCCAAAGAGGCAAGGAGCCTAAGGCCCATCCTTGACCTGCGCAACCTCAACAAATTCCTGGTGAGGGAGAAGTTCAAGATGCTCTCCCTTGGAACCTTGCTGTCATTCCTCCAGCAGGGAGACTGGTTATGCTCCTTAGACCTCAAGGATGCTTATACACACATCCTCATCCATCCCAACCATAGGCAGTTTCTGCGGTTTGTAGTGGGGGACAGGCACTTTCAGTACATGGTGCTCCCCTTCGGCCTAGCCTCTGCCCCAAGAGTCTTCACAAAATGCCTGGCAGTCGTGGCCGCCTTCTTCTGGCTCCAGGGGGTCTTCGTCTTCCCCTACCTGGATGACAGCCTCAGAGATGCAGCAGGCCACCGCATGCATGCTCCAGGTTCTGCAACACCTGGGCAGCATCATAAACTGCTCCAAGTCTCACCTCCTCCCGACACAGTGTTTGGAGTTCATCGGGGCAAAGATCGACACTTCAGTTGAAGACTTTCTTGCCCAGGGACCGAGCTGACCGTCTCAGGTCTCTGGCTCGGGACGTGCAGCACCGTCCCTGGGTGCTCACCCGGCTCCTCCTGTGCCTCCTTGGGCACATAGCCTCCACATTCCACGTCACCCCAGGTGCTCACCTCCACATGAGGGCGGCGCAGTGGTATATCTGGGACCAGTGGCCACAGGCCGCCTCCGAAACAGAGTCTTCGTGACCCACCACTTGATAGACTTCCTGGGTCTGGTGGCAGTCCCCCTAGCATCTCGAAGTGGGCATGCCTTTTCAGACCCCAAGTCCCTCGAGTGTCCTCACCATAGTGGCCTCCCTGCACAGCTGGGGAGCCCACTACAGAGATCTCCGCACCCAGGGCAAATGGTCACCAGACGAGAGCACCCAGCAGGTCAGCCTCCTGGAGCTCTGAGCCATAATACCTGGTCCTGAGGGCCTTCCGTCACCGCCTGCATCACCAGCCAGTTCTGGTCACCAATGTGGAACCTTGCATCGTGTAAACATAGCTTGGGTTGTTTTGGATTGGCCACTGTTGGAATCAGGATACTGGGCTTGATGGATCTTGGTCTAACCCAGTATGGCATTTCTTATGTTCTTATACCAAGGTGGGTGCGTGGTGTGTGTATGTGGGGGAGGGGAAGTGCAGAGGTAGGGTGTGCGTGTATACGCATGTATTCTATGCGAGAGGGGGAGGGCATTATACCTTTTGACATATACACATTATGGCCTTTTGTCCCCATGCATTCATTTCTTCAACCTCGAACCCCTTCTATTCTTCCCTCTACCTCTTTCTCCCTCCCCCTTGCACTCTCTCTTCCTGTCTGCTATTCCTTTCCCAAGCCCAATGCCCCTTTAAATTTTTCTTGTCTTCTCTGCCTCTCCCTCTCCCCGCGACAAACCTTTTTCCTGGCCTGCAGGTAGGCCCAGCATTGCACACTGTTCTGAGGATCCCAAGTAGACAGCAGTGGTCTTTGTCGCTTCCTGCCTGCCTATCTATCCTAATCTGAACCCTGTGAGTAGAGACAGACCAAACTACACATGGAAAGAGCCTTGACAACAGGTGCCACTAGTTATGCGAAAAGCACCTAATCACTCTGCCAGTGTCCATGTATTTAAAAATAGTCAACTCAACACCCTTTTGGCAGCAGAGTCTCTGCCAATGTGCCTGGACATATCTGGGAACACCCCTACACATCATGAGGACGACAAGTTACAATTTCTCAGTTCTTGCAATTATGGGTTGTGTTGGAAGAAAGCGTCCCCTCTGTCGCCCCCTCTCCTCTCTGGCTTGGTCTTCTTAATACCCGTTCTCTTCATAACAAGACTGCTAATTCATGACCTGCTTATTCTTCAAAACTTGGACCTTCGGTTTCTGTCAGAAATATGGCTAAAGGAGGGGGAGGACCCCCTGTTAGTGCGCTGCCTTCCACCAGGCTATTCAGCTGTCTCTCCCCCCAGAGCTGGCCGCACTGGAGGGGGGGTAGCGGTAAAGAGTAGTTACTCACCTGTAACCACTGTTCCCTCTAAGCTGTGCGCACGCGCACACACCTCGCCAAGCGAGCGCACATACTTTATAAGAGTGCACAAAAATTACAGTTCTGATTCTGATAGAAAACACAGACATCTTAAAATTTAAAAGTTGTTGTGTATTTATGGTTTTCACAAGTTCTACAATATTTTCTAGTGCAATCAATGTGGTGTACATACTGTATTCTGACGTGTAGTCAAATTTTAAAGTATATAACTCCGAGTGTCGTTATGTGGCGCACAAAAATTTAACCTTCCTTCAAAAGCTGCACAGCTGATATTTTATGCGCACACAGCCTACAGAAAATTAGAGGGAACATTGCCTGTAACAGGTGTTTTCCAGGAGCAGCAGGAATCAGTCCTCACATATGGGTGACATCGACGTCGATGGAGCCCCCATGTGGAGCATTTCCCCAGCTAAGAAAGCCTTTGGGAATACACACACACATGCGCGGTCCCCTTCCCGCCCAAAGGTGCCATCTTGCTCAGTCAGATGACATAGCTAAGAGACAGCACAAAAACAAAATGAACTATGTACAACTGCAACTCCCAGGGGAGGAGGGAGGGTTGTGAGGACTGATTCCTGCTGCTCCTGAAGAACACCTGTTACAGGTGAGTAACTACTCTTTCTCCAGGACCAAGCAGGAAGTCAGTCCTCACATATGGGTGACTCCCTAGCTCTGGGCTACCAGGAACCCAGGCTGAAAAAGAAACTCCCTCTGTGAAGCCGTAGCATGAAGGAAAGAATTTCACTGAGACCAGAACCCCTCGGTAGCCCAACAAGAGGGCAGGAGTTGCCTAAACTTCAAAGAGATTCCGGAGTACTGCCTGACCAAAAGCACTGTCCCTACGGGACTCCCTCTCCAGGCAGTAATGTGCTGCAAAAGTCTGGCTTGAGGACCAAGTTGCAGCCCTACAGATGTCTGCCAACGGTACAGAACGGAGATGAGCTATTGATGCAGCCATGGCCCGGACACGGTGGGCTGTAACTCGACCCCGTAAGGGAAGGTCTGCCGCCCTGTAAGCCCAGGTGATACAGTCCGCCACCCATATGGACAAGGTACGCTTGGAGACAGGAACCCCCAAGTTGTTTGGGTCAAAGGAGACGAAGAGCTGAGTAGCCCTTCTATGACCCTTAGTACGCTCTAGGTAGAAAGACAATGCCCTTCTACAGTCCAGGGTGTGGAGGACTTCAGCCCTGCTTGCATGGGGCCTAGGGAAGAATGTTGGAAGAACCACCTCCTGGTTGAGGTGGAAGGAGGAGACCACCTTCGGGAGGAACTTAGGATGAGTCCTAAGGACCACCCTGTTCTTATAGAAACAGGTGTATGGCCTGTCACAGACCAGGGTCTGAAGTTCACTCTCTCGCCTGGCCAAAGTCAGTGCCACTAGGAAGAGAGTCTTCCAAGAAAGGAAGCGAAAAGGGAATGTAGCCATCGGCTCAAAGGGTGGGTGAGTAAGCTGTTGCAAAACCACATTCAACTCCCACTCAGGGGCAGGTGGACGGAGAGGAGGCTTTAGCAAGAGCAAGCCTCTGAGGAACCTGGCCACCAGGGGGTGAACCGAAAAAGAGTGCCCGTCCACCACTAAGTGGTGGGCTGCCAGAGCAGAGAGGTGTACCCTAACCGAATTGGACTTAAGACCCTGATTAGACAAGTGCAGCAGGTACTGAAGCACCACTGGCACAGGACAGGAGAAGGGGTTTTCCTGGCGCTGATCACACCACAGGGAGAACCACCTCCATTTCAGGGCATAGGTCTTTCGGGTGGATTGCTTCCTTGAAGCTAAGACAACCTCCTCGACTTCCTGAGGCAAGCCCCAGGGAGCCAGCACTACCCTTGCAGCCTCCAGGCGATCAAATTGAGAGCTTTGAGATTGGAGTGCAGAAGGGATCCCTGATCTTGAGAAAGAAGATCGGGTTGTAACCCCAGAGGAAGAGGGGTGTCCACCGCCAGCTGTAACAGGAGGGAGAACCAGGGTTGCCTTGGCCATCTGGGGGCCACCAGGATGACCGAGAACCCGTCCCTTAGAATCTTGAACAAGGCTTGAGCCACCAGGGGCGTGGGAGGGAACGCATACAGTAGGCCCTAGGACCATGAGATCAGGAAGGCATCCGCCGCCAATCTTTAGGGATGCGGTTGCCTGGAGCAGAACTGGGGCAGTTGCCGGTTCAGGGGACTGGCAAAGAGGTCGATAGACGGAAGTCCCCATCTCAGAAAAATGTTCTGGACCACTAAAGGGTGCAGTTGCCACTCGTGAGGTTGTAGGACCCTGCTCAATCTGTCTGCTAGAAGGTTTCCTGGCCAGGAAGATAGACAGCCCTGAGCAGCATAATGTGTTGAAATGCAAAGGAGCAGAGGGCCTGTGTCTCTCGACACAGGAGCCTTGACCCTGTGCCCCCCTGCTTGTTGACATAAAACATTGCCACTTGGTTGTCTGTCTGCACCAAGACAGCCTGGTGGGCCAGGGTATGGGCGAAGGCCTTGAGGGCTAAACATATCGCTCTGAGTTCTAGCAGGTTGATCTGCTGAGTGGCCTCCCATGGGGACAACAGGCCCTGTGTGCACTTGTCCAGGCAATGTGCACCCCAGCCCTGCAAGGAAGCATCGGTTGTGAGTACCACTGTGGGAACAGGTACCTGAAAAGGAATCCCCTGTAGCAGGTTGGGGGAGTGTAGCCACCACTGCAGGGAGTTCAGGAAGGGTTTGGACACCCTTACTTTGTCTCTGAGGTTTCCTGTGGCCTGCCGCCACTGAGTTCTGAGACACCACTGTGCAGGCCGCATGTTTAGGCGAGCATTGGGGGTCACATGCACTGTCGATGCCATATGGCTTAGGAGCCGTAGGCAAAGCCTGGCGGAAACCAGTGGGTTGCTTATGAACCGGCTGGCCAAGCTCATCAGCCTTTCCGCCCTGTCCTCTGGCAAGTAAGCCTTCACTTGCAGGGAGTCCAACCTTGCCCCTATGAACTCCAGGTTCTGGGAGGGGAGCAAAGTGGACTTTGCGAAGTTTATGACAAACCCCAGTCGCTGAAGAAGAGAGACAGTACGGAGGATGGCTTGGCTTGCCTTGCCTCCTGGAGAGTCTGACCTCTGATGAGCCAGTCGTCCAGGAAGGGGAAGCCAAAATACCCTGGTTTCTCAAGTAGGCCGCTACCACAGCTAGGCACTTCGTGAAAACTCGTTGGGCGGAGGTTAGGCCAAAGGGCAGTACCCTGTACTGAAAATGGCTTCCTGCCACCACGAACCTGAGGTACTTTCTGTGGTCTGGATGAATGAGGATGTGAGTGTAGATCTAAGGAGCATAGCCAATCTCCCTGCTGGAGGTAGGGCAGTAGTGTTCAAAGAGTTAGCATCTTGAACTTCTCTTTTACCAAGAACTTGTTGAGATTTCTCAGGTCCAGAATGGGCCGGAGACCTCCAGTCCGCTTTGGCACAAGAAAGTACCGGGGAGTAGAAGCCCTGTCCCCACAAGTGTGGAGGTACAGGCTCTACCGCCCTGTCTTGAAGCAGACCTAGCAGTTCCTGGAGAAGGAGTTCCTGATGCAGAGGAGGCCTTGGAGGCTCCCCTGGGAAGTAGGTAGGGGGTACCTGATTGAATTGGAGCAGATAGCCCTTTCGGACTATGCTCAGTACCCAAGCATCCCTTGTGATGGGTGGCCACTGGTGGGCAAACAGGACCAAGCGACCCCCCGTGCTGAGGTGGGCCAGCAGGGGTGGAGAGGCTATGCAGAGGGAGTCAAAAGCCCCCTCCCTGCTGAGTAGGAGCAGGAGCTGGAGGCTTGGGGGCTTTCTGCCTACAGGGCCCATGTCCCTGCCCCTTGGCCTGCTGGGGAGCTGGGGAGGCCTGATAATGAGGGAAAGGTTTGTAGGCAGGTGCCTTCCTTGGGTAAAAGGCCTTTTTCCCCGAGCCCCCCTTCTTATAAGAAGGGGCAGAAGTTTTCCTGGACAATCTTGTCCTCGTCAGAGTCTCAGTCTCGAGCTCAGCGGCCTTTTCGGCCATGGGCTTGCCGAAGAGGTTTTCACACCGGCATGGGACATCGACCAACTTGTCCTGCACCCATGGCTCGAGGTCTGATGACTGTAGCCATGCCTGGCATCAAGCTGCGATGCCAGCCGTCGCTACGCGGGCCGAAGCCTCGAAGCCTTTGTAGGCCGCCCGGGAGATGAATTTGGAACATTCCCGGACCCCCGAGGACAAGGATTGGAACCTCTGCAAAGGTTCCCCGGAGAGACCAGCTGAGAACCCGGCTACCTCTTAAGCCAGGTCCTGCAAGTACATGCCCATGTACAGCTGGTAGGCTTGGACACGGCAAGCAAGCATCGATCCCTGGAAGCACTTTCTGCCGATGGCATCTAGGCTTCAGGGCTCCCTGCCGGGGGACACTGCGGAGTGCATCTTCTGGCTCTTCAGACGATGCATGGCCAATTCCACAACCACAGAATGGTGCAGCAGCTGCACCTTCTGAAACCCAGGGCTCTTCCGGACTCGATACATGGAATCGATCCGCTTGCTCAAAACCGGCGCCGAGGCCGGTGCATCCCACATTCGGAAGAGGAGCCGTTCCAGCATCGGAGGAACCGGCACAGTAAAGGCCTCCCTCGGGGGAGAGTCATACTGGAGGGCATCGAGCTCTTTGGCTCGAGGCTCCTCCTCGGGGTCCGCAGGAACATTCAAGGCCTTGGCCATGTCCTTAACGATCTCCGAGAACCGGGTATCCTCCAGAGGGGACCTACTCCGGGGCTTGGACTGCAGAGTCAAGGGGTTCCGACCGCGCGGGTTCCGGCAACACCCGCCCCGAACCGGGCAAAAAGAAGCGCGAGGATCGCAGAAAAAATCCAACTTTTCCGGGTGACAAGGACAGACGTCCATTGGGCTCCACGGAAAAAGAAAGACTGAGCAAGATGGCACCTTTGGGCGGGAAGGGGACCGCGCATGCATGGGTGTATTCCCAAAGGCTTTCTTAGAAAGCTGGAGAAATGCTCCGCATGGGGGCTCCATCGACGTCGATGTCACCCATATGTGAGGACTGACTTCCTGCTTGGTCCTGGAGAATTCATTGGTCCTCCATACCGATCTCTCAACACTGCCTCTAATCACTGCACTATCCCGAGGCTCTCCTGTTGTGCCTCCACTCTTCCTCTCCTGTCTTTTGTCTCTTGGTCTATTATCCCCCTATGCTGCACCCCCAGCTATGGGATGATATTCTGGCTACCATCGCTGATGCCACTATGCAGTTTCCACAAGTGCTTATTCTAGGGGACTTTAATGTGCACTTTCACTCCCCATCCTCTTCCCAGGATCTCTCCTTCATAACTTTGGTGGGGGATCTTGCCCTTTTCCAACACCTCAATGTAGCCACACTCTCGATTTGGTACTGACTTCCTCTACCTCTTCGCCCTGGCTCTCTCATTTTGTTGCCACCCCACTCCCTTGGTCTAACCACTTTATTTCCTTTCATCTGACCCTCCTGCCGCTACCTCCGGGGAAGCTCCAATGCACAAAGTCCACCCCCTCCCCACCAGGCCACTTCCTACTCACGTCGCATTACCCCTCAGGCTTTAGAACATTTCCCTGCCGCGGATCGACTATTTCCCTCCAATTTCTCCACACTAACAACAGAGCAGCACGTCTCCTCATGGACCACCTCTCTCTCCTACACCCTCGAGCACGTTGGCCCTACCCACCCCCATCCCCACCAGCCACCAACTCTTTCGCAGTAGCCATGGTTTCACTCAGGCCTCCTTCTTCTCTGTTCTCAACTGCGCCACTCAGAGATGCTGGAAAAAGCTCTGCACGCCAGAGGCTTTATGTCATTTTAGGTCTTCTTACCAGGTTTACCGTGAGCAAATCCACCAGACTAAGCACGCACATTTCTCAGTAATTCTCTCTGCTGCACCTAATTCCTCTCGGTGCCTCTATTCTGTTCTAAAATCCTTATCATCTCTGCAACCCAGCTCCCTCCCGCCACACCCCCCAGCAATCCCTCACCCATCCCAGCTGGCCTCCTTTTCTGACTCCAAAATGCAATCTTTACGCTCTTCCCTCAGCCTTCCTGACCCTTCCTCTTTTCTTCCTCCCTCGCCTTCCCCTCCGCCCTCTCCAGCCCCTTTCTCTTCTCTCTCTCGCATCCAATCACGCCAACAGAACACTCCAAATTAATCTCTACCTCTCATAAAACCTTTTGCCCACTCGACCCATCCCCTCCACCTTGCTCTCTGAACCATCCTTAGCACTCCTTCCCATCGCTCTCACTATGCTCAATCTTAGCCTGGCCTCTAGTGTTTTCCCCACCCTCTGGAAGCACGCAGTGGTCCGTCCTCTCCTATAGAAACCATCCCTCGACCCCTCAATTACTGTCCATTTTCCAATTTGCCATTTCTTTCAAAGATACTGGAGAAAAAGTCTTTTTCTCTCAACTCTCACACCACCTTGATTCCACATGCCTAATGCACCCCTGCCAATCTGGTTTTCACCCAGGACACAGTGTTGAGACTATTATGTTCTCTCTCAATGACCTTCACACTGCACATGACCGTGGTGATATCACTATAGCAGTCTCCTTTGATCTATTCGCAGCCTTTGATCTAGTTGACCACTCTCTTCTGCTTTCCCATCTCCAGGAATCTGGGCTCCATGGAACTATCAGTGGTTTCACTCTTTTCTGTCTTCACGTACTTTCTCAATTAACTCTGGGTCAGATTCCTCTGACCCCATCCCCCTTCGCTGTGGTGTTCCCCAGGGCTCCCTTCCTATTTAACATATTTCTTGCCCCTCTAGCCTTACTTGTTCAACAGTCTGGTCTTTCATCTTACTACTACGCAGATGACATTCTCCTTCTCTATGATAATCTCCCCTACAGCCTGACCTCACTGCCCTCAATACCTGCCTGGACCAGATATCCTCCTGGCTCACTTCCAATTGCTTACATCTTAACCTATCAAAGATGTTTGCCATTTGGTTCTCCCTTATTGGTTCATGCCCGACTACTCCAACTCTTGCCAGTACACCTATTCCACTAGTCTCCGCTATCAGTTACCTTGGAATGACTCAATTCTGCGCTCTTTCCACGAACATATTTTTCTCCTTTCCCATCGTTCCTTCTACTGCCTTCGCCATATTAGTGCTATCCATCCTTTCCTTTCCCCCCAGGCTCTTACCACCCTTCTTTTGTCCTTAGTTATGTCACGCTTAGACTTCTGTAATCTTGCCCTCACTGGCATTACCAAGACTCAACTCCAGCATTTACAACTTTTGCAGAACACTGCCGCAAGGATCATTTCCAATACCTCACACCGTGATCATATCACCCCCACCCTTATAGAGCTCTACTGGTTTCCAGTTCCCTACCGCATCAAGTACAAGCTCCTCACTTTAACACATCATGTCATCTACCCAATACTCACTGCACCTCGCTAATTTGTTGCATTTTCACATCCCTCCTCGCAGTTTACGCTCTATCCATGTGAACCATCTGGTACTTCCGTCCCCTTCTCATGCACACCTCCAATCCATTCGACATTCTGCCTTATTTTTCCTTGGCCCTTCCCTCTGGAACTCCCTCCCCATCACCCTCCATCAAGAATCATCATTCACAAAATTCAAGAACCTTTTGAAAACTCACCTATTTCAGACTGCTTTTGACCTACTCTCTACCCGCTCTTAACGCCACTCTGCTCTTTCCCCTTCATGATCTTTTCTGCTCCCTCCTCTCCTTTTCTACCTACCAGTTCTCCTTTCTCTGTCCTGTCATGAAATGGGGTTCTTTTTCCTTTTTCCTGGCCGTGAGCCATCATTTCTTTATTTTTGTTAATTTGTAAACCGCCCTGATATAATAAGGTGTGGTACATCAAGAATCATAATAAACAAACATTGAGGATGCGAGATGGATCGTCGAAAAGCCAAAAGAATAACAAAAGGATATCCATATGTTTTTTATTGACTACACCAAAGCTTTTGACTGTGTAGGCATGAGAAACTCTGGGCCACATTAAGAAGCATGGGTATACCAGAACACCTAATAGTTCTCTTACACAACCTTTACATTGATCAAGAAGCAACTGTTCGAATGGAACTAGGAGAAACGGAATTGTTTAAAATCAGCAAAGGTGTACGACAAGGCTGCATACTTTCCCCCTACCTCTTTAAGTTATATGCAGAACAAATCAGAGAAGCAGGACTGTATGAAGACAACCGAGGTGTGAAGATTGGTGGAAGATTCATCAACAACCTTCGCTATGCTGATGATACCACATTACTGGCTAAAAGTGAAGACTATCTGAAACATTTGCTTCTCAAGATCAAAGAACATAGTCTTAAAATGGGTCTGCAACTTAAAGTTAAGACGACAAAGATCCTGACAACTGGAAAAATCAGTAAGTTCATCACTGATTGAGAAGAAATTGAAATAGTTGACAACTTTAACTTACTTGATAAACAGTCAATAAAGAAAGCACTAGCAATTAAGAAATCAGACGACGTATTACTCTTAGGAGAATGGCTATGAAGGACCTAGACAAGATTCTCAAGAGCAGAGATGTCTCTCTCTCCATACAAAGATTCAACTTGTCCAGGACACAGTGTTTTCAATAATGTCATATGGATGTGAAAGTTGGACAGTGAAAACGATAGACAGACAGAAAGAAAATTAATGCCTTTAAATTATGATTCTGGCAACGAATACTGTGTATATCATGGACTGCCCGAATAACAAACCAGTCAGTACTAGAGGAGATCAAAGCTAAGCTTTTCTTAAAAGCTCAGATAACAAGACTTCAACTTTCATACTCTGGACACATCATGTGAAGAGAGAGATCATTGGAGAAAAACACAATGCTTGGGAAGGTAGAAGGTCACTGCAAAAGAGGAAGGCCAGCAATGAGATGGATTGATACAATAACAGCAGCTATGGATACCATTCTATCAATAATGAGCCGCTTGGCTGAAGACCAAACAAAGTTTAGGTCTACTATCCAAAGGGTCGCCAGGAGCTGACACAGACTCGACGGCACTTAACAACAACAGAGGTATTATCTAAGATATTGCCTCCGACTCACTAGTCTACTAGTTTTCAGCTGCTGCTTAGCACCAAACTTTGCAACCAAAATGCCATCTTTTGCCATGACTTTTAGGGCACTAGATATCAATTTAGCACCATCAGTTTTTAGGCATGTTTTGATAAGATGTAGTACCTATTATCAAGGGATCAGCAGCAGGGAAATTGTCTGTCCATATGCATGTTTGTTTGCACATGCATAAGCATGCACAAATAAGCATATGTATAATAGCCGAGTAAAAATACCATGGTTAGGCTTCGTATATTACAATCGCCTCTCTGAATGGTGGAACCGTACAGTGCAGGAAGATCGCACTGATCTCATGGTTTGAGAGACCATTTCGAACTTCGTGCTCCCTGAAAGCACAGTTACTTACCTGTAACAGGTGATCTCTGGGAACAGCAGGAATAAGTCTTCACATATGGGTATCGTCGGTACCGATGGAGCCTGCGCGGGAATGCTCCCCAGCGTCCAGTAAGAAAGCTTTTGGGAGCATCCCACAGCGCCTGCTCGCTGCCTTCCCGCCTTTCCCAACCGCCACTCTCCAGTTCAAGTTTTAAAGCTGAGACAAAGAGAGAGAGAGGAAAGGAAAGAAAGATACAGAGATACAACTCCTAGGGGAGGTGGGTGGCTTGTGAAGACTTATTCCTGCTGTTCCCAGAGATCACCTGTTACAGGTAAGTAACTGTGCTATCTCAAGGAACAAGCAGGAATGAGTCTTCACATATGGGGACTCCCTAGCTGCAGATGCCAGGGGATAACCCCAGGTTGTGTGTCCTTGAAAAGGACTCTACCTCCTGCTATGGATCTCTGGCATCCAACCAGGGTAGGTGGGTAGGAGTTGATTAGGAATGGAACAGGTGTTTGAGAACAGCCTGACCAAACAAGGCATCCCAGCGGGAGTCCTTGTCCAAGCAGTAATGGGCTGTGAAGGTATGAACCGAGGTCCAGGTGGCCGCTCGACAGATTTGGTCGATGGACACAGAATTTAGATGAGCCATTGAGGCTGCCATGGCTCTCACATTGTGAGCTGTGACATGGCCCTCCAGAGAAAGGTTTCTACTCTGGTAGACGAAAGAAATACACTGAGCAATCCAGTTGGACAGTGTTCTTTTAGAGACTGGAAGTCCTAAATGAGAAGGATCAAAAGCAACAAAGAGTTGAGAAGACTTTCTATGTTGCTGTGTTCTTTGTAAGTAAAAAGCAAGAGCTCTCTCACAATCCAAGATATGAAGATTCCTCTCTGCACTTGATACATGAGGTCCTGGAAAAAAGACAGGTAAATATACCTCTTGGTTCAGATGAAAAGGCGAGACCACTTTAGGCATAAAGTGTGGATTGGTCCTGAGGACTACCTTATCATGATGGAACCTTGTGTAAGGTGGATTAGCCACCAAAGCTTGCAACTCACTGATGCGGCGTGCCGAGGTGACTGCAATGAGAAAAATAACCTTCCAAGAAAGAAATTTCAAGGAGGTGGTGGCTAAAGGTTCAAAGGGTGGCTTCATGAGCTGGCCAAGAACCAGGTTTAAGTCCCATGCCACTGGAGGTGGTCTAATGGGAGGCTTAGTTAAAAGAAGGCCTCTCATGAATCTTGCTATAAGAGGATGAGAGGAAATAGGTTGTCCATTGAGAGGCTTGAGGAACGCTGCAATAACACTCAAATGGACTCTTACTGAATTCGTTTTCAGACCTGCATGGGATAGATGCAGGAGATACTCTAGTAGAGAATTCAGAGGTATTGCAAGAGGGTTTAGACCCTTCTCTGAAAACCAAAAGGTAAATCTTTTCCATTTGAAAGCATAGGAACATCCAGTAGAAGGCTTTCTAGAGGCATGAATAACATCTCTGACTTGCTGAGAGAGATGAAAATCTTGAAGGTCTAAAGCCCTCAGCAACCAAGCCCTGAAATGGAACGACTGGGGGTTTGGGTGCCATAATGATCCCTCTTCCTGGGATAGAAGGTCTGGTGCGGAGACCAAGTCCAGGGAGGGAGCTTGAGAGAGATGCAGAAGTAGAGGGTACCACACTTGGCGTGGCCAATGTGGTGCTATGAGGATCATGGTCCCTCGATCTCTCTGAAGCTTGAATAGTGTTTTGGTCCCAAATACTGAAGGATACGCATTGTGCAGGTTAGGTAAGTCTGGGCCTCTGACTGGGATGGGGCTCGAATGAGCCAGTCGTCCAGATATGGGAATACGAATATTCCCAGAGTGCGGAGAAATGCAGCTACTACTGCCATGCATTTCGTGAACACCCTTGGTGCAGAGGCCAGACCGAAAGGAAGCACCCTGTATTGGTAGCACTTTCCTTGAAAAGGGAACCGAAGGAACCTTCTGTGTGTTGGATGGATGAGGACATGGGTGTACGCATCCTTGAGATCTAGAGAACAAAGCCAGTCCTGACTCTGAAGGTATGGAAGCAGAGCCCCTAGAGAAATCATTTAGAATTTCTCCTTGAATAGAAACTTGTTCAATTCTCTGAGATCTAATATGGGTCTGTAGCCCCCTGTTTTCTTTGGGATAAGAAAATAAGGGGAGTAGAACCCTGAGCCCTGTTGAAGAAGAGGTACTTCTTCTATTGCCCCTTGGGCAAGAAGGGTAGCCATCTCCTGACCTAGAAGGTTGAGGAGAGATATTGGAGAATTGAACTGTTTCACCATGGTGTGAGGAGGAAGGCTTAAGAAACGAAGCTTGTACCCTTCCTTTATGATGGAGAGGGTCCATTGCTCTGCTGTGATTTGCTCCCATCTGGGAGCAAAGTCAGTCAACCTTCCTGGAATGGTGAGGGGCTCTGGTTTTTCCAGAGCTAGAAAGGCTAAGTTCTCTAGTTGCAAGTCAAAGGCCCTGAGGAGATTGAGGCTGCTGGGTTGTGGTAAGCCTGGCAGCCTTTGACTTGGCCTGTTTAGGTGGTTGCTGACGCTTTGCAGCAAAACGACCTGCAGAAGATGTCTGCCCTTGAGCAGGATAATATCTTCCCTTTTTAGAAAAAGATGTCTTTTTGAACAATCTTTTCTTAACAGGGGCAGAGGTAGACTTTGAAAGTCGATCCAAAGCAGAGTTCTCAGCATCCATCTGAGTGGCCTTTGCTTGCCAATCCCTACCAAACAGGTTTTCACCTGTACAAGGAAGGTTTCCCAACTCATCTTGGACCCAGAGTTCCAAATCAAAGGCTTGTAACCAAGCAATTCTGCGTGCACCTATGGCAATAGCCGTGGCTCTGCTTACACACTCAAAAGAGTCAAAGGTTGCACGGTTGGAGAATTTGGAAACATCTTGGGCATGTTTGAGCCAAGTGAGAAATTCCTGCCTTTTATCTTCTGAAATAAAAGGGGCTAAAGTCTGCAGATGATCTGTGACTTCTTTTAGAAACATCCCCATATAGAGACTATAGGAGTTGACTCTGGCAGCAAGCATATTGGCCTGGAAAATCCTTCGGCCAAAAGCATCTAGAGTCCTACATTCACGTCCTGGAGGGTTAGATGAGTGTCTCTTTGCACTCTTTATTTTCTTCATAGCAGACTCAACCACAATAGAGTGGTGAGGAAGCTGAGTCTTATGAAAATCAGGACAGGGATGGACACGATACATGGTGTCCAACCTACGAGAATGAGGAGAGGTGGTGAGAGGAGTCTCCCACATGCCCAACATGAGATCATAAAGAATCTCATGAATAGGTAAGGTAGCTGCTTCCTTAGGAGCCTTAGGATATTGCAAAATATCTATTTGCTTGGCTCTAGGCTCTGACTCAGAGGCCACTGTGATGGAGAGGCCTCTAGCCACTTCCCTAATGAAGTCTTGAAAAGACAAGTCCTCTGGAGGAGACATTCTTCGTTTTGGAGAAGCAGACTCCTGAGGAAGAAGTACCGGTGCATCGACAGAAGCCTCCGACTCAGAGTCTTCGGAGGAATCGAAGTATCGCCTGTCTGGATGCTCCTGTAAAGCCCGATACGCTTACCGAGTGGGATCGACATCTGGAGTAAGCGGTACCGGTTCGGTACCGATGGGCATCATAGGACAGGGTACCGTTGCAGTCGACACCGAAGCCGATGTCGAGGGAACGGTGCCGGTGCCAGTACCGGCAACGGAGATTGTTGTGGTACCGGAGGCATCGAAGCCTACATAAACGCCGTAAGGGTGCGCTGCATGGACAGAATTTTCTGATCCATCGATGCCACCAAAGTCTGGATGTCGGTACCAGTGGAGGCCACCGGTACCCCAGAACACGGCAACAGGTGATCGGTCGAGGCCGAGCCATCGATGTCAACCTGTGACCCCATAGACAATGCTTTGGAAGCCGGAACTTCCCGCCGGGGTAATTTTGCCGGAGCAGAATCCTCGAGGACAAGCCCGGAGGCATCTCGATGCTTAGAGGGAGATTTGCCCTTCGAGGACTGGCTAGATTTATGTTTGGTTACCTGAGATCCATGGGAGGAAGAAGCAGCCCTGGAAGACGTCGATGCCACCGAGGCTGCATCAGAGGGAAACAGGGTACTGAGCTTGGCTGCTCGGTTCTGCCGACCCCTCTTGGACATCATGGTGCAGGACACACAATCCGTGATGGAATGGTCAGGACACAAACATTTCAGACACCAATCATGGGTGTCGGTGACAGAAATAGTACCGCCACACTTTGTGCACTTTTTGAACCCGGAAGCGAGCTTCTCCATGAGGAGAAAATATTTAGGCCTAAGGCCCAAAATAAACATGCACAGCTGAAATAAGAAAAGTTGTTTTGTTTTTTTTTTTAAAGAAGAAATAAAAGAAAAGACCGGCAGTACCGGTCTGACGTCGAAGGCAGACGCGACACAGAAAAAAAAATAAATAAAGAACTTCTTCTGCGGTGACAGGAACACGACCTGCTGGCTCCGCGGAAAAGAAGAACTGGAGAGAGGCGGATGGGAAAGGCGGGAAGGCAGCGCGCAGGCGCTGTGGGATGCTCCCAAAAGCTTTCTTACTGGACGCTGGGGAGCGTTCCCGCGCAGGCTCCGTCGGTACCGACGATACCCATATGTGAAGATTCCTGCTTGTTCCTGGAGATGTGCCACCATTCAGAGATCCAACAGCAGTGCAGGAAGTCTAAACTGCGCCAATTTTAAGGGGCTGCAGGCAAAGTAAATGAGTAAAAGAGGAGAGAAGTATATAAGAGAGTGGGTGAAGCCTTGCGGTCAGGGTTATATGAGAGAGAGAGACACACACACAGACATTTGATGAAGCCTAGGGGTGGGGGGGAGCCTCAAGAAAGAATGGGTGGGACAAGCCTGGTTGGATCATATGAGAGAGAGGGACAGACAGACTGGAGGAATCCTGGGATGAGGGAGTCATATGGTCATGAGAGACAGAGCGAGAGAGACACACACAGACAGACACATGCACGCAGCCCCCAACACTTCCTATAAGAGACCCACAGATACAGACACACACAGCCCCAGACATTCCTTATGACATATACACCCACCTAACTGCTGATATGCCAAGACATACACATATATACACACAAATCCCTCCACGTCAGATTCTGAAAACAGGAGAAGTGTACCATTGTTAATTCTAGTTTATCAACAAAACATTAGATTTTAGTGCCTTGTGTACATTTTGAATACTCTGTGTGTAGCAATCCTGTGCTCTTAGCTCAAATTAGAGCACAGCAGTCTCTCTCCCCCAATGGTCATTACTGTAGCAACCCTACATTCTCAGTTTCAATAAGCAGTTCTTCTAATTCCTTCCATGTAGTCCCAAATACTCGGTTATCATGGCCAGTTATCAAAAAGCAGTCTCTTCCCTTTAAATGCCACAATTGCAGATCCTATATTTCCAAAGCCTCAAGACAACTGAGGCTTGGAACCATAACTCTTGGTACTTTATCCTATTTATCTAAACCCAGCTTTCACAGACCTTAAGTATCCATCAGCTTCCTATGTTGGATGCCGATCTTGACTTATAAACATCCTTGATCCAGCCTAATGTTCTGACCCCAACATAACCTGTGATGCTCTTTTAGTCGAGTTTAGCAAACACACATCATATCACACCCAGCCTCAAGTGCAGGAGCCAGGACCAGCAACTAGATCTGGCTCATCACTAAAAGGAATAATATAAGCTACCACTAGACATAAGAACATAAGATATGCCATACTGGGTCAGACCAATGACCATCAAGCCCATTATCCTGTTTCCAACAGTGGCCAATACAGGTCACAAGTACCTAGCATAGGTTCCACAGTGCTTGTCCTGAGGCAAGCAATGGATTTTCCGGGTCCTCTTTAATAATGGTTTATGGACCTTTCCTCCAGGAACTTGTCCAAACCCTTTTTTTAACCCAGCTACACAAACAGCTTTTACTACATCCTCCGGTAACTAATTCCAGAGTTTGATTACACATTGAGTGAAAAAATATTTTCTCTTATTAGTCTTAAATGGGTTACATTGTAGCTTTATTGTGTGTCCCGTAGTCTTTCTACTTTTTGAGGGTGTAAACAATCGATCTACATTTACCCGTTCTACTCCATTCATTAATAGACCAACAAAGGAGACTCAAAAAGCTTCTATATTTTCATTTAAAACTACCATGTTTGCACTTGCTATCTTTATTTTACAACAGCAGTCTATGTAGCAGTTGTTGCTGTCCAGCAAGACAGTTTATCCCTTTGCATGTATACCAGCAGGAAATAGCACAGGCATCCTAGTATAGGTAATACTTTAAGGAGTACAGTACACTAAGTTTTCATGGTTTACTTTATGGCTGTGGAATCGCTTTGTTTAAATTTAGCACTGTAAATTTTTATGCAGTACAGAAATACAACAGTCTATTTTATCTTTATGCACTAGATATTGATTCTAGCTTTAACATTAGTTAAAATTCCAAAGCAGAAAAATCAATTATTATTTAACATAATGTTAATTCAGAACCCTGTTTTAGTGACTGCAGAAAAATGAGACTTGGACAAAATTTTCCAAAATCTCTGTTTTTATTATACAGAGTAAAATACATCCTATAGTGAGAAACTCTGTGCCTACAGCCATTACAGAGAGTTTATACTTTTAATGCAGTATTATCCATGAGCCAGAACACAGAGTCAAGAGATAAGAAACCTAAGAAAGTAGAGTTAGTCTCGCTCTGCTAGAGCCACGAGGTGTATATCGATTTCTGCTTCTGTCAAGATCCTAAGGAGAAGAAAAGGAAATTCATCAATTTATGCTTCAATTTCTCACTCAAGTTCAGGCCAAGAACTCAAAGGGACTAAAACAACTTCACATTTGTACTTACAGATATATATTAAAAACAGGGGGAGGAAGGGGGCCAATCTCAATTCTATGAAATTTGTGTACTGTCCTGCAGAAGACCAGGATTCAGATCTCAAGTCCAGCCTCACCTCCTTCTCAATACAATATTTTCCTAATTGTCAACGAATATATTTAGCAACTTTCCTTTTGCATACCTAACAAATTATAACCTCTCATGGGACAGCCTCTAACATATTTTTGATGGCACATCCACAATAGAGGACCCATGGTCACTGAGAACAGAATCCTGGCACCTCATCCTGCAGCGAAATATCAGGGTATCGGTCTAGTCATTAGCCATTCTTACTAATTGCCACAAAGCAATATATTGTAGAACATAATGAACATTATACTTGGCATATACTAGCTTATATCAGAATAGAAAATGCCAGTAATTGGATGTGTTAAACCTTGTGGATATTAGTTGCATGCACAGAATATTTGAAGTACCTAGTCTAATTACTGGACAAATGGTCAATGGATGATATAACTTGGAATAGTGACATTTTTCCTAAATTTTAGGGCATAGAACATACATGTATTTGTGAGCTAAGGGGCTGTGTTACCCCATACCTTACATCTACCAAGGGCATGCAAGAGCTAGCATTTGTGATAAATGTTCTGTGTAAGCTGCTCCTATATCTAAGTGACCAGACATATGACTTACTGTTGACCCTGGTCGATGCAGAGACTGGTTATTTTGGTGCAAAAGATGTCATCTGATTGTCACAATAAGGATGTGCAAAAGGGTTTTTTTTGTTTGTTTGTTTTTAAATAGTTCCAGTGACAGTACATGCACATGAGTGTTCATACTTTTATTCAGTGCAGATGCTAGAATATGATAAAAGTTTCCAAAGGCCACCAAACACAGTATGATAATTATCCAGAGGCACAGGGAATGTTAAAGAACTTGCATGCCGCCACATGGAATCCCTAGCACAGGGAACTAAACCTTGAATTCCAAAATTCCTCCTGCCTTGTCAGCCAGTGTTCTAGTCAACTAGGCTAAACGATCTCCTTCTCCTGTTTTCACTGGTAAAAACAGTCACTGTAGAAGTCACAGTGCAATGCAATGTGTGCCTTCAAGTCAATGCTGACTCATGCTGACCCAGCAGTTCCTGGGTTTTCTTGGCAGTGTGACTGGGTCACAATAAAACTTTCTGTATTTTAAGCATACCTGAATTTAGGGTTGTCCAGTGTCACTACGCCAACTTCAAGCTCTGAAGGTTTAAAATCAATGGAGAGCACGGTGGACAGGCAAGTTAGGGCCGTCTGGAAGCAAATACAAAAACATGTCTAAAAATTATATAAATTAAATTTGGATAACCACATTGCTCACATGTTTCTAAGCCTCCAGGCTATGTGCACACAGAATGTACTGTTTTCATACTGAAGTCCTTTCAGTCCTCCTCTAGGTCCCTTCATGATCGGAAGTGTTCTTTCCAAACAGTAATGCATTTGGCACTAGGCGTCATCAGGATGGAAGGTTTCCATTACACAGGAGAACCAAAAAATGGTTATTACTAAGAAAACAATCCTTATCTATTATTGAGAGCATGTTACTCTGTATTGTTATCCTACATCCTCTTTCATAATGCATGTTGGCAGACAGCTAGATAATCCTTACAGAAAGGGAGATAACCTTGTATAATCAAACTTAAGGTTAAGCACCATTTCATTCAGCTGCACCTATCTTAAATTCTTGGATTCAGTCAAATCAAGCCTGCAGTTCGTAGTTTCTCACAAGGGCCTGGGGGAAAGGACTGTCAGACGAGAAAATGGAAACAGACATCTAGGGGAGGTGGATGGCAGGAGTGAAAAGACTTTAGTGGGGTGAGGGTGGCAGAAGGTGGATGATGAGGCTACTGGAGAGAAAAGGCAATCTGTGGAACTGGGAGACAGAGGGAGGAACTGAGAAACTGAGGGAGGAAATCAATAGATGCAGAGGAAAGGAAAGTGCAAAAAAAATTGGAGAAGTAGAAACAAGCAAGAGATGGCACTTTTAGAAGGAAAGAGGAGGTTGTAGTAAGAGAAGACAAAGAGGATAAAAACTAAAAAACTAAAGCAACAACAAAAGTGAACTGGAGAAAAGAATGAAGCAGACCAAATTAGAATAACAAAACTCACAAATATGGTTAGAAAACTATTTTATTTTATCATGTAAAATAGCTTACATATTAGACAAATTTTATGCAAATATGACAGAACTGCTGCAGAATTTTCCCCCAACAGAAAACTAATCAAGTCACTCAGCAACTTCAAATTGTCCACTAATATCCCCACAACCATATCCCATTCAATCCTCTGTCTATCCATATTAAAAAAAAACCAAAACACACTTACCTCAACTGTCTGCTCAAATGTCCAATCAAATTTCTTCTTCACTTTTTTTTCCAGGAAACTAGTGGCCTCGGTTTGTTTGACCCCTGCAGCTGTGGCCTTAAAGCCACAATAATAACCTGCAGGATCACACTTATATACCTGAGCTCCAAGCTCTTCATCCACCCCAATCAAAATCATACCTACAACACAAAAATACATCCCTTTCAGAAAGGGCATTATTTCTTCACATTCCTGAACACTTGTACTGGTTAAAATCAGGAACTAATACCTGAGACATCAGTATTGATAGGCAACAGTTCCTTCTGCTTCTCTAATGAAACTCTTTCCTCCCTTCATTACATAAAAATATAAGAAAGCGTAGTTACTCACCTGTAACAGGTGTTCTCCAGGGACAGCAGGAATCAGTCCTCACATATGGGTGGCGTCGGCGCCGACGGAGCCCTCATGAGGAGCAAATCCCCAGCTTTCCAAGAAAGCTTTGGGGAATTGCATCACGCATGCGCGGTCCCCTTCCCGCCCAAGGGTGCCATCTTGCTCAGTCAAATGACATAGCTAAAAAGACGGCAAAATGAACAAAATATAGTAGGACTGCAACTCCAGGGGAGGAGGGAGGGTCGTGAGGACTGATTCCTGCTGTCCCCTGGAGAACACCCGTTACAGATGAGTAACTACGCTTTCTCCAGGAACAAGCAGGAAGTCAGTCCTCACATATGGGACTCCCTACCTATAGGCTACCAAGAGCCAATAGCTGAAAATAGGCTCCCTCTAGAAGAGCCGCAGCAGCCATAAAAGGAGTTCAACTGAGAACGTAACACTCCGGTAGCCTTTCACCAAAGGGTCGGAGGGTAGGAGTTGCCTAGACCTCGAACAGGCTACAGAGTACCGCTTGGCCGAAAGCACTGTCCCGTCGGGACTCTCTATCCAGGCAGTAATGGGCTGCAAAAGTCTGACCCAAAGACCAGGTGGTGGCCCGGCAGATGTTTGCCAGCGGAACAGAGCGGAAGTGAGCTACTGATGCCGCCTTAGCCCTGACCCGGTGGGCCATGACTCAACCCTGCAACGGAAGATCGGCCGCCCTGTATGCCCAGGCAATACAGTCCACCATCCAAGTGGACAAGGTATGCTTGGAGACAGGCATCCCCAGCTTACTGGGGTCATAAGAGACGAAGAGCTGAGAAGCCCTTTTATGTCCCCGCGTACGCTCCATGTAGAAGGCCAAGGCCCTCTTACAGTCCAGGGTATGCAGAACTGCTTCTGCCCGACTGGCATGTGGCCTCAGAAAGAAGATTGGAAGTACCACCTCCTGGTTGAGGTGGAACGAAGAGACCACTTTCGGAAGGAACTTGGGGTGAGTGGAAGCACCACCCTATTCCTATAGAACCGTGTTTACGGTCTATCGTAAACCAGAGCCTGCAGCTCACTCACTTGTCTGGCCGACGTGAGTGCCACCAAGAAAAGCACTTTCCAAGAGAGAAAGCGTAGATGGCAAGTAGCCATCGGCTCAAAAGGTGGGTAAGCCGCTCTAAGACCACATTCAAATCCCACTCGGTCGCCGGAGGGCGAACCGGGGGGGCTTCAGCAGAAGCAAACCTCTCAAGAACCTGGACACCAAAGGGAGTGCAGAAAGAGGTTGTCTTTCCACTGGTGTGCTGACAAGGCATTAAGGTGGACTCGGACAGAGTTTGACTTGAGGCCTAAATCTGAGAGGTGAAGCAGGTGCTGCAGGACCACTGACACTTGGCAGGAGAAAGGGTTTTCGCTCTGCTTATCACACCACACCACAAACCTATGCCACTTAAATGCATAGGTCTTCCTAGTCGATTGCCTTCTTGATGCTAGCAGTACGTCTTCTACACTTTTAGGGAGGAGAAGTGGTGCAAGGACTACCCTTTCAGCAGCCATGCCATTAGGTTGAGAGACCTGAGGATGGGATGCAGGAGAGTGCCCCCCTCCTGCGACAGGAGGTTGGGATGTAATCCCAGAGAAATTGGGGCCTCTGTCGCCAGTTGAAGCAGCAGCGGAAACCATGGCTGCCTCGGCCATCTGGGGGCTACCAGGATGACCGAGGCTTTGTCCTCCAGGATTCTGAACAGAGTCCTGGCCACCAGAGGAGTGGGAGGAAACGCATACAGGAGGCCCACAGGCCATGATATTAGAAAAGCATCTGCAGCCACCCTGCATGGGTGTGGCTGTCTGGAGCAGAAGCAGGGCAACTGGTGATTCTGTGGGCTCGCAAACAGATCTATGGATGGTCACCCCCAGCACTGAAACAGCTGCTGGGCTATGTTGGGATCCAGTTGCCATTCGTGTGGTTGGAGAATTCTGCTTAGCCTGTCGGCTAAGAAGTTCTCCTGACCTGGCAAGCAGACTGCTTTGAGATGCATACCCTGCTTGACAGAGTGCGAGACCCTGTGCCCCCCTGCTTGTTCACATAGAACATTGCCACCTGGTTGTCTGTCTGAATTAAGACAGGCTGGTGAGCCAGGGTTTGACAGAAAGTCCGTAGAGCTAGGCAGATAGCTCGAAGCTCTAGGAGGTTGATCTGTTGTGTGCTCTCCGGTGGAAACCACACACCCTGAGTGCACAATTCCTGGCAATGGGCCCCCCAGCCCAGCAAGGACGCATCTGTAGTCAGCACTCTTGTGTGCGGAGGAGGTTGAAATGGCACTCCCTCTAGTAGGTGGTGTGGTTGAAGCCACCAGGTCAACAACCGCACCAGTCATTTGGACACCATGATCCTGTCTCTAAGTTTGCCTGTGACTTGTGTCCACTGGTCCCTGAGGCACCACTGAGCTGTTCTCATGTGGAGGCAGGCAATGGGTGTCACATGCACCGTAGAGGCCATGTGACCGAGGAGGCACAGAAAGTGTCTTGCTGAGATCTGGGATCTGCAACTTACTTGCTGCACTAAGGCCAAAAGTCTCTGTGCCCTGTCTTGCTTGAAGGGTGTCCAGCCTTGTTCCTATGAACTCCAGCCCTTGAGTGAGAACCAGAGTGGATTTCGTGTAATTGATCACAAACCATAAGTGTTGTAGCAAATGGATAGTGTGAGACGTGGCCTGTTGGGTTTCCAGGGCTGACTGGGCTCTGATGAGCCAGTCGTCCAAGTAGAGGAAGACAAATACCCCTTGGTTTCTTAGGAAGGCCGCCGCCGCCACCACCACTAGGCACTTTGGAAACACCCTGGGTGCAGAGGCGAGGCCAAATGGAAGTACCTTGTACTGAAAGTGGTTTCCTCCCACCACAAATCGTAAATCGTAATTAGGATGTGTGTGTAAGCATCCTTTAGGTCTAAGGAGCATAGCCAGTCTCCCTGGCGGAGGTAAGGCAGCAATATTCCAAGGGAAAGCATCTTGAACTTTTCCCTCACCAGGAACTTGTTTAAGTTGCACAGGTCGAGGACGGGTCTTAGGCCTCCAGTTCTCTTTGGTATCAGGAAATACTTGGAGTAGAAGCCCTTTCCCTGCAGGTGGTGGGGTACCGGTTCTACCGCCTGATCCTCGAGACCTGCTAACTCCTTCAAGAGGAGGTCTCTGTGAAGAGGGCGGTCTGAGAGGCTTCCCTGGAAAGTAAGAATGAGGTGCCTGGGTGAGATGTAGCCGATAGCCCATTTGGACTATCTGGAGAACCCAGGCATCTGTTGTGATGGCTGGCAACCTGTGGGCATACAGGGTCAGCCTTCCTCCTGTGCATGGCCTTACTTCTTTGGAGAGAGGGACTATGCTTTGGGAGTCAAAAACCCCCTCCAGGCTGGGCTGGAGCCGGTGCCTGGGGGTTTTTTGCTTACGCCAGCCATGCCCCTGCCCCTTGGCCTGCTGTCCCTGTTGGGGAGCTGGGGAGGTCTGATATGTGGGGTAGCTGCGGTAAGCAGTACCTTTCTTCGAGAAAAAGGGCTTCTTACCCGAGCCCTTCTTCTTAGATGGGGCAGAAGTCTTTTTTGAGAGCCGTGTCCTGGTCAGGTACTCAGACTCAATCTCAGCAGCCTTCTCTCTCATGGGTTTGCCAAAGAGGCTTTCACCCCAGCAAGGGACATCGACCAACTTGTCCTTTACCCATTGCTCCAGGTCCGACGACTGTAGCCATGCCTGGTGGTGTGCACCGATGCCAGCCGCAGCTACCCGGGCTGACGCCTCGAAGCCGTCATAGGCTGCTCGAGTCATAAACTTCGAGCACTCACGGACCCCAGTGGACAAGGTCTTGAAGCGCTGCAAAGGTCCCTTGAAGAGACCAGCTGAGAACCCGGCAATTTCCTTTGCCAGGTCTTGCAGGTACATGCCCATGTACAGCTGGTATGTCTGGATTCGGCATGACAACATTGAACCCTGGTAGCACTTCTTGCCGAGGGCATCCATGTTGTGGGCCTCCCGGCCACAAGGCACCAAGGAGTATGTCTTCTGGCTCTTGAGCCTGCACATGGCCAATTCCATAACCATGGAGTTGTGCAGCAGTTGTGCTCTTTGGAACTCGGGGCTCTTGCAAACTCGGTAAATGGAATCGATTCGCCTGCTGAGCACCGGCATCGAGGCCGGTGTCTCCCACATGCGGAGCATCAACTGTTCCAGAATTGGAGGTACCAGTACAGTAAGGGCTTCCCGAGGGGGAAAGTCATACAGGAGGATTTCCAGCTCTTCGGCTCGAGGCTCCTCCTCGGCCTCCGCCGGGAATGACAAAGCCTTGGCTATGTCCCGGACGAAGTCCATGAACAGAATATCCTCCAGTGGGGACCTTCTCCGAGGTTCAGATCCCGGAGATTCTGAGGGGACGTACTTGGTCCAATGGGTGTCTGGTGACGCCTCGTCTTCCATCTCCCATCCTGACTTCTCCAAAGAGGAATCGAGCTGCTCCGGCCTCGACCGCCCCGACACTGGTGGAATTGGCGTCGACGACCTCGGTCCTGAACGGGAGGTCGAGGAGGACCTCGGCCGAGGATCGACTCGAGTTCTTAGGGTCTCGAGGATCAGCTCGGCCTCTGGGGTCGACTTGGACGTCGAAGTTTCACTGGTCGGGGCAGATGGACCAGTGAGACCGGCAATCAGCGCCCGCTGCTGGTCCATGAAGGCAGATATGCTGTGCTCTAAGACAACCATTCTGAGACCAAGCTCAGAAGGCTCCGCAGCTTCCGGGTCTGGTCCCGACACCGGGTCCGACGCTGGTTCTCCCAGAGGAGAGTCCACAGCGAGGACTGTGGTTACCTGCCTCGACATCTCTGGTTCTTTACGTGGGAGTTTCACTGGGCGCTCCGACTCCGAGGATCCGGGGCGGCGGTCAGGACTCTGTGATCTGGCCCGCAAGGGACCAGCCCACTCGGAGCCATTCAACGACGCTGCCCTCACAGATTTCTTCTTCCTCCGGTGTTCCCGCGAGGGAGACCCCCTTTCAGAGGACACCTGACGCTGCTCAGGATCAGAGAGCTCCCGAGACGTCGAGGCCTCCGATGAGGTCCGGGCCTGGGCAGGTGCGGACTCAGGAAAAATCCTATCATGTTGCTGCTGCCTGCTCCTCAAGGCCTTGGAGGACATTTTCATACACGGGCCACAGACCTTTGGGTCGTGGTCGGCCCCAAGGCAACGGAGGCAGCAGTCGTGTGTGTTAGTGAGGGACATTAACTTTGTACACCGATCACACATCTTAAACCCACTGGCAGCCATCGGGGGAAAAAGGACCCCTGTGAGGTCAAAGGACCGGGCTGCAGTGAAAAAGAAAAAAAGAGCACGAACGCTAGTCATGAAGGACAAAAACCAAAAATTTGGACCAGACTTGATACCGGTGTACCGAGCCGAAGGTGGAAAGGGGAACCGGCGTCGAAACGGTCAGGCAGAAAATAATTTTTCTGACTTTTAAGCACTTATTTCGCGAGGGAACTTGGACGACGTCCGTTGGGCTCCGCAGGAAAAAAAAAAAGAGACTGAGCAAGATGGCACCCTTGGGCAGGAAGGGGACCGCGCATGCGTGATGCAATTCCCAAAAACGTTCTTGGAAAGCTGGGGATTTGCTCCGCATGAGGGCTCCGTCAGTGCCGATGTTACCCATATGTGAGGGCTGACTTCCTGCTTGTTCCTGGACAACATAAGGTTTGCCATACTGGGTAAGACTAAAAGATCTATCAAGTCCAGTATCCTGTTTCTAACAGTACACAATCCGGGTCATAAATTCCTAGCAAAACTCCCAAAAATAAACAGATTCCATGTTGCTTATCTCAGGGATAAGGAGTGGATTTCCCCAGGTCTACTCTAATAATGGCTTATGGACTTTTCCTCCAGGAACTTGTCCAAAGTCATTTTAAACCCAGCTACACTAACAGCTTTATTACATCCTCTGGTAACTAATTCCAGAGCTTAATTGCACATCAGAGAAAATATTTTTTCACTCAATCAGTCTTAGATGTACTACTTTGTAGCTTCACTGTGTCCCCTAGTCTTTGTTCTGCTGTACTTAATATTTCATAGACCTTTATTATATCTCAACCAAGCTGGAGCCCTAACCTTTTAAGCCTTTCCTCATAAGGTATAATCCTTCCATCCCTTTTATCATTTTGGTTGCCCTTTTCTGTACATTTTCTAAATTTTATTATCTTTTTTTTAGTTGCGGCAAGCAAAACTGCACTCAATACTCAAGATGCGGTTGCCCCGTGGAGCGATAGGCATTATGATATCTTTTGCTTTATTCTTCATGCCTTTCCAGTACTGCACCCCCCCCCCCAACATAATTCTGCTAACGAACCTTAGTCCCATATAGATTACTGACTATGTCTCTGGATTTATTTGCAGCAGCAATTTCATTACTGATTTTTGCTTAACAGCCCAGGTAGTTTTACAGATCTAGATATTCCAGGAATATCCCTCAATACACTTCCACATTAATTTGTAGACCTCCTAGTCCACTATCACTACTGAACCTTCACAAAATATTTCCATATAGATCTGTAGTGTCTTTTCCAGTACCAATCCTAACAACTAAACACAGACTAATACCTAAACACAGACTTGCTTCGGCCCTTTGTTTTCTGCCTTCCAATGCACAAAATGCATGAAGATGGTTAAGAATTCATGCCATGACTTGAATATTAAAATACCAGCAGCACTAAGTACAGTGAAAAGTCTACAAATAAATTAAGCCAGTTCCATGACTAGCAAAGACTGTAGAGAATACAATAAGGATAAGGTGGACATGGCTCAGTCATCTAGATTCTCCAACTGGTAAAGACCAGTGTTCCTCTAATTAAATTAGTGTTCTATTTAAGCTACTTTGGAATTCAGTGAATAGGAAACCTTCAATTACAGCAAATATTTCCTCAAAAGACTGTGTCCATGTTCATGTTTCTCCCTGGAGCAACATTTCAGATTTCCATGCATTATACATACCAACTTCATGGCCGTATTATCAGATTACTACATCATATGCACTCAATAGTGCAGAATGTAGGCACAGTTCATCTTCTGAAATGCTGTAACAACTGCAGTTGAAATCTGCTTCGGGCTGCAGCCCACAGTTTACTGCTGCTCTAGCCACTTGCCTGCTTTGAACTGCCACTGCTGTTACCTCCTCTTTCTGCCTTCAATGACTGCATCTCATCCACCTCTCCACCATTCCTTCCCTTCTCACTGAATGATCGTTTTTCAGATATATAAGGCTCCCAAGATCTCACAGAATTGGAAAAGATCGATGTCAATACTAAGTTAATTTTCTGCATTTTGAGCATTTATCACTTATAAATGTGCGTTTTCAGCAGCATGCGGGTAGCAGCATAGTAACATCTTAAGACCAGATCCTTGCTACACCACTGAAAGGCACTACCACCTATGTTGCAGGGAAACCTGTATCTGCTAGAATCTTTAACATGCTTACAGCAACCAAGAGGCCTCATCTCAGCATTCTGCGTGTAGACTTGAGAAATGTCTGCGATCCGCTTGCATAGCATATCCACTGGGATCTCATACCCATACTTGTACTTCCAGTTTGCAGCTTCATAACGGGCTCTCTGCACTTGGGATCTGCTGTCAGCTGATATAAGAAAATAAAATCACCAACAGTTATTCCTCTTTGAAATGAGGAGGAAGAAAGTTCTATTTCTATGTTCATTCAACACCATAAAAATTACCACGTGTATTGGTGGTTAGTATTGCAGCCCAGAGTCATCAAACCTGACCTTTTTAACTGTGATTCAGAGTCCAAGCAAACCAGAATGTGATAACTGAAAACTTCTGTATTCTAGTATCAATTCATAAAGCCATGCAATCCTCTATAACCTTTAACACAGTCAGTTGCTCATACTATTACCTCATGCAGTGTTCTGCAAGAGCATGTGCCAAATTGCCATGTCAGGCCATTCTTCTTCCATTATACTACCTGTCGAGTTTATATCACTGCTTTGAACAACAAACTACAGTTTATAAAAATGTGTATGTGTGCTATATTTTCAGAGGAGCTCTGAAAAAAAATCTCCATTGGTTTGCCTCTATTCGCCTCAGCCATCAGGTGGTCTCCTCAGTATTTGTCCCAAAGCATATGGGAAAAACATGGCAGGCCTCACAAAACCTCAGCAGAAGATGAGTCAGCAAAGTCAAGCATAAAAAAAAATCACAGCAGACCCAAGGATACCACAGTAGAAGAACAGAGCAAATACAGTTTCAGGGTCTGGGCCCTGGACTGGTCCAGCAGGATTCAAAGAAAGGACGTTAACTGGTAAGTAAAATGTCACCACCCATATCGTCCTGCTAGACCAAACTAGTGGAATGTACCAAAGCTACACCACCACTGGGCAGGAAGAAGACACAGCAGCTTGCAAAACCATTGAGACAAGGCAATGTTTGTTTATGTTTTATGTTTATGCAATTTCTTGATATACCGCCCAGGCTGAAGGGCATCAGAGCGGTTTACAATCACTATAAGCAGGTACTGGATACATTCCCTCGTCCCCAAAGGGCTCACAATCTATGTGTACCTGAGGCAATGGAGGGTTAAGTGGCTTGCCCAAGGCCACAAGGAGTGCCTATAGGACTAGAAAACCCAGTCCCTCCGGCCTGAGATTGCTGTCCCCAAGTGGGAATTGAACCCCTGGCCCTCTGGCCTGGGTACCTTGTCCTAACCAGTAGGCCACTCCTCCCAGTAATGCTTGACAAAAGTGGAAAGTGTTCCCTTCATTGCTGCCCGACAGATGTTTGCAGAGTCTACCAAGCTCCGCTCCAACCACAGACACTTGTGCTTGAGTAGAATGGTTGCTCAAACCCTTCGGAACCAGCTAGTTCTGCAACACATATGTCAAAGCAATGGCCTCCTTAATCCAGCACCCCAAAAGCAACATAACCGCCGCATCACCCTTCCATGTGTCAGCAAACAGCACAAAAAGATGGTTGGACTTACGAAAGGAAGTCATAACCTCCAAGTACCAGAGAAGCATCCTCCGGGCCTCCACAAAGCAGAGATTCTTAACCTTCCTCTGACACTGCTCCTTCGAGGAGGGCAGACAGACCATCTGGTTCATGTGAAAGGGAGATGACACCATTGGCAAGAAGGCAGGCACAGGCTGAAGGGAAGTGGCCTCCTTTGAAAAGACAGATAAGATCTCGGTAAGGCAGGTGGATCTCGGAAATCCACCTTGCGGAACAAATCACAACCAAGAAAACAGTCTTGAGTGTCAAATCCTTTAAAGTGGCATACTTCAATGGCTCAAAGGGCATCAACACTAGGGCACTGAGCACCAGACAGAGATCCCAGCAAGGGATCACAGACCAGAGGGGAGGATGCAGATGCCAAACCTCCTGGAGAAAGAACGAGACGTCCGGGAGCAAGGCTAAAGACTTTCCAGCCACCAGACCTTGGAAACAGGCCAAAGCTGCCAACTGAACTTTCAGGGATCTATGGGAAAGGCCCTTCACTAAGCTATCCTGTAGAGAGCCCAAAAGAGATGGCATCTTGGCCACCTCAGGAGCCAACTGCCAAATGCTGCACCATCGCTCAAAGAGGCACTAGATCCATATGTATGCTAGCTTGGAAAACCACCTGTGGGCTCTGAGCAGAGTAGAGACTACCGCTGGAGAGTAGCTATTATGCACTTCCAAACTGTAAGTGAGAAGGGAACCGGGTCCTCCAGACAACTGGACCCTCCCGCCCAAGTCGTTCACCAGCTTCTCCAAATCAGCTCCAAACAAAAGCTTCCCTTGAAAAGCCAGTTGGGCTAAGTGGGCTTTGAAGATGTGTCCGCTGCCCAATGCCGGAGCCAAATCCAGCACCACGACACCATCATCAGGGCACCAGAAAGGAAGGCCGAAGCCGACTCCAAAGAGGGATAGAAACCACTGGAGCAGGGCTCGAGATGTCAAGCTGGTACATACCGCCAGCTGCAGAATAGCTGCCGCCATGGCGAACTGGCTCTTCATCAATGAATCCACCTTCCAGTCCAGAAAATCCTTTAAGGATTATTCTTGCACAGGAATGGCGGTCCATTTGGTAACCGCCGTGACCCACGTATCCACCTTGGGAATGCCAAACCACTCAACAATCTGGAGTCCAGAAGCTCTCCTCTCGGAAATGACCCTCCCCCCCAACACCAGGGAGCACAGGCACCACAGACCCCCTAGAAGATGATAAATGGCTCAAAGCACGGTCACCGGATCCTCCGGCCGACTGTAGATTCTTACCATAGTGCCATCCATCATCTCCTGCCCTGAGGCAGGCAAGACCAGACTAATTGCATTCCCCCGGCTGAAAGAGGGGGAGCTGGCCTTACATGGACGACTCAGAAACTGCCATGCTAGAAGAGCAGAGTCCAGAATCTGAAATGAGGCTCCTCGCTTGCCACAGATCAAACATTTCCTGGAAGAATACAGAGTTAAGGCAAGTATCACAACAGTGCACCCTAAGGCTGTGGCGGCCCAAAGGCACGCATTAACATGACCCACAGTTAACTACGCTTATACTGCAATGTGTGTTACAGCCACAAGGGAGGAATGCACATTGGAGCCGCTTGGGCGGAACGTGCGTACAGACCACGCGACTGCCGGGTGTACAATATGAGAAGACACTACATGCAGAAAATGGCAAAAAAAACCCACACTGCGACAATGGTCTACCCTGAATTGCATCCCACATAGATAGCATCAGAAACCCCCAACAAGGACAATAGACAAGGTCAGGCCTTGGTACTCACTCCCTGAGAATCCCAGGCAGAGGATCTATGCCGGGCTCAGCTCTACTCCCATAATACTGTTTCACTAGCTTTTGCAGCACTGCATTTAGGGTGGCTGGCAGGCAGACCCTCAGAGCCTTCTGAAATCTTTGGGAGATAGAGGAGGAGGAGGAGGGCGGGGGGCATCAAGGTTGTGCAAGGCTGCTGTACTCTTCCAAATCCTTCTAATTTTGTGGCTGCTCAACAGGTTCCTATCACAAAAAGCACGTGGAGCTGAACAAACTTTCTCTCCTCCTATGGCTCCCGAAAAGATTGCAGTCTAGCGGATCCTCCCACATTGCGCTCAAGTGAGTGTCACTCTCAAGGTGGTAGTTAACAAGCGTTTAATCAATCTTTTCCTTTTAATCCTCAGATTTTCTTCAAAGAGTAGAAAATCCATCCACCATCTGCTGAAGACAAAAAAATACCGAGGAGACCTCTGGTGGCTGAGGTGAATAGAGGCACAGAAGTGATGTCATTGAAACCTGGGCTTTTCATTGGTTTTCTGTCTCCACCAATCTGCTAGTAGGGAAACACAACCCACTTGTCTGGACTGGTCTAACAGGATGATATGGAATGTTATTTTATCTTTTTGTTGTAACATGCCTTGACCAAGAAAATGGATGATTAGAGACATGTTCAAACAAAAGCCAACCATTGGATTTATAGATCTTTATCTAAATTCCACTATTTAGTACTTAAGGAGCCTTATGGTAGATATCTTAAGGGGCACATTTATGGTGCCTGGGCTGTTTGACAGCTTCCAAATATAAAACAATGAACAAATGTTTATATTTAGCAATATCCATTTACAAAGATGTTTAAAAAGAGCATTATAGGAGGAAGTGAGGTCACTGTCACAGATGGCAGCTTAGGTGCCGAGCTCCCACTCAGGCAGTGTTAAAATAAAAAGGTTTCGACCCCAAAAGTGGTACCCAGCCTGTGCAATAACATGCTGTGAGTAATCTACCTTAATGTCGGTGGGTAACATAGAAAAATGATGACAGAAAAAGACTACATGGCCTGTCTAGTCTGTCCTTCCAAACAACTACAACAGTCCCCTTTTTTCCTTTAGAGATCCTCTGTGTTTGTCCCATGCTTTTTTGAATTCAGATACCTCCAATGGGAGACTATTCCACGGATCCACCACTGTTTCCGTAAAGAAATATTTCCGCGTATCACTCCTGAATCTATCCCCTTTCACCCTAATCCCATATCCCCCCCGTAGCAGTACTTGCTTTCAATCAAAAGAGGCTCTCCCCCTGTGCATTTATGCCACGGAGGTATTTAAACGTCTCAATCATATCACCTCTATCCCGCCTTTCCTCTAATGTGTACATATTAACACTAGAAGCCCCAAAAGGAATTTTACCTAGAAACCCCAAAGTGCGTCAATTGATGCATTATCACGACTGCGTTTAGCATGAAATGCAAATGTGAATGTGAAGTTACTTATTTGTTAAATATGTGCAGTATGTGACGTCTTACATGACATCATCGTGTGTTTATTGTTTGTTATGTCTGAGTAAAACTGTAAACAGTGATTGAGATGCGTGACCTAGTGGGAACATTAATTTATACCTAGAAGTCCCAAAGTATGTCAATAGACGCATCCAAGGCAACTGAGTGTGTCAATTGACGTACTTTGGGGCTTCTAGTTATAAATTCATTTTCCTGATAGGTGGTGCATCTGTCATTAATTTTCGATGCACATATTTGAACATCTTGACCTTGCTAACAAAGTCATGGAACATGATTGACATGGTTCTAGCAGTGGCACTGGCATACAACTTCGAAGATGCATTTGCGTCAATTGACGCACTTTGGGGTTTCTAGTGTTAAGATCCTTAAGTCTGTCCACATATGCTTTATAATGAAGACCACTAACAATTTTAGTAGCCACCCTCTGTACGGACTCATAAGAACATAAGATATGCCATAATGGGTCAGACCAAGGTCCATCAAGCCCAGTATCCTGTTTCCAACAGTGGCCAATCTAGGTCGTACGTACCTAGCAGTTTCCCCAAAAGACACAGGTTCCGCAATGCTTGTATTGGGTCAAGCATTGATATCCTGGGTCCCTTCTTAATAATGGTTTATGGACCTTTTCTCCAGGAACTTGTCCAAACCTTTTTAAAACCCAGCTACACTAACAGCCTTTACTAAATCCTCAGGTAACAAATTCCAGAGTTTGATTACACGTTGAGTGAAAAAATATTTTCTTTTATTAGTCTTAAATAGTTTACACTGTAGCTTCATTGCATGTCCCCTAGTCTTTCTATATTCTGATAATGTAAACAATCGATCTACGTTTACCCGTTCCACTCCGTTCATTAATTTATAGACTTCTATCATATCTCCCCTCAGCCGTCTCTTTTCCAGGTTAAAGAGCCCTAACCTTTTTAGCCTTTCTTCATAGGAGTATCCTTCCATCCCCTTTACCATTTTGGTGGCTCTTCTCTGAACCTTTTCTAATAACGCTATATCCTTTTTAAGATACAGCGACCAGAATTGCACACAATATTCAAGGTGCGGTCTCACCATGGAACGGTATAGAGGCATTATAATATCTTTTGTTTTATTTTCCATTCCTTTCCTTATGATACCTAGCATTCTATTTGCTCTCTTGGCTGCCGCTGCACACTGGGCCGAGGTTTTTAACATGTTATCCACAATGACGCCTAAATCTTTTTCCTGGGTGGAACCTTGCATTGTGTAACCATAGTTTGGGTTGTTCTTCCCTAGGTGCATAACTTTGCACTTGTCCACATTAAATTTCATCTGCCATTTTGATGCCCAGTCTTCCAATTTATCAAGATCCTCTTGCAACTTTCCACAATCCTCTTGGGTTTTAACAACTTTAAATAGTTTTGTGTCATCTGCAAATTTGATAACCTCACTCGTTATTCCACTTTCCAGGTCATTTATGAATATGTCAAAAAGCAGCGGACCCAGCACAGATCCCTGGGGTACATCACTATTCACCTTTCTCCATTGGGAAAATTGGCCATTTAGCTCAACCCTCTGCTTTCTATCTTTTAACCAGTTCTTGATCCACAGTAGTACACTGCCTCCTATCCCATGACTCTTTAGTTTTGCCAAAAGTCTCTGATGAGGGACCTTGTCAAAGGCTTTCTGAAAGTCCAGATACCCTATATCAACCGACTCATCTTTGTCCACCTGTTTATTCACACTTTCAAAAAAACATAACAGATTAGTAAGACAAGATCTTCCTTGTTAAAGCCATGTTGGCTGTCTCCCATTAGGCCATGACTATCTACATGCTGAGTAATTTTATTCTTTATGATGGTTTCTACTTTTTTTCCCGGTACTGACGTGAGGCTCACCGGTCTGTAGTTTCCCGGATCACCCCTGGAACCCTTTTTAAAAATGGGCGTTACATTGGCGATCCTCCAATCTTCAGGCATTAGAGATGATTTTAATAATAGTTCACAGATTACTAATAGCAGGCCTGCAATCTCATATTTCAGTTCTTTCAACACCCTTGGATGTATACCATCCGGCCCAGGTGATTTGCTACTCTTCAGTTTATCTAATAGTTGTAATACATCTTCCCAATGTATCGATACTTCCTTCAATTCTTCCCACTTCAGTCATGGGTAACATCCCTACATCTTCCTCAGTAAAGACCGAAGCAAAGAATTCATTCAGTCTCTCCGCTATCTTCTTGTCGCCTCTTAGTGCCCCTTTAACTCCTCTATCAACTAATGGTCCAACCGACTCTCTCACAGGTTTTTTGCTACGAATGTACTTGAAAAAAATCTTTATTCTGCGTTTTTGCTTCCGCAGCAAGCTTCTTCTCAAATTCTCCCTTTGCCTTCTTTATCAATGCCTTGCATTTGACCTGCCAGTGCTTGTGCTGTTTCCAGGTTTCGTCGTTTGGCTCTTTTTTCCATTTCCTGAAAGATGCTTTTTTGGCAACAATAGCCTCTCTGACCTCACCTTTAAACCATGCTGGCAGTTTTTTGGACTTCCTTCCACTTTTCTTTGCTGGGAACAGCAGGAATAAGTCTTCACATATGGGTATCGTCGGTACCGACGGAGCCTGCGCGGGAATGCTCCCCAGCGTCCAGTAAGAAAGCTTTTGGGAGCATCCCACAGTGCCTGCGCGCTGCCTTCCCGCCTTTCCCAACCGCCTCTCTCCAGTTCGAGTTTTAAAGCTGAGACAAAGAGAGAGAGAGAGAGGAAAGGAAAGAAAGATAGAGAGATACAACTCCTAGAGGAGGTGGGTGGGTTGTGAAGACTTATTACTGCTGTTCCCAGAGATCACCTGTTACAGATAAGTAACTGTGCTATCTCCAGGAACAAGCAGGAATGAGTCTTCGCATATGGGGACTCCCTAGCTGCAGATGCCAGGGAGAGACCCCATGGTTGTGTGCCCTTGCAGAGGGCTCCACTTCCCCCCATGGATCTCTGGCATCCAACCAGGGTAGGTGGGTAGGAGTTGATTAGGAATGGAACAGGTGTTTGAGGACAGCCTGACCAAACGAGGCATCCCGGCGGGAGTCCTTGTCCAAGCAGTAATGGGCTGTGAAGGTATGAACCGAGGCCCAGGTGGCCGCTCGACAGATTTGGTTGATGGACACAGAGTTTAGATGAGCCATTGAGGCTGCCATGGCTCTCACATTGTGAGCTGTGACATGGCCCTCCAGAGAAATGTTCCTACTCTGGTAGGCGAAAAAAATACACTGAGCAATCCAGTTGGACAGTGTTCTTTTAGAGACTGGAAGTCCTAAATGAGAAGGATCAAAAGCAACAAAGAGTTGATAAGACTTTTTATGTTGCTGTGTTCTTTGTAAGTAGAAAGCGAGAGCTCTCTTACAATCCAAGGTATGAAGATTCCTCTCTGCATTTGATGCATGAGATCCTGGAAAAAAGACAGGTAAATATACCTCCTGGTTTAGATGAAAAGGCGAGACCACTTTAGGCATAAAATGTGGATTGATCCTGAGGACTATCTTATCATGATGGAACCTTGTATAAGGTGGATTAGCCACCAAAGCTTGCAACTCACTGATGCGGCATGCTGAGGTGACTGCAATGAGAAAAACAACTTTCCAAGAAAGACGTTTCAAGGAGGTGGTGGCTAAAGGTTCAAAGGGTGGCTTCATAAGCTGGCCAAGAACCAGGTTTAAGTCCCATGCCACTGGAGGTGGTTTAATGGGAGGTTTAGTTAAAAGAAGGCCTCTCATGAATCTTGCTATAAGAGGGTGAGAGGAAATAGGTTGTCCATTGAGAGGCTTGAGGGACACTGCAATAGCACTCAAATGGACTCTTACTGAATTCGTTTTCAGGCCTGCATGGGATAGATGCAGGAGATACTCTAGTAGAGAATTCAGAGGTATTGCAAGAGGGTTTAGACCCTTCTCTGAACACCAAATGGTAAATCTTTTCCATTTGAAAGCATAGGAACGCCTAGTAGAAGGCTTTCTAGAGGCATGAATAACATCTCTGACTTACTGAGAGAGATGAAACTCTTGAAGGTCTAGGCCCTCAGCAACCAAGCCCTGAGATGGAGCGACTGGGGGTTTGGGTGCCACAATGTTCCCCCTTCCTGGGACAGAAGGTCTGGTGCAGAGCCCAAGTCCAGGGAAGGAGCTTAAGAGAGATGCAGAAGTAGAGGGTACCACACTTGGCGTGGCCAATGTGGAGCTATGAGGATCATGGTCCCTCGATCTCTCTGAAGCTTGAATAGTGTTTTGGGAATTAGGGGAATTGGTGGAAAGGCATAAAGGAAGTCTTGACCCCAGTGAAGGAGGAAGGCATCCTTGGCCTGAACTCCCTGACACGTAATTCTGGAACAGAACCGGGGAAGTTTGGCATTCCACGGACTTGCAAAGAGGTCTATGTCCGGGGTTCCCCAAATTCAAAAAATCCTGGCTACCTGGTCCATGTGGAGGGACCACTCGTGTGGGAGCAGAACTCGACTGAGTCTGTCCGCCCAAGAGTTTTGAATTCCTGGAAGATATACTGCCAGAAGATGGATGTGATGCTCTCTGGCGAAGGCCCACAGTCGCAAAGCTTCGTTGCAAAGTGACAGAGAGCCAGTCCCGCCCTGCTTGTTTACATAGAACATGGCTACTTGGTTGTCCATATGGTTGAGGACTGTCCCTGTAGCTGAGCAGGGAATGGAATACTCTGAGAGCTAAGAATATTGCTCTGAGTTCCAAGAGATTGATATGCAGAGAAGTCTCCGGTGGAGACCAGATGCCCTGGGTGGAGAGATCCTGCAGATGAGCTCCCCAACCCATTGGAGAAGCATCTGTTGTCAGAGTTGCTTGAGGTAGCAACTGCTGAAACGGGGACCCCAGCAACAGATTTGGAGGGGACTTCCACCACTGGAGAGACCAAAATAGGCGACTGGAGTTTGCTATGTTGTCTGACAGGCAACCTGATGCCCGAGTCCATTGGGTGGACAAAGTCCATTGAGCTGCCCTCATGTGAAGGCGAGCATATGGAACCACATGCACGGTGGATGCCATGTGGCCTAATAGTTGTAACATCTCTCGAGCAGTTAAATGGGAGTATCTGGGAGGCTAACTGCACCAACTGGGAGCAGTATCTGGGAGGCTAACTGCACCAAGCGTAGGCAACGGGCCTGAGGAAGATAGGCCCTTGCAGTTGTGGTATCCAGCAAGGCCCCTATAAACTCCAGAGTCTGAGTAGGGGTGAGATGGGATTTTGGGATGTTTATTACCAGTCACAAATACTGAAGGACACGCATTGTGCAGGTTAGAGAAATCTGGGCCTCTGACTGGGATGAAGCTCGAATGAGCCAGTCGTCCAGATATGGGAAAACGAATATTCCTAGAGTGCGTAGAAATGCAGCTACTACAGCCATGCATTTCGTGAACACCCTTGGTGCAGAGGCCAGAGCGAAAGGAAGCACCCTGTATAGGTAGTGCTTTCCTTGAAAAAGGAACCTTCTGTGTGTTGGATGGATGAGGACATGGGTGTATGCATCCTTGAGATCTAGAGAACAAAGCCAGTCCTGACTCTGAAGGTATGGCAGCAGAGTACCGAGAGAAATCATCTTGAATTTCTCTTTGAATAGAAACTTGTTCAATTCTCTGAGATCTAAAATGGGTCTGTAGCCCCCTGTTTTCTTTGGAATAAGAAAATAAGGGGAGTAGAACCCTGAGCCCTGTTGAAGAAGAGGTACTTCTTCTATTGCCCCTTGGGCAAGAAGGGTAGCAATCTCCTGACCCAGAAGGTTGAGGAGAGATGTTGGAGAATTGAACTGTTTCACCATGGTGTGGGGAGGAAGGTTTAAGAAACAAAGCTTGTACCCTTCCTTTATAATGGAGAGGGTCCATTGCTCTGCTGTGATTTGCTCCCATCTGGGAGCAAAGTAAGCTCACCTTCCTGGAATGGTGAGGGGCTCTGGTTCTTCCAGAGCCAGAAAGGCTAAGTTCTCTAGTTGCAAGTCAAAGGCCTTGAGGAGGCTGAGGCTGAGGCTGCTGGGCCGTGGGAGGCCTGGCAGCCTTTGACTTGGCCTGTTTAGGTGGTTGCTGATGCTTTGCAGCAAAACGACCTGCAGAAGATGCCTGCTGACCATAAGCAGGATAGTATCTTCCCTTTTTAGAAAAAGGTGTCTTTTTGAACAATCTTTTCTTAGCAGGAGTAGAGGTAGACTTTGAAAGTCGATCCAAAGCAGAGTTCTCAGCATCCATCTGAGTGGCCTTTGCTTTCCAATCCCTGCCAAAAAGGTTTTCACCTGTACAAGGAAGATTTCCCAATTCATCTTGGACCCAGAGTTCCAAATCAGATGCTTGTAACCAAGCAATTCTGCATGCACCAATGGCAATAGCCGAGGCTCTACTTACACATTCAAAAGAGTCAAAGGCTGCACGGTTGGAAAATTTGGAAACATCTTGGGCATGTTTAAGCCAAGTGAGAAATTCCTGCCTTTTATCTTCTGAAATAAAAGGGGCTAAAGTCTGCAGATGATCTGTGACTTCTTTTAGAAACATCCCCATATAGAGACTATAGGAGTTGATTCTGGCAGCAAGCATATTAGCTTGGAAAACCCTTCTGCCAAAAGCATCAAGGGTTCTGCATTCACGTCCTGGAGGATTAGATGAGTGTCTCTTTGCACTCTTTATTTTCCTCATGGCAGACTCTACCACAATAGAGTGGTGAGGAAGCTGAGACTTATGAAAGCCAGGACAAGGAGGGACAAGTTACATGGTGTCTAACCTACGAGAATGAGGAGAGGTAGTAAGAGGAGTCTCCCACATGCTCAACATGAGATCATAGAGAATCTCATGAATAGGTAAGGTGGCTGCTTCTTTAGGAGCCTTAGGGCACTGCAAAATATCTAACTGCTTGGCTCTAGGCTCTGACTCAGGGGCCACTGTAATGGAGAGGCCCCCAGCCACTTCCCTAATGAAGTCTTGAAAAGACAAGTCTTCTGGAGGAGACATTCTTCGTTTTGGAGAATCAGACTCCTGAGGAAGAAGTACCGGTGCCTCGACAGATGCCTCCGACTCATCAGAGTCTTCGGAGGAATCGAAGTATCGCCTGTCTGGATGCTCCTGTAAAGCCCGATACGCGTACCGAGTGGGATCGACATCGGGAGTAAGCGGTACCGGTTCGGTACCGATGGGCATCATAGGACAGGGTACCGTTGCAGACGACACCGAAGCCGATGTCGACGCAATCAGTACCGGCACCGGAAACGATGCCGGTGCCGGTGCCGGAGTCGGTACCGGCAACAGAGATTGTTGCGGTACCGAAGGCGTCGAAGCCTGCATAAACGCCATTAGGGTGCGTTGCATGGACAGAATCTTCTGATCCATCGACGCCACCAGAGTCTGGATGTCGGTACCGGTGGAGGCCACCGGTACCCCAGAACACGGCAACAGGTGATCAGTCGAGGCCGAGCCATCGATGTCAACCTGTGACCCCATAGATAATTGCTTTGGAAGCCAGAACTTCCCGCCGGAGTAATTTTGCCGGTGCGGATTCCTCGAGGACAAGCCCGGAGGCATCTCGATGCTTAGAAGGAGATTTTCCCTTCGAGGACAGGCTAGATTTATGTTTGGTTACCTGAGATCCATGGGAGGAAGAAGCAGCCCTGGAAGACGTCGATGCCACCGAGGCTGCATCAGAGGGAAATAGGGTACTGAGCTTGGCTGCTCGGTTCTGCCGACCTCTTTTAGACATCATGGTACAGGACACACAATCCGTGATGGAATGGTCAGGACCCAAACATTTTAGACACCAATCATGGGTGTTGGTGACAGAAATAGTACCGCCACACTTTGTGCACTTTTTAAACCCGGAAGCGGGCTTCTCCATGAGGAGAAAAATGTTCAGGCCTAAGGCCCAAACCGCAAATGCACAGTTGAAGAAAGAAAAGTTTGTTTGTTTGTTTTTTGTATAGAAAGAAAAGAAAAGACCGGCGGTACCGGTCTGACGTCGAAGAAGGCAGACGCGACACAGAAAAATAAAGAAAAAAATAAAGAATTCTTCTGCATTGACAGGAACACGACCTGCTGGCTCCGCGGAAAAGAAGAACTGGAGAGAGGCGGTTGGGAAAGGCGGGAAGGCAGCGCACAGGCGCTGTGGGATGCTCCCAAAAACTTTCTTACTGAACGCTGGGGAGCGTTCCCGCGCAGGCTCCGTCGGTACCGACGATACCCATATGTGAAGACTCATTCCTGCTTGTTCCTGGAGATTACAGCTGGTCTGGGCTTCCAAGATAGTATTTTTCAACAACACCCAAGCTTGATGTAAGTCTTTAACCTTTGAAACTGCTCCTTTTAGTTTTTTCTTAACTATTTTCCTCATTTTATCATAGTCTCCCTTTCGAAAGTTTATATCCCTGTTTATATCCTTTTGAAGGTGCGGTCTCCAGAACTGCACACAATACTCCAAATGAGGCCGCACCAAAGACTTATACAGAGGCACTATCACCTCCTTTTTTCTGCTAGCCATTCCTCTCCATATGCACTCAAGCATCCTTCTAGCTTTTGCTGTTGCCTTTTCTATCTGTTTAGCCACTTTAAGATCTTCAGACACAACCACGCCTAGGTCCCGCTCTTCTTTAGTGGACAAAAGTACTTCACCCACTATACCATATTGCTCCCTTGGATTGCTACAGCCCAAATGCATGAACCTGCATTTTTTTCTAACATTAAATCCCAGCTGCCAAATTCTAGACCATTCTTCAAGCTTAGCTAGATCACTCCTCATGTTATTTATACCTTCCTGGCTGTCTACTCTATTGCAGATTTTGGTATCATCCGCAAAGAGGCAAACTTTACCCGACAGCCCTTCTGCTATATCACTAACAAAGATGTTAAAAAGAATCGTACCAAGGACAGATCCCTGGAGCACACCACTAGTAACATCCTTTTCCTCAGAGTGAGCTCCATTTACCTGTACCCTTTGTCGCCTCCCACTCAACCAATTTCTAACCTAAACAGTAACTTTAGGGTCCATCCATAGGGTGCTCAGTTTGTTTATAAGTCACCTGTGAGGAACTGTGTCAAAGGCTTTACTGAAATCTAAATATAAAACATCTAGGTCCATTTCCCTGGTCACCCAGTCAAAGAAATCAATCAGATTTGTCTGACAAGACCTGCCTCTGGTGAATCCAAGCTGCCTCGGATCCTGTAATCCACTGGACTCCAGAAACCTCACTATTTTCTCTTTCAGCAGCGTTTCCAATAATTTATTCACCACCGAAGTTAAACTAACCGGCCTGTAGTTTTCAACCACATCCTTACTTCCGCTTTTGTGTAAAGGCACCACATGAGCCTCTCTACAGTCCTTTGGCACCACTCCTGACTCCAACGAGGCACTGAAAAGGTCAGTCAGTGGAGCTGCTAGAACGTCCCCAAGTTCCCTCAGTATTCTAGGGTGTATCCCATCTGGTCCCATTGCTTTGTCTACTTTACGTTTAGCTAGTTTCTCACAAACACAGTCTTCTGAAACTTGTTCAAAATGCCCCTCGCTTCTGTTCCCGTTTGTGGGTGTTTTCTGAGGTCCTGTTCCTGGTTTTTCATCTGTGAACACAGAACAGAAATATTTGTAAAGCAGTACCGCTTTATCATCATCAGCAGCAGCTTCTACATATTCCTCCCCTTCACCCTTGAGTCTGACAATACCACTTTTGCCCTTCCTCTTCTAACATATCTGAAAAATGTATTTTCCCTCCCATTTTATTTCATTGGCTATTTCCTCCTCTTTTTGAATCTTTGCTTTCCTGACTACTTTGCTAGTTTCTCTAAGTTTTTCCAAATATAGTTGCCTGTTTTCCTCTCTCTGTGATCTCTTGTATTTCATGAAGGCCTCCCTCTTTCTTCACCTTTTCAGCTACTTCTTTCAAAAGCTACAGCGGTCTCCTTTTCCTTTTACTTTATTTACCATTTTAACAAAAAGGTTTGTTTTTTAGGGCCATCGAGTCAGTGTTGACTCATAGCAACCCAGCTACCTCTGGGTTTTCTTGGCAATCTATCATCGGAAGTAGATTACCCTCCATTGCCTCGGAAGAAAAGGCTGCCAAAGTGACTTGCCCAAAGTCACAAGGAGTGCCAGTGGGAATGTTTTAAGAATCAGTTAAAGACTCACTTGTTTTCGTTAGCGTTTGATGTTCCCTCCCCTTTTGTATGATTATCCCCTGCTCCTCTTTCTTCCCCCCCACCTATCTTCTGCTATGTCCTGTCCTGTTTCCTTCAACCCCTCAATTTCAGCTGTCCTGTCAACCAATGTAAATTTCTTTTCCTTTCGTTGGCTTCGGCCTTCTTTTAATTAATTTTAATTGTACATCGCTTTGCTTTTAATGAAAGGCGGTTTTATCAAATAAATTTAACCATAACCATAACCAATGGAACCCTTGATCTTCTGGGTACTAGGCAGTTGCTCTAACCACTAGGCTACTCCTCCACTCCAACAAAAAGGTTGGTTGCCCACAAAATATCCCCTTTTCAGTTTTGCCCACTGTTTTTCTACATACCCCAGCTGTTCCCATCCCGCTAACGACTCCCTGAGGTATTGGCCCATCTTGGCAAAGTTAGTTTTCCTAAAGTATAAGACCCTCGCTTTTGAATGGATTCTAACAGCCCTAGTCCTAATACTGAACCACACCATCTGGTGATCACTGGATGCAAAATGATCTCCCACTGCAACATCAGAAACACTTTCACCATTGGTAAGCACCAAGTCCAGTATGGCCCTTTCACGTGTGGGGTCTGTTACCAATTGCCTGAATAGTTCTCCCAGTAGAGAATCCAGGATCTCCTTACTTCTAGATGATACTGCAGCAGAAATGTGCTAATCAACATCTGGCATATTGAAATCCCCTATCGGTAGCACTTCCCCTTTCCTAGCAATACTGTATATTTCTTCAATTAACTCTCTGTCCACTTCTTCCTCTTGTGCCTACCAGTTCACTTCATTAATCAAAGCTTTCTCCAAATTTAAAAATAGAGCAGGATAGCATGGAGGAGGTAAAATGGCATCGTACAGTTCAGAGTCAGAAGAGGAGCACAGCTTGCAGGAGGCAGCGGTGGCTGAGGCCCAGTTAACGAGGGTCAATATGAGGCAGTGAAATAAAGATATTAAAGATGCTACTGCCAAAGTAAAGCTTGAATTATAGAAATGCAAATGGTGGATGCAGAAGTTAGAGTAAAGAGTGAAGGCCCAAATGGAGGCCTTGGAAGAGCTCCGAAAGCAAAATAAAGCTCTGCAGCAAATGCAATAGGAATGGAAGGTGAAAAGGGAAGCTCTGGAAAATAGATCCAGACAAAACAATATCAGAACCAAAGGCGTCTTGGAGACCACAAGAGTAGAGGATTGCATGAAAACAGTCCAGAGCATCTGCCTAATGATTCTAGTCTGAGCAAGTCCCTGAAAGCTGAAGCTGTAAAGATGGACAGATCACACAGAAATCTGGGGCCGCGTAGGGACAATCGGCCCTGGTATATAATTGCTCGCAATCATGGATTTCCTTCTCAAAGAAGTAATCATGGTGAGGGCAAGGAAGCAGGGCCACAAAGAAAGGCGCAATGAAATAACAGATTTTCCAGGAGGACCTATCCATAGTCAGTCACTCTGCAAGAGAGACAAGAATTTAGAGCAAATGACAAGAATTGCAGCAAAATGAGATCAGGTACAAGTAGCAATTTCTCTTCGCTTTGTTTGAGATTATACAAGGAGATTCCAGGACAGTGTGGACCTTAGCTGAATCATTAAGTCTGCTGAAAAAGGCAGGCTGTGGTGATCTGTCTGAGGGTGCTCAGCAGCTGTGAAAGAACAACAAAAGAAAAGGAAGCTGCCAAATGGATTTGTATAGTGAAAGGAGGAAAGCACTCATGAAGCTTTTCTTCAAGCTCTGTTCCTTGGCCCTGGCAGGAAGAGTGGTTGGAGGACCAAGACTGAGACTTTGGTGGACACTGATAAAAGACATCAGGAAAGGCTGGCTGTAATAAATAAGAGAATAAATAAGAGTTTTTACTTTAGGATTGGCCAAAAGAGAGGAGGGTATTGGGAGGAGGTGATTGTGAAATGATTAAAGGATGGCTGGAGTATGACGGGAGTGGGGCACCGGGGATATGCAAGATATGGGAATGAAATAGGAGTCATAAGTAGAGAGGTTGGCACTGATTGCTTGAGCAATGTGGCAACATCCCCTGTGGGTGTGGATAGGTGGTACTGGATAAGGGAGGTTGTAATGGGGTGCAAGGAGGGTGTGGGGAGTAAAGGCAAAAGGGGGCTGGCGTTCTATTTATAAACCTAAACTATGAAAATCTGGAAAACAGAACGGCTAAGCATGGGCTAAAAGTAGTATTAATGAATGCGAAAGAGCTCAATTCCCTTCACAAGAGGCAGTTGGCCTTTAAAGAAATGGAGCATCTACATGCAGACGTGGCTCTTATTCAGGAGATGTATCTGGTGCGTAAGGATAAAAGGTTGTTTAGGCACTCTAAATACCCCCAAGCATACTTTGTCTCAAACACAGTGGAAAAGAAGAAAAGGGGTTTATAGTTTTATTGAACTTGATATCCCACTTTTATAGTAAAAACAAAGTGGTTCACAAAATAAAATAGGAGTTAAAAAAGGATAAGGCACACATTATGGATTTAGACAGAGAGCGACAAAAATATACACTAGCTATGGGGAACAGGAAGAATGCTAATTAGAATAATAAAACAGGGGGAGGAAGTCAGACAGAAGGAAAGAGTAAGGATCTTGGTAGCACATGGGGTGTAACTTCAGGAGCTGGGGGTAACAAGGGACAAAAAGGGTAGATTTTATTGCTACAATTAATCAGGAAAGGATGATAACAGTTTATATCAATAGCCCGACTGGATCTTAAGGGGATTTCTTTAGGAAGGTTGGGAGCTCAGGTGGTGGAGATGAGGGAGGGGGAATTAGTGATGGGAGGGGATTTCAATGTAGTATTGGCCCGAACTATGGACAGCATGACAGTGGGGGAGAAGCAGATGAAGGATAAAGTGAAACTAAAGGGTTTCATGAAGGAGTTGGGTTTAATTGATATGTAGAGACATCACTATCTGTTCTTCCCCACACAATATATACTCAAGAATAGAACAGGGTGCAGGGATCTGGCATAGAGGGAGTGACATGATCTGACCATGCATCTCTGTGGGTGGTGTGAAAGCAGGGAGGCTGTGGGGAGGGGGTGGGTTTGAAGGGGGGCACGTTTCTGGCAGATCAATAACAGCTTGTTGGAGGACACCAAGACTGTGAATCAAATTGAGGAGGATATCAAAGCATATTTTGCCAATAATGGGGGCAAGGAGTGATGAGGTTGAGTTAGATTCAACAGCCCATTTTATCACCCCCACTGCACTGCTGACTCCCGACGCCCAATCCGGGCCCAGCAAGGGGTTCAAAACCACGCGCCTTCAGGCGCCGACATCCGGCAGCCCCCACCACCACCAGCAGCTCTCCCCTTCCCGGGGATCGAGCCACCGGCAGCAGCAGGGGCCTGCTGACTCCCGACGCCCAATCCGGGCCCAGCAAGGGGTTCAAAACCACGCGCCTTCAGGCGCCGACATCCGGCAGCCCCCACCACCACCAGCAGCTCTCCCCTTCCCGGGGATCGAGCCACCGGCAGCAGCAGGGGCCTGCTGACTCCCGACGCCCAATCCGGGCCCAGCAAGGGGTTCAAAACCACGCGCCTTCAGGCGCCGACATCCGGCAGCCCCCACCACCACCAGCAGCTCTCCCCTTCCCGGGGATCGAGCCACCGGCAGCAGCAGGGGCCTGCTGACTCCCGACGCCCAATCCGGGCCCAGCAAGGGGTTCAAAACCACGCGCCTTCAGGCGCCGACATCCGGCAGCCCCCACCACCACCAGCAGGGGCCTGCTGACTCCCGACGCCCAATCCGGGCCCAGCAAGGGGTTCAAAACCACGCGCCTTCAGGCGCCGACATCCGGCAGCCCCCACCACCACCAGCAGCTCTCCCCTTCCCGGGGATCGAGCCACCGGCAGCAGCAGGGGCCTGCTGACTCCCGACGCCCAATCCGGGCCCAGCAAGGGGTTCAAAACCACGCGCCTTCAGGCGCCGACATCCGGCAGCCCCCACCACCACCAGCAGCTCTCCCCTTCCCGGGGATCGAGCCACCGGCAGCAGCAGGGGCCTGCTGACTCCCGACGCCCAATCCGGGCCCAGCAAGGGGTTTAAAAACACGCGCCTTCAGGCGCGCCCGCGACTGGCGGGCCCGCGCCTGAGGGCCTCGCCAGAGGGCCCTTTGGCGTGGCCCTTAGGCGGAGCACGAGAGGCGGCACTTCAGATGCCTTACCAGCGACCTAACTGCCGGACACCTGACACCTGACCAAGATTCCAGCGTTCTACCAACATCTGAACTGTGAGAATGTGTGTTTGTTGAATATCTCTAGCTATTGTAAGCCACATTAACTTTCAAAGTAACCTGATAGCATCATAACGTATTAGATACTATCTTAGCAATACAATATTGCCAGTTGAAAGTCAATTTAAACTGCCAGCTTTGCACTTCTTACAGTGTTCACATTACTGCAATACTGCATTCTCTCTGTAAAGTTAGTCACTATCTTGCATGTAAACTGTACCTGCTCTATTGTGCGCTCTCATATAATCACTCCTCTACAGTGTCTCACACACAATCCAAACCCTCAGAATGGCCCTCCAGGTCGCTGTCATTCTTAGCCTCTACCTCCTCACCCACTGGCTTGGAACCTCCCAATCTCTCTACACACCACATGGCAGGATTCCAATCCTGAATAGCCATGGCAAAAGATGGAATAGTCCCCCTTACTTCAACACAGGAAGTAACACCTACCCACGCCACTCCCACCTGATACATGTAGCATTCCAGCTATCCAATACACCCAACCAGGAAAAACCTTGTAGATGCCGACCCCTAAAATGTGCCATCATTAACGCACGTTCCATCCGCAAAAAATGGCCTGTTGTCCTTGACACAATCTCCTTCTATGACCTTGAGATCCTCATGATCACAGAAACATGGCTATCACCAGAAGACAACGTCCTCCTCAATCAACTACTTCCCCCCAATTTTTCCATACACACGAAACATAGGGAAAACAAAAAAGGAGGAGGAGTGCTCATAATCTCCAAATCAGACCTCAACTTCCAGACTGTGGACTCTTCTAGCACAAACAGCCTGGACACTCTCTCTGTTGCTAACCAACAATTCTCCCTCACCCTCTTATATAGAACACCATCTACTTCTCCAATTGACCTCCCAACCATCATTGACCTTGCAGCTAACACGCGCACTCCCAACAAACCAAATTGGATAATGGGTGATTTCAATCTCCCATCGCTACACCAAAACCACGCAAATGCGTTCCTTGATGCAATGGAAGACCTGGGTCTCAAACAAATCATAAATTTATTTTATTATTTATTTATTACAATTTCTTATATACCGCACTATTGTCAGCGCGGTTTACATACAACAAAATGACCATAACAAACTGTTTGGCTTCACATAGAACAGGAGAAAACAACTTGGATAACATACAAAAGGGAACATTTTGGACTTGGTTTTTGTGCCACATCCAGTCAAGGACAAAAGCCACAATCTGCCAACATCAGTCGTGGATGTACCCTGGTCCGACCACAAATTGATCATTATCCAGATTCCCAGCAACAATGACCAGCTGAACAGAAGCCAACCCACGAACATCACCTCTCGAACTTCCACTAGATGCTTCCGCCCCTTCGATAGGGAACTCATCCTTTCGGAAACCCCATCACTCATCAACAAAACAACACCTGACCTTGATGAACTAATCTCTCACTGGAATTCCAGCCTGCTTGCCATCTCACAACACCCAAACCCTAAAAATACAGCAAGAGCGAAAAGAAAATCCGCCCCATGGTTCTCTCCTGATCTACGCGCTTCCCTCATGCAATTACGTAGACTCGAACGCCAATGGCGCCGATCACGCTCACCGGAAGATCAGACCGCATACCTAACCCACCTTGCAATACATCGAGGAACAATCTCTATCAGAATGAGACAATATCACACTGACACCCTAAAGAGGTCATTGAATAAACCTCGTGACCTCTTCAATTTGGTCAAATCCCTCTCAAAGGAACCATCACCCGAGCAACACATCAACATACATCCACAAGAATTCGCTGATTATCTGCAATCCAAGATTGTACAAACTAACAAGGTCACAGCAGTCCAATATCAAGAACCGGCGGACCTCTCTCCACTTAACTTTTTTTCCACACCATCCAATAAATGTATTGAGAACACCATAGCATCACTCAACACCTCCACTGCACAGACCGACCCATGTCCAGCTTTTTGGATCAAGGAACTACATGATGTGCTCAGTCCTGTCATCGCAAATATAATGAAACTCTCCTTTTCAACAGGTTATTTTCCCACTTCACTCAAGCAGACGTCCATTAGACCATTACTGAAAAACCCCAAACTGGACCCCCAAAGGGTAGACTCCTATCGACCAATAGCTAGCATCCCCATCTTAGCCAAAATAATTGAGAAGGAAGCACAACGGCAAATTCAAGATCACATAGACTCTGTTGCTCCCTTAGATAACTGCCAACATGGGTTCAGAGAACATCACGGGGTTGAGACACTACTCACTGATCTAATCAACAATATCATCACAGGAATCGACAACATCCATCAAGGTTTTGTCCTCATTTTCCTAGACATCGCCGCGGCTTTTGACTCCGTGAGTCACGAAATCCTCCTGGGAAGACTAAAAGAAAAGGGTGTCTGCAACAAGGCACTAAAATGGTGCAAGTCTTATCTGGACGATAGATGGCAATATGTGAAGTCTGGATCAGAAGAGTATAGCCACTTCCATCAAAAACAAGGGGTACCTCAAGGATCCTCATTATCCTCCTTACTCTTCAATATCTACATGCAGCCCATATGCAATATCATAAGATCATTCAACGTAAACTGCATGATATATGCAGATGACATTCTTTTATACATGCCTTTCTCCACAACCCACATGGACCTGACCCCACTCACAGATTGTTTCAATGCAGTTTCAACATGGCTCCAGACACAGAACCTACGTATCCAGCATAAAAAAACAGAGGTCCTTTTCATCTCCAGAGACTCCAACTTTACGCCCCCATCCCACGTCAGTGTCAAGGAAGCTGATTTGCAAACTAAAGATGCAATAAAATATTTGGGAGTTACCCTGGACCAACATCTAGACATGAGACGCCACATAAGCAGCGTAGTCAAAGCCATCTACTTCAAAATCCGTTCCCTCAAACACCTACGCTCCCTGCTGGACCCAGACGATTTCCGTACCATATATCAAGCGCTGATCCTGCCGCATTTTGACTTTGCAAATGCCATCCTACAAGGTCTCCCCCAATCCACACTAACCCCCTTACAGTTGGCCATGAATGCCGCAGCTAGGGTCCTCTACGGTGCATCCAGAAACGACCACGTGACTCCCATTCTCAAACAGCTGCACTGGCTACCAATTCACGGGAGAATCACCTTCAAATCCCTTGTATTAGCATTTAAGGCAATCAAAGGCACCTCATCCCTCTCACTCACGAATCTAATCCACATGGTCCCCCCCAATAGAGCAAGGAGAACATCAGCTGTAAACTTGCTAGCAATACCAAAGGCTTCAACAAAGTCCAACACGAACACCACAAACAGGGCATTCAGTTTTTATGTACCAAAATGCTGGAACACCCTACCCCCCGACATTAGAGCCATTACCAATCTATATCAGTTCAGAAAGGCTCTCAAAACATACCTTTTCCGCCAATATTTCCCAGACAGCAACTGAACCAGATATCCCCTCCAAGAAATGACCCAATCTAGAAATGCCCTCACACTGCAGTGTAGATAGATTATGTATATAGTTAACCCAGTTATCCAAGTTTGTACTCCTGTTCAATGTAAAACCTGACAGTTTGTCGTAATGGTCGTTTTGTTATGATGTAAACCGCGCTGATTCTAAATAGCGCGGTATATAAGAAACTGTAATAAATAAATAAATAAATAAATAAATAAATTGTGGTGTACCACAGGGCTCGGTGCTGGCCCCACTACTGTTCAATATTTTCCTTGTTTCTTTCATCCTTTTTATACAGCAAAGCAGGATGTCAGCATATTATTATGCTGACGACATAATACTCCTCCTCCACACCAACCCCGTTTCTCCAAATCTCTCTCACTTTAATGCCTGTCTTATCCAAATCGCTAGCTGGATGACATTTAATGTTCTGAATCCTAATAAAAACGTCTGCCATTTGGTTCACTGGTTCAAGTCCTTGTCCCTCACATTCCCCAATGCTTCCAAGTTCTCCTATCCCCCTGGTATCCTCACTCTGTTATCTAGGTGTTATTCTTGATTGTTCCCTGACCTTTCATGATCATATTAGTGCTGTCATCCGCCGCTCCATCAGATCCAGGCCATTCGATCGTTCCTTTCTCCATCTTCCCTGACCATCTTACTTCTAAACACTGTGAGCACCGACTGCTGCTCACAGCCCAATTGGGGCTGTGCAACAAGAATTTAAACTTTGCGCCATCGGGCGCAGATCCTCTTCAGCCCCCACCACCTCCAGCAGCTCTCCCCTTCCCGGGGATCGAGCCACCAGCGGCGGGAGGAGCCGACTGCTGCTCACAGCCCAATTGGGGCTGTGCAACAAGAATTTAAACTTCACGCCATCGGGCGCAGATCCTCTTCAGCCCCCACCACCTCCAGCAGCTCTCCCCTTCCCGGGGATCGAGCCACCAGCGGCGGGAGGAGCCGACTGCTGCTCACAGCCCAATTGGGGCTGTGCAACAAGAATTTAAACTTCGCGCCATCGGGCGCAGATCCTCTTCAGCCCCCACCACCTCCAGCAGCTCTCCCCTTCCCGGGGATCGAGCCACCAGCGGCGGGAGGAGCCGACTGCTGCTCACAGCCCAATTGGGGCTGTGCAACAAGAATTTAAACTTCGCGCCATCGGGCGCGCCCCCGCCTGAGGGCCTCGCCAGAGGGCCCTTTGGCGTGGCCCTTAGGCGGAGGCCAGTGACAGAGGCCATTCTACAACCACCAGACCCCGAAGACCAGCAGGGAACAAACCCAGAACATCAGACCACGAAAACGCAAGTAAAGTCAAGGCACTACCAGCATAGTACCTACCTTACACTGTAGCCATCCTAGAATTAGAGGTACTTGATAACCCAAGCAGAAGTACCATTTTACTGTAAACTCCAAGAAAATACTGCTCATACATTTATCCTGATACTATCAGATTAACGTATCATCTACACTTGACCTATGATGTATGTAGCATAACTATATAACTCGCCAGATCTAGTTAGCTCAAATAATTGATACTTGTGTAACCTGCTACTAGTCTTATTCTCACAGATTTTATCAGTTTAACCTTCTTTTACAATTTACCTCTGAAGTAGGTTGTATAATCTATGTAACCAGCCAATTCCAGTTAGCTTTGACTCAGTATACCTGTATAATCTGCAGTTATCTAATATTACCAGCCTCTATCTGCCATCAACTACCACGGTAACCACCACTAACAGACTGTGTAGACGCAACTTAGAATCCTGAAGAATCTTTACCCTATGGTGTAAAATACAATATGTAAGCTGCAGTAACCCCCGATAGATCGGGAGCCCACCACAAACCGCAGCCCTCCTACGACTGGACCAAAGCTAGAGCAAAACTATCACAACCAAGCAACATACCTGACCCACCACCACCAACCAACTTCCCAGCCCAGATCCACACCGCAACAAAGCACACAAAATGGCCCGTTCCTACATCATCTCGATTGCCCTCTACATCCTTGCTACAGCCTTAAGCAATGTCACATGCCTATACGCTAACAACAATCACATACCAACTATCCACAGTCATAGAAAGAGGTGGCCAGATACCCCATTCTATGAATCACGAGAAACTACCCAAATTCACCACCACCACCTCCTGCAGGTATCATTACAGCACAACAAGAAGAAGAAACAAGGAGAAAATCCCCTCAAATGTGCCCTGGTAAATGCCCGATCCGTACGTAAAAAATGGCCGGTCATCTCAGATATGATATCCCTTCATAACCTTGACCTACTACTGATCACCGAGACATGGCTTTCCTGTGATGACAACGTGATACTCAACCAGCTCCTGCCTGCTAACTTCTCTGTCCACACATGTCACAGAGCTACCAAAAGAGGAGGCGGCATCCTCACCATCACCAAATCTGATCTTCAATTCAACATAAAAGATGCAACCAGCTCGCCGCTTCTAGACACGATCTCGATAGAGAACAAGTGTTCCTCCATCAATCTACTTTACAGAGCTCCATCATCAGATTCAGATGCACTAACAACAATAATCGACGCAGCCGCAAACTCCCAGAGCCCGAATACAACCAGCTGGGTACTAGGAGATTTCAACCTCCCCTCCCTGCAAGACTATCACTCAAAGGCGTTTCTCGAAGCCATGACGGATCTAGGGTATAGCCAATTAATCAAGGAACCTACCCATATAAAAGGAGGCCTGCTAGATCTAATATTCACAACAGACGCAACCATCAGAGAGACAACCATCCCAGATATATCAATCACCGCTGTCCCATGGTCAGATCACTCATTAATCCTATTCCAAATTCCTCAGCCAAGCCATGGCCAAAAGGATGAAAGCACAGCAATCGGTCAGTCCAACAATCCGCCGAGAAGATTCCAACCATTCAACAAAGAACTAATCCTGAAGTCAGCAATCCCACTAATAACCTCACCAGCACACAACCCAGACGAACTAGTCTCCAACTGGAATGAAATACTCAGCTCAATAGCTGTTCGCCCAGCAAAAAACAAACCTCAAGGGAAACGACACACAGCAGCATGGTACACTACTGAGTTGAAAGCCTCACTCGTGACACTAAGAAAACTTGAGAGATGCTGGCGCCGCTCATGCTCAGAAGCAGACCAAAAGGCATACAACTTACAACTCACAGCACACCGTACCGCAGTGACTGAAACCATGAGACGTTACCACGCCGACACTTTAAAGAGATCCCTCAACAAACCTCGTGACCTGTTTGCCCTCGTTAAGCAACTTACAACAGAACCTGCATCAGAACAAACAAATGGAATCCATCCTCAAACATATGCTGATTATCTACAAACGAAACTCTGCCAGATAAACAACAACCCTGCGTCCAACATTATCCTTCAGCCTTACAATCAAACACCACTCACTACCTTCACAACTCCATCCAAACAATGCATCGAAGACACCATAGCAGCCATCAATACGACCACAGCGCAATCTGATCCATGCCCAGCTTTCTGGGTCAAAGAACTTCGGACTGACCTCAGTCCCATCATATCCAGACTCATGCAACAATCGTTCACAACAGGTGATTTCCCACGCACCCTCAAACACACATCAATAAGACCTCTACTAAAAAACAACAAACTTGACCAACAGAAACCAGAATCCTACAGACCCATAGCAAGCATACCATTGCTTGCAAAAATAATGGAAAAGGAAGTTCAGAGACAAATACAAGATCACATTGATTCCAATGCACCACTGGATCCATGCCAGCACGGATTTAGAGAAGCCCACGGGGTGGAGACCCTTCTTACCACACTCTTCAGCAGCATATCATCAGGCATCGACAATACCCGCCAAGGCTTTGTCCTTGTCTTCCTTGACATCGCAGCAGCGTTTGATTCCGTTAACCATGAGCGCCTCCTAGAACGCCTCAAGGAAAAAGGAATCTTCGGTAAAGCTCTCGAGTGGTGCAGGTCCTACCTCTCGGACAGATGGCAGCAGGTACGATCCAGAGACACATCATCAGAACCATTCCACCAAAGCCAAGGTGTCCCACAAGGATCCTCCCTCTCCGCCTTGCTGTTCAATATATACATGCAACCTCACTGCAACCTGATCCGGTCTTTCAGCGTTAACTGCATGATATACGCAGATGATGTGCTATTATACACGCCTTTTGCAACAGAAAACCCAGACCTCTCACCAATAACATGCTGCATAAATGAAATATCCAATTGGCTACAATCCCAAAACCTCCGGATTCAACACAAGAAGACGGAGGTGATGTTCATTACAAGGAACCGTAACTTCACTGCGCCTGCAGTACTAAAAGTGAAGGACGCAGACCTCCAGACCAAATCCGCGATCAGATACCTCGGCGTCACACTAGACCAGAACCTAAATATGCAGGCTCATATAAGTAACACTGTAAGGGCAGTATATCATAAAATTAGATCCCTTAGGTACCTGCGATCTCTGCTGGAGCCAGATGATTTCAGGACTATCTATCAGGCACTAATTATCCCACATTTCGATTATGCAAATGCAATACTGCAAGGACTCCCCCAAACCACCCTAAACCCACTGCAAATGGCAATGAACATCGCAGCAAGAGTACTACACGGAGCATCCAGGAAAGACCACGTCACACCCATAATGAAACAACTCCACTGGCTCCCGATTCAAGGTAGAATTACATTCAAGACCTTGCTGCTCACCTTCAAAGCCACCAAAGGTCTCTCGTCAACATCACTAACAGAGCTAATCCAGATGACACCCCACAATAGGGACAGAAGGTCAGTAGCTCAAAACACCTTGATAGTCCCAAGATCAATAACTCAATGCACCAAGTCAACATCCAGCAGGACCTTCAAACTTTATGCACCAATGATCTGGAATAACCTCCCTCACAACATCCGATCAATCCCGGACCTATGCCAATTCAGGAAGGCCGTGAAACACTACCTCTTCCTCCTACACTACCCGGAAACCAATAGAAACTCAGCACCATTTGCCGAAACCACCCAAATCTCCAATGTCTAAAACCATACGAACACATGACCAGTCTATAAATTGTATATATTGTATATATTGTTGTTGTACATAGTTACCCTGTTAGCCAAGTTGAATATCCTGTTCATATGTAAACACAAAGTACTATTGGAAATGTGTATGTTCATTGTTTATTGTAAACCGCGCTGATGCTGAATAGCGCGGTATAAAAGAGACTTTAAATAAATAAATAAATAATCATGTCTCACTTAGACTATTGTAATGTTGTTCTCTCCGGCCTCCCACATCAAACTGCAGTGCCTACAGCTCATCCAAAATACAGCCATAAAGATACTTGCTTATGCTTCATGCTTTGACCACATAACCTCACTTATAATTCACTTCCACTGGCTCCCTATATCCTATCACATCCAGTACAAACTCCTCACTGGTACACAAGGCATGTCATAATGGCACTCCTTTTTCTCTCTCTCAAACCTCTCAAATTCCGCATTCACCACACTGGGTTCTTCACTCCATCCATGCTCACCGCCTTCACCTCCCATCTGCTACTCAAGCCACCCATCATACTGCCTTTTAATTTCTCAGTCCAACTCTTGGAATGCTCTACCTCTCGATTTCAGATTAGAAATATCCTATGTCAAATTCAAATCACAACTCAAAATCCATCTCTTCCAGAAAGTTTTAGACCTATCTACTAATTGATTCTTTAATCTTCTATGCCTTCGATTTCTGTTTTTATCCCTCTCCTAAATATGAATGTCACACTCTTTCCTATCACTTATGGTGTTCCTTTCTCCTCCCTCTTTTACCTGATTTTATTGTAAAATGCCCTGCTGCGAACGTGAAGGGCAGTATATCAAATTTAATAAACAAAGCTGGGATGCGCAAAACAGAAAAGCTAAGTTTAAATTGGGGAATGAAATTTGTGCAAGAATACAAGAATTAGAAGGGGCAGACAAACAGGCTGCATAGAGGATGCAACAGCTGGCATTGGTGGAGGAAGTTAAGAGCGTTATCTAGCAGAAGAGATTAATTTCAAGTTGATGAAAGCAAAAACAATTTTTTTGAGCATGGTAATTGTTGGTAAGATGCTAACCGCTTAATTAAGGGAAGAACAGAAGTGGCCCAGACTGGAGGGATAAAGGATAAGGATGGGAAAATAGTAGATGACCCTGCAAAATCAGGGAGAGGGTCCAGCAATTCTATCATGACTTATATGCCAAGAGGAATGGGGCAAGTAAGGAACAGATAGAAACATTTCTCAATTTGATCATGGGGAGAACTCTTGGGGATGAAGATAGGAAGAGCTTAGACAAAGAAATTACTGCACAGGGGTTTTGGGTTGCAATCAGGTCCCTGAAGGTAGAGAAGGACCCAGGTTTAATGGCCTTTCAGCTAAATTGTATAGGAAATTGGGGTGGGGGAATTGTTATTGGGCCCATTGGTGAAATTATATAATAGGGTGTTTGGGGAGGGGGTGCTCTGGCTGAGATCATGGGTTGGGCAGGGATTACAATTCTCCCTAAGAAAGGTAGGGACCCACTACTGTGGGTCATACCAACATCTCTCATTAATCAACTTAGATGCAAAAATACTAGTTAGGATCCTGGTTGCATGGCTGAATAGGGAAATACTGAAATTAGTGCAACTAGGCTAGTTTTATGCCAGGGAGGCAAGCCAATGGCAATATTCAGAAAGTTTTGAATCTGATCAGATAGGTGCAAGACCAGAAAATAAAGTCTTTGCTATTGGCAACTGATGCAGAAAAAGATTTTGACAAGGTGAACCGGACCTTCATGTTCAAAACTATGGATGGGATTTGCCCTAGGGTATGTAGCTTGGATCAAAGCACTCTATGCAGGACCAAAGGCTTGTATTAGGATTAATGGGAGATACACAGAGCTCTTCAGGTTAGGAAGGGATACAAAACAGGGTCGCCCCTTATCACCTTGTTATTTTCACTCTCGATGGAACATTTTGCTGCTAGGATAAAAGACTGAGTGCAGATTTAAAAGGGAAAGAAAGGGGGGGTGGAAGAAAGAATTTTGCTATTTGCAGACCATATTCTTTTCACTAGGCCACACTTTACACTTCCTATATTGATGTGGGAAATGAAAAACATTGAGGGCTGTCTAGCTTTATTGTAAATATGCAAAAATCAGAGATCTTGAAGATCTATCTGAATAGTTTTCTAGAGGAAAGACCGAGGCAAAAGTTTCCCTTACATTGGTCTGCAAAATAGCATAAAATACCTGGGGGTACAAAATCACTAAGGAGTGTTTTGCTCTCTTTAAAGTATCAACTAATGAGGATACTGGATAAGGAGTTGGACCAGTGGTCCTAGTTTCAACTATCCTGGTTGGGTAGAATAGCAAGTACTATCAAGATGGTAGTATTCCAGAGGTTCCTTTCTTTCTTTCAGACACTATCAGTGGAGATATTGGTAGGTAAATTTCACTTTCTGCGTAGGAGGGTATTCAAGCTCATTTGGCGCTGCTGACCACCAAAAGTGGCTAGAAGGATACTCTATCTCCCCTAGATGTGAGGAGGAGTTGCACTACCAGAGTTCAGAAAATACTATGCAACTGCTCTGACGAGGGCTGTGTATGAGTAGCATGGGCATAGGTTAAGCAATGGGTGGTGATAGAAGAGGCCTTAGATTGGATTATTTGGTCACACAAAGAAGGGTCCCTGCTAAGAGGGCTTCCCGTTTCCCCCTTCCCCTGCCAAAATCCAAATACTGATCCAAAAACAAAAACCTAAAGTCCCTACAGCGAGTTCCCCTGAAGGGAGTCCCATCTCTCCAGCTGCTTGAAGACTGAAATACTGGGGGCTGGGAAGTGCTACCAGCTGCCCATGTATGCTGATGTCACAAGCTGTGACATGCTCAGTCTGCAAGCTGCTGATGAGGTGTGACAACTGCTAGTGAGGTAATGGGACTGGACTGGAGGGACAAAAAGGAATGGATTATTTGGTCTGGTTAGGTAAAACAGGAGGGGGATGGCTAGTAGAGCTAAGGAACCCTTACGTGGCACACAGGATATGCCATAATGGGTCAGACCAAGGGTCCATAAAGCCCAGTATCCTGTGTTCAACAGTGGCCAAACCAGGTCACAAGTACCTGCCAGGTTCCCAAAAAGGTACACAGATTCCATGCTGCTTATCACAGGGGTAAGCAATGGATTTCCCTGGTATTCTTTAATAATGTTTTATGGACTTTTTCTCCACTCACGTTATGAATTTGGGGGTAAGTGGAAAAAGGAACTAGTGGAGCACCATATGAGATTATTGATGATTTCTATTATGGAAAATGCTGAATTATTGCCAGGGAGGGAAGTTGGCATACTTAGTAGGTGGGAAAACTTTGAATTAAAATGGGTGGGGCAGGTGATGGTCGAGACGGATGCAATATCTTTTGAGGACTTAGGAGTTTGGGTTGGAGGAAAGAAATGATTCTGGGTACATGCAGTTGCAGTGCTATCTTAAGGTGGCAATCGTGGGGGGGGTGATGGCAAAGGGAGTGTTTTGAGGTGCTCTGCTCAGTGGTGTTGTAGCAGGAAGGGTATGGTCTCCAAGATATATCAGATTCCTCATCTCAGAAATTACGTTATATAACAAATGGGAAGATGATCTTGGAACGACATTAAATGAAAAGGAGTGGGAAAGTATCTTTAGTAATATTTGGAAGTCATCTGTGACCACCAATTTAGTGGAAAATGGGCTCAAGGTGCTATTTAGATGGCATTTGACACCAACTCGGATACAGAAGTTATATCCTGCAGTAAGTGAAAAGCGTTGGCATGGCTGCAGGCAGGTTGCGAGTGGTTGCATATGTGGTGGAAATGTCCAGTGCTGCAAAGCTATTGGAGGAATTGTAAACGAGTGTTGGAAGAAATTATAGATTAAAGTTTCCAACAGATCCAAAGTGTTTCTATTGCACCAATAGGATGATGCACTGAGGAAGGCAAGTGTGGACTTTTTAAAATATGGAAAGATTGCAGCTTGGATGGAGATAGGCCCCTCTTTCCAGTGTAAGACTGTAGTTCACATGGTAAGGTTTTGCTGTAAATTCAGTGAATTTTATTATTTGAATAGGTTAACGGTCCTAAGGAGAGAGCAGAAAGATGTATTTGAGATTACTTGGGGAAAGTTCTGGTTGTGGGCCCAGAGGCTACAAGGACATTGAATAGTTATGGGGGGGGGGGGTATTTTACTCATGTATCTATATATGTATATAAGGAGAGGATGGGTATGTGTATGAGAGTGCCAAGAGTATTTGCTGTGTGTTGTGATTTGTATCTTGAGCTGGTGATGTTGAAATACTGTGTGGCTATATTCATGGACAACTCAATAAAAGGTTAAACACACAAAAAAAAAGATAAAATCTTAAGAGGATTTTAATAAATCTAAAATTATATTTAAAAATGTTTTTATGGTCAAATTATACAAAGTGATATACAATTACCAAAAATCAATAAAAAAAATACCAAAAAAATATGCAAAAACATAATACATACATATCGAACAAAGAAACTCCAAAGTCAAACCAAAATCCAAAACCTAGGAAATTCCCCACCCCAAACCACGTTACAACCTATAGAAACTAGAAAACTTCAAGCCATGGAGTATCAAAAGTCTCCATCAAACTTTAGATATATTGAAAATGTAGGGGACTCCAACACAATTATAAATACAGTATAGCCAAGTCTTGCACAAATTCTTGATAACACCAGGTCCTAAGACACTTACTGAATGAAAGACAGCTATTGGTCTGATGAATGTGTCTTGGCAGACCACTGCAAAGCTGCAGGGCTATTGCAAAAAAAGTCTCTGACATGAACCAGGTGCTCCTGACACAAGGAAGAAATAGTAGATAATGCCTCCTGAAAAAAACGGAGCAATCTTACTGGGCAAAATCATTTCTTCACCAACTTGTTTTATTGGAGGAGAATATTGTTCATCGTTATCTAGTTCCCTTGCTAATTATAACACCAAAACATTAATTTGGGGTCTTTATAATTTCATTGAAGTGCAATTGGATCAGGGCAGGGATTGCCTTTTGGTGCTATTGAACTTTACAGTAACCTTTCATATATTGGACCATCACATATTGCTGCAGCAATTGTATGTGATTGGGATGGGCATGTTTTATTTATTTATAAAAGCTTAAATGGTTTTGATCCTTCCACTTTATGCTTGGAACAGATTACCTGAGTTGGTACATTAGGCTCCATCTCTGGCGCTCTTCCAGTCCAGGCTAGGAACACACCTCTTCGGGGCTGCTTTGGGATCCTGATCCACTGTGTCCACCTATGTGTTTCCTTACTAGTCCCCTAGATATATCCTAGCCCGCAGTTTTTGTGTTGTCTATCTTGACTAGACTGTAAGCTCTGATAAGCAGTGACTATCTCTTCCATGTCTCTGTACAGAGATGTGTATGCCTTGTACTGCTATACAAATGATTAGTAATAGTGATCTTTTCTATGTGGACAGACATTTATTGTCCAAATGACAGAGTCACTATCTCACATCAAGCAAGTACATTTTGGTTTCCCTCAAGGCTCTAATTCATAATCGACACTTTTAATATTTATCTTGCCCAACTTTCCCATATTCTTGAGGACTTGGGGTTCTGGTTTTACTTTCTTGCCTATAACACTCAACTTACACCATTAGTACAGATCAGCAGTTATGATAGGTGGCCTGAACCGTTGCTTCCAAGGGGATTATCTTGGTTGTATGAGAAAATGGAACTGAATCCAGTCAAATGTGAAGCAAAAGGAATTACTGCATCCTATAGGCATAGCCAGGAACGCAGCAGAAGTGGAAAAACCCTCAAAGGTTTGAAGTATGGCTGCTCTATTGGATGCTGAGTTAGCATTTAACCTGCAGATTTTGGCTTTATTGACTGCTGCTCCTTAATCAGCTGTGAATTTATTTGCCAGTGCAGAATTTTCAGTAACAGCTTATTAATTAGACTTGTCAAAGTTAGACTATTGTAATTCTTTATATTGTGGCCTCACAAAAAGTAACAACTGGTAGATTAGAAATAGTGCAAAAATGCTGCTTCCAGAATTTTAGCCAGTCTAACAAATATACTCCTTAAAAAATTTGAAGTCACTAATAGACAAAAAAAAAAGGTTATACAACATATACAAATTTTTAAAAGATCCTCAGTTTGGGCAATAACACCAATACAATAGTCCTGAACACCATCAACTGTTTCGTAAAATTATTATTTTTTTTTTTTTACAAAACGTTTTATTTCAAAATTTATAAATATATCACTTTTCTGTTTTATGATATTCCACAAAAATCCCAACATGAATTCATGTTTCATTCTCACTAGAAGCCCCGCGTCAGGGGAACCATTACTGAGAATGTAAAATGCATCGTTTCAAAATCCAATGATGGCGTTAGGTGCTATGTATTGGTATTTCTATACACGTTTATATATTGTTGTTTTTGACTATTTTGACTTACTCCTTTCGAGATCATGTATTGTTTATATGTTACAGTGAGAGAATTTTAGCCAGAACAGGTAGGAGAGATCACTTTTCACCACTGATGATGGTGTTGCACTGACTAGATGAAAAAAGAGATTACTTTTAAATTGTTGTGTTTGACTTTTAAATCTGTGCATAATGCTGGCCCTGTTTATCACAGTAAGCTCCTTTAAGTTTGCTACATTCCTCTCAGTTGGGATACTTGGCATTGCAGTTTTTGTCAACAAAGAATAATTAGACCTTAACTGCTAATTAGCATTCCTGAAGGAATCCAGTCCAGTCCCTCACCTCTCGGTTGTGCTCCCCTTCCAGCAGCTTGGAGAGTGAACATGTCATCTCTTTGATGACGTTGAGTATATATATCACTGGCACCTCCCACCAGATCCAGTATTCTATTAACAAAAGCAGACTTAAAGGAGAGACAATTAAGCAATCAACTAACCAAAACTATAGCAAAAAACAAAAACTATGATCTCCTCCCCCTCTCCGAAAGGACTCCCCACACCCCCGATGATAAGGTTTACCCGAGAGTCAACTCGCTCTCGAGTTCACAGAAGAAGGCAGACAGCTCGGCCCCTCCGACGCACCACCTCTGCCCCTCCAGCGCTGAACACCTTTACGACTTAAAGACCCTGGCCTTCTGCTTCGGACCGGAGTCATCTGAACACTTCATACCAAATACATTGGGCGGGGATCAGGGACTGGACTGTAGTTCCTTCAGGAACATTGATTAGCAGGTAAGGTCTAATTATTCTTTCCTAGTCGTCCCTCCACACCAGTCCCTCACCTTGGAATGTAGCAGAGCAGTTCGAACCAAGGGAGGGACCTGCGAAACCGGCCCAAAGAACCACCCTGCTGAAAACTGCACCCCCTGCTGCCTGGGCATCCAATCAGTAGTACCTGGCCAACATATGCAAGGAGGACCAGGTTGCCACCCTACAGATATCCAGAGGCAGTACCAGACTGTACTCTGCCTACGAGGCCGCCTGGCCCCATGTAGAATGCACCCGCAGTCCCACAGGGATGGGCTTGCCGTTCAAAATGTACGCAGGTGCAATGGCCTCCCTGATCCATCTAGAAATGGAGGCCTTGACCACTGCCTCTCCTGTGAGTGGCCCTGCAAAAAGAACAAATAGTTGATCCGATTTGCGAAACAACACAGTCCTTTTCAGATAGCGTTTTAGCACCCGACGTACGTCCAAAAGATGCAGCTGAGCATCCGCAACCTCCTCCCCAATGCTCACCAAGGACGGTAGGGAGACTGTTTTATTCACATGAAACGCTGACATCACTTTGGGTAAAAAGGAAGGCACCGTCCGCAGAACTACCTTCTCCTTGGAGAAGGAAAGAAAAGGAGGCGGACAGGAAAGGGCTTGAAGCTCCAAAATCCACCTGGCTGAACAGATCACCACCAGAAACACTGCGGTAAGGATCAAGTTTTTCAAGGAAGCCTGTCCTACTGGCTCATAGGGCTCCCCCTGTCAAGGATTGCAGCGCCAGGTTGAGATCCCAGGATGGAACTATCGACCTTTGTAGAGGACGAAGGTGACTGACCACTCTCAAGAACCACCTCATGTCCTAATGCTCCCCCAGCGACTTCCCTTAGATCTTCCCCCGATAACAGGAAATCGCTGCCAATTGTACTCTCAAGGAACTGGCAGCCAGGCCCTTATCGAAGCCTGCCTGCAAGAAATCTAGGACGTCCAGAACGGTGACCTCCGTAGGGCGACTCCCAAATTCTGCGCACCAACCTTCAAAAATGCGCCAGATGCGAGCATAGGAGAGACAGGTCGACCTCTTCCAAGCTCTCAGCAAGGTCAAGATCACCGGGCCAGAATAGCCTCGCTTCAGCAGCCTCACCCTCTCAAGAGCCATGCCGTAAGCGAAAACCGATCCATCTCAGACATTCAGACTGGACCCTGAATCAAGAGGTCCTCTCGCAACGGGAGCCTCCACGGCTGATCCGCCATTAGTCTCACCAGGTCGGCATCCCATGGACGTCTTGGCCAATATGTATCTTGGCGTCTTGGCCAATATGTATCATGACGTCTTGGCCAATATGTATCTTATCTGATGTTTTGTAGTTCTATGTAAACCGCGCTGATAATAAATAGTGCGGTATATAAAAATGTTAAATAAATAAATAAATATAGAGCTATCAGAATGACCAAGCCCTGATGCACCCTCTATGCGTTGGACAACCCTGCCTATGAGAGCCCATGGGGGAAAACACATACAGTAACCCCTCCGTGGGCCACCTCTGGACCAGAGCGTCCAAGCCCTCCAACATCATTTCTCTCCTTCTGCTGTAGAAGCGACTTGCTTTGGCTAAACCCCATCTTGCCATGAGGTCCATGATGGGAGGGCCCCAATGACTCACCACCTGCTCGAATACCGCCAGACAGAGCTCCCACTCACCGTGATCCACCTGGACCCGGCTCAGGTAATCCGCCGTGATGTTTTCGATCCCTGCCACATGCACTGCCGACAAGGCCTAGGTGTGCTTCCACCCAATTCAACAAGCTTTCCGCCTCCTCCTCCAAGGAGGCACTGTCCGTGCCACCCTGACAATTGATATAGGCTATGGTGGTTACATTGTCCGTGAATCCAGCACTCGAAAGACTTGAGCGCTAGAGCCACCGCCTGCCTCTCCAACCGGTTTATTGACCACTGGACTTCCTGCGCTGACCAACGACCCTGAGCAATCTGTCCTTCGTAGTGGGCCCCCCATCTGGCCAGACTGGCATTCGTCATCAGCTGGATCCACTGGGGCGACTCTAGAGGCATGCCCCATTCCAAATTCCCTGGCCGAAGTCATCACTTGTGAACTCTCCTGGTCACAGGAGGACAGGAGAGCCTCTGACAGTGGCCGAAGCTGGTGAGACTAGCGACGGAACAGGGACCGCTGTAACGCCCTCATGTGGGCCCTTATTCAGGGGATGAGTTTGAGAGTTGCCGCCATGGTCCCCAGCACCTGAAGATAATGCCAGGCTGATGGGGCCCGCAAGGCCAAGAACAGACACACCAGCTGCTGAAGGTCCTGCGCCTGGTGAGCCGGCAAGAATACTTGGCCCCCCTCAGCTGTCAAATCTTGCCCTGAGGTACTCCAGCTCCTGTGACGGGCTCAGCCTGCTCTTGGCAAGGTTGATTACCCAACCCAGATTCCTCAAGAACTCTACTACTCTGATGGTCGCCTTCATGCTCTCTTCTTCAGTCTTGGCCCGGATCAACCAGTCGTCAAGGTATGGATGAACCATAATGCCCTCCTTGCGGAGAGCTGCCGCCACCACGACCATGACCTTGGTAAAGGTATGAGGAGCCGTGGCCAGGACGAATGGCATTGCCTGAAACTGGAAGTGACCCATTGGGACCGCAAACCGCAGAAACTGCTGATGGGTGGACGGATGGGAATATGCAGGTACGCTTCGGTGAGGTTGAGGGACATTAAGAATTTCACCATGCGCACCACCACTATCACTGATCTCAGTGTCTCCCCCTCAGGCAATGGTTGATCCACTTGAGGTGGAGGAGTATTGGCCGAAAGGAATCTTCCTTTTTGGGCACCATAAAATAAATGGAGTATCGACCGCAGTCGCACTGGTCCTTGGGCACTAAAATCACCGCTCCTAGGAGCAGAAGCCAAGACAAGGCCTCCCTTACTGCTGCCGCCTTGGCCGGGGCCCTGCAGGGAGACTGGACGAATGATGGGGCAATGGGCCGCGCCAGCTCGAGGACGTAACACACTCAGATGACTTCTAAGACCCACTGATCAGACATGACCCGGACCCAGACGAAAAGAAACTGCCGCAGACGACCTCCCACTGGCAGCACCCCTGCCTGTGCCCCCCACGCCTCACTGCGTTGTCCTAGATCATGATGAGGCAGAAGAGGAGGAGGAGGAACTAAAACCTCTATCCGCTCCGGGAAACCCCCAGAACCCTTGCCCCTTCGAGGGGAAACGTCCCCTCTGATAGAGTGCCAAACGGGAGGTCCAAAACCTCCTAATAAGAACATAGTGAGTGTCCGCAAGGTAGGCTGCTCCGGACTCAATCCTAGCAGCCTCCCCCGAGGAGTCCCCCGACTGGCCGTCAGGCTGCTGCAGATGCTGCAACCAACACAGACAGGCTCTGGCCACCCAAGCACCACATACGTACCGACACCCATAGAGTGATGGCATTCACGTCAAAGGCCTGCTTTAATAAGGCATCCAACCTCCTATCATGGGAATCCTTAAGGGCTGCGCTGCCCTCAACTGGGATAGGTATCTTCTTGGTCACCGTTGATACCGCTGCGTCCGCCCTCGGGGACCGCAGCAAATCTCTTTCCTCTTCCGTCAAGGGATACAAACGTGACATAGTCTGTGTCCCCCGGAGGCCAGCCTCTGGCACCTTCCACTCATCCTGGATCATCTGCTTGACCACCCAATGAACCGGAAATGCCTTCTGTGTCCTTCGTACCGCCTGCAGCAGTGGGTCCTCCAAGGCCTCCTCCTCCACCAGGGGCCCTACGGAGATACTGAGCACCTTTAAGGACTCTCCTATAAGCATTGGCAACTCTTCCCTGCGGAAGACATGAACAATCTGCTCTGTTCTTCCTGGTCAGGAATCTCGCCTTCCTCCAAGTCCTCATCTTCCTCCTCCATTTCCAGGTCTAGAGGCTCCTCATCCTGCGCCTCGGATGGAGGGGACAATTCCCCCCCGCCCCCGTCGTTCCCGAGCTTGGGATGTTTTGCAGACTCTAACATAAGACTCATGTCTCTAGAACCTGCCCTCCACTTTGTTGCGCGCTCCCTGCTGGCACAGGCAGAATGCCTTGTGCAGAAGCAAAACGAACTCGAGAAAAAAGGCTCCCCCCCTGCCCCCTCCTTCACCCCTCTGAGAAGAGGAGGATCTAGGGGGGTCTGTGGCCAGGAGGATACCCCTATCTCCGGGGATGGAGGGCTCCCTGCACCACCCTCGCTCTCCGCGGACTCTCTCTGCTCCTGAGATAAAGTAAGAGAGCGTTCTTGACTCGCACTTGCCTTGAGACCTTGTTCCAGCGATGCTACCTCCAAGACACACCCCCTGCACACACCAGCGTCGGACACCGCCTCTCGGCTTCAGAATTCCTTTAAATGTACCCCCAGGCAGGTTGAGTCCAAGGGCAAGGCCAGAGGAAGCAAACTATTCTCCCGCACTCTATGCTTCTCCTTGCTACCTCCTCTTATAAAGCTATATTAAATATATATAGATATATAAAATAAAAGAGAGAGTGTACTATCTCTACAAAATAGCTTTCCCCTTCTTTGTTCTTTTTAGAAAGCTAAATGAAATAAGAAAATTCTTGCAAGAGGTGAAAGACCACACCAGCCACCCCCCCCCCCCAAGCAAAAGCAACCCACCAGGAAAAAGGAGACGGCCCCCAGAGCCGCAAACCACGTGAAAAATACCAGCCGACTGCAAACCCAATCGACTGCAAATCCACAAAAGGCAAGAAAAAAAGACCTGATGATCATGCGGTCGGCAGCCACATGGCTCTCTTACCTCCCCACGCAGTCTGCCGATCCGTGCAAGTAGTAGAGCCGCTCCTGCAGCCTCGGACCTCTGCCGGTGATGGCCTGCTTTCCCGCCCACACACTCAGCTACCACGGAGCTTCACCGTGAGGGGGAAGGGCCTGCAGCACACTGCTTCTCTGCACGGGCTTCTTCCACAGCGGCTCCTCATCAGATTACAGGGCTGGGAGCCGCTTCAAGGCCCAGGCTGTCTTCGCTTGCTCCTCTCCCCAAAGCCTCCTTCTTAACCGGCCCGACAGGAGACAGACTGGGCAGGGGGGGGGTCCCTTCCCCTGCCCTAAGCGCTTCCTGCCACTCACTCACCAAAGAATAGGAGGGCCGGCTGGAAGGCACAGAGAAAGGGAACTAAGGAAGGCTAGAGCAAAAGAAGCTAAGAAAAATAAAGCTCAAACTGCCCTTTCCTTAACTGTCTGTCCAGGAAGCCTACACTGTGGCTTACTGCTCCCTCCAGCTTCTTGGAGACTGAGCATACTGGGTCTGGTAGGAGGTGCCAGTGGTATATATACTCGGAGTCAAAGAGATGACATGCTCAGTCTCCAAGCTGCTGGAAGGGGAGCACAACCCGGGAGGTGAGGGACTGGACTGGAGGGACGACTAGGAATGCATTCTGAAAGTATTAAGTGATAAGTATTTTCATAACAAGGTCCTAAAATTTGGAATATGTTGCCAGTAGCCATTCAGAGGGAACTAAACTATGTGGATTTTTAAATGAAGTTAAAACATGTATTTGTGTAGTTTAATTTAAGAAAAAAGGAATGATATGGACCATTTATAGACTGAAGTAACCAAGGTTAAGGGGAGAATATATATTATTATTACTACTGTGTGTTATTTGGAGCTTTTGTATTTTTATAAGTTATGACTGAATTTTGTTATTTACTTTGCTTTGATATTTTATTTAAATTGAAAGTGAATAATCACATTGAAGAACTAAACTAAGGACAAAAGGTCCCTCTAATATTTAGATGTATTCCCTTTAAAGTTTTCTAGAATGCTAAAACAAAACCATTAACAAGGGAAGGACACATGCTTTTCTAGGTTGGCCAAAGGGAATGACCAGAAAATTCTGCATTAACTGCAGCTTTTAATGTCACCGTCTTAGGCATTTCCACTCAGAGTGCATTACAAAAGTACAACTGTGGTAAGATGAAGGCCAGAATAATGATTCTTAAGTGGTAATGATCCAAATATGGTCTCATCTGTTAGACCACATGTAAATGATAATTACACTTATCTGATTACACTTATCTGATTATTATCTGATTATTGTAGTTCCTTGAGTGACGACAGTTCAGTCCTCTATTTCTGGGTTGTGCTCCTCCTCCTGCAGCTTGGAGACTGGGCATGTCAAATTTATGACATCACTGGATGGAGTCTGCTGGTGTCTCCCATCAGCCCAGGTGAACTATTGACAAAGCATACTCAACAGAGCAACAAATAAGTAGCTAACATATAACCTTCAACCTTATTAATCCCTTATTATCAAAACAGTAAACTTTGCCCCGTACCGTTTCCTCCTGCCTTCTTCAGAACAAAGAGAGAACAAAGAACCAAGAGATAAATAGACAGAGCAGAACTAGCAAACAGGATTTCTCAAAATTTATACCTACCTGTAAAGGCATAACTTCCTCACTGACGTTTCACTACCAACGACACCACCCCGGGCGGGATTGAGGACTGAACTGTCGTCACTCAAGGAACTACAATTACCAGGTAAGTGTAATTATCATTTCCTTATCATTCCTCCAGTTCAGTCCTCAACTTCTGGGATGTAACAGAGCAGTGTTCATTGGGGGGGACCCTTATAACCGGCCCGCAAGACTGCCGAACCGAAACAGTCATCACTTGCTGCTAGCACATCAAGGCGATAGTGCTTACTGAAGGTATGGAGAGACGACCAGGTAGCCGCTCTACAGATGTCCCCTGGCGGAACCAAGCTACATTCCGCCCAAGAGGCAGCCTGCGCTCTGGTAGAGTGAGCCCGCAACCCTGGCGGAACCGAATGCCCTTGTACCAGATACGCCGAGGCAATCGCTTCTCTGAACCATCGAGAAATGGACGCTTTCACCGCTGCCTCCCCTTTCAGACAACCACCGAACACCACGAAAAAACAGTCAGATTTGCAAAAAGGTTCGGAAACTTTCAAATACTGCCGCAACACCCGTTTGACATCCAATAGGCGCAAAGTGCGATCGGACGCGGAGTCCTCCCCTGCGGCCCAAACCGGCAGCAACACCGTCTGATTTAGATGAAAAGGGGAAACGACCTTTGGCAAAAAGGATGGTACCGGACGCAAAACCACCTTTTCTTTCGAAAACTGCAGAAAGGGTTCTCTACAAGACAACGCCTGGAGCTCCGAAATCCGTCTCGCAGAGCATATGGCCACTAAAAACACCATTTTTAAAGTTAAATCTTTCACCATAGCTTGAGGTAATGGCTCAAAAGGCTCCTTCACTAACACCCCTAAGACCACATTAAGATCCCACGGAGGTACAAAGATTAGACAAGAGGGCCTAAGTCTAGTCACCGCTTTCAAGAATCGCAATACATCCGGATGGGACCCCAAGGGACTATGCTGTACTTTGCCCCTATAGCAGGCCAGAGCCGCCAACTGCACTCTCAACGAACTGGCTGCTAAACCTTTCTCAAATACATCCTGTAGGAAACTCAACACCACGGGTACGGAGGCTGTGGCTGCGCGGGTTTACCGCCTTGAACATCAATCCTTAAAAATACGCCAGACCCAAACATATGTCAGCGAGGATGACCTTTTCCTAGCTTGAAGCAGTGTCGCGATTACCGATCCCGAGTATCCTCTTTTCTTCAGCCGCGCCCTTTCAATAGCCAAACCGTAATCGAGAACCGATTCACTTGAGGCATGCAGAGCAGACCTTGGCATAGGAGATCTTCCGAGACCGGCAACCGCCACGGCTCCCTGTCCAGCAGTCGAACGAGATCGGCATACCACGGCCGTCTCGGCCAGTCTGGGGCAACCAAGAGCACTCTGCCGCGATGAGCTTCGATTTGCTGTATCACGCGGCCTATCAGCGCCCACGGAGGGAAGACGTAGAGAAGACCGTATGCCGGCCACGACTGCATCAGGGCATCAAGACCTTCCGACATCCTTTCCCACCGCCGGCTGTAAAACCAACTCGTCTTCGCGGAACGAAAGGTCGCCATGAGATCCATGATCGGCGGCCCCCATCTGCGGACTATTAGAGCAAACACGTACGGATGCAGCTCCCATTCCCCATCATCCACCTGCACCCTGCAGAGAAAATCCGCTGCCACATTGTCCTTTCCTGCAATGTGCACCGCCGATAACGCCGGCAGACATTGTTCCACCCAAGTGAACAGCAGCTCTGCCTCGTCTTCCATGGCCGCACTGCCTGTGCCGCGCCCTGCCGATTGATGTAGGCTACTGTTGCGGAATTGTCTGACAGCGCTCGACCTGTTGTTTCTAAGGTCTGCAGCGCCAGAAAAACCGCTCTCAATTCCAGACGGTTGATCGACCAGCCACTCTCTTGGGGCGACCACATGCCTTGCGCAAAGAGGTCTCTGCAATGGGCCCCCCAGCCCGCAAGACTCGCATCCGTCAGCAGGGGGAGCCATTCCGGCTGCTCCAGGGGCATCCCTGCCTGAAAGGATCCGGGACGGATCCACCACCGCAGGGATTGCCTGACCCAGAGAGGACAGGGAAGACGCTTGCTCAACGAGTCGTTCTGATGCGACCAGCGGCAAAGGAGGGCTCGCTGTAGGGGCTGCATATGAAATCTGGCCCAGGGAACAGCCTCCAAAGTCGCCGCCATTGTGCCTAACACCTGAAGGTACTCCCACGCAGACGGTGCCGGGGCGGATCTGAACATGCGGACCAGGCGCTGCAGCCCTAGCGCACGGCGACGCAGAAGAAACATGAGACCGTTCCGCGTGTCAAACCGCACTTCCAGATACTCGAGATTCTGAGAGGGCACCAAGCGGCTTTTGGCCGGATTGATCACCCAGCCAAGCCCCTATAGAAACTTCACCACCTTGGTTGTAGCCTGGACGCTTTCGGCCTCTGACTTCGCCGGAATCAGCCAGTCGTCGAGATAGGGATGGCACTAGCACTCCTTCCTTCCACAGCGCCGCCGCCACCATCACCATCACCTTAGTGAAGATCCGCGGCGCCATTGCGAGTCCGAAGGGCAACGCTTGGAATTGATAATGCCCCCATGGAAGGGCGAATCGCAGCCACTTCTGATGGGCGGCTCTGATTGGAATATGCAGGTACGCTTCTGTAAGATCCAGGGAGGTCAAATACGCCCCTTTGCACACTGCCACAATCACCGACCTCAGGGTTTCCATTCGGAAATGCGGCACGCACAGACACCGATTCACCCCCTTGAGATCCAAGATAGGGGGCAGGGAACCGTCCTTCTTTGGTATGACGAAATAAATTGAGTATCGTCCCATACCATAATCTGTTAACGGGACGGGCACAATCACCCCCATGAGCAAGAGCCGATCGAGGGTATTGTGGATCTCCAGAGCTTTTTGCGGACATCTGCAGGGCGACATCACAAAGGAATCCCGGACCGGTCTTGCCAATTCCAGCACATAGCCCTCTCGAACAATTTCCAAGACCCACCGGTCGGTCGTTATTTGGGCCCAGGTAGAAAGAAACCCCCGAAGCCTCCCGTCTAAAGGTTGTCTTTCCACCGGGACCCACCAGCCTTCATTGGGGTTTGCGGAAGGCCGGGGCGGGCGTCATAGAGAAGTCTCTACCTGTTCCCCTAAACCCACGAAACCCCTGGGCTCTAGAAGCAAACCTTCCCCTCTGCAAGCCACCCAGCCAGGAGGCCCGGAATTTTCTGAAATCCCTATACTGCCCACGAAAGGCCGGCAAAGACCTTCCTGGCTTCAGCTTATCCTCCGGGAGCCTACCCCCTTTAGACTCCCCTAATTCCTTGACCAACTTGTCAAGATCATCCCCAAACAACAACTTGTCCTTAAAGGGAAGCTTGCTGAAACGCGATTTAGGCGAACCATCGGCCGCCCAATTCCTCAACCAGAGGGATCTACGCGCGGCAACCAAAGACACCATGTTGTTAGCTAGCGCTCTAATCAAGTCATAATGCACATCCGCTAGATATGCAGAGCCGGATTCCAACCTATCCAGTTCCACCCCACTCTCTTGATCCAACTGAGGGGACTGCCTCAAGCGTTGGGACCATCTGAGGCAAGCTCTTGCTACCCAAGCTCCACAAATGGAAGCCTGTAAGACAACGCATGTGCCTCAAAGGACTGCTTCAACAAACCATCTACCTTCCTATCCTGCGCATCTTTTAACGCCGTGCTTCCCTCTACCGGGATAGTGGTCTTCTTGGTGACCGCCGACACTGCTGTATCACTGCGGGGAGAACGAAACCGCTCTTTGTCCTTATCCGCTAGGGGATACAGCCTGCTCATAGTTCTAATTCCTCTGAGTCCTAACTCTAGTTGATCCCACTCATCCTGGAACATCTTGTCCACCACGCGGTGAACGGGGAACACTATTTGCGCTTGCCGCACCACTTGGATGATAGGATCTTCCACACTATCCTCCTCAGTCGACTGTGCAGCCGCCAAATTCAACGTCTGGAGGGACTCCATAATAAGAGCAGTCAGCTCTTCCCTCCAAACACCCGAATGATCTTCGCCTGATCCTCCGGCTCCTGAATTTCCCCTTCTTCCAAGTCGGCTATCTCCGCCTCCAGATCAGGGTCAGCCTTGACCGTTTCATTGCCCTCCATATCGGATGAGGACAGCTCACAAGGCCGAGACCTCTTTGAGGGTCTCGGGGAAACACTACCCTTCCCGGCCAGCTTAGGCTGCTGCGTGGTTGCAGCCCACGACGAGGAGTCCGGTAGCTTCCCCTGACGCCTCATGCAGAAAGCCTGATGCATGAGCAACACGAAGTCTGGACAAAAGTCTTCCAGTTGCGGCCCGGCCCCCAGGCCTGGCATCGCCGCCGGCAGCCCAACGTTTACTTCCTGGCCATTCCCTGAGGTAGAGGCCCCCAGGGCCTCCCCGTCAAGTGCCACCATCGCCAGCTGTGGCTCAGGGCTAGCCTTAGCTTCCATCTGCTGTTCCACATCAGTGGACACCATAGCGCAACCTCTGCAAATTCCAGAATCCGCTACAGTCCCCCTGCGTGTGCCGCAGACCACACACTGCGGTCGAGACGCCATCCGTAGCCCGCCTCACTCCTGGGGATACCAAGAATGACTGTCTTATTATCATCTTTTTTTTTTACCAGGACGGCAAAGACAAGAACCTAGGAATATAGGGGGATATAGGGGAAATTTCCGAGCCTCCGGGCTCAACTTATTTGCTGCTTTAATTAATTATTTATTCAATTTTTTAATTACCTACTCCATAGGGACTCCCTCCAATCACCCCGCCAACCTCTCAACGGGCCGGAGGGTACTCAAAATGCCAAAATGCACCTAAGCCCCTTAGAAAAGTAAGGGAGGCAGCCCCCCAGTCGCAAGGTAATCAAGCCTCCCCCACCGGAGCAGTACTACACCGTAGCAGCCCCACCGGAGCCCTGCCACGCGGCAGCCACGCTAACAAAATAGCCGCCACCGCAACTGCTGACAGAAAAAGGGCGCCAAAACGCGAGGCAGAGAAGCCGGCAGTTTTATCGCCCGGATTCAGCCCGCCGCAGAAAAGAAAAACTTGAAGAAGCAGGCATTACAATAGAACTTTAATCTAACTCACTGATCTTCAACTGGGCTCCAGCCCGCGCGGTTCTACTGTCCTCCGTGCCAAGCTGAGAACTGCCAGATGAGCCTCCCGTCAATGTGCCGCTGCTCCAGGGCAGACCTCAGCTGTCAGAGCAGCTGGAGAATTTCCCTGTGTTCCTGCTACAGAGCTCTCCTCCATCCCGTCTAGGAGGAGAGATCTGAACATCTGAGCCCACAGCCCTGCAGAAAGGAGGTAGACAGGAACCGGCACCAGAGGCAAGGCTTTCCTATTTGTTTCTTTTTTTTTTTTTTTTAAATAAACAGTGTTAAACTAAACTTAAAGGCAAAACCACCAAATTAAAATGAAAATTTAGAGTGCTCTACCCTAAGCTACCCTAGTGCTCCTTATCTGTTCCTCAAGTGAGCCCAGGACCTAGGCTCACTACGTCCTCCTGCTGCAAGGAGACTGGACACACTGGGGCTGATGGGAGACACCAGCAGACTACATCCAGTGATGTCATAAATTTGACATGCCCAGTCTCCAAGCTGCAGGAGGAGGAGCACAACCCAGAAGTAGAGGACTGAAATGGAGGAACGATAAGGAACAAAACACATGTATTGCTACATTGGTCACATAAGTCTCAGCAGTAAGGCTTAAGTGAAGCAATGACAAATTAGATAATGCGGATGGGGTATGCCATAATCACAGAACATCCATCTGTATTCTATGGAGCTTCAACTTATTCCTAAATATCCAAGATGATATGGCAGATAAAGAAATTTCCTTAGCAAAGGATCCATTACCTGTCATTCCTGTCATTACACAGCCGATATTTTCCGTTATTCTGAATAAATGAGTAACTGTGTTGGAATCCAACAGCTTGTCCTATAGAAGGCAATTAAAAAACACTTTGAAAAATTTGTGTCTCAACTGTCCATTCTCTCTTTCAGTAACATAAAGATTACTCATAAAGATTAAACATGAACTTGCATTCATCAGTTAAACTACCACTGGGAAATATTGCAGATTTTTCAACTAAATGTCAAATACTATATTTTGGCTGTCCTAATCCTATTATGTTTGAAGTGTATAGCATAAAAAGCCATGTTCTTTTATACAGCAAAGCTACTTCTATAAAAATCAATTCACCAGGTAGAAGTCAATTTCCTTCAGGGAGAAGCTGCCAAGAGCATGGGTTGTGTGATGCAAGGACACAATGATAGCATTTGATGATGAGAAGAAAAGAGCTGGTAAGAGGTTTAGATACTAGATGAGTTGATAATCAGAATGTCTCAATGAAAGCTACAAATTAAAAAAAAAAAAAAAATTGGAGTAGCACAAAGGAGGTTCAACAGTCTGATGCACCCAGCTCATATGCCACTATGAGCCCAATTCTGAATGGGGCATGTCCGGACAGCCCCAAGCAGGACCCGATTCTGTACTGCGGGAATAAAACGTTCCTGCAGCATACAGAATTGGGCCAGAAGATGGCCCGGCGTGCCCCTGCATGCCTGCGGGGATGTTCTCCCCACAGGCTTCCCTGGCGCACTCCTCTCTTTCCTGCTGCCCGATCCACTGCTGGCCAGCCGGGGCCTGGCGGTGGGGACACCCCTGCACCCAGCCCCGGGGTAGGGGGATCTCTGGCACCAATCACATCATTACTGCTGCTTATTCTACCTTCAAGGTGGAATAAGCAGCACGTCCCCCATGACCCCGAAGGTGTACAGGGTTGTGACCGGAATCTGACCTGATGTCCTGCTTCCTTGATCCACCCCTGCTCCGCCCAGACCCCACTCCCTCCCACCAGCTCTCCCTGTCCTGCTGCTCTAGCCATGCAGGGAGAACTGGAGGGGGAATAGGGGTAGGACGGCCTGCGGGACTTGTCTCAGAATCAGGCCCTATATATGCCTGTTGCCTTGAGTAAAATCTTACTGGCTGGAAGAAGCAGGATGGTTGTGGCAGCCATTTCTGTTGCCAATTTTACTTACGGGAACTTTTTTCTGTGTGACCATTACAGCACAGTCTTTTCCACGCACAGCTACCGATGTAAGGCCACCTTGGTTGATTGCCTTAAAGGCATATTCTGCAAGACACAAAACAGCAGGCACTATTAAAATGGGTAAAAGTATCCCAGTTCTAAAAATATATTATTTTATTTAACTAGTCTTATATACAGCTTTTATACCAGTCAAAGGCAGTGTACATTCAGGTACTGTATATATATTTTCCCTTGTCCCCGAAGAGCTCACAGTCTATGTTTTGTACCTGAGGCAACGGAGGGTTGAGTGGCTTACCCAAGGCCACAAGGAACACCTGTGGGACTAGAAACCCCAGTCCTTCCGAGACAAATTTGCTGTCCTCTAGTGGATTTGAACCCCTGGCCCGAGGTAACTTGCCCCAACCACCAGGCCATTCCTCCCTCTCTCTTGGAACTAATGATGAATGGTGCCATTTTAATATTATTTCCTCAATTAAAACAGTTTTAGAACTGGCCTAGATTGGCCACTGTTGGAAACAGGATACTGGGCTTGATGGACCTTGGTCTGACCCAGTATGGCATATCTTATGTTCTTATTGTATGCAAAAAATCAATAGAGGAAAAACCATGAGAGTTCCCTCTGTAAATTGCTTTCAGAGAGCTAATTAGCTACTTGCAGGCCACACTCTTCAGTCCCATCCCATTCATTACATTTAGCAGACACTACTACCAAAACATCCCATAGCAACTTACAAAAACAATCAATCAATCAATCACTAATGCATCTTAAAGCCATTAATTACAAAAATAGTCAAATACCATAAAATCAATTGCAGGCGCCATCTCCAGACATCCCAGCCCTCCTCATTAAAGACAGATTTTCATACATTTACAAAACCGTAAAATGTTTGACAACAACTTAATTTCCAAAGGCAATGAGTTTCAAAAGATGGAGTCACCACAAATCTATTCTGAGATGAACGAAAGACCCAGGTTGGGGAATATTCCTGCACCATTTCCTGCAAGCAACTGGGAGCCAGCCCAATTAAAATCTTAAAAATCAGTACAAAAATTTAAAAATTGGCATCTCATTTTCACCAAAATGCATCGACTGATATACTCCCTACAGTTGTGGTCAACATTATTGGCACTCTTGCAGTTCAACCCCTTAATGTCCAATATCTCCTAATAAAAAAAAAAAAGTGGCCAGTGAAATGGCTTTGGACTATATATGCATACATATGGCACAAAACAGCTGCCTGAGACTGTCAGAAAAAACATCATCACCAAACATCAAACTTCAAAAGGTGTACAAGGCCATCTCCAAAGACTTAAGGATTCCTGTCTCTACAGTTCGCAATGTTTATTGAGAGATTTTTTGCTCATGGAATGGTCAATAACCTCCCAAGACATGGTGGGAAGAGGAAAATTAATCCTAGAAGTCTTCAAAAGTGAGAGCGTACTGTTGGAAAAACACCATATACAATATCCAAACAGTTTAAGGCTGACCTGGAGCAATCTGGAGTGGTGGTTTTTACCTGTACCATACACTGTGCACTAAACAAAAGACTTCATGGGCAAAAGCCAAGGAGGACCCCACTGTTAAAAGACAGACATAAAAAGGCATGCCTGATCTTTGTCCAAATCCACCTTGAGAAACCACAATCCACCTGGGAAAATGTTTTGTGGACAGATGAAACCAAATCTGAGCTCTTTGGCAATGCAGACCAGCGATACATTTACAGGCGAAGTAATGAAGCTTATAAAAAAAAAACCACACCATTCCTACAAATATCCTAAATATGGTTGAGGTTCCATAATGTTATGGGACTGTTTTGCTACCTCAGGAACTGGAGGCCTGGAACGTATTAAAGAAATCATGAAGTCAGAGGACTACCAAGGTATTTTGGAGCGAAATGTGCTACCTACTGTCAGAAAGCTAGTTCTGGGTCAAAGATCATAGGTCCTCCAGCAGCACAATGATCCAAAATATACATTCAAAAGGTACAAAAAATGCTTAAAAGGTAAAAATGGACTGTTTTAAACTGGCCAATTGAGAACCTTTGGAAAGAGCTGAAATCTGCCATTGGTAAAAGGAATCCTGGAAACATTCATGAGCTGGAACAAATCACAGTTGAAGCGTGGGAAAAAACTACCAGCAGACAGATGCACAAAACTTCTAGATGGCTACAAGAAATGTTTGGAGGTTGTCATCACTGCCAAGGGTTGCACAACCAAATATTAGTGAAGGGTGCCATTCAAAAAGTACCATTTTCTGGAGGCGGAGCCTAGCGGGGAAGCGAGATGGACGCATAGGCGATTAGCTCCTGCAGACCCACTGAAATATCCCTGTTTTAACTACCTTTTCGCCTCGGCAATCTTGGGGTGCTTTCCCTTGTTGGACTGTGCTGGAGAGGATCCTGCAGGATGGCGGCAGGGAAGCAGTCCAAATTGGATTTTGCCTCAAGTGGGAGCGCGGGTTCCAAGCGGGCCAAACAAGACCCCCCTTCCCCCGTCAAGATGGCGCCCGGGCGAGATGCCGACGAGGGGAGGAATGAAATCTTGGCGGAGCTTCGGGCGATGAGAGCAATGATATCGGCAAACGGAGACACTTTGCTACAGATGCAGGCCGACATGCATGAGTTTAAGGAAAGAACGCAGGGGCTTGCTACACGAGTGGAACAGATGGACGGCATGGTGCTTGCGCACGAGGACCGCTTGCAAAAACTGACCAGAACTTTGAAAAAGGTAAATTTACTGGAGACGCACTTCGAAAACTTATCAAACAGGTCTCGGAGAAATAATATCAGAATTGTCGGTATCCCTGAAGGAGCGGAGGGATCAGATGCAATCAGCTTCATAGAAAAAGTCCTACCTACTCTTCTCCGAATAACTTTCAGCAAGCCGCTGGAGATAGAGCGGGCGCATCGCATACCCACGCACACGGGCGGACACAGCCCGAGACCTCGGCCCCTAATTTTTTGCCTACTAAGGCATCAGCAGGCCATGCAAATCATGGCCGCGGCAAGGGCGATGGCATCGGTGTCTTTTGAGGGGCATAGAATCTCCTTTTTCCCAGATCTCTGTAAAACAACGATGGATAAAAGGAAAAAGTTCCTGGATCTACGACCACGCCTTCAGCAGTTACAAGCGAAGTACGGCTTATTTTATCCGGCGCGTTTCAAAGTGACTTTGGATAATCAAACGAAGTCATTCGGGGATCCTGAGGGACTTTTGCATTTCATAGAAGAGCAAGAAGCACTGAAAATGCATACGGAAAATGGTCCATAGCTCCAGATAAAGAAAGACTTTCTTTCTCATTCTGTGCAAGTACCTTTCTTGATCTGCACTGGGATGGTATTTGTATGGTATGGTGGCTGTCTTGGTTGCACTGTGGGGAGGTCTTTTCGGGTGCTGGCAAGTATCTTATTGCTTAAGATTTCTGTGGGGGGGGGGGAACAGATCATGTTAATGTAATGATTATAGTATATTCTGGTCTTTATGTCACACTACAGTAGACCTTGTGCTGTTACCTGTTTACAATATGATGGTTTCCTCTTCTGCTATGTCCCCTTTTCTCTCACTTGAGTTGTTGGGGCGATGTAAATATTGGGTTGGGCGGGTGCTGCTGTGCTTCTTTCTGGCCTTTCACGCTGTCTCACCCACTATTGCTGTTCCTATATAGGGGAAAAAGATCGAGGCGCTGCAGACAAATAGGGGTTTCTCTTTTTTCTTTTGGGGTAACTCACAGGTTCACAGGTTGAATGTGATTGTGACCATGGAGAGGTTGATACATCTTACTCAATACTCTGATGACAGCACTTCCCTTTAAAATCCTATCTCTGAATGTGAAGGGAATTCAGCACCCTGCAAAAAGGAGGAAGATCTTAGTGTATGCCCAGCAGCAGAAAGCAGATTTTCTCCTCCTTCAGGAAACCCACTTGTCATCTAAGGAGTCTCTGAAGCTAGGCTCCAAGCACTTCAAGCTGGTTGCCCATTCCCCTGCTCTAGGGAAAAAAAATGGAGTAGCAATATTAGCCAGAGGACGGATTCCTTTCCAGATCTTGTCCGCCAGGGCGGACAAGGAAGGGCGCTGGGCTAAAGTGCATGTAGCTCTGGGAACTAAACAATTCGTCATTGTCAATGTATATGGCCCTAACAGGGATCAGCCTGCTTTTTTCCGTTCCCTGGCAGGAGTGATACAGGAAGATGCTGGGCACCCACTAATCCTTGGGGGCGATTTCAATCTGGTTCTGGACCCCCTATTGGACTGCAACCCCAGTCGCCCACGAAGTGGTAGAGCACAGATAATGCTTCGATCGCTTATGCAAGAACTCGGGCTTGTGGACGTTTGGCGAATCCTATTCCCGAAGGAAAGGGACTACACGTTCTTCTCCTGCCCGCACGGTTCGTACTCCAGGATTGACTTCTTCTTGATCTCCAGATCGCTGATTTCAGAAGTCTGTGGAGCTAGTATCCTCAGTACCCATATCTCCGACCATGCGGCAATACTGCTGGAACTCAGCCATGGCGAAGCCTTGTCCAAGCAGCGACTTTGGTCCTTTAACAGAACCCTGCTCGGAGAGGCGGACTTCCAGGCAACCATGAGACAAGTTATAGAGGAGTACTTTGCCCATAATAAGCAAGAGGATTCATCTAACTGGGCATGGTGGGAGGCTTTCAAAGCCTCGCTTAGAGCGCGTATAACCAGTTTCAGCATATCTAAAGCTAAGATGGCGCAAGCGAAGCTTCAAGATCTCGATCAACAGATTAGAGCAGGCGAAAGACTGCTACAACGACGCTCCGATACAAGCATCCTGAACCATATACAGAAGTTAAGATATCAGTATAATACGATAATGAGCACAGAAGTGGAGAAGAGCCTGTTTGAGAGTCGTGTTCGGTACCACATAGACAGCAACAAGGCGGGCAAGCTGCTGGCTGCCAAGTTGAAGGCCCCCCGTACCAGATCGCACATAACACACATCTTGGACGCCCAGATGAACCCCTTGACCACCAGTTCTGGAATTGTGTCAGCATTTCGGTCATTCTATGAACAACTGTATACCTCTGAGGTAAAGTTTGACCCTAAGGCCTGTGAAGATTTGTTAGCTAAGGTCACACGGCCGACTCTGCAGGAACAGCAGAAACTGATGCTGGCGGAGCCCCTGACTATTATTGAACTGCGGGAGACACTGGCTGATATGCAGACCGGCAAGGCTGCAGGCCCGGATGGGTTACCGGTAGAACTCTACAGAACGTTTGCGGATGAACTGCTCCCGCAGCTCCTAAAATATTATGCTCACTTTCTCTCCCATGCCCAGGGGACTGGGGCTTTTGCTGAGGCAACCATTGTGGTGCTAGAAAAACCCGGGAAGGATCCAACCGCAGTTGGGAACTACCGGCCCATCTCCCTTCTCAATGCTGATTACAAGCTGTTCTCAAGCGCCTTGGCTCGGCGTTTAAATAAGGTGCTGCATCTGTTAATTCATCCTGACCAGTGCGGATTTGTATCGGGACGATCTACGGCTGACAATGGCCGCTTACTATGTGCTGTGCTGGAAAGGACTCAGAACATGGCTGACCCTGTATTGGGCCTCTCCATAGACGCGGAAAAGGCCTTCGATAGACTCGAGTGGCCTTTTCTGTATCATGTTCTAGAGTGGTTTGGACTGCCACACGAGTTCATCGCTATGGTACGGATCCTCTACGAAAGCCCCAAAGCTCGAATCCTAGCTAATGGTATCCTCTCTCCACCCTTTCAGCTACGGCGTGGCACGAGGCAGGGATGTGCTCTTTCTCCGCTGCTATTCAACCTTGCCCTGGAGCCTTTGGCCTTGCTAATTCGCCAATCTGATGAGATTCATGGTGTGGCGGTTGCTGATCTTCATGTTAAACTGTCCGCTTATGCAGACGATCTATTGGTTTTCCTCCTACCAGACTCCATTCCGCCACTTCTGCATCTGATTTCCCTATACTCTCAGCTCTCAGGATACAAAGTGAACTGGGCGAAAACCGTGGCCTTCCCGATGAATAAGTGGGCGAGTCCCTCTCTGGTCGATACGTTCCGATTTCAATGGGAGCCTACTGTTATAAAATATCTGGGAGTATTATACTCTGCTTCCATTGATGACACTATGCGCCTGAATACTGAAAAGCTGCTGGAAATAGCTCGCTCCTACACTCTGTCATGGTCCCCACTTCACCTCACTTGGTGGGGTCGGATGGAAGCCATCAAAATGACTCTGGTGCCTAAGATAAATTATATTCTGAGTATGCTCCCCGTTTTCTTCCCCCTTACTGTGTACAAGGCTCTGGAACGGATTATGAGTATTTTTCTCTGGGCTGGGAAAACTCCTAGAATTGCTCTAAAGAAACTGAAAGCTGCCAAGTCTGCTGCTGGAGTATATTTCCCTGATTTTCTGTGGTACCACAAAGCTTTTCTCCTGAAGCAAGGTTTCCTTTGGGCCCTGAGTGAAACTTTGGAACGTAAGCCCACCTGGCTCCAGTTGGAGGAACGCTTAGTTGCCCCCTGCCCCCTCAGGTTGCTTATGGGGATGATTCACCCAGAGACTTCTGGCGTCGGGAGAGTGATAGCCTCAACCCAGATGGTGTTTCGGTCATTCCTCCCCATCATTGCACATCGCAACACGCCCTCTCGGTCAGTGCCCATCTGGCTCAACCCAGATTTCAAGATCGATAAAAAGGTCTGTTGCTGGGCGAGCTGGCAAAGCCTAGGAGTGTGGACTGTCGGCCAGCTAATGGAAAATGCAGCATGGAAGTCCTTTACCGCACTTCAGCAGGAATTTGGCTTACCGTCCACTTGTTATTTTCAGTGGCTACAGCTACGGCACTGTCTCAGCAAGGCGTTACCACCCCTAGCGAGCCTGACCTGCTCTTGGGGATTGCAGAGGGTGGTTGAAGAAATTACTGCTACGAAAGGCGTCGCCTCCTGTATTTATGCCATGTTTGTAGATCACTTCGCCCCAGGCAACCTCGGGCTGCGTCGCATATGGGAAGAGGCGGCACAACTTACGCTGTCGCCGCTGGAATGGAAGAAATTCTGGAGTTTCTCGGTCCGCGCATCGAGATCTGCGGCTCTTGTTCAGTCGATGTTCTTCTTGGCGCACAGGGCCTACATCACCCCTAATACTTTGAGTAAATGGAATAAGAATGAAAGCAAGCTGTGTTGGGCCTGTCACGACACGGTGGGCACGTTACGACATATGTTGATAGAATGCCCTCTCATTCAGAGGTTTTGGACGAAGGTATGGGACCAGATCCAGCGCGTGCTGAAGTTCCGGGCTAACTTGTCCTGGCAAATAATTGCTTTTCGGAATATTGCGAAGATCCAAGACCTGGACGTAAACAATTACTTCCTTCTCAATTTTATGTTAATGGTGGCAATAAAACTTATTCTGACACGCTGGAAGAACCCATGTAAGCCTACCTATCAAGAATGGTGGAATCAACTGTGTTTGTTTGCCAAGTATGAAAAGGCCTCTGACAGAATCCTAGGCATGAAGGGCAGAGTGTCAAACCTCTCCAAATGGTCAGCATTAGATCTCTTTACCGGTATTACCTGCTAGCATTGTACTGCTTTACCTGTTGAGTGTTCTCTGTCATATAACAGTCATATGAGCTCAAGGCCCCGGGTTGCTCCCTTTTTTTTCTTTTTGTTTTCTCCCTTTCCTTGGTTGTCTGCAGCGCTTGGGGGGGGGGGGGGAAGGAGTTTTGGGGGTTCCTTGCTCTCTTTTCCCCGGCTGTTTTATGACCATGTTGTATGACTCCTATAGAGTCGGGGCTGTTCTAATTGTTATAGTTTAATGTTTGTTCTTATGGGTGTGAGGATAGTGTGTATGGGAGAGGGGCATACTGTGATGCTTATGTACCCTTTGTATTTGTTATATTCCTGCTAACAGCATTGTATGCCTGCTCTATGTTCCTTTGTGATGTACCCTGATATATTCAATAAAACTTTATAAAATAAAAAAAATAAAAAAAATAAAAAAGTACCATTTTCTATTCTGTGCCTATGAAAAAAAATTATTGAATAAGACTCATGGTCATTTTCTCCTTCTCCCCATCTCACCAACCCCAACAAGTACGTTTGTCAGCAGCATATTGGTGACCCTTTATAGCTGCACTTGAGACAACTTCCTTTTTTGTTTCACATATCACCATGGCCTGGTGAGACATGAAGCAAAAAGTCTCCCCCCTCCCCAGCTTTCACCCAGTCTCTCCCTCTCATAGCCCCCCTCCCAGCCATCATCAAGTCTCTCTCTCTCAGCCCCCCCCCCCCCCAGCTATTACACAGTTTCTCACCATTCTTTCTACATTGCCGTTTGCAGCTGCACCAAAAAGACTACACTTCTTTCTCACCAAGATCAGCTCTCTGCTAGGAGCTTGAGTTGTGCAGTGGACAAGTTCAGGCTGATCCTTCACCGCAAGGCTCAAGCTCCTTGCAGACAGCTGACCACAGTGGAGGAAAATAATTTAAGTTTTTGTACGCACAAATGCTGTGCAGGGGCATGTAATCGCAGGCACCAGGGTGCAATTTCTAGGCACCATGGTGACCTGGTGCCTGGGATCTGTGAAGCCCTGCTTATAGCGATGGCAGTCTGACTGTATACAATTCCTCCATGGTCATAAAGGAGCCTGGTGAGGAGCTCACATATGAGAAGGGCAAAGGACTATCTGATGGAAAGGGAAAAGGACTATCTGATGGTCCTCTGACAAAGTATGCCTCATAAGGTGAAATTACACTTACCTGCTAATTGTTGTTCCTTGAAGAACTTCAGTCTAGTCCCGAACCTCTGGGTTTAAGCACCTCCTTCCGCAGCTTGGAGACTGTATAAACAGTCCAGGAACCGCCTGCTTGTCCCAGTAACCTACTGACAAAGCAGACTCACCAGAGCAATAAGTAAGTAGATATTACCACCTTATATAACCCTGAAATAACTTATCAAGTTAACATGGAACTTAACAGGTAACCGCCATCTGTTGTTCTACTGCTTAGTTTTGCTTCGCCCTCACCCAGGACCCCCCCCCCCCCCGAGTCGCCATTAACGTTACTGCTAATTAATTTCTCACCCCCACTCCCCACATGCACCATAGCCCGTATGGCTGCCCCCGCAGCCAACTTATACATCTTAATCTGCTTCAGGCTACAGTTCAACACACTAAACCAGGGAGGGATGCGGGACTAGACTGGAGTTCCTCAAGGAACAACAATTAGCAGGTAAGTCTAATTTCACCTTCCTTATCATCCCTCCAGTCTAGTCCCGAACCTCTGGGGATGTAACAGAGCAGTGAAATCTTTAATGGGGGGGGGGGGGGGATCTGCCAGGCCAGCCTACCACTACTATTACTACTATTCAGCATTTGTAAAGCACCACGCACGCAGCGCTGCACAGCTAACCTACAAGAGGTAGCCAACATACAAGAGACAGTCCCTGCCCGTCAGAGTCATGCTCATCGGAGCTTACAATCTAGTTAGAACAGTACATTAGTTAGAGCAGTACAGAGCATTAGTCAGTTCTGCGCACGGTACAGTGTGGTACAGTTTGGTCTGCAGTTTGGTCATAAATGATGACGGGGGTTAGGGTTAGATGAGGAAGGAGTCAGGATCTGAATGCAACGGTGAAGAGGTGGGTCTTCAACCTGGATTTGAAGAGGGCCAGGGAGGATGCCTGGTGCACAGACGCAGGTAGGCTGTTCCAGGCGTAAGGTGCAGCAAGGTGAAAGGAGCGCAGTCGGGAGTTTGCGGTATGGGTGAAAGGCAATGATAGAAGCAATCTGTTAGCGGAGCGCAGATTTCGAGAGGGGATGTAGGGAGAGATAGAGTGAATGCATTTATAGGTTAGCAGGAGAAGCTTGAATTGGATGCGGAACTGGACAGGGAACCAGTGAAGAGACTTGAAAAGAGGAGTAATGTGGGCATGGCGAGGTTGGGAGAAGATTAGATGAGCAGCGTGATTTTGTATAGATTGGAGGGGAAGGAGGTGGCTCGCGGGAAGACCAGCGAGTAGGTTGCAGTAATCGAGGTGAGAAGAGATTAAGGAGTGGATAAGCGTTTTGATAGTATGTTCAGAGAGGAAGGGGCGGATTTTGCTGATGTTGTAGAGAAAGAAGCGGCAGGTCTTAGCTACAAGCTCGATATGAGCGGAGAAGGAGAGAGAGGTGTCAAAGATAACCCCTAAATTGCGGGCCAAGGGAACAGGAAGGATAGTAGATCCATCCACATGGATTGAGAGAGGGGGAAGTGGTGGGGAGGAGTTAGGTGGAAAGACAAGGAGTTCAGTTTTGGTCATGTTCAATTGCAATCGGCGATGAGACATCCAGGCAGCGATGTCCGAAAGACAGGCAGAGATCTTGGACTGGGTTGCCAGAAAAATATTAGGTGCAGAGAGGTAGATTTGGGGAGTCATCGCATAGAGATGGTACTGAAAGCCATGGGAGGAGATAAGCGTGCCAAGGCCTTGAGTATAGAGAGAGGAGGAGGGGGTCCCAAGACAGATCCCTGGGGTACACCTACATGGAGCGGGGTAGGGGAGGAGGAGGAGCCACCAGAGCATACACTGAATGAGTGATGGGAGAGGTAGGAGGAGAACCAGGATAGAACAGAGTCCTTGAAGCCAAGCAAGGGGAGGGTGATGAGGAGAAGGTTGTGGTCAACGGTGTCAAAGGCAGCAGAAAGGTTAGGAAGGATGAGGACAGAGTAGAGGCCCTTGGATTTAGCCAGGAACAGGTCGTTTGTGACTTTTGTGAGTGCCGTTTCAGTGGAGTGTAGGGGACGGAAGCTGGATTGAAGTGGGTCCAGGAGGGCCTGGGAGGTGAGGAAGTCGAGGCAGCGACGGTGGACTGCACGTTCTACTAGTTTGGATATGAAGGAAAGGAGGGAGATGGGTTGATAGTTAGAGGGGGATGTGGGATCAAGTGAGGGTTTCTTGAGGAGGGGTGTAACAACAGCATGTTTGAAGTCAATGGGGACAGTTGCAGTGGAGAGTGAAAGGTTGAGGATATGAGTGATGGAGGGGACAATGGTAAGGGGGATGGGAAGTAGGAGATGGGTGGGGATAGGGTCTGATGGACAGGTGGTGGGTTTGGAGGAGGACAGAAGGAGTGCAGTTCCTTCCTCAGAGATCGGAAGGAAGGAAGAGAGGGTGGCAGAGGGAGTATGGATGGGGGAGGAGAATTGGGGGGGAGGGGGGAGGGAATTGGAGGGTAATCTTATGGATTTTGTCGTGGAAGTAGTCAGCTAGGGTCTGGGCAGAAAGGGAGGGCGGTATCGGGGGTGGTGGGACCTTAAGGAGAGAACTGAGGGTATTAAAGAGACGGCGAGGATCAGAGGCAAGGGAGTTGGTTAGATGGATGTAGTAATCTTGTTTGGCAAGTGCTAAGGCTGACTGGAAGGAGCCAAGCATGAATTTGAAGTGTAGAAGGTCTTCTGGGGAACGGGATTTGGACCAAGCTCGTTCGGCAGAACGGGCGCAGATGCGTAGGTAACGGATTGTGGGTGAAAGCCAGGGTTGGGGAGCAGATCATTTGACAGAACGTGGGGTGGGAGGGGCAAGAGTGTCAAGGGCTGAGGATAATGTAGCATTGTATGAAGATAATGCCTCGTCAACGGATTTGGAGGATAAAATGGAGGAAAGAGATGGAGAGATGGTGGAGGAGAGAGTCAGGGGATCAATATTATGAAGGTTTCTAAATAGGTCGGAGGAGACAGGACGAGGTTGAGACGGCGGAAGCTGAAGAGTAAATGTTAAGAGGTGATGGTCAGATGAGGGAAGGATTGATTTGCGGAAGTTTGAAGGAGAGGAGTTGGAGAAGAGTATTAGGTCAAGGCAGTGGCCGTGTAGATGTGTGGGGGCAGTGGAGCAAAGTTGAAGGTTGAAGAAGGAGATAAGATCAAGGAACTTTGAGGCATGGGGGTCAGAGGGGTTGTCAATGTGAATATTGAAATCGCCAAGAATGAGAGTGGGGGAGGAGGGATCCATAAAGGCAGAAAGCCAGGAGTCAAAGTCGGTGAGGAAGGTTGATTTGGATTTGTCCAGTGGATGATAAATAACAGCTACTCGGAGGGGAAGTGGTGAGAGGAGGCGAATGGAGTGGACTTCGAAGAAGAAGGGGGAGTGTGATTGGGGTGGCAGGAGGAGTTGGAATTGGCAGGAGGGAGAGAGTAAGAGGCCAACGCCACCACCGCAACCAGTAGTTCGAGGTGTATGGGAGAACTGGTAGCCCCCATAGCAGAGAGAGGCAATGGATGCAGTGTTGTCTGGGGGGAGCCAGGTCTCGGTCAAGGCAAGAAGGTGTAGGGCATTGGAGATAAAAAGGTCATGGATAAAAAGGTTTTTTTAAATGACTGAGCATGCGTTCCATAGGGCACATGAAAACGGGAGAGTGGAAGGGGGGAGGAGAGGTATATGGATAAGGTTGGATAAGTTATGTGTAGATTTCTTATCAGAGTAGCGTGGGGGTCTATTTTTAGGATAATGACAAGATTTAGAGGGAGCAGGGTGTGGGTGGGTGTGTCTGGGTGAGTGTGCCCTCCAAAAGGGACATGAGGGAGGGGGAATGAGGGGTAAGTTGATGGTATCGTGTAGGTTAAGTGAGGGATTATTTTTGGGGGTAGGGTTGGAGTTGATATCTATGGATGAGTGATTGTGGGATGAATGAGGGAGGGCGGAAGGAGGGAGGAGCAGGAAGTGGATGAGATTAGATAGGGTACGTGAGGAATTTTCTTTAGTGTGGGAAAGAAATCAGGGGGCAGCTCTCGAGACGACACCAACTTGCTCTTTGTTACATTTACTACCCACCCCAGACTTTGTAGAAATTGAACTACACTAGCTACTTCGCTTTTGTTCTTTGACCTTTGCTCAAATCAACCAATCGTCCAGGTAAGGGTGTACCAATACTCCTTCCCTGCGCAGTGCTGCCGCCGTCACCACCATCATCACCTTGGTGAAGGTTTGCGGCGCTGTTGCCAACCCAAACGGCAATGCCTGGAACTGAAAATGTCCCATGGGGACCGCAAACCGAAGGAACCACTGATGCTCTAACTGAATCGGTATGTGCAGATATGCCTCTGACAGATATGACGACGTGAGATATTCTCCTTGCCGCACCGCCACTATGACTGATCTCAGCGTTTTCATCCGAAAATGCAACACTCAAACACCTGTTTACACTTTTGAAAGATCCAGAATCGGCCTCAAGGATCCCTCCTTTTTTGGCACCACAAAATATATGGAGTATCAACCACATCCGTACTGGTGTGCTGGGACCGGCACCACCGTCGTGAGAGCCAGCAACCTGTCCAAAGTTTCTCGCACTGCAGACAGCTTCGACCTCCCCCTGCAAGGGGATTGAACGAAGGTGTCGATCACTGGCCGTTGGAACTCGAGAGCATATCCTCTCTGAATGGCCTCCAACACCCACTGATCCGACGTGATTTGGGCCCAGGCAGGATAAAACTCCTTCAATCGACCCCCCACAGGAACTAATCCTGCCTGAACCCCCCCTCGCCTCATTGCGACTTCTTAAGGTTCGGGGAAGAGGAGGCTCCAAAACCCCTACCCGCTCCTCTGAACCCTCAAAACCCCTAAACGTCCTCTCTGAAACTGACCAATTCTCGGACGAAACTCCCATTGTTGACTTTTAGATGGCGCTAGAGGACAACTTTGCTTCTGCTTGTCCTCCGGAAACTTTCCGCCTTTCAACTCTCCAAGGTCTTTGACTAGCTTATCTAAATCCTCTCCAAAGAGGAGCTTATCCCGAAAAGGGAGCTTACCTAGTCTTACCTAAGAGGCGCTATCTGCCGCCCAGTTACGCACCCACAAATATCTTTGCGCCACCACTACCAACGCCATATTCTTCGACAGACCTTGGATAAGATCATACTGAATATCCACCAAATAAGCCGCCCCTGACTCCATCCTGGACGCTTCCTCGACCGCATCCTCTACCTGCAATCCCTTGATTCTTTGGGACCATCTAAGACAAGCCCTTGCCACCCACGCCCCACAAATGGAAGCATGCATAGACAGCGCATTGACCTCAAAAGACTTGCTTCAGCAAAGAGTCTAGCCTCCTATCCTGGGCATCCTTAAGGGCGGCACTACCTTCCACCGGAATTGTCGTTTTCTTAGTAATGGCCGATACTGCCGCATCTACCTTTGGAGACTTAAAAAGATCCTTATCCAGCTCCTCTAACGGGTAAAGGCGCGCCATTACCCTGGAGCCTTTCAGCCCTGCCTCTGGTGTGTCCTATTCTTCCTGAACCATCTCCTTGAATACTCTATGTATTGGGAATGCTCTCTGTGACTTTTGCACCACCTGCAACAACGGATCCTCCAAAGTGGAATCCTCCGCCTGACCCTCTGCCGGCATGTTCAGTGCTTTCATAGTCTCCGTGATAAGCGCCGACAATTCCTCTCGCCTGAACACAGACAACTCTTGCCTGGTCCTCTTGCTCCACGATTTCACCTTCTTCCAGGTCTTGCTCTACCTCTGAGTCCTCCACATTCTCTGACTGATCTTCCGAGTGTAAAGCCTGATCCACCCTGTCTCTTACCATCCTAGGCTTTTTAAGTGGAGTGCCACCCACTCCCACATCTAGAGGAGTCCCAGGATGCTTCAAGCCCAGCTCCCGTCCACTGCCACCACTGCAGACCCACGTCCCGACCTCCCAAGGGCCTGCTGGAGCAGCGCCATAAAGTCTTGTGAGAATATTGTCGCCAAACCCCCTTGTAATAGAGGTTGGGAAGTGGGGACGTCTGGCGCCGTGGATGGCCACGGCACTGGCTCCGGGGGGTGGTGCAGCCGGAGAAAGGGGAACTGGAGAGCCAGAAACAGGCTACAGCACTCTCCTCAGCCATCTTCCCCAACGCCACTTCTTGAGCACAGCTCCTGCACACTCCTTCCTCTGAGACAGGCCCTCTTCTGGCCCCACACAGTAAGCACCGAGGCCTAGAAGGCATGATGATCTGAGTACAACCAGCCCCCTAAAACTGCAAACTTTTTTAAAGGCTTTTTTTTTTTCAATGAATATTTGCAGTCCTAGTCTTCTTTCCCCGAACTAGCCTATTTCTGCTGAAAATGACACTGTCTCTGCTTTCCCGTGAAGAGAAGAAGTAGGGAAGCTCGGTTTCCTGCGCTGATGCCACGAGGTGAGGGCCCGACTTCTCTGAAAAGCCTGCCCTCTGTCCTACACACACAGATAGCTGCCTGCCCACTTCTTGACGCGGCGCTTACCTAATTCTCACCGTTCTTCACAGTCCCGCTCCGGGTCTCCGCACACAGCCGCTGCTTCTACGGGCTGTAGCACACGAGTGCAAGCCTTCTCTGAACCCGCCATTGCTGAGAATGCCGCCGCGGTTGAGAAACTGCCCGCTTCCCGCGTGTCTCCAGACGCGCCTCAACGGCTCCTCACCCGGTCAGCGGGTTCGGGAACCGAAGACTCAAGCATCTACTCCCTCACTCTTCCCTGGAGGTGCCCACCGGCTTCCAGGGAGGGGGGAAAGGGAAGGGCAGCCTTTGCAGCCAGAAATAACGAAGATGCAGAACAGACAGCACCGATTCTCTTAAAGGGATATCCTTCTCTTTTTTTTTTTTTAATCCAATTAATCTTACAAACTGAACTAGCTTATTCTATCACCTCCTTAATCATTCCTCTAGTAAGCCCTGAACCTCTTGGGCTCCCAACTCCTCCAGCTGCTTGGAGACTGAGATTACTGGGACAAGGAGGCGGTTCCTGGACTATTTATACGGGTGTCCCAAAAGAGTGACATGCTCAGTCTCCAAGCTGCAGGAGTAGGTGCTTAAACCCAGAGGTTCGGGACTAGACTGAAGGGACGATAAGGAATACGGGCTTCATTTATCTACTTGCAGGTTTAATGGTTACATAGCTTTAATTTTCTTTATAATGTTAGTATGTCATATGGGGGAAGGGGGCAGGGAGTGTAAAAATTATGAGTTGGATTGGTAAGAGACCATAGCAAGAGGAGAAATATTTATTTATTTTAATTAATTAATTTATTTTATTTACATTTTTATACCGCGATTTCCTGCAGATCAATTGCAGTTTACAAAGAAGAGTATGAATTGTACAGAACAGTGCAAATTCAAATTACATGGAACATTTTCAACTATGTACATTAACATTAAAACAAATTATATAATAAAATAAAATAAAATTGTTAACTATATACATATTGTTCTTGCGTTGGCAGAGGAGATGTATTCCGGTGGGGTAGGTTTTTAGTCTAATTATGTAGGGTGGGTGTGCTATGTATTAGAGCCCATGTTATGGACCCAAAGTGTTGAGTGAATAGATGCATTTTAAGTTTTTTTCCGACAAGAAGAGAGGTCTTTTATCTCTCTTAAACTATCTGGAAGCTTTTTCCAGAGGGAGGGGTCACAAAGAGAATGCCCCGTTTGTGATTTTTTTGGCTTTCCTGTAGTTTGTCGCTATTATGAGTTTGTTTTTATTGCAGTCCCGTTGGGTACGGGTAATTTTTTCATTGGTGATGAGGGAAAAGAGGTAGGATGGGGCAATGTCATTACTTAGTTTGAATGTGGTTACGATAATTTTGTACTGGGTGTGACTTTGTATTGGGAGCCAGTGCAAGCTGAATAGGATAGGAGTAATATGATCTATTGGGTTGGAAATTTGCTGTTATCCTTGCTGCAATATGTTGTGCAATTTGCAGTGGTCTTAATGTCTGTTTACTGCAGTAATGAGTTGGCATAGTCGAAGTATTTAGCGGATCCTTGGTAAGAAGGGGGGGCAGGCTGGGTGAAGGTGTATGCTTAGTTGTAGTTCAAGTGGAGCGAATAGTGTGGATAAAGCGTAGTTACTCACCTGTAACAGGTGTTCTCCAGGAGCAGCAGGAATCAGTCCTCACATATGGGTGACGTCGGCGCCGACGGAGCCCTCGCGGAGCAATTTTCCCCAGCTTTCAAAGAAAGCCTTTGGGAATTGCAGCGCGCATGCGCGGTCCCCTTCCCGCCCAAGGGTGCCATCTTAGCCAGTCAGATGACATAGCTAAAAGACAGCATAAAAATTTGCAAAAAAACTAAAGCAGATGATTGCAACTCCAAGGGGAGGAGGGAGGGTTGTGAGGACCGATTCCTGCTGCTCCTGGAGAACACCTGTTACAGGTGAGTAACTACGCTTTCTCCAGGACCAAGCAGGAAGTCAGTCCTCACATATGGGACTCCCAAGCTTAAGGCTACCGGAGACCCTAAGCACAAAAATGAGCTCCCTCTAGCTCAGCAGTACAGAAGGAAGGAATCTTCACTGAATTATTACCCACCGGTAGCCCCCATCCGGGATGGAGGGTAGGAGTTGCTCAGACCTCGAAGAGATTTCGGAGGACTGCCTGTCCGAAAGCACTGTCCCTGCGGGACTCCCTCTCGAGGCAGTAATGGACCGCAAAAGTCTGGCTCGAAGACCAAGTAGCGGCCCGGCAGATGTCTGCCAATGGAACAGAGCGGAGGTAAGCCACTGACGTAGCCTTCGCCTGAACACAATGAGCCGTGACTCGACTTTCTAGCGAGAGTCCGGCTGCCCCATAAGCCCAAGCGATACAGTCCGCAACCCAGATGGACAGAGTACGCTTGGAGACAGGGAGCCCCAATTTATTGGGGTCAAAAGACACAAAAAGCTGAGCAGCTTTACGGTGCTCCCGCGTACGGTCAAGGTAGAAGTTCAATGCCCTTCTACAGTCCAGGGTATGCAGGACCATTTCAGCTCGGCTGGAGTGTGGCCTGGGAAAGAAGGTCGGAAGTACCACCTCCTGATTGATGTGAAAAGGGGAGACCACTTTTGGAAGAAATTTAGGGTGAGTCCGTAGGACTACCCTATTTTTGTAGAACCGAGTGTAAGGGGGATCAGACACGAGGGCCTGCAATTCACTTACGCGTCTAGCGGAAGTGAGGGCTATCAGGAATAAGGTTTTCCAAGAAAGAAAACGGAGAGAACAGGTAGCCATAGGTTCAAAAGGCGGACAGGTGATCCGCTGCAAAACCACATTCAGATCCCAGTCAGGTGCTGGCGGGCGCAGAGGTGGTTTAAGTAGAAGGAGACCTCGGAGAAACCTTGCCACGAGAGGGTCGCTGGAAAGAGGTCTGCCGTCCACCGGCACATGATGTGCTGAAAGAGCACTGAGGTGAACTTTGACGGAGTTGGACTTAAGTCCCAGATTAGAGAGGTAGAGCAAGTACTGCAAGATCACCGACACCGAGCAGGAGAAGGGATCCTGAGACTGCTGGGCACACCAAGCGGAAAAGCGACGCCATTTAAGGGCGTAGTATTTGCGGGTAGAAGGTCGCCGGGAAGCTAGGACGACCTCTTCTACCTCTACCGGTAGTAGAAGGGGAGCAAGGACTACCCTTTCAGCAGCCAGGCCATCAGATGTAGAGATCTGAGGTTGGGGTGTAGAAGGGACCCCTGATCCTGTGTTAGGAGATCCGGTTGAAACCCCAGAGGGAACGGATCCTCTACCGCTAATTGCAGCAGGAGTGGAAACCACGGCTGTCTGGGCCAGCGAGGAGCTATCAGGATCATGGAAGCTTTGTCTCGGAGAACCTTGAAAAGAGTTCGAGAGACTAGCGGTATGGGAGGAAAGGCATACAGAAGGCTTTTCGACCATGAGAGCAGAAAAGCATCCGCCGCTACTCGTAGGGGATGCGGCTGCCGAGAGCAGAAGCGAGGAAGTTGCCGGTTGAGAGGACTGGCAAAGAGATCCATCGTGGGGAGGCCCCACTTCAGAAAAAGTTTCTGAACCACCAAGGGATCCAGGCGCCACTCGTGCGGCTGGAGGACCCTGCTGAGTTTGTCCGCCAGGCAATTTTCTTGGCCTGGGAGATAGACTGCCTTGAGAAGAATGCCGTGGCTGACGGCCCAAGAGCAGAGCCTCTGTGCTTCCCGACAGAGAAGGAAGGAGCCCGTGCCTCCCTGCTTGTTCACATAGAACATGGCAACTTGATTGTCCGTCTGGACAAGGACGGACTGGTGAGAAGTCAGGTGGGAGAAAGCCTTGAGAGCCAGACGGATTGCTCTGAGCTCCAGGGAGTTGATCTGCTGCGCAGACTCCCACGTGGTCCAGAGACCTTGAGTACATGCCCCTTGGCAATGCGCTCCCCATCCTAGGAGAGAAGCATCGGTCGTCAGCACTTGAGCCGGCGGAGGAGACTGAAAAGACATTCCGAGCACCAGGTTCGGCCGATGAAGCCACCACTGTAGAGAGGAGGCCAGCGGGCCGGAGATGCGCACTAAGTCGGCTAGGCCGCCCGTGGCTTGTTGCCACTGCTTGCGAAGGCACCACTGAGCAGGCCGCATATTCAGGCGGGCATTGGGGGTCACATGGACGGTGGAAGCCATATGGCCGAGTAGTCTCAGGAAGCGCCTGGCGGAGACCAGGGACTGGCTGCGAAAACGGCCGGCTAGGTCCATTAGCCGTTGAGCCCTGTCGAGAGGCAGGAAAGCTCGTGCCTGAATAGTGTGCAGTCTTGCGCCAATGAATTCGAGATCCTGCGAGGGGAGCAAAGTGGACTTTGCGAAGTTTATGACAAAGCCGAAGTACTGCAGAAGAGTCACAGTGCGGTGCGTGGCCTTTGTGACTTCTGGAGAGGACGATGCTCTGATGAGCCAGTCGTCTAGGTACGGAAAGACATAGAGGCCGTGAAGCCGGAGATAAGCCGCCACTACCGTGAGACATTTTGTGAAGACTCGTGGTGCGGAGGATAGGCCAAAGGGCAGTACTCTGTACTGGTAATGATTTCCTGCCACCACAACCCTTAGGTATTGGCGGTGGCTTGGGTGAATGAGGATGTGTGTGTAGGCATCCTTTAGATCCAAGGAGCATAGCCAATCTCCCTGCTGGAGGTAGGGCAGAAGGATTCCAAGGGTAAGCATCTTGAACTTCTCTCTGACGAGGAACTTGTTGAGGTTGCGCAAGTCCAGGATGGGTCTGAGGCCTCCCGTTCTTTTTGGTATTAGGAAATACCTGGAATAGAAGCCTCGACCCCTCAGGTGGTGGGGCACCGGTTCCACAGCCTGTTCCTGAAGAAGACTTGCTAACTCCCGAAGGAGTAAGTCCCTGTGCAGAGGGAGTCATGGAGGTTCTCCCAGGAAATAGGAGGGAGGGACCTGGTGGAAGTGGAGAAGATAGCCTTCTCTCACAACCTGAAGCACCCAGGCATCCGATGTGATGTTGGACCACCTGTGGGCAAAGTGAACCAGCCGGCCTCCTGTGCTGGGAGGAACCAGCTGAGGGGGAGAGGCTATGCTGATGAAGTCAAAAACCCCCACCCTGCTGAGCAGGGGCCGGTGGTGCAGGTTTGGGGGCTTGCTGCCTACGGGACCCGTTACCCCGTCCCTTGGCCTGCTGACCCTGTTGGGGAGCTGCGGAGGCCTGATATTGAGGGTAGTGTTTATAGGCAGCCGCCTTTCTCGGGTAAAAGGACTTTTTTCCCGAGCCCTTCTTCTTCTGGGAAGGGGCGGAGGTCTTCCTAGAAAGCCTAGTTCTGGTGAGAGTCTCCGTCTCGATTTGTGCAGCCTTTTCAGCCATGGGCTTGCCAAAGAGGTTCTCACCTCGGCAGGGGACATCGACCAACTTGTCCTGCACCCAGGGTTCAAGGTCAGACGACTGAAGCCAAGCCTGTCGTCGGGTGCCGATGCTTCAAAGCCATCATAGGCTGCTCGAGACATGAATTTGGAGCATTCCCGAATACCAGTTGTCAAGGCTAGGAACCTCCGCAAAGGTTCCTCGGACAGGCCAGCGGAGAATCCGGCTATCTCTTTAGCCAGGTCTCTGAGATACATGCCCATGTAGAGCTGGTAGGTCTGGACCCGACAAGCAAGCATAGAGCCCTGGAAACACTTCTTACCAAGGCCATCCAGGTTGCGGGCCTCCCTGCCAGGAGGCACCGAGGAGTGCATCTTCTGGCTCTTAAGCCTATGCATGGCCGATTCCACCACCATGGAATGGTGCGGTAGCTGTGCCTTTTGGAAGCCAGGGCTCTTGCGGACTCGATAGATGGAATCGACCCGCTTGCTTAATACCGGCGACGAGGCCGGACTCTCCCACATGCGGAAGGGTAGTCGTTCCAGCATGGGAGGAACCGGTACAGTAAAGTGCTCCCTGGCGGGAGAGTCGTACTGAAGGGCATAGAGTTCTTCGGCTCGAGGCTCCTCCTCGGGATCCGCAGGGAAGGCCAAAGCCTTGGCCATATCCCTGACGAAGTCCGAGAACCGGGCGTCCTCCGGAGGGGACTGTTTCCGAGGTTCGGACTCAGGCGAGTCCGAGGGGACACACCGAGTCCGAAACGAATCAGGTGACTCTTCCTCTTCAGACTCCCAGGCCGACTCCGAGGAGGAATCGGTGGGGTTGGTCCGGGCGGGCGGAGGCGTCGGCCGCCCCGACGCCGAGGGAGTCGGCGTCAACGACCTCGGTCCCGAACGGGAGGCCGAGGGAGACCTCGACCGAGGATCGACTCGAGCCCGCATGGACTCGAGGATCGGCTCGGTCTCCGGGGTCGACTTAGACGTCGACGTCCCGGCGGTCGGGGCAGAGGCGCCAGCGAGGCTAGCGATCAGTGCCCGCTGCTGGTCCATGAAGGCAGATAGTCTGCTCTGCAAGGCCGTCAACCTGAGTCCGACCTCAGGTGACCCAACAGCCCCCGACTCGGGCCCCGACGGCGTCGGGCCCGATGTCGGACCCCTCGGAGGTGAGTCCAGGAGGACTACAGGACTTACCCGAGCAGGCAACTCCGACTCCAGACGAGGTCGCTTCGGGAGATGTTCCTTCTCCAAAGACCCGGGACGGCTATCGGGGCTATGCGACCTGGCCCTCGCGGAACCAGGAGCGTCCACCGACGCCGCCCTCGCGGGTTTCACCTTCCGATGATGGTCCCCGGAGGGAGAACCCCTGTCGGAGGAACTCCGGCGATGATCAGAGCTGGAACCTCTGGACGCCGAGGCCTCCGACGAGGTCCGGGTACGGGTGGGATCAGCGAAGATTCGTTCCCGCTGATGCCGCCGACTCCTTAACGCTTTGGAGGACATTTTGCTGCAGGCCCCACAGATTAGTTCCTCGTGATCCGGGCCAAGGCAGCGGAGGCAATTATCATGTGTGTCAGTGAGTGACATATTTCTGTCACACTGAACACACCGCTTGAAACCACTGGCAGCCATCGGGGGAAAAAGGGCCCCTGCAAGGTCAAAGGACCGGGCTGCCAGCGAAAAACCGAAAACGAAACTGACAGAAAATCAGAAAAACCGAAAATAACAGAAGGACTCGCAACGGCGTCGCGAGTCCGGGCAGGAAAGAGACCGGCGTCGAACCGAAGAAAAAAGAGAAATAAAACACGAAAAATCAACTTTTTCAGCGGGGACAAGACGGGCACGTCTGTAGGGCTCCGCGGAAAAAAGAAGACTGGCTAAGATGGCACCCTTGGGCGGGAAGGGGACCGCGCATGCGCGCTGCAATTCCCAAAGGCTTTCTTTGAAAGCTGGGGAAAATTGCTCCGCGAGGGCTCCGTCGGCGCCGACGTCACCCATATGTGAGGACTGACTTCCTGCTTGGTCCTGGAGAAAGGTCTGGATATGTGTGTAGATGTATGGGAGAATGGAGTGCTATGGATGTATGAGGGGGTAACAGTAAATGGGAGGGTTCAGAATGGTGTTATTGGTCACCTTCTGCAGAGGATTGAGACTCACAGGGGTCTGGTGATCCTTATCACACCAGACTGGCCCTGGAGACCATAGTATGCAGACCTCACATGCCTACTAATAGATCGACCCGGCCGGCTTCCCAACCTGTTATTACAGGGCCCAGACTCGATGTCGCAGGTGGAATGGTTTGGCTTTTGAGAGGGCACGGCTGTGGCGGTGGGGCTATTCTCAGGACCATTTTGAAGGCCTGGAAAACTTCCACCACTGTGGCTTATGTGAGAATCAGGCAGGTGTTTGAAGACTGGTGTCTGTGCCAGAGCATTTGCCCGCTTTCCTGCATGCTCCCAGATGTTTTTCTCTTCTTGCAGGGGGGACTGGAGAAAGGGTTTGCGCTCAACTCCCTGAAGCTGCAAGTAGCAGCAGCGTTCTTTGGCAGCACACCCAGACGTAGTGCAGTTTCTCCGGGCGGTGAAACATGTCCGTCCACTCTTACATGTAGTGATTCCGCCCTGGGACTTGAACTTGGTGTTGACCGCCTTGAATAGGCTGCCGTTCAAACCCCTCGCCAGGGTGTCATTGCAAGATCTCATTTTGAAGACTGTCTTTTGGTGGCGATTTGTTCCACTCGTCATATTTTGGAACTTTAGGTGCTCTCCTGTGCCATCGAAGAAGAAAGTAGTGCTTCGCCAGTGCCATCCCTTCTTCCAAAAGTCATCTCCCATATCCACCTGAATTAGATTGTCTCTTTGCCAACCTTTCCTTCTCTAGGTGACCCTGAGGAAGGTTAGCAGGTGCCCCTGCTGGATTTGTGCAGGACGCTGCATCGTTATCTGAAGGGGACAGCATCCCTCTGTAAATCAATCGTTTGTTTGCGCTGTTTGGTGGTCCTCATAAAGGGAGGTGGCTTCCAAGGCCTCGAGTGCCCCAAACTGTATAGGCTGAGCAGAGGCTTGCTTCACCCAACGAGCAAAGTTCCACCAAAGGTCTTGAAGGCTCATTCCGCTTGGGCTCAAGCAACTTCATGGGCGGAATGCAGACTAGTGCCACCGGCAGACTTCTGCAGGGCGGCGATGTGGTTGTCTCCACACCTTTACTAGACATTATCGGCTGAATATCCAGGCAGTTGGAGATGTGAGATTTGGAGCCTCGGTGCTGCATGTTTGTCTTCTGGGTCCCTCCCAGAGTTAGTCACTGCTTTGGTACGTCCCATACGTACCTGGACTGGCCTGGAGGGACAATTAGAAAAGAGAAATTAGACCTTATCTGCTAATCGTCTGTCCCAGAGTTCCTCCAGGCCAGTCCAGAGACCTCCCTGGTGTAATCTCAGATTTTTTTTTCTTTCAGATCATCACGCAGATGGTTGGAATGGCTCTAGTCTGCTTATAGGACTGGTCCGGAGGTAAGGACCTATGGAAGAATTACAGCACTACAGAGACGACGAGGCACCTTTTCCAGTGGGAAGTCTACAGAGCTATGGCCTCATCTTTCTGTATTGTCCTTATATTGTTCTGTCCTTGCATTGTATATTCTGTCTGGTGCTTATTCTGTATACACTGTATTATATTGCAACTGTACTTTATGTGGGTTTCCTTGGTATATGAAATACAGCTTCTGTTCCCCTTCTCCGAGTTCTCATTCTTGGGGCAAGGTGATTGCTGTTTTTTTTTATTTTATTTATTTATTTATTTAATTTTATTTAGACAGTTTTTGTATACCGCCTTATCTTTCAATCAAAGCGGTCACAACACAACTGGGGGATATGTTTAACACGCGGGGATATGAGACACATACTAATATTTACAGGGAACATGGGCTATGGAGGGTTAAGTGGCTTGCCCAAGACCACAAGGAGCATCTGTGGGACTAGAAACCCCAGTCCTTCTGGTCCAAGGTTGCTGTCCTCTAGTGGGATTTGAACCCCCGACCTTCCGGCCTGAAGTACCTTGCCCCAACCACTAGGCTACTCCTCCCTATTATTTCTTCTAATAGCTTGGAGGCTGTCTTGTCATTAGGAGACCGAGGTCTAGAGCTGAAGGGGAAGCTCTTCTACTGGATCATCAGAATACTGACATCCTCAGTTTTCAGCTGCTGGTGAACAGTGTCAACCCATGCATACCTGGACTAATCATCTAATTTCTCCTTAGGATTCCAAGCCTGGTTGTGTTGCTACAAGAGATCAAAGTTGTTTATGCAATGTATATTTCCACATTTATAATCACTGTGGGGGGTTTTGTTATTGGTGGCTAAACTAAGAGCACATGATAACTATTTATATATCATGGGATAAATTTTAATATTAGTAGAGACCCTACCATAGGATGTAAAACTGCTGAATGTCTCCAAAGACTAATGATCAAAAGAGGATTTATTTCTTATTAATGGAACTAAATCTGCTTGATCAGTGGAAAGCAATGCATCTTGATTGATTATATCTTTTACACTAATGTGCACAAGGTCTATGCATGCTTGAACTATATATTGATATCAGAATCTGGGTCACTTTTTGGCACCCTGCATCAGGTCAATATTGTGATCAGGTCAACTTGTGATAGTGTGGGATGGCTGAATCGAGACAGAGATTATATTTGGAGTGGCACAGCAGGATTGTGAACTGGAAAATGAGCTATTAGATTTGAGCCCCACTATACACTGGAAAGCTGCTAAAGCAGTTTTAAGATGAAAAATTAGCGTTATGTCACATGTAAAAAGAGATAACTGTATAGGGAATTGTTAGAACTTATCAAAATGTTGTAGATTCACCATAGAAAACATATGCTTCTTTGAAGGATAACAACAGAAAGTAGTATGGATGGATTCTTAAGTGTATTAATGATTTACTCCATTAGAGAGCCATGGAAAGTATTAGATGCATAAATACAACTTATACAAAGGGTGAAGAAAATCTGCGAAACTGTTGGCAAATTTGATATGCCCAAAAGAACAAAAGTAAACCATTATTGGTATTCAAGAAAGGCAAAGACACAAGGTGATCAAAGAACAAAGAAATTATGAACCAATTTGTAGAGCATTGCAAAGAACTATATGAACCCAGCAGAGCGCTTGTAGTTTAAATTTCATAAGAAGCTAGAGCCTAGCAGCAGCTAAGAGCTATAATTTAAATCAAATCAGAATATAGCTTACCTCAGCAGCACAAGACAGGGTACTGTGTAGCAGCCCTCTTTTAATAAGCTGCCAGCATGGTTTTAAAGGTGAGGTCAGAGAGGCTGTTGTTGCCAAAAAAGCATCTTTCAGGAAATGGAAAAAAGAGCCAAACGACGAAACCTGGAAACAGCACAAGCACTGGCAAGTCAAATGCAAGGCATTGATAAGGCAGGCAAAGGGAGAATTTGAGAAGAAGCTTGCTGCGGAAGCAAAAACTCAAAGTAAAGACCTTTTCAAGTACATTCGTAGCAAAAAACCTGTGAGAGAGTCAGTTGGTCCATTAGATGATAAAGGGGTTAAAGGAGCACTAAGAGGCGACAAGGCAATAGCGGAGAGACTGAATGAATTCTTTGCTTCAGTCTTTACTGAGGAAGATGTAGGGATGTTACCCATGACTGAAGTGGTATTTAAAGGTGCGGAAGAATTGAAGGAAATATCGATACATCGGGAAGATGTATTACAACTATTAGATAAACTGAAGAGTAGCACATCACCTGGGCCGGATGGTATACATCCAAGGGTGTTGAAAGAACTGAAATATGAGATTGCAGACCTGCTATTAGTAATCTGTGAACTATCATTAAAATCATCTCTAATACCTGAAGATTGGAGGATCGCCAATGTAACACCAATTTTTAAAAAGGGTTCCAGGGGTGATCCGGGAAACTACAGACCGGTGAGCCTGACATCAGTACTGGGAAAAATGGTAGAAATCATCATAAAGAATAAAATTACTCAGCATGTAGATAGTCATGACCTAATGGGAGACAGCCAACATGGCTTTAGACAAGGAAGATCTTGTCTTACTAATCTGTTATGTTTTTTTGAAGGAGTGAATAATCAGGTGGACAAAGGTGAGTCGGTTGATATTGTGTATCTGTACTTTCAGAAAGCCTTTGACAAGGTCCCTCATCAGAGACTTTTGGCAAAACTAAAGAGTCATGGGATAGGAGGCAGTGTACTATTGTGGATCAGGAACTGGTTAAAAGATAGAAAGCAGAGGGTAGGGCTAAATGGCCAATTTTCCCAATGGAGAAAGGTGAATAGTGGTGTACCCCAGGGATCTGTGCTGGGTCCGCTGCTTTTTGACATATTCATAAATGACCTGGAAAGTGGAATAACGAGTGAGGTTATCAAATTTGCAGATGACACAAAACTATTTAAAGTTGTTAAAACTCAAGAGGATTGTGGAAAATTGCAAGAGGATCTTGATAAATTGGAAGACTGGGCATCAAAATGGCAGATGAAATTTAATGTGGACAAGTGCAAGGTTATGCACCTAGGGAAGAACAACCCAAACTATGGTTACACGATGCAAGGTTCCACATTAGGAACCACCACCCAGGAAAAAGATTTAGGCGTCATTGTGGATACCATGCTAAAACCCTCGGCCCAGTGTGCAGCAGCGGCCAAGAGAGCAAATAGAATGCTAGGTATGATAAGGAAAGGAATGGAAAATAAAACAAAAGATATTATAATGCCTCTATATCGTTCCATGGTGAGACCGCACCTTGAATATTGTGTGCAATTCTGGTCGCCGTATCTTAAAAAGGATATAGAGTTATTAGAAAAGGTTCAGAGAAGAGCCACCAAAATGGTAAAGGGGATGGAAGGATACTCCTATGAAGAAAGGCTAAAAAGGTTAGGGCTCTTTAACCTGGAAAAGAGACGGCTGAGGGGAGATATGATAGAAGTCTATAAATTAATGAACGGAGTGGAACGGGTAAACGTAGATCGATTGTTTACCTTATCAGAATATAGAAAGACTAGGGGACATGCAATGAAGCTACTGGGTAAACTATTTAAGAGTAATAAAAGAAAATATTTTTTCACTCAACGTGTAATCAAACTCTGGAATTTGTTACCGGAGGATGTAGTAAAGGCTGTTAGTGTAGCTGGGTTTAAAAAAGGTTTGGACAAATTCCTGGAGGGAAGGTCCATAAACCATTATTAAGAAGGGACCCAGGATGTCAATGCTTGAACCAATACAATCATTGTGGAACCTGTGTCCCTTGGAGAAACTGCTAGGTACATATGACCTAGATTGGCCACTGTTGAAAACAGAATACTGGGCTTGATGGACCTTTGTCTGACCCAGTATGGCATATCTTATTTTCTTATGTTCTTATGGTTCCTGAAGATAAGGAACAAAAAACAGGGGGCTTATTCACTCGAATCGCCTTTCCCCAGAGCCAGGACCGAAAAGCTTGGCATGCCAAGACCACCGCCCGCATCTCTAGCCTGTTGATGGACCAACCCTTCTCTAGCTCGCTCCACTGCCCCTGAGCAAAGCATGTTCCCCAGCCAGATAGACTGGCATCAGTCGTTAGCGGTCTCCATGATGGCGACTCCAGGAGGCATCCCCTTTTCCAGGCACCCTGGACACAGCCATTACCGGAGGACCCTCTGGGTCTCCGGCAGATAGGGAAGCCTCTGCAACAGAGTGCATCTGGTGCAACCATCTACGGAGCAGGGCCCTCTGCAATGGCCTCATGTGGGCTCCCGCCCAGAGCACTAGCTCTAGCGTGGCCGCCATGGTCCCCAGAAGCTGCAGATAATGCCAGGCTGTGGAGGCCGACTTGTCCAGGAACCTGCACACAAGCCTGTGAAGCACCCACGCTCGCAGTCCCGGAAGAAAGACCTTCTCCTCGCACATATCGAACCATGCACCCAGGTACTCGAGGTCTTACAAAGGGGTCAACCTGCTTTTGGTCATATTGACCATCCAGCCCAGGCTCTGAAGAAACTGCACCACCTGGGCAGTGGCAGACTCTCTTTCGCTCTCCAACTTCGCTCAAATCAGCCAATCGTTGAGGTAGAGATGAACCAGTACTCCTTCCTTGTGCAACGTTGCCGCCACCACCTTGGTGAAGGTGCGTGGAGCCGTAGCCAGCCCAAATGGTAACGCCTGGAACTGAAAATGCCCCATAGGCACCGCAAACATGAGAAACTGCTAATGTTCCTGCCGAATCGGAATGTGCAGGTAAGCCTCTGACAGGTCTAGGGAAGTAAGGAACTCTCCCTTACCGCCACCATGACCGACCTCAGAGTTTCCATGTGAAAATGTGATACCCTCAGACAGCAATTTACTCTCTTGAGATCTAAGATCGGGCCAAATGACCCTTCTTTCTTTGGCACCACAAAATATATGGCGTACCAACCGCAGCCGCAATGGTCTGGCGGCACCGGCACCACTGCCTTGAGGTGCAGTAGCCTCCCCAAAGTCTCCCGCACCACCTACAACTTGGACTGTGCCTTGTAGGGAGACTGAACGAAGGAACTGACCATGGGGAGTTGGAATTCCAGGGCATACCCTTCTCGAATGACCTCCAACACCCACTGGTCTGTTGTGATCTGGACCCAGGCAGGGTAAAACTCCCACAACCGACCCCCTACAGGCTCCACCCCTACCTGCCGCCCCCCTCACTTCATTGTGATTTCCTGAGGCCCAAGGGAGAGGGAGCAGAAAATCCTCTGCCTGCCCCTCGAAATCTCCGGTACCTGGGGGGGGGACCTCCCCCCTCTGATACTGACCGAAACGAGAAGAACGGAAATACCGAAACTACCTTTGTTGACCCTTAAGCAAAAACAGGGCCATCCCTCTGTGATGTCTATCCTCAGGCAGACATCCGCCCTTGGAGTCTCCCGGGTCCTTAACCAAAGAGAGGTTTACTTCCGAATGGAAGCTTACTTAGCCGGGCCTTCGAGGAACCGTCCGCCGCCCATTTACACAGCCAAAGATAGTGCCAAGCCGCTATCACCAAAGACATATTCTTTGATAGACCACGGATAAGGTCGTAATGAATATCTGCCAGATACGCGGCTCCTGACTCTAGCCAGGCCACTTCCCCGGCTGGCTCTCCTACCTGTTCTCCCTGAATCCGCTGCGACCAACGAAGACAGGCTCTAGCAACCCACGCTCCACAAATGGAGGTTTGCAGCGACAGGGCACTGACATCAAACGCCTGCTTCAACAAGATCTCCAACTTCCTATCTTGGACATCCTTATTTATTTAATTGGACTTATAAATCGACTTTCGAGAATCAAAACGGTTTACATTAAAACTTGAACATAAAAGAATATACAATAAACATTAAAATAAAATACAGAGTAATTTGAAACAAATGTTAAATTGTTCTATAAACTAATACATACAGTAATAAAAACTCTTAAAGTTAAATATATTAAAATTAACATTCATAAATTTACATCGCCAAAATACTCCTTAAAAAGAAATGTTTTTAAGAATTTACGGAAAGACTTTGTATCATTTGAAGATCTAATCAAAAGAGGTAATGAATTCCACAAAGAAGGCGCATAAAGAGAAAAAGCCCTCTTTGAATTAGAAACATTACAAGATTTAAATTCATGGGGAGTGACCAGCAGATTCTTAGATATGCTTCTCAGTGATCTATTGTCAGGAATCATTTGAATAACTTCTTTCAAGCAAGAGGAGGATTCTGTATGAATAGATTTGAATATTATATGAATGGCTTTAAATCAAATCCTACTCTCTATAGGAAGCCAATGTAGATGTTTTAAACTTGGCTTAATATGTTCTTTAATTGGTATTTGAAGAATAATTTTTGCTGCTGTATTTTGAATTAATTGAAGTCTATTAATAACTTCCTTATCGTTCCTACAGTTCAGTCCTCCACCTCTGGGTTGTGCACCTCCTCCTGCAGCCTGGAGACTGGACTTGCCAAAGCGTTGACGTCACTGGATAAGGTCTGGTGCACACTCCCCTTCCCAGTGTGTCCAGTCTCCATGCAGCAGAAGGATCTAGTGAGCCTAGGTGCTGGGCTCACTTGAGGAACTCATAAGGAGCCTTAGTGTAGTTAGCTTAGGTGTAGTTTAGTTGGGATTTTGGTTTTCTTTCCCACTGCCTTTCTTTTTATTTTGGGGAGCTACTGTTCCTTTAATAAAAAAAAACAAAAATAACAGAGGACTCGTGATCAAGCACTGCCTCAGGTGCCGGTTCCTGTCTGCCCCTGATCTCCGGGGCTGTGGGCTCATCTTCAGGTCTCTCTCCCTGGACTGTACGGGGGAGAGCCCTTGAGCAGGACCGAGGCGGCGTCCTTGTCGGGTCAGGGAGCCGGTCTGCACTTCAGGGCAGGAGCGTTTACATGGGAGGCTCGCTGGCGGGAGACTGCTCAGCTAAAAAGCAGTCCCTCTGGCTGGAGCCCCATGGAAGGCACGTAAGTTGTCTGTGTGGGGCATACTTCCTTTCGGTGTGCTTTGGGGGGATAGTTGCCCTGGTCCTCGGCTGAGCAGGACGCATTGCTTGTTCCCTCTGCTCACGCGGCGAATTTTGGCACCCTTTTTCGGCCGCGCTCAGGTACCGGCGGCCATTTTAGCCTCGGGCGTGCGTTTTCGGAGCGGCTCCGCTCGGTTGTTTGCAGGGGGAAAATGGCGGCAGCGGCTCTGCGCTCCGTCTTTCTCCAGCTTCTTTCATTTTGTTTCATTTTGTTTTAGGTTTCTTTCCTTCTTCTTCAATTTGACCCAGGCTGCGTCGGAGAGCAGTTTCTTTTTGCAGTCCTTGTCCCGGGGTGTTTTTCTTTCAGTTTAAACTTCAAAAAAAAGAAACCACAAAGGCTTACAGACAGCAGTCTTGTGTTTGGCAGGAGCTACAGAGCCCAAGACTCCCTTTCCAGGGCAGGATCTCTGGGATGGCGTCTCGACCCCAGTGCGTCCTCTGTGGTTCACGCAGAGGTACAGTGGCGGAATCCGGGGTTTGCAGGGCTTGTGCCTCGGGGTCTGCCAGCATGGAGCGGCAGATAGAAGCCAAGCCGTGCCAGGATATCCAGCCGGCGGCGGCGGCGGTCCCGGAGGAAGACTTGGCGATGGCTTCCTTGTCGGGGGCTCCCCAGGAGGCGGCAGCTGGGCTTCCGGCCATGCTCCCAGCCCTGGAGTCTCCTTCTCCATATGGAGGTTTCTCCCCTGACTTTGTCTTGCTCATGCACCAAGCGTTCCGCAGACAACGTCAGGGGTTCTTGCCGGAGACAGCGGATAGGTCTTTGACCTCCCCTCAGGCCACCATAGCTGGTGACCACTCAGTTTCCCCCAGGCCATCTAAGAGATCTCGGACATACGAACTCTCCCCTTCCTGCGGGGCGGCTATCGCTTCGGATGGGGAGGACCGCGATTTGGAGGCGGATATGGAAGGTCTGGAAGAGGGGGAGATTCCAGAGCTGGAGGATCAGGCCAAGATTATCCGGATATTCCGCAGGGAGGAACTCTCTGCCCTTATCACCGAGTCCCTCCAGATGTTGAACTTGGCGGCTGTTTCTCCGACGGAGGAGGTGGGGGTAGAGGACCCCATTATCCAGGCGGAGCGGCAGACCCAGGTGGTTTTTCCGGTCCACAGGGTGGTAGAGAAGATGATCTAGGACGAGTGGGATCAGCCAGAGGCTGCACTCAGAGGTGTCCGGACGATGAACAGGCTCTATCCTCTGGCAGATAAGGACAAAGAGCGTTTTAAATCCCCCCGAATTGATGCGGCAGTCTCGGCGGTTACCAGGAAGACCACTATCCCTGTGGAGGGTAGTGCCGCCTTAAAAGATGCGCAGGATAGAAAGGTGGATGGCCTGTTGAGACAGTCCTTTGAGGCCGACGCCTTGTCCTTACAGGCTTCTATTTGTGGAGCTTGGGTGGCCAGAGCGTGCCTCCGATGGTCTCAGCGGCTTCGGCAGTCCTCTGGATTGGACCAGGACAGGACTGCGGAGCTGGATCGCTTGGAATCCGGTGCTGCGTATCTGGCGGATGTTCATTATGATTTGATCAGGGCCCTCGCTAACAGCATGGCCTCCTTAGTGGCGGCGCACCGCTCCCTTTGGTTGCGGAGCTGGGCGGCAGATGGTTCCTCTAAATCCCGCCTGAGTAAACTGCCATTTAAGGGCAGGTTACTCTTTGGGGAGGATCTAGATAAGCTGGTAAAAGATTTGGGTGAATCCAAGGGCGGCAGGCTCCCAGAGGACAAACCCAAGCCAAGTAGGGCTGCGCCGTCCTTTCGGGGCCAGTCCAGGGATTTTCGGCGCTTTCGGACGTCTCGGCTGGGCGGTGCCCAGAGAGGTAGATTTCCATCCAAGGGCCAGAATTTTCGTGGCTTTCGGAGGGCAAGCAGAGGATTCGCTGGATCCTCCTCCTCCTCCTCGGCTGGCAGGAAGCCCCAATGAAGGTTTGCGGGTCCCGGTGGAAAGCGCTCCGGTGGGAGGAAGGCTGCGGGAGTTTCTTTCTGCTTGGACCCAGATCACCACGGACCAGTGGGTGTTGGAAATCATCCGCGACAGGTATGCCCTGGAGTTCGCCCATCCTGCCCGAGATTCCTTTGTGATGTCTCCTTGCAGAAATCAGGTCAAGGTCCTGGCGATTCGCCAAACTCTCGATCGCCTGTTGCACTTGCGGGCCGTCCGGCCAGTACCGTTGGAAGATTACGGGTTGGGTCGGTACTCAATCTATTTTGTGGTGCCCAAAAAGGATGGGTCCCTTCGCCCCATTCTGGATTTGAAGGGCGTAAATCGTTGTCTGCGGGTGCCCCACTTCAGGATGGAAACTTTGCGTTCCGTTATTGTGGCAGTGCGCAAAGGGGAGTTCTTGACCTCCCTGGACCTCACGGAAGCGTATCTTCATATTCCGATCAGGGAGGGTCACCAAAGGTTTCTGCGGTTTGCTCTCCCCTGGGGGCACTTTCTGTTTCAAGCATTGCCCTTCGGCACCGCTACGGCTCCGCGTACTTTCACCAAGATTATGGTGGTGGTGGCGGCGGCGTTGCGAAAAGAGGGCATTTTGGTTCACCCCTACCTCGATGACTGATTGATACGGGCGAAGTCCGCAGCCGAGAGTGTGCGAGTGACAGAGTGGTGCAGTTCTTACAGCATCTCGGCTGGGTAGTCAACCCGGTCAAGAGTCATCTTGTGCCGACCCAAGAGCTTGAGTATCTGAGGGTGAGGTTCGACACCCGCTCGGGAATGGTATTTCTGCCTCATCGCCGGGTCCTGGGCCTGCGGCGTCTTGTCAGCAGGTTCCGCGCAGCCCCGGCTCCCTCAGCGTGGGAGTACCTACGCATGCTCGGGACAATGGCAGCGACCCTGGAGGTGGTGCCCTGGGCTCGGGGTCACATGCGGCCCTTGCAGCGGGCGCTTCTCCGCCGCTGGTCCCACCAGTCCAACTCTTTGAGCAAGCGTCTTCCCTGTCCTCCGCGGGTCAGGCGAGCGTTGCGGTGGTGGCTCGGGCCTGCTACGCTTCAGGCAGGCATGCCCCTGGAACAGCCTGCCTGGGTTCCGCTGATGACAGATGCGAGTCTTGCGGGCTGGGGAGCCCACTGCTGCGATCTGTACGCGCAGGGACTGTGGTCCGCCCAGGAGGGCAGTTGGTCCATCAATCGACTGGAGCTGCGGGCAGTCTTGCTGGCGCTCCAGGCCTTTGAGTCCACTGTGGCCGGTCGGGCGGTCAGAGTGCTGTCGGACAACTCCGCGACGGTAGCCTGCATCAACCGTCAGGGGGGGACCGGCAGCGTGGCCATGGAAGAGGAGGTGGAGTTGCTATTCGCTTGGGTGGAAAAGCGTCTTCCAGCGCTGTCCGCGGCGCACATTGCGGAGAAGGACAATGTGACGGCAGATTTTCTCAGCAGGGTCCAGGTGGACGCGGGGGAATGGGAGCTCAATCCCCAGGTGTTCACTCAGATAGTCCGTCGCTGGGGACCCCCAATTATGGATCTCATGGCTACCTTCCAGTCCGCAAAGGCGAGCCGATTCTTCAGCAGGCGGCGGGAAAGGATGTCGGAAGGGATCGACGCCTTGATGCAGCGGTGGCCAAGGCACGGCCTCCTCTACGTTTTTCCGCCTTGGGCCTTGATAGGTCGCGTGGTGCAACGGATCGAGGCTCACCCCGGAAGGGTGTTGCTGGTGGCTCCGGACTGGCCGCGGCGTCGGTGGTACGCGGACCTGGTCCGTCTGCTAGACGGCGAGCCGTGGAGAATGCCAGCTTCGGAAGATCTCTTGCTCCAAGGTCCACTTCGAATGACTCACGTGAATCGATTCTCGCTTACGGTTTGGCCATTGAAAGGGCGAAGTTGAAGAGGAAAGGATACTCAGGTTCGGTGGTGGCGACGCTGCTGCGCGCCAGGAAAAGGTCAACGTCCTTGGCTTATGTTCGGATATGGCGCGTTTTTGAGGATTGGTGTTCGCGGCGACAGATTCGCGCAGCTACGGCCTCCGTGCCAGTGGTCTTGAGCTTTCTACAGGACGGTTTCGACAAGGGCTTGGCGGCTAGTTCGTTGAAGGTACAATTGGCGGCTTTGGCCTGCTATAGGGGCAAGGTGCAGGATGTCCCGTTGGGAACGCACCCGGATGTGTTGCGTTTTCTAAAGGCGGTATCGAATCTGTGGCCCTGTCGCCGGGTTCTGGTGCCTCCTTGGGACCTCAACCTGGTCTTGCGGGCGCTGGTTCGGGAGCCCTTTGAGCCTTTGAGTTCGGCGACGGTGAAGGATTTAACCTTGAAGACGGTGTTCTTGGTGGCCATCTGTTCCGCGAGGCGCATTTCAGAGTTGCAGGGGCTTTCTTGCAGGGAGCCATTTCTGGTTTTTTCAAAGGAGAAGGTGGTCCTGCGTCCCGTACCCTCCTTTTTGCCTAAGGTCATCTCTCCGTTTCACCTTAATCAGTCGGTCTCCCTCCCGGTACTTTCCTCGGGGAGGGACTCTTCTTCAGAGGAACCGTTACGTCGGTTGGATCTTAAGAGGGTGTTGCGACGTTATTTGCAGGTGTCTGCGTCGTTTCGTAAATCGGATCGTCTGTTCGTGCTGTTCGGCGGGCCTCGCAAGGGTGAGGCGGCGGCTAAAGCTTCCATTTCTTGATGGATTAGGGAGACCATTGCGTCTGCGTATCTTCTTCAGGGGCGCATGGTGCCCTCGGGCTTGCGGGCGCACTCTACGAGAGCGCAGGCAGCCTCTTGGGCGGAGCTCGGTTTAGTTCCTCCAGTGGACATTTGCAAGGCAGCGACATGGTCTTCTCTTCACACATTCAGTAAGCACTATCGTCTAGATGTGCTGGCGGCGGGGGACGCCTCCTTCGGTTCCGCGGTTTTGCGTGCCGCGATGTAAGTCCCCTCCCGTTGAACACTGCTCTGTTACATCCCAGAGGTGGAGGACTGAACTGTAGGAACGATAAGGAAATGATAATTACACTTACCTGGTAATTGTAGTTCCTTGAGTGAGGACAGTTCAGTCCTAATTCCTGCCCAGGTCGAATAAGGAATATGTGTTTTCTCTTGGATCGCCTGATTCAGTCACAGGCACTGTTCCCTCTAAGCTGTGCGCGTGTGCGCGCGCACACACCTCACCGAGCGAGCGCACATACTTTACAACAGAGCGCACAAAAATTACGGCTCTGATTCTGATAGAAAACAACACAGATGTCTTAAAATTTTAAAGTTATGATTGTAATTACTAGAAATTTCCCGCTTCATTTAGTAATTGTCTATTTTCATTTAATTTGATTGAAATCAATGTGGTGTACATACTGTATTCTGACGTGTAGTCAAATTTTAAAGTATATAACTCCGAGTGTCGTTATGTGGCGCACAAAAATTTAACCTTCCTTCAAAAGCTGCACACAGCTGATATTTTATGCGCACACAGCCTACAGAAAATTAGAGGGAACATTGGTCACAGGTAGGTCCGACTCCTTTCTGTCCTGTTTCTGTCTGTCTCTGTTCTTTCTATGAAGGGGTTTGCAGGAACCGGTACTGTGCAATGTTTGTTCCATGTTGGGGTTCCATTTTTAGATAGTTATGATGGCTTAGTTGGATATTATTCATTATTGGCTACTTATTTGTTGCTCCTTTGAGTATGCTTTGTCAATAGTTCACTGGAGGGAAGGGGAGTGTGCACCAGACCTCATCCAGTGACGTCAACGCTTTGGCAAGTCCAGTCTCCAGGCTGCAGGAGGAGGTGCACAACCCAGAGGTGGAGGACTGAACTGTCCTCACTCAAGGAACTACAACTACCAGGTAAGTGTAATTATCATTTACTTAGGAAGGCCCATATATAAAACATTACAGAAATCCAAATGAGGAGATATCATTGCTTGAATTACTGTTCTAAAATCACCTGGAGCTAATAGAGGTGGAGTGGAGTAGCAGCCTAGTGGTTGGTGCAAGGTACTTCAGGCCGGAAGGTTGGGGGTTCAAATCCCACTAGAGGACAGCAACTTTGGGCTGGAAGGACTGGGGTTTCTAGTCCCACAGGTGCTCCTTGTGGTCTTGGGCAAGCCACTTAACCCTCCATAGCCCATGTTCCCTGTAAAATAGTTACCTCCAAGTTATAATGCCCTGTTCAATGTAATTTCAGTTTCTTCAATGTAAACCGCACTGATGCAGAATAGCGCGGTATATAAGAGAATATAAATAAATAAATAAATAGATAGAGGTCTTAAATGCTGAAACATCTTTAATTTTGAGAAAATAGCTTTGGTTACATTGCTTACATGTTTGGAGAAATTGAGCTGTTGATCGAAAATAACGCCCAAGTATCTAACTTCTGCTTTAACATGTATCGCAAGTAAAGCACAGTTACTTACCTGTAACAGGTGATCTCTGGGAACAGCAGGAATAAGTCTTCACATATGGGTACGTCGGTACCGACGGAGCCTGCGCGGGAACGCTCCCCAGCTTCCCAAAAAGGAAAGTTTTTGGGAGCATCCCACAGCGCCTGCGCGCTGCCTTCCCACCTTTCCTAACCAACTCTCCTCAGTTCGAGTTTAAAGCTGAGACAATATAGAGAGAGAGAGAGAGGAAAGGAAAGATAGAAAAGAGATACAACTCCTAGGGGAGGTGGGTGGGTTGTGAAGACTTATTCCTGCTGTTCCCAGAGATCACCTGTTTCAGGTAAGTAACTGTGCTATCTCCAGGAACAAGCAGGAATGAGTCTTCACATATGGGGACTCCCTAGCTGAGATGCCTGGGAGATCCCCAAGGATATGAGACCCTGAAAGGGGTCTGCGTCCTCCTATGGATCTCAGGCATCCATCCAGGGAAGGAGGGCAGGAGTTGTTTAAGAATGGAACAGGTGTCTGAGGACAGCCTGACCAAACAAGGCATCCCGGCGGGAATCCTTGTCCAAGCAGTAATGGGCTGTGAAGGTATGAACAGAGGCCCAGGTGGCTGCTCGACAGATCTGGTCGATGGACACAGAATTTAGATGAGCCATAGAGGTGGCCATGGCCCTCACATTATGAGCTGTGACATGGCTCTCCAGAGAAAGGTTCTTACTCTGGTAGGCGAAAGAAATACACTGAGTAATCCAATTGGACAGTGTTCTCTTAGAGACTGGAAGTCCCAAATGAGAAGGATCAAAAGCAACAAAAAGCTGGGAAGACTTTCTATGTTGCTGTGTCCTATGTAAGTAAAAAGCAAGAGCTCTTTTACAATCCAGAGTATGAAGATTCCTCTCTGCACTGGATGCATGAGGAGCTGGAAAAAAAGACAGGTAGATATACCTCTTGAATAAGATGAAAAGGTGAGACCACTTTAGGCATAAAGTGTGGATTTGTCCTAAGGACTACCTTGTCATGATGGAACCTTGTATAAGGTGGATTAGCCACTAAGGCCTGCAGTTCACTGATGCGGCGAGCAGAAGTGACTGCAATGAGGAAAATAACCTTCCAGGAAAGAAATTTCAAGGAGGTAGTGGCTAAGGGTTCAAAAGGTGGCTTCATAAGCTGACCAAGAACCAAATTTAAGTCCCATGCCACCGGAGGAGGCCTAATGGGAGGTTTAGTTAAAGTTAGGCCTCTCATGAATCTTGAAATAAGAGGATGAGAGGAGATAGGTTGTCCATTGATGGGCTTAAGGGATGCTGCAATAGCACTCAAATGGACTCTTACTGAATTTGTCTTGAGTCCTGCATTGGAGAGATGCAGGAGATAGTCTAACAAAGAAGTTAAAGGTAGTGCCAGAGGGTCAAGACCCTTTTCAGCACACCAAAAGGAAAATCTTTTCCACTTAAAAGCATAGGAACGACTGGTGGAAGGTTTCCTGGAAGCATGGAGGATATCCTTCACCTGCTGAGAAAGATTCAAGTCTTGAAGGTCTAGGCCTTCAGTAACCAAGCTCTGAGGTGAAGGGACTTGGGGTTTGGGTGCCACAAAGTCCCTTCCTCCTGAGTCCCTTCCTCCTGAGTCCCTTCCTCTGGAGCAGCTCCCAAGTCCAGGGAGGGGGCTTGGGAGAGATGCAGAAGTAGAGGGTACCACACTTGGGGTGGCCAGCGTGGAGCTATGAGGATCATAGATCCTTGATCCCTCTGGAGTTTGAACAGAGTCTTGGGAATCAAGGGAATGGGTGGAAAGGCATACAGGAAGCCCTGACCCCAATGAAGGAGGAAGGCATCCTTGGCCTGAACACCCTGACACGGAATTCTGGAACAGAACCGGGGAAGTTTGGCATTCCACGGACTTGCAAAGAGGTCTATGTCCGGGGTTCCCCATTCTTGAAAGATTCTGAGTACCTGATCCATGTGCAGGGACCATTCGTGTGGAAGCAGAATTCGACTGAGTCTGTCTGCCCAAGAGTTTTGGATTCCTGGGAGATATACTGCCAGGAGATGGATTTGATGCTCTCTGGCGAAGGCCCATAATCTTAGAGCTTCGTTGCAAAGCGACAGAGAGCCAGTTCCTCCTTGCTTGTTTATGTAAAACATGGCTACCTGATTGTCCGTATGAATAAGGACTGTCTTGTAGCTGAGGAGGGTATGAAAGACCTTGAGAGCTAGAAACACTGCTCGAAGTTCCAAGTGGTTGATATGAAGAGAGGTCTCCTGTGGGGACCAAGTGCCTTGGATGGAGAGGTCTTGTAGATGAGCTCCCCAACCTGTTTGGGAGGCATCTGTTGTGAGGGTTGCTTGGGGCAACAACTGTTGGAAGGGGGACCCCAGCAACAGATTTTGGAGACGTTGGAGAGACCAAAAGAGACGTTTGGAGGTTGCTATTTGGTCTGAGAGAGCTCCTGAAGCTTGAGTCCACTGGGTGGACAAAGTCCATTGAGCTGCTCTCATGTGTAGGCGAGCATAGGGTACCACATGTACTGTGGAAGCCATGTGGCCCAGCAGTTGTAGCATCTCCCTGGCAGTTAAGTGGCTCTTTGACTGAATCTGGGAGGCTAGCTGCACTAGACGTTGGCAACGGGCCTGAGGAAGGTAGGCCCTTGCAGTGGTGGTATCCAACCAGGCCCCTATGAATTCCAGGGACTGAGTAGAGATGAGCTGGGACTTTGGGAGGTTTACCACCAGTCCCAGATACTGCAGAATGCGCCTTGTGCAGTCCAGGGAAATCTGGGCCTCTGACTGAGATGGAGCTCGGATGAGCCAGTCGTCCAGGTATGGGAAGACAAATATTCCCAGAGTGCGTAGAAATGTAGCAACTATTGCCTTGCATTTGGTGAACACTCTCGGAGCAGAGGCCAGACCAAAAGGAAGGACTCTGTATTGGTAATGTTTTCCCTGGAAAAGAAAACGTAGGAATTTTCTGTGAGATGGATGGATGAGAACATGTGTGTACGCATCCTTGAGATCTAGAGAACAAAGCCAATCCTGACTTTGAAGGTATGGAAGGAGAGTGCCCAGAGAAAGCATCTTGAACTTCTCCTTGCATAGAAATTTGTTCAATTCTCTGAGATCTAGAATGGGTCTGTATCCCCCTGTCTTCTTTGGAATGAGAAAATAGGGGGAGTAGAACCCTGACCCTTGTTGAAGAAGAGGAACTTCTTCTATTGCCCCTTGGGCAAGAAGGGTAGTTATCTCCTGACCTAAAAGGTCGAGAAGAGATGTGGGAGAATTGAAGTGTCTCACCATGGTGTGGGGAGGAAGGTCTGAGAAATGAAGCTTGTAGCCCTCTCTTATGATGGAGAGGGTCCACTGCTCTGATGTGATTTGCTCCCAATCTGGGAGCAAAATGAGCTAACCTTCCTGGAATGGTGAGAGGTTCTGGCTGTGTTAAAGCCAGAAAGACTAAGTTCTCTAGCATCAAGTCAAAAACCCTGAGGGGGTTGGGACTGCTGGGTTACAGCAGCCCCAGTAGACTTAGGCCTGGCCTGCTTAGGTTGCTGACGCTTAGCGGTAAAGCGACCTGTAGAAGATTGTTGGCCAGAAGTGGAAGGAAACCTGCCCTTCTTGAAAAAAAGACTTTTTAAAAGTCTTTTTCTTGGCAGGAATGGAGGTAGACCTTGAAAGTCTATCCAGAGCAGAATTCTCTGCATCCATTTGAGTGGTTTTAATTTGTCACTCTCTGCCAAACAGATTTTCACCTGTACAGGGCAGATTTCCTAAGCCATCTTGAACCCAGGGCTCTAAATCAGAAGCCTGGAGCCAAGCAATTCTGCGAGCAGCTATGGCAATGCCTGAGGCTCTACTGGCACCTTCAAAGGAGTCAAAGGCTGCCCTGTTTGAAAACTTGGAGATGTCTTGAGTATGCTTAAGCCACATGCGGAATTCTTCCCTTTTATCTTCTGGAATAAAAGGAAGGAAAGTGTGCAGCTTTTCTGCCACTTCTTTCAGAAACATACCCGTATAAAGGCTATATGAGTTGATTCTGGCAATAAGCATACTGGCCTGGAAGATTTTCCTACCAAAAGCACCCAAGGTCCTGCATTCTCTTCCTGGAGGAGCAGAAGAGTGTCTCTTTGTACTCTTTATCCTCTTCATAGCTGACTGCACCACAATGGAATGGTGAGGAAGCCGAGTTTTCTGGAACCCAGGACAAGGAGGGACACGATACATAGTGTCTAACCTGCGAGAATGAGGAGAGAGAGTGAGAGGAGTCTCCCATAAATCAATCATGTGTTCATGAAGAATCTCATGAATTAGTAAGGTGACTGCCTCTTTAGGAGCCTTAGAGTATCCTAAAATATCTAATTTTTTTGCTCTAGGCTTTGATTCAGAGGCTACTGAAATAGAGAGTCCTTTAGCTACTTCTCTTATGAAGTCTTGAAAGGACAAGTCCTCTGGAGGAGACCATTCTTCTTTTTGGAGAAGAAGGCTCCTCAGGAAGGGCTATGGATACTTCAGGAGACTCATCTGATGTATCAGAATCATCAGAGGAATCGAAGTATCGCCTGTCAGGGTGCTCTTCTAACGGTATCGACATCGGGCGTCCCCGGTACCGGATCGGTACCGAGAAGTAGCCCTGGACAAGGAACCGCAGCAGTCGGTATCCTGGTCGATGTCGATGCAGTCGGTACCAGCATCGGCGCTGGTGCCGGTATCGGAGCCGATACCGACAACGGAGCTCGTTGCGGTACCGCCGGCGTCGCAGCTTGAATGAAGGCTGAAATCAGCCTGCTGCATGGACGGAACATTCTGATCCATCGATGCCATGAATGCCTGGAGATCGGTACCGGTAGATTGTGCCGGTACCCCAGAGCATTCTAACAGGTGATCGGTCGAGGCCGTGCCATTGATGTCAACCTGTAACCCCATAGGAGGAGCTTTGGAAGCCGGAGCTTCCCGCCGGGGTTGTTTGGCTGGTGCAGGATCCTCGAGGGCAAGCCCGGAGGCATCTCGATGCTTAGAGGGAGATCTACCCTTTGAGGACCTGCTAGGTTTATGTTTGGTTACCCGAGATCCTTCAGGAGAAGAAGACCTGGAAGATGTCGATGCTACTGCTGGTGCCTCAGCGGGAAACAGCACATGGAGCTTAGCTGCTCGGTTCTGTAACCCCCGTTTAGACATTAGGGAGCAGGACGGACAATCCGGAATGGAGTGTTCAGGACCCAAACATTTAAGACACCATTCATGGGTATCTGTAACAGAAATAGTACCGCTACACTTAGTGCATTTTTTGAACCCAGAGGTTGGTTTTTCCATGAGGGAAATTTTCTTGTGGGCCCTAAGGCCTTAAGAAGAAAAATACACCAAGTGCGGAAAAAATATCGATATATATATTTTTTTTTTTTAAAGAAAGAAAGAAAAGACCGGCGGTACCGGTCCGGAGTCGGGGAAGGCAGACACGCGACCAAAGAAATAAAATAAAGAACTTCTTCAGCGGTGACAAAGAAGAACTGAGGAGAGTTGGTTAGGAAAGGCGGGAAGGCAGCACACAGGCGCTGTGGGATGCTCCCAAAAGCTTTCCTTTTTGGGAAGCTGGGGAGCGTTCCCGCGCAGGCTCCGTCGGTACCAACGTACCCATATGTGAAGACTCATTCCTGCTTGTTCCTGGAGATTACCTAACTCTCTCAGTACACAACGCAGAAATATCCAGGACCTAGGTCTCAGAACTATTTGCATTGTGAAATAATATTTCATTTAACTGAGTAACCTACCATCTCCAGCTCAGCAGACATTCTAGCATCCTTTCAACCTGTGATCTCTGATATATGGTGTAACTGCCTCTTACATTCTGTGTAATTTACCTCTGTTATACTAAGTATATGTGCAACTTAGGTTCTCTGATATATAGTATAACTGCCTCAGATACACTATGTAATATGGTATAATCGCCTCTGACATTCTGTGTAATTACCTCTGATATACTGTCGATCTGCGCAATCCTTGATCTCTGATTTAAGATGTAATTGTATAGTATACCATCACTTACCTGCCTCCAATTTATCGCAGATTTACCGGTTATCTCCAAATACCTCTGACATAGTAATTAACTGCGCAACCTGGCAACCCTTATTATCCTGCCACCACTGATATTTGGTAATTGTGTAGGAATCCATCCCAATCCTCTGAAACACTGAGAGTAACCATCACCATCGGTGTCTCATCCAACTGTGCAGTATCCACTGCAAAAGCATAGTGACCGGGAAACACACCTGACCCTAACAGCCAAGACCCTATCTCTGACCCACCCCCACTCCACACACACAACATGACTCTGTCCTGCATTATCACAATTACCCTTTACCTTATCACCATAGGAATAGGCAACGTCACCAGCCTGCACACTAACCACAACCACATTCCAACAATCCACAATTACAGAAGGAGATGGCCAGACGCTCCCTTCTACAACCCAAGGGAGTCTACCCGAACTCCCCACCACCACCTTCTACTCATCTCATTACAACATGACACAAAAAAGAAACAGGATGCAATCCCAATCCCCCAACATCTGAAATGTGCACTGATAAATGCCCGTTCTGTACGCAAGAAATGGCCAGTCATCTCTGACATGATATCACTACACAACCTCGACCTACTCCTGATCACCGAGACATGGCTTTCTTGCGACGACAACGTGTTAATCAACCAACTCCTGCCCTCCAATTTCTCCATACATACTTGTCATAGAAATGGCAAAAGAGGAGGAGGTGTTCTAGCCATCTCCAAATCTGACCTCCAGTTCAACCTCAGGGAAGCAACCAGCTCAACACTCCTGGACACAATCTCAATAGCAAACAAGTGCTGCTCCTTCACTCTACTATACCGTGCTCCATCAGCCGACCCAGACGCCCTATCAACGTTAATTGACCTGGCCTCCAACACCCAGAACCCACTTAAAACAAGTTGGATGCTAGGAGACTTCAACCTACCATCACTGCAAGACTCCCATGCAACAGCTTTTCTTGGAGCTCTACAAGATTTAGGTTATAATCAATTAATCAAGGATCCAACTCATAACAAAGGAGGTATCCTAGACCTAATATTCACAACTGAGCCAACCCTCAACACACCAACCACCCTGGAGCTATCAATCAACCCAGTTCCATGGTCAGATCACAAACTAATCTTATTCAAAGTTCCCCTTCCCAGATGTAGCCAAATGGAAGAAAGAGGAATGAGTAGCCATCCCAGTGCCCCCCCGAGACGGTTCCAGCCTTTCGACAAAGACCTGATACTGAAAACAATGCTCCCCCTAGCTAACTCACCGGCACACAACCCAGATGATTTAGTCTCCGACTGGAATAATAAGCTCAGTTCGATCGCCATTTGTCCATCAACAAACTCCATGGGAAGCGACACTCTGCAACCTGGTATTCATCAGATCTGAAGGCCTCACGCACAACCCTAAGAAAACTTGAGAGACGATGGCAACGCTCACACTCAGAGGAAGACAGAACTGCATATATATCACAACTAGTAGCTCATCGTACTGCGGTAACGGAATCAATGAGCCGCTACCACGCAGACACGCTGAAAAGATCTCTGAACAAACCTCATGACCTGTTTGCTATCATCAAGCGTTTGACAAAGGAACCCACCTCTGAACATATTAGTGAAATCCACCCCCAAACGTTCGCAGACTATTTACAATCCAAACTCTGCCAGATCGACAACATCCCAACACCTTGCAAGACCCTTAAACCATTCGATCAGACTCTACTCACCATCTTCGCAATCCCACCCAAACGGCATATTGAAGACACCATTGCGGGCATCAACATGACCACCGCCCAAACCGATACATGCCCGGCGTTCTGGATCAAAGAACTACGAAACCACCTGAGCCCATTCATATCCACACTCATGGAACATTCATTCACAACAGGAACTTTCCCCACATACTCTCAAACACACAACCATAAGGCCATTACTAAAAAACAACAAGCTCGACCCTCTGAAGCCAGAATCCTATAGACCAATAGCAAGTATACCGTTGCTGGCAAAAATAATGGAGAAGGAAGTACAAAGACAAATCAAAGAGCATATAGAAACTAACGCACCACTGGACCCTTGCCAACACGGCTTTAGAGAAGCCAATGGTGTAGAAACACTGCTCACTACTCTCTTCAGCAACGTCTTAACTGGCATCAACAACATCCGCCAAGGGTTCGTCCTTGTCTTCCTAGACATAGCAGTGGCATTTGACTCCGTGAGCCACGAACGCCTCCTGGAACGACTCGAGGGTAAGGGAATCACCGATAAAGCACTCGAGTGGTGCAGGTCCTATCTTTCTGACAGGTGGCAGCAGGTACGATCCAACGATACTTCATCAGATCGGTTCCATCAAAAGCAGGGGGTCCCACAAGGCTCCTCCCTCTCCGCCCTTATGTTCAATATATACATGCAGCCTATCTGCAACCTGATACGGTCCTTCAGTATCAACTGCATGATATACGCGGATGATGTGCTGTTATACATGCCTTTTACAACAGAGAACCCCGACCTCACTCCATTAACTAACTGCATAAATGAAGTATCCAACTGGCTGCAATCTCAAAACCTCTGGATCCAACACAAGAAAACGGAGGTTTTGTTCATCACGAAGGACCGAAATTTCACCGCCCCGTCCTTTTTGAAAGTGAAGAATGCAGACCTCCAGATCAAACCCACTATCAGATATCTCGGGGTCACCTTAGACCAGCACTTGGATATGAAGGCGCACATAGGAAACATTGTAAGAGCGGTCTACCATAAAATCCGTTCCCTTAGACACCTTCGATCCCTGCTAGAGCCGGATGATTTCAGAACCATCTATCAGGCCCTAATCATACCACATTTTGATTATGCGAACTCTATCTTACAAGGACTCCCTCAAGCCACCTTACACACACCGCAACTGGCAATGAACTCCGCAGCAAGAGTCCTTCACGGAGCATCCAGGAAAGATCATGTCTCACCCATCTTAAAACAACTCCATTGGCTTCCGATACGAAGTAGACTCACTTACAAGCTATTACTACTTACATTCAAGGCCATCAATGGACTCACATCCACGTCACTAACGGACCTGATCCAGATCACACCTCAAAACAGGGACAGACGGTCAGTAACACTCAACACACTAGTAGTCCCAAAATCCATAACACAATGCACCAAAGCAACAGCAGACAGAGCTTTCAAGTTCTGTGCACCAAGGTATTGGAACAGCCTCCCTCAAGGCATCAGAGCAATCCCGGATCTATTGCAATTCAGAAAAGCCTTGAAACACCACCTCTTCCTCTTGTATTACCCAGTAACCAATGCAGACACCTCAACCACCACACAGTTCTCCCAAAACCCCTAAGACAGAAACAAGAAGAGTTCATGATTATGTTATAAATTGTAAATAGTTACCCCTGTTATCCAAGTTGTTTATTCCTGTTCAACTGTAAACACAAAGTACCATCGGAAATGTGTAAATTCTTTGTTCACTGTAAACCGCGCTGATGCTTAATAGTGCGGTATAGAAGAGACTATAAATAAATAAAAATAAAAATAAATGTATGTTTGCTTCCTTGAAAGTTAATACATCCTGAGGAACAAAGAAATTATCTTTTGAAATAAAAAGACTTTCTCTTTTGTCAAAATTCAAGTACATGTTATGATCTGCTAACCAATTTGTGATATTACTAAAACATTCACTTATCTTGTTTAATTGTAATTGTTTAGTGTTGCGATGCGTATATAACATATCATCATCAGCATAAAGATGATAAGAAATGCCATGACTTCTGATTATATTACAGATAGGTTGAATGTATAAGTTAAAAAGAACATAAGATACGCCTTACTGGGTCAGACCCAAGGTCCATCAAGCCCAGTATCCTGTTTCCAACAGTCGCCAATCTAGGTCATACGTACCTAGCAGTTTCCCCAAAAGACACAGGTTCCACAATGCTTGTATTGGGGCAAGCATTGATATCCTGGGTCCCTTCTTAATAATGGTTTATGGACCTTCCCTCCAGGAATTTGTCCAAACCTTTTTTAAACCCAGCTACACTAACAGCCTTTACTACATCCTCCGGTAACAAATTCCAGAGTTTGATTACACGTTGAGTGAAAAAAATATTTTCTTTTATTAGTCTTAAATAGTTTACCCTGTAGCTTCATTGCATGTACCCTAGTCTGTTTATGTTATCAGAATATAGAAAATTGATCTACGTTTACCCTTTCCACTCCGTTCATTAATTTATAGACTTCTATCATATCTCCCCTCAGCCGTCTCTTTAACCTGAAAAGAGCCCTAACCTTTTTATCCTCTCTTCATAGGGGTATCCTTCCATCCCCTTTACCATTTTGGTGGCTCTTCTCTGAACCTTTTCTAATAACGCTATATCCTTTTTAAGATACGGCGACCAGAATTGCACACAATATTCAAGGTGCGGTCTTCACCATGGAACGATATAGAGGCATTATAAAATCCTTTGTTTTATTTTCCATTCCTTTCCAGTGGAGTGGAGGAGTGGCCTAGTGGTTGGGGCAAGGTACTTCAGGCCGGAAGGTCGGGGGTTCAAATCCCACTAGAGGACAGCAACCTTGGGCCGGAAGGACTGGGGTTTCTAGTCCCACAGGTGCTCCTTGTGGTCTTGGGCAAGCCACTTAACCCTCCATAGCCCATGTTCCCTGCAAAATAGTTATCTCCAAGTTATAATGCCCTGTTCAATGTAATTTCAGTTTGTTCAATGTAAACCGCACTGATGCAGAATAGCGCGGTATATAAGAGAAAATAAATAAATAAATTTCCTTATGATACCTAGCATTCTATTTGCTCTCTTGGCCGCCGCTGCACACTGGGTAGAGGATTTTAACATGTTATCCACAATGACGCCTAAATCTTTTTCCTGGGTGGTGGTTCCGAATGTGGAACGTTGCATCGTGTAAACAATAGTTTGGGTTGTTCTTTCCTAGGTGCATAACTTTGCACTTGTCCACATTAAATTTCATCTGCCATTTTGATACCCAGTCTTCCAATTTATCAAGATCCTCTTGCAATTTTCCACAATCCTCTGGGGTTTTAACAACTTTAAATAGTTTTGTCTCATCTGCAAATCTGATAACCTCACTCGTTATTCCCTTTTCCAGGTCATTTATGAATATGTCAAAAAGCAGCGGACCCAGCATAGATCCCTGGGGTACACCACTATTTACCTTTCTCCATTGGAGAAATTGGCCATTTAGCCCTACCCTAACACTTATTAAAAGAGGGCTGTCCTGTGCTGCTGAGGTAAGCTGTGACCAACTTCCTGGGTGATTAACAGTCCTTGCTTGGATAGAAGGAGTCTTTCAAAATGGCCTTTTGACCTGCCACCTGGCGTTAACACCTATTGAAAATGTTTCACAGGTCTCTTGCCCCCTAGGTAGAAGGCCTCTTTGTAAACGTCTCTAGAAGACTTCATTTGTTGCTCAAAGAATACTGACCCTGTCTTGCCTTTTATGCTAAGTTATATTCTGATTTAATTTAAATTAAAGCTCTTTGCTGCTGCTAGGCTCTGACTTATTATGAAATTTAAACTAGAAGCTCTCTGCTGGGTTCTAAATTTAACCAGAAAGCTCTCTTCTGTGTTTTAAATGTAAAAAGGAGTGATGATAAAGCAGATCCCTGAGGAATGCCTACTTTTTGTAAAAATGGCTTAGAAATAATGTTACCCATCTTTACCTGGATTGAACGATTTGAAAGATATGATTTAAACCAAGACAAAAAAAACTTTATCTTTTAAACCGATTTCTTGTAATCTAAATAAAAGATAATTATGTAGAATGGAATCATAAGCCGCCAATATATCAAGAAAATTTAAAATGAAACCGGAGTTAGGTTTATCAATTCCTTTAAGGAGTCTATCCATTAATGATAAAAGAAGAGTTTCAACGCCGTATCCAATCCTAAAACCATGCTGTTGAGAATCAAGTGGAGCAAAGCTATCAACATGAGATTGAAGTTGTAATTGAACTGCCTTTTCTAAACTTTTTGCCAGAAAAGGTAAACTTGATATTGGTCTGTATGAACTTGGTTTAGAAATATGGAGCTTTTTACCTTTGAATAGACAAATGGAGGCTGTTTTTAGAGAATCTGGAATGCAACCTTGTTCAAGTGTTGAATTAATAAGATTCAGAATGTAGGGAGCCAGACAGACAATCACGAGACAATCGAATCCATGTTGCTGGACAAGGATCTAATGCAGATGTTGTAGTATTTAAAGACTTTATTATATCATCTAATTGTCTAATGGTTATAGTAGTGAATTTATTCCAATCTTGAATAGAAGAACAAGCAGAAGAAATAGTAATTAGATCTTACCTGCTAATTAGTGTTCCTGAAGGAACGACAGTCCAGTCCCTTTACTACTGGGTTGCGCAACCCTTCCAGCAGCTTGGAGGCTGAGCCCAACCTTTTTGAGGATGGAGCGGTATAAATACCACTGGGACCACCCCCTAACTCCAGTATTCGAATGAAAAAGCAGGTATAACCAACTATTGTACACAACCTACCTAACAAAACATTTTAAGAGATATAAAGCACTCACTTATTTAATGAATTAATTAAAAAAATTTTTATTTTTTTTTTTTGGATATCATAGGAAAGGAAAAGAGGAATGGCAACGGTTGGAGTGGGTTTGCCCGAGCTTGCCGCCGCGGGTCTGTGCTCGTTCAGATGGTCTGCGTTCGTTCCGAAGGTCCGCGTTCATTCCGATGCATTCCTATAAGCAATAGATTTTAACTTTAGCCGGAATCGGGAGGGATCAGGGACTGGACTGTCGTTCCTTCAGGAACACTAATTAGCAGGTAAGATCTAATTACTATTTCCTTATCGTCACTCCAGTCCAGTCCCTTTACTACTGGGATGTACCCGAGCAGTTCACCCCTGGGTGGGTTCCGGCATACCGGAATGAAGAACCGCCAGGCCAAAACGAGCGTCCGCTGCACTCTGAACGTCTAACCTGTAATGCTTGGAGAAGGTATGGAGAGAGGACCAAGTCGCCGCCCTACATATGTCCAGGGGGGAACTAGACTGAATTCCGCCCAAGAGGTAGCCTGCGCCCTAGTAGAATGTGCCCGCAGGCCCACGGGAACTTGTTTCCCCTTTAGGATATAGGCGGAGGCTATTGCCTCCCTGATCCATCTGGAGATAGAAGCCTTGGCCGCCGCCTCCCCTTTGTGTGGACCCCCGAACTGAATGAATAGTCGGTCGGACTTTCGGAAGGGTGCTGTGCGAGAGAGGTATCGCTTCAGGGTTCTCCGGATGTCGAGAAGTCGAAGCTTGCTATCCCTGGCTTCCAACCCTTCTTTGGCGATGGCCGGGAGGGTCACCGTCTGGTTCACATGAAAGGGAGATATAACTTTAGGCAAAAAGGAGGGAACTGTGCGCAGAACCACTTTGTCCTTGAGAAATGACAGAAAGGGTGGCTGAGCGGACAGCGCTTGTAGTTCCGAGATCCTTCTGGCCGAACAAATGGCTATTAGGAAGACAGTCTTTAGGGTTAAATCTTTTAGGGAGGCCTCCTTCAATGGTTCGAAGGGATTCCCGATCAAGGCATTTAGCACCAGGTTAAGATCCCAAGGGGGGATGATCGACCTCCGTTGTGGACGTAGGCGTCTCACCGCCCTTAGGAACCTTGAGACATCCGCGTGGGCCCCTAGGGGTTTGCCACGGACCTTGCCTCTGTAACAAGCGATGGCCGCGAGCTGGACCCTTAAGGAGCTGTGGGCCAGACCCTTGTCCAACCCTGCCTGCAAGAACTCCAGGACCTCTGCGACGGAGGCCGAGAGTGGCTTCTTTTGGTGCTCAGCGCACCAGGATTCGAAGATGCGCCAAACTCGTACGTAAGATAGACAGGTCGAGCGCTTCTTGGCCTGCAGCAGAGTTGAGACTACTGCCCCTGAGTAACCTCGTTTCAGGAGCCGTGCCCTTTCAATAGCCAAGCCGTAAGCGAGAACCGATCCACATGTGGCATCCGCACCGGACCTTGTCTTAGCAGATCCCTCTTGCAAGGGAGCCGCCAAGGATGGTCGGCGATCATCCTCACCAGATCCGCGTACCAGGGTCGGCGAGGCCAATCCGGGGCTATGAGGAATACCAATCCTTGGTGTGCCTCTATCCGCTGGAGGACCTTTCCGATGAGAGCCCAAGGGGGGAAAAACATAGAGGAGGCCCTCCGAAGGCCACTTTTGGGAGAGGGCGTCCAGGCCCTCTGACATTCTTTCCTTCCGGCGACTGAAGAATCTGTCCACCTTGGCTGACGAGAAGCGTGCCATGAGGTCCATGACTGGGACTCCCCAGCGAGCTATTATTTGGCTGAAGGTCTCCTGTTCCAGTTCCCACTCTCCGTGGTCTATCTTGCACCTGCTGAGGAAGTCGGCCGTGACGTTGTCCGCGCCCGCCACGTGTTGAGCAGAAAGTGCCTGCAGGTGGGCTTCCGCCCACTGGAAGAGGGTGTCCGCCTCCTTCTCGAGGCCGTGGCTGCTGGTGCCTCCCTGGTGGTTGATGTAGGCCACCGCGGTGACATTGTCGGAGAGGACGCGAATCGCTCGTCCCTGTACCAAGGCTTCGAAGGCCTTGAGAGCTAGGGTGACGGCCCGCAATTCCAGTCTGTTGATGGGCCATTGCGATTCCAACGGTGTCCAGCGCCCCTGGACAAAACGGTCTCCGCAGTGTGCTCCCCAGCCTGATAGACTGGCATCTGTCGTCAATAGTACCCACTGAGGGGGTTCTAGAGGCATCCCGCGATCCAGGTTCCTTGGGCATCTCCACCAGTGGAGTGCCTGTTTGGTCCGCGGAGCGCAAGGCAACTGTAGAGAGAGAGGATGATGCTGGGACGACCACCGCCGCAGCAGGGACCGTTGCAATGGTCGCATGTGGGCCCTGGCCCATGGTACTACCTCTATTGCCGCCGCCATTGTTCCCAGAAGCTGAAGATAGTGCCACGCCGAGGGGCTTCTTCTGGCCAGAAACTGAGCCACTAGAAGTCTTAGATCCCTTGACCTTGTTCGTGACAAGAACACTCTGCCACAGTTGGTGTCGAATCTTGCCCCCAGGTACTCGAGTTCCTGGGAGGGGGTCAGTCTGCTCTTCGCTCGGTTGATGACCCATCCCAAGTCCTCTAGGACCTGGATCACTCTGGCCGTTGCCGAAAGACTTTCTTCTTCGGACTTTGCCCGGATCAGCCAATCGTCTAAGTAAGGGTGAACTAGTATTCCCTCCTTCCGAAGGAAGGCCGCTACAACCACCATTACCTTGGTAAATGTTCTGGGAGCCGTAGCTAGGCCGAAGGGTAGGGCCTGGAATTGAAAGTGGCCTGCTGGGACGGCGAATCTCAGGAACTGTTGGTGAGACTTCCTGACCGGGATATGCAAGTAGGCTTCTGTCAAATCGAGGGATGTTAGAAACTCCCCTTCCCTGACGGCTGCTATGACAGAACGTAGAGTCTCCATCCGGAAGTGCGGCACTCTGAGGCAGCGATTGACCTGTTTTAGATCCAGGATCGGTCGCAAGGAGTCTTCCTTCTTTGGCACCACGAAATAGATAGAGTACCGACCTGAGCCGCGCTGGTTTGGCGGCACGGGGATCACGGCTCCGAGCGCTCTTAGGCGTGCGAGGGTTTCCTCTACCGCCGCCCTTTTTGCAGCGGATCCGCAGGGGGATCGGACAAAGGCCGGGGGTATTTGTTGTGCGAATTCGAGGGCATAGCCTTCTCTGATAACCTCTAGGACCCATTGATCGGACGTGACTGTTTTTGTCTGTCTTCCGGAAGCCTGCCTCCCTTCGACTCTCCTAGGTCCTTGACTAACTTCTCTAAATCTTCACCGAACAACAGCTTCCCCTTAAAAGGAAGTCGGCTCAGGCGCGATTTTGAGGAGGCATCCGCTGCCCAATTTCTTAGCCAAAGATACCGCCTAGCCGCCACCACTGAGGCCATGTTCTTGGCCAAACTTCTGATGAGGTCATACTGACTATCTGCTAAATAGGCTGCTCCGGACTCCATCCTAGCCGAGTTGGCCTGTGTTTCGGCCGATGATCCCTCCGTTGTCTGGATCTGTTGAGCCCACCTTAAACAGGCCCGAGCCACCCAAGCTCCTGACACAGAGGCCTGCAAGGCGAGAGCGCTTATATCAAAGGCTTGTTTCAGGAGCGTATCCAACTTCCTGTCTTGAGCATCTCTTAAGGCCGTGGCGCCTTCCACTGGGATAGTGGTCTTTTTGGTGACTGCTGATACCGCTGCATCCACCCTGGGGGACTTCAGCAGTTCTTTGTCTGACTCTGGAAGAGGGTAGAGGCGAGCCATGGTTCGTACTCCTCTCAAGTTTGATTCTGGTTGATCCCACTCCTCCTGTATCATCTGACGTACCACCCTGTGGACAGGGAAAACTTTCTGGGATCGTCTGATGGCCTGAATCAAGGGATCTTCTAGTGCCTCGTCCTCTGCCGGGGAGTCAGAGGCTACGTTGAGGGCTTTTAGTGACTCATTGATTAATGAAGGGAGCTCTTCTCGGCGAAAAACTCTAACAATGCGAGAATGGTCCTCCTCTGGGATCTCTCCTTCTTCCAGCTCCTCCTCCTCGTCCTCCAGCTCCCTTTCCGAGGCCTCTTCCTCTGTGGTGCCCTGCGAAAGGGGTGGGAGGATCTCTTCGCTGATTAGTCTGGAACGCTTGGAGGGTACCCCTGAATCAGGACCGCTCGCTCTCCTAGGTCTGGCTGGTCTGGTTTCTGTTGTGGGAGCTGTATCGCCTGGTCCAAGTCCCTGCTTGCGCATACAGTACGCCTGGTGTAGCAATAGGATAAAGTCAGGGGAGAAGAGATCTCCGACCCCCCCATCCGCCGTGGCCCGGGACGGAGGGGGTGCGAGAGCCTCTGAGCTAGCCGTCGGGGTTAATTGGGCCCCCACCTCCGCTTCCAGGGGGTCCCCGTGCATCTGAGGTCCTTGGGTCATGGGCAAGCTGAGTTCTTGCTCTACGGAGGTGGAGACTGCCGCACAAGCTCTACAGATGCCTGTCTCTGAGGATGTGCCCCTCCGTGTGCCACAGGATGGGCACTTTGACTTAGAGGCCATGCTTTCCAGGAGGCTCAATGGGGCGGAGCGTAAGTGACCCGGTCTAATCAATGCGCTGTAGGAGGAAGACCCCACAATCACCCCACAAGACAACCAAACTAAATTCCCCCAATAATGTGTAAAAAAAAAAAATGTTGCAGGTCCGCTCTCCCAGTGAAGTCCCCTCCCCCAAGTAATGTCAGCGTTTTCGCGGGCAATAGTATGGCCTTGGAGCTGCAGGAAAGGCAGGCTCACAGTAAATAAAATAAAGGGTAAAATCAATTAAAATCAATTAAAATCAAGTAAAATTTAAACATTAAAAAAAGGAAATGCTGCCGATCCAGGCTAATACTTGCAGTTTGTAGTTTGTTCTGCAAGCGGGGCCCGCAGCGCGATTCCTCTCCGTCGGCTCAACACGTGCTAGGCCTCGGCCACGTGGAGTCCGGCACGGAGGATCGCGCGTCTGCCCACCGCTTAAGTTCGGGCCTTTACCGCTTGGAAGAGGGGGGCGGGCTCCGCGTCGCCACCGCTGTAGACGCCGCCGCTTGAGAGCCCTCCGAAACTGCCGGCTTTTTGATTCGGGGCTTCGGGAAGCTCGGCCGCACCCCGCTGCACCGGGGGGGGGGGGGGGGGGCAAGCAGGTTCCCCTCGCGTCGCTGCCTCCAGCGCTCAGCCGCCTCGGGGGCTTCGGCGCGAGGCAGGTAGCTCCTGGAAATTAAATAACTCCGGCACAGAAGAGAGCCTTCTTCCCCCTGCAGCAGGCAGCTCAGGCAAGTCCTCCGATCTCCAGCCCGGGCCGGGGGGGGGGGGGGGGGAGGGGAGTAAGAAGCAGGAAAAAATTAAAGGTACGGGATAAAATAAAAAGAAACAATTTATTTAAGCAAAAATAAGACAAGAAACTAACTAAGACAAATTAGCTAACTTAGGATAAGGCAGGACTCCAGTAAGCCCTAGGCTTACGGAACCCTCCAGCTGCTTGGAGGCTGAGAATACTGGAGTTAGGGGGTGGTCCCAGTGGTATTTATACCGCTCCATCCTCAAAAAGGTTGGGCTCAGCCTCCAAGCTGCTGGAAGGGTTGCGCAACCCAGTAGTAAAGGGACTGGACTGGAGTGACGATAAGGAATAAATATTAAATAAAGGTAGTTTTGAGATACCCACTTTTTCTTCATAAAATTTAGCCATTGTAGATGCATTTGGGGCAAGTGAAGAATTAAAAAGTTATCACTCCCTCCAGATGAAGTTAACTATGTCAAATAATTCCCTTAGGGTTATTTAAAGCAGACAATCAATTTTGTATGATAATCACGCTTTTTAACATTTACTAATGCTTTGTATTCATCGAGAATATTGAAGAAAATTGTTTTATCTGATAAATTCTTATATTTCCTCCATTTCCTTTCCGATCTTCTAAGTTTTCTTTTTAATAGGCAAATCTCTTTTGAATACCAAATTGCTCCAACCCTTGTATGAGATTTATGAGATTCAAAATTATTAGAAACTGAAGATGCCTGAAGTAACAAAGTATTCCATCTGTTAATGAAAAAATTAGTATCATTGGAATCAATTTGAAGTTGAGGGAGAATTTCTTTCAAAAATTGATCCTTATCAAATTTGCGGAACTTTCTATTTTGAAAGGAACATTGATTTGTGTTTGATTTACTAGGAAAGAAGGCGATATTAAAATGAATAATGTGATGGTCAGACCATGGAATATGTTGTATCCGTAAATTTGGATCAAAATTAATGCTTAACATATCTTGAAAGATGAAAATAAGGTCTAAAGTGTTTCCTTTAATATGCGTTGATTGTTGAATTATTTGTTTAAAACCCATGCATCCACTGAAACCAAAAAATTCTGTGATAAATTTAAATCACTTAGAACGATAATGAATCTATTGTCTGAATTTTTTTTATAAAGAAAATCAATTATATTAAAAAGATCTTTACCATTTGAGGAAGGGGGTCTATAAATTAAAAGTAATAACATATTTTTATCTTCAACTATGAGAACATCCATGTCCAGGGAAAAATCACTTAAGCCTTTAGAAAGATGTAATTCCTATTTTGTTAAAATAGTTACTCCTCGGAGGAAGTGACGTCACCTGCCTGCATGGTCGTGTGAGCGTTTAGCTCTGACCCGACCCCAGCGAAAAAGGAGTTTTAAAAGTCCCTATTTGCAGGAGAGAGGTCGGAAAGGCAGTGGGACAGACGGTGGAGAAAGCGGGGAACATGACCACCCGAAAAACCTGCGGATCTCAGAGAATTTGCATTCACCGTAGCGGTTTCGTCGGCGGGGGAAAGCAAGATGGCTGAGGCAGAGGCCACGCGGCGGTACCAAGCTGTGTTGCACGAGAAGGCTTTGGAGAGAGAGGAGGCAGAACCGGAATCCCGAGGCTGGAGTGCAGTGACTAGAGAGGAGTTGAAACAATGGTTTCATGAAGTCAAGGCAGAGGTGCAAAGCTCCAAAACGGCGCTGGAGGGGCTCCTAAACACTCTCAAGGAGGAGGTGGGTGAAGTAGCTGCCAGACTGGGGGATCATGAGAATCGTTTAGAAGTGCTTGAGCAGCAGCAGGAGGAATGGATGGACCAGCGCCAAAGTGAGGAGAGGTGGAAGGAGGAGATTAAATTAAAGTTGGAGGACCTGGAGAATCGTTCAAGGAGGAACAACCTGAGGATTAAAGGAGTTCCGGAGGAGGCCGAGTTCAGAGACTGTGCTAAGGTGGCGGAGGCCGTGTGCATGGAGGCCCTGCAGCAAGGTGGTGAGGAGCCCCTGAGTGAAGGTATCCAGTTGGATAGGGCTCATAGGGCACTGGGAGCGGTGCGTAACAACCAGCCCAGAGATATAATTATCTGTCTCAAGGACTATAAAGTCAAGGAGAAAATAGCTGCCAAAATGAGAGGGCTGAGCAACTTCACGTGGCAAGGCTACACCGTAGCCATATTTGCGGACCTCTCCTTGGGAACTTTGCAGAGGAGGAGGGAACTGGCCCCTATAACTAAAACACTCAGGAAAGAGGAAGTGTGATACAGATGGCTTTACCCATTCAGACTGGCCTTCACAAAGGGGGACAGAACCTGGCGAATCCATATGCTGGTGTTGTAGCGAAGTGTCCGCAATAAATAAAACCAGGAGTCTATTTACTAAGATTCAAGCCAATTTATTTGTGCACAGTCTCAGGCACTGTCACATTCAAAATGGTCTGAGCAATGGAGTTCAACAAAACAACAACTTTTATACCTTTCTTCATCAATTCTATACAGACAAACTCCTCATTGGTCCCGGTGCCCCCTCCACCCCCATCCAATGGGGACCGCTGACCGGGCTTAACACCTGTTCCCCCTGCTCAGGCCTCTCTAGCCATGGCTCAGTTTCTAGACATAACACATTCTGCTACAAGGTCTCTCCTCGGCTTAGAGAATGTGTGAAAGCAAGATACTGGAACACATCTGTTATCAACATAAAGGAGCTAAATAGAAGTTTCCTGCATTCTTATCAAAGCAGTTTAAAGCAGTTTTCTAACTTCTACTGGCTTTCAGCTCTGCTCAGCTATAATATTCTCAAGTGGGGGTTGGGACTCAGGCCTAACTTACAGGCCTTTCTTGCTCCTGCAGGCTATGCAGGCTATTCTAGGCCATAGCCTATCACATTCCCCCCTTTGATTATTCTCACCCGCAAGTGACAAAGGGTGAGAATTAAATCACATATGGTACTTCATACTAGGGTGGAGGGATTACTTTGTGGTATAGGGTAGTAGTCCCACATTGCTAGTATCTGTGTAGCTGCCTTACGTTCAATAATACTATCAATGGTTGAGTTTAACATACGCAAGCAGAAGGGGACCGCAGGAATGAAACAACAGTTAGTAATCATCATGATCATAGTCTTTGGTGATTGATAAAGTCTGAAAGGTAGGTACTGCAAAACTGGAGGACGTGTCCAGGAGCAGGTTGGCACAGTCGTTACGAGGATGGATCTTTTCTTCGCAGTGTGAGTCGCAACGGTGATGCAGGATTAGCAATCGAGGTCCAGGGGCGACTCTCAGGAACTGCTGCCAGCTTCAGTCGACTGTGGTGGATCCAGGAGTCGATTTCAGCTACTTTGACTGCTGTTGGGGTTGATAGAAAAACAACATATGGCCCTTTCCAATGAGGCGCTAACGGTGTCTTCTTCCACTCTTTTACCCACACCGAGGCTCCAGGCTTGAAAGGATGCGATGGCTCTGTTAGATTGATAGGCAACCGGTCCTGCACCCAGGTATGAAGGCCCTGCAAAACAGAACTTAGAGCCAGCAATTCTTGCCTAGTGATCGCTGATCCACTCTGATTCATACCCCCCCTTATCCCCTGAATTATGGGTGGGGGCCTCCCATACAAAATCTCAAATGGGGATACTCCTAATGTGGTGGGGGCTGAACGTATTCGGAGAAGAGCTATGGGAAGAACTTGGGGCCACTTTAAGTGGACTTCCTGACAAAGCTTGGATAACTGGGACTTCAGGGTCCGGTTCATTCTCTCCACTTTCCCTGAACTCTAGGGTCTGTAAGCTGTGTGTAATTTCCATCGTATTTGCAGAGCATGGGCTAGCTGCTGGGTTACTTGTGACACAAAAGAGGGCCCATTGTCTGACCCCATGGTCAAAGGTATTCCAAACCAAGGGATGATCTCATGGAGCAAGGCTTTAGTGACTTCCCTGGCCTTCTCAGTTCTGGTGGGAAAAGCTTCCACCCATCCGAAAAAAGTACAGACTAGGACTAACAAATAGCGATATCCATTTGCTCGTGGCATCTCTGCAAAGTCTATTTGAATATTTCCCATGGGGGTAACGCCTACTGACTGAACTCTTGGGGGTGGGACAGGACCTTGTCGGGCATTGTTCTTGGCACAAGTCACACATCTTCGGGCTACTGAGGTGGTCAAAGGTCCCAGCAATGAGATATAGAAGTATGGTCTCAGAGTGTTTTCCATTTTAGTTTTTCCATAGTGTGTGGCTTGATGGAAGGCTTGGACAAAAGCAGGGCCTAGTGCCTCAGGAATCACAGTCATACCAGGGGTGGAGCTCCCTTCGGGCGGTGGCAACACTATCCATCCAGTCTCTGATAGTTGCCCCCCCCCCCTCATGTCGACAGTAATAGTACATCTCATTCTGGGTGTATCGGGGCGTCCATGCACTAAGAGGCACTGGGAATATGGCTGCTTGAATTGTTACACTAGGGGTAGTAATTTGTCCAGCAATGGCCGCTTCTCGGGCTGAGGCATCAGCAAATCTGTTTCCTCGGGACACTTCTCCATCTCCAGACCGATGGCCTCGACAATGCATTACAGCAACGTGTTTGGGGGCCCATACGGCTTCCAATAGTGTCAATATTTCTGGGCCATACTTGACAGACTTGCCTCCCGAGGTGATCAATCCACGCTCCTTGTACAGGGCTCCATGGGCATGTAGTGTTGTGAAAGCATATTTGGAGTCTGTGTATATGTTCAAGCTGATTCCTGTTCCAATTTTGAGTACGCGTGTGAGGGCTATCAATTCAGCCTTCTGTGCTGAGGTTCCTGGGGCCAGGGCTGACGATTCTACTACCATGTCCAGGGTCACCACTGCATAACCAGCACATCGCTGTCCGTCAATTATGAGGCTACTTCCATCCACAAAGAAAGTTTTGTCTGGGTGGCTCAAGGGGACATCAGTTAAATCCAGGCGGCTTGAGTATATGGTGTCCATTACTACCAAGCAATCATGGTCAGGAGGGCCTGGACCAGCTGGCAATAGGGTAGCTGGGTTCAGAGTTTGGCTGACACTCAATTTCAGTCGAGAATTTTCACATAGCAAACTTTGATACTTCAACATTCGAGCGTTAGTGAGCCAATGGTTTCCTTTGTGTTCCATCAGGGTTAAAACAGAATGTGGTACGGTCACTTGAAGATTTTGTCCTAAGGTGAGCTTGTCAGCTTCGCTCACTAAGAGGGCTGTAGCTGCTACAGCTCTCAGGCAAGGTGGCCATCCTTTTGCAAGAGGATCCAACTGTTTTGACAGGTAGGCTACAGGTCGTTGCCAAGACCCAAGGGGCTGGGTCAAGACTCCCAATGCGTTTCCACCTGACTCATGGACATATAGACGAAATGGTTTCTGCACATCTGGTAGTCCCAAGGCTGGGGACGACATCAATGCTGTTTTCAGGGATTTAAATACTTTTTCTTGTTCTGGGCCCCATTCCAGGGGAGATCGTTCCATTCCCTTCGTGACTTGGTACAAGGGTTTTGCCATGAGCGCAAAATTTGATATCCGTATGCGGCAATAGCCTGCAGCTCCCAGGAAAGCCCGCACCTGTTTTCTGGTGGTGGGGGTTGGGATACGGCATACTGCTTCCTTTCACTCCAGTCCTAATTTCCGGGTTCCTTTGGACAGATGGAACCCTAGGTATTTCACTTCTGTCTGACACAATTGCGCCTTGGCTCTGGAGACCTTGTATCCGGCTTCATTCAAAAGGTGCAAGAGATCACTGGTAGCTTGCACACAATCAGTTTCGTTGTTGGTGGCTATAAGCAGATCATCTACATATTGGAGCAAGATTCTTTTTCCTGGAGTCACAGAGTAACTTGACAGATCTTGGTTGAGGGCTGCACTGAAGACAGTGGGTGAATTCTTGAATCCTTGTGGTAATCCTGTCCAAGTGAGTTGTCCTCGTCTTCCTGTGGTAGGGTTTTTCCATTCAAATGCAAACAAAAGCTGACTAGCAGATGCCAGGCGTATACAGAAAAAGGCATCTTTTAAGTCCAAAACAGTAAAATGAGTGGCTTCTGCTGGAATCAGTCCCAGGAGGGTGTAAGGATTTGGTACTACTGGATGTATGGTTTCAACTGCACTGTTTACTCGACGTAGGTCTTGCACTGGGCGGTAGTCACCTGTCCCAGGCTTCTTGATTGGGAGAAGGGGGGTGTTCCAGGGCGATTGGCATTCTCTGAGGAGTCCATACTGCAGTAATTTCTTCAAGTGGCGATGAATACCTTCAATTGCTGGTCGTGGGAGGGATACTGACGCACATGCACTGGTTCTGCTCCTGGTTTAAGGGTGACAAGCACAGGAGCTATATTCTTCGCTAGGCCAGGTGGATTATTCTCCGCCCATACTCCAGGCGGGGCTGCAATGCTGGTAGGTATACAGGAGCTTGCTGCTTTGGATGCAGGTAAATAGAACCGTCATTCTTCTTCTCAGGGGACAGTTAACACCATCAGGCCAGCAGATTTTGAGTTTATAGTCATTTCCATTTTTCCCCCTTCAACAAAGGATATCTGTGCTTGGGAGATTCACGAGCATGTCTCGGCCCAACAGGGGAACTGGGCATTCAGGCATATACAGAAACTGGTGTGTTATCTTCTGTCCCCCTAGTTCACAGGCACGGTTCTGTAGAAAAGGTCTTGTGGTTCTAGTTCCAGTAGCTCCCACGATTGTGACAGATCGAGAGGACACAGGGGCCACAGGCTTGGCTACTACTGAATGCTTGGCCCCTGTGTCTACCATGAAGTCCATATGCTGGTCCCCAATCTTTAGATTGACCATAGGCTCCTGGGGACCCAGGAAGAACTTGGAGCCCGTTCTGGCCTAGTCTTCATCCATAAAATAGTCCTCGGCGGTTGCCACTCCCTCTATGGCAGCCTCTTCTTGCTGTTGAAACTGTGCGCACTGCATCCCCCCTCGCTGCTGGTATCGCCCCCCGCTCTCCTAGCGCTCCCGCCTCCCCTCCAGGGGGTGGAGCCAATGTTCGGGCACTCGTTCTTCCAATGTCCTTCCTCTTTACAATAAGCGCACTGATTTGCACCTAAGGTGGGCCGAGCGCTCACTCAGCCCCTTCCCCATCCTCTGGCTCTTCTATTAGGATATCCTTCTCCTCGTCCCTCAACTAGTGCTGCAGCAAGCAGATCTGCCTTCTTCTTCATCTTTCTTTCACTTTCTCTTTTGCATTCTTGATCACGATTCACAAATACCTTTTGTGCGACTTCCATTAACTGTGCTGAGTTCATGCCCGCAAATCCTTCTAATTTCTGCAGTTTTCATTTTATGTCTCCCTGGGACTGACTCACAAAAGCGGCGTTCACCATACGTAAATTCTCCTGGGCTGCTGGGTCATATGGGGTGTAAAGACTATAGGTTTCAGTTAATCGTTCATAGAAAGCAGCTGGACTTTCATCTGGGCACTGAAGAACGTCCGCTACTTTCCCAACATTCATAGCTCTCTGGCCTCCCTTCTTCAGGCCCTGCAGTACGGCCTGGCGGAACCGGGTGAGGGCCTTCTCTCCATCTGCACTATTTGGGTCCCACTTTGGATCTTCGTTTGGGAAATCTACAGCTGCTGCCTGTTGGGGATTTAGGTCTCTCCCGTCTTCAGGGTTCTCTTCCAACCATCGAGTGGTTGCTCGCACTATCCGTGCCCGCTCTTCAGTAGTAAAAAGGGTAGCCAAGAGCTGGCGGCAGTCGGACCAGGTAGGCTGGTGGGTCTGCATAATACTAGACATCAATTCTGTCAACTCTTGGGGTTTCTCAGTATAGGAGGCATAATGTGTTTTCCAGTTTAATAAATCTGTTGTGGAGAAGGGCACATAAACTAGACTGGTCGGTCCGACCACAACCTGACCCCCATCATCTACAATAGGTAATCCTGGGACCTGCCGCAGTGGCATTTGGCGAACTTCTCTCGGGCCCGCTGTCCTGCTTCTAAGGGCGTAACGCAGATTTGCGGACCCGGTGGTAATTCTGCTGCTGGTGGACTAGTGGGCGACCCTGGACTGGCATCTGACCCTCCGCTGGCAGATCCTTCAGGGGATGATGGTTCCGTTGCAGAGCTCTGCTCAGGACTAGGGCTCCGACTTCTCCTCGGGGGAGGGATCTGGTCCTCAGGTGTTGGAAGTGGTGGAGGTGGGTGATCGGGTGGGGGTACCTCAGCTGGAGGTCGTCTTTCCACTTCTGGCTCTATTCGGGGTACTAATGGAGCTGACGGGACTGGAGTATACAGAAATGTGGGTGGATAACTCGGGACCTCTGAAGGCTCTAGGGCTGCATAAATAGGGTTTTTTTCTTTCTTAGCAGGGACTCCCGTTGCAGTTGCTAACATAATTCTACACTGCCCCTCACGGCAACGCTTCATCGAAGGGGGTTGTTTCTCACAGATATCTAGCCAGGACTCTATATAGGAAAACTGTTCGGGACCATATCTGCGCACCACCTTGTGCACTCGGGACACAATTTTGACATCAAAAGTACCTTCTGGTGGCCACACGGCATCCAGCACCGGCCACACCCTACTACACAATATTTCTAAGCGGGTCGGTGCCATTTTTTCCCCATAATCACCACTAAATCCCTTCTTAAAATTTGTGACCATACAGTTCAGCGGAGTTTGTACGGACTCCGCCCCTCCCATTATGACGTATGACATACAAGACAGCAAACAGAGAGGGTGGGGAGGATGGCTGCGGGTAAGGGGTCCGCACAGCCCACAGAACAATAAGGGGGACAAACACCGAATGCTTCCTCCTTTTCACGACCTGGGCGCGGTCGCCCGGCCAGGAACTGCGCTACTTAGGAGTCCGCTCTCGCTTGGTCTGTATTGCAAGACCTCTCAAGCACACGTCACACAACCAAACTTGCTAGCATTTCCCAAATCCCAAATTCCCGGGCTAACTGACTAAACCAAAATTTACCAAACCAAAAGGGTCAGTGGCTTCGCCCCGCGCACACTCATGCAGGGTTACTAGGACCGCCCTGGAAGTTGATCAGACTCCCTTTACCATTACCATACCATACTCGAGACATTCCCAGAGCTAACTGACTAAGAACCAGAAAAATCATTACTCACCGGATCTGGTAGCTAATGTGCTGCGCAACCAAACCCTCCTTGGGTTGAATCCTGGACTCCCCTCAGGGTTCGAGGTGTTGGCCGGCCGGACCCAGCAAGCCGCTGAGGCAGGGCGGAACCCTCCGATGCAAAGGGACTGGCGACGCCTGGGATCCTCTCCGCTGTCGGTCGGCTGCGGTTCCAGCCGGACCAAACCTGGAGGCGGTAATACGTGGTAGTATTCACTTGCGCACCATTCACGTACCCCACCTTCCCGGCCAACGCACCAGGAATATGTTGTAGCGAAGTGTCCGCAATAAATAAAACCAGGAGTCTATTTACTAAGATTCAAGCCAATTTATTTGTGCACAGTCTCAGGCACTGTCACATTCAAAATGGTCTGAGCAATGGAGTTCAACAAAACAAAACCTTTTATACCTTTCTTCATCAGTTCTATACAGACAAACTCCTCATTGGTCCCGGTGCCCCCTCCACCCCCATCCAATGGGGACCACTGACCAGGTTTAACACCTGTTCCCCCTGCTCAGGCCTCTCTAGCCATGGCTCAGTTTCTAGACATAACACATTCTGCTACAAGGTCTCTCCTCGGCTTAGAGAATGTGTGAAAGCAAGATACTGGAACACATCTGTTATCAACATAAAGGAGCTAAATAGAAGTTTCCTGCATTCTTATCAAAGCAGTTTAAAGCAGTTTTCTAACTTCTACTGGCTTTCAGCTCTGCTCAGCTATAATATTCTCAAGTGGGGGTTGGGACTCAGGCCTAACTTACAGGCCTTTCTTGCTCCTGCAGGCTATTCTAGGCCATAGCCTATCACACTGGAAGCTGCGTGGGCTGCTATGAAAGAGGCGGGCATGGAAGGACCAGCGGTAACAGCTAGAGCAGAGTGGAAGGAAGGGGTGACGGATCGAGGCCGGAGCCTCAAGCAAGGAGGAGTGCAGCGAGACCGTCTCAGGGACACTGATGGTGACCAGCGGAGATCACAGCGGAGAGGAGCGAAGAGATGATGGACAGTGTGGATACTGTGTTTGAGTGGTAGATGGGGGGTTGTGGTTGCCTTATTGGAAAGGGTAAAAGAGGGTGGGGGTTGCGGTAACATTATTGTAAGGGGAAGCAGAAGAGACAGGGGGGAGGAGGGAGGGGTTGGGCAGGGGGGGATCAGAGTTAAGTGGGATTGGAGGGAGGGGGCAAGTGGAGGGGGGAGGGGGAGGGGGGAGGGAGAGGGGGAAGGGACTGGGAGGGGCAGTAAGGGGGGGTCGGGGGGAGCGGGTGAGCCACTACTCCAGGTCAGCCTGGTTGCAGACGAGGCGGGGGAGGAGGGGTGGGAGGGTGGCAGAAGGGGGGGGAGAGAAGGGAGGGGGAAGAAGGAGCGGGAGGTGAAGCGTGAGGGGGGAGGGCGAGGGGGGGAAGGGAACGGAAGGGGGCCCTGAAGGGGAAAAGGAAGGGGGAACGCGAGAAGCTGATAGTGGTAACAATAAATACCAAGGGATTGAGGACATGGCGCAAGATGCGCTTGCTGGAGAGGGAGGGTATAAGGTTGGGGGCGGACCTGGTGTGTATACAGGAGACTCACTTGAAAGTGGGCCAAGAAGGGCTGCTAAGGTCTAGGAACTTCCCGAGAATACTTTTAGCGGGACAAAGGGAGAACCCGCGGAAAGGGGGGGTGGGGATTTTGAAAGGGGAAAAATATAAAGATGCAGTGGTGGAGGAAAGAAGGGATCGTAAAGGTCGGTGGGTGGCTGCTAAACTAAAGGTAAGCGGGGAGGAGGTGTGGATTGTAAGTATTTATGGCCCAAATGCAATGCGCAAGGAATTTTATGAGCGGCTCCTGAGTGAATTGGAGGGTTGGGGGGGGCGACACCGGTGATTATGGGGGGTGACTTTAATCTTACAATGAATCCTAGGTTGGATAATAGGGGAGGGGGAGGGGGAGGGGGAGGAGAGGAGAAGTTTAGTAAAACTAAAAGAGCGAATGGGTATTGTCGTGACCCCCTGCCTAGGCCAAGGGCTGGTAGGCAAAAGGGCTGCCTTATTTGTCTTTAAGTAATGCCCCAAGACTTGGTTTCCAGCAATGGATGCTGGGACTTGTAGTTTCTATCACTCTTCAGACAAAGTAGTTTGACCACACGGGGTGTTCAAGGCAAACAAAGATATTTATTCTGGGTTTCCCCCTCGCATCAAATTCATAGCGCAACACAAGACAAGGATTCTTTCTCCAAAGTAAAGGATATCAGGAACAAATTAGGCTGAAATGTCAAACTCAGAAGTATTCCTTACACAGCAGCTGTTCTCAGGCTCCTCCTAGATAAATGCCCTTCACAGCTACGGCTGGTTATTACATCGGGTAAACAAAGTTTTCAGCAACAGTTCTTTCCCTTTCAACTTAACACACAGGCTATGCAAACTTCTTCTCACAGCATGAGCCTAGCACATGTTCAAGCTGTTTGTTTTACAAAACGAGCAATCCATTTCAATTACATCATTATCAAGAGGTGTCTCATAAACATCTATTTGCATGTCTTCACAAGGTTCAATTGGGTTGTCTTCCTGGGAGCCTTTATCACAGGGTTTAAACTTAATATTGTGCAGAAGCTTCTGAAGTTTTCCTAAAAACTGTTCTTTCTGGTCAGCACCCACATTACTTAGGGAATGAGCCTCTCTCTCTTGCAACAGCTTTTCCACAGCCTCTAGTGCTGTCTCATTGGACTTACTTGAATTCCTTTTACTTCTGCTTGGAGCTGCTTTCACTGCGTTTCTGCCAGCACTCTGTTCAGTGCTTAACCTCAGCTCCCTGACAACGTCCTCAGCACAGCCCCTGCTAGGAACTGAAGCAAACGTACCTTCCCAACGTATATTGCTCCCCTTGCTATCAGAGCTGTTTCCCCACCTGGAGTCAAACCTTTTCAGTTTCTCCTCTCTGGGGTGCTTTGGCACAAGCTTCAGCTTTGGTTCCAGTACTCTCTGAGAATAAGAATCAGCAGTCTCCACTTCTCCTTCTCTCTCCACTATGTCTCTGGCAAGCTCAGAGACTGTACCTGTGTCTCTGCCGGGCTCCTCCCTACAAAACTCTGAAGCAGCTTTAAAATGGTGCTTCTCTCCAGCCACACCCTCCTTGCTGCACATGTGAGATTTGTTAGGGCTCAAACTAGCTCTTACATCACTGCTAGGGCAGGGCTTAGCTCTAGCTACTGCATGCTTCGGTAGCTTGTGATTTCTATGGGAACCTTGTTTACCTCTGCTTTTAAAGGTGTATTCCTCACTTTTCTCCCATTCCATTCAATCCACACAGCTCTCCTTATCACAGTATGTTAGATATGTGGAGTGCGCGACATCCTGGGGAGAAGGGGTATACTTTCTACTCTGCAGTACATGATATGTATAGCAGACTGGATATGCTGTGGGTGAGTGGGGGTTGGGGGACTACGGTACAAGCTGTGGAAATAGGCAATATCACATGGTCGGACCACGCTCCGGTGCATATGGTGCTTGATATGGGGGGCAGGGATACTGGGGTGAGATTTTGGAGGATGAACGACTCCCTGCTGGCAGAGAAGACTTATGTGGCAAGAGTCAAAGAGGTGATTAGGGAATATTTGGAGAGCAATTGGAAAGGGGAAGTGGCCACGGGAATGGTGTGGGATGGGCTTAAAGCAGTGGTGAGGGGCCATTTAATTAGTATGGCGGCGCAAGAAAGGAAAAAAAAAAGAGAGTGGTGGAAGAGCAGCTTCTGGGGCGGTTGGAGAGCTTGGAAAGGAAACACGAGGAAGGGGGGGATCCTCTGGCCCTGCAGGAGTTGTTAAAGGTGAGAGGTGAACTGGGCCAGTTAAGGGCGGCGGAGATAGCCTATACCTTGACCAAGATAAAGCAGGGGTGGTATGAAGGGGGAATAGACCAAGGAGGAGGTTAGCTTGCCGGTTGAAAGCGAGGCAACAGAGATCCACAATAGGGGGGGTGCGCAATCAAAAAGGGGAACTTGTGTATAAAGGGGAGGAAATTCGGAAGGCCTTTGTGGCGTACTATGAAAATTGTATAGTAGTGAGGTGAAAGGGGATGGGAAGAAGGGGGAGGAGTTTTTGGCGCAGTGTAATCTGAGTAAGCTTACGGAGGGGGAGGCGGCAGAGTTGGGGCGACCGGTGACTTATGAGGAGGTGAAGGGGGCGGTGAAGTCCTTTAAGGAAGGGAAAGCTCCGGGCTTAGATGGCTATATGGCAAAAGTTTACAAAGTAATGCAGGATGAGATAGGGGGATTGCTAATGGAGGTTTTCAACGGGGTTTTGCAGGGTGAGAGCCTACCACCCTCTATGGCAGAAGCGGGTATAACGGTTATACCTAAGGAGGGGAAGGACCATACTGTCTGTGGAGCTTACCGGCCTATCTCGCTTATTAATTTGGATGCTAAGGTGCTGGCCAAGATCCTGGCGGGAAGATTGCAGGGCGTAATGCAGAAGCTAGTGCATAAAGACCAGACAGGGTTCATTACCGGGAGGCAGGGGGGTGATAACATCAGGAAGCTGTTGAATGTTATGTGGTCCCTGCAAACAACGGGGAGGGAGGCAGTGTTTCTGACGGTTGACGCTGAAAAGGCATTTGACAGGGTAGAGTGGAGATTTATGTTTCAGGTGTTAGATAAGGTAGGGGTGGGGCAGCCGTTCTTACGGTGGATAAGAGAGCTGTATGCCTGTCCAAGGGCATGGATAAGGGTAAATGGAGGATACTCCGAGAGCTTTAGACTGGGCAGGGGAACAAGGCAGGGGTGCCCTTTGTCGCCTTTGCTGTTTGCCTTGGTCATAGAGCCTCTAGCAGAATATATCCGAGGTCAGGTAGATATTCGAGGAATTGAAGTGCAGGGACAGCTAAGTAAGGTTGCGCTTTTCGCAGACGATGTTATCTATACTTTGGAGCACCCTTTGGTTAGTCTTCCCAACCTGTTGCAAGCCATTGGGCGGTATAGTGCAGTATCGGGATATAAGTTGAATTTAGATAAGAGGGAAATACTAGGCTTTAACTTGGAAAGAGGGCTAGAGGAGCGGCTGCGGGAAAAGTTTCCCTTCAAATGGGTATGGGGTAGCTTTCGCTACTTGGGGATTCAACTGGGCAATGCACTAAGCCAAGTACCGGATTGGAATTACAAACCCCTGATAGTGGCTCTACGGAAGGATTTAGAAAGATGGAAGGGACTTCACCTGTCCTGGATGGGGAGAATAGCTACTATAAAGATGAATGTGCTACCAAGGATTTTATTTGTCTTTATGACCTTATCGTGCAAAGTGCCGAGGAAAGGCCTTAAGGAGTTACAGGATCTGATAATGAGGTTTATTTGGGAGGACAAGAGGGCGAGGGTAGATAGGCTCACCATGTTTCGACCGCAGGAGGCAGGGGGATTAGGAGTACCTAACCTGGCAAAGTACTACGATGCAGCGCAGCTTAGGGCACTGTTTGTGTGGAGAGAGAGGGGGGAAACCCCGCAATGGGTGTATATGGAGAAGGGGGGGAGTGCTTGGAAGAGGTGGTCTGGGGGGGTGAGGGGAAAGGGCCGGGTAGGGAAAGATTGAATCCACACCGGAGGTTAACGCTGCAAATATGGGGAAAATGGAAGGGTTACCTAATGAAAGGGAAGGGTCCGCCCCGGGCAGCGTATCTACAGAATATGGGTGTCCTAGCCCCGGGGAGGTGGGGGGGAGCTTCAAAATCTGGGCAGAGAGAGGGTTGGAAAGGGTAGGGCAGGTGCTAGACGGGACCGGGAGGATCCGGCCGTATGCAGAGCTTCAAAGAGAGTATGGGCTGAGAGATAATGAATTCTATGCGTGGTATGTGGTACTACTTGCAAAGGCCGGAGGTCCGGACGGACCTACAGAGTAGGTTAACGGAGTTTGAGGAACTGATGGAACAGCAAGAATCAGTGAAAGGCCTGGTGTCTAAGCTTTATCGCTTGCTGAACGCAAGGGACGAGGGCAAGGCCAGGTGGCAGGAACAGTGGGAGGGGGAATTGGGGGGAATTGGAGGTGGAAGGGTATTTTTGAGGGAGAGAAGCGGCTTGCATGGGGGACGGCTTTGTTGGAGAACTCTCTTAAATTTAGGCTCAGGATGATCTGGACTCCAACTAAGTTGCACCGCATTTTCCCAGAGAGCGCGGGCACTTGTTGCAGGGGTTGTGGGGAGTGGGGTGACCTTCTACATATGGTGTGGGGGTGCCCAAAAGTGCAGGCCCTGTGGCGGGAAGTAGAAGGCTATTATGGAGAGGTTACAGGGATACGGATAAAATTTGCTCCAGCCCAGTTGGTGCTCCTGGAGGGGGAAGAGGAGGGGAAGGGGGGGATAGCGGCTTTCTGTAACTACTGTGTGGTAGCGGCTAGACTGGCTATTTTACAAAAGTGGAAGAATATGGAAGTACCAAGGATGCGGGAGATCATTGGAAGATTAGAGTTTTTGTGGGGGATTAGTAAAGTGGGCACCTGTGGGCGGGATAAGCAGGCGAAACATGAGGAAATATGGCGGGAGTATGAGACCTGGAGAGAGAGGGGGTGGGAGAGATGGATGGAAAAGTAAGGGGGATGGAAAGGGAGCGAAGGGAAGGGGGGGCTGGGGGGGACACCCATATTAGGGCTAGAGGGGAGCAGTAGAGGGGCTTGGTCTACAGGGTTGGGGGGGATACTTGATGGCGGGAGGAGCTGGGAAGGCTGAAGGGTGTTTTGACGGGAAGGTAGAGGAGTAGAGGGGGGAAACTTTGGGCCTGTTGCTAATTGGGGAGGTGGAAGTACCCTAAAGGGATTATTATGATCAAGGGGAAGTTGGAAGGGTAGTAGGTGGTGGTAGACAAGGGAGTAGCAGGGGGGTGGGGAGGTAGGATGGAGGGGGAGTCTGGGGGGAGGAGGGTGGGGCGGGGGAAACTAAGGAGGTAGGGGATGCCCATAGTGGGTTGTTGACAGGGGGCTTTTGAAGGTGAAGGGAACAGTGGCACATGAGGGGTATGACAGAACACATACAGACTTGCGTTGAGTTTAGATAACTCATGTTAAAGGGAACTAAATGCAAATGATTACAAAAATGGTACGCAAAAAGGGGAGGGTTTCCCCACAGTTGGAGGTAGGGTGTTGGCCTGTACAGCGGGGGAGGGGGAGCTGGACTGGGTACCTAGGTTGGATTGGGGTTTAGTTGTTGTGTTTTAATGGTGTGTGTTTTGTAAGGCATTATTATGCTTGATGACAGTAAAAACTTTTAAATTGTCAAATATAAAAAGAAAACAATACAGTTAACTAAGTTTCATACACAGAAGAGAGCGGATAAGATTGACTGTAAGCTCTTTATTATGGTAGCATCTTTAGAAGGAGAATGCTGTTATGATTTAATTCTACCTGTTTCTGGTAGTAACATATTAAGATGGATAATGATGTTAACATTCCGGAGAGTATTCAATAGTCTGTAGTGAAGAGTGATTGCTATTGGAATATGTGTATGAATCTGTTCAAGAGATGCTGACAATAAAAAAATTTAAATATCAAAAAAAAAAAGTTAGTTACTCCTCCACCTCTTACTTAATCTTTGATAATTGAAGATGTCATAGCCCAATAGTATTAATTGATTAATTAAAACCATATCCTTAACTGTTAACCCATCATTCAGTTATAAATAGAATATCTAATTTATTGTCAGCAATGAGATCTTTAATCAGTGGTAATTTGTTTCTAATTGATAAAGGATTGATGAGAGAACATTTTAAACCCGATAAACAATTATTATGATTTACTTTAGAATGATCTACATCACTAAGTTTAATCTGAATGAGTCGTTTACGTTTAAATGTTTTAGAAAATGCATTAGGAAGTTTATTAGTATACATTCGGTGTAATGAATGAACGACAGGTATTGGAAAAATGGTAGAAGAAAAAACCTTTGCTATAGAATCCAACATTATAGAATTAAAAGAAAACCTTAAAGTACCTCTACATAAACATCTTTCAGATAAAACTTAATTAATAACACCATTTTGTAATAAAAACTGGAAGTTATAACAAATAAAAAAAACTCTCCATAAAAATAAAATGAAGAACTCTCTGCAGAATGAATAAAGAAACAGCAATACCTTGATTTTAAAACAAAGACAGATGGAGAACATAAAATAAGCAGTGATATTGGTTATTCATATCTTAAGGGCCATGCCTAAGGGCCCTCTGGTGAGGCCCTCTGGCGCAGGCGCGCCCGATGGAGCTCTCACTATAAAGATCGTTGCAGCAGGCTGTGATAGAAATGGCTGATGAGTGGGAGGAGTCTGATCGCCGATTCTACTGCTTAACAGCTGAGCAGGAACTGACAGGGGCTCTGATCTCACCCGATGAAGAGCGGCACTACCTTCCACCGGAATCGTTGTCTTCTTGGTGAATGCGATACCGCCGCATCTACCTTCGGAGACCGAAAAAGATCGCAGTCCTGATCCAACAAGGGATAGAGGCGAGCCATGGCTCTGGACCCCTTGAGTCCCACCTCCGGCATATCCCATTCCTCTTGAATCATCTCTCGCACAACACAGTGCACTGGAAAATACCTTTGAGCCCTGCGAACGGCCTGTAACAAAGGGTCCTCCAGCGTGGCATCCTCCGCTGGAAGACTGGAAGGCATGTTAAGAGCTTTAAGCAACACAGCAATGAGTGCCGGCAATTCCTCCCACCAGAATACTCGAACCACCCTTGCCTGTTCTTCTGGCTCCACGAGCTCACCTTCCTCCAAGTCCTCCTCCGCATCCATCTCTGTATCGTGGTCCTCAAGGTCCATACTATCTTAAGCCAGTGACCACTCCGGCCCCTCTTCCAAGACCCTAGGCTTCTTTGAAGGGCCTCCCTCAGACTCTAACTCTATGGGGGATCCCGGTCGTTTCTCCCCCCGTTCCATCTCTGTGGAACTGTCCCCCAGCCCTCACCAATGCAAACAGAAAGCCTAATGGAGTAGTAGGACAAAATCGGGGGAAAACATCGCCGGTATCCCCCCATGCCCTAGGGCCTGTGGGGGAAGAGGACCGGAAGCAGCCGAAGACCCGGCCACCAGCTCCTGGGATGGCAAGGGAAAGGATATAGGCTCCATCAGGCCTAGCGAGGCCTCCTTCTGAACCTCCAATCCCTCCTCAATGCCTGCTCCATAGAGGCTGCCTCCTGAGTGCACCCTCTCCACACACCAGCCTCTGACACTGCGCCCCCCCCGTCAAGCACCACACACCAAACAGTGATCTGGATGGTATCCCGCCCCGCAGGCTAGGAACCTCCAGAAACACTCACCAGCCTTGAAAGAGACTGCCCTGCAATTGACACTGGCAAGTCTCCCTGCCTGAGCTCCTGGTTTTTTTCTTTTTTTTACCCCCCCCCCCCCCGACACTGCTCATGCACTGTGTTAAGCCTCCCAAACTCAGAGAGCAAGAAAACGGCCCCAAACTAACAAGCAGGAAGCCCAACAACTTAATACTGCTCAATTTCCGTTCCCGTGTGGCTGCCACGCGGTCGGGCCTAACAACCGGCGATCGCAGCAAACAAGAGGCAGCCAGAACGGATCCCCTGCACTTCCCCTTCAGCGCAGGCACCTTACCGTCGCCGCTGCCAGCCTTTCTTCTTGACTTGCTCTCGGTTTGTCATTCTCCCCGTGCTCAGCCGAAATCGCAACTTTGGCGTCAGGGGGTGGGAGGAAGGAGGAGGGAGCGCTCTACTGACCACCGTCCAGGAAACTCCATGGTAAGTACTGCTGTGCTGTTCTTCCCGACAGCTCCTCACCCAAAAGAGTGGGTTCGGAAGCCAGACTGCTAGTCGCGGGGAAACTCCGACATTCTCTGTGATGGGGGGGGGGGTTAGAGCACCCCTCCACAGCATTTCCCAACTGATCCTCCTTTATCTTTTTTTTTTTTTTTTTTTTTATCTTTCACTTTCTTAAACACCTTTCTAAATACCTAAACCCTCTAACTCTCCTTAGTTGTCCCTCTAGTGAGTCCTGAACTCCCAGGCTCACCACCTCTCCAGCTGCTTGGAGACTGAGACTACTGGCGTGTAGAGGCGGTCCCTTGGTTATTTATACCAGAGTCATCAAAAAGATGACATGCTCAGTCTCCAAGCTGCTGGAGGAGGTGCTAAAACCAGAGGTTCAGGACTGGACTGGAGGGACGATTAAGATTCTTAATAATGAACATTAATGCCTTAACTGGTTGAAGCACCGGGCCCAGATGGCCTTGCCACAGAATATCACAAAATTTCAAAAACTTTCAAGTGACATTTTGATAAAATCAATATTGTCCACGTGTGAAGATGTGCAGGATTCGCAACATCATGCCCAAACCTGGAAGGGATAAAACTTTGTTGAGCTCTTGTCATCCTATCTCCCTTTTAAATCAGGATATCAAGATCATTGCTGCTTTGTTGGCACAAAGGTTAAGCCACGTTATACCTTGTTTGATCCATGAGGATTAGGTGGGATTTGTCTCTGGATATTCTAAATCAGCAAATATTATGGTTTATTAAAATTTGCTATACAACCCTTCACGGAGCGGCAGGTGCACCTACTCTTGCCATCTTACTAGGCAGACTAGATGGACCATACTGGTCTTTATCTGCCGTCATTTACTATGTTACTATGTAACTCTTCAGAACAGCAGAGCAGTGTACAATAAAACTTCAGAAGAAAAAACAGGAAAGGAACTCCAATAAAATAGGAAAGGAGTAGACACAAACTGACAAGACAGGAGACAAAAGGGAGGAGTGGAGGCCAAGAGCAGCGCATAGTAAAATCAAGGGAGGGGGAGATAGGAGCGACAGGAGGGTGGATCCTGCACTACTGAAGGGCTAGGTCAAAAGCTAATTGAAAAAGCAGAGTCTTAAGAGGGGAGGTGACTAGTGAGTAGATGTCCCTTGCTACCCTTTTTATCTTGTCCCTTGAGCTATTGGCCTATAAATATAATCAATCCCAAGACTTGATTTTACCAGGGTGGAGAAACAAGAATATAAGATTAATCTTTTTTGCAGATGACATGCTCTTGTTTATAGAATGAGCTGGTATTATTTTTTGCAAATTTTCACATTTAATTAGAAACTGAGAACTCTGAGGCATTACAAATTATGAAAGGGTGTAACCGTTTTTCTTAGCAGGATTTTCCATTATTCTGTGTCCACCAGGGAAGTATAAAGTACGTCCGGGGGGTTATCTTAGTGCTAATTTAAATATTTTATATAATGAGAAAGATACCAGATAAAGTAGAACAAGTTAAATAAAAAAAAATCTATGCAAAGTGGAAACATCTGCTAGCAGGGCTGGCGCTACCCAGTAAGCATGGCAGGGGGGAGCCAGTGCTAGCTGCCCCCTCCCTCCCCTGCAATCATGGCCCACAGGAGCAGTAAAGTTCCATGTGCAGAAGAGCTGCTGGCAAGATCACTACTGCTGCAGGACCAATGGAGAGCGGGGGGGGGGGGGGGGAGGGAGGGGAAAGACTGCGAAGTGGAAGTGAAAAAAGGCAGAGTCTAGGAAGGGGGACAAAGAGTTGGGGGAGTAGCAGAGTGAAGGGAAGATACTGGCCATGGGAGATAGAGAGAAAATGAAGATGGAGAAAAAACACAGAGGAGTATCACAGAAAAACAGAGGGCAGATGCTGGACGGGGAAGAGTACAGAGAGACAAAGGGGTGATGTTGAATATAGGGACGGAATAGGGAGGCAGAGGGGAGATGCTAGACATGGGTGCTAGGGAGATCGAGGGTGATACAGGACACAGGAAGTGGGCATAGGGAGAAGCAAGGCGTGGAGATTTTTGAGATGGGGATGCTGGGTATGGGGGGGACTATGGAAAGATTCTGGACATAAGGGGTAGAACAGAGGGGCGATGTAGGGCACAGGGGTAATAGAGAGAGAAGAGAAGACTGGCACAGGGATAAGAAGGGTGAAAAAGAAAACAGACAGATACTGAACATGGGAGTAACACGGGGGGGGGGGTGTTATGGAGATGGGGGAGGTGCTGGACAAAAGGGAGATATAGAAAGATAAGTTGTGATCAACATTACTGGCACCCTTGCAGTTCAACCTCTTAATGTTAAACATGGCGGAGGTTCCATAATTTTGTGGGGCTCTTTTGCTGCATCAGGAACTGGAGACCTGGAACGTATTAAAGGAATCATTAAGTCAGAAGACCACCAAGGTATTTTGGAGTGAAACGTGCTACCTAATGTCAAAAGTCATGTGTCCTCCAGCAGAACAATGACAGAAAACATACATCCAAAAGAATGGTTAAAAAGGTAAAAATGGACTGTTTTACAGTAAACTGGCCAGCAATGAGTCCTGATTTCAATCCAATTGAGAACCTTTGGAAAGAGCTGAAATCTGCCATTGGTAGGAATCCTGGAAACCTTCATGAACTAGAACAAATCGCAGTTGAAGAGTGGGAGAAACTAACAGCAGACAGATGTACGAAACTTCTAGATGGCTAAAGAAATGTTTGGAGGCTGTCATCACTGCCAAGGGTTGCGCAACCAAATATTAGTGAAGGGTGCCATTAATCCTGTCCAGGTCATATTTTGTTGTTTTTTTTTCCTCAGAGATTACTATGTCTAAGTTGCACAGACATCTTTTTTTTTGTTGTATACCTTTGAACATACTATTAAAATATTATAATAACCTACAGTTGGAATATTTCCAATTATTTTCTCAAGATATTGTACACAACATACCTAAAATGCAAGGGTGCCAACAATGTGACCACAACTGTGGAGAGTGAGAGAGAGAGAGAGGGCACAGAAGAGATGTTGGATATGGAAGGGAGATAGAGACCGAGTGAAAGACTGAGGAATAATGGACCAGGGAAGAAGAGGTAGGGAATGGAAGAAGGACTTGGGTGAGAGTTGAAAAGTAGTAGGTAGATGGAGTAAAAGGAGTGGGAGATTGAGGATTAGATATTCAGTAGCAGTTAAATCTGAGTGGACAGAGAGATAGAAAAATAAATGGAAGCAAGTTGAAAGGAAAAAAATATCAATATCGAAGATGGAAAGAAGTGAAGAAAACAAAAGGGGAGACCAGAAATGGCAGATGGAAAGGAGACTGTAGAAAGAGCTAAGAGAAGATGGAGGAAAGCAGAAACCTCAGATTGGGACCAGCGTGATCAGAGAACAAAATGATCAGACAAAGGTAGAGAAAAGAATTGTATTTTTACTTTAGTGATTGGACTTTGCGCTATCCACAATACAGGGCAATGCACCTCTTTCTATTTTTCTGGTGTTGCACTGTATGCAGAGTCTGGCTTCTTGGGGTTTCAGTTTAATTTTTGTCTACATATTTTTATTTTTAGGTGGTGGTCACTTATTCTGTACTTGGTCAGGGTTTGTGTCCTCAGTGTGTGATCGAGGCTAGGTGCCCTGTTAACAAGAAGTTTACACATAGGGATCTGCACTGTAGTAATTTGACATTTAGATTTTCAAATGGATGTTCTAGGGCCTGATACAATATTTACAGTATTGATTTTTTCTGGGTAGGCTCCTTGTATGAGTTTTGGACATTGGTGTATGGTATGGTAGATTTGTTCTGTAGATTCTCAGTAACTTTCACAGGGTTTTGTATTAGTTCACAAAATGCTTAGTACTAGAGAATGTTTACGCTACTGTTACTGAGAAAACAAAGGGTTTCTTAGCTGATGACTCAACAAGTACAGTTATGGAGGATTTATTTATTTATTTATTTAGACAGATTTGTATACCACCTTATCCTACAATCAAAGTGGTTACATCACATTGGAGGGTTACATTTAACATGTGGGTACTTTACAACATTTAACATGAGGGTATTTAATTTGCATGAGGGTACTTAACAACACATTCTCCAGGACCAAGCAGGAAGTCAGTCCTCACATATGGGTGTCATCGGCGCCGATGAAGGCCCCCAGCGGAGCATTTCCCCAGCTTTCTATGAAAGCCTTTGGGAATGCAAGCACGCATGCCCTTCCCGCCCAAAGGTGCCATCTTACCTCAGTCTCTTTTTTTTCCCGTGAAGCCCACCGGACGTGTGTCCAGTTTTCCCGGTTAAAATTAGATTTTTCAGCGATTTTTGCTATTTTTTCTCCCGGTTCGACGCCGGTTCCCCTCCCACCGGGTTCGGTACACCGGTATCGAGCCCGATTCTTCTTTTTCGGTTTTTGTCCTTCGTGGCTGGCGCTCACGCCCTTTTTCCCTTTTTTCCCTGGAAGGCTGGTCCTTTGACCTCGCGGGGACTCTTTTTTCCCCGATGGCTTTCAGCGGTTTTAAGAAGTGTGATCGGTGTAAGAAACTAATGTCTCTCACCGACACACACGACTGCTGCCTTCAGTGCCTCAGCCCCGACCACGATCTTAAGTCGTGCGGGGCCTGTGGAAAGATGTCTTCCAAGGCACTACGAAGTCGCCAGCAGCAAAAGGAAAGGCTTTTCTCGGACTCAGCCTCTGGCCAGGCCTGGACCTCGTCTGAGGCCTCGACATCTCGGGATTTCGATCCCGAGCGCCGAAGCTCCTCGGACAGGGGGTCCCCCGACCGGGAACGCAAGAGGAGGAAAGGGCTCGCGAGGGCGTCGAAGGAGGTCCCTGGCTCCTCGAGGGCCAGGTCTAAGACCCCCGACCATCGCCCCGGGCCCATGGAACCGGAGAAGCCTGCCAAAGTTCCTCGTGTGGAGCCGGAGTCTGCTGGACACGTAAGCCCCGTAGTCCTCGTGGACTCTCCTCCCAGGGAGCCGACGTCAGGCCCGGCGCCGCCGGGGCCCGAGTCGGTGGCTGCTGCGTCTCCCGAGCTGGGTCTCAGGATGACAGCCTTGGAGAGCAGATTGTCTGCCTTCATGGAGCAGCAGCGGGCACTGATGGCCAGCCTGTCTGGCGCATCTGCCCCGACCACCGGGACATCGACGTCGAAGTTGACCCCGGAGACCGAGCCGATACTCGAGTCCATTGTGGCTCGGAGTCGACCTCGGTCACGGTCTCCCTCGACCTCCTGTTCGGGACCGAGGGCGTCGACGCCGGTGCTTCCGGCGTCGGGGTGGGGGCTCCAGGGCCCCTCGGACGAGTCGGCTTGGGAGACGGAGGACGAGGAGTCTTCTGATACCTTTAAGACTCGGTGCGTCCCTTCGGACTCACCGCAGTCTGAGCCCCGGAGTAGGTCACCCCCAAAGGACACCCGGTTCTCGGAGTTTGTCCGGGATATGGCCACTGCCTTGGCTATTCCGGCAGACCCCGAGGAAGAGCCTCGAGCTGAAGAGCTCGAGGCGCTACAGTATGACTCTCCTCCGAAGGAGGCCTTTACTGTCCCGGTTCCTCCGATGCTGGAACAGCTCCTCTTCCGTATGTGGGAGGCACCGGCCTCGGCGCCGGTTCTTAGCAAGCGAGTCGATTCGATCTATCGACTCGGGAAGAGCCCTGGTTTTCAGAAGACACAGCTACCACACCATTCCATGGTTGTGGAATCAGCCATGCATCGTCTGAAGAGCCAGAAGATGCACTCCGCGGTGCCTCCTGGCAGGGAGGCCCGAAACCTCGATGGCGTCGGTAGAAAGTGCTTCCAGGGCTTGATGCTTGCTTGCCGTGTCCAGTCCTACCAGCTGTACATGGGCATGTACTTGCGGGATCTGGCCAAGGAGTTGGCCGGGTTCTCTGCTGGTCTCTCCGGGGAACCCTTGCAGAGATTTAAGTCCTTGTCCTCGGGGATTCGGGACTGCTCGAAGTTCATGTCCCGCGCCACCTACGATGGCTTCGGCCCGAGTCGCGGCAGCCGGCATCGCGGCTCGATACCAGGCATGGCTGCAGTCATCGGACCTCGAGCCATGGGTTCAGGAAAAGTTGGTCGATGTCCCTTGCCAAGGTGAAAACCTTTTTGGCAAGCCCATGACCGAGAAGGCCGCTCAGCTCGAGACCGAGCACCTCACATGGACAAGGCTGTCGAGGAAGACCTCTGCCCCTTCTCATAAAAAGAAAGGCTCAGGTAAAAAGCCCTTTTACCCGAGGAAGGGCACTGCCTACAAACAGTACCCGCAATATCAGGCTGCCCAAGCTGCCCCCCCAGGGTCAGCAAGCCAAGGGCCAGGGTATTGGGCCCCGTAGGCAGAGGACCCCCAAGCCTCAGGTCCCTGCTAACACTCAGCAGGGTGGGGGCTTTTGACTCCTTGAGCGTAGCCTCTCCTCCACTGCTCTCCCAACCCTGCACAGGAGGTCGTCTCGCCCTCTTTGCCCACCAGTGGCCCCTTATCACCGGGGACAGTTGGGTGCTGGAGATAGTCCACAAGGGCTATGCCCTCCATTTTCACCAACTGCCTCCTCCATACTTTCCAGGGGAGCCTCCCAGGCCTCCCCTGCACACAGACCTTCTCCTTCAGGAGCTTCAGGGTCTGTTGGTGGACAGGACGGTGGAGCCTGTGCCTCCCCACTTGCAAGGTCACGGATTCTACTCCAGGTATTTCCTGGTGCCCAAAAGAACCGGTGGCCTTCGACCCATTCTGGACCTCAGGAACCTCAACAAGTTCCTAGTGAAGGAAAAGTTCAAGATGCTTACTCTTGGAACCCTTCTGCCCTACCTCCAGCAGGGAGATTGGCTATGCTCCTTAGATCTAAAGGATGCGTACACTCACATCCTCATTCATCCAGACCACAGAAAGTACCTCAGGTTCATTGTGGGAGGAAACCATTATCAGTACAGAGTGCTGCCTTTCAGCCTCACCTCCGCCCCCAGAGTCTTCACAAAGTGCCTAGCAGTGGTGGCGGCCTACCTGAGAAATCAGGGAATCTTTGTCTTCCCCTATCTAGACGACTGGCTCATCAGGGGTCAGACATGTCAGGAGGCCAATCAAGCCACCCTCAGGACTATTGCTCTTCTACAATGCCTGGGGTTTGTCATAAACTTCGCAAAGTCCACTTTGCTCCCCTCCCAGAACTTGGAGTTCATAGGGGCAAGGTTGGACTCTCTCCTGGCAAAGGCATTCTTGCCAGAAGACAGAGCCCAAAGGTTGATGGCCTTGGCAAATCAGTTTCTCTGCAGGTCCCTGGTCTCCGCCAGACTCTGCCTGAGGCTTCTAGGCCACATGGCTTTGACAGTGCATGTGACCCCCAATGCCAGGCTCCATATGAGGCTTGCACAGTGGTGTCTTCGGACTCAGTGGTCACAGGCAGTCTCAGCGACAGAATAAGGGTGTCCAGACCTTTTCTGCACTCCCTCAACTGATGGCTACACCCACCCAAATCTGTTGAAAGGGGTGCCCTTTCAGATTCCAGGGTACACAGTAGTGCTAACGACAGATGCCTCCCTGCAAGGCTGGGGAGCTCATTGTCTAGGCAAGTGCACCCAGGGCCTCTGGTCTCCCTGGGAAGCTGCACAGCAGATCAATCTCCTCGAACTCAGAGCTATTCGATTAGTACTCAAAGCTTTCACTCCTACCCTGACTCACCAGTCTGTCTTGATCCAGACAGACAACCAAGTTGCCATGTTTTATGTGAACAAACAGGGCGGAACCGGGTCCAGGATCCTTTGTCGGGAGGCCCAGGACCTTTGTTCTTTTGCCCTCAAGCACAACATGCTCCTCAAGGCTGTGTACCTTCCAGGCCAGGACAACTCCCTGGCAGATTGAGCAGAATACTTCAGCCCCACGAGTGGCAGCTGCATCCTTCAGTGGTTCAGAAGATCTTCCTAAAATGGGGTCTCCCTTTGACAGATCTCTTTGCCAGCCCAATGAACAAGCAACTGCCAAAGTTCTGCTCCAGGCAACCGCATCCTCTACGGATAGCAGCGGATGCTTTTCTGATATCCTGGTCTCAGGGCCTCCTGTATGCGTTTCCTCCCACGCCCTTGGTGGCCCGAACTCTCTTCAAGATTCTTCAGGACAAGGCCTCGGTCCTGCTGGTGGCTCCCAGATGGCCCAGACAGCCTTGGTTTCCTCTTCTGCTTCAACTAGCGGTGGATCCTCCACTACCTCCTCTGGGGTTGCAACCCGACCTTCTCTCACAGGAGCAGGGTTCCCTTTTGCACCCCAATCTCAAAGCTCTCAATTTGATGGCCTGGAGGCTGCAAGGGTAGTTTTGGCTCCCTGGGGCCTACCTCAGGAAGTTGAGGAGGTTGTCCTAGCCTCTAGGAAACAGTCCACTAGGAAAACCTATGCTCTCAAATGGAAAAGGTTTTCTGTGTGGTGTCAGCTACGTACAGAGGACCCTTTCTCTTGTACTGTGCCAGTAGTGCTTCAGTACCTACTGCACTTGTCAAATCAGGGACTTAAGTCCAATTCTGTTCGGGTACACCTCTCAGCTCTAGCAGCTCACCACTCTCTGGTGGAGGGACATTCTCTGTCTGGGTGGCTGACTGTATCACCTGGGCTTACAAGGCGGCTGACCTTCCTTTGCAGGGTAGGGTCATGGCCTATCGTGTCAGGGCAATGGCTGCCTCAGTGGCTCATCTCTGCTCTGTGCCCTTGGTAGACATCTGCAGGGCTGCAACTTGGTCTTCAAGCCAGACTTTTGCGGCCCATTACTGCCTGGAGAGGGAGTCCCGTAGGGACAGTGCTTCTGGCCAGGCAGTACTCCGGAATCTCTTTGAGATTTAGGCAACTCCTGCTCTCCAGCCCTCCGTTGGGCTACCGGTGGAGGTTCTTTCAGTGAAAAGCCTTTCTTTGATGCTGGGACTAGAGGGAGTTCTCTTGTTCAGCCTGGGTTCCTCGGTAGCCCAGAGCTTGGGAGTCACCCATATGTGAGGACTGACTTCCTGCTTGGTCCTGGAGAAAGAGTAGTTACTCACCTGTAACAGGTGTTCTCCAGGAGCAGCAAGAATCAGTCCTCACAACCCTCCCTCCTCCCCTTGGAGTTGCAGTTGTACATAGTTTATTTTTCATTTTTTGTGTGCTGTTCTTAGCTATGTCATTTGACTGAGGTAAGATGGCACCTTTGGGCGGGAAGGGAACCGCGCATGCGTGCCTGCATTCCCAAAGGCTTTCATAGAAAGCTGGGGAAATGCTCCGCTGGGGTTTCATCGGCGCCGATGACACCCATATGTGAGGACTGATTCCTGCTGCTCCTGGAGAACACTTGTTACAGGTGAGTAACTACTCTTTCACAACACTATACACTGAATTCCTAAGTCTGGTTGGGAAGATTAGGTATTGAGTTGGAGGGGGTAGTTGCTGTGCCATTTGTGTTATGTGTTTGCTCATATGTTTCTGTAAAGAGCAGTGTTTTAAGAGCCTTGCGGAAGTCTGTGATGTCTTCTAATGCCCTCAGGCTCAGGATGGTGGATTTTAGGGCAATCTGTCCCCCCTTAAGAGCTAGAATTGATTCAGCTATCAGGCTGGCTAGGTGGGTATCCCCTTCCTCCAACAACAATCCATGCTCATCCCTCCTGATAAAAATACTATCATTTGTAGAGAGGCTGTGTCAATATTGGCGGCCTGAGCAGAAGTGGGCTGGAGTTCCCTATAACACCATCTGCAGCAGAGATGTCCAGTGATTCAGTGATGTCATGGAACCAGCCTATTAAAGTGTCGCTACCTAAAGGGCATCTCTTCATTAGTGACTTGCATTGATGTACAACAGTTCTCCTGTTATAGCATTTGACTGGCAGACGAGGGTAGGAGCTTCACTTGGGAAAGGGATTTTGTTTTTCCTATACTTTTTTCACCACTGCTATTTCCCACTCCTGGATGCTGTCCCCAGCCTATGATCAGCATCTTCCTTTACACTAAGCTGGAAAGGGTGCTATTTTTCCAAATGATGATGCATGCCACTCTTCGTAAGTTGACCCACCAGCTTCCCTTTATTAATGTGCTTCCTAAAGTAATTGCATGCTGTGGGACATCAAATACTTTAAAATACTTCCAAGCATGTTAGGTTTTATGAGACTTCCTGGAGAAGGGAAGGGGGAGGGAGGCTGCTGTTGCTCTTGGTGCCGCTGCTGGACCCATGGCTGGGGATGGAGGAGAGAATGAAAGGCCAGCAGCATCCTTCATGTTCTCTACTGTCCCCTCTACCTGGGTGGTGATCTTGGCCTTGGCACTATCAATATCACTTTATTATGTCAATAACCTCTTCACACACTCTCCAGCCAGTACACTTTCAATATCCCACCCATGTGAATCTCTCAAATTCTATCTAGCAAGAGCATCTCCACACACTTTTCAGCAGGGATGTCCTCCAACCTTGCAATGTCAACCTCCATTTGTTTCTGTGGCGATAACATTGGACAGCTGCACTGGAAGCTGCAGTTCTGCCTGCTCTCCTTATAACAGGCATTTCTCTTTACAGTCACTGACAGACTAGTGGAGCCCATAAGCATACACTGGTAAAGACCTGTCCGTTTCTGTGCACTTGTGCCAGTACTGCCCTCACCTTTCCTCCCTTCTGGGACCATTTAACTTTCCAAACATACCCTTCCCAAACATTCAAACTGGATTCACAGTTCTTGGGAGCAGAGGCTGCCAATCTTTCAGCACTCTGTTTCAGCCTGTGCCACCCTGGAGTACCGTATGTGCTGACTTAAATACTGTGCCCAGATTCACTCTCCTGACCTGGGGTAGGCCCTGCAGTACCCAGTGAAACTGCATGCCTGCTCACACTGTTAAAAGGACGGGGGGGGGGGGGCATTTTCTTATGCAGATTATATAAAGTAATTAGATCTTACCTGCTAATTAGTGTTCCTGAAGGAACGACAGTCCAGTCCCTTTACTTCCAGCAGCTTGGAGGCTGAGCCCAACCTTTTTGGGATGGGGCGGTACAAATACCACAGGAACCACCCACAGCTCCCAGTAACCGAATGAAAAAGCAGACTTAACAAAACTTCCATTACTAGCCTACATGAATAACACCGCAACCCAAAAAACTCCCCCCCAATGACTAAGAACCAATTTTTTTTTTTTCAAATGTAGGAGAGGGGGGGGGGAAAGGGCGAGGGCAGAAGGCAGATTATCTGAGACCGACCGGGCCGTCCTTCACCTGCACCTCTCTACTCAGATCTGGTCCCATGCTCGGTCCGCATTTCCGCCCCTGACTACTAGGCCGAAATGGCAGGCTGCCACCGGGTGGTATCAGGGACTGGACTGTCGTTCCTTCAGGAACACTAATTAGCAGGTAAGATCTAATTACTTTTTCCTTATCGTCACTCCAGTCCAGTCCCTTTACTTCTGGGATGTACCAGAGCAGTTCAATCCTGGGTGGGGGTCTGATATTCTGGACCGAAGAACCGCATGGCCAAACCGCGAGTCAGCTGTACTCTGTACGTCCAGTCTGTAGTGCCTGGTGAACGTATGAAGAGAGGACCAAGTTGCTGCCCTACAAATGTCTAGGGGAAGAACTAGGCTAAATTCTGCCCAGGAGGTGGCCTGCGCCTGAGTCGAGTGAGTGCGCAGTCCCCCTGGTACCTGCTTCCCCTTCAGAATATAGGCGGACGCAATCGCCTCCCTGATCCACCTGGAGATGGAAGCCTTGGCCGCCGCCTCTCCCTTGTGCGGTCCTCCGAACTGAATGAAGAGGCGGTCGGATTTCCTGAAGGGCGCCGTGCGTGAAAGGTAACGCTTCAAGACTCTCTGGACGTCCAGAGGGCGGAGCTTTCTATCCCCCCCTTCTTGCCCAACGGCTGTAAAGGACGGGAGAGTCACTGTCTGGTTCACATGAAAAGGGGAGATCACCTTAGGTAAGAAGGAAGGGACCGTCCTCAGAACCACCTTATCCTTGAGAAAGGACAGAAAGGGGGGCTGTGACGACAGCGCTTGCAATTCCGAGACCCGTCTGGCCGAGCAGATAGCGACCAGAAAGACCGTTTTTAGTGTCAAGTCCTTTAAGGAGGCCCTCTTTACTGGTTCAAAAGGTTCCCCAGTCAAGGCATTTAGTACTAGGTTGAGATCCCAAGGGGGGATGACCGATCTCCTCCGAGGACGCAGTCGCCTAACCGCTCTAAGGAACCTGGACACGTCCGCGTGGGCTCCTAAGGCCTTAACGCGGACCTTACCTCTATAGCAAGATATGGCTGCCAGTTGGACTCGTAAGGAACTGTGCGCTAGGCCTTTGTCAAAACCCGCTTGCAAGAATTCCAGGATCTCCGGAACCGAGGCCGCAAGGGGTTTCCTTCGGTGCTCCTCACACCATGCTTCAAAGATGCGCCAAACTCTCACATAGGAAAGACAGGTCAATCGCTTCCTAGCACTCAGCAGTGTTGTGATTACTGCTCCCGAATAACCCCTCTTCAGGAGCCGTGCCCTTTCAATAGCCAAGCCGTAAGCGAGAACCGATCCACGTGGGGCTTCCGAACCGGACCTTGCCTCAGTAGGTCCCTTCTGCAGGGGAGTCGCCAAGGACGGTCGGCCAACAACCTCACTAGATCCGCATACCAGGGGCGGCGAGGCCAGTCTGGGGCTATGAGAATTATCAAACCCTGATGAGTCTCCACCCGTTGTAGAACCTTTCCGATGAGAGCCCAAGGAGGGAACACAGAGGAGGCCCTCCGAAGGCCACTTCTGGGACAGAGCATCCAAGCCCTCGGACATCCTTTCCCTCCGCCGGATGAAGAACCGGCTTGCCTTGGCGGACGAGAACCATGCCATGAGATCCATGACCGGGGGACCCCAACAGGCAACTATTTGGTCGAAGGTTTCCTGTTCCAGCTCCCACTCCCCGTGGTCTATCCTGTACCTGCTGAGGTAATCGGCCGTAACGTTGTCCGTGCCGGCCACGTGCCGAGCTGAAAGCGCTTCCAGCCGAACCTCCGCCCACTGGAATAGGGCGTCCGCTTCCTTCTCCAAGGCGGGGCTGCTGGTGCCGCCCTGGTGGTTGATGTAAGCCACCGCGGTGATGTTGTCGGAGAGGACGCGAACTGCTTTGCTTAGTACTAAGGGCTGGAGTGCCCTGAGGGCCAGGGTGACGGCCCGTAATTCCAGCCTGTTGATGGGCCATTGAGACTCCAGCGGCGACCAGCTGCCCTGGACGAACCGGTCTTCGCAATGAGCTCCCCAACCTGCTAGGCTGGCGTCCGTCGTCACCAGTAACCACTGTGGGTGTTCGAGGGGCATCCCGCGATCCAGATTCCTTGGGCACTTCCACCAGCGAAGAGTCTGCTGAATTCGAGGGGAGCAGGGTAATTGCATTGACAACGGGTGATGTTGAGGGGACCAACGACGCAGTAGAGCCCGCTGCAAAGGATGCATGTGGGCCATGGCCCACGGTACTACCTCTATAGCCGCCGCCATGGTTCCCAGTAGCTGAAGGTAGTGCCACGCTGAGGGGTTTCGTCTGCCCAGAAATTGCGTGACCAACACCCTTAGGTCCCTTGACCTCGTCCTGGACAGGAAAACCCTGCCACTGCTGGTGTCGAACCTTGCTCCGAGATACTGGAGTTCCTGGGAGGGGGTCATCCTGCTTTTTACTCGATTGATGACCCACCCCAGCTCCTCCAGAACTTGAACCACTCTGGCAGTTGCCGAGCGATTTTCCTCTTCTGACTTCGCCCGGATCAGCCAATCGTCCAGATAAGGATGCACTAGGATTCCCTCCTTCCGTAGGAATGCCGCTACTACCACCATCACCTTGGTGAAAGTCCTTGGGGCCGTAGCTAGGCCGAAGGGCAGGGCCTGGAATTGAAAATGACCTCTTGGCACTGCGAATCTCAGGAACTGTTGGTGTTCCTTTCTGACCGGAATATGCAAGTAGGCTTCCGTCAAGTCCAGGGACGTTAGGAACTCCCCGCCCCTTACGGCTGCAATGACCGACCGTAGGGTCTCCATCCGGAAGTGCGGCACCCTGAGACAGCGATTGACTTGCTTTAGGTCCAGGATCGGGCGAAAAGACCCTTCCTTCTTTGGTACCACGAAGTAAATTGAGTATCGACCGCTATGAGTCGGGAGAGAGTAGTTTCTATAGCCGCCCTCTTTAAGGGGGAACCGCAAGGAGATTGAACGAAGGCTGGATGTATTTGCTTTGCAAATTCGAGAGAATAGCCCTCTCGGACCACCTCCAGGACCCATTGATCGGACGTGACCTGGGACCAGGCGGGAAGAAACTGCCTTAAACGTCCGCCCACTAGCAGCTCCTCCCCCTGGTCCCTCGTCATCTCATTGCTGTTTCCTAGGCCCCGAGGAAGAAGAAGAGGCGCCAAAACCTCTACCTGCTCCTCGAAACCCCCTAAAGCTTTGTCCCCTTGCCGGGAAGCGTCCCCTGGGAAAGGGGTTCGACCTGGCTGGACGAAACCTCCGGGGATCCCTGGGCTGGCTACTCACCGGAGCTAGGGGGCGTCCTTGTTTCAGTCTGTCTTCTGGGAGCCTGCCGCCCTTAGATTCGCCAAGGTCCTTCACCAACTTATCTAAGTCCTCCCCAAACAACAGCTTCCCCTTAAAGGGAAGCAGACTCAGGCGAGCCTTTGAGGAAGCGTCGGCTGCCCAATTACGTAGCCACAAATAGCGTCTAGCTGCCACCACCGAGGCCATGTTCTTAGCTAGGCTCCTGATGAGGTCTGTGACATAGCGAGTCCTTTTAGTCAGGGAGAAACTCCCTAAGATCAGCAAAAAAGTGCAGGGCTGCAACGTAAACAACAGCACATGGCTGGTTGTCAGGGAAACCAAGCCCCAGAGAGAGAAACAGGCCCCTGCTATCAGTTCAGCAGAGAGTCACGAGGTAATTCTGAACACCTGCTAAGGGGTGGAGTCAGGCTTGACCCGAGGAAGCTGACTCATAAGGAGGCCCCAGTTAACACAGAGGGCAGCGCAGGAAACACGGAGAGAAAGCTAGAGAAGAGAGCTGAGAGCAGAACAGAGAAGGAAGAGAGAGACGGAGACGAGGAAAGGTCAGAGGCTCTGTGTGAGAGGTACAGAAGGAGCAGACCTTGTCAGTGGAAGTCCTCTCTTGGTTCTGAACAGGAGAAAAGGCTAGGAAGGCCATTGAATTATACTCTGCACAAGTCAGGTTGGGAACCGACAGCAATTTACAAACCTCAGAGAAAACCTGATACAGCCAGAGTAAAAGGTAGGCCCAAGGGCTGGAAGTACAATAACTACTGGGGGTTTATTGCCCAGGAGAGTTGGGGCTACGGTACAGAGGACTGTAATGAGAATGGTTATTTAGAGCTGTACCAAACCCAAGTGCTAATCCCAAGGCCTAGCGTGGGAACGGGCGTGGCTCCAGAAAGAAAGGAGCAAACAATTCCTGCCTCAGGAAGGAGGGCAGGGGAATTGAACTCTCTTTTGTAAATAATTCTTTGGAAGCAAGGAACTGTACGATTTCTATGGCAGAGGGAATAATATCTCTGTGTTAATGTTTGATGCTGAAGGAAGCTGCTTTATTTTGTCCTTTTGTCTGCCAGAAGTGCAAGAATTTATGTTACCTTTTATCCTGGTGAAATCCACCCCGGGAGGGGAATAAATCCCTTTTTGCTTTACCAACTTGAGTCACACTACTCTTCATTGAGCTATCAAAGGAAATACATTTCCCTACATGCAGTTCTACAGGAAATAGTAAACCTCAGTTCAAGAAGAAAACTTAACCTCCTTAAGCCCTACCTACCTACGGGTACTGGCAAGGGGGAACATCACAGGTCATACTGACTATCCGCCAAATAGGCCGCTCCTGATTCCAACCTAGTCGAGTTGGCCTGTGCCTCTTCTGTGGAGCCTTCCGCTGCCTGAAGCTGTTGTGACCACCTCAAACAGGCCCGTGCCACCCAGGCCCCCGAAACGGAGGCCTGTAAGGCAAGAGCGCTTACATCAAAGGCTTGCTTCAGAAGCGTGTCCAGTTTCCTATCTTGAGCATCCCTCAGGGCCGTGCTGCCCTCGACTGGGATAGCTGTCTTTTTTGTAACTGCTGATACCACGGCATCTACCCTGGGCGACTTCAGCAGCTCTTTGTCTGCCTCTGGTAGAGGGTATAGGCGAGCCATCGAACGGACCCCCCTTAAGCTTGACTCTGGTTGATCCCATTCTTCCTGGATCATTTGCCAAACCACCCTGTGGACAGGAAAGACCTTCTGAGACCTCCTAATGGCCTGGATTAAGGGGTCCTCCAACGCTTCCTCCTCTGCTGGGACGTCTGAGGCTACATTGAGTACTTTCAGGGACTCATTGATTAATGCCGGGAGCTCCTCCCGACGAAAAACTCTAATTATACGAGAGTGATCCTCCTCAGGGATCTCCCCCTCTTCAAGCTCCTCCTCTTCCTCGTCTAGATCTTTGTCAGAGCCCTCCTCTTCCAGGGTGCCCTGAGAAAGGGACGTGAGGGGCTCCTCACTCATCAGCCGAGAGCGCTTAGGAGGTATCCCGGAGTTGTGAGTCTTGTCCTCCCTAGTCGTGATGACCCGGCTTCCGCCGTCGGGGCCGTCTCCCCTGCTCCCAACCCCTGCTTGCGCATGCAATAGGCTCTATGGAGCAATAGGACGAAATCAGGGGAGAAAAGATCCCCGACCCCCCCCCTCCCCTGTGGGCGAGGGCGAGAGGGGCAGAGGAGGGACGGGCAACTCTGAGGAGGGAGGAGCAGGGAACTGAGACCCTCCCTCTCCTTCCAGAGGGTCCCCGGATCCCTGAGAGGTCTGAGCCATGGACAAGTTAATGTCTTGTTCAACAGAGGCTGCCACTGCAGCACAATCCCTGCAGATCCCTGCCTCTGAGGAAGTACCTCTACGGGTGCCACAGGCTGGGCACCGTGACTTGCCAGTCATGCTCTTGATACAGAGGTATTGAAGCCCTACTCGCCTGCTCAGGCTTAAACAATTGGCCTACCAGAAACTGTGGGACTCCGAAGGCAAAACAGTCTTAAATGTGTGTGTGTGTGCTCTCCCCTCTAGCAATGGATTAACAGATCCCCAGATCACTGTCTATCCCCCTGGAATGCCAAAGGCCTCTTGCTCAGAAATTAACCAATTCAAAACCAAAATAATGCTTAAAATTAAAAGAACTAAATAAACCAAAATTAACCTAAAGAAGACAAGATGTCAAACAAAAAACCCAGTAAATTAACCCGGTACTTGCTGTTTGAAGGTTCCTCTGTCGCTGTGCACGGGCCTGACTCAGCGATCTCAGGTCGGCGGCTCCACACGTGGTAGGCCGCAACCACGTGGAGCCCGACCCGGAGGGCCGCGAGTCTGCCTTCGCGCTGATTGAAAACCGAAGGATCAGGGCAGAAAGGCGCCCTCCTGCTCCGGTAAGACTTCCTTCCGTCGCCGCTTGAAGGGAGCTGTAATCGCGGCTCCGGGGCTCGACTCCGCGTCCCTTCGCTCTGGGACGGGACCGGCAGGAGGAAGACAATCGAGGCGTGCCTCAAGCGCTCAGCCACCAGGAGGGCTTCGGCGCGAGGCAGGGCAGGTCTCCGAAGAGAGGATGCAGGAGCCGGCCGGAACAGCTGCGAGAGGAACTCTGACTAGTCCTCCTCGCTGCTGCCGGTAAGAATCACCTCCGATACCCGGCCCGGCTGGGGGGGAGGGGGGGGGAGGGAGGGAGGGAGACAGCAGGCAGGCGAAAATTAAAGGTACAGAACTAAGAAAACAAAAGCAAAACAAAGTAACTAAGTAAATGAATAAATCAGTACATAAGAACATAAGACATGCCATACTGGGTCAGACCGAGGTCCATCAAGCCCAGTATCCTGTTTCCAACAGTGGCCAATCTAGGTTATATGTACCTAGCAATATCCCCAAAGACACAGGTTCCACAATGCTTGTACTGGGTCAAGCATTGATATCCTGGGTCCCTTTTTAATAGTGGTTTATGGACCTTTCCTCCAGGAACTTGTCCAAACCTTTTTTAAACCCAGCTATACTAACAGCCCTTACTACATCCTCCGGTAACAGATTCCAGAGTTTGATTACACGTTGAGTGAAAAAATATTTTCTCTTATTTGTCTTAAATAGTTTACCCTGTAGCTTCATTACATGTCCCCTAGTCTTTCTATACTCTGATAGCGTAAACAATTGATCCACGTTTATCCGTTCCACTCCATTCATTAATTTATAGACTTCTATCATATCTCCCCTCAGCCGTCTCTTCTCCAGGCTAAAGAGCCCTAACCTTCTTAGCCTCTCTTCATAGGAGTAGCCTTCCATCCCCTTCACCAATTTGGTGGCTCTTCTCTGTACTTTTTCTAATAACGCTATGTCCTTTTTAAGATACGGTGACCAGAATTGCACACAATATTCAAGGTGCGGTCGTACCATGGAGCGATACAGAGGCATTATAATATCCTTTGTTTTGTTCTCCATCCCTTTCCTTATGATACCTAGCATTCTATTTGCTTTCTTGGCCGCCGCTGCACACTGGGCGGAGGGTTTTAACATGTTATCCACAATGACTCCTAAATCTTTTTCCTGGGTGGTGGTTTCTAATGTGGAGCCCTGCATCGTGTAACTATAGTGTGGGTTGTTCTTTCCTAGGTGCATAACTTTGCACTTGTCCACATTAAATTTCATCTGCCATTTGGATGCAGTATGTAAAGACCTTAAAAGAACTTAAAAGAGCTAAGATTTTAGAAAAAAAAGGGAGACTCCAGTAAGCCCTAGGCTTACGGAACCCTCCAGCTGCTTGGAGGCTGAGAATACTGGGAGCTATGGGTGGTTCCTGTGGTATTTGTACCGCCCCATCCCAAAAAGGTTGGGCTCAGCCTCCAAGCTGCTGGAAGTAAAGGGACTGGAGTGACGATAAGGAATCAGCTTTTGTTCAATTGTCATTCATCCAAATTTGCAAAATACTGATGCACATCTAGATGCTCATAAAATGATATTAACACTTACCTGGTAATTGTAGTTCCTGAAGGAACTCCAGTTCAGTCCTCCACCTCTGGGTTGTGCACCTCCTCCTGCAGCTTGGAGACTGGGCATGTCAAAATCGTGACATCACTGGATGTAGTCTGCTGGTCTCTCCCATCAGCCCCAGTGAACTATTGACAAAGCACACTCAAAGGAGCAACAAATAAGTAGCTATCATTTAAAAGTTTTAAACTTTATACTGAAACTGAATGTATAACCAGTAACTGTGTAACCTTAATAGTCCCCAACTAAAGAGGGAATCGCCTTGTATCGTCCCCTTCTAGAGCTAGGGAGAGAAGGAAGTAAGAATAGATCGAAAGATATAGAAACACCTCAGCGCCATGAATCAAAAGACTCCAGTACCGTATTTTTGCGCATAAACCGCGCGCGCTATACACTTTTTACCTACCGCGCAACCCTCTCGTGCGGTATTTGCGAGGGCGCACTATACCAAAACTTTATTACAAGGAACCGATTCCATAAAAGAGTCCTTACAAGAATATAATGGTTTCAAAATATATTTAATTAATTTTCATCATCCGATTCCATAAAACCTTCGAAATCACGCCCCTCATCAACATCATCATTGAAATAATTTAAAACCGTCTGGAGATGCTCTTCCGTAACATATGCACTTTTATCGTCACTCCTTTCGACATTTTCATCATCATCTTCGTCATCACTACGCACCCGATCCTCGTTCTTATAAACAATCGGGGCTTTTCGGAATCCATTTCTTATGGTTTCCGGGGATATTTTGTCCCAAGCAGAACACAACCAATTGCAGATTTCCGTTAATGTAGCACTCTTTAATCGTCCCGATGGTGTGAATTCATGAATTCCCCGCTGCATCCAATTATCCCACTCTCGTCTGATGAACGTTTTGAACGGGTGATTAACTGCTATATCTAGCGGCTGCAGCTTGCAAGTAAGACCACCCGGTATCACTGCGATATGGGCACCATAATTTTGCACATTTGTTTCTTTATGGGCAGCCATGGAATCGAAGATCAACAAAGACCTTTTAGAAAAGAAACCACAAGGCCTGGCCCTATAACATTTATCAATCCATATTTTCATGACCTCAGAGTCCATCCATCCCTTTTTGTTACAGTGAACAATACCTTGTGGAAATTTTTCACAGGGCATGGTTACTCGCTTGAAAATAACCATCGGCTTCAATTTAAGCCCACTCGCTGTGCAACCCAGGACTACAGTGAAGCAAGCCCTCTCGTGTCCAGTTGTTGTTATTGCGACAGTTTTTGAACCCGAAGCAGCTACAGTCCTGGTTGGTGGAATGTCAAAAGACACAGGAACCTCATCCATGTTAATAAAATCCATTGCCGAAATGCCGAACTCCGAAATTTCTTTGCTGACAAATGTGCCGAAATCCGCCATCTTTTGTTCCCAGTCATCCGGAATCCTCTGGCCTACAGTTCTTATTCGCACGGAAAGACCATTCCTCTTCATAAATTTACAAATCCAGTTGAAACTAGCCTGGAAACATGAAATTCCTCTTTCATTGGCCAGCAATTTTGCTTTGAATTGAATTGCGATAGTTGAGACAGCTTGATTTTGCTCCCTTCTAGACAGAATCCACTTTTTTAAGTCACTCTCTAGCTCTGGCCACTTTTCTTTGGGACCCCGAAGCGCACATTTTCATGGGTTCATCTCCTCTAGCGCCGTTTTCTCCTTTCTCCAGTCGCGAACAGATGACTCACCAACATCAAATTCTCTTGCTGCTTCTCTGTTGCTTGTTTCTTCAGATTTTGCCACAACTTTCAGCTTGAAGTCCACAGTATAAGACTTGCGTTTAATTCCGGGCATGATGACTGGATTATAATAGAAGAGATCGCAAAGTTTAAATGTAAGGTATAATAGAACCGAGGGCCTTTTATATACCTCACAGTGCACTCGACACATGCGCGATATACGCGCATGCGCATAATGCGAGAAATTCTCTGCAGAACAGGCCGAAAATTGCGCTTTATATGTGGGTGCACATTACATGCGCTAAAATACGGTAATCACACTCAACTGCAAACTTGCTCTTTTCCCAACTACGACTCCACTGCTAGGATACTACCCCCTGGCAGGATTGAGGACTGAACTGGAGTTCCTTCAGGAACTACAATTACTAGGTAAGTGTAATCATCATTTCCTTATCATTCCTCCAGTTCAATCCTCCACCTCTGGGATGTAACAGAGCAGTACTCATTGGGAGGGACCTTTCCAGCCAGCTCGCAACACCGCCGACCCGAAGCAGGCATCATTCGTTGCTAAAACGTCCAGGCGGTAGTGCTTACTGAAAGTATGAAGAGACGACCAAGTAGCCGCTCTACATATTTCCCCAGGCGGAACCAAACTATGTTCTGCCCAGGAAGCAGCTTGCGCTCTGGTCGAATGAGCCCGTGGACCCGAAGGAACTGCATGACCTTGCAACAGATATGCTGATGCGATCGCCTCTCGAATCCACCTTCGACGTCGCTTCCCCTTTGCGGGGACCTCCGAACACCACGAAGAGACGGTCCGATTTGCAAAAGCTTTCCGAAACCTTCAAATACTGCCGCAAAACTTGTTTTACGTCCAGCTGTCGTAAACTGCGATCCGACACGCTCCCCTCCAGGGATCCTAGAACTGGAAGAGAGACCGTTTGGTTCTGATGAAAAGGAGACACCACTTTTGACAAAAATGACGGAACCGGTCGCAGCAGCACCACCTTCTCCCTTGAAAAGGACAAGAACGGTTCTCTACACGACAATGCCTGTAACTCCGAAATTCGCCTCACCGAACAAATAGCCACTAAAAACACGGTTTTTAAAGTAAAATCTTTAACCGACACCTGCGGCAATGGCTCAAAGGGTTCTTTAGCTAACGCCCCTAAGACCAAGTTGAGATCCCATGGTGCCACCATGATCCTTCGCGAAGGCCGCAGTCTGGATACCGCTTTAGGCAAGCGCAAAACGTCAGCATGAGCCCCTAGAGCAATACCCTGCACTTTGCCCCTATAGCACGAAATAGCCTCCACCTGAACTTTAAAGGAACTGGACGCTAATCCCTTATCAAAACTGTCTTGCAGGAAACTTAAAACCAAAGGGACGGACACTGTAGCTGCCCGAACTTGCCGCCATGAACACCAGTCCTCGAAAATACGCCAAATACGGACATATGTAAGAGACGTGGACTGCTTCCTTGCTCTCAGCAAAGTGGCAATGACTGCCCCAGAATAACCTTTCTTCTTCAGCCTTGCCCTTTCAATGGTCAAACCGAAGTGAGAATCGATCCACCTGAGGCATTCGAAGCAGACCTTACAGCAACAGATCTAACCTCCAGGGATGTCCATCGAGAAGGGGAACGAGACTGACGTACCACGGGCGTCTTGGCCAGTCCGGTGCTACCAATAGCACTCTCCCCTGGTGAGCTCCGATCCGCTGAACCACTCAACCTATGAGTGCCCACGGGGGGAAGACATACAGGGGACCCATCGACAGCCAATGCTGCATCAGTGCGTCGATCCCATCTGACATTCTTTCTTGCTGCCTGCTGAAGAAGCAACTGGCCTTTGCTGACTGAAAGGACGCCATGAGATCCATGACTGGCGGACCCATCTATGAACTATTTGCGCAAACACGTCCAGATGCAATTCCCATTCCCCGGCATCCACCCGGACTCTGCTGAGAAAATCCGCCGTCACATTGTCCTTCCCTGCAATGTGTGCCGCCGATATCGCTGGTAGCCGTTGTTCTACCCAAGCGAACAGAGCCTCTGCTTCCTCTTCCACAGCTACACTTCCTGCACCGCCTTGTCGATTGATATATGCCATTGTCGCCAAGTTGTCTGACAGCACGCGCACTGCTCGACCTGTTACCATAGTCTCGAACTTCTGAAGCGCTAGGAACACCGCTCTCAGCTCTAGTCGGTTGATCGACCACTTGCTCTCCATTATGGACCAAGTGCCTTGTGGGAACTGATTTCTGCAATGTGCCCCCCATCCCGCGAGACTCATGTCGGTCAACAATGGGAGCCACTCTGGTTGTTCCAGGGGCATTCCTGTTTTCAATGACTCCGGGAGGAGCCACCACCGGAGGGACTGCCTGACCTTGAGCAGGCAGGGGAGCCGTTTGCTCAACGAATTGGACTGATGGGACCACCGGCGAAGCAGCACACATTGTAATGGTCGCATATGAAACCTGGCCCAAGGCACGGCTTCTAGGGTCGCCGCCATCGTTCCCAGTAAACAAAGATAAGTCCATGCTGAGGAAGCTGCCACAGATCTGAAGCTGCATACCAGATGCCGAAGTGCTTGAGCTCGATGATCCGAGAGAAACACCGCTCCTTTCCGAGTATTGAACCGTACCCCCAAATACTTGAGATCCTGCGAAGGCATTAAGCGGCTTTTGATTGGACTGAACACCCAGCCTAAACTCTGAAAAGCTTCAGCACTTTGTCCATCACCTGAACGCTCTCGGCCTTGGACTTTGCCCGAATCAACCAATCATCGAGATATGGATGTACCAGAATCCCTTCTTTCCGTAATGCCGCCGCCGCCACCACCACCATAATCTTGATGAAAGTCTGCGGTGCTGTCACTAGACCGAAGGGCAATGCTTGAAATTGATAGTGCCCCCAAGGAAGAGCGAACCATAGAAACTTTTGATGCGCTGCTCTGACTGGGATGTGCAAATACGCCTCTGTGAGGTCGAGAGACGTCAAGAACTCCCTCTATCACACTGCCACAATGATCGATCTCAGCGTTTCCATCCTGAAGTGAGGCACCCAAAGACACCGATTCACCCCTTTCAGGGCTAATATAGGACAAAGAGCCCCCTCTTTCTTCGGGACTACAAAATAAATGGAGTATCGACCCATACCTTAGTCGGCAACTGGAACCGGCACGACTGCTTTCAATTGTAGAAGTCGATCTACGGTACTGCAGACTGCCTGGGCCTTTTGAGGACCCCTGCAGGGAGACATCATGAACGAGTCCCGCATTGGTTTTGCCAATTCCAGCGCGTAACCCTCGCAAATTCTCTCTAGCACCCACTGGTTGGACGTTATTTGGGTCCAGGCAGGAAGAAATTCCCGAAGTCACCCGCCTATCGGTCGGCTTCCTACCGGGACCCGCCTCCTTTTATTGTGGTTTCCAAGTTGCCCCTGCGGAAATCGCTGCGAAACCTCTACTTTCTCCACAAACCCACAAAAGCCCTGGGCCCTAGAAGTAAATCTTCCCCTTTGGAAACCCCCCAAACAAGAAGTACGAAATCTCTGGAAATCTCTAAACTGGCCACGAAATGCCTGCACTAACTTCCCTTGCTTTGGCTTATCCTCTGGGAGTCTCCCGCCCTTGGACTCTCCGAGATCCTTTACCAACTTGTCGAAGTCTTCCCTGAACAACAACTTCCCTAAACGGGAGCTTACTGAGACGGGACTTAGACGACCCATCGGCCACCCAATTCCTTAACTATAATGACCTCCGGACGGCCACTAATGAAGCCATACTATTAGCTAGCGCCCAAATCAAGTCGTAATGCACATCTGCTAAATAAGCCAACCCCGACTCCAGACGATCTAGTCCTCTTATCTCTTCCTGCTCTAGGCGAGTAGACTGCCGCAAGCGCTGAGACCATTTGATCCCACTCATCCTGGATCATCCGGTCAACCACACGGTGAACGGGAAATACCACCTGCGCTTGCCACACCGCTTGAATAATGGGGTCTTCCACCTCTTCTTCTTCCGGCACCTGTGCCGTAGCAAGATTCAGCGTCTGAAGGGATTCCGTGATAAGAGCTGTTAGTTCATCCCTATGGAACACCCGAATAATCTTTGCCTGATCCTCAGGCTCTTGTATTTCTCCTTCTTCCAAGTCCTCTATTTCTGCATCGAGGTCCAGTTTGGTTTCCTCCATTTCTGCGCACTCGCCATCCATAGACCACATCTCACGAGTCCTTAATCTCTTTGAGGGCTTCGGAGAGCTAGCAGCGTCGCCTACTCCGGACTGCTGCATCTGACCAGGCAACGACAAGGGCTCCAGTACCTTCCCTTGGCGTCGCAAACAAAATGCCTGATGCATAAACAGAACAAAATCCGGGCAAAAATCCCCGAGTTGTGCTCCTGACCCCAAGACCAGTAGAACACCTGACGGCCTCGCTGGAGCCTCCTGATAAGACCCCTGCAACGTGGGCTGCATTGCTTCTCCTTCCACTCCAGCCACTGTATCCTGGGGCTCCTGAGCCACCTTGACGTCCATCTGCTGTTCCAGACTGGTAGACACTGTTACACAGCCCCGGCAAAAGCCAGAGTCAGCTACCGTACCCCTGTGGGTGCCGCAGACCACGCACCGAGGGTGCGCTGCCATAAACCAGACAGCCCAGGCCCGTATGTGGCTAGTAAGCAGCAAAAAGAAACCAACCAGATGTTGCAGATAAATGTATATAGATGTAGATAGTTTCCCCAGTTGAAGTCCAAGTTATATTTTCCTGTTTTAATGTAAATGCTCAGCAGGCAACTGTTATGCACAATTTTGTTGTATGTAAACCGCACTGATTTTAAATAGCGCAGTATATAAAAGCAATAAATAAATAAATAAACCAACCAGTTGTTTGTTTGTTTGTTTTTAAATAAAAGGAAAAGGGAAAGATAACCACAAAAGTCCTCACATAAAGAAAAATTCTTCTGTAAAGCCAGGAACAAGTACACTGAAATTTAAAGCACCTAACTCACAGATTAAACTTAGGCAACCCCAGAAATCAAACTCTGTTAAACCTCTGTTTAAACTTCTTAAAACACAAAGCCTGAGCTCTTTAAAACCCCCGGGCTACGAGTTGCGATCGCAGGCCACGCTGGAAACACACGTCCCTTAAAATGGCCGCTAACAACTGATCTAGCGAAATGGCGTCAAACGGAAAGCACTTCTAAAAACTCTCCGGCTTTAAATAAGCGCTCCGCTGTCCGGCCCGATCCCCCTTAGCTTAACTGAATTATCGAAAGGTCTTACCCCGTGTGAAACACGCTGCCTCAAATGCTGCCCGGAAGATCCACCGTTCCGCTCATTAGAGCAGCGAGAGGGAAGCCGGCGGTGCGATCATCTCCCCTCTGCTCTCATGTGCCTGACACACGCTTACTCCGCGGCTGACAGAGGCGGATGGGGGAGGGTGCCTGCTGCAGAGCTCTCCTCCGTACAATCAAGGAGGAGAGATCTAGCAGCCAAAGTTGTGCCACTTATGAGAATTAAAAGGAAAGGCAGACCGGAACCGGGCAAGGCACAGATGGTTTTTTTTTGGGGGGTTTTTTACCATAGAAACATGATGACAGAAAAAGACCACATGGCCTATCTAGTCTGTCCTTCCATAACAACTACAACAGTCCACTTTTTACCATAGAAACATAGAAACATGATGACAGAAAAAGACCACATGGCCTATCTAGTCTGTATTTTTAAAGCTATAGGAGCCCCAATTTAAGAACACCTGAATAAATGAAGACATGAATAACCTAACACTACTTCTAATCTAGCTACCCTAACAGCTCCTTATCTGTTCCTCAAGTGAGCCCAGACCTAGGCTCACTGCGTCGTCCTGCTGCATGGAGACTGGACACACTGGGGCTGATGGGAGAGACCAGCAGGCTACATCCAGTGATGTCACGATTTTGACATGCCCAGTCTCCAAGCTGCAGGAGGAGGTGCCCAACCCAGGAGGTGGAGGACTGAACTGGAGGAACGATAAGGAATTACAGTTAAATACTGATAAATCAGAAGTAATTTGGTTCCCATATGGCACAACTATTCCAACAGTGGCACCACACATTCATGGCTCTCCACTTCATCTTATGAAAGTTATGAATGTGCTTGGTGTGTACATAAAGACTTGTGTCTCAAAAGTAAAGTGTGAGCCTAAGCTCATAAATTTATCTTTCTTCTTAAGGAAGATATGGGCCTTTAGATTTATACTCAAAAGAAAGAATCTGCAATACCTCATTCACACTTTTGGGTTGATGCAGAAAACAGTGCGGCCTTAAAGCACAGATAATGTCACTTTTAAGCACACTTACTGTAGCCACCATGTGCAGAAAAGAGACAGACACATGCGTAAACAGCAAAGGAAAAACTAGCATATAATTAACACCAAGAGTATCTACATTTGTTTATGAGGCAAATGAGCTGCACAAAATAAAATGGTATGCAACTACTGCCTGTGCTCGATGCAGAGAAACACAGAGTATTTCGCAACCAGCCTTAGAGCCAATATCTCTACACCTAGTCTTGAGGTGGCTTAAACATCTAGCGTGTACCCTGACAATATTTTGATGGCATCAGGTGCTTTCCCCAATGCCTGGATCATCTGAGGAGAAATGTCAAAAATGATCTAGGCATCAGGGAAAGCCTCCGATGCCAACAAAAACTGACAGAGACCTGACAGAAAGCGAAACCTCGTGGCTCAGTGGCACTGATCACCCACCTCCCAACTAAAAATAAACCTCGTGGTCCAGTGGCCTCAAACCCCCCTTCTAACTAAAAATAATCCCTGGTGGCACAGCAGCCCTGAAACCCCTCCTCACCTACCCAACCAAAAGCAATCCTGGTAGCCCAGCGGCCCCGAATCCTCCATCCACCCAACTAAAAATAATCCCTGGTGGCCCAGCATCCGCGATCCCTCCACATGCCCAACCAAAAATAACCCTGGTGGCCTCCCACCCCCATACCTTTACAAACGAGCAGGAACGCTGCCCACGCACTCCCACTCTTGCGTCAAGATCATGAAAAATGGCAGCAACTGGCACTGGGATGCACCAGCATGTTCAGACTACCATGCCTTATATGGCAGTCTGACCCTGCCCAGTGCATCCCAGGATGCATTGATCAGGTCCAGGTGCTGCCATTTTTCAAGATGGCAGCGCTCCCGCTCGTTTGTAAAGGCAGCGGATGATGGGGGTTCGGGGCTGCTGGGTCACCAAGGTTATTTTCTGTTGGGCAGTGATCGCAGCCACTGGGCCACCAGGGATTATTTTTAGTTGGGTGGGGGTAGGGTTCGAGGCCCCTGGGTCACTAGGTTTATTTTTAGTTGGGTGGAGGGGTTCAGGGCGGCCAAGATTATTTTAGGTTGGGCGGGTGGAAAGATAGCAGCTGCTGGCTACCAGGGATTATTTTTAGCTGGGCGGGGGGGGGGGGGGGGGAAAAACAGGGATTTGCTTTCTGTCGGGGGAGCTGGCCCCCAACAGTATTTTGATGGCATCAGGGGCTTTCCCCTATGCCTGGATCATCTCCAGGCATTGAAGAATGCCCCCGATACTATCAAAATACTGTCTGGGCTAATATGCAAATTAGCCACAATTTCTCTAGGAGAGCATGCCAAACTTGTGCTGACTTCTGTGTGTATGTGTTTGGCTTGCTCTCCCAGTTCAACACTGCCATTTGCGCACAGTTTAATGAATAGTTAATACGTTGCTAATTTGCATATGAGCCCGTTTCTGCAGGCCAGCATTAGTCGCATGCTATCGATGCACTGCAAATCGGCGTAGTTGATAGCCAGGGCCAAAGTGCTGCACTTTCTGTATCGGCCTGTTTGATTTTTAACTGCAAGAATTTTACTGAAAAAGTTATGAATAGGTCAAAATATGGCAGTTTGATTGCTATACAAAGTAAGTTCCACGTTACTCCCCTGCTCTTTGAACAACAGTGGCTACCTATACTGTAGCTTCCGACAAACTATTTAACTACTTTTATATACTGCCTTATCAATATGTAAACTGTCTTGACATTCTAAAGATAAACAAGAACATTGAAGTTACCTAGGAACAAATAGGAACAAAGGAAAGTAAGGAACAATATGCATATTGCTGGAGAATCAGCGTGAATCAACTAGGCTTATTTTACAGGACGAACTTACTATTTGGTATTGTTGCTAATACCGCATGCATCTACACATCCCATTATGTCTCTACACTAAGGTCTCTTCTGTTTGCCCTCACCCAGAGAAGTTGTTTATAAAACTAAACGCAAATCACATTTTAATATCTAGCATCTGTATGATGGCATGCTCTATCATTAGATCTTTGTATAGAAAAGAGTTAAATAAATAAGCTTTAAAATTTAGATATTTTTATTTATTTAAAAGGATGTATATACCGCTTTATCCTGAAATCAAAGCGGATTACACAGCAAACAAATCAAATCAATTCAATTCAATTTCAAAGCAAACAAATCAAGTGGCTGGGTGCGGGGGTGTGTGCATACAGTGAAATTCAGTGAGTGAGTGGTGTGAGGAGGTTGATTGCGTGGTGAGTTGTATACATTATGAGCTCTGTACAGGAACTATCTACATTTGTACATTTATATTTACAGGAACTATTTACATTTATATTTACATTTACAATTCGGGGCGTGTGTGTGTGAGTGGTGTGAGGAGGTTGATTGCGTGGTGAGCTGTATACATTATGAGCTCTGTACAGGAACTATTTACATTTGTACATTTATATTTACATTTTTACATTTTGTTTGGCCAGTTCATGTGATGTTATTGTAGTGTTTGGGCAGTTCATGTGATGTCATTGTAGCGGTCTCTGGACGTCACTGAGGTCATTTGTTGCTCTCAGGTTGTCAGTGAGTGGGTTTTGCTTGTTTGGGTGAGGTTTGCTTGTGGGGTGATTTGGGTGGTTGGGGGTTGGTGATCTTCGTTGAAATGTGGCATTTTCAACAAACCTTTGCCTAAATTATTACCTTCACTGGAATCCACTGTCTCTATCATTTCAGTCAATGGAGGAACCCTTTCCTCTACCTCATGTGTTCCTTTCCATGACTATGCATTAGATCTGCTACTATAAAAACTGTACGTTGCATAGCTCCCCCTTTTCTTTATCTTGTTTTTCTTATCTGTTGAAGAGTGCATTCTTCCAAATTAATTTTAGCTCTGTACACTGCTTTGCTGGCATATTGTGTGAAAAAGTAATCAAACAAGAACAATAAACCTTAAACCTCTCCTCTCCCTGACCCTCTATGCTTTCCTTTGCTTGAGCCCCTACCTCCAATTCCCCTTTCTGAAAGATTTAAGAATCTGCTACCAAAACAAAAATAGTTTAGGGGGCTTGTTTACAAAGCCGCGGTAGCGGTTTGCGATCGTAATCGGAGCCGCGGCCCCATTGATTTCAATGGGGCCGCGGCTGCGATCGCGAACCACTACCGCGGCTTTGTAAACAAGCCCCTAGGAGTAATAATCCTGTCTGCACACCAGTTGATTGAGTGGAGCATAGTTAGGAAACTGGGGGGGAGGACCCATACCCACCCCCAATATATGCCTGCCCTTGATGTCATATTTAAATATACGAGGTGTGACAAAAAAGAAATGAGACTGTGGCAGCCAAGCCCATGACTCAATGCCAATTGGCTAACCGCTTATGTCACTGTGTTGTGCAACATCTCGTCACTATTCTGCTATAATATTTTTCCTCTCTCTCACTGTTTTTCTTTTTCAGTTTTTTTGTAGCACACTGCTCCATTGCTTTATTTAACAGCTTTTATATTTATTTATTTATTTATTTAACTGTATTTATATCCCGCTTTTCACCGGGTCAAAGCAGCGTTACATATAAGGGTGGGGGCCATCACCAGGTTGACAACATTGATGATTCTGACATAAGACAGATTTTAGACATGGACAGTACGGTGTAGTTGTCACTCAGAGGGTCATGGCGAGTTCAGGGGTTGTTGCATTTTTGTTTTGAAATATTCTTGGAATAGGATGGTTTTCAGCTGTTTTCTGAATGATAGGAGGTCGTTATTGTTTCTGAGGTGGTTTGGTAAAGAGTTCCATAGGGATGGTGCATAGAGTTCAAAGGCTCGGTTGCATGTCTTTTGAGAGCTTTTGGTTCTTTTATGAGGGACGGTGAGGTAGTTGTTGGAGGTCTGTCTAGTTGTTATTCCGTGGGTCGGGCAGGTCAGCAGGGTGCAGAGCTGGGTGTTCCGCGCTTGGTGGATGGCTTTGTGGGTGAGTAGGATGGACTTGTATTTAGTTCTTGCTTCGAGGGGAAGTATGTGTAGGTCTCTTAGGATTGGGGTGATGTGGTCGCTTTTCTTTGCTCTCTGAATAATTCTTGCTGTGGTGTTCAATGCAGTTCGGAGGGGGTTAGTCTGTGTAGCTGGGAGTCCATGGTAGATTATGTTGCAGTAGTCCAGATGTGGGAGAGTCATGGCTTGCATCACTGTCCTGAAGTCCTGAGGTTCGAGGAGAGGTCTGAGCCGCTGCGCTGTTTTCGCTTTATGGAATATATTTCCTGCGGTTTTTGTGATTTGTTGCTTGAGGGTTAGAGCTTGGTCGTTGATAATGCCTAGGTATCTTATTTGTGGTTGTATTTGGATGCATGTGGTTCCTATGTTGAGGTGTGTAGGTGGCGTGAAGTTTGGGTCTTTTGTTACTATGAGGGCTTCAGTTTTCTTTATGTTTATGGATAGGTTGTTTTCTTGTAGCCAGTGGGACACTTCGGAGAAGCATGCTGAGAGACATGTATTTGTTGGGTTTGCGGTCGTAATTGGGGCGTAGAGCATGATATCGTCAGCATAGATATGGAAGTTGATGTTGTGGGTACGTATGACTGAACAGAGTGGTTGTAGGTAGATGTTGAAGAGCATGGCTGATAGCGTGGATCCTTGGGGTACTCCTTGGTGTTGTTGGAAGGGGGGCGAGGTTAAGGTGCTGGTACGGATGGGTTGATGTCTGTTGGTTAGGTATGATTGAAACCATTGGAGTGTGGTGTCTTTGATCCCAACTGACTGTAATCTTCGTATTAGGATGTTGTGGGAGATGGTGTCGAAGGCTGCTGATATGTCAAGGAAGATCATGATATATCCAGAATGTTTTTCTTGGGTTCCTATGATGAGGGTGTTCATCAGTGTGGTCATGAGGGTCTCAACTCCATGGAGTGGGCGGAAGCCGTGTTGTTGTGGGTCCAGTATGTTGTTGATGTCTAGGTGTTCTTGAAGCTGCTGCTGGACTATTTTCTCGATTATCTTGGCGGTGAATGGTAGGCTTGCTATCGGTCTGTAGGATGCGGGGTCTTGGGGATCAAGGTTTTGTTTTTTTAGGGATGGTCGAATGATCGTAGTTTTGAGGATATCGGGCATGTGACCTTGAGAGAGGGATTCATTGACAATATGGGTTAATGGTGTGCTTAGGTGTTCTTTGGATTTCTTTATCCAGTCGGTGGGGCAGGGGTCCAGCGGGGAGGTGGTGGTGTTTAGGCGGGAGATGGTGGATGATATTTCTTCTGCAGTGGTTTCTTTGAAGGTAGTCCAGTCACTGTATATGTTGGGGTGGAGGTTTGTTGTAGTTGCCTCAGCGTCCAGATGTGGGTTTTGTGGTTGTTGGAGCTGTTTGTATTGACGGGCTAGTATCTCTGGTGGAATCTTCGGTAATTGGTCAGAGTTGTTGGGTGCTTTTGTCAATTGTTTAACAATCTGAAAGAGTTCACGAGGTTTATTTATGGATGTGTTTATGATTTTCGTGTGGTAGGTTTTCTTTGCTTTGTCGGTCTCAGAGTGGTATGCGTTGCGTTCACATAGGTATATTGTTTTGTCACTGTCATTCTTGGTTTTTCTCCACTTTCTTTCTGTTCTTCTGAGTTTCGTTTTCAGCTTTCGGAGACTGGGGGTGAACCATCTGGCTTTTGTGGAAGCAGGTCTTGTGGTGGTTTTGTTTGTCGGTGCCTTGGATGCAGTGGAGATCGTGGTATTCCAGTTGTGAATTAGGACATCAATGTTAGTGGAGTTTGTTTGTAGTTTGGATAGAGTTTGTGCTAGGAAGTCCTCTTTGTTGAATGTTTTAAATCTTCTAGTTTGGTGTCCGTCTTCCTTGTTGGTCATAGGTTGGTAGATATGGGAGATGGCAATGAGGTAGTGGTCTGACCAGGGTACAGGCGAGATCTGTGGGTTTTTGCATGAGGAGGCAGTTTGAGAGTTTAGGAATATGAGGTCCAGCGTGTTACCTTTTTCGTGGGTGGGTTCTTGTATGATCTGTATCAGGTTCATTGCTGTCATGGTGGTGGTGAAGGTTTCTGTTTGTTCCTCTTGAAGTGAAGGGAGGTTAAAGTCTCCTAGGACGATTTGTTCCTTTGCGGAGTTGGTGCTCTCGGATATGAATTGTAGTATCCTTGGTAGGTCAGTGTTTGTGGTAGGTGGACAGTAGATGAGACATATTGAAAGGTGTTTATTGGTGATGGTGAGGAGATCTGCTTCAGAAGTGGTTTCGGAGGAGTGGGTCCTGAAGTGGAGATCGGCCTTCGCTATGATGGCTACACCTCCACCTTTGGAGTGTGATCGGGAACAGTGATGGAGATTATATACCGTCTTTCTACAATCCAAGACAGTTTACAATGAACAAAATACAGCAGTGTAACACAGCTGCTTTACATGGAACAGTAAATTTTAAACAAGGAACAGTGTAGTTTAAACCATGAATTATTTACATATATACATGTTGAGAGGCAGGGGTAAGGGGAAGTGGGTGGAGGGGGAATGGGGGAGATAAGGGGGGAGGGGGTAAGTAGTGGTAGCGGAGTGGTTGGGAGTATTAGCAGGGGGAAGTCTTAAGGAGGCAGAGAGAAGTGTTCTTGGAAAAGGTAGGTTTTGAGTTTCTTTCAGAATTCAGAGTGGTCCGGGCAAGTACAAAGTTCGGATGGATGGGCGTTCCATAAGGAGGGGGCACAAAGGGAGAAGGCCCTTTGTCACGCAACTGGAGGTGGCAGAAATATGGAACAAAGAATCAACTTGAAATTTCTGGCTAAGTTGGAGAAGGGCCCAACTGAGTATCTCCAACTTCTCCAAAAGGCTTATGGAGAAGATGCAATGTCAAGGTCACGAGTCTTCGAGTGGCACAAACGCTTCAAGACTGGCCACGAGGAGGTGGAGGATGACCCCAAGTCAGGACGGCCTTCCACAACAAAGACGGCTGAGAACATTGACAGAGTGAACCAGCTAGTGTGGAGTGATCGCAGATTGATGGTGTGGATGACAGCTGAGGAGCTCAGCCTGAACAGGGAGTTAATGCAGACCATCTTGGTGTAGGAGCTGGGGATGTAGGTGGTGTGCGCCAAGATGGTGCCCAGGCTTTTATCGGACGACCAGAAGGAGCACCGGGTCAATGTTTGTCGAGACTTGCTACAGAAGATCGGAGAAGATCCAGAGTTCGTTGGCCGAGTCATCACAGGAGACAAGACTTGGGTCTTCCAGTACAATCCTGAAAGTAAGAGACAGAGCCTGCAGTGGAAGACTCGACTGTCACCCAGACCCAAGAAGGCGTGCATGTCCAAATCAAGGATCAAGGTTATGCTGATTGCATTCATCAACCAGAAGGGAGTGGTCCATCATGAGTTTGTGTCTGAGGGTCAGACAATCAACCAGCATTTCTATCAGCAGGCCCTCAATCACCTCCATGACCGGGTTCGGTGCAGCAGGTGGGCTCTGTGGAGAGACAAGTCATGACTGCTCCACTATGACAGTGAGCCCGCACATACCGCACTCAGTGTGAGGTATTTCTTGGCCAACAAATAGACCACAGCTCTCAACCACCTCCTTATTCCCCAGATTTCCCACCGTGCAACTTCTGGCTCTTCCCCAGGCTGAAGACTGTGCTCAACGGAACTCATTTCACCTCTGTAGAAGAGATCAAGGCCACTGTGACAAGGGAGCTGAGGGACCTCAAGGAGTGCTTCCGTACGTGGCAGAAGCGAATGCAAAAGTGCATTAACTCGGGGGGAGGATTACTTTGAAGGGGACATTGTGTAATTTCTCTGTAGATTTTGTAAAAAAACATTTATGGCACAGTTTCATTTCTTTTTTGTCACACCTCGTATTCAGTGGAACAATGAAATGCAGAGTCATTTCCATAGATTTGTACTTCCCAGGGTCCAAAGACCAAAAGCCTCAAATGACTTTAAAGTCTAATGTCTGCGTGAAAGCTCCAATTACTAGTGACAGTTTCTTTGGTCTATCCGTGTACACCGTTACATATATCTACACTATAGAAATCAGTAATAGTGAAAATACCAGCTTCAGCACACTTACAAAAATGTACAGGAGATTATTGTGAAAGGGTGCATACACACTTGAAAGGGAAGGATTTTCGATTTAGCTCACTCCTTTTTCTGGAATAACGTAAAACTCCAGAAAGATACAGTAGGTGTTTTCCAGCCCCCAGAGGGCTTACAGTATTATGTTTGTACTTGAGGCAATGGAGTTAAGCGACATGTCCAAGGTTACAAGGAGCAATAGCGAAATTTAAACCCAGGTTAGTCAGTGGGTATGTCCCCTAGTGCTGAAGAACCGAAACAAACCTGGATCTCGAAAAGCCATCGCCCCAGCCACTATTTGGGAGTCTCTAGGATACAAGCGCAGTCCCAGCTCCATGGCTCGTGTAATAATGATTAATAATAAAAGCCTGCGGGTGGGCGGCGAGGAGAAGGCCGCGTTCCGAGCACTAACTGGGTACAATGACAGGACACTTCCTGTAGCCAGTCTGGAGCAGCTCTTCTCCTCACCGGTCATAGCTCACACTCACCTACTTGGTAGAGCCTGCCCTCAGGAGAGAAGATGGTAATGTGTCGATCAAAGCCAGCGCTCGATCCTCGTGACATTATACCCAACAGCGAACAAACAAGGACTAAGCAAACTCACAGCCAGCATGCGGAAACCTGACCTCTCAACTCTGAGTAACCCAACAAAGTGCTTCCGGAGCAAACTGCACGCCAACCGGTGACGTACCACAAAAGGGAAGGGCTAGAGACCGGAGACCTTCCCGGAAGAGAGAAGGGAAGGTGGAAGAGTATTTTTACGCGATCTGTGTTAGAGGACCTGCTTAGCCCGTCTGGCTATATAAGTGTGACATACAGTGACTAGATTGTTCTTTTCGAAGAGTGTGCAGATTCTAGTTTAACTTATTGTATCGTATACATCTGTACACGTTAAAGAGGGTTTGCTAAAAATTTATAAAGCAACAAAATGTCCCTTTTGTTCATAACGGGATTAAGACATGGGAAAACTAGATGCATGCCTGGCGCTCTGTCAGATGTGCTTATTTAGTTTATTTCTGGTTTCTTTCTATACCGCTTATCAGTATTTGTCAAAGTAGTGTACTATTACATTTAATATTAGGAATCGGATGATTAGGTTTGCCAACAATCTGGCGTTTCTCAGGATGTACAGGATTTTACGTTAATGCCCTGAAGCCGAAAATGATGGTAGAAATGTTTGAAAAATGGCTCTAGTTTAAATTCCCATCTTCAGCTTTCCAACCCTCCCTATCCTGCTAGTGTCAATAGAGCAGGATTATGGGAGCCCTACTGGATAGGGGGAGCCAGAAGGAAATTGCTGTGCTAGTGAAGCTTGCTAAAATGTCACAGGATTGACCTTGGAGAAAGCTAGTGAGTGTTCTGGTGGGGTTCTGAAAATAGGTAAAATGAATGAGGACTGGGGCATAAAGTGGGGTGGGCCTGCTGCTGAGGAAAAGAGGTGGCAACAGCTGCAAGAACATACATTATAATGGGCAAAGCCAACGTGTGTTTGAGGGGAGGGTGTGGAACTTACTGAGTAAGCACATGAGCAGCACAACACATACATGTTACCTCTTATGAACTCCAGAAGGAAGCTCTCTTTGGCAGAATGCAAGTACTACTGCGAGCATTAGCAGTAATTTTGAGACTGAGAGCATAGTCCACATACCCTTTCTTTAGAATGAAGTTCACGATTGTCATGATATGCACAAAACTAACCCATTTCAAGAAATTGCCCTGGAAGAGCTTAGGAATGAGGCTCATTGCTGTTATGGTATGCACAAAACTAACACACACAACTGCTGCTGAGAGCTAAATATAATAACCAAAAAATAAAGAACCACTCTCAATATTACACTCCAAAATTCTAAACCAAAAATTTACCAATATCAAATAATAACTCTGGGCATAATGACCTCAGATGGCACAATCCCTCATGTAGTGAAATTCACCATAGGGTGTTGATAGACGCTCACATCACTGGTCAAGCCTCCTCCTAATACCTAACAATACTCACTAATACACACTATAATTTAAACAACCCCAATTCACCAATGGGAAAATCCTAACAAAATCTAAAGCCAAATACACACATTCACTCTCAAGACATCCTCTAACTAACACACCTCATTCATTCTACTTTTTTAAAAAGCGTCTGTAATATAAGTGCACACTGAATACAAACGCGGCTGAACGCAGCTCTAAAAGTGCACACAAAGTACAAATATGGCTGAACGCAGCCCTGGCAACCCAGATGAAATACCTGCAAAAATAAAGCCAAAGACTTTAAAATAACATATCAAATAGCACCAACATAGTATGCAAAAAACTTATCTCAACTGAAGTCTCGCAGCCAGCTGAGTTCTCTGCCTTCCAAACAGACACGTAGTACTAGGGGTCAGCTTCAACTCCAACCTCCGATGCGGAAAACAAACTTTATAGCAAGGAATACCACTACTATTTAGCACCAAACGACCTCTGTTCAACAAAAGCTTTCGTTTCGCCGAAAACCGGCTTCATCAGGAGCTTCACCGTACAGAAATAAATGCTACACAATGGCTTCTCAAACTACCCGCTATGCCCAAGTCGGCGTGTGATGCATCAAATATCCTAAAACTCCCACCAATCAGAACATACCAAAACATGACGTCACCTAAAAACACATACCCCAACAATCACCATGTTAAAACCTTTGGAACTGCACAGAAGATACTATCTGAAACCGAATACCATAAAAAAAATCAAAAGAATAAAGCCCATTCAAGGCGATCGTTAAGTCCGCCTGGATACAACGTATCTAATTTAAAGATCCAGCGTTGTTCTTTCTGCAAGAGTAATTTTTTACGATCGCCTCGCCGAAGATTAAATGGCACAAATTCCAAAACAGTACAGCGGAGATCCTCAAACTGATGACAACGATCCATACAATGTTGAACCAACGGGGTGTCAAGTCTTGCCTTCTTCAAACTATACTTGTGCTCAGCCATTCTCGTCTTCAAAGCCCTTGTAGTCTTCCCCACGTAAAGCAACTGGCATTCACACCATATAGCATAAACTACATAATCCGTGCTGCATGTTGTAGTAAAAGTCAAAGGTTTCACCCTCTGTCGATATTTCTCACATATGTCCGTACTCATAATGCTGCAATAAGAGCAATGTTGACATGCAAAATGGCCAAGTATAGATGTTGAAGTCACAATATCTTGTCTCAATACAGCAGGACATAGCCAATCTCGAAAATTGCGGCCACGGCTATACGCCATCCGCAATGTACATGTAGAAAGCTTAGGATGCCGATTAACAAGCTGCCAATGCTTCCGTAACATAGTTGCTATTCGAGGAGACAAACTTGAATAAGGTAAAACACAAGTAACAGTAGGTGGGAGGTCTCTAATAGGCACCTTACGGACAGGACGAAGCAGCCATTCTCGATGGTTATACTTGACTCTCCTATAAGCCTGATGTAAAACCTTAGGAGGATAACCACGATCTAGAAATTTGCCCATCATTCGTTTAGCCTGATATTTAAACTCATCAGTAGTTGAACAGATACGTCGACATCTTAACAATTGCGAGTAGGGAAGGCTGCACTTCAAATGCGGAGGATGAAAACTGGAGAAATGCAATAAAGTATTTCTATCCGTCGGCTTTGAATAAAGAGTAGTAACAAAACGATCACATTGTTTGAAAACCTTCACATCCAAAAAATGTATTTCACTCACTTGAATGTCAATATTTGATGGAAAAATGACACTCATTTAAGTAAATAAAGAATTCTTGCTGTAGAACGCGTTATACGTTCTTTACAGTTGAAATTATTTTTTGCTGACTCTCCTTCAGTACCGGACCCTTCAGTTGTTCATTTTAAGTCTTCTTGGATTCCACCTGGCCCTTTGGATCCACTCCTCCGTACCTTTCGGCAGTTTGTACTGGCTGATTTGGCATCGTTAGAAATGAAATATCATAATCAGCCGAAGAATTTGTCCTCTGTGGATTATACAGCATTACAGGAATTGGCGAACATGTCCCATATAGTGATAAAACGTGCCGATAAAGGAGGTGCGGTGGTGGTTTTGAATACTTCAGATTATGAGAAAGAGGTGTGGCGACAATTAAACAATGTCAGTCATTATAAAATATTGATGAATGATCCTACTGAGGCTTTACAATCACGCATTCAGGTAGTGATCTCTACAGCTTATGAGAAGAATTATTTGATGAATAAAGAGAGGATGTTTTTGACTCTACAGTATCGTAAGATACCAGTATTTTACATCTTGCCGAAAATTCATAAGAGCGTGGTATCCCCTCCGGGTCGTTCTATTTTATCTAGTAATGATTCGTTACTGGAACGGGTAGGAATATTTTTGGACTCTTTTTTGAAAGATGAAGTTCTCAAAATACATTCCTATGTGAGACATACAACTCATTTTTTGCAACTCCTTGAAGACGAGTGTTTAATTGAACAGGTGTCCTTTATGGCGAGTTTGGACGTGGCAGCCCTATATACTTCCATCCCTCAAGATGAGGTCTTGACGATTCTACAGCGGGTTTGGGATTCTCGAGAGCAGCCCGTTCGAGTGCCTACTTCTTTATTGATGACCTTTGCAGAATTAGCGTTAAGAGAGAATTATTTTCTCTATAAGGATACTTTTTTCCAACAAGTATCAGGAACAGCGATGGGTGCTACCTTTGCGCCTTCTTTGGCTAATCTGTTTATGAGTGATTATGAGGAACGTTTTGTTTATTCATCCCAGTATGATCAGTTCATTGTACGCTGGTATAGATATATCGACGATATTTTTCTTCTATGGAGAGGTACTAAGGCATCTTTGGAAGAATTCTTTATTTACTTAAATGAGTGTCATTTTTCCATCAAATATTGACATTCAAGTGAGTGAAATACATTTTTTGGATGTGAAGGTTTTCAAACAATGTGATCGTTTTGTTACTACTCTTTATTCAAAGCCGACGGATAGAAATACTTTATTGCATTTCTCCAGTTTTCATCCTCTGCATTTGAAGCGCAGCCTTCCCTACTCGCAATTGTTAAGATGTCGATATATCTATTCAACTACTGATGAGTTTAAATATCAGGCTAAACGAATGATGGGCAAATTTCTAGATCGTGGTTATCCTCCTAAGGTTTTACATCAGGCTTATAGGAGAGCCAAGTATAACCATCGAGAATGGCTGCTTCGTCCTATCCGTAAGGTGCCTATTAGAGACCTCCCACCTACTGTTACTTGTGTTTTACCTTATTCAAGTTTGTCTCCTCGAATAGCAACTATGTTACGGAAGCATTGGCAGCTTGTTAATCGGCATCCTAAGCCTTCTACATGTACATTGCGGTTGGCGTATAGCCGTGGCCGCAATTTTCGAGATTGGCTATGTCCTGCTGTATTGAGACAAGATATTGTGACTTCAACATCTATACTTGGCCATTTTGCATGTCAACATTGCTCTTATTGCAGCATTATGAGTACGGACATATGTGAGAAATATCGACAGAGGGTGAAACCTTTGACTTTTACTACAACATGCAGCACGGATTATGTAGTTTATGCTATATGGTGTGAATGCCAGTTGCTTTACGTGGGGAAGACTACAAGGGCTTTGAAGACGAGAATGGCTGAGCACAAGTATAGTTTGAAGAAGGCAAGACTTGACACCCCGTTGGTTCAACATTGTATGGATCGTTGTCATCAGTTTGAGGATCTCCGCTGTACTGTTTTGGAATTTGTGCCATTTAATCTTCGGCGAGGCGATCGTAAAAAATTACTCTTGCAGAAAGAACAACGCTGGATCTTTAAATTAGATACGTTGTATCCAGGCGGACTTAACGATCGCCTTGAATGGGCTTTATTCTTTTGATTTTTTTTATGGTATTCGGTTTCAGATAGTATCTTCTGTGCAGTTCCAAAGGTTTTAACATGGTGATTGTTGGGGTATGTGTTTTTAGGTGACGTCATGTTTTGGTATGTTCTGATTGGTGGGAGGTTTAGGATATTTGATGCGTCACACGCCGACTTGGGCATAGCGGGTAGTTTGAGAAGCCATTGTGTAGCATTTATTTCTGTACGGCGAAGCTCCTGATGAAGCCGGTTTTCGGCGAAACGAAAGCTTTTGTTGAGCAGAGGTCGTTTGGTGCTAAATGGTAGTGGTATTCCTTGCTATAAAGTTTGTTTCCCGCATCGGAGGTTGGAGTTGAAGCTGACCCCTAGTACTACGTGTCTGTTTGGAAGGCAGAGAACTCAGCTGGCTGCGAGACTTCAGTTGAGATAAGTTTTTTGCATACTATGTTGGTGCTATTTGATATGCTATTTTAAAGTCTTTGGCTTTATTTTTGCAGGTATTTCATCTGGGTTGCCAGGGCTGCGTTCAGCCGTATTTGTACTTCGTGTGCACTTTTAGAGCTGCGTTCAGCCGCGTTTGTATTCAGTGTGCACTTATATTACAGACGCTTTTTAAAAAAGTAGAATGAATGAGGTGTGTTAGAGGATGTCTTGAGAGTGAATGTGTGTATTTGGCTTTAGATTTTGTTAGGATTTTCCCATTGGTGAATTGGGGTTGTTTAAATTATAGTGTGTATTAGTGAGTATTGTTAGGTATTAGGAGGAGGCTTGACCAGTGATGTGAGCGTCTATCAACACCCTATGGTGAATTTCACTACATGAGGGGTTGTGCCATCTGAGGTCATTATGCCCAGAGTTATTATTTGATATTTTGGAGTGTAATATTGAGAGTGGTTCTTTATTTTTTGGTCATGCACAAAACTAACCCATATATAGAAATTACCCCCTAAGAGCATGTGTGTATGTGAATGTATTGCTATGTCCTTTTTTTTGTGGGAACAGTATCTAATAAAGAGTTTTTATTTGAAAATTTGGACTGGAGAAGTCCACTGGTACAAATGTACCCATGTGCTTATTAAGTGAAAGGATGTTTTCAACTCAAAAAAATATCCAAGGTAATTAGTTACATGCGCAAAGTCCTTTGAAAACTATCCAGGGAGGGAGAGGAAATAATGCTGCTAGTAAAGATGATCATGCTGCCTTGAGTCTACAGTGAAGCTTTAAGGGTATTAGCAGATAAAATATGATATGCTCTTATGCCTAGAGGAGGCTGCAGTTTGTCCCATTAGTTCTTTTGCATTATTCACGGGCAATGAGTGGCAATCAGAGGCAAGTTTTGTGCTTATATATATATTTATATATATATTCCTATGCCTCCATTCGCCTCATCCACCAGTGGTCTTCTTCAGTATTTCTTTATCTTCAGCAGATGGTGGATGGATTTTCTCCTCTCTGAAGATTGAGAGGAAAAGATTGATTATACCTTGAGGGCGACTCTCCCTTGAGCGTGACATTGGAGGTTCCACTAAACTGTGGTCTTTTCGGTAGCCTTGCTAAGTGCCGTCGAATCTCTATCATGGCGACCCTCTGGATAGTTGACCTAAACTGTGTTTGGTTGTCAGTCAGGCAACTCTTTGTTGATAGTGTAGCACATATAGCTGCTGTTATTGTATCGATCCATCTCATTGCCGGTCTTTTTTGCGTTGGCCTTCTACCTTGACAAGTATTATGTCTTTCTCTAATGATCTCTCTCTTCGCATGATGTGTCCAAAGTATGAACATCGAAGTCTTGTCATCTGAGCTTCTAAGGAAAGCTTAGGTTTGATCTCCTCTAGTACTGACTGTTCTTTGGGTAGTTGATGATATACAGTATTCGTCACCAGCACCATAATTCAAAGACATCAATTTTCTTCCTATGTACCTTTTTCACTGTCCAACTTTTGCATCCATATGATGTTATTGAAAATACCATTGCTTCAACAAGACAAATCTTTGTATGGAAAGAGACATCTCTGCTCTTGAGAATCTTGTCTAGGTCCTTCATAGCCATTTTACCAAGATCATTGCATTGTCCGATTTCTTGAATGCTTGTTCTTTCTTTATTAATCGTTGATCCAAGTAGGTTAAAATTCTCAACTATTTCAATTTCTTCTCCATCAGTGATAAACTTATTGATTTTTTCCAATTGTCAGGATCTTTGTCTTCTTAACGTTAAGGTGCAGGCCCATTTTAAGACTATGCACCTTGATCTTAGAAGCAAATGTTTCAGATAATCTTCAATTCCCGCCAGTAATGCAATATCATCAGCATAGCGAAGGTTGTTGATGAGTCTTCCACCAATCTTCACACTTATGTTGTCTTCATACAGTCCTGCTTCTTTGATGATTTGTTCTGCATATAAATTAAACAGGTAGAGGGAAAGAATGCAGCCTTGTCATACACCTTTGCTGATTTTAAACCATTCTGTTTCTCATAGTTCTGTTTGAACTTTTGCTTCTTGATCAATGTAAAGGTTGTGCAAGAGAACTTAATGTGGCCCAGAGTTTCTCATGGTTTACAGTCAAAAGCCTTTCTGTAATCAATAAAACACATATGGATATCCTTTTGGAATTCTTTTGTCTTTTCAAGGATCCATCTCACATCCATAATGATGTCTCTCGTTCCTCGCACTTTCCTCAACCCTGCTTGCACTTCAGGCAGTTCTCGTTCTAGGTATGGTTGCAGTCTCTGCTGAATGATCTTGAGTAGAATCTTGCTGGCATGTGGGATCAGAGCAATTGTGTGATAATTTCCACAGTTAGTCAGATCACATTTCTTCAGTATTGGTATAAACACATATCTTTTCCAATCAGTTGGTCGAGAATTTGTCTTCCAAATTTCCTGGCAGAGCTTTGTAAATATGATAACAGCTTCTTCCGATTGCTGTAATACTTCAGTGGGAATGCCATCAGTGCCCAGTGCTTTGTTTGATAAGGCTTTCAATGCCGCTTCAACTTCTTTCATCATCAGTGGTTTCTGATCATAAGGTATTACTTGATTGGTTTACTTGATCTTTATGGTATAATGACTCTGTATATTCTTTCCACCTTTTCTTGATCTTCTCAGCATCATTCAACATGGATCCTTGAGCATCTTGAAGCATTCCAATTCGAGGATGGAATTTTTTCTTTAATTCTCATAGCTTTAAGCTTCTATCAGTCTTTCTCCAGCTTCATTTCTGTTGCCAAGTCCATATTTTCCAACCACTATGCCACCTTCTTTGTTGTCAACTTTTGCATTACAGTCACCCATGACTATCAGGATATCCTGTTTGCATGTTCTGTCAGTTTCAGCTTGTACTTGTTCATAGAACTCATCAACATCTTCCTCTTCTGCACCTGTTGTTGGGGCATATACCTGAATTATAGTTGTGTTGATGGGCATTCTTCATAGACAAATAGAAATAAGCATTTACTGACTGCACTGTATTTCATTACAGTTTTTGCAAGTTTTTTCTTAATTATAAATGCAACACCATTTATTCTTTTTCATTTCCAGCATAGTAGATCATGTGATCATCAGATGCAAAATGCCAGATGCCACTCCATTTCAGTTCGCTGACACCCAAAAGATCAAATTGTAGATGTTCCATTTCATTCTTGACCACTTCCAACTTGCCTTGGTTCATGCTTCGTACGTTCCATGTCCCAATATGTAAGACATCTTTGCAACTTCTGATTCACATTTCATGCGCAACTACATCAGTAGTCAGATATCTCGAGGGCTTTGATCCAACCACATCATAAATGCTGGTTGAGAAGTCTTCAACTTATCTCCAATAGCCAGTTTCATCTTCCAGTCCTATAGTGCAATTTGTTTTGTGACTATCCATTTGGTTTTCAGGGCAAGATACAAAAGTAGATTTGCGAAGCCTTTCTTCTGTGCAGGTAATCCTAGTGTTGTTGCAATGTCACAGAAATGTGATCCTCTGCCGCCAGCACCATCCCATTCTGCTGCTGCCCAGATGGGTGTGTTGTCTTAGTCTGGCACCTCAGCTGAGACCTGTCTATCTTGGGAGACCCAGCCAGTAGTTAAAGCGTAGTTGCTCACCTGTAACAGGTGTTCTCCAAGGACCGCAGGAATCAGTCCTCACTTATGGCTGATGTCAGCACTGATGGAGCCCACGCGGAGCAATTCCCCAGCTTTCAAAGAAAGCTTTTGGGATTGCTACCACGCATGCGTGGTCCTCTTCCCGCCCAAGGGTGCCATCTTGCTCAGTCAGATCCCTTAGCTCGAGCCCTACCAAGCAGATGGCAAGGGAAGGACAAATCTTCAGCAACTCATCAGGGGAGGCCGGAGGGTAGTGAGAACTGATTCCTGCTGTCCCTGGAGAACACCTGTTACAGGTGAGTAACTACGCTTTCTCCAGGAACAAGCAGGAGGTTAGTCCTCACTTATGGGTCTCCCTAGCTACAGGCTACCGAACCTGTAACCAAAAAACGCCTCTGCGAGTCCGTAAGCAGAAGCCGAGGCCCAAAGGAGCCTTGGGTCCTCGGGGCAAAACCTTTGATAGCCGTGAAGAAGGATAGGAGGGAAGGAGTTGCTTATACCCCGAACAGATTACGGAGTACAGCCTGGCCGAAGGCGCTGTCCCAGCGGGACTCCCTCTCCAGGCAGTAGTGGGCGGTGAAGGTATTCGTAGAAGCACAGAGCGCAGAGAGGCCACTTTGGCTGGGACCCCATGCGCAGTGACTTGACGATCCAGAGGGACACCCGCCTTCGCATGGGCGAACGTGATGCAGTCCGCCACCCAAACAGATAGGGTGCACTTCGTGACTGCTTGTCCATGCCTATTGGGATCGTAGGTCACGAAGAGCCGGTCAGACTTGCAATGGGTCTTGATACGCTGCAAGTAGAAGGTGAGGGTCCGCTTGCAGTCGAGGGTGTGGAGAGTCGCCGACACCTGATTGGCGTGGGGCCTTCGGAAGAAGCTCGGGAGCACTATCTCTTGGTTGAGATGAAAGGCTGACACGACCTTGGATAAGAATTTAGGATGGTCCGGAGGACCACCCTGTTCCAATAAAACCTGGTAAAGGGGCGCCAGCCATGAATGTCTGAAGCTCACTGACTCGGCGAGCCGAGGTCAGTGCTACCAGGAAGGCCACCTTCCAGGACAAATGCCGGAGCAAACTTGTCGCCATTGGCTCGAAAGGCGGACAAGTGAGCTGCGTGAGCACTACGTTCAAGTCCCATTCCGCCGGAGGGGGACGGATTGGTGGCTTGGACAACAGAAGGCCCTGCATGAAGTGGGAGACTAGTGGTTGCCCCGAAAGAAGCTTTCCCTCGATAAGGAGGTGATTAGCCGATTTGGCGCTCAGATGAACTCTAACAGAGTTCGACTTCAGCCCATTCCTCAAGAGGTGGAGAAGGTACTGGAGGACCCACCGAACTGGGCATGAGAAGGGGGTCAATCTGGTGCTCTGAGCACCAGACAGAGAAGCGTTTCCACTTAAAGGCATAAGCTCGCCTAGTGGAATCCTTCCTCGAGGCAAGGAGGATTTCCTTGACCTCTTCCGGAAGGGCCAGAGAGGCTAGAGAAACCCGTTCATCCGCCAGGCAGTGAGAGATAGGGAGGGTAGATTTGGGTGTAGTACCCGACCCTCCTCCTTCGTCAGCAGGTCCCTGGCAGAGCCCAGGGAGATAGGAGGCTCTGAGGACAGCCAGAGCAGGAGTGGGAACCAAGGCTGCCGGGGCCACGAGAATCAGCGATGCCCCATCCCGTTGAGCCTTGAACAGAGTCCTCGCAATGAGGTGGAAAGGAGGGAATGCATAGAGAAGACTGGAAGACCGATCCAGGAGCAATGCATCAGGGCCCTCCCTGCTTGGGTGCTGCACCGGGCCGCAGAAGCGAGGGAGTTGTGTGTTCTGAGGGCTGTCGAAGAGGTCTATCGCTGGAGTGCCCCAGCGTAGAAACAGCCTGCGACTCTGGGATCGAGGTGCCACTCGTGGGGGCGAAGGATTCTGATGAGCTTGTCCACCAGGCTGTTCTCTTGACCCGGGAGGTATGTCGCCTTGAGGGACATCCTCCATTGGGCGGCAAAACAGCAGATGATGACTGCTTACCTGCAGAGGGAGCGCAACCCCGTGCCCCCCTCTTTGTTGATATAGAACATCGCTACCCGGTTATTGGTCTGCACCAGAACCAACTTTCCGCTGAGGGCATTCTCGAAGGCTTTCAGGGCCCACGGAATGGCCCGGAGCTCGAGCAAGTTTATATGCTGTTGAGCCTCCACCGGCGACCACTGCCCTGTGTGCAGAGAGATCCACAGTGGGCTCCCCACCCTAACAGGGAAGCATCTATGATCAGTACCACATCGTGCTGTGGGGCCTGGAAGGGCAATCCCTGCAGGGGGTTGCGGGGGTTTTACCATCAGTTCAGGGACAAACGAAGGTCGGGAAGAACCCTGATGGGGTCCCTGAGGTGTCCAAGGGATTTGCTCCATTGGAAGCTGAGGCACCACTGGATCGTCTGCATGTGCAGGCGGGAGTGAGGAACCACATGCACGGTTGTGTCCATGTGGCCCAAGAGACTTAGCATGGACCGAGTGGTGATCTGGTGGGCGCTCTGGACGCATGCCGCCAGAGCCTGGAGGCGGGTGGAGCGATCCACCAGCAAGAAGCCCATGGCCTGCTGAGTATCGAGGCGTGCCCCAATGAATTCGAGGGCCTGTGCTGGCTCGAGGTGAGATTTTGGGTAGTTGACCAAGAACCCCAAACTCTCCAAGAGGAGGACGGGGTGCGACATCGCTTGCCAGGCCTCCTCGACGGAGGAGCCCATAACGAGCTAGTCATCGAGGTAGGGAAACACTGACACGCCCCAGCGCCGAAGGTGAGCGGCGGCCACAACGAGGCACTTCGTGAAGACGTGGGGCGGATGCAAGGCCGAAGGGGAGCATCCTGTATTGGAAGTGCTCTCCCTGCACCCTGAAACGCAGGTACTGCCTGTGTTGGGGATGGATCAGGATATGGGCGTAAGCATCCTTTAGATCAAGAAGCATAGCCAGTCGCCCTGCCGGAGGAAGGGCAGCAGCACGCCAAAAGATAATATCTTGAATTTCTCCCGCACCAGAAACTTGTTAAGCTTCCGGAGGTCGAGGATGGGCTGTAGACACCCTGTCTTTTTGGGGCAAGGAAGTACCGGGAATAAAAGCCCCAACCTCGAAGGTGGGAAGGGACCTTCTTGACTGCCCGTCGGGCGAGGAGGGAGTTTAGTTCCCACTGCAGCAAGAGCTGGTGTGTGGGGAGTCGAGGAGGCTCTGCCGGGGAGAAAGGGGGTGGGAGCCTGTCGAAGTGAAGGCAATAGCCCTCCCGGATGACCTGGAGGACCCAGGTGTCCGAGGTGATAAGCGCCCACGCCAGGGCAAAGCAAGACAGGTGTCCCCCCACTGGCTGCTGCATCACCGGAGGGCGAGGGCCATGCCACTGGCGTCAAAACCCCTGAGGGGGTTGTAGGGGAGCCAGCGCCTGGGCCTTTGGGCCTTTTGGTTTGCAGTGACCCTGGCCAGACTTCTCTTGCGCTGGAGTGGTTGGCGTGGGGGTAGCCGGATACGGCAGGAAGCCACGGTACTGGAGGCCTTTCCTGGGAAAGAAGGGCTTCTTGGCAGGCTGCTTCTTCCGAGGCAGCGTCGAGGTCTTGCAAGAGAGATGGGTCCTAGTGATGTACTCTGTCTCAATCTCCGCAGCCTTCTCCATCGGCTTACCAAAACGTTGTTCGCCGAGGCAGGGTACATCCAGGAGCTTCTCCTGCACCCACTGCTCCAGATCCGAAGATTGAAGCCAAGCCTTGCGGCGGGCTCCAATGCCCACCACCGCCACCTGAGCCAATGTCTCAAACCCGTCATAGGAGGCTCGAGAAATATACTTGGAACAATCCGCCACTGATTTCAACAGGGTGCGGAACCTGCCGAGGGGCTCACCCTCGAGACCCGCGGAGAAGCCTCCAAGTTCCTTTGCCAAGTCGCGGAGGAATATACCCATATATAATTGGTATGCCTGGATGCAACAGGAGAGCATGGAACCTTGATAGGCCTTGCGGCCCAAGGCATCAAGGGCTCTTGATTCTCAGCCCAGCGGTACCGATGAGTGGAACTTAGGGCTTTTCTGCTTCCTCATGGCTGATTCCACTACCATTGAGGTGTGTGGAAGTTGAGTCTTACGGAAGCCTGGCCCTCGCTGCACCTTGTACATTTTTTAAAAATTACATAGTTTTCCATCACATTAGCCGTCTGGCATTGAGATAACTGTGCTTGTACATTTTTTCTCAGTGCCATTCATTAATATCATCATCTTCTTTTGGCCGACTTTTAAACATATAAGGTTCACTATGGGACCAATGGCTGATGTTTATGTAAAGCGGCAAGTTCCCATATAATCGATCACTTTGTTTCACAATGTCACCACTTAAGTCAGTTTGTAGGTAGAGATGCCTACATATCCGGTTAGATAACGCTCTTAGGTTGGGTAGTCTTAGTACAATACAATATTTTTGTTATAATAAGTCTATATACAGCCGGGACACTGTAATTAGCATAGATCAGCTGTTGCCGAGTTTCCCGTGGAGATAAAAACAGCAGACAGCGCAAGTGCGGGCGTCCATGAATAAAGCTCTGAATGGTGCGCTTCAAAAGATATTGCACACTCTGAAGATACTTAAACTTTCTATAAGGTATGATTTTTATAGCAAATTTCAAAAGTTCTTTACATTGTGGTTTAGACTTGATGGTTTAAATAGCCAGATCAATAGCGATTCCATTTATGAAAACGTGTGATCTCCATATGCCAATGAGAAGCCCGTATATAATGAATGATGGAACCCGGAGTCGTTTTTGTATAGCTAGACATTCGTGTATTTACCTCCCTGCCCTCCCTCCCCCCCTTGTAACAATATTGTCCAATTAATACTTGGTATTTAGATTTAGTATAATTCTTCTAACTGTATATCTTTGAAACGGGCAGTTTTTGAATAAGTGAGAACCAAAAAGTCCCGATTTATCAAAATGATAGATTATAGCCTGGTTTGGCCCTTGGAAATTACCACTTTATCCATCTCTTCATACACTTATAGTTCCATGGACAATATAGTTTTTTTTAGATTAGCAGTATGGAAGATTCTTCTCTCCTACTTTGTTTGCATTTCTTTTAATGTTTTGAGAATTGATATTGATTATCTAAAAATGTTTTCTTTCCTCTCCCTTTAGTTGCTACAGTTGTGACAGGGGTCTTGTTAGAAGAATACAATCATACACGGTTTGTCATTAGTCCTTTGATAAAAGTCACATCCCTTTTTTTTCTATTTAGATAGGTTGTCTATACAAGTTACACATACTCTGTTTATTTTAGTCATTACTGTTTTGTGTTTTAGAGAATATGTTTAACCAGTAATTCATTATTTGATGATTTATTTGTTCATGTTCCCATTTAGGATAGTTTTATATAATTTTTTAATTTATGTTTTATCATATTTTACATATGTTTTATCGCATTTGTTTATGAAATCACATTTCACAATATTGTTTTTATTTGATACTGTTTTTATGATTTCCTTTGTTTTAATGAGTTATTAATGTGTGGTGTTTATTATTTTTGTTAGCCAAGAGAAACGCTGATGAAGGCATAGCCGAAACACAGCCTGTGTAGGGTTGGCTGAGGCACCCCTTGTGGGGTGTCGGACGTACCCCTGTAAAGAATCCTCAATAAAAGTTTCTTTGGCTACCAAGACTGGGTCCCTGGAATGCAAAGAGCCAATTCCAGATGCCTTTGTCTTAAGAACATAAGATATGCCATACTGGGTCAGACCAATGTCCATCAAGCCCAGTATCCTGTTTCCAACAGTGGCCAATCTAGGTCATACGTACCTAGCAGTATCCCCAAGAGACACAGGTTCCACAGTGCTTGTATTGGATCAAGCATTGATATCCTGGGTCCCTTTTTAATAATGGTTTATGGACCAGGAACTTGTCCAAACCTTTTTTAAACCCAGCTACACTAACAGCTCTTACTACATCCTCCGGTAACAAATTCCAGAGTTTGATTACATGTTGAGTGAAAAAATATTTTCTCTTATTTGTCTTAAATAGTTTACCCTGTAGCTTCATTACATGTCCCCTAGTCTTTCTATATTCTGATAGCATAAACAATCGATCTACGTTTACCCGTTCCACACCATTCATTAATTTATAGACCTCTATCATATCTCCCCTCAGCCGTCTCTTTTCCAGTTGAAGAGCCCTAACCTTTATAGCCTCTCTTCATAGGAGTAGCCTTCCATCCCCTTTACCATTTTGGTGGCTCTTCTCTGTACCTTTTCTAATAATGCTATATCCTGTTTAAGATATGGCGACCAGAATTGCACACAATATTCAAGGTGCGGTCGTACCATGGAACGATACAGAGGCATTATAATATCCTTTGTTTTATTTTCCATTCCTTTCCTTATGATACCCAGCATTCTATTTGCTTTCTTGGCCGCCGCTGCACACTGGGCGGAGGGTTTTAACATGTTATCCACGATGACTCCTAAATCTTTTTCCTGGGTGGTGGTTCCCAATGTGGAACCTTGCATTGTGTAACCATAGTGTGGGTTGTTCTTTCCTAGGTGCATAACTTTGCACTTGTCCACATTAAATTTCATCTGCCATTTGGATGCCTAGTCTTCCAATTTATCCAGATCCTCCTGCAGTTTTCCACAGTCCTCTTGGGTTTTAACAACTTTAAACAGTTTTGTGTCGTCTGCAAATCTGATAACCTCACTAGTTATTCCCTTTTCCAGGTCATTTATGAATATGTCAAAAAGTAGCGGACCCAGTACAGATCCCTGGGTACTCCACTATTCACCTTTTTCCATTGGGAAAATTGGCCATTTAGCCCTACCCTCTGCTTTCTATCTTTTAACCAGTTCCCGATCCACAATAGTACACTGCCTCCTATCCCATGACTTTTTAGTTTTGCCAAAAGTCTCTGATGAGGGACCTTGTCAAAGGCTTTCTGAAAGTCCAGATACACTATATCAACCGACTCACCTTTGTCTACCTGTTTATTCACACCTTCAAAAAAAACATATCAGATTAGTAAGACAAGATCTTCCTTGTCTAAAGCCATGTTGACTGTCTCCCATTAGGCCATGACTATCTATATGCTGTGTAATTTTGTTCTTTATGATGATTTCTACCATTTTCCCTGGTACTGACTTCAGGCTCACCGGTCTGTAATTTTCCGGATCACCCCTGGAACCCTTTTTAAAAATTGGCGTTACATTGGCGATCCTCCAATCTTCAGGTATTACAGATGATTTTAATGAAAGTTCACAGATTACTAATAGCAGGTCTGCAATCTCATATTTCAGTTCTTTCAACACTCTTGGATGTATACCATCTGGTCCAGGTGATTTGCTACTATTCGGTTTATCAAATAGTTGTAGTACATCTTCCTGGTGTAGCGATATGTCTCTCAATTCCTCTGCAGTATCACCTTTAAATACCACTTCAGTCTTGGGTAACATCCCTACAGCTTCCTCAGTAAAGACCGAAGCAAAGAATTCATTCAGTCTCTACGCTTTAGCCTTGTCTCCTCTGACTGCCCCTTTTACCCCTCTATCATCTAATGGTCCAATTGACTCTCTCACAGGCCTTTTGCTAGGAATGTACTTGAAAAAGTCTTTATTTCATGTTTTTGCTTCCGTAGCAAGCTCCTTCTCAAATTCTTGCTTTGCCCGTCTTATCAATACTTTGCATTTAACTTGCCAGTGCTTGTGCTGTTTCCAGTTTTCGTCATTTGGCTCTTTCCATTTCCTGAAAGATGCTTTTTTGGCAGCAACAGCCTCTCTGACCTCACCTTTAAACCATGCTGGTAGTTTTTTGGACTTTCTTCCACTTTTCTTAATGCGTGGAATACAGCTGGTCTGGGCTTCCAGGATAGTATTTTTAAACAACACCCAAGCTTGATGTAAGTCTTTAACCTTTGCAACCGCTCCTTTTAGTTTTTTCTTAACTATATTCCTCATTTTATCATAGTCTCCCTTTCGAAAGTTAAAAGGTAGTACTGTGGATTTCTTTACTATCCCTCCTCTACTAATTAAATCAAACAGGATCATGCTATGATCACTATTGCCAAGTGGTCCCAACACCCTTATCTTCTCCCTTTGTGAGTCTGTGATCAAAAGTGCTGCCGTGTGGACCACCTTGGATAAGTTGCTGTGCCTAAAGGCGGTGATGTCCTTCCATCCGGACAAGTGGGGCAAGGACAGATACTCCATCTATTTCGTGGTGCCCCAAAAAGATGGTTCCTTCTAGCCCATTCTGCACCTCAAGGGGGTCAACGAGCACTTGTGCATCCTGCACTTCAGGATGGAAATTTTGCGCTCCGTGATTCAAGCAGTGTGCCAAGGGGAGTTCTTGGCTTTTTGGATCTGCCACTTGAGTGGGCAGAGTTTTCCTGCCAGAGGAGAAAGTCAAGACTGTTGGATTGCCTGGCGCTGTTCTGTGTGCAACAGGCTGCCAGAGTCTGGGATTATCTTCAGATCCTCAGATTGATGGTGGCAACCATAGAGATGGTGCCTTGGACGCGTGCTCACATGCGACTGCACCAGCGGTCCTTGCTGGCTCGGTGGTCCCTGAGTTTTCAGGAGTTGGCACGCAGGCTCCCACTCCTGTTGATGGTGAAGTCCAGCCTGCAGTGGTGGATGCAATCCTGTCATCTGAGAAAGGGTGTGCCACTGGATGACTTCTCCTGGATCCTCCTGACAATGGATGCCAGCCTCTCAGGCTGAGGAGCCCATCGCTAAGACCGTATGACCCGAGGCCGTTGGAACCACAGGGAAGCAATATGGTCCATCATCCTCCTTGAAGTGAAGGCCATCAGGTTGGCTCTTCTGAATTTCCAGCCCCTGGTTGAGGGCTTGGGCGGTTTGAGTGCTTTCAGATCATGACACAGTGGTGGCTTATGTCATTCTGCAAGGTGGCATGAGGTGTGCTGTGGTAGCTCTGTAGATGAATGCCTGGGCGAAGAACCACCTCCTTGCCTGGTCAGTTCAGCACATTGCCGGGGTGGACAGCTGGCACTCTCTGGATCCTGGAGAGTGGGAGTTGAGTCAGGAGGCATTTCAATTGATTGTGCACCAAAGTGGATCTGATGGTGACCCGCTCCAATGCCAAGTTTGCTGCTGCTTTACTCGTTGCATGGAGACGGGATAAGATGACTTCAATACCCTGACCCAGCCTTGGCCAAGTCAGCACCTGCTGTATGTGTTTCCTCTGTGGCTCTTGGTGGGCATGTGATTCGGTGTATAGAATGCCGCCGGACAGGATTGTCTTGGTGGCGCTGGATTGGCTGAGGAGAGCATGTTTCGGAGACCTGATGTGGCTCCGGGGGCCTCCTGTTTGGATGCCTTTATCTCAGGGCCTATTGTGGCAGAGATCAATTGTCCTAGAGGACCTGTCTTCCTTCTCGCTTATGGCTTCACTCCTGAAAGGAGACGGTTAGTGCATATGGGCTTCTCCGGTAGTGGTTTTCCACTCTGCTCAGAGCCCGAAGGAAGTCTACCAAGCTAGCATATATGCGAGTCTGCTGCCTCTTTGAGTGATGGTGTGGCGCTTGGCAGAATGGCATGAAGAAGTGCCTTTCCCTTAGCTCCCTGAAAGTTCAGGTGGCAGTTTTGGCTCGTTTCAGAGATCCAGTGGCTGGTAAGTCTCTAGAGTTGCAAGCAAATGTCTCGCACTTTATCCAGTGGGTTCGGCATCTGTATCCTCCCCTTCAGTCTATGGTCCCGTCCTGGGATCTGTATCTCGTACTCAGGGCCCTGATATCAGCACCCCTTGAGCCATTCAAGTGTGCTACTTTGAAAGATTTGATGCTCAAGACTTTCTTCTTGGCCCAGATTTGTTCTGCAAGGTGGATTTCTGAGCTACAGGCTCTGTCTTGCCGAGATCCTTATGTCTTTTTTGAAGGCAGTTTCCATTCACCTGTACCTTCCTTCTTGCCTAAGGTGATTTCTCCCTTTCATGTGAACCAGGTGGTCTGCCTGTCCTCCTTCTCTAAGGAGCAGGGTCGCCTTGTGAATGTTTGGAGGATGCTTCTCCAGTTTCAAATTCTTTTCTTAAGCCCAACCATCTTTTTGTGCTGATTGCTGGCCCGCACAAGGGTAACGCGGTGGCTAAGTCAACTTTGGAGCACTTGATTAAAGAGGCCATTGCCTCGGCTTATCTGTTGCAGAACTGGCTGGTTCTGGAGGGTTTGGGTACCCATTCTACCAAGCACAAGCATCCTCATAGGTGAAGTGAAGCTTGGTAGTCCCTGCAGACACTTTTCGGGCGGCATCACTTTACACTTTGGCAAGCATTATGGCTTGGATGTCCACGTGTGGGCAGACACAGCCTTTGGCTCAAAAGTTTTGCGAACAGCTTGGCTTCTTCCTGCCCAGTGGAGTTATACTTTGGTACATCCCACTTGTCTGGACTGGTCTAGCAGGGTGATATGGAAGGTGACATTTTTCTTACCAGTCAATGTCCTTTCCTTGAGTCCTGTTACACCAGTCCAGGACCCACCCCTGTAACTGTATTTTCTCTGTTCTTCTGCTGTGGTACCCTTCGGTCCACTATGAATTTTATTCTTGGCCCTGCAGGTTCATCTATTGCCAGCCTTCTGTTTATGCTTTTCTGTACATAGTTCTCTACTGTTGATTACTCATTGTTGCCCATGATTGAGGTTGTGTGAGGCTTGCCATGTTTCTCCCATATGCTTTGGGGCAAATACTGAAGAGACCTCTGGTGACTGAGGCAAGGCATAGGAGTGATGTCATTGAAACCTGGGCCTTTCATTGGTTCTTTGTCTCCACCAGTATGCTGGTAGGGGAATACAACCCACTTGTCTGGATTGGTCAGGCAGGACTCAAGAAAGGGACATTAACTGGTAAGTAAAATGCCACCTTTTTAAGGTACAAAAATAGAAAATCATATGGCTACACACTAATAACCGAGGTAATGATTTGGTAGCAGGACCAGTAATTCTTATGTAAGCAGCAATATCTTTATCTTTATTTCAGTTTTTGATATACTGCTCTACGTACACACATCAGAGTGGTTTACAAAGGTTCGAAAAGGAAAAGAATGTCATAAACTTGATAGGAAAGGGAGAGCAGGACAAGACATAAGAGAGGATGACAGTAGGGAGTAGATCAGCGAGCCTCAGCATGGGGGAGGGGGGAGATTAAAAGCGGAGCAGAAGAGATGGGTTTTCAACATTGACTTTGGAGAAGGAAGAGTTTCAGTCGGAGGTGTGGAGGAAGGGAATTCCTTAGTTCACTAACAACCAACCAAAGGTCACAGGCTTGCTCTGCACAAATTACAGGATAGAGTTATCTGACTAATTCCCACCCATAGGAGAAAACATGAGATTGATATCTTAGCTTGCTGGATGGACAAACGCAGCAGGGGTCTGAGGCAGAACAGCAAGAGATGCAAAGACAGATACACTAACAACACAGACTCCAGCTGTGGCAAGCCATGAGGTGTAACACACAACACCACAGGTGCTTATGAGAGTCTTAGTTTTCTCACAAGGTTAGTGAAACAGCCTTGGGATGACATAGAGTGTCTTTGCTAGGCAAATAGCAAGGAGAGGCAAAAGGCAAAATAGCTTTTGGACTTTTAGGGGGCTTTTTCATGCAGACCTTCTTGTTTCTTTAGATTTGTTATCTTAGTCCATATTCTTTCCTTGGGCTGGGGTTAGACCCAGGACTTTGTGGTTGGAAAGCTTTCAGAAGGTGGTCATCTGTACAATAGTGTCCATGGTAAGAGATGGAATGTCAGAGCAGATAACCAGGATTCAGTACATTGTTGCAGCTTCCAAGGTCCTCAGGAGCAGTCTGTGGATGAGAGGCCTGAAAATCCATTGTCGACACCAAGAAAAACAAAAAACAATGGTCTTTAGTACAGTCAAACCTCGGTTTTCATGATTAATCCGTTCGAAAGAGTCTGACTAAAACCGAAACGTATGAACACTGAAGCAATATTTACCATAAGAAATAATGTAAATCCAATTAATCCGTTCCAGACACCCAAAAATATTCACAAAAAATACATTTTATAGAGAATAACTATATTTTTACATACAGAAAACAATGAGAAATAAATATAAATGACTAATGAAATGGATAAATGAACATTTAACATCACTGAAAGCAAGCTAAGTACAGTACTGTACAGTACAGTATGTTAACATCTGACCTTAGCCACCCCTGACAAGCTGCTGTGCCCAGCTCTCTTCGGAATCACATTGGATTCAGCCCATTAAAATACTTTTACATTATCTGCTCAATGCTTCAGAATGGCAGAAAATCTTAATGATATAGCTTCAGACGTACCCTGCAAGAGAAAGAACTGCCTCCCACATTCATGCAACATCTCCTGCTTACGTTGACAGCTTTTCTTCCCTGCTACCTCCGAACCTGAGGGAGCGCTCCAGAGAACGGGCAGGCGGTGGACGAGATCGGGGCCTTCCTCTCTGCGCAATCCTTGCCTCTCTAACTCTGACCAGGCTCGAGAATGTGTTTCATTTACGTGCTCAGCTGGCTTTCGCTTCTCATCACGCTGGCGATCGGTGAGTCCGGGGGGCAGTGCTGCCGGGACCGGGTGGGCGTTCTGGCAGTGTATACAGACCGGTGTGCAGCGCGAGGGTGTATGTATTTACAGTACTGTACTTTACGAAAACCGAGGCGATGTACGAGAACCGGGACAAAATCTCATTCAAAAAAGACGTTGAAAACCGAAGCGATGTATGAAAACCGGGACAAAATCTCAGTCAAAAAAGACGTTGAAAACCGAAGCGTATGAAAACCGGGGCAAATGAAAACCGAGGTTTGACTGTATATCCTTGCACACAGTACTTGGCAAAAAATGAATCTGTAGCATCAGCAAGTCTGAAATCCAGGAATACAACAGAGGCTTCTGCAGAAAAAATCCATTTTGTTTGGTTCAGGGTTTGGGGTCTGAGCAGGCCACCACATCGGCCCACAAAGCTATGGGTGTTGAGAGGAAAAAATAGCCCCCCCCCCCCACGTGCTTTTCTTATTCTAATCTAGTTTAATCTAATACATGCTTATATACCCCCACACTTCCAGACCTAGTGGTTCAGTGTGGTTAACAAAAGAGCATCAAGAGGTTCATGAGAAATACAAGATGCAGCCTGCAATAAACGGAGATGGTTTTATATGCATAAAACTGGATTAATTAGTTGTTGAACAACCAAGATTTTAAACTTTTGCAAAAACATAAAAAAGACAGGGAAGATTTAATCTCTGTTGGTAACTGTGGCTATAATTCTGCAGCCATATATGGAATTGTCTGCTTAAATCTAGATTTTAATCTGATACCTTTACATGAAGGAAAAAAAATAACACTAGAAGACTGTAAACGTTTGGATTTGGTTGCGAAATTTGGAATCAAAAGTGAAGAAAGTTGTTCAGGTACATGATCATTAAATAATTTATAGAGAATTGTGTAAAATTTAAATTTAACCCAATTTGAAACCCTAAGCCAGTGTAATTCATGAACTAATGGAGTCACTGTGATGTATCTAGATGTACCGTATATAGTTGTGCTGCAGTATTTTGACAGAGCTGCAGGCATTTCATCTGCCTCTGCAAACAGCTCTGAAACAAAATGTTTGCATAATCCAAATAAGCAAGAATAGTACTTTGAACTAAGCCAAAAGTGAACCACAGAGAAAAAGGTTTGATTCTACATTATTGGCGCAATCTGAAAAAGGTCTTCACAACAACAGAACTAACGTGAGCCTCAAATGATAAATTTTCATCAAGTAAAACTCTGAGAACATGGAGTACTGGCTCAAAGAATAGATTTAATCATTTTGATGCCTAACCAAAGAATTGGGAAGCAATTTGGCATTATTAAAGCAAAGGACATTTGTTTTAGACCTGTTTAATTGTAATCGCAAAGTCCTCGCCCATCTTTCAAGTAAAAGTAGCGTATTATTAATTTTAAAGTAAAAATCACTTGACAGCAATGTAAATGTTAGCAAAATGGAGATATTATCTGCATAAGTATATGACTTAAGATTATTTTGAGAGAGAAACCAACCTAATGTCATCATAAGAACATTAAAGAGAGCTGGAGAAAGCAGGCTTTCCATCTTACCGAGCAGTCTGTGCCGATCCTGACCTGATATGACCTGTTCTTTAAGAAGCCCGAAAACCACTTGTACACTGACCCAGAAATCCTAAGATGGTCCAAGAGAGCCAACAATATCATGGTCAGCCAACTCAAAGGCTGTGGTGAGATCAAACTGCAATAAAACCACTATATGGCCCTTAGATAAAGCAGTGTTTATATCTGAAGTCAGGGTCCCTAGGAGCAACTCGCTATTACGTGCCTTCCTGAAACTGAATTGTGAATTATTCAAACAATCAAATTTGTCTAGATATTGATCCAGCTGTCCTGCTACTATGGACTCTAATACTTTAACCATCAATGGAATATTCACAATAAGACAAAAATTAACTGCATCCACTAAACTGGCTTTTTTATCCTTGGGAATTGGGTGGCCCTATAGTATTGAGGTTCCCTACTGTGTATGGCGATGGCAGCAAAAAAAAAAAAAGGTCGACCTTGGCTCTTTTTCCTACTCTGCCCCAAATCGGCAGATCAGATCCTACTGTAAAATACCACAGGAGCCCCAGAGGAACAGCACTGATGAGAGCAGTAACTGACATACTGCAAGTGGGAGAGGAGCTCCCTGTCTCACACAGACAGCTGTGGTGGTAGTTTCAGGCTTTGAGGGTTGACATTGCAGTTTTTCATAGAAAGCTCATGGCCATGATGAGTGGCCTTAAAGGGGACATGATTGAATTGAAGCACCATGCTGAGGAGACCAAGGGCCATTTGGATGAGCATCAGAAAGTCCTACAGTTGGTGGAAATACAGTTCCAGAAGGTGGTTAAGCAACGGGGTGAGCTGTGGGATCGGATTGAGGACATGGAGAACAAGTCCTGGAGATACAACTTTAGATTCAAGAAAGTACCAGAGACGGGAGTATGTGGACTGTGTTGTTCAGAAGATTGTTATGGCGGTACTTCAGGAGGAATGTTGGTGGCGGGGGGGACCCTGCCCAGATCAAAATTTATAGGGCACACAGAGATCTGGGTCCACCCACATCCAATGCCGCAAAAGACATTGTGGCTTGCTTCCACAATTTTGTGCTGAAGGAGAAGGTGGCTAAGCTGACACAACATGGGGCCCTATAAGATTGGACTCCATCTCTGTGGAGGTGTGTTCAGACCTATCCCTTCTGACACTACAAAAGCAAAGGGCTTTTCATAAAGTTATTGCCAGAATGCGGGAGGGAGGAAAAGATTTATTACCACTGGCTCCTCCCTTTTGGACTGTCCTTTACCATACAAGGGAAGACTACACCATACCTGAAGAGGCTGGAAAGTCCTTGAAAGCAAGGACATAACAGGCCTGTAGGTCCCAAGTGAGCAACCAAAAGAGAGGAGGAACAGTGTTGCTAAATGGCAGAGGGTTGCCAGAGGAGGCTGGCACTTACAACAGTGTCCATAAAATAGTGACTGAGATGATATTGTCCAGTCTCGGGAGGGGCTAATGCAAGATTTCATTGTTGGGACTGCAGCGCAGCTAAGTAATGGAAAGTTGCTGTTTGGAAAGGGTTCATAGTGAAATTGTTGTCTTTAACTCTGTTCCAGTTTCCTCTCAGGGAGATGTTGAAAGGATGCAAGGGGGAGAAAAAATTAATTGTATAATGCTGTTGGTATTTGTAATCTGTTTCAGTATAATGTGCCTGAACTATGGGGGGAAAAGAATTGTTATCCCTCTGTATGCCAGCAGTGAGACTGTGGCTGTCTCTTTGCCCATGGCATGATACCTCTATAAGAACGACTGGTTGTCAGTGGATACTGGGGGGTAGAGTGGGATGGGAAATTGTATGGAAGTGTTCAGAAAGTTGCTTGGCTATTGTGGTGTGGACATGGATATAAGGGGTGAGGTGTGTGAGTGCTGGACCTAATGAGTGTAATTATGCTGATGTTTACAGAATATGGCCGGGGGTACGATATCTATTATTGCTAAGGGATTGAATTTCCCATAAAGACACATGTTCTTGAAGGAATGCAACAGATTGAAAGCTGGCATTTGCTTTGTCCAGGAGACTGACTCACTTCCAAAGCACAAATGACTGATGGCCTTTCAGAAATACTCAGTTAAGTTATTTGCCTCTAAGAATACGGAGAGGAAAAAGGAAGAGTTGCTATCCTTGTGGATAAGGATCTAGCCCATGTAATTTGAGCCTATAAAGCTGACTCTAGGGAGTGGTATCTTTGGGTGCAGATGGAAGTGGCTGGTATAGTGTATAATTTGGGAAATGTTGAGGTCCCTTACCAGCAGCAGAGGGAATTTTGGGAGACCTTGGACAAATTAATAGCAGACTTTGACAAGGGAATTAATATAGTGGATTGGGGTTTTAATATAACATTAAAGCCCTGCACTAATACATCGGTGAGAAGATGTGGTGGTGGGAGGGGCAGGCCATCTTTAGAACTCCTTTTGGAGAATGTAGGTCTGGTGGATGCTTGGAGGGTATTCCACCCCAGAAGGAAGCAATGCAAGTACTATTCAGTGGTTCATAGCTCCTATAACAGATTATTTTTTGATTGATAGGACAACAGTAGAGAATGTTAGCTCAATGGAGGTAGACATTATTTGCTGGTATGATCATGCACCAGTTGAGATGAACCTTAAGAGTGGGGAGTAAGAGTGGGCCTTGAAATTCTGGCATCTTAAGAAGAGTTACATCCATGAAACAAGCACTCCTTTTTTAAACTTTATATGTGGTTAGGAGCAGGTCAAGGCATGGATGTCTCACCAACCAGGGCCAGACATGCTTGTGTTATTCTGAAATCGCACTGCAATGTGCATCTTCCTTGCTCTGCCCAGACCATGCCTCTACCACACTGCTGCCGCCTTCTCCCCCCCTGCTACATGGACGTTCTTGCGCTGGGGGCACCTATATGCCCTACTTCTAAAATGGCTTCAGGGATGTCCCTGTACTTTGCATGTCCAACTCCCCATTTTCAGACATCCAACTCATGAATAGAGCGTCTAAAATACCCTCCTTAGTGAGCATGTATAAAGAAGTTTATTTAGTTAGTATTAGTATTTAGCTCGTACCTTTCCAGTGGTAGTTCAAAGCAAGTTACAGTTGGGTACAGGAGCTATTTCCCTGTCCTCAGAGGGCTTACAGTCTAAAATTGTACCTGAGGCAATGGAGGGTTAAGTAACTTGCCCAAGGCCACAAGGAGTGCCACAAACGTTTATGCAGTCTTTCTATGACAAAATTGAAAACATCAGAGTAAAGGTTTCTCAAATCCCTTTATCCATAGTCAGTTCAGAATCTCCCCCCAAACATTATTGGAAAAACTTTGATTTAATCACTGTGGACCAAACTCAGGAAGCTATTGTTGTTTTAAATAATACCTATAGTCCTTTAAGTGGTTGTCCCATCAGAATAATTAAAATGCTTAAAAGACACCTTGAGTGAGTTAATCACCTCTACTATTAATAACACATTGATTAATGGTGTGGTTCCAGAAATTCTGAAAGAAGCCTCTGTTTTTCCACTACTAAAAAATTGTATTTTAAGAATATACAATGAATTATTGTCTGGTTTCGTCATTACCATTTTTGGCTAAAGTTATAGAAAACCAAGGGGCTTGTTTACAAAGCCGCGGTAGCGGTTCGCGATCGTTATCGGAGCCGCGGCCCCATTGATTTCAATGGGGCCACGGCTCCGATAACGATCGCGAATTGCTACCGCGGCTTTGTAAACAAGCCCCCTAGTCTTACGACACTTTCAGGACTATGTTACATAGAAACATGACGACAGAAAAAGATCACATGGCCTATCTAGTCTGTCCTTCCATATCAACCACTACAACAGTCCCCTTTTTTTCTTTAGGGATCCTCTGTATTTGTCCCATGCTTCTGTAAATTCAGATACTGTCCTCGTCTCTACCACCTCCACTGGGAGACTATTCCACGGATCCTCCACTCTTTCCATAAAGAAATATTTCCGCATATCACTCCTGAATCTATCCTCTTTCACCCTCTTCCCATGTCCCCTCGTGGCAGAGCTTGCTTTCAATCGAAAGAGGCTCTCCTCCTGTGCATTTATGCCACGGAGGTATTTAAACGTCTCAATCATATCACCTCTATCCTGCTTTTCTTCTAAGGTGTACATATTAAGATCCTTAAATCTGTCCTCATGTGCTTTATAATGAAGACCACTAACCATTTTAGTAGCCACCCCCTCTACTGACTCCAGCCTGTTTATATTCTTTTTTTTTTTTTTTTTTTAATTTTTATTTATAAAGTTTCCAAGTTACAACAATCGGAAAAGCTTCAAGAAAAACAGAAAATAGCAAAAGCAATCATACTCAAATAAGAAACTATACACTAATAAAGACCACATTACGGGAACTAACTGTGATCACATTACAAGAACTATAATTCAAATGTATCTTATACATTGAACAGAAAACAGAGCAAAAACTCGCCCATACAAGGTGTATAACACAGCCTGTTTATATTCTTTTGAAGGTGCGGTTTCCAGAATTGCACACAATATTCCAAATGAGGTCACACCAAAGACTTATACAGAGGCATATCACCTCCTTTCCTCTGCTGGCCATTCCTCTCCCTATGCACCCAATCATACTTCTAGCTTTTGCTGTCGCCATTTCTACCTGCTAAGCTACTTTAAGATCATCAGACACAATCATGCCTAGGTCCTGCTCTGCTTTAATGGACAAAAGTACTTCACCCCCTATACTATTGCTGCAGTCCAAATGCATGACCTTGCATTTTTTAACATTAAATCTCAGCTGCCAAATTCTAGACCATTCTTCAAGCTTAGCTAGATCCCTCCTCATGTTATCTACACCTTCCTGGATGTCTACTCTATTGCAGATTTTGGTATCATCCGCAAAGAGGCAAACCTTACCCGACAGCCCTTCTGCTAGGTCACTAACAAAAATGTTAAAAAGAATCAGACCAAGGACAGATCCCTGGGGCACACCACTGCTAACCTCCTTCTCTCAGAGTGAGCTCCATTTACCTGTACCCTTTGTCGCCTCCCATTCAACCAATTTCCAACCCAAGCAGTAACTTTAGGGTCCATCCCTAGGGTGTTCAGTTTGTTTATGTCGCTTGTGAGGAACGGTGTCAAAGGCTTTACTGAAATCTAAATACATTACATCTAGGGCTCTCCCTTGGTCCAACTCCCTAGTAACCCAGTCAAAGAAATCAATCAGATTTCTCTGACAAGATCTGCCTCTGGTGAATCCATGCTGCTTCAGATCCTGTAATCCGCTGGACTCCAGAAACCTCACTATTTTATCTTTCAGCAGCGTTTCCAATACTCACCACTGAAGTTAAACTAACCGGCCTGTAGTTTTCAACCATATCCTTACTTCCGCCCTTTGGCACCACTCCTAACTCCAACGAGGCATTGAAAAGGTCAGTCAGTGGAGCTGCTAGAACGTCCCCAAGTTCCCTCAGTATTTTAGGGTGTATCCCAACCGGTCCCATCGCTTTGTTTACTTTAAGTCTAGCTAGTTTCTCACAAACACAGTCTTCTGAAAATTGTTCAAGATGCCCCTCGCTTCTGTTCCTGTTTGTGGGTGTTTTCTGAGGTCCCTGCTCCTGGTTCTTCATCTGTGAACACAGAACAGAAATATTGGTTAAGCAATTCCGCTTTATCCTCATCAGCTTCTACATATTCCTCCCCTTCACCCTTGAGTCTGACAGTACCACCTTTGCCCTTCCTTTTCTCACTAACATATCTGAAAAATGTCTTATCCCCACATTTTATTGCATTGGCTATTTCCTCCTCTTTTTGAATCTTTGCTTTCCTGACTACCTTTCTAGCTTCTCTAAGTTTTTCCAAATATAGATGCCTGTCTTCCTCTCTCTGTGATCTCTTCTTTTGAAAACCATAGCAGTCTCCTTTTCCTTTTACCTTTATTTACCATTTAAACAAAAAGGTTGGTTGCCCTTAAAATATCCCCTTTCAGTTTTGCCCACTGTTTTTCTACATCCCCCAGCTGTTCCCATCCCACTAATGACTCCCTGAGGTATTGATAGATCTGAAATACTTAACCCTTCTCAGTTTGGTTTTTGTCCTTATCACAGGACAGAAATGCTGCTATTATCTATGATGAATACATGTTTGTTAGGTTTTGATCAGAATAAATCATTTTTGGTACTTTTGGATATCTCTGCAGCTTTCAGCATTATTGACCATTCTTTGTTATTCATGAGGTTACATGAAATTGCTTTCTCTGGGACAGTATATTCATGGTTTCAGTTATTTTTGTCCAATCGTAAATTAGAGTATCCAAGATGACTTCCTCATTTTCCGTTGTTTCTGGAATCCCTCAGGGATCTGCATTGTCTGCCATGTTGTTCAATATCATTCATATTTCTCCTATTTGCAAAGTGTTTGCTGATTTGGATCTTATGCAAAGAATCTATGCTGATGATATTCAGTTTGTGGTTCCTATTACTTCGTCCATGGAAGATACTGTTGATTATGTAGGATTATGCATCCATACCATAAAAACTTGGATGTTTAATAATAAACTGTCTATAAATGTCAGCAAGACATAAGTGCTATATCTGACATGGGATCTTCCTGATCCCTTCTCAGTGAAGATAAAGGTTGATGATTGCAATATTCCAGTTCAAACCCAAATATGTGACTTGTTGGTTAATAAATGAGCAACAGTGTTATGAACCAGCTTTAGTCTCTGCAGCTGGATATTAGGTAGATTCAGATACAGAGAACTGCAATAGTCCAGTCTACTTGTTATCACAGCATGAACCACCAGCTTTAGCTCACATGATTCCACATATGACCTTCAATTCTTAGAGGGTAATTTTCTACAGTTGCCCCTAGTTAATGGGTGGTTTAATGTGAGTCAGTCCCCCCCGTCCTATAAAGTCAAGTACTTGACTTTATAAATAGTGTTGGAAGTGATGGGATATATACCTATACAGCAAATTTAAGCACGATCACTTACTACTAATAATAATTGTATAGCACTATAAGGCACCAACCCTAGGACTGGTGTCAGTGCCCAGACCTACATTCCTCTGCATGTGCATAAATTATTTTTCATATCATCCTGCTTGACCAGTCCAGACAACTGGGTTATGTTCCCCTACCAGCAGATTGGTGGAGATAACCAATAAAAATTCCAGGTTTCAATGACATCACTCCCATGCCTCTATTCGCCCCAGCCATCAGAGGTCCCTTCAGCAGATGGTGGATGGATTTTCTCTTCTCTTTGGAAAATCTGAGGATTGAGAGAAAAAGAGATTGATTAAACATTTGTGAACGACCACCTTGAGTACAGAAAGATGATTCTCTCACTTGAGCATAACTTGGGAGGCTCCACTAGACTGCAGTCTTTTCGGTAGCCATAGGAGGAAGGAAAATTGGTTCAGCTCCACACTCTTATCATGATAAGAGCCTGTTGAGAAATCACAAATTAGAAGGATCTGGAAGAGTGCAGCAGTAGCTTCACACAACTTCACCATCTCCTCTGTCCCCCTTGCTCTCTCCTGAAGATCGCAGAAGGCTCTCAGAGGGATCTGTCTGCCAGCTACCTTAAATGCAGTGCTGCAAAGACAACCAGTGAAACAGTTCTAGAGGAGTAGAGCTGAGCCCGGCACTAATTCTCTGCCTGGGGCTCTGAGGGGGTGAGTACCAAGGAATGTCCTTGTTGGAGGCTCCTGATTCCACTGTCTTGGATGCAATTTGGGATGGACCACTGGTGACCATTGGCACGGCGTGGGAGTTTCCCGCCATTTTCTGCACGCATTAGTAATGTTTTTACCTAATGTGTGCCTGGTGGTCACACAGTCCTAACACATGTTCCACCCAAGTGGCTCCAATGTACGCTCCTTCCCTTGTGGCTGTAATGCACTATTGTGATACTTTGCCCTATTTTTATTTATTTTGTTTAGCTAGGTTTATATACCACTTTTCACTGGGTTAAAGCGGTTTCCACAAAATGTTTGACCTGTGGCAAGCGAGTTGCCTCATCCCCAGATTCTAGACTCTGCTTTTCCTGCATGGTAGCTTCTGAGTTGTCCCTGGAGGGCCTGCTTTCCCCCTCTCAGCTGGGGGATGCAGTCAGTCTGACCTTGCCTGCCTCAGGGCTGGAGGTAATGGATGGCATTATGGGTAAAGATATTCAGCTGGCCGGAGGATCTGGCAACTGTGCTATGTGCCTCTCATCGCCCTCTAGGGGTTTGTGGTGGCTGTGCTCCCTGGTGTTCGGGAGTCATATCCGAGAGAAGAGCTTCTGTACTCTGGATTGTCCTCCCTGGAATTCTCTTCCTTTTTGCAACAGGCCTTGTATTTCTGGGGTGGAAATACAGACCCTGCGGCCTCTGGGTGCTCCCGGGCGCAGTCTCGTGTAGGCAGGCTGAAAGTGGAAGCCCTGTTCAAATACCTTTGACTAAGCGCCCCTGAATTCCTGGGGCTCTCGTCATTACCGACCTGGAAAATCTTCCTTCCCCTCTGCTTCCAGGCCTTGTTCTCATTCTCAGTCCTTTTGTGGAGCGCGTGCACCCAGGAACTGGGTCTCCTCCAGAGGAGGGCCCTCCCGGGCTGCAAAATGAAGGATGGGGGGCCCATTCCCTGGTTCCTCTGGTTGGAAGCAGACTTTGCCTTTTCTTTCAGGAATGGGCCCGGGTTACCAAGGATTGCTGGGTGCTAAATGCCATTCAGTTCGGCTACATCTTGGAATACAAAGAGCCGATTCTGGATGCTTTTGTCATTTCCCTTTGTGGGACTGCGATCAAAAGTGCCGCTGTGCAGACCACCTTGGACATTTGCATCTAAAAGTGGTGGTGCCCGTCCCCCCAGATGAGTCGGGCAGGGGCAAGGGCAGATATTCCATTTATTTTGTGGTACCAAAAAAGGACTGTTCCTTCCAACCCATTTTGGATCCCAAGAGCATCAATGAGTACTTCCGTGTCCTGCACTTCTGGATGGCAACCTTGCGCTCCATGATTCAAGCAGTGTGCCAAGGAGAGTTCTTGGCTTCTCTGGATCTGACTGAGGCACATTTTCATATCCCGATCTGGGTGGATCATCAGAAGTATCTGCGTTTTGCCATACTTGGCTCTCACTATCAATTTGCTGCCCTCCCTTTTTATTTATTTAGCCAGATTTGTATACCATCTTATTCTTCAATCAAAGTGGTGGGGGGGACGAGGTAGTACATTTAACATCGGAGACAAAACATACATATATTCGGGGGGGGGGGGTTGTCCCAGGAGGGATGATGGTGCTAGATGCTTCTTATTGGCAGGATGGGAGTTAAGGTTCTGGGGTATCCACCACTCCAAGGATGTTCTCTGAGGTCATGGTGGCATACATATATTCTGGGGGGTTTTGTCCCAGGAGGGATGATGGTGCTAGATGCTTCTTATTGGCAGGGTGGGAGTTAAGGTTTTGGGCTATCCACCACCCCAAAGATGTTCTTTGAGGTCATGGTGGCAGCAGCACCAATGTTCTGTATCATCAGAGCCCATTCCCTTTCAGAAGCGTCTCGGGTAGCGTTCCGAGTGGTGTCCTTTTGTAAAGCCTCAAATGAGTGATCAGGGATAGTGCCAGCTGTTGCCTTCCCAGTCCCTGGAGTTTCTGGGAGCACATTTTGGCAATCGAGTGGGCAGAGTTTTCCTGCCAGAGGAGAAATCAAAAGACTGTTGGATTGCCTGGTGCTGTTCTGTGTGTAGCAGTCTCCCAGAGTCTTGGATTATCTTCAGCTCCTCAGTAGCCCCTGCAGACATTTGTCAGGTAGCAACATGGGCATCACTTTCCACTTTTGTCAAGCATCACTGCTTGAATATCCAAGCATGGGCAGACACAGCCTTTAGCTCAAGGGGTTTGCTAGTTGCTTTCTTCCCACCCAGTGGAGTTGTAGCTCTGGTATATCCACTTGTCTGGACTGGTCTAGTAGGATGATATGGAAGGTGACATTTACTTATCAGTTAAAGCGTAGTTACTCACCTGTAACAGGTGTTCTCCAGGGACAGCAGGAATCGGTCCTCACTTATGGGGTGACATTGGCACCGATGGAGCCCGCGCGGAGCAATTCCCCAGCTTTCAAAGAAAGCCTTTGGGATTGCTACCACGCATGCGTGGTCCTCTTCCCGCCCAAGGGTGCCATCTTGCTCAGTCAGGTCCCTTAGCTCGAACCCTACCAAGCAGATGGCAAGGGAAGGACAAAATATCAGCAACTCATCAGGGGAGGCGGGAGAGTAGTGAGGACTGATTCCTGCTGTCCCTGGAGAACACCTGTTACAGGTGAGTAACTACGCTTTCTCCAGAAACAAGCAGGAAGTCAGTCCTCACTTATGGGACTCCCTAGCTACAGGCTACCGAACCTGTAACCAAAAAATGCCTCGCGACGCCATAAGCAAAAGCCAAAGCTCGAAGGAACCCGAGTCCTCGGGTCTTCTAGGCAAAACCCTTGGTAGCCGTGAAGAAGGGTTGGAGGGCAGGAGTTGCTTATACCCTGAACAGAGTACGGAGTACAGCCTGGCTGAAGGTGCTGTCCCGGCGGGACTCCCTCTCCAGGCAGTAGTGGACGGCGAAGGTATTCGTAGAAGATCAGGTGCTGCCCGGCAGATGTCCATCATGGGCACGGAGCGCAGCGAGACCACCGAGGCCCAGACCCCATGTGCAGTGACTCGACGATCCAGGGGAACGATACGAAGGCGATGCAGTCTGCCACCCAAACAGAAAGGGTGCACTTGGTGACTGCTTGCCCATGCCTATTGGGATCGTAGGTCACGAAGAGCCGGTCAGACTTGCGATGAGTCTGGGTACGCTGCAAGTAGAAGGCGAAGGCCCGCTTGCAATCGAGGGTGTGGAGAGGCGTGGGGCCTCAGGAAGAAGGTTGGGAGCACTATCTCTTGATTGAGATGAAAGGCCGAAACGACCTTGGGTAAGAACTTAGAATGTGTCCAGAGGACTACCCTATTCTGATAAAACCTAGTGTAAGGGGGCCAGCCATGAGCACCTGAAGCTCACTGACTCGGCAAGCTGAGGTCAGCGCTACCAGGAAGGCCACCTTCCAGGACAAATGCTGGAGCGAACACGTGACCATCAGCTCAAAAGGTGGACGAGTGAGCTGTGTGAGCACCATGTTCAAGTCCCATTCCGTCGGGGGGGGGACAGATGGGCGGCTTGGATAACAGAAGGCCCCACATGAAGCGGGAGACCAGTTGCTGCCATGAGAGAGGCTTTCCCTCGATAGGGAGATGATTAGCCGATATGGCGCTCAGGTGAACTCTAACCGTGTTCGACTTCAGTCCCTCCCTCGAGAGATGAAGAACATATTGGAGAACCCACAGAACCGGGCATGAGAAGGGGTCGATCTGGTGCTCCGAGCACCAGACGGAGAAGCTTTTCCACTTAAAGGCGTAAGCCCGCCTAGTGGAGTCCTTTCTCGAGGCAAGGAGGATTTCCTCGACCTCTTCTGAAAGGGCCACAGAGGCTAGAAAGACCCGTTCAGCTGCCAGGCCATGAGGGATAGGGAGGGTAGGTTCGGGTATAGTACCAGACCCTCCTCCTGGGTCAGCAAGTCCCTGGCAGAGCCTAGGGAAATTGGAGGCTCTGATGACAGTCGGAGCAGGAGTGGGAACCAAGGCTGCCGAGGCCACGAGAATCAGCGAGGCTCTGTCCAGTTGAGCTTTGAACAGAGTCCTCACAATGAGGGGGAAGGGAGGGAATGCATATAGGAGGCTGGATGACCAGTCCAGGAGAAATGCATCGGGGCCCTCCCTGCCCGGGTGCATTACCGGGCCGCAGAAGCGAGGAAGTTGAGTGTTATGGGGGCTGGCGAAGAGGTTCATCGCCGGAGTTCCCCAGTGCAGGAACAGCCAGCCTGCTACTCTGGGATCCAGGCGCCACTCGTGGGGGCGAAGGATTCTACAGAGCCTGTCTTCCAGGCCATTCTCCTGACCCAGAAGATATGTTACCTTGAGGGACATCCTCCGCTGGGCGGCGAAAGAGAAAATGAGGACTGCCTCCCTGCAGAGGGAGTGCAACCCCATGCCCCCCCCTCCTTGTTTATGTAAAACATCGCTACTCGGTTGTCGGTCTGCACCAGGACCAACTGCCCACTGAGGACATCCTCGAAATCCCTCAAGGCCCATCAAATGGCTCGGAGCTCGAGCAGATTATCTGCTGTTGAGCCTCGATAGGCGACCACTGCCCTTGCGTGCAGACAGCGCCGCAATGGGCTCCCCAGCAGGGAGGCAATCTGTGGTCAGTACCACATCGTGCTGTGGGGTCTGGAAGGGCGAGCCCCGGAGGAGGTTGCGGGGGTTCTGCCACCAGTTCAGGGACAAACAGAGATCGGGAAGAACTCTGATGGAGTCCCTGAGGTGTCCGAGGGATTGGCTCCATTCAGAGCTGAGACACCACTGGGCCGTCCGCATGTGGAGGCGGGAGTGAGGAACCACATGCACAGTCGAGGCATTTGGCCCAAGAGACGCAGCATGGACAGAGCAGTGACCCTCTGGGTGCTTTGGATGTGAGCGGCCAGAGCCCGGAGACGGGTGGAGCGATCCACCGGCAAGAAGGCCATGGCCTGCCGAGTATCGAGGCACGCCCCGATGAACTCGAGAACCTGTGCCGGATCGAGATGAGACTTTGCATAGTTGACCAAGAACCCCAAGCTCTCCAAAAGGAGGACAGTGCGCAACATCGCCTGCTGGGACAACTCGACGGAGGAGCTCGTAACGAGCCAGTCGTCAAGGAATACCGGCATGCCCTGACGCTGAAGGTGAGCGGCGGCCACGATGAGACACTTTGTGAAGACCCGAGGGGTGGATGCAAGACCAAAGGGGAGCACCCTGTACTGGAAGAGCTCTCCCTGCACCCTGAAACGCAGATACTGCCTGTGTTGGGGGTGGATCAAGATATGGGGGTAAGCGTTCTTTAGATCCAAGGAGCATAACCAGTTGCCCTGCCGGAGAAAGGGCAGCCTACAAGAATAACTGTGGTCCTTTTTCATGGAAGATCTAGAGAATGAGCGTTAATATATAGAGAGCAACAATGGGTTTACAAACTCAACACTGTTGCACCGACAGGGTTAAATGCCCGTATTGAGTGGGAGCTTTGTACCTGATTGGACATTTTTTAGAATGAGCGCGAAGAGAAATTCCATTTAATCTAACCCGCATGCGCGGCGTTTGTTCACAGTTACGAAAGAAAAATTTTGGGCAACAACATCAGAGGAGTCACGGTAGAAGCTTCAGGTGGTCTTTTTACCATTTTCTTATCTTTTTTGCGGTATTTAGAACTGAGATGAATGTATTAGTTTATTGGAAGTGTGCACTAATTCGACAAATTTTGTTCTAGTGTTTCCGCATTCCCCTGAAGAAACCACTTGAGGTGAAACGCATTCCTATAGCGCGCAGTATAGCGTCAAGGGAATAACCACACCTGGAGCTGGAACACTTGCGTTAGAAGCCCATTGTCTTTCAGTTAAGTTAAATATGTTTTACAAATAACATTTATGAAAAAAGGATCAAAAAAATGGAAAAAGTTATGTGTATCATGGCTACATTTAAGGTCATTGATGTATGTAGGACTTGGTTGACCACAGTTTAAATGGTCGTCATAACAGCCTGGATATTCTGAGACCTGGTAGCCAAACATAAATAGTACAAATCAATCTATTGTCATTGTAAGTCGCTTGACACTTTCACGTTGCACTACAGAGTTTTTTGAAATATTTAGGAGAAAGGGCAGCAGCACACCAAGAGATAACATCTTGAATTTCTCGCGCACCAGGAACTTGTTTAGCCTGCGGAGGTCGAGGATGGGCCGCAGACCCCCCGTCTTTTTTGGGATGAGGAAGTACTGGGAATAAAAGCCCTGACATCGAAGGGTGGGGAGGGACCTTCTCGACTGCCTGTTGGGCAAGGAGGGAGTGCAGTTCCCACTGCAGCAAAATCTGGTGCGCAGGGAGTCGAGGAGGCTCCACCGGGGAGAAAGGGGGTGGAAGCCTGTCGAAGTGGAGGCGATAGCCCTCCCAGATGACCGAAATGATCAGCGCCCACGACGGGGCGAAGCAGGACCGGCATCCCCCCACGGGTTGCCAGATCCCCGGAAAGCGAGGGGCTATGCCACTGGTGTCAAAACCCCTAAGGGGTCAGCGCAAGGGCCGCCGTCTGGGCCTTCATGCGCTTTGGTTTACGATGGCTTTGGCCGGGTTTTCCCTGCGCAGGAGTGGTCGGCATGGGAGTAGCCGAGTACGGCGGGTAGCCGCGATACTGGAGGCCTTTCCTGGGGAAGAAGGGCTTCTTGGCGGGCTGCTTCTTCTGAGGCAGGGTAGAGGTCTTGCGGGAGAGACGGGTCCTCGTGACATACTCCGTCTCAATCTCTGCCGCCTTCTCCTCCATCGGCTTACCAAAAAGTTGTTCGCCAAGGCAGGGCACATCCAGGAGCTTCTCCTGCACCCACTGCTCCAAATCCGAAGATTGGAACGAAGCCTGGCAGCCGCCACCCAAGCCAATGTCTCGAAGCCATCATAGGAGGCTCGAGAGATAAAATCAGTGGCCAATTGCTCTAAGTATAACAGGGTGCGGAACCTGTCGAGGGGCTCGCCCTCGAGGCCCGCGGAGAAACCTCCCAATTCTTTTGCCAGGTCGCGGAGGAACATACCAATATATAGTTGGTATGCCTGGATGCGACAAGAGAGCATGGAACCTTGATAGGCCTTGCGGCCCAGGGCATCAAGGGCTCTCGATTCTCGGTCTGGCGGGACCAGTGAATGGGACTTCGAGCTCTTCTGCTTCCTCATGGCCGATTCCATCACCATCGAAGTGTGCGGAAGTTGGGTCTTCCGGAAGCCTGGCCCTCGCTGCACCTTGTACATTGTGTCAAGGCGCTTGCTCACAATGGGAACCGAGGCTGGGGCCTCCCACATGCAGAGCAATAGCCGGGAGAGGATTGGCGGCACCGGAACGGTGAGGGATTCCCTAGGCGGGGCCTCGTATTAAAGAATATAGAGTTCTTCAGCACGAGGGTCCTCCTCAGCCTGGGTGACCAAGTTGAGGGCCCAAGCCATATCCTGAATAAACACCAAAAAGGAGGTGACCTTGGGCGGCGAATGCCGCTGGAGACCAGACAGCGAGGAGTCCGGCGGAAGATCCCGGTGGGTGTGGGTCTCTGGGGATGCGTCCCCATTGGATTCCCAGTCCGAGAAATCAGTCGAGGGATCCGAGCCAGGCACTTCGCCCTGTCCGATGGCTGGCAGCCTGGAGCCAGAGACCCTGGACGATCTCGCCCCCGAAGAACGGGAGAGCGAGCGAGACCGACATCTAGGACTCTCACGAGGCCCATGGCTCTCGGGGGTTTCCTGGACAGATTTGGGTGTCCCACGCGAGGGACCCATGGTTTCTGGGTGCAGGTCAGCAAAGCTGGCCGTGAGCACCTGCTGGGAAGCAATGAATGCAGAAACGCTGCATTCCAGCGTCAGCATACGGGATTCCCATGCGGGCATGGGACCCTGAGACGCCGACACCGGGGTAACCAGGTTGGGCGTCGAGGAGGAGAGGGGGTCCTCACCGGGATGGCCCTCAGGAGACTGGGCGCCTTCGCCGGAGGTCTCCATTTCTCTATGAGGTACCTTGCGGGGCCACTCCTTGTCCGACTCTCGGGAATGCCAAAGGGGGCTAAGCGACCGGGTGCGGGAGCACTCGCGCTTGTCGGGGGGGGCCCCAGACAGCGACTTTGAGGCCGCCTTCTTTATGCACCGTTCCACCTCAGGGGACCCCTGATCCGAATGCCGTCTGGAACATGGTGCCGCAGGGGGAGAACCCACCAGAAGGGAGACGACCGAGGGCGCCGCTGGAGACTCCGAGGCAGCCTTTCGAAAAATGTCTTCGTACTTCTGCTTACAGCTGAGCAGGGCCTTAGAGGACATTTTCTTGCAGAGCGAACAGAGCTCTGGGTCATCGTCGGCTCCCAGACACCTTAGACAACAGCCATGAGTGTCCATAAGCGACATGTTCCTAGAACATCTATCGCATTTTTTAAACCCGGTGACCATAGGGGTAAAAACGGCCCCTGCGAGGTCGAAGACACACGCAGCAGCAGTTGGGAAGAAAAAAGTGCGCGAAGCCAGGGAGAAAAATTTGTAGAAAAGGGTATCCCCGTAAACTCCAAAAGGGAGCAAGGGGAGGACGGGTAGAGGACCGGTGCAACCGGAAAAAAGAAATAAGAGCCGGTTAAGTCGAGGAAAATCAAACTTTTTCAAGGGACGAGGACATGCGTCTGAAGGGCTCCGCGGAAAAAGGGAGACTGAGCAAGATGACACCCTTGGGTGGGAAGAGAACCACGCATGCATGGTAGCAATCCCAAAGGCTTTCTTTGAAAGCTGGGGAATTGCTGTGAACAGGCTCCGTCGGTGCCGACGTCACCCCATAAGTGAGGACTGACTTCCTGCTTGTTCCTGGAGAATGTCCTTTCCTTGAGTGCTGCTAGACCAGTCCAGGGCTCACCCCTGAAACTGTATTTGTTCTGTTCTTCTGCTGCGGTACCTTGGGTCTGCTATGATTTTTATACGTGGCTCTGCAGGTTCATCTTCTACTGCCAGCCTTCTGTTTATGCTTTTCTGTACATAGTACTCTACTGTTGATTACGCATTGTTGCCCACAATTGAGGTTGAGGCTGGCCATGTTTCTCCCCATATGCTTTGGAATGAATACTTAAGGGACTTCTGATGGCTGAGACAAATAGAGGCATAAGAGTGATGTCAACGGAACCTGGGCATTTCGTTGGTTCTTTGTCTCCACCAAACTGATGGTAGGGGTACACAGCCGACTTGTCTAGCAGGACTCAAGGAAAGGACATCAACTGGTAAAATGTCACCTTGTAATTTACACATTTAAATTTGCATTCTACTAATACTGCATTCATGTGCATATCCACTGTTAAGCTACACACTATTGGCCTGACGTGTACTTACATAATAGCAGCTGGCTAAAATACATACATAAAGGCTCATCCATGCGCTTAAGTCAGTGAAAATAGGCAATTTACTTGGGTTGATGGCACATATCTTTAGACAGCTCCTTATAAAATTATCCTCTTTAATGTTCCACAGATAATAGAAATGGGATTTTACTACCTGACCTCTGGGGCATAGTCAAATTTAAATCAAACAAGACAAACAAAATTCTAACTTGCTCTGTGGGATGCAAATGTTGACCCTTTACTACAAAGTCCGGACATGAAAGAACATAAAATCCATAGCAACTCAATCTCTGAAGAATTCCTCTTAAGTTTATGGAACATCTTTCAGTGCCGCACCTCAACCAAGCACTAAGTCAGCTTGGCAACAACTGCAGCCTTATCTTTATCCGAGGAACAATATAACTGGATGTCATCTAGATAGCACATATAGTTTATCTTGGCATGATCTAGGATCTCTGTCAATGACTAAATATATAGGTTTAGCAGGCAAAAGAATGGAATAGAAACTGTAGTGCCCCATTGTACCCACTACCAGAAATAACACCTGTCAAGCAGCAACTCATGAATGCTGCTGACAGATCCAGAAAAACTCCAGCACAGTCATTACAAGCATCTAAAATGCCACTGAGATCATTCATCAGCGCTAGTAAAGTTATTTCTTTGTTGACGTTTTTATGAAATCCAGACTGGTGATCTGTCAAAATATGATTTTCTTTTAAATAATCCATTAATTGCTACACTACTGCCTTTTCCATCTGTTTATCTAAAAATAGTAAATAAGCTATTGGCCAAAAGGCCTGAGGACCATCCTCACACTTGCATCATTTTGTTCTTTCCAACCCAACAGTAGTTGGAAAGAATTATGTAAAAGGAGTCAAGAATGTCTGTCTCTGTCATGGGGCAAATTAACTTTCCAAATATTTATCAGAAAGGGATGTAACTTGGTATGTGGGAAAATGATGAATATGGCTTATTTTCAATGATTCTCTTTGACTGGGGATTCCAGAGATATACCCCCCCCCCCTCAAAAAAAATGGCTTGATTCATTTATATGGGTGAAGAAGGTCCAGCCTCTGTAGCATAGAAACAGATACAGTGGAACATAGCAGTTAGAGTTTGAAAGGAGGAATTCTCTCCCTGTTCTCTACTCTCCCATCCCCAAAAACTGTCCCCAATTGCCCCACCACCCCACACACTGCCCCAACCCCCAAATATACTTCCTCATAACTGCCCTACCAAACTGCCAAATGTCCCACCACCAGAAAAATACCCCCACACCGCTGTCTTACCACCCCCAAAAACTACGCCTCCCACAACTGCCCTACCACACCACAAACTGTCCCTACCTGAAAAAAACAATCTTCCACAACTGCCTGACCACCCTACAAAACTGCCCCATCCCCAAGAGCTACACCTCTGTAACTTTCCCACCATACCACAAACTGCTCCCACTCTAATAAACAACCTCCTGCAAATACTCTATTCTCCCAAAATGTCCCCTTACAACTGTCCCATCACCCCACAAAGTACCCCATTCTCAAATCCTATCACCCCACAAACCGCACCCACTCCTATACAATACTCCCATAATTGCCACCAACCCACACACTGCCCCACCCCTAAAAAAAATCACTTCCTCACAACTGTCCTACCATACTACAAAATACCCCCCACACACACACACACACACTTTGTAAATTACCCCAACCCTAAAAACTAATCTCACAACTACCTATGCATGCATGTGCACACACACACACACACACACACACACAGGGGTTGGAAAGAATTCCATGAGCCATGCTCTGCATGTCTGGGGACAAAATAGCTCTCTGAAAATGGAATAGAATGAGATGAACCTTGTCTTGTGAGAAAAATTTAGATTGTAAGCCCTCTAGGGCTAGGGAAATACCTACTGTACTTGATTATAACTCACCTTGAACTACTACTTGAAAAGCGTGAGCTAAATCTCCAACCCATCTGCTCAATCATTAAAAAGTCACATATATGCCGATGACATCATGCTATATTGTCCACTACACACCAAACAACCATCTTATACACAAATCCAGAACTGCTTCAAGGAAGTCTTCAACTGGCTCACAACGAACAACCTATCAATAAACTACAAAAAAATAGAAGCAATGTTCATTACAAGGGACCGCTCATTCATCCCACCAACCACAATCACACTAAACAACATCCAGATAAATGTTAAACCAGAGCTAAAAATACCTAGGAATAACCCTTGACCAAAAACTCTCCTTCAAAACTTCTATAACAAAAATGGCCAATGCAATATACCTCAGAACTCTGTCTTCTTGAACCAGAAGACTTTCGCTCAGCATTCCAAGCCCTTACTCTCCCTCATGCTGACTATTGCAACAATATATACCAGGGCTTACCACAGGCCACTCTCCTCCCCTTCCAATCTGCACTCCACCCAGCTGCATGCACGATACAAATGCTGCTAAATTTGACCATATTACACCCATTCTAAAGCAGCTCCACTGGCTGGTTCTCACAAGCAGAATTAGATATAAGACCTTACTACTAATACATAAAGCACTACACTCACACCCTCCTACAATCCCTCCTTCAGAGGTTTACCACATCCAACAAGCTCAAAATACCACACTCTAAAATAAAATTCAATGAATAAACCTGCCAAAGAGCATTTGAACTCTCCACACCATTCCTTTAGAACTCTACCTGACACACTAAGGAGCATCACTGACCTTCTCTCTTTCCACAAACACTTGAAAACCCACCTATTAACCAACCATTTTGGACCCACCACCTAACCTACCCACTAACATGAAAAATGTGACAGACACATGCATAATAGAACTTACATCTATAAATAGTTAAATAATGTGCCAATAGGTATAGCTATTGTAATTACATAGTTCGATGGTGGAAAATAGTTGGAGAACAAATATATAAATTCATTATTGATTGTTTACTACAATGTTATCCTGTTCTATGTATCTGTTCCATATAAAAACTGTTTTTGTTCAGTGTAAACCATTTTGACCCAGTGAAAAGCAGTATATAAGCATAGCTAGCTAAATAAATAAATAATAAAAAAATATTGCTAACTGCCCAGTAGAATATTGCTTCTTACATCCCCTAGTCTGAGCGTTATAACATTTCATTTGCAGTTTATAATTTTCTCTATATTCTATACTTTATACTTTGAGTCAGAACCCATGCAGTTGGGAGAACCAGTGTCAGAGTAGGGGAAAGAAGATTGCTTTATGGATTGCTCTCTATGCCAATCTTTAGACAGGAGGTCTTGAGGAAAAGCTAGCCCTGAAAGAAGTAATTCTCCTTGGAAGTTAACCATATGGCAGAAGCAGTGTGGAGGTAAATTCCTGTCTGTTTTAAGAGGGAAATTTACTGCAATGTAAGCCTGATCAGGAAGCTCTGATTCATGCTTGTTTGTCACCTGTGTTTGAACTGTGCAATGGCAAGAAAAGCCAAGTTAGCTGCTATAAGAGTTTTTGCTTGCTCCTCTCCTTTATGAAAAGCCTGCTAAGAGTGGTGATAACAGCTTGGAATGTTTGTTTTGTTCTGAGTTTGGTTTCACGTAGAAATGCAGCCTAGAGAGGTTTTTGAGGCTGGCAGAAACCAAACTGCTGTGGAAAAATTAAGCTTGAATTTTTCTTTATGCTCTGATTAACAAGGACTAAAAAGGAAAGTGGCAGCCTAGTTTCTAAAGTAAGAGGACTTTAAAAAGCCATTTCTGAGTTCTTTTGGGTTTTTTGCCAATATTTGCTGTACCTTAAACAAATCCTACAGTTATAATCCTGTAAATGATACCTTGAACCTGCTATGTTTTGTGTTATGGAAATAAACTTTCTGTTACAAGCCTTACCCTCGGTTACCTCAACTACAAACCTTCTACTTAAAGCACCAACATATTTTAGCAGTACTACACTTCCCAGAAGCCAACACGAAGAAATAGGCTGCTAGGAGCTGATAGAAGAAGGAATCCTCAACCACCACGCCCCTCGACCACTAGAGGCAAGTGGCTTCGGGCGTTGTGCTTGTGACAATACAAAATTATATTACAGAGTGGTAGATGAGTGGAATACAAAAATTATATTACATTGTAAAAATAACATATCACATTTGTTTATATCATGTGCAAAAGAAACACATTTGGAGACACTACCTTGTCAGAAGCCTTAAAACATTAATGTACCTCCTAGTTAGGGAGTTCAAAAGTTCTAATTTATCTCCCACTCTATACAATATTTTCTTGCCCTTTTTAATCCAGTCCCTTGGTTGTACTCCTTTCTTGTATGCTATGGGGACAGTAAAGAGGATCTGAATACCATCTGCCACGAGCGATATCTCCCCTCTTAAGTCCTGCCTTTGGGCTGTTCACCACTGGGCTCATTGATCACCATCTTTTTTTGAATGTTTCTAAGTGTGAATCCATTGCTTTTCCTGTGCTGTCTGCCATCTTTCTCCCTTCTCCCACTCTTGCCGCCTCTCCATTGCCATTTTGCAATACCATCAAAACTGTGGGGGTGACTGCCACTCACTTTCGAGGTCCATTTAAATTCCATTTCACAATTCTCTTTCTTTGCACTTCACAGTATTTGTTCCATACATTCGTTCCTCACTACTGCTCTCTGATTCTCGTTCTTGTTACAACTCACTTAGATTACTGTAATTCTCTCTTTGTTGGTCTTCCTCATATTCTATTTGTCATCTCCAGTTGGTTCAGCTTTCCACTGCTAAGCTTATCTTTAATGCCTGCTGCTCTGACCTCACCTTCCCCTTGTTTATTTTCTTTCATTGGCTTCTGATTCCCTACCATATGAAGTTCAAACTTTCTCTCCTGTTCATTGTGCTTTGTATCCTTACTGCCTATCATATCTTGTTACTCTAAATTCACCTTATCAAACCTCTTGCTCCCTCTGCTCCTCCAATGTAGCTCTCAGTCTGGTTGTCTCTAGGAATTTCTCATTCTCCTACCTTGATCCTTCTCTCTGGAACTCCCTTTCCCTCCCTCTTTTTCTTGAGCCCTCCCTTCTTAATTTAAGGAGAGCCTTAAAAGCTGACTCTTCCTCTCTTTAACCCATGGCCCCCCAGGTTCGGTCTGCTCTTCTTCTCTAATGTCTCCTGACCCCCTTGGAATTTGTAATCCCCCCTCTTGTCTTTTTTGTCTCTTTTTCTACACTTTCTTCTCTTCCCAGAATTTTTTCTTTTGTGAATTGTTACGACGGCCTTTTGGTCAATAAGCAGTATGTAGAGTGCAGCTAAATTAAAAAATAAATAAATAAGAATGAAGTGCACTGCAATAGATAGCTACACAGAAATAATACACTAAACTGACACATTTCAGATGCACTTGCAGAACACAAACCAGTGTGCACCTAATGCAGAATAAAAGATCACAAATTCGGAACAGAAAGAAGCAGACAAAAAGCAAATTGAAAATCTCAAGAAGTTGGGCTCTGCATGCAATGCAGTACCATTCAGAGCTAGAAACAGAAATGCATGTCTCCTGTACTATAGAAAATCTAAAGAGAGAAGAGATGCACATTTCCAAAGTTGACATATTCCAGTAACTAGAAACTGAAAATAAAATATTTTTCCTTCTACCTTTCTTGGCTGGATGTTTCCTGATTGCATCTATTTTCCTTGTTCCTCTTGCTATTCTTCTCTTAAGTCCATTTCTTGGATTTTTCTCCATTTGCTATTCCTCTTTCTGTATTCTTCCCTATTCCTGATAGGCAGATATTAGTTTGATCCATTAACTTCCAGCACAACTTCAAGAGAATCTGAACAGGTAAGCTTTCGGTTTATTTTTTTGGCTGGTTTTTTATATAGATTTTCCTTGCCTATTCATTACTACTTTTATTCTCTTATAATACTACTGAGCCACTGTGGTGTGTTAGGGTAGTTGCACAAAACAACAACAAAAAAAGACAAAACTACTTTGCTTTTCCTCTTTGTTTCTTTTGCAAAGGAGAAGGGGTTTTTTTCTTGCAAATTTCTATCTGTTCACAGCTGCCTTATCTATAGTCTAATGGCAAACAATCTAAATTTTGGTTGTAAGCTTCAGAAAATTTAGCTTACCTGTATTCCTTGCCTGGCCTTTTTTAGTCAGAAATGTGAGCGTACCCTCAATTCATATAAGATCTACTGGCCTGGGGCACTTAAATTCCCACCCACCCCAGAGCTGCATTGCCTATATAGTCTTCATATCATAGATAGACATCTGTCCTCCAATTAGGTGGAATACCAGACATCTGTCCTCCAATTAGGTGGAATACCCACCTTTTCTCCTTGTGCTAAAACTGCTTTATAACCCTCTTAATCAACATGTTGTGTATTCAATGCAATAGCTGTGCTGTCGTCATTCTAAGAAGAATCATTTGGAGCCTTAGAGCTTGCCCTATATGGCTGAAGCTATCTGCTATGCATAAAGAATTGATCCTCTTAAGGGAAGAATTAGCTGCAATGAAACTCACCTCCCTTGGGGCACAAATTGAAACAATCCACCACTGCTTCCACAAAGAATCACACATCCCAAGAACAAATGGATCACAGTGGGCTTTGTTAGGTTGCAACCTATAATATGGAGTCACCCTCTTCCATCAAGAGAGATCCTTGCATAATGCCTTCTCTGCCTTAGAAAATGAGAGTGTCCAATTAGTGGAAACTGAAGTGGCCTTAAATGAAAAGGTTAACACCCAATCTACGTAAAAATGCCCCAAACAGGAAACTGTTACTACTTGGAGATTCTATCATCTGACGGATTAACTTGGGAACACAGTGCAAAGGAGAGAAGACGGTCAAATGCTACCTAGGCTCTTTAGCCAGCAGGAATATAAACCAAATTGTTAGCATAGTCAGTGCGGAATGTGAGAATTCCAAAATTTATGTTGTTATCCACTTGGGTACAAATGGCATGGCTATAAACAGTACCTCTATGGTACAAAGGGACTTCTAGATTCTGGGCGAGAAACTTAAACCCATTGTCAACACTAGCATTTTCAGAAGTTCTACCTGTTCATGCTGAGGGGGAAGAGAGGCTGCATCACATACCCATTTTTAATACGTGGCTCCAAACCTGATGTTAACAAGAAGGATTTACATATATAGGCAACTGGGGCAATAGCTGAACAGCAAGAGCCTATACTGTGTTGATGGACTGCATCTCTCTGTGGCAGGAAAAAGGATCTTAAGTAATAAATTCAGGCAATATGAGGACAAGCATTTAAACATCTTTCAATCATCAGTGTCTATGCAGTCTTGTCCGGGCGGCTCGGCGGACTATCTGCGGAGCTAGCCTCTTCCACTCTCTACATGTTGCCAGTGTACCACAGCTCATTGGAGCACTTATAGATGTTTTGGCAGATCCTCAATGCTCTTTACTCTGAGATCACCAAAAGATGTTAAAGCTTCATCCCAGGTTCATATGTGAACAGTGTGTCCATTTTTGGTAACAAGAGCGAAAGGGAACTGCCACTTATACTGGCAGCCACCCTCCCGGAGTTTATGTGTGATGTCTTGTAATTCCCTCTGCTGCTGTAAAGTGGCCAGTGAAAGGTCCTCGAACACTTTGATGGACAGACTGTCCGCATATGAACCTGGGACATTTAAAGATCTTTTTAACATAGTAACATACTATATGATGGCAGATAAAGACCAGTATGGTCCATCTATTCTGTCCAGCAAGGTGGCAAGAGTAAGTGCACCTGCCACTCTGTGCAGGTCACCTCTCCCCATGCCTTTGTTTAGGAGTGTACCCACCTCTCTGTGTAAGTCACCCCTATTTGTTGAGATATGAGATAGTTGTATTTATTTTGATTTTATCCTGTTGCTATAAAGGGATCCACTGTGTCTGTCCCATGCCATTTTGAATTCTGTCACTGTATTTGCCCCAACACTTTCATCGGGAGGGCATTCCAAGCATCCATCACCCTTTCAGTGAAAAAGTATTTCCTGACATTGCCTTTCAGTTTTACCCCCTTGCAGCTTCATGTAATGCCCTCTAGTTTTACAGCTTCCCCGTCTTTGGAAGAGGTTTCTTTGTTCATTAATACTCTTTAAATATTTAAAGATCTGAATCATATCTCCCCTGTCCCTCCTCTCCTCCAGAGTGCACATATTTAGGTCTTCAAGTCTCATAAGTCTTCTGACGCAGGCTCCAGATCATTTTGGTCGCCTTCCTCTGAACTATTTCCAGTCTTTTTATATCCTTTGCAAGATATGGTCTCCAAAACTGAACACAATATTCCAAGTGAGGCCTCACCAGCGACTTGTACAGAGGCATTAGTACCCCTTCCTTTCTGTAGGTAATTCCTCTTTGTATGCAACGCAGCATCCTTTTGGCTTTTGCCACCGCCTTGTCACACTGTTTCGCCACCTTGAGATCCTCAGAAACAATCGCTCCGAGGTCCTTCTGGTCCATGCACACCAACCTCTCGCCCCCTATCGCATACAGTTCCCTTGGATTTCTGCTTTTCAAGTGCATAACACTGCACTTCTTCACATTAAATCTTAACTGCCAAGCATTAGACCTTTCTTTCAGCTTTTGTAGATTTTTCCTCATTATCCATTCCCTCAGGGGAGTCCACTCTGTTGCAAATTTTCAGGGTGATCAGACTGCTCAGCTGACAACCCCTCTGGTGGTCTGAAAGCTTCTCCACTTCCTGGTCCCCACCTCTGCTGCCAACCTGTTGCAGGGAATTCAGCTCTCTCAGCTCTGGGTAGCTCAGCTCTTCTCCAAGAATTAACTCCTTCTCTCTGCTTCTGTCTCAGCTGCTCTCCTTCTCGTCTCCCCCCCTCTGCATAATCTAACCCAGGCTTATACCTCTAGGGTTCTAACCCCACCTCTTTCTTTCCCAGGTGTTGGTAATCCCCCTGCCTTCTGATATTAGAATAATCAGTGCACTTGTTAAAGTAAGGGCTTTGGTCTTCGTGCTTGCAATCCGTCTTTCTTACTTTATTTTATATTTATTTATTTATTTATTTACATTCTCTTATATACCGCACTATTCTGCATCAGTGCGGTTTACATTGAACAAACTGAAATTACATTGAACAGGGCATTATAACTCGGAGATAACTATTTTACAGGGAACATGGGCTATGGAGGGTTAAGTGGCTTGCCCAAGACCACAAGGAGCACCTGTGGGACTAGAAACCCCAGTCCTTCCGGCCCAAGGTTGCTGTCCTCTAGTGGGATTTGAACCCCCGACCTTCCGGCCTGAAGTACCTTGCCCCAACCACTAGGCCACTCCTCCACTCCAGTCATTGGCTGAAACCTGTTCCAGCTGGGGTTTTTCTGTCTTTGAAACCTGGCTGTGGCTTTCTCTCCCTGCACTCCTAGAAGGGGACCCTTAACTAGGGTGAATTCGTTATGCTTCTCACCTCCCCCACTCTCAGGATAGCTGACCTTGCCACATACCCCCCTGCTTAAGATATTACTGGCTGTTGGAGGTGATTGGGGTTCCTCCAAACAGTCGGTAATTAGGGATAAAGCATCTGCATTTTGGTGTAGTCTTCCCGCCCGATGCTCCACTCTGAAGTCGAAAGCTTGCAGGGCCATGTACCACCTAGTTAGCCTTGCATTGTGGTTTTTCATCTGCTGAAGCCACTTCAAGGGTGCATGATCTGTGATGAGTAAGAACTTCCAGCCTGTAAGATAGAATCAGAGCGCGTCTACTGCCCACTTAATAGCAAGACACTCTTTCTCTATGGTGGAATAGTTGCGCTCCGCTGGGGATAACATTTTGCTAAGGAACATTACTAGGTGTTCCTCCCCTTTATACTTCTGAGATAGGACCGCACCTAGACCTGCTTCTGAGGCATCCGTTTGCACCATGAAAGGTTATGTGAAGTCCACACCACACAATACTGGAGCCGTGCAAAGCCTCTCTTTTAACCGGTTGAAGGCCCTCTCAGCTTCCGGGGTCCAATTAAGACGGTTTGGATAGTTTTTCTTCAACATATCAGTGAATATAGAACTCTCCTCTGCAAAGCGGGGCAGGAACCTCCTATAGTAACCTACCAGGCCCAGAAAACTTCTCAAGTGTTTCTTTGTTATTGGCCTGGGGAAATTCCTGATACTTTCAACCTTGTCGATTAAGGGCTTGACCTTTCCGTGTCCAATCATATGCCCCAGGTACTTTACCTCCCACCTGGCAAAGGCGCATTTGCTTGGGTTCAATGTGAGGCCCGCCTGCCTCATAGACTGGAGGACGGCTTCAATCCTTGGAAGGTGCTCTTTCCAGGTGCGACTGTAGATAACGATGTCATCCATATATGCAGCAGCATATTCTTGGTGCGGGTGCAGGACTTGATCTACCAGTCTCTGGCAAGTCGCTCCGGCACTGTGGAGTCCAAAAGGCATCCTCTTAAATTGAAATAGCCCAATCGGGGTGCTGAAGGCGGTCTTTGGCCGAGACTCCCTGGTCAGGGGAATCTGCCAATACCCTTTTGTCATGTCCAATGTGGTCAAAAATTGGGCTTGTCCCAAGCGATCCAGTAGCTCTTCTATCCTGGGCATTGGGTATGTGTCAAACACCGAGATGGCATTTACTTGTCTGAAATCAATGCAAAACCGTAAAATGCCATCCGGCTTTGGAACAAGCACTATTGGACTGCACCACGGGCTTCTTGACTCCTCGATGACTCCCATCTCTACCATTTTGCGTACCTGTGCAATTACTTCCTCTTTCTTAGCCTCCGGTAACCGGTATGGTCGTTGTCGAATCACCTTCCCTGGTGTGGTTATAACCTCATGGGCAACCAGTCGGGTTTCACCAGGGACCGGCATCAGGACATCTGGAAACTGCTGTAACAGATTGGCCAACTCCTGCCTTTGGACCAAGGATAATTCTTCACCCACCTGGGGCTCCTGATGTTTCCTCCACTCTGTTACTTGTGGACCCAAATCCTCCTTCTCAGCTTCCTCGCTTCTCTCTTCCGAGGTGGCTGTCAGGGCTTCCAGCTCGGCCCGTCCGGTGGATCCAAATCCGCAAGCTCCTCGTTCTGGGGGAGTTAACATGGGGACCTCTTCCAGTGGGGGAAACCCCACCCTTTCACACAGCAGCTGGGCAATCCGGTCTCCAACCTTAACAGAAAAGTCTTCCTTACCAAAGTTAAACAACAATATCTTCACAGTACCTCTATAGTCAGGGTCAATCACACCTGCACCGACATCCAGGAAGTGTTTTACTGCTAGGCCCGAGCGAGGGGCTATTCGTCCATAACAGCCAATAGGGATCTCCAATTGTAGGCCGGTATCAATAAGGGCCTTTCCATGACTGGGCACCACCTCATTCACAGCACTACACAAATCATATCCCGCGGCTTGCAGGGACGCCCTCCTGGGACTCATGGCCTTTTCGGAAGCTTTACAGTATTTTAATGTGAACTTCTGTTTAACCTGGAGATCTCCTCCCGGGGACTTTTCAGTTGGTTTTCTGGGATTCCCAAACAAAGGGCCAGGGACCACTGTTACCATCCCTCCTGCCTTTTGCTCACGGCCTTTCTTAAACTGGGGCCAATCCCTTCCTAACACTAGGTCATGGGGAAGCTTTGGTACCACAGCCACAGGAATACTTTTTTGCACCCCTAACCCTTTTATCTCCAATGTATACACGGGGTAACAAGAGGCAGCCCCGTGGATGCAACGGATCTGGACATGACCTTCTGGTCTCCTCTGGACATACTTTGCTTGGGCCTCAATGGCCTGCCAAAGCTTCTGGGATACCATACTTTGGTCAGCCCCAGAGTCAAGCAAAGCATTAGTAGGGATCCCCTGTATAATCACACTTAGGAGAAAACCCTCTCCAAGAGGCTTCACACTTGTACCAACCAACCCAGTAGGAGCCTTGCATCCTCTTTGTAAGTGTCCCATCTCCCCACAATGAAAACACTTCTTTTTAGGCCACTTTTCCTGCTGAGCAGGCACATAAGTTTTCACAAAGCTTGTTTTCTCTCCCTGTTTCATTTCTGATGAACCAAAACTGGCTTCAGCCTTCACTTTTGGAGCGCCCCCTTTTGGCTGACATGCTAACTCAGCTTCCATGTAGCGCTTAGTTAACAGAGTTGCCTCCTTTGTGCTCTGGCAGTTTTGTTGAATCAGAAATGATTGTATTTCCCTTGGCACTGCTGCCATAAACTGCTCCAATACTATCACATCTAATACCATATCCATATTTTTTCCATCTGGGGTCAGCCACTTTAATGCCAGGCCCCAAATCCTTTGGCTTAATGCCTTTGGAGTTTCTCCAGCCTTAAGGGCTGTGACTCTGAACATCCTGTGATATACACTTTTTGTCAACCCCAAACGGTCTCTAATAGCCGTTTTTACAGTATCATAGTCCAGGGCTTGGGCAGCCGGAATAGCCCTATATGCAGCCAGTGCTTCCCCTGTTAAAGAGGTTGCTAAACGCACTGACCATTGGCTAGCTGGCCATCCCACAGCTTGTGCTACTCTTTCAAATGATTCTAAAAAGTCATTTATATCGTCCTCAGATGAAAGCTTGCCAAAATTAAAGGCCCCACTTGTGGGTGGGCCTACCAGCCTGTCCATTTGAAGAACTGATGGTCCTGCTGGTACCGGCTCTCCTCCATTATCTTGCCTTTTGGATGCAAACAGGGCAGCCACTAAGTCCAAGACAGGTTGCTGTTGCTCCCTGATAGCCGCAACTGCTCTCTCCTGAGCTTGCTGTGCCAACTCTTGCTGGCGCTGGAACTGCGTTGCCATCCATTGAATCAACTCCTTGGACTCCATCTTCAAGGATACCTGCAAGAAAAACACAAGACACCAAGGGCGGCACCACTCAACAGCCTCCTTGTCCCCTTTGCCTCAAAAGCATTCACTATTTTTTTTTCCTTTTTTTATCCGAGCCAACCCCCACCTGGGTACGCTTTACCTGACTCAGGTGTTGACTCTTGCTTCCAAAGGATTGTCTTTATGATGCTTCACAGCTGGCCTGCTCTGCCCTCCAGCTGACTCAACCGGTGAATCCACCTGAAGCTCCAGCAGTCGTCCGCGCTGTGTACCTTATTGCTGTATATCCTTTGTATATCCTGAAGGCAAAATCTGAAAAACTACGCCACTGTCACAAGCACAACGCCCAAAGCCACTTGCCTCTAGTGGTCGAGGGGCGTGGTGGTTGAGGATTCCTTCTTCTATCAGCTCCTAGCAGCCTATTTCTTCGTGTTGGCTTCTGGGAAGTGTAATACTGCTAAAATATGTTGGTGCTTTAAGTAGAAGGTTTGTAGTTGAGGTAACCAAGGGTAAGGCCTTGTAACAGAAAGTTTATTTCCATAACACAAAACACAGAAGTTCAAGGTATCATTTACAGGATTATAACTGTAGGATTTGCTAAGGTACAGCAAATACTGGCAAACAAACCAAAAGAACTAAGAAATGGCTTTTTAAAGTCCTCTTACTTGCAGAAGCAATTGTCTTTAGAAACTAGGCTGCCACTTTCCTTTTTAGTCCTTGTTAATCAGAGCATAAAGAAAAATTCAAGCTTAATTTTTCCACAGCAGTTTGGTTTCTGCCAGCCTCAAAAACCTCTCTAGGCTGCATTTCTACATGAAACCAAACTCGGAACAAAACAAACATTCCAAGCTGTTATCACCACTCTTAGCAGGCTTTTCATAAAGGAGAGGAGCAAGCAAAAACTCTTATAGCAGCTAACTTGGCTTTTCTTGCCGTTGCACAGTTCAAACACAGGTGACAATCAAGAATGAATCAGAGCTTCCTGATCAGGCTTACGTTGCAGTAAATTTCCCTTTTAAAACAGACAGGAATTTACCTCCACACTGCTTCTGCCATATGGTTAACTTCCAAGGAGAATTACTTCTTTCAGGGCTAGCTTTTCCTCAAGACCTCCTGTCTAGAGCTCGGCATAGAGAGCAATCCATAAAGCAATCTTCTTCCCCCAACTCTGACACTGGTTCTCCCAACTGCATGGGTTCTGACTCACACCGACCTGGTCAGACTGCTCAGCTGACAACCTCTCTGGTGGTCTGAAAGCTTCTCCACTTCCTGGTCCCCACCTCTGCTGCCAACCTGTTGCAGGGAATTCAGCTCTCTCAGCTCTGGGTAGCTCAGCTCTTCTCCAAGAATTAACTCCTTCTCTCTGCTTCTGTCTCAGCTGCTTTCCCGGCTGCTCTCCTTCTCGTCTCCCCCCCCCCCCTTCTGCATAATCTAACCCAGGCTTATACCTCCAGGGTTCTAACCCCACCTCTTTCTTTCCCAGGTGTTGGTAATCCCTCTGCCTTCTGATATAAGAATAATCAGTGCACTTGTTAAAGTAAGGGCTTTGGTCCTCGTGCTTGCAATCCCTCTTTCTTACTTTATCAGTCATTGGCTGAAACCTGTTCCAGCTGGGGTTTTTCTGTCTTTGAAACCTGGCTGTGGCTTTCTCTCCCTGCACTCCTAGAAGGGGACCCTTAACTAGGGTGAATTCGTTATGCTTCTCACCTCCCCCACTCTCAAGATAGCTGACCTTGCCACAGTATGTAATGACATTCTGATTCCCTTTGTTGTATATCTGCATCCTGGAAGGAGAGACTACGTGGCTAGTAACACGTAGCCTGCCGCAGGTGCGGAAGTGCAAAGAATTGGAGTAAGACAGTATTAACCAATGAGTTATAGACATGCTGGAAGAGGGAGAAGACATAGTGTACGATAAAAGAACTGCGAAACAGAGAATAAATGTGTCTGTTCAGTCAGGCACCATTCTTGCAAGAATGTAATTAAAGTATCCCTTTGCTTCATTGAGGAGTCTGTTATTGTGTAAAAAGTTATGTTTTATTACAGATTGGGCGCTCGTCCGAGATTGTGTCATCGCTGGAGGAGACTGCCGCCGCCGAGGATGGGGTGATGCGTCCCATTAAGTACAATGGCTTCATGTATCGACGATGGGTGGGCTCCGACAGTGTACTGACAGCAAAATCCCGAGACCACGAAGGAAAAATCAATACAGACTCAGTGAGGCAGACCCGGTATTAAGCAGGTCAACCAGGTAACTCCGTGCATGGAGCAAGGTAAGAAACAAGACTGTAAAGTATTACCTTAGTGATTGGGTATTGAGACAAATTGTTGTGTGTATGAGATGTGTCCTAGACACGAAGTGAGTACGGAGTCTCAATCCGCGGTTCCGACACATCCGTGAGGAGTGCAGCCAGAGAGAGACGAAGTGAAAAGCACATTGGTGAAAGGAGTCTCGATGGGATTAGGAATTCTAAAGGAAACTCGAGTAAGGACAGGGCTGGCAGTACAGACCCTGGGGACATTCCTCCAGACAGTCAATTAGGGAGGATGTTGAAGTAAATGGCATAGTAATGAACACACTAAGAATAAGGATAAAGCAAAGAATTGCTGTTTTACATGGACAAATAAAAAAGCATAAAGCTAGCTGCAGTCTTTTGGCCGAAATTTGGCATGGATGAAGAGTGGTTATGTCAAATCCTTAACTTATATGTAAACAGTGAAAAGATGAATTCAGCAAGTGTAAACGAATGTGCTGCTGCCACAAGAAATAGCAGTGGTGCATGTAAACGGTCATTAAGCAGGGAATTCTTTTGAAGTCAGAGGAAATAGATTAGCAGATGAAGCTACCTTAGAGGAAAACTTAACCCCTATATACAATTTAACCCCAGAAATAGGGAGTCAGGCAGCAAATCCCATATTTACTGAAAGGGAAAAATGAAAACTTGAAGATATAGGGGCAGTAGAAACTGAAAAGGGGAAAATGGGTTTTACCCGATGGCAGGCAAATGATAAACAAATGATGAGAGAAATTATGGTCATTCTGCATCAAGGGAGTCATTGGGTTGTACAGGCAATGGTTCTAAGGCACTATGGGTGTATGGGAATATATACAGTAGCCAAGCAAGTGTGTGAGAGGTGTATAACCTGTAAGAAAATAAACAAAAAGGTCCTTAGGAAACAACCGCAGGGAGGCAGAGACCATGGTCTTCGTCCATTCTAAAGTATACAGGTTGATTTCACTGAGTTGCCCCTGGTTGGGCAGGTGAAGTACCTTTTGGTAATAGTGGACCATTTGACAGGATGGGTGGCGGCATATCCCATGGTAGCTGCCACAGCAATAGGAGTAGCAAAAATAGTCTTGGAACAAATCATTCCAAGATATGGAATGATAGGTCACATTGATTCGGACCAGGAAGGTCACTTCACAACCAAGGTATTGCAAAACATAATGGAAACTCTGGGAGTATCCTGGGATTTCCATACTCCATGGCATCTACCCTCCTCAGGGAGAGTGGAACACATGAATCAGACTATAAAGAAGCAGTTAGCCAAACTGATGTTAGAAACAAAATTACCTTGGACTAAGTGTTTGCCCTTAGCATTGTTAAGAATCCGAACTGCCCCTCGGAAAGATTTAGGATTGTCCCCCTACAAAATGTTATTCGGATTACCCTATATGGGACAATTAAAGGAACCTCCTCAGTTTGAAACTAAAGATAAGTTTCTTAAAGAATATATACTTGGGCTGTCCTCTTCTTTATCTGTTCTCAGGAATAAAGGACTGTTGGCACAAACACCGGAGTTTGCAGTTCACGGTCTCAAACCAGGACAGTGGGTCTTGATAAAATCCTGGAAGGAGTCCAAATTGCAACCAGACTGGGAAGGCCCGTTCCAGGTCTTACTGAGTACTGAGACTGCTTGTAAGAACTGCGGAAAAAGGTTGGACTCATTATACACGAATTAAAGGTCTGATCGAAGCTCCTTCAGACGAACAATGGAAGATCCAGGGAACTAATGACCCTCTGCACATGAAAATATCAAGGAAAAACAGAAGAACAGGAGAGGAGTTGGTTAAAAAGGACTCATAAAAATTATAACATGGACAAAGAAAAGTGGATGGTGTTGCTATGGTGGGAGGGATCACTTTCTCTGTTAAGGGGAATGACATGGGATTTAGGACGGGGAAAGGGATGGACGGAGTAACAAGTACAAACACAGACACGATGGGGAAGGTGTACCCTAACATATTTACTGTAACCGTACCAGAGGGAGAGGGACAAGTGAGCCTAGAATTTGATGCCTGCCAAGTGATAAGTTGTGATGGGGGATACTACAAAAAGATGTGGGGAAATAGTCATAAGTATATGTGTCCAGAGACTGCCCAGACACTTGTGTATGGGATGCCCTGTTATGGGTGGTCAAAGGTTTGGTGGACCACCAAGGATGGAAGCTGGGTCTCCCCAGAGGGGAAGAGGCACTCGGTTCAAAAGAAAATAACAATAATAAAGAAACACAGCATTCAGCAATGTAACCCAGGAAGTTTGTGATAAGGAAGCTTATCATAGCTCAGGTAGGAGCTATAGAAAAGATGATGTGACTCTGAACAAGCAACCTGTCAGTTCTGGTAGAAGCAAGAAAACAGAGTTTTCACATAAAAGACTACCAGTCCCAGAATGCACCAGGTTTCCAGCAGCCATGAGAGGGGCTGAAGTGAGAGAATGTGTGTGCAATCAAGAGAGCTATGAGGTAATCCCTAAGCACTCATCTCAAAGGGCAGGGCCTGATTCAACACAGCTGCGCTGTGTTAGGGAGCAGCACACATTAGAACAGGATAAGAATAGAGATTATTCTTCAGGAAACAGTTTTTTCAGCAACAGTTTCAAGAACAGCTTCAGGAAGAGATACAGAGGGGAGAGCTTCAGCAACGGCTACAAGCACCAGTATCACCTGGAGAAACAGAAGCCAAGCCAAGCAGATAGAGAGAGAAGGAAACTCTCTGGAAGGAAGAGAAGAAAGGCCATTGGAAGGTCTGGGAGATTCCAAGGCAGTACTCATACTGGGAGGTATTCCAAAAGCCAGCAGAGTCCATTGGACTGGATTCAGCCAGAGGAATGGAGTGGCAGAGATAGGAATCACCAGTGGCTACCTGGAAGAGAGAAGACTGCATGTGGAAGGGACTTTCAGACCAAGGCCAGAAGGTATGTGAGAGAAGATCCAGTGTCCAGGGATCAAGATTGGAAGGCTGGACATCAGAATTGGGTTACATATTGGCCAGGCTATACAGAGAGGAATAATGATAGCAGGAGAGGCTCAGGTATGAACACTGATCCAGACCCTATCTATAACAGAGAATGGCAGCCAGGGAATAAGCATTCTCATGATAGTGCCTTAATGAAAGACTCGTCTGTGCCAATGTATGATAGTGACCATATGCTGATTGATGAAGAGGGAGATACAGCAAATGAAACTATTTATATGGACTGTTCTCTATCTAAATGCTATTGCTAGTTTTCTCTGAGCAAACACATCAGCCATCACAAAGAAACCTAACTTTGTTCTTTATTTCCACTGCAAACAGCTCTTAAAGCAGGATTTGGGCTCACACAGTAGCAGCCAGCCAGCTAAAGGCTTTCAGCTGGTCCATTGATAGTAATTAGGGCTGCACCTGATTGTGTGTGAGCAAGGGAGAATCACTGCTGAGATCGGCGTGGAAAATAAGCAGAAGTTAACCTAACCAGCAAAGTTTATTCTTTACTTTGTGCCTTTGTATTTGGTAATTATTTGCTAAGAAAACATTAGCTAATTGCCTGACAAGCTGAAGGTTGTTTTCTGGTTTACTTTGTGACTTTGTTATCCATTTTAAACACTGCAAGCAAGTAACCTCATTTATAGTGCTATCAAGCATACATGTGCTGGGTGAATTAAACCCCATCAATAAAAGAAGTATTTTATTGATCTTACCACTTGGTTTCACAACTCAAATTATTGTCATCAGCTGTGTTTGGGAGTGAATGAACTACAATACCCACAATACCTTGCAAGAATCATATGAATATATGCATCGTCAAGATTGTGTAAGTTCTCACCCTAGGCAGCCGTCTGACAAATGGCGTAGTTTTTCGGATTGCTCTTGCACCAAGAGGATTTACTTGTTGTGGATTACAAATAAAAGTCAAGTTTAAAGCTGTAAGAAGACTTTTTCCCTCGTCTGCACTTTGGAGGAAAAGTGGTTGTTCCAGGAAGCTGTCCCAGAGGAAAAGACCCTGTGCAAAGCTGGATTCATCACTGAGACAAGGTAATATGTACCTGGGCATGTCTAGTGGTGGATATGTGTAAGCACAGGGGGTAATTGAAAAAAAAAAAAAAAAGTTGAAAAAAAAAAAAACCCACACCTGGTTGGAAGGTGCTGCTCTTGGGTTTTTTTTTTCTCTTTTCTTGCAGGGGTCAAGATGGATCCGACGGAGATTGCTCAGTGGATGGCAGCCCAATTTAGCAAGCAGCAGGAGCTATCACAGCAGGCCCAGGACACTGCTATGAAGGCCATAATGGAACAGCAGAAACCAGTGCTTGATCTGGTGCAAGCTCTAGTTCAGCTGCAGAGCCAAAGTGGAACAGATGCAAGACCAGCAGTTAGTACTGGTACACCACATATGGACAATGTGGGACTCAATCAAGGGATTGGGGCATTTAATTTTGGGAAATTAACTCCAGAAGATAATGTTGATGATTTTCTAGAGTCTTTTGAAAGAGTGGCACAGGCTTTAGCATGGCCAGAGACCCAGTGGGCAGTAAGGCTGGCAGCCTCATTAACTGGTGAGGCACTAGCAGCTTACAGAGCAATGCCAGCAGCCCAGGCTTTGATTTATAAGGATGTAAAGGCAGCTATTAGAGATCGCCTAGGGTTGTCTATTTCAGAGTATAGGCGAATGTTTAGAGCTGTTACATTGAAAGTGGGTGAGACACCCAGGGCTCTGAGTCAGAGAATCAGAAGTTTAGCTGTAAAATGGTTGGAGCCTGAGCAAAAGACAGTAGAAATGTTATTAGATATTATAATGCTGGAACAATTTATGCTTGGGGTACCTAAAGATTTGAATGTTTTTCTTATACAGCAAAATTGCCAAAATCTTGGAGAGGCAACCATGCTAGCAGAGAGATTCTTGGAAGCCACGCAGGTTTGCCATAGAATGGGTGGCCCTCTAAAGATGGATGCTGAGGCTAGATGTGCTGTATCAGAAAAGAGAATAATTAAGAATGTTTCTGAAAATGAATGTACTGTATCAAACCAGATGACACAGTGGAATAGAAAGAAATGTTTTAAGTGTGGGAAATTGGGACATTTAGAGAAGAGATGCCAGACACACACTAGTTTAATGGGTCTGGATTTAAAACAGCCCAAGGAAGGATTTCTTTTGATGGTTGATGTGCAAGGAATTACCACAAATGCATTATTAGACTCTGGGGCAGACCAGAGTATGATGTCAAAAAGGCTTTGGAAGAGGATAGAGGCCCAAGAAAGATTTGTGCCTAGAACCCCTGAAAGCCAAGTTCACATCAGATGCATTCATGGTGCTGCATCATCATATCCCACCTATAGGCTAAAGGTTAAGTGCCTAGGGAAACAAGAGGAAATCCTATTAGCAGTGGTGCCTAGGCTACCCTTTGATTTGGTTCTAGGAAGAGACTGGCCAAGATTTAAGCAGGGTCTAGTGGAAGGACTAGGAAAAAAGGAGGGAGAAGGTTTAATGGTAGTAGCTCCCGGGCCTTTATTTGGAAGTCCTCAGACCCCAGCTAAAAAGATGGTTAAGCGTCCAGAAGACCAAGCTACCCCAAAGCAGATATTCGTCCTAAAGTACCATAAGGTCTCTGAGAAGGCCCAAGCTCCTAGGCGGGCAACCCCTCAGTCTGCTGGGTTTGACCTGTGCAGCATAGAAAATGTGATTGTACCTAGCCAAGGGAGAGCCCTGGTTGACACCGGTCTCCAAGTGGAAATACCAATTGGATGTTATGGGAGAGTAGCCCCAAGGTCCGGATTAGCCCTTAAATATTTCATCGATGTGGGTGCGGGAGTAATTGATCCCGATTACAGGGGCAGTATTCAAGTTCTGTTGTTTAACTTTGGACAGAATGAGTATCATGTGAAGACAGGAGACAAAATTGCCCAATTGATTTTTGAGAGGCTGGGTTTTCCACCTGTGGAGGAGGTGACATCCCTAGAGAATTCTGAACGTGGAGCCAAAGGCTTTGGTTCTACTGATGTCAAAGGGGTTAAAAGCTTAGCTGCCACCTGTGCCCAAGAGAGGGAAGTGAGTGAAGAGGAAGATTTGGGACCCCAGGTATCTGATTGTAAAGAAAAATCAGAGCCCCAAATAGGTGAGGACCTGACAATGGTACAACAGGAAGAAATTAGGAAGTTGCTTAAGGAATTCCCAGATGTGTTGACACCCATACCTGGGGAGACCCATTTGGTGGCCCATGAAATAATAACTCCACCTGGGAAATTGGTTCGTCAAAGGCCATACCGCTTGCCTGAAGCCAAAAGACAGGAGGTAGTGGCACAAGTCCAGGAGATGTTGGACATGGGGGTAATAGAAGAGTCAAAGAGTCCTTGGAATAGCCCCATAGTCCTGGTGCCGAAGCCTGATGGATCCTTAAGATTTTGTATTGACTTCCGGCAGGTAAACGCCATATTAGTTTTTGATGCATATCCAATGCCAAGAATTGAGGAGCTGTTAGACCAGCTGGGACAGGCTCAATACTTAACCACCCTTGATATGACAAAAGGATATTGGCAAATCCCTCTCACCAGGGAGTCGAAGCCGAAGACTGCGTTCAGCACCCCCGTTGGCCTTTTCCAGTTCAAGAGGATGCCTTTCAGACTGCATGGAGCAGCGGCTACCTGCCAAAGGTTAGTGGATCAGGTACTTCGACCCCACCAAAGTTATGCTTTTGCATACATGGATGATGTCATAATCCATAGTAACACCTGGGCGGAGCATTTGAAGAGGATCAGGGCAGTCTTGTGCTCTATGAAGCAAGCGGGAATCACTTTAAACCCGAAGAAGTGTGCCTTAGCAAATAGGGAGGTAAAATACCTAGGCCACCTAGTGGGAAGAGGAAAAATTAAACCTCTATTAAGCAAAATAGATAGCATCAGGAATTTTCCTCCTCCAACAACCAAGAAACAACTAAGAAGTTTCTTAGGACTTATTGGATACTACCGCCGGTTTATACCGCAATTCGCAGAGAAAAGTGCCATTTTCACGGATATGCTGCGAAAGAATTGTCCAAACCAGATAAAGTGGACACCAGAAGCTGAAAAAGCGTTTTCAGTATTAAAAGAAAAATTGTGTACAGGACCGGTACTGAAAGGAGTAGACTTCAAGAAACCCTTTCTGGTTCAAACCGATGCATCGGATGTAGGGCTAGGAGCAGTCCTATCCCAGTGCCATGATGGGGAGGAGCATCCTGTGATGTACCTGAGCAGGAAGTTGTCACTGGCTGAACAAAAGTATTCCACGATAGAAAAAGAGTGTTTGGCTATCAAGTGGTCAGTGGAGGCGTTAAGGTTTTACCTTACAGGGAGAAAGTTCCAGTTGGTCACGGACCATGCCCCACTTAAGTGGTTGCAGCAAATGAAGAACCACAATGCCAGGTTGACACGCTGGTACATGGCCTTACAGGCGTTTGATTTTCAGGTTGAACATCGTGCCGGGAAGTTACACAAGAATGCGGATGCACTTTCCCGTATTACGGACTGTAGAGAAGAAGTTTTACCAGTAAAACCAGTCCATAATAACTTAAGCAGGGGGGTATGTGATAAGGAAGCTTATCATAGCTCAGGTAGGAGCTATAGAAAAGATGATGTGACTCTGAACAAGCAACCTGTCAGTTCTGGTAGAAGCAAGAAAACAGAGTTTTCACATAAAAGACTACCAGTCCCAGAATGCACCAGGTTTCCAGCAGCCATGAGAGGGGCTGAAGTGAGAGAATGTGTGTGCAATCAAGAGAGCTATGAGGTAATCCCTAAGCACTCATCTCAAAGGGCAGGGCCTGATTCAACACAGCTGCGCTATGTTAGGGAGCAGCACACATTAGAACAGGATAAGAATAGAGATTATTCTTCAGGAAACAGTTTTTTCAGCAACAGTTTCAAGAACAGCTTCAGGAAGAGATACAGAGGGGAGAGCTTCAGCAACGGCTACAAGCACCAGTATCACCTGGAGAAACAGAAGCCAAGCCAAGCAGATAGAGAGAGAAGGAAACTCTCTGGAAGGAAGAGAAGAAAGGCCATTGGAAGGTCTGGGAGATTCCAAGGCAGTACTCATACTGGGAGGTATTCCAAAAGCCAGCAGAGTCCATTGGACTGGATTCAGCCAGAGGAATGGAGTGGCAGAGATAGGAATCACCAGTGGCTACCTGGAAGAGAGAAGACTGCATGTGGAAGGGACTTTCAGACCAAGGCCAGAAGGTATGTGAGAGAAGATCCAGTGTCCAGGGATCAAGATTGGAAGGCTGGACATCAGAATTGGGTTACATATTGGCCAGGCTATACAGAGAGGAATAATGATAGCAGGAGAGGCTCAGGTATGAACACTGATCCAGACCCTATCTATAACAGAGAATGGCAGCCAGGGAATAAGCATTCTCATGATAGTGCCTTAATGAAAGACTCGTCTGTGCCAATGTATGATAGTGACCATATGCTGATTGATGAAGAGGGAGATACAGCAAATGAAACTATTTATATGGACTGTTCTCTATCTAAATGCTATTGCTAGTTTTCTCTGAGCAAACACATCAGCCATCACAAAGAAACCTAACTTTGTTCTTTATTTCCACTGCAAACAGCTCTTAAAGCAGGATTTGGGCTCACACAGTAGCAGCCAGCCAGCTAAAGGCTTTCAGCTGGTCCATTGATAGTAATTAGGGCTGCACCTGATTGTGTGTGTGAGCAAGGGAGAATCACTGCTGAGATCGGCGTGGAAAATAAGCAGAAGTTAACCTAACCAGCAAAGTTTATTCTTTACTTTGTGCCTTTGTATTTGGTAATTATTTGCTAAGAAAACATTAGCTAATTGCCTGACAAGCTGAAGGTTGTTTTCTGGTTTACTTTGTGACTTTTTGTTATCCATTTTAAACACTGCAAGCAAGTAACCTCATTTATAGTGCTATCAAGCATACATGTGCTGGGTGAATTAAACCCCATCAATAAAAGAAGTATTTTATTGATCTTACCACTTGGTTTCACAACTCAAATTATTGTCATCAGCTGTGTTTGGGAGTGAATGAACTACAATACCCACAATACCTTGCAAGAATCATATGAATATATGCATCGTCAAGATTGTGTAAGTTCTCACCCTAGGCAGCCGTCTGACAAGTTGCAACCACATCGTGGTCACCCTCTCTGGAAGGGATGATTCACTGGATGGGACCTATGGACTAGGAATAGACATTAGTGGGCAAGATCCCTTGGGAGGACTGAGGATAAAAATACCCCTCAAGAATCAGACTCGGGTCTCCACACCATTCCCCAGCATATCCTTTGAACCTAATAAGGACCCTAAGGCAGTCAAGATAGTGGAGATTAAAGATTTGAGGGACACTCTAGAGGTGGAAACGGGTTATGGGGATATGAATGTCTGGGTGGAATGGGTTAAATATACCATAGGAAGTCTCAATCATAGAAACTGCTACGCATGTGCCTCCGGGAGGCCCATTGCACAGGTTGTGCCCTTACCCTTGAGGTGGGATACAGATCCCGATGGAGTAAGATGCCTCATATCTCTGTATCAGGAAAAAACGGCTTGGGGAAATGAAAGTTGCAAGTCATTGAATTTGCTCTTTCCCCCTACAGACTTGAAGGAGGTAAAAGTTCCCCCCATATTTTCAGCAGTGTTTGGAAATCAATCCGCCTGTCTCATCAGGTGGGGGAAGAACTACACGAGGGAAGTGGGGGAACTGAACACCTGTGTTGTAAACTTAAACCTGACAGGGATGGAAGGAGACGAGAAGAACTACTCCAACCTGGTAATCCCTAGGGCAGACCTGTGGTGGTACTGTGGAGGGCAGACGTTGAGACCAACATTGCCTACCCTATGGTCGGGAACATGTGCAGTAGTTCAATTGGCAGTTACTTTCACCTTGGCATTCACAGAACAGGACAAGGGTCATATACAAAGGAAAAGGAGTACCACCTTGGGAGCCTCATTTATTGACAGGATATATATATATATTTAGACGCAATAGGAGTCCCTTGGGGAGTTCCAGATGAGTATAAAGCCTGAAACCAGGTTGCAGCTGGATTCGAATCCTTGTTATGGGTAATCACGATGAATAAAAATGTAGGCTGGATAAATTATATATATTATAACCAACAGTGGTTTATCATTTATACCCGGGATGCAATAAAGGGGATCGCAGAACAATTGGATGTCACTAGCAGAATGGCCTGGGAGAACCGAGTGGTTTTAGATATGATAGTGGCTGAAAAAGGGGACGTGTGTGTGTGATGTGTGTGGGGGGGAATGTATATTTATCCCCAATAACACAGCCCCTGATGGCACTATCACTAAAGCCCTGCGAAGACTAACTACCTTGGCAGAGGAATTGGCAGAAAATTCAGGTACGGATACCTCTCTCACTGGATGGTTGGAGTCATGGTTTGGGAAGTGGAAAGGGGTGGTAGTACCTATATTTACCTCTGTACTTGTAATTGGAGTATTAATTACGGTGGGGTGTTGCATAATACCATGTATAGGAGGGCTAACTCAAAGATTTGATAGAAACAGCAAGCACTAAACAAATGATTGTATCACCTCCAGTGCACAAGGATGCAATGTTATTAATGGACAATAAAGGGGAAGAGATAGAGTCAAGAAGGATGTTAAAAAGTAAGAAAACTCTAAAAAGAAAGAGGGAGGTGTTTTGATATAAACAAATGTGATATGTTATTTTTACAATGTAATATAATTTTTATATTCCATTCATCTACCACTCTGTAATATAATTTTGTATGTAATGACTTTCTGACTCCCTTTGTTGTATATCTGCATCCTGGAAGGAGAGACTGCATGGCTAGTAACACGTAGCCTGCCACAGGTGCGGAAGTGCAAAGAAGTGGAGTGAGACAGTATTAACCAATGAGTTATAGACATGCTGGAAGAGGGAGAGGACATAGTGTACTATAAAAGAACTGTGAAACAGGATAAATGTGTCTGTCCAGTCAGGCACCATTCTTGCAAGAATGTAATTAAAGTAACCCTTTGCTTCACTGAGGAGTCTGTTATTGTGTAAAAAGTTATGTTTTATTACAAATATACCATGATGGAATGAACTTCACTCAAGCCAGATTTCTAGATACTGTATTAATTGCAGCGCTGTATTTTCATGGAAAGAACTGCAGCTATTTGAGTCCCAGGAGTTAATCCTTTTTTGGTATGGCATAGGTTCTGAGTACAAATAAGGTCTCTGAACCAGTTGTTTTGGAATTATTATATAGTTAATAGATGTATCAGATTTATTTCCTTATTAATGCCACTACAAATTCAAATTTGATAGCATTAATGTAAATGATTAGTTGTGATCGCCTTTCTGCTGACATTCAGATGTTTTGGGGGAGTTAAAATTGCTTTTATATTATGATGGGGGTCCAACATGCTTATTGTCTAGGGCCCACCCCAAAGGGTTAATCCTTTCCTGGAAGGACTTAATTGGAATTCATGGTGTGTGGGTGGGTTGAGGGGGGAGGCAGCATAATGATCATATTTCTTTGTTTGATATACCATGTATCACAGCCATCTACATAGTTTATAAAATAAAATTTAAAAAATGGTCATTTACAAAGGACAGCAAAACAGGCCCTGGGGAGACTTGTGCACAATATTACCTGCTGTAATCTGTTTTGAGCTATCCTGTAAAGACAGAATACAAAACTGCTTAAAATGAAGTTTATATATTTCAGAAGTAACTTAGAAGTTAACGGAAGGCACCTTTCCTAATCTCAAGAGTGAAGGGGAAGAATATGTAGAAGCTGATGAGGATAAAGTGGAACAGCATAACAAATATTTCTGTTCTGTGTTCACAGATGAAGAGCCAGGAGTTGGACCTCAGAATACATACACTAATAGGAATGGAAGTGAGGCAAATCTTGAACAATTTTCAGAATAATGCATTAATGAGGAGCTAGCTAAGTCAAAAGTAGTCAGAGCGATAAGGCCATATGTAATACATCCAAGGGTATTGAAGAGACTTTGGGAAGTTCTGGCAGCACCGTTGTTTGACCTTTTCTATGCTTCTTTAGAATTGTGATTGTTCCTGGAGGAATGGATAAGGGTGAATGTGGTCCCTCTCCTCTCCTCCTTTGAACACTGGTTGCTGGTTTCCTTCCTTGTCTCCTACAAGGTGCTCACCCTCACTTTTCACGCATTCTATGCTGGTAGTCCTTCCTTCCTGTCTCAACTTCTTACCTCCTACACTTCTGCTTATTCTCTTCGCTCGGATTCTCGTAACCTCTTAGCGGGCCCAGATTCTCGAGTGGTCCGCACTACAGCCGCACACTCTTGGGCTTTCTGAGTCATAGCCTCTGTTCTTTGGAACTCCCTCCCTAATCAATTGCACACTCGGTTCTATTTTAGTCATTTCAAAACTCAACTAAAAGATTATCTTTTTGTGCAGGCCTTTCCATCACCCACTCCCTGAGTCGCTTTGTAGCAGCAGAGCGCAGACAAACCAATGATACCAGGAGTCTGTTCAGAAGGTCCAAATCATTTATTTGTGCACAAGTCTCAAGCAGAATCAAATTCAAAATGGCTGAGCGATGTTCTCTGGCAAAACAACAACTTTTATAGACTTTTTCACCATTCTAGACATAGGAAAACATTTCATTGGTCCCGGTAACCTCCCGTACCCCTTCTATTGGTCCCGGTACTGATATGATTATCCAATTATGTACTTGGAGTGGGCTCAGCACCTGCTTACCCCCCTTCTAGTCCCAATTACAATGGCCAGTTCACCAACTTGTTACTTTCCTACTTCAAGGCCATTGGGCTAGTTAGTACGTGCAGGGAAGCAGGGCTCTGTAACCTTTCTGTCAGCAGTTTTAATTAAATCCCTTGCAGCTGTACTTTCTTATCAGTGGCTTTTAAACATATTTTTCTGTATTTTTCCAGGTTTCAATTCTGCTTATCTAAGCTAATTCAATACTTTACTGAGTTCTAATTCTACAGTAGCAGCTTATTGGGGGATGTGCAATTCCTATGGGCCTCTCCACAGGCTTCATTTACAGGTCAAGCTAGTTAGGCCTGTCTGTTTAGTTCAATTAGCATGGATCATAGGCCTTCGCCTACCACATTCCCCCCTTTGATTATTCTCACCCGCAAGTGAGAAAGGGTGAGAATCAAATCACATCATACTAGGTAAAGATATCACTCTGTGGTATAGGGTAGTAGTTTCACATAGCTGATAGCTTTGTAGCTGCCTTATGCTCTACAGTGTTAATAACTGAAGTTATCATTCGCAAGCAAAGTGGCAAGAAACAAGGGAGCAACAAGCAGATAGTCAAAGTCCATAGTTTGGCAAGAGTGGGAAAAAGAACTAAAGGATTAGAAGGTTCAGGAGCATTTATGCCGGACCACCAAGATGTCTTCTTTGTTGTGCTGTTGTAAAACTTCTGATTTAGACAGTCCAGCTGTCCGATCTTCATAGCAAATTGTGGTCCGGTGCAAACAAAACACAAACTGTCAACAATGGGGTGGGCCAATACCCACTCATTAGTAGTATTATGTAAATCAGTCTGATCATAGGGGATGGAATAATTCAGTTCTTGAGAACAAACAGTCATAAATGTGGAGACTAGATGCTACTGCTTCGGCAAGTTCAAGAAACAAGTTCTGGGAGGCATGAAGAACCTTTAGCCCAGTTCGTGTGTTACTTATACAGGCTGCACAGGGAGGTAAAGCAAAAGTCATTTCAAAGCACTCCAAGGCTGCTGCCAAAATAAAGCAATAATAAGAATTCATAATGGGCATAGTCTCTGGAGAATTGGTGGAACTGTTGGCATCCACAATAGATAACAAATGTAGAGTTGATTGTAGATCCTCAAGCTTCTGCCGTACGTAGACCTACCAGCTTTGTGGCAGGAGTAGGGCTGTAGATCCCAAAGTATCACTGTCCTCTGGGATGTCTCAGGTTCTTAAAATATCATAGTACAGTCTCTCAGGCTATTATTGCCTTGAGGAGATCGGAGTATTTGAACACAGTTTCTTAGAAGACTCAATTTCTTAACACAACACAGTCTATTTCTGATGATTGCAGCTTTCTCCAGATGCGAGGCTTATCTTCAGATAAACAGATAGTCTTGAAATAGTGCAGTTTCTGAGGGACCAATAAGTCTTAGGTCCGTGGTTGTTGTCATAGGGTGAGGCGCAATGGAGTCTCAGGATGCTGTACAGTAGTCCAGTGATCAGGTTCAAAAACAGTTGCTGGCTTTACTCGACTATGATGGATCCAAAGTTCGAATTCTGCGACTTTTACTGCAGTTGGAGTTGACAGGATGACAACATAGGGTCCCTTCCAATGCAGGGCTAACGGTATCTTTCTCCACTCTTTGATCCACACCAAGACTCCAGGCTTGAAAGGATGCAGGGGTTCAGGCAAATTGATGGGTGATCAATTTTGTACCCAGGTATGAAGACTCTGCAAAACAGAACTTAAAACCAATAGTTCATGTCTGAAAATTTCAGATCCTATCTGTCTCACATCTCCTTTTATTCCCTATAAATAGGCTACAGATTCTCAGAATCTCAAAAAGGGGAAACTCCTAAAGACTTAGCAGGGGCTAAGTATATCCTAAGAAGGGCTATAGGAAGAACCTGGGGCCACTTCAGGTAAACCTCTTGGCAAAGTTTGGACAACTGAGATTTCAAGGTTCTATTCATACATTCTACTTTTCCTAAAGTTTTGAAAGCTGTAGGTAGTATGCATCAGATATTGTCAATATCTTGGGGCCATACTTAATGGACTTGCTTCCTAAGGTTATCCACCCTCATTTGTACGGGGTCCCATGTGCATGCAAGGTTGTAAGGGCATACTTGGAATCTGGGTACACATTTAGACAGAGCCCTTTTCCTATTGTTAGTGCTCTAGTGAGGGCTATCAGTTTCAGGTTTCTGTGATCAATTTTCTGGGGCCAGGGCTGAGGACTCAACTACCAAATCAGGGGTCTCCACTGCATATCTAGCACAACAATGTCCATTGATGATGAAACTGCCTTCAGCCACAAAGAAAGTCTGTTCAGGGTTCTCCAGAGGGACATCAGTCAAATCCTGGCGGCTTGAGAATACAGTGTCCATAATTTCTAAACAGTCATGATCAGGGGATCAAGACCAACTGATAACAACATAGCAGGATTGAAAGCTTGACTGACCCTTCAGTTGTATCTGGGGTTTTCACGCAACATCCTCTGATACTTCAACATTCATAGATTTGTTAGCTAATAGTTTCCTTTGTGTTTCATATTGGTTAGAACAGAGTATGGTACAGTAACTTGAAGATTCTGTCTCAAAGTGATCTTGTTAGTTTTGCTCACTAGGAAGGCTGTAGCTGTAACAGCTTCTCAAATAAGGTCCAAGAGATTGAGTCAACACTCCTAGAACATTTCCTTGTGACTCATGAACATAGAGACTGAAAGGTTTTCTGGACATCTGGTAGACCCAGAATTGGTGACAACATCAGAGTGTTTTTTCAAAGATCAAAAGGCTGCATCCTGTTCAAGTCCCCATTCCAATGGAGACTTTTCCATTCCTTTGATAGCTTGATACAATGGTTTTGCTAGCAGCGCAAAATTGGGGATCCATATACAACATACTTTGTGGCACCCAAGAAGGCTCTCACTTGCCTCCTGGTGGTTGGAGTAGGAATACTGCATACAGCTGCTTTGCGTTCTGGTAAGGGTCCCAGGCGTCGAATTCCGCTGGACAATTGGAATCCTAGGTATTTAACTTGTTTGGCATAATTGCACCTTAGCTCTTGAGACTTTGTATCCAGCCTCATTAAAAAGGTGCAAGAGTTCACTGGTGGCTTGTAGACATTCACTTTCTGAGTTGGTGGTTATAAGCAAGTTGTCCACATATTGAAGTAGAATTCTTTCTCCTGGAATTAATGGATAACTTTGTCAAATCTTTTGCTGAGTGAGGCAAGTTCTTGAATCCTTGAGGTAATCTTGTCCAGGTGAGTTGGCCCCGCCTTCCTGTAGTGGGGTCTTGGGCTAAGCTTATGCAGAAAAAGAAAAACATCTTTTAAATCCAGAATGGTGAAATGTGTGTAGCTTCAGCAGAGATCAGTCCTAAGAGTGTGTAAGGATTTGGCACAACTGGATGTATAATTCCAGCTGCATCATGCATTCTTTCTTAGATCCTGCACTGGGCGGTAATCACCTGTCCCAGGCTTCTTAACAGGAAGAAGGGGAGTGTTCCAAGGTGACTAACATTCCTTTGAAAAGTCCATACTTCAGCAGTTTCATTAAATGGCAGTGGATTCCTGCAATGGCTGGTCAGGGAAGAGGATACTGCTTCACATGCACTGGTTCTGCTTCTGGCTTGAGGATGACGATGACAGGGGTTATGTTCTTCGCTAGGCCAGGTGCATTATCTTCTGCCCATACTCCAGGTGGGGCTATAGGGTTGGCGGGTATACAGGAACTTGTTGACTTAACTGGAGGTGTGTTATAGAACCGCTACTTCTCTTCTCGGGGAACAGTCAGCACCATCAATCCAGCAGGCTCTGGGTTCACAGTCATTTGCATTTCTCTCTCTCCAGCAAAGGATATCTGTGCCTGAAGCACTCAGGCATATACAGGAACTGGTGCATTATTTTCTGTCCCCCTAGTTCACACATGTGGTTCTGCAGGATAGGCTTTATGGCCTTAGCCCCAGTAGCTCTGATAATGGTGATGCATCGAGAAAAACACAGGGGCTACTGGCTTTAGTATTCTGCTCCTGTATCCCTCATAAAGTCCATATATTGGTCCCCTATTTTCAGACTGACCATAGGCTCCTGGGCACCCAGGGAAACTTAAGAGTCCGGTCTGGCCTAGTCTTCATTCATGCTGTAGCCCTCTCCGGCTGGCTTTTTTTTTTTTTTTTTTTTTAAATCAAGTACTCCCTCCTCCCCCCTGGGGTGGAGATAAGATGCGGGCATTCACTTCTCCAATGTCTTCCTCTGCAATGGGCGCACTGACTCGCACCCAGTTTTTACTTCCTCTGCTCCTTCGATCAGGATAACCTCCTCCACATCATTCAACTAAAGCATCAGCAAGAAGATCTGTTCTCTTCTTCATCTTTACATTTACTTTCTCTATCACATTCAACAATTCACATACTTTCTTGTTCAACTTCCATTAACTATCATGCCCGCAAATCCATCCAGTTCCATTTCTGTTTTATATCTCTCTGGGACTGACTGACAAAAACGCAAATTCTCCTGGGCTGCTAGATTGCATGGGGTATATAGTGAAGGCTGCCTGCGCTATTTGGATTGGGTCTGCAAAGCTGGACCTAGTGCAATGGGATTAGGATTACGTGACCCTCTCTCTTACTGGTAGTTATACATTTGAAGGCATACAGCAATCAGGCTGAACTAGCAAATAAATCCCTACTTGTGCCGGGGCTTCTCTTCTCCTGCTGCGGAGGTGACTTGTGACATTTGCAGGGAGGTATCCCCTCTCCCAGGCTCTGCCCGGGATGATGGCAGAGCTGAGGGAACTGGCCTATAAAGATAATAAACGGGCAGGATTTTTTTTTTATGTTCTACTTCTCTGCTGTGGGCACATTAGTTCACGCCTACCGGGGGTGACATCATCGGTGGACTGGGCCCCATCCCCCCCCTTAAGCACTCTGAACGGAGCTGGGGCTTCTTGGGGAGCTACTTACAGAGAGAAAAACTGTATCTAGAGATTCTGGGGCAAAATATGGTGAACTAAGGAAATATAGAGCAACTAGCAGAAGCCACTCCCTTTCACATAGCATTCCTAATTGGGACAGAGACATTTATTACCATAGTCTTCAGTAAATCCCTTACTGAAATTCTTGATCATACTTGAAAAGACACTTATTAAAAAAACCTTATTACCGTAAACATAAGCTTAGATTGAGCACAGACATACAATTTAGATACAGTTCTTAAAATATCTTATAGAGAGAACTATAGCTATCTGTTACGTATATTCAAGAGACATGAAACGGATACTTTTCCATAGCTGTGGTGGATATCTAAAATGCATATACACCCTCTTTTTGTTTTGTTTTGTTTTGTTTTTTTAACAATAAATATGTCTTCTATCAGGTGCTTGCCACAGTATATCAGGAAATAACGTCTTAAAATTTTTTTTTTTTAAAGACTCTAAAAAAACAAAGTACCCCCTTTTCCTCTGGACACAGACACACAAAGTTCAAATACAGAAAAGCAGATGAATTTATCCTGAATTGTCAAGGTCGTCATTAGTCACTAGTACAGATTTCAAAGATAAAATCCTAACCCAATTTTCTTATTCACTCAGAATTTAAACCATTCATTCTCAGGTTGCAATCTGGTACACTTCCAACCCAGAATGCCGCACCGTCCCCCAAGGTTCTTAACCTCTATTCTTGAGGGACAAAGGAAAAACACTTTATTTTCTCTCTCTTGTCTGTGTCCGTTAGTTTTTGAAACAACAGATATACTTCCTTTATTTTAAACAAGCAAGAGACTGCTCAATCGGGAACGGCTGTCTCATTTTTTTTTTCTAGTAAGCTGTGTGAGCCACACCCCTTCGCTCACTGGAAACGAAATGATCACAGTTTCACAGACACACAGAGACATGCTAGCAAGAATCATTTAAATCAGTGTCAAGTCGTGATCTAATAATTACTTTGTAGGTTTATAAGTCAAAGGAAATAAACCCAAAAACAGTTTGCTTAGTTTCTCTATCATTTCTGAAAGGTAACAATAATATGACAGGAGCAGTTGATGTAAAAATACAGACAAAGCAGAGAATATAACTAAAAACAGTTTACGGAGCTCCGATGAGGTTAATTCGACCTTCAAAACTAAAATTCTGACTAAATATTCCTATCGAATGGTATATAATACCTGACCATAGTAGAAGGAACATCACCATTAAAACACAGTGAATAATTGCCCTAAAATAAGCTCTAATTAGCCCAGCAGAGAACATTGAAATCATGCCTTCATAGGGTTAAAAAGGCACCTCTGCACAGACACGCCCCTTGTCAGCCTCACACTGTTCTGTAGGAAAAGCTCTGACTGAGTGAGACATTGCTCTTGATTTTTTCAGTGAGTCAAGCGGTAAATTATCATACATTACCCAACAGAATATAATCTTACATTAAACAAAGACACATAGACAAACGACACACATGCTAGCAACGTATCCCAGAATGCATTCATTTCTATCTATTCTGACTAGTCTCATGCAAGTTCCAAATGCTAGAAGACGGGGGTTTCACCCTGCTTTACTTACGCAGGGGTAGTCGGCCCGTCTTTGAGAGGTGATCAAGCTCTCTTTCATGCGAGTGCTAAATTCATGCCAAGTTCATGCAAGATTGGCAGTACTGCTCTTTCTTATCTGTCTAGACACATGCTAAAATCAAAACTCTACTCACCGGATCCGGTCCTCAAAGTTCCCAAGCAAGCGCATGAGTTGGACCTTGGACTCCCCTCACTCGGGTTCGAGGTGTTGGCTCCAACCGGGTCCGGCACCCTCCGAGGCCTGGCCAGCTCCCTCCGATGCAAGGGACCGGTGGCGCCTGGGAGCCGAGCCCACGTCGGGAGGGCACGATCCCGGCAGGACCAAACCTGTTGCGGCGGAAAGTCGTGGTATATTGCCCTGTATATCCTCTATTACCACACCTTCCCGGCCAACGCACCAAGAATATGTAGCAGCAGAGCGCAGACAAACCAATGATACCAGGAGTCTGTTCAGAAGGTCCAAATCATTTATTTGTGCACAAGTCTCAAGCAGAATCAAATTCAAAATGGCTGAGCGATGTTCTCTGGCAAAACAACAACTTTTATAGACTTTTTCACCATTCTAGTCATAGGAAAACATTTCATTGGTCCTGGTAACCTCCCGTACCCCTTCTATTGGTCCCGGTACTGATATAATTATCCAATTATGTACTTGGAGTGGGCTCAGCACCTGCTTACCCCCCTTCTAGTCCCAATTACAATGGCCAGTTCACCAACTTGTTACTTTCCTACTTCAAGGCCATTGGGCTAGTTAGTACGTGCAGGGAAGCAGGGCTCTGTAACCTTTCTGTCAGCAGTTTTAATTAAATCCCTTGCAGCTGTACTTTCTTATCAGTGGCTTTTAAACATATTTTTCTGTATTTTTCCAGGTTTCAATTCTGCTTATCTAAGCTAATTCAATACTTTACTGAGTTCTAATTCTACAGTAGCAGCTTATTGGGGGATGTGCAATTCCTATGGGCCTCTCCACAGGCTTCATTTACAGGTCAAGCTAGTTAGGCCTGTCTGTTTAGTTCAATTAGCATGGATCATAGGCCTTCGCCTACCACAGCTTATCCTTGCCTTGACCTGCTTCCGGCCAGCAATTCCAGTTGCACTATTCCTGTGTCTCCCCTATCCTTTTGTGGTCTTATATAGCTGTGCTGATCTTGTAACCTAGGCCTCCTGCTCCCTCCTGTCCTTGTAGTTTGTCCGTCGTTTTTGTTTTTTTGTTATTTTTTGTTCTTTGTTCTGATTTTATTATACACCACCAAGATGTGGTTCTCGATTAGCGGTATATCAAGTTAATAAACTAACTAAGCAGGAGGTTGGGAACTGCAAGCTGGTTAGTTTGACTAGCTGATGAGTAATTTAATGGAAATGATGCTAAAACAATGGATGGTTCCGTTTCTAGAATCCAATGGATTGCAGGATTCGAGGCAGCATGGCTTTACTAAAGATAGGTCTTGTCAGATGAATCTAATTAATGTCTTTGACTGGATTACCAGAGAGTTGGATCGAGGAAGAGCACTAGATATGCTGTACTTAGATTTCAGTCAAAGCCTTTAACATATTTCCTCATAGGCAACTTATAAATAAACTGAGCACCCTTAGGATGGACCTTAAAGTGATTGGGTTAGAAACTGATTGAGTGGGAGGCAATAAAGGGTAATGGTAAATGTAGTTCTCAGTGGATAAGGACATTACCAGCAATGTGCTGAAGGATCTGTCCTTGGTCTAGTTCTTTTTATTTTCTTTTTAACATTTTTTGTAATGATATTGCAGGAGGATGGTTGGGTAAGGTTTGCCTTTCTGCAGATGTTACCAAAATCTGCATTAGGGTAGACACCCCCTGGAAGGTGCAGATAACATGAGAAGGTAGGTCTAATGAAGTCTTAAAATAGGTCTAGAATTTGGCAGTTGAACTCTAATACTAAAAAATGCAAGGTCATGCATTTGAGCTGTTCAACCCCAAGACAGAAGTACAGTATAGGGGTAAGTATGTCTGTGTATGAAAGAAGAACAGGATCTGGGGCTGATTGTTATCAGATGCTCTTAAGGTGGCCAAAGGTAAAAAAAAAAAAAAGATGGCTAAAGCTAGAAGGATGCTTGGGGACATAGGGAGAGGAATGGCCTGCAGGAAAAAGGAAGTGATAATGCCTCTGTATAAGACTCTAGCGAGACCTCATTTGGAGTATTGTATGCAGCTCTGAAGACCACACCTTCAGAAAGATATAAACAGGATAGAACTGGTGCAGAGAGTGGCTACTAAAATGATCAGTGGTCTTAGTAATAAAGCAGTAGGGACAGACTTAAATATATCAATGTATCCTGTGAAAGAAAAGCAGGCAATATAATAGAGATATTTAAATACCTCATTGGCATAAATGCACAGGAACTGAAAGGAAGCTTGGGAATGAGGGGACATAAGATGAAGGTGAAAGGGGATAGGAGTAATCAAAGGATATATTTCTTTATGAAAAAGATTGTGGGTGCATATTAAAGCTTCCCAGTGAAAGTGGCGGAGACGAGGACTGTATCTGAATTCAAGAAGCCATGGGACAAGCATTAGACCCTTAGTATGGTCTTTATCTGCCATCATTTTCTATGCCTCTATGTACTTGCCAAGGCTAGTTGTTAATATACCAGCTGGACTTTTCCTGTTATTGTATAAAGAAATGCCTGTACCAATGAACAAACCAGTTTGAAAAGAAGGGAAATCCCTTGTTATTTCTTACACTCACCGTTAGGGAATGAGTCCATTTAATCACTTAAAGGAGCTCAAGGTGAATAAAAGGGTATTTCTGGACCAGGGGTTCTCAACACAATCTTTGGGACACACCTAGCCAGTCAGGCTTTCAGGTTAACCCCAAGGAATATGCATGATAGAGATAGAAAATTGGCCATTTAGCCCTAGAAAGCAGAGGGTAGGGCTAAATGGCCGATTTTCTCAATGGAGAAAGGTGAATAGTGGCCAGGGATCTGTGCTGGGTCTGCTGCTTTTTAGCATATACGTATAGACCTGGAAATGGAAATAACAAGTGAGGTAATCAAATTTGCAGATGACACAAAATTATTCAAAGTTCTTACAACCCAGGAGGATTGTGAAAAATTGCAAGAGGACCTTGATAAATCGGAAGACTGGGCATCCAAATGGCAGATGAAATTTAATGTGCACAAGTGCAAAGTTATGCACCTAGGAAAGAACAATCCAAATTATGGTTACACGATGCAAGGTTCCACATTAGGAACCACTACCCAGGAAAAAGATTTAGGCATCATCATGGATAACATGTTGAAACCCTCCGCCCAGTGTGCAGCAGCGGCCAAGAAAGCAAATAGAATGCTAGGAATCACATAAGGAAAGGAATGGAGAATAAAACAAAGGATATTATAATGCCTCTTTATCGTTCCAAGGTGCGACCGCATCTTGAATATTGTGTGCAATTCTGGTCGCTGTATATTAAAAAGGATATAGCATTATTAGAAAAGGTACAGAGAAGAGCCACCAAGATGGTAAAGGGGATGGAAGGATGCCCCTATGAAGAGAGGCTAAAAAGGTTAGGGCTCTTCAATCTGGAAAAGAGATGGCTGAGGGGAGATATGATAGAGGTCTATAAATTAATGAATGGAGTGGCACGGATAAATGTAGATCGATTGTTTACAAACTATACAAAATACACAATGCAAATATAACTCACATATAAATCAATAATACTTTAATAACTACAAAATACATAAATATAAATAGTGTGGACCACTGCTTAACAAATATACATAATAACACTAATGTGTATGCATGTAAATTACATGCATGTAAATTACATTCTAGTAGTGCCACTGCCAAGAAAACCCAGGAGCTTCTGGGTTGCCAGGAGTCAGGACTGACTCGAAGGCACACATTGCATTTGCATTCTCAAAATATTCAGCATATGTATCAATTTCTGGCAAAAAACTATTAATAAGTAATCTTTTACCAATACATAAAATTATACAAAGCCACATATACTTTTTTACTGAAATTTGATTGGTGGATTTTAGGATAAAACTGCTCATGCGTTGGTGTTTTTTAGAGCATTTGTTTGGGTTACCGAAGTTAGTAGGTGAAGTGAGTTTCTGGGACTCAGTAAAGGTCAGTATGGTGATTATATCTTATTTTTTGTCTTTCTAGTGTGTTTGTAGATTTTTGTGATAATAATGTTGTATTTTGGTTTGGCATTTTTTTGTCTCTAAAGAGGAATCCTTGAAGAAGCCGTTTTCGGTGAAACTGCTAAACATAAGGAAGTTTGTGGCAATTGGTGCAATGCGGGCTGCGATATAGTGGTTTGAGTTTCGTTCAGGTGATAACATGATTGATGTTTCCAGTGTAAGTAGATATTGGATTGATGGTGTTAATTCACAAGAAATATGTAACGTGATGTGTTTCAAGGTTTCATTGTTTGAACTGGTTTGTAGGTGGTGTGCTGTGGTGATTGTAATTGCCAACAAGAAGAATGACTTTGGGAAGCCATAATACCTTAATGTGGAACACCTGGTTATGAAGGGAATGAAGATCCACGGAATGTAGAGAAGTTGTATATTGGATCATTTGAAGGACTAGTATTCATCAAGAAGAGATATTTTTACCCTAGGAATAGGGATTGCCTGCATTGACAATTTGCTATTTCAAAGAGTTGGTTTGTCTCGCTGTATCTAATAAAGATTCTTTTGAGATAATGTTTACCATTTATTACTCTGTGTAATCGTTGTTATTCTAGATATCAACGTTTTAGATTGTGTTAATTGTACAGTATATGTGTCTTTGTATAATTTTATGTATTGGTAAAAGATGGGGTTTTGCCAGAAATTGATAGACATGCTGAATATTTTGAGAATACTAGAATGTAATTTACATGCATACATATTAGTGTTATTATGTATATTTGTTAAGCAGTGGTCCACACTACTGTATTTATATTTATGTATTTTGTAGTTATTAAAGTATTATTGATTTATATGTGAGTTATATTTGCATTGTGTATTTTGTATAGTTTGTATATTTTTGCAAATAGGTGGTGTGTTTTGTAGCTTGATCGATTGTTTACACCATCAAAATATAGAAAGATTAGGGGACATGCAATAAAGCTATAGTGCAACCTATTTAAGACTAATAAGAGAAAATATTTTTTCATTCAACGTGTAATCAAACTCTGGAATTCGTTACCGGAGTATGTAGTAAAAGCTGTTAGTGTAGATGGGTTTAAAAAAGGTTTGGACAAGTTCCTGGAGGAAAGGTCCATACACCATTATTAAAGAGGATCCGGGAAATTCACTGCTTGCCCTAATACAAGCATTGTGGAACTTGTGTCTTTTGGGGAAACTGCTAGGTACATATGACCTAGATTGGCCACTGTTGGAAACAGAATACTGGGCTTGATGAACCTTGGTCTGACCCAGTATGGCATATCTTATGTTCTTATCTGAATACAATGGAGTCAGTACATGCAGAATATATTCATTGTGGTTATCTTGAAAACATGATGAGTTAGATGTGTCCCGAGGACTGGATTACTGTTCTAGATAACTGACAAAATATGACAAGGATGTATGATGATGAAATAAGGCAGGAGGTATGTCAGACTATTGAATAATCTGAGAACTGGACTACCAAAAGGAACTGCTACTACTGGAAAGAAATCTTTATCTTTATTCTGTCGCTTGATTGACTGCCCATGCAAAACAAAAAAAAAGCATCAGGGCCGTTTTGCAATAAAAAAAAAAGTGTCAGGGCGGCTGCAACACAAAAGTAAGAAAAGAACGCCAATGTAGTACAGGAAAGCTAAGAGGACAGAGCACAATGAAAAAGCAGGAGACATTCACACAGAAAGAACAGAAGACATGCACATAAGGAAACTCTGATGGTAGGGTGGGAGGAGACTCAGGTGGCTAGGGAGGGCATTCAGGGAAGGTAGTGAGGGGTGGATCAAATGCATAGCAGAACAGATGAGTCTTAAGCATGGATTTAAACCTTGTGCATGAGTGTTCAGCACGAAGCTGGGCTGGGAGGGAGTTCCAGAGTCCTGGACCAAGGAAAAAGAAGGGCAGACTAACTGGTTTGCTCAAGGCGGGCAGGTGAGGATAGAGCCAGGCGGTCATTGTGCATTGCACGTAGAGCACAGGGACACGGCCGGCCCATCCATTGTGCGAGAATGTTGTTCACACAGGGCCCCATGCAAGGCCTTGGCTCTCTGCACAGCTGCCAGTATGAAGTGTCTTTTCCCTTACGCTGGCGGCCGTTTCAGTGAAGTACGCGAGTGCTGGGAAATGATCTTTAACCTTTCCCAGCATTCAGCACGCTTCACTGAAACAGCCGCCAGCGTGAGGGAAACACTCTTCATGCTGGCGGCTGTGCAGAGGGAGCCAGGGCCTCGCGCAGGCTTTCCCAGCTCCCTCTAAAGTCCCTTAGATGGCCGTGGGGCTCTTTGGTGGGGGCGCTAGGACTGGAAATGAGCTGTGATGGGGGGGGGAAGCTTGGACGGGAAATGAGCTGTGATGGGGGGGAAGCTTGGACGGGAAATGGACTGTGATGGGAGGGAAAGCTGGGACTGGAAATGGGCTCTGAATGTGTGGGGGGGGGAGGGGGGGTCGGCTAGGACTGGAAATGAGCTGTGATGGGGGGCTAGGACTGGAAATGGGTTTTGATGGGAGGGTAATCTGGGACTGGAAATGGGAAGTGATGGGGAGCTGGAAATGGGCTGATGGGGGGCTAGGACTGGAAATGGGCTGATGGGGGGAAGCTTGGACTGGAAATGGCTGAGGGGGAGTTTGGACTCAAAATGAGTTGACTGGAAATGGGCTGATGGGGGGAAGCTTGGACTGGAAATGGCTGAGGGGGAGTTTGGACTCAAAATGAGTTGATGGGACTGGAAATGGCTGATGGGGGGAATAGGACTGGAAATGGGCTGATGGGGGGGCTAGGATTGGAAATTGGATGATGGGGGAACTTGGACTGGAGGGCTGATGGGGGCTGGAATAGGACTGGAAATGGGCTGATGGTAAGGGCTAAGGCTGGAAATGGGCTGGAACAGGACTGGAAATGGGCTGATGGGGGCTGGAATGGGACGAAGTGGGCTGATGGGGGCTGGAATAGGGCTGGAAATTGGCTGATGTGGGGGCATGAGAGAATGGGACTAGAAGGGAGCGGATGCTGGGTGGATCTAGAACTAGAAGGGGGGGGGACTAGAAGGGGATGGGGAATGAAGATGGAGAGGGGAAAGCACAGTTACTTACCTGTAACAGGTGATCTCCGGAACAGCAGGAATTAGTCTTCACATGTGGGAGACGTCGCCGACGGAGCCCGCACGGGAATGCTCCCCAGCATCCAATCAGAAGCCTTTGGGAGCATCCCCCGCGCCTGCGCGGTGGCTTCCCGCCCTTCCTACTGCCTCTCCCCAGTTGAGTTTTATAGCTGAGCCGGAAGGAGAGGAGAGGAAGGAATAGAGAGATAGAGATACAACTCCCAGGGGAGGTGGGCGGGTTGTGAAGACTAATTCCTGCTGTTCCGGAGATCACCTGTTACAGGTAAGTAACTGTGCTATCTCCAGGAACAAGCAGGAATGAGTCTTCACATGTGGGGACTCCCTAGCTGAGGATGCCCGGGGAGATCCCATCAGCGCAGCCCAGGCCAGGATGGCATGTCCCCAACCTGGATCCCCGGCATCCCCCGAGGGATGGAGGGAAGGAGTTGAGAAGAGAGGAACAGCAAAAACCCAAAGGCTACAGGGAGAGTAGCCTTTAGAATGCATGAGAAGTATCATTAAGCATTTAATGAATTAATGACCTAGTACCATGTGGAGCTTACCTACTGGATTGTAGGAAGTGGAGCTATGATGAAGGTACTGTAGACGCAGTAGCGCGGTCTTCAAGGGAACTTCACAGCAGCGAGGAGGAAGTTCCAAATCCGGAAGGCCAGGAGATCCAGGTGTCAACTGGGTCAGGAGAAGGACGGCAGGTCTTCAAGGAAGCTTTATGCAAAAGCTGAGCACTCCCTTAGGAGCAGAGTCCATAACTCAGAGGACTAACAGCAGAAGACTGGCTGATCTGGATAGCCTAGTCTGGAGAAGAGTAGGGGTGCACCCCGGAGCAGAAGGAGTACACAGCCTTCCCTAGCGAGGGATAGGGAGACAAGGGCCTGAACCTCCGGAAGGAGGGCATAACTAAAAGTAGAAGCTGTTGACTTCACAGCAGTACGCAGAGTACAACCAGTCCGAGGGCCGATCCAGGGAAAATAGGCAGGCGGACAGGCCGGACCTCGGGGGGGGGGGTGAGTACCGGCCATAGGGGAAATAGGCGGTAGAACACAGGCACTGTGGACATCTCCCAATATGCGCCTACCGAACAGGTAATATCTGATACATCTAGGTGGTTGGGCATAGGGAACGTCCACCCAGGCACTAACGCAGGTATGCCGAGGAACCTACCTCCCTGAGCATGACACTGATAAGGCGGACCTGCCATTGATCCACAGAAACGTCCCCCTGGGGGGCATCAAGATCCGTCCGGGAGGAGGGATCTATTCCAGTGGAGCAGTGGCAGATCGGTGAACTAACAGCACGGCAGCGTGAAGGACAGAGGGTATAGTCCTTGGTAAGCATTGGGGGACTATAGCCGGGTGGGTTCTCCTGCCTGGACAGAGAAAACCAGACAAGGGGAACAGGGCTGATCCGGCCTTGGCGAGGAATTGTTCCGAACATGCTGCGAGGGACAGTAGACAAACCGGTACGGTGTCAATCAGCAGGGGAAACCCTGGCAGAGAAGGGTTCGGGGACGTACCTAAGGGTAAGTAAGTTGAGGGGTAGGAAGTCCATGGGCCAGAGCTAACATGGAATAGAGGTGATCTCCCTCTTCCAACGGAAGGAGAATACCTGAACCCCTGGATAAACATTCGAACCATTTGCCCCAGAGTAGAGCCCAATTTTTAGCTTCTGGTGAGAGAAGGTTAATTACAGGCAGCCGCCTACAGGAGCCTAAAACGGCTTGGTATGAGTATCCTGGTGCGGGCCCGGGAACTTCAAACCAGAGTGAGAGGCCCCTTGCTTGGGCGCCCCTGGCGGGTGGGCGGAGGGACGACTTTTCCTCTTCCTAGGGAAGGAAGGTGTAGAGAGGCATTTCCCACCCCCGGGGGGAGGACGGGACCTAGGACGGCTTCTAACGCTGGGAGGGTTAGCGAAGCACTGAGCAACCTGACGTAAGGCTTCACTATTGAAGAGGTGGTCTCCAGCACAAGGAGAATTACCCAAGTTATGTTGTGCCCGTCTGCACAAATCTGACGCCTGTAACCATGCTGTACGACGTGCTCTGATGGCAATAGCAGAGGATCTGCTGACCGCCAGGAAGGAGTCTAGAGAAGCATGAGAAAGGAACCCAGAGATATTCCTGCAGTGATAAAGAAGCAAGGAATATTCAGAGGCCTTGGTTGCAGACAAAAAGGGAGACAACCGAGATAATCTCTCGGTGATCTCCCGGAGTGTCAGGCTCATATAAAAAATATATGAACGAATTCTGGAAGCCAACATGGACGTTTGGAAGGTTTGACGCTCCAGGGTATCCAGCGTTTTTGAGGCGCGACCTGGAGGGCGAGAAGAATGCTTCTTCTTGCTTCCCACCTTCCTCAGCGCCGATTCCACCACGATGGAATGATGTGGAAGCTGGTGCTGCTGAAACCCCGGGGAGGGGGGCACCCGATACAGAGCATGCATCGCTGTCGACGATGCAGGAACACTCAAAGGCGACCGCCATGCCTCCAGTAGAAGACCCTGCAGGGAAGGATGTAGAGGAAGCATTACAGCCTCCTGTTCCGCAGGACCTGGACTTAGGGAAGGACCCTGGATGGGAATAGCAAGCAGGTCCGCCATGTCACGAAAATCCTGAAAAGACGGCTCTCCCAGAGGGGCTATGCCGTGGGAGGCGATGGCGGGAGGGGCCGCCAGGGCACCAAAAGGCCTATTGGACTGATGTCCGCTGGGCCGAGGAGGGTACCAACAGTTCCGGATCGGGGCAGTCAGCATGGCGTCGTCGGTACCCGGGATTGATTCCAAGCTAGGCATCGAAGGGGTCGATGGCAACAATGGGACCGCAAGAAGCGGCCTCGGCCCCGACCCCGGGTGCGGCACTGCCCCCGGCGATTGAAGCGGTTCCACAGCATCCGGAGGGCAGTGGCTAGTAATCTCTGCTCTGCGTTGCAGGAAGGGACAAGGCCCGGTCCCGAAGCGTGTCGTAGCCAAGCCTTTGAGGCTGGATACCGATTCTAGGCTGGGCATCGAACCGAGCGAGGAGATCGACTCCCTCCTAGGGGGCTCCTGTGGTGGCGGCCGTGCCGGCGAGGCTGACCCCGGAGAGCGAATCGGAACCGCGTCGATCGGCGTCGCGGGCATAGAGGGCCCCCGAGAACGACGCTCGGTGAAGAGGGGGTCATCTGACACCTGCGCCGAAGTCGGGCGGCAGGCCGTGCCAGACGCCGGGCCCCTTCCCGAACCCGGCTTGCCCGGAGGGAAAACCCTCCGGGGCAGACGACCTGTCCCCGAGGGTACCCAGGCAACCCAGCGACGAGCTCCCGCGGGGAGGGAAGCGCCAAACTCCGGCACCGACGCCGGGGCACCGGTGCCTCTTGACGCTGGAACTACCCCCCTGGTAGGCCGGGACGACGGGAACCCAGGCTGGATTGAAGCGATCGAAGACACCGGGGTCCCCCTTCGAGCAATGGGCAGGGCCCTCGCTGTCCGCATTGATGCCGGGGGATCGCCCGTCTGGGATTGACCGACATACCCCGAGGACACCGTGGAAGGCCGACGGCGTTCCCTGGAGACGAGTGGGGCGGCCGACGCCCCCGGGGTTGCGGCGCTGCCCAAATCCGGCACCACCCCCGCGCAGGACGAGGATACCAGCAAACCAGCGCGGGTCGAATCGATCGGCCCTGAAGGAAGCGAGGGCACCAGATGCCAATCCCTGGCGAACAGTGGAATCCTCGACGCCGACGCCGATGCCGAGGTGCCGCCCAAAGCGGGTACCACCTCCGCGCATGGCATGAATGTGGGACCACCAGACTGGGTCGAGTCGATCGGCCCCGGAGGTGCCGAGGAAAGCCGCTGACGATCCCCGGTGAGGAGCGGGACGCTCCACCCCGACGCCGAGGGGTCGGTACCGCCCAAAGTGGATACCACCCTTGCGCATGTCCGGGACGTCAGAACGCCATACTGGATGGAGTTGATCGGCCCCGGAGGCGCCGAGGACCGCAGCCGACGATCCCCGGTGAGGAGCGGAACGCCCGACACCGATGCCGATGCCGAGGGGTCGGTACCGCCCGAAGCGGATACCACCCCCACGCATGGCAGGGACGTAGGAACGCCAGACTGGGTTGAGGCGAACAGCCCCGGAGGTGCCGAGGACACCAGATAACGATCCCCGGCAGGGAGTGGGACACTCGATGCCGACGCATCGGTACCGCCCGAAGCGGGTACCACCTCCGCGCATGGCAGGGAGGACAGCAGCTGACGATCCCCGGTGAGGAGCGGGACGCTCGACACTGACGCTGATGCCGGGGGGTCGGTACCGCCTCAAGCGGATACCACCTCCGCGCACGGCTGGGATGTAGGGAAGCCAGACTGGGTAGAGTCGATCGGCCCCAGAGGTGCCGAGGACACCAGCTGACGATCCCTGGCGAAGAGTGGGACACTCGACACCGGCGCCGATGCCGGGGAATCGGCACCGCTCGAAGCGGATACCGCCCTCGAGCATGGCTTGGGAATGTTCTGTGAGGAGCGAACCCCAGGAACAACTCAAAACCCCGTCGATGCTTTGGAGCCTGAAGACTCCCGCCGGGGTATATTGGCCAAGGGGGGCTTGAGGGGTTGGCCGGAGCCGTCGCCATGCTGCGCATGAGACTTGCCCCTCAAGACTTGGCTAGTCTTAACAGACTGTTGTGTGGTTACCTGATCCTGTAGAGAAGAAAAACCCGATGACCGCGCCTTGGGCGGGAAGACGTCATCGAGGGATACCTGGAAAAGGGAAGGTCTTCTCCCTATACTGAAGCCCGGAGGACCCGGGAGGAAAGGGTCAGGACCCAAACAGGAGAGGCACCAGGCGTTGGAGTCTAAGTGGAAAACTAAGTCTCCGCAGTGAGGGCACTTCTGGGGAGAAGAAGGCTCCATGCTGTAAGCCCGGCAGGCCTCAACGATCCGAGGGAAGAAAGGGTTCCCTCTAGGTGACGAAATTTAAGAAAGGAAAAAAAAAAAGAAAAGAAACTTCTGCGGTGGCAGGAGGGACGTCCTGCCTGCTCCGCGGAAAACGAAAAACTGGGGAGAGGCAGTAGGAAGGGCGGGAAGCCACCGCGCAGGCGCGGGGGATGCTCCCAAAGGCTTCTGATTGGATGCTGGGGAGCATTCCCGTGCGGGCTCCGTCGGCGACGTCTCCCACATGTGAAGACTCATTCCTGCTTGTTCCTGGAGATAAGACATTATGTGTGGGAGGGAAGAAATATCTACGATTGGACGGGTATTGGGAGAGTAAATGGGGATTGAGAACGGAAGGGTGAAATCTGAGAGGATGATAAAGGAATAAAGAAAGAAATGGGTAAAAAAGTAAAAGGGGAAAGATCAGTATGTTAAAACAGATAGAGAGAGAGAGAGAAAGGGAGAAGTGGCCTAGTGGTTGGGGCAAGGCACCTCAGGCTGGAAGGTCAGGGGTTCAAATCCCACTAGAGGACAGCAACCTTGGGCCGGAAGGTCTGGGGTTTCTAGTCCCACAGGTGCTCCTTGTGGTCTTGGGCCCATTGCCCATGTTCCCTGTAAAATAGTTATCTCCAAGTTATAATGCCCTGTTCAATGTAATTTCAGTTTGTTCAATGTAAACCGCCTTGATATCATGAAAGGCAGTATATAAGAAATGTTAAATAAATAAATAGAATGGACAAAATCTAGAAGAGAGAAGAAAGAACAAAAGGACAGCTCGCAGAAGACACAAAGAAACCAGAAGAAAGTGACTGGAGCAATTGCAACTGAAAAATAAAATGCCCAAACAAAAAGGTAGAAAAATACTTTTTATTTTGAATTTAATAACTGGAATATGTCAGGTCTGGGAAGTGTGTATTGCTAACATCTTTGCATTTTTGTTTAGTGCAAGAGGAAATTAATTTATAGTTTTAATTCTCCAGTGTTGTACATTTCATGTTTGGCTTTTGGGGTTCCCAATTTAATTATTATCTTTCTATTTCTAAATTGTGATCGCTTGTTCTTTGTGTGGTGACGGTCTATGTTCTGCATGTGTAACCGAGCTGAGGTATTCTGTTCATGTAGTTTCTATTTGACAGTCCCACTTGTTCTCTTTCCCCCAGTGAGATGTATTGATATTCTCTGAGATGCATTAGTTTAATATTTGCAGTGTTGCCTTTTTGATAGGTAGGGTTTGGTGCTTTGTGAGTCCTGGTAGTACTGTTATGATAGGGTGGGTTTGCTATGGGTTCTAAATGGTCAGTGTTTATAATACTTCCTAATGGGCCTGGCGGTTGGCACTGGAATATAGTAATTTGGAAATCTGGTAATCTTTCTTTATTCAAACACTCATTAAGAGGCATGTTTACTAAAAGCGCATTATGCAAATATTTATGCAAATAAGGCCCAGCAATGAATTTATTTATTTATTTTATTTATTTATTAACATTTTTTATATACCGCACTATTCATTATCAGCGCGGTTTACATGGAACAAGAAAACTTCAGACAAGTTACATTTATCTGGTTATTACATATAACAGGAACATTAACTTGGATAACCGGGTCAATTATTTACAACAAAACAACAAGAGCAACTATTTACATACAAGTGTCATATTGTCTGAAAAATGTACTGTTAATCTGGTAAAATAGCGTAATGTGTTGTTGAGTCTCTGCAGATGGCCCCACACCCCCCTTGGGCCGCCTCTGCATAGGGGGGAGGGGTATATGTGAATGAGATCAGCGAGATACTGAGGCATACCTGCATGGATAGTTCTGTGCACAATAGTGAGTATCTTATAGTGGTAATGGAACTTAAGTTGGAGCCAGTGCAAATGGACGAGATGGGAAGTGACATGATCCACATGAGTGGAGTGAGTGAGGAGTCGGGCTGCAATCAGCGAAGCTAGTATTGGGGGATGCCTGCCAAAACAGCACTGCCATAATCTAGCCATGATAGGAGAAGCGAGACAGTGAGCATAATTAGCGAGGGAGAGGGGAGAAAAGGATGGACTTCATGAAGTTGACGAAGAGTAGCAAACGAGCGGCAGACGAGTGAAGTCACATGAGGATGAAATGTCAGGACAGAGTCGAGGGTAACCCCAAGATACGGCAAGGATGAGGTGAGGGGTATACATGTCCCAGCCAGGGTGGGAGAGAGATCGGGGGTGGGAGCACCAAGGGTGAACCAAATGGCCGCTGACCTGGACAGATTCAGATGTAAATATTTAGCGGACAGCCAGGAGGAGGTATTGGTGAGACAGGAGTTAAGCAGGGAAAGATTAGGGAAGAGAGGACTGGTATGGAAGAGCAAGACTATGTCATCAGCATAATAGTAATCTGACACACCAGATTGCTGGACAACCAAAGTGAGGGGCAAGAAAAAGATTGAAGAGGAGGGGGGTTCAAATCTGCAGTTGTAAGTATTTACCTGCTGGCAAATTCTCTAAATCTTGTGTTAAAGCTGATAAATCTGTGTATTTTAGAATTCAGTGTTTTTGTTAATTCAGTCAGGCTTAGTACCACCAGAGAATTTTTCATTTAAATCAAATCAGAGTATAGCTTAGCATAGAAGATATCCCATTGGTTATTGTTTGAGTAGAAATAAATAAGTTGTTTCTAGAAACATTTACAAAGAGATCTTCCAGTTAGGTGTTGGAATCCAAGATGGTGGCAGCGTGGTAGCCCTACTCAGACAGGTTCGCTGCATTTGGTTAATTTAGCTTCATTATTTTGCCTTTTGTGAGTTTTTTTCCTGACCTCTAATGTGGAAAAGAAAGGGGAAGGTGAAGACACCCTGTGAGCGATCCTTCCCCTGGGCAGCAATGCATCACGCAGGTTTGTGACTCTCGAGGTGTCAACAGTTGTTAGGGTCAGTATTGGAGTTGGCTTAGAGGCAGCCTTTTCAGTTTCAGATGCGAGTCTGAGCCCCGAGCAATGAATTCCACTGGGTGAGCCTGGTCCACCACCTTGTCCAAAGCAACTTCGGCCCTCACCAACTGTGGCCTGGTTGGTTGGTTGGTGTAGATTCTGGAGCGGGAAGTTGCCGGCTATTGGAGTGCTGTCTGTGTCGCCAGAGAGGTTTGGTGTGCAGGGAGAGAGGGCTGTCACAGTTACAGGAAGTGGAATGAGTGGCTTGTCAGAGTTGGCAATTACCCCGGAAGACCTTCCCGCTCAACAAACCGGGACTTTTCCATTGCTACCCTCCTCGGAAAAACAGCAGTTTGCCAGCATCATGGTAAAACCTGCAGCGGTCATACTGGATGCTATATGGACGACCATTGTTCAGCTGGACAGGATGGTCTCCAAGCATCTGGAAACAGCTGAGGAATCCACTCAAGCCCTTCAGGGTCAGCTCAAGTTATAAGAGGAAACCTGCTCTCAGGCAGAGGCAAAGGTGGAAACTTTGAGTGTTCAGGTACAAACTTTTCAGTCTATGAGTCAGTCCCTTGTACAGGATAACTCTAGTATTCATGGACAATTTTGAAATTTTCTCTAGAAGATTGAATTTGAATTTTGTTAATTTTTCTTAATCCTCTGTGACTCCTCCTGTGGATCTGTTTAAGAAATATCTTCTGGACATGTTGGGAATTCCTGAGAACACCATTTCTCCCACCTCTAAGGTATATTACCTTCAGATAAAAAAAAGAGGTTCAGTAATCTTACTGCTGAAGGTGGTCAGGAAGGAGCTTTAATGGATATGTTCAATTTAACCCACGTTTTGGAAGATTCTGCAGTGGAAGGACTACAGAGAGCAACTTTGGTCACCTTTGACCTTGAGCCCGATAGAGCTTGGGCTCTTAGACTTTATTTTCATAATAGAAGTTTTTCCTTGGTCAAAAAGTCTGAGCTTTCCCTGACATGTCCTTTGTAACTCAAACTAAGAGGCGTCAATTTCTCCTGATGCGCTCTGGAGTCCTTGGGTATTTCCTTTTTTTAAAGGTTTCCTTGTAAATGTCTGTTGAAATCTGCTAATGCTAGGTATGTGTTCTATGCTCCTAAACAACTGCAGTCCTTTCTGGACTCTTGGAGCCCTTCTGAATCATTGGCTGTCATGGTCCCATCTGGCTGAAGTTTTCGTTCTCCTTCTGGCTGTTTAGTTAGCTTGAGCCCTAAACCCTATCTGTTTTCCTTTTTTAGACAGTTATCTTGTTTGCAAATGTATTGTATTTGACCTAGCCTTGTTCTTGTGATAGGATAACCTCCCGCCTTCCTATTATGGTGGTGTATTAGAAGGAATTGCAATTTTCTTAATTTTAACTTTTGTAATTGGTTTTCATATTTTTGTCTTGCATTTCCCTGTTTCCTTAATTCAAGTAATTTTGCTTGATGTATATCTGAGATGCTTATAAATAAAATAGGTGTTAAAGCCAATAGAGAGATCAAAGAGGCAATTTGAAAGACTCCCTCTATCAAATCAAGGCTGCATGAATCACCCAGGAAATGTTTACATTAGAAGCACAGGTCAGGGCACGGTGTAGCAAACCAGCTTTTAGTAAATGCTTCTTTCCCACCCACCCACTCCAGGTATAATCTTAGATTTATAGGCTCTTAAACCTATTAAAGGGAAAGAGGTGGTCAAACTCACTTTCAGGTTGTCAGACGGCTGCCTAGGGTGAGAACTTACACAATCTTGACGATGCATATATTCATATGATTCTTGCAAAGTATTGTGGGTATTGTAGTTCATTCACTCCCAAACACAGCTGATGACAATAATTTGAGTTGTGAAACCAAGTGGTAAGATCAATAAAATACTTCTTTTATTGATGGGGTTTAATTCACCCAGCACATGTATGCTTGATAGCACTATAAATGAGGTTACTTGCTTGCGGTGTTTAAAAATGGATAACAAAAAGTCACAAAGTAAACCAGAAACAACCTTCAGCTTGTCAGGCAATTAGCTAATGTTTTCTTAGCAAATAATTACCAAATACAAAGGCACAAAGAAAAGAATAAACTTTGCTGGTTAGGTTAACTTCTGCTTATTTTTCCACGCAGATCTCAGCAGTGATTCTCCCTTGCTCACCCACACAATCAGGTACAGCCCTAATTACTATCAATGGACCAGCTGAAAGCCTTTAGCTGGCTGGCTGCTACTGTGTGAGCCCAAATCCTGCTTTAAGAGCTGTTTTCAGTGGAAATAAAGAACAAAGTTAGGTTTCTTTGTGATGGCTGATGTGTTTGCTCATAGAAAACTAGCAATAGCATTTAGATAAAGAACAGTCCATGTAAATAGTTTCATCTGCTGTATTTCCCCCTGCATCAACAATCATAGGGTCAATATCATACATTGGCACAGATGAGTCTTTCATTAAGGCACTATCATGAGAATGCTTATTCCCTTGCTGCCATTCTCTATTATAGATAGGGTCTGGATCAGTGTTCATACCTGAGCCTCTCCTGCTATCATTATTCCTCTCTGTATAGCCTGGCCAATATGTAATCCAATTCTGATGTCCAGCCTTCCAATCTTGATCCCTGGACACTGGATCTTCTCTCACATACCTTCTGGCCTTGGTCTGAAAGTCCCTTCCACATGCAGTCTTCTCTCTTCCAGGTAGCCACTGGTGATTCCTATCTCTGCCACTCCATTCCTCTGGCTGAATCCAGTCCAATGGACTCTGCTGGCTTTTGGAATACCTCCCAGTATGAGTACTGCCTTGGAATCTCCCAGACCTTCCAATGGGCTTTCTTCTCTTCCTTCCAGAGAGTTTCCTTCTCTCTCTATCTGCGTGGCTTTTGCTGAAGCTGTTCCTCCAACTCTCCTTGAAGCTCTTCTTGTAGCTCTCCCTGAAGCTGTTATCTGAAGAATAAGCTCTATTCTTATTCTGTCCTAATGTGTGCTGCTCCCTAACACAGCGCAGCTGTGTTGAATCAGGCCCTGCCCTTTGAGATGAGTGCTTAGGGATTACCTCATAGCTCTCTTGATTGCACACACATTCTCTCACTTCAGCCCCTCTCATGGCTGCTGGAAACCTGGTGCATTCTGGGACTGGTAGTCTTTTATGTGAAAATTCTGTTTTCTCACTTCTACCAGAACTGACAGGTTGCTTGTTCAGAGTCACATCATCTTTTCTATAGCTCCTACCTGAGCTATGATAAGCTTCCTTATCACAAGGTTCAGCTGGTTATCCTCATCAGGACTAGATTAATTAAGTCCCTGAAATTAATTAATCTTAACCCTTTCATGTCCACATAATTGTTTTGTAACTGAAATTTGTTTTGTTTTTTTATTAAGATTTTAGCTAAATGATGCAGAATATAAAGTTTTTTTGAAAAAAGTTTATTTCTAAGAAACAATATTTACTGTTGCCATATGGCGACTACGGTCCTGAATGGCTGAAAATTAAACAGTCTTGGCATCAGTTTCATTTACAGCTGCATGTGATAGTTTAAATAACAGGTTTTTTCAGATGTCAAGCACAGATACACATCACATTTCGCACACAGTGTGCGGATTTTTTGGAAATATAGAATCCGGTGAAAAATTTGGGGGAAAATTTAAAGGTTGCCATATGGCAACAACAGCCATGAAAGGGTTAAGGTGAACAAAGCCCCTTAAACTTATTAGGTATAGTTGTATTGGTACAAATATCCCTAGCAAGTTGAAGTAAGTAAACAACTTAACACTAGAAGCCCCAAAAGGCATTTTACCTAGAAACCCCAATGTGTGTCAATTGACGCATTATCATGATGACTGCGTTTAGCATGAAATGCAGATGTGAATTAATGTGGTTACTTATTTGTTAAATACGTGCAGTATGTGACGTCATTGTGTGTTTATCATTTGTAATGTCAGAGTAAAACTGTAAACAATGACTGAGATGCGCCACCTAGCGGGAACATGAATTTATACCTAGAAACCCCAAAGTACGTCAATTGACGCATCCAAGACAATTGAGTGCGTCAGTTGACGTACTTTGGGGCTTCTAGGTATAAATTCATTTTTCCGCTAGGTGGTGCATCTGTCATTAATTTTTGATGCACATATTTGAACATCTTGACCTTGCTAAGAAAGTCATGGAACATGACTGACATGGTTCTAGCAGTGGCACTGGTATACAACTTCGAAGATGCATTTGCATCAATTGACGCACTTTGGGGCTTCTAGTGTTAAACATTTAAACAAATCCTTAAAACTAAGATGCAGACAACAATCCAGCAGCAAGATGAGGGCTATCCAGTCTTTTGCACTGTCACATGTATGATTATCTCCCAGTTGGTGATGGGTCTTATGTATGCATTAGGTGCAAGGAGCAATTTGCTCTTAGGGAACGAGTCCAGACAGAGTTATATAGACAAGACCTACAGGGATGTGGTACTGAAGTCCCACCTCCGGTTTGGCAACCTCTCTGTTGTCATGGAGGAGAGAGGTCAAGTGAGAGTATCAACTTGGTGTGACAGGAAGTGATCCTGTAGCTGGGACCTGTCCTCTAGGTGATGTAAAACCCTCTTGCACTGAAGTGGTTTCTCCAGGGCCATGGGCTCCAGGGCATGGCTGTTATAGTTGGCAATTCAATCATTAGGCATGTAGATATATGGATGGCTGGTAGACTTGAAGATTGCCTGGTAACATGCCTGCCCAGTGCGAAGATAGCGCCACCTAGACAAGGTTTTAGATAATGCTAGGAAGCAGCCTGCTGTCTTGGTAGTACCAATAATAGGAAAATGTGGGAGGGAGGTTCTGGAGGCCAAATTTAGGATTTTAGGTAAGAAGTTGAAATCCAGAACATCCAGGGTAGCATTCTCAAAAATGCTTCCCATTCCCCACACAGGACTTAAAAGGCAGGCAGAACTCTGGAGTTGCAATGTGTGGATGAGACAATGGTGCAAGGAAGAGGGTTTTGGATTTGTTAGGAACTGGGCAACATTCTGGGGAAAGAAAGGACTTTTCCAAAAGGATGGGCTCCACCTTATCCGGGTTGGAACTAGGCTACTGGCATTAACCCCTTAAAAAGGAGAGAGAGCAGCTTTTAAACTAAATAATAGGGGAAAGTCGACAGTTGTCGAAGAGTGCATGGTTTGGAAGGATGTATCCTTGAAGAATACTAGCAAAAGAGGGAAGTTAGGCCATCCTGAGAGGGAGGTTCCAATAAAGATAAAAGTAAACCATATGCCTTTAAGTACAGAGCTGATAGAGCTGAAAGTTTCCAAGTTACCCTTGTCAACTGATAATATGAATCAAATATAACCTCTAAAATGCCGATATACAAATTTTAGAAGTCTAAAAAATAAGATGAGAGAGCTAGAATATATAACACTAAATGAAAGGTTAGATATAATTGGCATTTCAGAGACCTGGTGATTTCAATTACCCCGGTATTGACTGGGTCAATGTCATAAGCAGGACATGCTAGGGAGATAGATTCTAGATTAAGTAAATGACTGCTTCTTGGAGCAGCTGGTTCATGAACTGAAAAGAGGAGAAGGTATTTTGGACCTAGTCCTTAGTGGAACACAGGATCTGGTGCAAGAGATAATGGTGTTAGGACCACTTGGCAATAGTGATCATAGCATGATTGCATTTGATTTAATAAATGGAGGGAAGATGGCAAGGAATTACACAGTACCTTTTAACTTTCAAAAGGGAGACTATGATAAAATGAGGAAAATAGCTAAGAAAAAACTAAAAGGAGCAGCTGCAATATTAAAGGTTTACATCAAGCATGGGCATTGTTTAAAAATACTATGTTGGAAGCCCAGACCACATACATGCTATGTTTTAAGAAAGGTGGAAGGCAGGCCAAAAAACTGCCAGTATGGTTTAAAAGTGAGATCAGAGAGGCTGTTGTAGCCAAAAAAGCATCTTTCAGGAAATGGAAAAAGGAGCCAAATGACTGAAATGGAAAACAACATAAGCACTTGAAAGTTTTATTTATTTTTATTTAAACGGATTTCTATACCACCTTATCCTGCAATCAAGGCGGTCTACACAGCAAACAAACAACATACTGTGTCTAGTGTGCGCATACATTGAACAGTGAATGCATGTGTGTGTAGAGGGACATTGATTCTTTGTGATCTATTTACAACGTGCGCTATATACAATACTATGTACATCGGGACTTTACTTCAATACTTTGTATGTGTTGAACAGGGAGGGTGCTTGAGTTGTGGTACTGTCTGTTGCATAGTTAGGTGACATCACCGTAGTGCTCTATGAAGAGGGTCGTCTTGAGCAGTTTCCTAAATTCCTTAGTGTCTGTTGTTGACCGTAGTTCATCAGGGAGGGTGTTCCATAGTGTTGGTGCCGCCTTTGATAGGGCTCGTTTTTCGGTGTCCTTGCGTACCTTGGTGAAGTCTTTTGGTGTGTTGACGCGGTTGGCGACGCCTCTCCTCCTTGGCCTTGTGCTGCTCTCTGGTTGTATGAGTGGTTGTAGGCTGATAACTGTTGTTTGATTCTGAATATGTTTATGACTGTCTTGTATCTGATGCGGGAGATGATTGGTAGCCAGTGGAGGTCTTTTAGAGTGGATGTGATGTGTTCTTGTTTTGTGGTGTCAGCTATTATGCGTGCTGCTGTGTTTTGTGCCAATTGCAGTGGCCTGTCTGTTTTGTTAGGCCAAGATATATGGGGTTGCAGAAGTCTAGGATTGGGATTATTAGTGCTTGACATACTGTGCGGAAGTGCTCCTGGGAGAGGAGGGGCTTGAGGCGTCGGACTAGTCTCATCTTGTGGAATGCGTTTTTGGTGGTTCTGATGATGTGAGACTGAAGATTCAGTTCTTTGTCTAGCATTACTCTGAGGTATTTTACTTCTGGTTGTATGGGTATGGTTGTGTTGTCTATCTTGATGTTGAGTGGAGGGATGAAGTCGGCGTTTCGTGTGATGATCAGTGCCTTGGTCTTGCTGTAGTTTATAGTCAGGTTATTGTCTTGAAACCAGCTGTTCATGTGCATGAAAAAATATATAAACCTCAAAAATGTAATGACTCACACAAAATAGAAAAACAAAAGGTCATAACATAATAGCCCCGAATTCGTCTATATCAGAACCAATATATATATTTTTTTTACTGTCGGGATCCACCGACCTGAGAAGGGGAGAAGAAAAACTCCCCTCTCCGTGTCGGTAGAAGCCTTTTTTTTGATATTTTCACAATTTTGCAAGTTTAAAGGTAGTGCAATAAACACTTATCTATAAAAGGCAATGTCCGTCCGTCAAAAAGAGCAACAGAATTCCAAACAACACGACATGTATGTTTCGAGCCCACAAAAGAGCCCTGTGTCAAGTGTACTCTTCAAAAACATCTCGCCCTTTAACCAAATGCCGAACTCAACGGGCAGGTTTAAAAAATCAAAAGTCCCTGAATGGCTGCTGAAAATAGCGTCACCAAAAAGAGGGAGGAGTCAGAATAACTCAGCAGCAGGAAATCTCCAAAAAATGATGAATGACGTGGGAGTATAGCAAGAAGTCAAATCAGATCAGGCTCCACCAGTCACATTCCAAATTTAAGCCCGTAGGTAATACAGTTTTCAGCCGGAAAATCCATCGTTGCTCACGTCGCTGTAATGCTTGTTCCCGATCGCCCCCCTGAGGGCCAGGAGGGACCAAATCAATGACTCGCCAGCAGAGATCCCCAAAATTATGATTCTTCAAGAGACAATGCTCCACCAGAGGGGCTGAGAGGGTCTTAGTATGCAGGCGCGAGGCATGTTCGCCCAAATGAATTTTAACCGGCCTAATGGTCCTGCCAACATAAGACAGGTTACAGGGACACGTAATCATATAAACCACAAACGATGATTGGCAAGTAGAATATCCATAAAAAGAAAAAGATCTACCCGAAAACGGATGTGTCTACTGAATGCCCGCCACAGTGGAGGCACAAAACCTGCACTTTTGACAGGGCCAATGGCCCTGAAGAGGGTTATCAACAGTAATATGGCCAGTTGGTAAAACTGCATGTACCAGACGGTCCCTAATGTTCCTGCCCCTAGTATAAGCCAAACGAAGAGGTTTTTGAAAGCAAGGATGTACTTGTAAAACCCCCCAATGTTTTTTCAAAAGGGCTGTAATCTGTGCGGTATGCTGCATGAAAGGGAGTATCTGTCACAATGTCCAGACTCTCCTCTGGTTGAGTAGCAGAAGGGGAGCCAACATACCCTAAAAGCCACTCCCTATGAGAATATCGGGCCCGTAAATATGCTCGCTTAATTACAGCCTCAGGATATCCACGATCAACAAGACGGGCACGTAAAATCTTCGCTTGGCTTTTAAAATCATCCAGGGAGGAACAAATCTGGCGTAGTCACAAAAACTGACCAAAGGGAAGGCCTCTCCTCAAAGAGGAGGGATGGTGACTATGAAAACGCAATAAGTTGTTCCGCTGGCTCGGTTTGCGAAACAGCAAAGTGATCAACGACCCCCCGTGTTTCTGGACCAAAACATCCAAAAATTCGATTCGCTGGTCATCCACATGAACCGTAAATTGAATATTAGTTTTAATGTTGTTAAGCCAGGCAACAAATTGAGATAACTGCTCCCGAGAGCACGACCAAAGTAAAAAAATGTTGTCCAAAAAACGAAGCCATAATCGAACGGATTGAAAAGCCTGTGCCGGATAAATGAATCGTTCCTCCATTTCAGCCAGATATAATGTAGCGATAGATGGGGCCACAGTGGCCCCCATCGCTATACCCTGGCACTGCTGGTAAAATCGGTCCTGAAAAATGAAATAATTCCTAGTTAGCACCAATCTGGTGATGTCCATAAGAAAGGACTTGGGAATCCGGGATGGTGCCCTGGTGAAGGCGGAATCCAACAGAGATAAGGCTTCCTCCTAGTGGATGTTAGTAAATAGTGCCACAGTTAGAACATTAAAACAGCTCCATATCTCACCTTAGAAATTAGAACTTCACATCAGACTCCTGTCCCTATTAACTGGCTTTTTGATGGCAACTGAGTCTCAGACTTAGAACCAGGCTTTTTACTGAACTACCTTAACAATGTGGATTCAGTGCCGTACTGTACATCAATGACCCATAATGGTACGGCACTGAATCCACATTGTTAAGGTGGTTCAGTAAAAAAACATTATGGGTCGTTGATGTATGGTACGGCACTGAATCCACATTGTTAAGGTGGTTCAGTAAAAAGCCTGGTTCTAAGTCTGAGACTCAGTTGCCATCAAAAAGCCAGTTAATAGGGACAGGAGTCTGATGTGAAGTTCTAATTTCTAAGGTGAGGTATGGAGCTGTTTTAATGTTCTAACTGTGAGGTTTAAGAAGCTCTGACAAGTGACAACAATTTTTTGTGAGTATATAGTGCCACAACATCTAGTCACTAAAAGATAATCCTCCAGTGGTTCAGTGACCTCAGGGGCGATCGGGAACAAGCATTAGAGCGACATGAGCAACGATGGATTTTCCGGCTGAAAACTGTATTACCTACGGGCTTAAATTTTTGGAATGTGACTGGTGGAGCCTGATCTGATTTGACTTCTTGCTGTACTCCCACGTCATTCATCATTTTTTGGAGATTTCCTGCTGCTGAGTTATTCTGACTCCTCCCTCTTTTTGGTGACGCTATTTTCAGCAACCATTCAGGGACTTTTGGTTTTTTAAAACTGCCCGTTGAGTTTGGCGTTTGGTTAAAGGGCGAGATGTTTTTGAAGAGTACACTTGACACAGGGCTCTTTTGTGGGCTCGGAACATGCATGTCGTGTTGTTTGGAATTCTGTTGCTCTTTTTGATGGACGGACGGACATCGCCTTTTATAGATAAGTGTTTATTGCACTACCTTTAAACTTGCAAAATTTTGAAAATATAAAAAAAAAGGCTTCTACCAACACGGAGAGGGGGGGTTTTCTTCTCCCCTTCTCAGGTCGGTGGATCCCGACAGTAAAAAAATATATATTGGTTCTGATATAGACAAATTCGGGGGCTATTATGTTATAACGTTTTGTTCATGTGCATGAGACAGTCTGTTATCTTGGTGTAGTCTGGGTTTGAGGGTGATCGGTGTGTATATCATTATGTCGTCAGCATAGATTGTGTATTTTATCTTGTGTTCTTTTATGATGCTATATATAGGCGGGATGTAGAGGTTAAATAATAGCGACGATAGGGTGGATCCTTGAGGTACGCCTTGCATGACCTTTATGGGTCGGGATGTGTTAAATGCAAGGCATTGATAAAGCAGTCAAAGAGAGAATTGAAAAAAAAAAAGCTTGCCGTTGAAACAAAAACACAAAATAAAATCTTTTCCAAGTACATTCATAGCAAAAAACCTGAGAGAATGTCAGTTGGATCATTAAATAATAGAGGGATAAAAAGGGCGCTAAGGGAGGACAAGGCCATAGCAGAGAGACTGAATGAATTCTTTGCTTCGGTCTTTACTGAAGAAGATGTAGGGAAGTTACCCATGCCAGAAATGCTATTTAAAGGTGATGTATCAGAAGGAATTTAAACTAATTTTGATAAACTAGGAAGATGTATTACAAATATTTGATAAAGAGTAGCAAATCACCTGGACCGGAAGGTATATATCCGAGGGTGCTGACAGTACTGAAATATGAGACTACAAACCTACTATTAGTAATCTGTGAAAGCACAGTTACTTACCTGTAACAGGTGATCTCTGGGAACAGCAGGAATAGGTCTTCACATATGGGTATCGTCGGTACAGACGGAGCCTGTGCGGGAATGCTCCCCAGCGTCCAATAAGAAAGCTTTTGGGAGCATCCCACAGCGCATGCGTGCTGCCTTCCCGCCTTTCCCAACCGCCTCTCTCCAGTTCGAGTTTTAAAGCTGAGACAAAGAGAGAGAGAGGGAAGGAAAGATAGATAGAGAGATACAACTCCTAGAGGAGGTGGGTGGGTTGTGAAGACTTATTCCTGCTGTTCCCAGAGATCACCTGTTACAGGTAAGTAACTGTGCTATCTCCAGGAACAAGCAGGAATGAGTCTTCACATATGGGGACTCCCTAGCTGCAGATGCCAGGGAGAGACCCCAGAGTTGTGTGTCCTTGAAAAGGGCTCCACCTCCCCCCATGGATCTCTGGCATCCAACCAGGGTAGGTGGGTAGGAGTTGATTAGGAATGGAACAGGTGTTTGAGAACAGCCTGACCAAACGAGGCATCCCGGCGGGAGTCCTTGTCCAAACAGTAATGAGCTGTGAAGGTATGAACCGAGGCCCAGGTGGCTGCTCGACAGATTTGGTCGATGGACACAGAGTTTAGATGAGCCATTGAGGCTGCCATGGCCTTCACATTGTGAGCTGTGACATGGCCTTCCAGAAAAAGGTTCCTACTCTGGTAGGCAAAAGAAATACACTGAGCAATCCAGTTGGACAGTGTTCTCTTAGAAACTGGAAGTCCTAAATGGGAAGGATCAAAAGCAACAAAGAGTTGAGAAGACTTTCTATGTTGCTGTGTTCTTTGTAAGTAAAAGGCGAGAGCTCTTTTACAATCCAAAGTATGAAGATTCCTCTCTGCACTTGATGCATGAGGTCCTGGAAAATAGACAGGTAAGTATACCTCTTGATTCAGATGAAAAGGCGAGACCACTTTGGGCATAGAGTGTGGATTGCTCCTGAGGACTACCTTATCATGATGGAACCTTGTATAAGGAGGATTAGCCACCAAGGCTTGCAACTCACTGATGCGATGTGCTGAGGTGACTGCAATGAGAAAGATAGCCTTCCAAGAAAGAAATTTCAAGGAGGTGGTGGCTAAAGGTTCAAAGGGTGGCTTCATAAGCTGGCCAAGAACCAGATTTAAGTCCCATGCCACTGGAGGTGGTCTAATGGGAGGTTTAGTTAAAAGAAGGCCTCTCATGAATCTTGCTATAAGAGGATGAAAGGAAATAGGCTGTCCATTGAGAGGCTTGAGGGACGCTGCAATAGCACTCAAATGGACTCTTACTAAATTTGTTTTAAGGCCTGCATGGGATAGATGCAGAAGATACTCTAGTAAAGAATTCAGAGGTATTGCAAGAGGGTTAAGACCCTTCTCTGAACACCAAATGGTAAATCTTTTCCATATGAAAGCATAAGAACGCCTAGTGGAAGGCTTTCTAGAAGCATGAAGAATATCTCTGACTTGCTGAGAGAGATGAAAAACTTGAAGGTCTAGGCCTTCAGCAACCAGGCCCTGAGATGGAGAGACTGGGGGTTTGGGTGCCACAACGTTCCGTCTTCCTGGGATAGAAGATCTGGTGCAGAGCCCAATTCCAGGGAGGGAGCTTGAGAGAGATGCAGAAGTAGAGGGTACCACACTTGGCGTGGCCAATGTGGTGCTATGAGGATCATGGAACCTCGGTCTCTCTGAAGCTTGAAAAGTGTTTTGGGAATTAGGGGAATGGGTGGAAAGGCATAAAGGAAGTCTTGACCCCAGTGAAGAAGGAAGGCATCCTTGGCCTGAACTCCCTGACACAGAATTCTGGAACAGAACCGGGGAAGTTTGGCATTCCACGGACTTGCAAAGAGGTCTATGTCCGGGGTTCCCCAAATTTGAAAAATCCTGGCTACCTGGTCCATGTGGAGGGACCACTCGTGTGGAAGCAGAACTCGACTGAGTCTGTCTGCCCAAGAGTTTTGAACGCCTGGAAGATATACTGCCATAAGATGAATCTGATGCTCTCTGGCGAAGGCCCACAGTCGCAAAGCTTCGTTGCAAAGCGACAGAGAGCCAGTCCCTCCCTGCTTGTTCACATAGAACATGGCTACTTGGTTGTCCGTGTGGATGAGGACTGTCCTGTAGCTGAGCAGGGAGTGGATCACTCTGAGAGCTAAGAAAATTGCTCTGAGTTCCAAGAGATTGATGTGTAGAAAAGTCTCCTGTGGAGACCAGATGCCCTGGGTGGAGAGATCTTGCAGATGAGCTCCCCAACCCATTGGAGAGGCATCTGTTGTAAGGGTTGCTTGGGGAATTGACTGCTGAAAAGGGGACCACAGCAACAGGTTTTGAGAGGACTTCCACCACTGGAGAGACCAAAAAAGGCGACTGGAGTTTGCTATTTTGTCTGACAGGCAACCTGATGCCTGAGTCCATTGGGTGGACAAAGTCCATTGAGCTGCCCTCATGTGAAGGCGAGCATATGGAACCACATGCACGGTGGATGCCATGTGGCCTAAGAGTTGTAACATTTCCCGAGCAGTTAAATGGGACTTTAACTGTATTTGGGAGGCTAACTGCACCAAGCGTAGGCAACGAGCCTGAGGAAGATAGGCCCTTGCAGTTGTAGTATCCAGGACAGCCCCTATAAACTCCAGAGATTGAGTAGGAGTGAGATTGGATTTTGGGATGTTAATTACCAGTCCCAAATACTGAAGGACACGCATTGTGCAGGTTAGAAAAGTCTTGGCCTCTAAATGAGAGGGAGCTCGAATGAGCCAGTCGTCCAGATATGGAAAAACGAATATTCCCAGGGTGCGTAGAAATGCAGCTACTACTGCCATGCATTTCGTGAACACCCTTGGTGCGGAGGCCAGACCGAAAGGAAGCACCCTGTATTGGTAGTGCTTTTCTCCAAAAAGGAACCGAAGGAACCTTCTGTGTGTTGGATGGATGAGGACATGGGTGTACGCATCCTTGAGATCTAGAGAACAAAGCCAGTCCTGACTCTGAAGGTATGGAAGCAGAGCGAGAGAAATCATCTTGAATTTCTCCTTGAATAGAAATTTGTTCAATTCTCTGAGATCTAAGTGGGTCTGTAGCCCCCTGTTTTCTTTGGAATAAGAAAATAAGGGGAGTAGAACCCTGTGCCTTGCTGAAGAAGAGGTACTTCTTCTATTGCCCCTTGGGCAAGAAGGGTGGCAATCTCCTGACCCAGAAGGTCGAGGAGAGATGATGGAGAATTGAACTGTTTCACTATGGTGTGAGGGGGAAGGCTTAAGAAATGAAGCTTGTACCCTTCCCTTATGATAGAGAGTGTCCATTGCTCTGCTGTGATTTGTTCCCATCTGGGAGCAAAGTAAGTCAACCTTCCTGGAATGGTAAGGGGCTCTGGTTCTTCCAGAGCCAGAAAGGCTAAGTTCTCTAGCTGCAAGTCAAAGGCCCCGAGGAGGCTGAGGCTGCTGGGTCATGGCAGGCCTAGCAGCCTTTGATTTGGCCTGTTTAGGTGGTTGCTGACGCTTTGCAGCAAAACGACCTGCAGAAGATGCCTGCTGACTATAAGCAGGATAGCATCTTCCCTTTTTAGAAAAAGATATCTTTTTGAACAATCTTTTCTTAACAGGAGCAGAGGTAGACTTTGAAAGTCGATCCAAAGCAGAGTTTTCAGCATCCATCTGATTGGCCTTTGCTTGCCAATCCTTACCAAAAAGGTTTTCACCTGTACAAGGGATATTCCCTAATTCATCTTGTACCCAGAGCTCCAAATCAGAAGCTTGTAGCCAAGCAATTCTGCGTGCCCCTATGGTAATAGCCGAAGCTCTGCTTACACACTCAAAAGAGTCAAAGGCTGCACGGTTGGAAAATTTGGAGGCATCTTGGACATGTTTGAGCCAAGTGAGAAACTCCTGCCTTTTATCCTCTGAAATAAAAGGGGTTAAAGTCTGCAGATGATCTGTGACTTCTTTTAGAAACATCCCTATATAGAGACTATAGGAGTTGATCCTGGCAGCTAGCATAGAAGCTTGGAAAACCCTCCGGCCAAAAGCATCTAGGGTCCTGCACTCACGTCCTGGAGGATTAGATGAGTGTCTCTTTGCACTCTTTATCTTTCTCATGGCAGACTCTACCACAATAGAGTGGTGAGGGAGCTGAGTCTTGTGGAAGCCAGGACAAGGAGGGACACGATACATAGTGTCTAACCTGCGAGAATGAGGAGAGGTGGTAAGAGGTGTCTCCCACATCCTCAACATGAGATCATACACAATCTCATGGATAGGCAAGGTAGCTGCCTCCTTAGGAGTTTTAGGATATTGTAAAATATCCAATTCCTTGGCTCTGGGTTCTGACTCAGGGGCCACTGTGATGGAGAGGCCCCTGGCCACTTCCCTGATGAAGTCTTGAAAAGACAAGTCTTCTGGAGGAGACATCCTTCACTTAAGAGAAGAAGACTCCTGAGGAAGAAGTATGGATGCCTCGACAGAACCCTCAGACTCATCAGAGTCTTCAGAGGAATCGAAGTATCGCCTGTCTGGATGCTCCTGTAAAGCCCGATAACCGTACCGAGTAGGATCGGTATCGGGAGTAACCGGTACCGGTTCGGTACCGATGGGCATCATAGGACAGGGTACCATTGCAGCCGACACCGAAGTCGATGCGATCGGTACCGGCACCGGGAGTGATGCCGGTGCCAGAGCTGGTACCGACAACGGGGATTGTTGTGGTACCGGAGGCGTCGCAGCCTGTATGAATGCCGCTAGGTTGCGCTGCATGGTCAGGATCTTTTGATCCATCGACGCCACCAATGTCTGGATGTCGGTACCAGTGGGAGCCACCGGTACCCCAGAACACGGCAACAGGTGATCTGTCGAGGCCGAGCCATCAATGTCAACCTGTGACCCCATAGACAATGCTTTGGAAGCCGGAGCTTCCCGCCGGGGTAATTTTGCCGGTGCGGAATCCTCGAGGGCAAGCCCGGAGGCATCTCGATGCTTGGAAGGAGATCTACCCTTCGAGGACCGGCCAGATTTATGCTTGGTTACCTGAGATCCATGGGAGGAAGAAGCAGCCCTGGAAGACGTCGATGCCACCGAAGCTGCATCAGAGGGAAACAGGGTACTGAGCTTGGCTGCTCGGTTCTGCCGACCTCTTTTAGACATCATGGTACAGGACATACAATCCGTAATGGAATGGTCAGGCCCCAAACAGTTTAGACACCAGTCATGTGTGTCGGTGACAGAAATAGTACCGCCACATTTTGTGCATTTTTTAAACCCGGAGGTGGGCTTTTCCATGAGGAAAATATTTTTAGGCCTAAGGCCCAAAAACTGAAAATGCACAGTGAAGTTTTTTTGTTGTTTTTTTAAGTAAGAAAGAAAAGAAAAGACCGGCGGTACCGGTCCGACGTCGAAGAAGGCAGACGCGACACAAAAGAATAGGAAAAAATAAAGAACTTCTTCTGCGGTGACAGGAACACGACCTGCTGGCTCCGCGGAAAAGAAGAACTGGAGAGAGGCGGTTGGGAAAGGCGGGAAGGAAGCACGCAGGCACAGTGGGATGCTCCCAAAAGCTTTCTTATTGGACGCTGGGGAACGTTCCCACGCAGGCTCCATCGGTACCAACGATACCCATATGTGAAGACTCATTCCTGCTTGTTCCTGGAGATCTATCATTAAAATCATCTGTAGTGCCTGAACACTGGAGAATGGCCAACGTAACACCAGTTTTTAAAAAGGGTTCCAGGGATGATCCAGGAAACTACAGATCAGTGAGCCTGATATCAGTACCAGGCAACATAGTAGAAACCATTATAAAGAATAAAATTACTGAACATGTACATTGTCATGGTTTAATGGGAGAAAGCCAACATGGCTTTAGCCAAGGAAGATCATGTCTTACTAATCTGTTATATTTTTTATGAAGGTGTGAAAAAACAGGCAGACAAAAGGTGAGCCGGTTGATATAGTGTATCTGGATTTTCAGAAAGCCTTTGATAAGGTCTGTCATAAGAAACTCTTGGTGACATTAAAAAGTCATGGAATAGGAGGCAGTGTACTATTGTGGATCAGGAACTGGTTTAAAGATAGAAAGCAGAGAGTAGAGCTAATGACCAATTTTCTCAATGGAAACAGGTTAATAGTGGATTATCCCAGGGATCTATGCTCGGCATGCTGCTTTTTAATATATTCATAAATGACCTGGAAATGGGAATAATGAGCAAGGTGATCAAATTTGCAGATGACACAAAATTATTCAAAGCTGTTAAAACACAAGAGGATTGTGAAACATTACCTGGAACGGGTGGTATAGAAAAAGTTTCAAATAAATAAATAAATAAAAAGAACCTTGATAAACTGGAAGACTGGACATACAAATGGGAGATGACATTTAATGCAGACAAGTGCAAAGTTATGCACTTAGGAAAGAACAACCCAAACTATGGTTACATGATGCAAGGTTCCACATTAGGAACGACCACCAGGAAAAGGATTTAGGCGTCATCATGGATAATACATTGAAAACCCTCCGCCTAGTGTGCAGCGGTGGCCAAGAAAGCAAATAAAACACTAGGAATCATAAGGAAAGGAATGGAGAATAAAACCAAGGATATTATAATGCCTTTGTATCATTCCATGCTGCGACCACACCTTGAATATTTGTGTGCAATTCTGGTCGCCGTATCTTAAAAAGGATATAGCAGAATTAGAAAACGTACAGAGAAAAGCCACCAAAATGGTAAAGGGGATGAAAGGATACCCCTATGAGGAAAGGCCTAAAAGGTTAGGGCTCTTCAACTTGGAAAAGGGAAGGCCAAGACGAGATATGATAGAGGTCTATAAATTAATGAATGAAGTGGAACAGGTAAACGTAGATCGGTTGTTTATTCCATCAGAAAGTAGAAAGACTAGGGGACACGCAATGAAGCTACATGTAACCCATTTAAGAGTAATAAGAGAAAATATTTTTTCACTCAATATGTAATCCAACTCTGGAATTCATTACCAGTGGATGTAGTAAAAGCTGCTAGTGTAGCTGGGTTTAAAAAAAGGTTGGACAAGTTCCTTGAGGAAAGGTCCATAAACCATTATTAAAGAGGACCCGGGAAATTCACTGCTTGCCCTGGAACAAGCATTGTGGAACCTGTGTACCTTTTTGGGAACCTGCCAGGTACTTGTGCCTTGGATTGGCCACTGTTGGAAACAGGATACTGGGTTTGATGGATCTTGTTCTGACCCAATATGGCATTACAACTTGCACAACTCTAGTAGCTGGGTTGGTCCTGAAAAATAAAACCATAATCTTTTGCAAGTTGTGATACCTTACACTGGAAAGGGGGCAGGAGAAGAGAATCTTCCGCAGGAGGATCAAGGGATCAGAGCGGAAGCTAATAACCACGGCCAACACGATGAAGGTGGTATAAAATATTAACACGTCTTCCGCTCTGATCCCTTAGGGTCTGTGAATAAAGGTTACATACCTTACACTGGACCACTATATAGCCTATTCTAAGGTATTTTTGTATATGAGATTTGAGACCCATAGGTATCTACTTCAGATGTTATATTATAATACAGTTATTCTAGAATAAAAAGAGACTGATAACCTTAAGTTCCATTTATTTTTATTTTACAGGTCAAATTAATTCCATGTGGCCACATTTAAATTTTTTTTGTTTGTTGGCAAAATAATATATTACAAGAGCCTATTAAGAAGAGGAAACAAATGTGAAAAATATTGGAAAGTGAATTATTTTCTAATGACTCTTTCTGCATGCTTTTTGGAAGTAAAATACTCTTCCTGATTCTAATTTATGTATTTGTTGAACTCTCTCAAACCATAGTTTAATATTGACATCCTGTTGACTGATTTTTCTCCTTGTGACCCTGAATAAGCTGTACAGCACAGTTACTTACCTGTAACAGGTGATCTCTGGGAACAGCAGGAATTAGTCTTCACATATGGGTATCGTCGGTACCGACGGAGCCTGCGCAGGAACGCTCCCCAGCGTCCAAAAGGAAAGCTTTTGGGAGCATCCCACAGCGCCTGGCGCTGCCTTCCCGCCTTTCCCAACCATCTCTCTCTCTCTCGAATTTAAAGCTGAGACAAAGAGAGAGAGAGAGGAAAGGAAAGATAGATAGAGATACAACTCCTAGGGGAGGTGGGAGGGTTGTGAAGACTAATTCCTGCTGTTCCCAGAGATCACCTGTTACAGGTAAGTAACTGTGCTATCTCCAGGAACAAGCAGGAATGAGTCTTCACATATGGGGACTCCCATAAGAACATAAGATATGCCATACTGGGTCAGACCAAGGTCCATCAAGCCCAGTATTCTGTTTCCATATGTACCTAGCAGTTTCCCCAAGAGACACAAGTTCCACAATGCTTGTACTGGGTCAAGCATTGATATCTTCGGTCACTTCTTAATAATGGTTTATGGACCTTTCCTCCAGGAACTTGTCCAGACCTTTTTTAAACCCAGCTACACTAACAGCCTTTATTACATCCTCCAGTAACAAATTCCAGAGTTTGATTACACGTTGAGTGAAAAAATATTTTCTTTTATTAGTCTTAAATAGTTTACCCTGTAGCTTCATTGCATGTCCCCTAGTCTTTCTATATTCTGGTAACGTAAACAATCGATCTACGTTTACCCGTTCCACTCCGTTCATTAATTTATAGACTTTTATCATATCTCCCCTCAGCCGTCTCTTTTCCAGGTTAAAGAGCCCTAACCTTTTTAGCCTTTCCTCATAGGAGTATCCTTCCATCCCCTTTACCATTTTGCTGGCTCTTCTCTGAACCTTTTCTAAAATCGCTATATCCTTTTTAAGATACGGCGACCAGAATTGCACACAATATTCAAGGTGCGGTCTCACCATGGAACGATATAGAGGCATTATAATATCTTTTGTTTTATTTTCCATTCCTTTCCTTATCATACCTAGCATTCTATTTGCTCTCTTGGCCGCCGCTGCACACTGGGCCGAGGGTTTTAACATGGTATCCACAATGACGCCTAAATCTTTTTCCTGGGTGGTGGTTCCTAATGTGGAACCTTGCATCGTGTAACCATAGTTTGGGTTGTTCTTCCCTAGGTGCATAACCTTGCACTTGTCCACATTAAATTTCATCTGCCATTTTGATGCCCAGTCTTCAGATTTATCAAGATCCTCTTGCAATTTTTCACAATCCTCTTTTGTTTTAACAACTTTAAATAGTTTTGTGTCATCTGCAAATTTGATAACCTCACTCGTTATTCTACTTTCCAGGTCATTTCTGAATATGTCAAAAAGCAGCTAGAGATGCCTGGGAGATCACCCAGATTGTGAGTCCCTGGAAGGGCTCCATCTCCACCTATGAATCTCAGGCATCCAGTCAGGGATGGAGGGCAGGAGTTGATTAGGTATGGAACAGGTGTTTGAGAACAGCCTGACCAAACAAGGCATCTCGGCGGGAATCCTTGTCCAAGCAGTAATGGGCTGTGAAGGTATGAACCGAGGCCCAGGTGGCTGCTCGACAGATTTGGTCGATGGACACAGAGTTTAGATGAGCCATAGAGGCTGCCATGGCTCTCACATTGTGAGCTGTGACATGGCCTTCCAGAGAAAGGTTCTTACTCTGGTAGGCGAAGGAAATACACTGAGCAATCCAATTGGACAGAGTTCTCTTAGAGACTGGAAGTCCTAAATGGGAAGGATCAAAAGCAACAAAAAGTTGAGAGGACTTTCTATGTTGCTGTGTTCTTTGTAAATAGAAAGCAAGTGCTCTTTTGCAATCCAGGGTATGAAGACTCCTCTCTGCACTTGATGCATGAGGCCCTGGGAAGAAGACAGGTAAATATACCTCCTGGTTCAGATGAAAAGGTGAGACCACTTTAGGCATAAAGTGTGGATTAGTTCTGAGAACTACCTTGTCATGATGGAACCTTGTATAAGGAGGATTAGCCACTAGAGCTTGTAACTCACTGATACGGCGAGCTGAGGTGAGTGCAATGAGAAAAATAACCTTCCAGGAAAGGAATTTCAAGGAGGTAGTGGCTAAGGGTTCAAAGGGTGGCTTCATAAGCTGGCCAAGAACCAGATTTAAGTCCCATGTCACTGGAGGTGGTCTAATGGGAGGTTTAGTTAAAAGAAGGCCTCTCATGAACCTTGCTATAAGAGGATGAGAGGAAATAGGTTGTCCATTAAGAGGCTTCAGGGATGCTGCAATAGCACTCAAATGGACTCTGACTGAATTTGTTTTAAGGCCTGCATGGGATAAATGCAGCAAATAGTCTAGTAACGAATTCAAAGGTATTGCAGAAGGGTTAAGTCCATTTTCTGCACACCAAATGGAAAACCTTTTCCATTTAAAAGCATAAGAGCGTCTGGTGGAAGGCTTTCTGAAAGCATGAAGGATATCCTTCACTTGCTGAGAAAGGTGTAAATCTTGAAGGTCTAGGCCTTCAGCAACCAGGCTTTGAGATGAAGAGACTGAGGATTTGGATGCCACAGGGTTCCCTCCTCTTGGGAGAGGAGATCTGAAGCAGACCCCAGGTCCAGGGAGGAAGCTTGAGAGAGATGCAGAAGTAGAGGGTACCACACTTGGCGTGGCCAATGTGGTGCTATGAGGATCATAGATCCCTTGTCTCTCTGAAGCTTGAACAGAGTCTTGGGGATGAGGGGAATAGGTGGAAAGGCATAGAGGAAGTCTTGCCCCCAGTGAAGGAGGAAGGCATCCCTGGCCTGAACTCCCTGACACGGAATCCTGGAACAAAACCGGAGAAGTTTGGCATTCCACGGACTTGCAAATAGGTCTATGTCTGGGGTACCCCAAATCCGGAAAATCCTGGCTATCTGGTCCCCATGGAGGGACCATTCGTGTGGAAGCAGAACTCGACTGAGTCTGTCTGCCCAAGAGTTTTGAACCCCTGGAAGATACACTGCCATGAGATGGATTTGATGCTCTCTGGCGAAGGCCCACCATCTCAGAGCTTCGTTGCAAAGCGACAGAGAGCCCGTCCCCCCCCCACTGCTTGTTCACATAGAACATGGCTACCTGATTGTCCGTATGGACGAGGACTGTCCTGTAGCTGAGCAGGGTGTGAAATACTCTGAGAGCCAAGAAGATTGCTCTGAGCTCTAAGAGGTTGATATGGAGAGATGTCTTCTGTGGAGACCAGATGCCCTGAGTGGAGAGATCTTGAAGGTGAGCTCCCCAACCCTTTGGAGAGGCATCTGTTGTAAGGGTTACTTGGGGTAGCACCTGTTGAAAGGGGGACCCCAATACAGATTTTGAGTGGATTTCCACCAGTGCAGGGACCAAAATAGGCGACTGGAGGTTGCTATTTTGTCTGACAGGCAACCTGATGCCTGGGTCCATTGGGTGGATAGAGTCCACTGAGCTGCCCTCATATGAAGGCGAGCATAAGGAACCACATGCACTGTGGATGCCATGTGGCCTAAGAGTTGTAGCATCTCTCGAGCAGTTAAATGGGATTTTAACTGAATCTGGGAGGCTAACTGCACCAAGCGTAGGCAACGGGCCTGGGGAAGATAGGCTCTTGCAGTTGTAGTATCCAGTAAGGCCCCTATGAACTCTAGAGACTGAGTAGGGGTGAGATGGGATTTGGGAATATTGATCACCAGTCCCAGATACTGAAGAAGATGCTTTGTGCAGGCCAGGGAGGTCTGGGCCTCTGACTGGTATGGAGCTCGGATGAGCCAGTCGTCCAGATATGGGAATACGTATATCCCCAGAGTGCGTAAAAATGCAGCTACCACTGCCATGCATTTTGTGAACACTCTTGGGGCAGAGGCCAGACCGAAAGGAAGCACTCTGTATTGGTAGTGCTTTCCTTGGTAAAGGAACCGAAGGAACCTTCTGTGTGTTGGATGGATGAGGACATGGGTGTGCGCATCCTTGAGGTCTAGAGAACAAAGCCAGTCCTGACTCTGGAGGTATGGAAGGAGAGTACCCAGAGAAATCATCTTGAATTTCTCCTTGTATAGAAACTTGTTCAACTCTCTGAGATCTAGGATGGGTCTGTAGCCTCCTGTTTTCTTTGGGATGAGAAAATAGGGGGAGTAGAACCCTGAACCCTGTTGAAGAAGGGGTACTTCTTCTATTGCCCCTTGGGCAAGAAGGGTAGCAATCTCTTGACTAGAAGGTCGAGAAGAGAAGTTGGAGAGCTGAACTGTTTCACCATGGTGTAAGGAGGAAGGTTCAAGAAGTGTAGTTTGTATCCCTCCCTTATAATGGAGAGGGTCCAGTGCTCTGCTGTGATTTGTTCCCATCTGGGAGCAAAGTGAGCTAACCTTCCTGGGATGGTGAGAGGCTCTGGATGTTCTAGAGCCAGAAAAGCTAAGTTCTCTAGTGGAAAGTCAAAGGCCCTGAGGAGGCTGAGGCTGTTGGGCCGTAGCAGTCCTCGCAGCCTGAGGCTTGGCCTGTTTTGGTTGTTGCTGCCTCTTTGTAGCAAAACGACCCTGAGAAGAGGCCTGACCATAACCAGAAGAAAATTTCCCTTTTTTTGGGAAAGATCCTTTCTTGAATAACCTCTTTTTTAAAAGGAGTAGTAATAGACTTTGAGAGTCTATCTAAAGCAGAATTTTCAGCATCCATCTGGGTGGCTTTTGCTTGCCAATCTTTGCCAAACAGGTTTCCCCCTGTACAGGGAAAGTTGCCCAGACCATCCTGTACCCAGGATTCCAAATCAGAGGCTTGTAACCAAGCTACTATGCGTGCGCCTATGGCAATAGCCGAAGCTCTACTGGCACCTTCAAAGGAGTCAAAGGCTGCACGGTTGGAAAACTTGGATACATCCTGAGCATGTTTAAGCCAGGTAATATATTCTTCTCTCTTATCTTCTGACATAAAAGGAGATAAGGTGTGTAGATGATCTGTAACCTCTTTTAGAAACATCCCCATATAGAGACTATATTTATTTATTTATTTAACAGTATTTCTAAACCGCCTTATCATAATAATCAAGGTGGTATCACAGCAAACAATCTGGTAGTGTGAGTGTGTTATACATGCAGTGAGGGTGAGGATTTTGTTGAGTGTGTGTTGTATTGTGTGCTAGATTGGTTTGAGCTATGTACAATGTGGGCTATATACAGTGGTGCTAAAGACATTTATATACATACAGTGTTAGGCGGTAACATGTGCTGTTATACAGACAATTAGGTTATGTGATGTGACCATAGTGTTCTAAGAACACTATAGGAGTTGATTCTGGCTACAAACATACTGGCCTGGAAGATTTTCCTGCCAAAAGCATCTAAGGTTCTGCATTCTCTTCCTAGAGGAGCAGAGGAGTGTCTTTTTGTACTCTTGATTTTTTTCATAGCAGACTCTACCACAATAGAGTGGTGAGGAAGCTGAGTCTTATGAAATTCAGGACAAGGAGGAACACGATACATAGTGTCCAACCTGCGAGAAAAAGGAGAGGTGGTAAGAGGAGTTTCCCATATACCTAACATGTGGTCATAAAGAATCTCATGTATTGGTAAAATGGCTGCCTCTTTAGGAGCCTTAGGATATTGAAGAATATCCAATTTTTTGGCTCAAGGCTCAGTTTCAGAGGCTACTGCAAGGGACAGGCTTCTGGCCACCTCCCTGATAAAGTCCTGGAAAGACAAGTCCTCAGGAGGAGACATTCTCCTTTTTGGAGAAGAGGGTTCCTGAGGACGGATCTCCGATGCTTCGATGGAGACCTCTGATGCATCAGATTCTTCAGAGGAATCGAAGTATCGACTGTCTGGATGCTCTCGCAGAGCCCGATACGAGTACCGAGGGGTATCTACATCGGGAGTCATTGGTACCGAATCGGTACTAACAGGCATCACTGGATACCGTATCGCTGCTTTCGATGCAGATGCCGATGCAAGCGGTACTGGTATCGGAACTGGAGCTGGATCCGGAACCAGTATCGACAACGGGGGTTGTTGTTGTACCGAGGGCGTCGCAGGTTGTATGAAGGCCGTACTAGCCCACTGCATGGTCAGAATATTCTGATCCATCGACGCCACCAATGTCTGGATGTCGGTACCGGGAACCGCCGGTACCCCAGAACATTGTAACAGGTGATCGGTCGAGGCCGTGCCGTCGATGTCAACCTGTGACCCCATAGATAATGCTTTGGAAGCCGGAGCCTCCCGCCGGGGTAATTTTGCCGGTGTGGATTCCTCAATAATAAGTTTGGGTACATCTCGATACTTAGAGGGAGATGTACCCTTTGAGGATCGACCGGACTTAAGTTTTGTTACCTGAGATCCATGGGATGAAGAAGAAGCTCTGGAAGACGTCGATGCCACAGAAGCTGCATTGGAGGGAAACAGGGTACTGAGCTTGGCTGCCCGATTCTGTAACCCTCTTTTAGACATCATGGAGCAGGATTCACAATCCGCGATGGAATGATCAGGACCTAAACATTTTAGACACCAGTCATGGGTGTCTGTGACAGAAATAGTGCCACTGCACTTTTTAAACCCGGAGGCTGGCTTTTCCATGAGGAAAAAGACTGTAGGCCTAGGGCCACAGGAGAAAATGCACTGAAGCAGAAAGAAAAATTTTTTTAAAAAAGAAAGAATGAGACCGGTGGTACCGGTCCTCGAGAAGGCAGACACGCGACTAAAGAAAATAAGAAATAAGAAAATAAGAAATTCTTCAGCGGTGACAGGAAACACGACCTGCTGGCTCCGCGGAAAAGAAGAACTGGAGAGAGACGGTTGGGAAATGCGGGAAGGCAGTGCACAGGCGCTGTGGGATGCTCCCAAAAGCTTTCCTTTTGGACGCTGGGGAGCGTTCCCGCGCAGGCTCCGTCGGTACCGATACCCATATATGAAGACTCATTCCTGCTTGTTCCTGGAGATTTCAGTTTACCCAACCAATACAGTGTAATAATAAGAGCATGAACACTGATCCTCCTCCATGGAGGCTCTCATGCAGACCATGTGACCGAACTGTGTTCTGAGGCCACTCATCTCAGCGGTGGCTGCATGCACATTTGACTATTAAACTCTAAAGGCTTTGATGATAGAATCAAAATAGCAGCTGGCTCTGGCAGGTGCTAAGAAAAAAGATGACTTAGCAGAAAGCGTAGTTACTCACCTGTAACAGGTGTTCTCCAGGAGCAGCAGGAATCAGTCCTCACTTATGGGTGACGTCGGCGCCGACGGAGCCCTCGCGGAGCAATTTTCCCCAGCTTTCAAAGAAAGCCTTTGGGAATTGCAGCGCGCATGCGCGGTCGTCTTCCCGCCCGAAGGTGCCATCTTAGCCAGTCAGATGACATAGCTAAAAAGACAGCATAAAAATTTGCAAAAAGAACATAAGCAGACGATTGCAACTCCAAGGGGAGGAGGGAGGGTAGTGAGGACTGATTCCTGCTGCTCCTGGAGAACACCTGTTACAGGTGAGTAACTACGCTTTCTCCAGGACCAAGCAGGAAGTCAGTCCTCACTTATGGGACTCCCAAGCTCAAGGCTACCGGAGACCCTAAGCACAAAAATGAGCTCCCTCTAGCTCAGCAGCACAGAAGGATAGAATCTTCGCTGAATTATCACCCACCGGTAGCCCACATCCGGGATGGAGGGTAGGAGTTGCTCAGACCTCAAAGAGATTACGGAGGACTGCCTGTCCGAAAGCACTGTCCCTACGGGACTCCCTCTCGAGACAGTAATGGACCGCAAAAGTCTGGCTCGACGACCAAGTAGCGGCCCGGCAGATGTCTGCCAGCGGAACAGAGCGGAGGTAAGCCACCGACGTGGCCTTTGCCCGAACGCAATGAGCCGTGACTCGACTTTCTAAGGCGAGTCCGGCTGCCCCATAAGCCCAAGAGATACAGTCCGCAACCCAGATGGACAGAGTACGCTTGGAGACCGGGAGTCCCAATTTATTGGGGTCAAAAGACACAAAAAGCTGAGCAGCTTTACGGTGCTCCCGCGTACGGTCAAGGTAGAAGTTCAAAGCCCTTCTACAGTCCAGGGTATGGAGGACCGTCTCAGCTCGGCTGGAGTGTGGTCTGGGAAAGAAGGTTGGAAGTACCACCTCCTGATTGATGTGAAAAGGGGAGACCACTTTAGGCAGAAACTTTGGGTGAGTCCGTAGGACTACCCTATTCTTGTAGAACCGAGTGTAGGGGGGATCAGACACGAGGGCCTGCAATTCACTTACGCGCCTAGCGGAAGTGAGGGCTATCAAGAACAGTGTTTTCCAAGACAGAAAACGGAGAGAACATGTAGCCATGGGTTCAAAAGGCGGACAGGTGATCCGCTGCAAAACCACATTCAGGTCCCAGTCCGGCGCTGGCGGGCACAGAGGTGGTTTAAGTAGAAGAAGACCTCGGAGAAACCTCGCTACGAGAGGGTCACTGGAGAGAGGTCTACCGTCCACCGGCACATGATGTGCCGAAAGAGCACTGAGGTGAACTTTGACGGAGTTGGACTTAAGTCCCAGATTAGAGAGGTGTAGCAAGTACTGCAAGATCACCGACACCGGGCAGGAGAAGGGATCCTGCGACTGTTGGGTACACCAGACCGCAAAGCGACGCCATTTAAGGGCGTAGCATTTGCGGGTAGAAGGGCGTCGCGAAGCCAGGACGACCTCCTCCACCTCCGCTGGCAGGAGAAGGGGAGCAAGGACTACCCTCTCAGCAGCCAGGCCATGAGGTTGAGAGACCTGAGGTTGGGGTGCAGTAGGGACCCCTGATCCTGAGTGAGGAGATCCGGTTGTACTCCCAGAGGGACCGGACCCTCCACCGCCAGTTGCAGCAGGAGCGGAAACCACGGCTGTCTGGGCCAGCGAGGGGCCACCAGGATCAAAAAGGCTTTGTCTCGGAGAACCTTGAAAAGAGTCCGAGAGACCAGCGGGATGGGAGGGAAAGCGTACAGAAGGCTCCCCGACCATGAGATCAGAAAGGCGTCCGCCGCAACCCGAAGGGGGTGTGGCAGACGAGAGCAGAAGCGAGGAAGCTGCCGGTTGCGAGGACTGGCAAAGAGATCCATCGTGGGGAGGCCCCACTTGAGGAAGAGCTTCTGAACTACCAAGGGATCCAGACGCCACTCGTGCGGCTGGAGGACCCTGCTGAGTTTGTCTGCAAGGCAATTGTCTCGGCCCGGGAGATAAACTGCCTTGAGGAGAATGCCGTGACTGACGGCCCAAGAGCAGAGCTTCTGAGCCTCCCGGCAGAGGAGAAAGGAGCCCGTGCCCCCCTGTTTGTTCACGTAGAACATGGCAACTTGATTGTCCGTCTGGACAAGGACGGACTGTTGGGAAGTCAGGTGGGAGAAGGCCTTGAGAGCTAGGCGGATCGCCCGGAGCTCCAGGAAGTTGATCTGCTGAGCAGACTCCCACGTGGTCCAGAGGCCCTGAGTACGCGCCTCTTGGCAATGCGCTCCCCAGCCCAGGAGGGATGCATCGGTGGTCAGCACCCGGGTCGGCTGAGGTGACTGGAAGGGCATACCGAATGTCAGGTTCGGCTGCCGGAGCCACCACCGGAGAGACGAGATCAGCGGCTCGGAAACGCGCACTAGGTCTGCGAGGCCGCCCGTGGCCTGTCGCCACTGCCGGCGGAGACACCATTGAGCAGACCGCATATTCAGGCGGGCATTGGGGGTCACATGGACAGTGGAAGCCATATGGCCGAGCAGTCTCAGGAAGCGCCTGGCGGAGACCAGGGGCTGGCTGCGAAAGCGGTCGGCTAGGTCCATGAGCCGCTGAGCCCTGTCGAGCGGTAGATATGCTCGCGCCTGAGGAGTGTGCAGCCTTGCGCCGATGAACTCGAGATCCTGTGAGGGGAGCAAAGTGGACTTTGCGAAGTTTATGACAAAGCCCAAGTGCTGCAGCAGAGTCACCGTGCGGCACGTGGCGTTGGTGACCTCCTGAGCGGACGCTGCTCTGATGAGCCAGTCGTCGAGGTACGGAAAGACATAGAGGCCGTGAAGCCGGAGATGGGCCGTCACGACCGCGAGACATTTTGTGAAGACTCGCGGTGCGGAGGACAGGCCAAAGGGCAGTACTCTGTACTGGTAATGATTTCCCGCCACCACAAACCTTAGGTATTGGCGGTGGCTTGGGTGGATGAGGATGTGCGTGTAGGCATCCTTTAGATCCAAGGAGCATAGCCAATCTCCCTGCTGGAGGTAGGGCAGAAGGATTCCAAGGGTAAGCATTTTGAACTTCTCCCGCACAAGGAACTTGTTGAGGTTGCGCAAGTCCAGGATGGGTCTGAGGCCCCCTGTTCTCTTTGGTATCAGAAAATACCTTGAATAGAAGCCTTGACCTCTCAGGTGGTGTGGCACCGGTTCCACCGCCTGATCCTGCAGAAGACCTGCTAACTCCTGAAGGAGCAACTCCCTGTGCAGAGGGGGGCGCGGAGGCTCTCCCGGAAAATAGGAGGGAGGGACCTGATGGAAGTGGAGAAGGTAGCCTTCTCGCACGACCTGAAGCACCCAGGCATCTGCGGTGATGCTGGACCACCTGTGGGCGAAGTGAACCAGCCGGCCTCCGGTGCTGGGGGGGACCAGCGGGGGGGGAGAGGCTATGCTGAGCGAGTCAAAAGCCCCCACCCTGCTGAGCAGGGGCTGGTGGTGCAGGCTTGGGGGCTTGCTGCCTACGGGACCCGTTACCCCGTCCCTTGGCCTGCTGGCCCTGTTGGGGAGCTGCAGGGGCCTGATAATGGGGGTATTGTTTGTAGGCAGCCGCCTTCCTCGGGTAAAAGGACTTTTTCCCCGAGCCCTTCTTTTTCTGGGAAGGGGCGGAGGTCTTCCTAGAAAGCCTGGTCCTGGTGAGAGTCTCAGTCTCAATTTGTGCAGCCTTTTCCGCCATGGGCTTGCCAAAGAGGTTTTCGCCTCGGCAGGGGACATCGACCAACTTGTCCTGTACCCAGGGCTCAAGGTCGGACGACTGAAGCCAAGCCTGTCGGCGGGCACCGATGCCGGCTGCGGCCACTCGAGCCGAGGCTTCAAAGCCATCATAGGCTGCTCGGGACATGAACTTTGAGCATTCCCGAATGCCCGTGGACAAGGCTAGGAACCTCCGCAAGGGCTCCTCGGAGAGACCAGCGGAGAATCCGGCTAACTCTTTAGCCAGATCCCGGAGATACATGCCCATGTATAGCTGGTAAGTCTGGACACGACATGCGAGCATAGAGCCCTGGAAGCACTTCTTGCCAAGGCCATCCAGGTTACGGGCCTCCCTTCCAGGAGGCACCGAGGAGTGCATCTTCTGGCTCTTAAGACGATGCATGGCCGATTCCACTACCATGGAATGGTGTGGCAGCTGCGCCTTTTGAAAGCCAGGGCTCTTGCGGACCCGATAGATAGAATCGACCCGCTTGCTCAGGACCGGCGAGGAGGCCGGACTCTCCCACATGCGGAAGAGTAGTCGTTCCAGCATAGGAGGAACCGGCACAGTAAAGTGTTCCCTCGCGGGAGAGTCATACTGGAGGGCATCGAGCTCTTCAGCTCGAGGCTCCTCCTCGGGATCCGCAGGGAAGGCCAAAGCCTTGGCCATATCCCTAACGAAGTCCGAGAACCGGGCATCCTCCGGGGGGGACTGCTTCCGAGGCTCGGACTCCGGTGAGTCCGATGGGACACACCGAGTCCGGAAAGAATCAGGTGACTCTTCCTCCTCAGACTCCCAGACCGACTCCGACGAGGACTCGGTGGGGTTGGACCGGGCAGGGTGCGGCGCCAGCCGCCCCGACGCCGAGGGAGTCGGCGTCGGCGACCTCGGTCCCGAACGGGAGGCCGAGGGCGACCTCGACCGAGGATCGACTCGAGTTCTCATCGACTCGAGGATCGGCTCGGTCTCCGGGGTCGACTTGGACGTCGACGTCCCGGCGGTCGGGGCAGCGACGCCAGCGAAGCCAGCGAGCAGTGCCCTCTGCTGGTCCATGAAGGCAGACAGTCTGCTCTCCAAGGCCGTCAACCTGAGTCCAAGCTCAGGCGACCCAGCAGCCCCCGACTCGGGCCCCGACGGCGTCGGGCCCGACGTCGGCTGTCGCGGAGGCGAGTCCAGAAGGACCACAGGACTTACCCGAGCAGGCATCTCCGACTCCAGGCGAGGTCGCTTCGGGATGTGTTCCTTCTCCAAGGACCCGGGGCGGCTGTCGGGGCTATGCGACCTGGCCCTCGCGGAGCCAGGAGCGTCCACCGACGCCGCCCTCGCGGGTTTTTCCTTCCGACGATGGTCCCCGGAGGGAGAACCCCGGTCGGAGGAGCTCCGGCGACGGTCCGAGCTGGAGCCTTTCGACACGGAGGCCTCCGACGAGGTCCGGGTACGGCTGGGGTCAGCGAAGATTCTCTCACGCTGATGCCGCCGACTTCTCAACGCCTTTGAGGACAGTTTGCTGCAGGGCCCACAGATCAGTTCCTCATGATCCGGGCCCAGGCAGCGGAGGCAAAAGTCGTGTGTGTCGGTTAGTGACATATTTCGGTCACACCGACCACACCGCTTAAACCCACTGGCAGCCATCGGGGGAAAAAGGGCCCCTGCGAGGTCAAAGGACCGGGCTGCCAGGGAAAACGAAAACGAAAGCTGACGAAGTCAGAAAAACCGAAAAAAAGTAAGAGGACTCGAGACCGGCGTCGCGAGTCCGGGCGGGAAAACGATCGGCGTCGAACCGAAAGAAAAAAGGATAAAATAAAGAAGAAAATCAACTTTTTCGCGGGGACAAGACGGGGACGTCTGTAGGGCTCCGCGGAAAAAAGAAGACTGGCTAAGATGGCACCTTCGGGCGGGAAGACGACCGCGCATGCGCGCTGCAATTCCCAAAGGCTTTCTTTGAAAGCTGGGGAAAATTGCTCCGCGAGGGCTCCGTCGGCGCTGACGTCACCCATAAGTGAGGACTGACTTCCTGCTTGGTCCTGGAGAAACAAACATACTCACATAGTTGGAATGGAAGCAAGGAACCTGGATGGTTCGGCAATGGCTGTGCTATAATCTTTTGCTATTTAGATTGTTAAAGAGCTTTTTTGTAAGTTGTTTAAGGAACTAAGTGGGGGTCTTGTGTGCTCATATACCCAAAGAGTGACCTTGCAAGTGATTATGCTCTATGAATGGGATGTATCCTTAACAGTGAGGACATAATAACTGAGTAGGCTGGAATCATCGCCTTCTTCTGCAGTCATTTACTATGTTGCACACAGTGGCACAATGTGTCAATTCAAAGTGCTAATACTATTATACTCTGGGTTTTGTATGCCATAAATTAACAGTGCTTTCCAAGTGAACAGAAATGTCACACAGCCAGATAGTGGTCAGTTCAGGGTTTCCTGCATGCGCAGAAATTTCTGACTGTATCAACCTCAAGGTGATTTCAAGAGAACAAGAACACAGAGAGCATGCCATGTACCTCTACAGAGGGGTTTTATATGCTGGAAAAGGCTCAGTGGTACTGGCTAATGTCAGCTCTCCTGCAATGTGAAAACTCCAGTGGATGGGCCCTAGGCAGATGATGATGATCAACTTGTGTCACATCTTATGGTTTTGCTGCTGCAGACAAAGCCACTTTCTTGGCACTTCAAAGGAAGCTCTCTCTACATTGTCCATGTCATAGGGAATATGCCATGTGTCCCCGGTAGTCTGCACGATGGTGTCATAGCTCAGAACAGGCTGTGGGGAAACACATAGAAAAAAATTATATTTACAAAACAGCTCAATAAAGCATCTTTTCCTGATTTTTATCCAGTGATAAATTTGTCTGAAAAATTGAACTTTTCCTTTATAATAATGGACCTATCTGTCCCAGAGCTGATGGCATCCGAGTGTGGCTTTTCTTCGGCAACTACAAGTAATCATTTCTAAAGCATTATTAGACATATGTAGCACTGTACAGAAACACATAAGAGAGAGGACTTACTTTATGGCGCTTACAGGCAATCAAGACAAACAAGTCTGTGACTGTGTGTTCCTTTTACCAAAGGACTGGCATTTGGCAGTGGAATTCAAACTTTAAAAAGATGGTTTTACATCTGTATATAAAGGCTTATAGTGAAAAGTGCATACTGGCATTTCCCTGAAAGCAGCCATTCAACCTGGCTACTTTGCAAGCCTAATGGTATATAAGCTCCAACTGTAGGAGAAAATACATTTTTGAAATTAAAAATTAACTTTCACTATAAGTTTTGGGTCATGTCAGTGAATTGTTGGTACTCTCCCTTACATCATTACCACCTTTTACTGGCATAACAAGGGACATAGGGGTCATTTTCAGAAGAATCCCGATAAGCAAATGATGGCAGATAAAGACCAGTTTGGTCCATCTAGTCTGCCCAGCAATATGGCAGGAGTAGGTGCACCCCTTCCCATGTCTTTTAGGGAGTATGTGCACCCCTACCCATGTCTTTGCTTAGTGGTGCACCCACCAGGAACAGGTGCACCCCTAACCCATGTCTTTGCTTAGTGGTGCACCCACCAGGAGCAGGTGCACCCCTCCCCATATCTTTGTTTCTTTGTTTAGGGGCGAACCCACCGCTCCTCCCCCATTGCTCCATGTAGGACACCCCTATTTGTTGAGAAATTAGATGGTTTAGTTTATTTTGATTTAATCTTGTTGCTGTAAAGTGATCCACTGTGTCTGTCCCAGGCCACTTTGAATTCCGTCACTGTGTTTTCCCCCACTACCTCCATCGGGAGGGCATTCCAAGCATCCACCACCCTTTCAGTAAAAAATTATTTCCTGACATTGTCTTTCAATTTACCACCTTGCAGCTTCATGTCATGCCCTCTAGTTTTACAGCTTCCCCGTCTCTGGAAGAAGTTTGTTTGTTCATTATTTCTCTTTAAGTATTTAAAGGGCTGAATCATATCTCCCCATCCCTCCTCTCCTCCAAAGTGTACATATTTAGGTCTTCAAGTCTCTCCTCATAAGCCTTCTGACGCAGGCTCCAAATCATTTTAGTCCTGCAGCACGGTATGTTGGTCCCATATATCCAAAGGGAGCATATCAACCTATGCTGCTTTTAACATTTCTCCTGATATTCAGAGCTGGTGTTTATCAATCTGCTTATTTACAGTAATGAAAGACAACTTAGATCTTCAAACACTTTGAAAGAAATGAATGGAGTGTCTGGGGGAAGCATTAGATAAGATGAAATTAGTTCTTACCTGCTAATTGTCTTTCCTTGAGCTTTCTCCGGGCCAGTCCAGGGAAAGGTAGGGTTGTCAATCCCCTATAGCAACTGAGGACTGAAGGCTCCAAGCTTTTTCTGTGATGTGAAGCCACTCCCCCTCTGGGTAATCTGGCAGTCTCCTTCTGACAAAGCAACTAAACAGAAAGAAAACTAAACACAATAGATTAACCCTTGAAAAACTGATAATGTTCTATAGTCCTTAAACAGCAACAACAAAGGTGTTTTTTTTTTCTTTTCTTTTTTTTTTTTTAAATAGACTAGCTGAGAATGGTCTAGAAAGTGTACTAGAAGCCCCAAAACGACTCATGCGAGCACATATGATGTAATACTGTAGAGGCTTGCAAAGACCAACTCAATCGAGATAGCAAACAGGGGGGGACCCTGGACTGGCCCGGAGAAAGCTCAAGGAAAGACAATTAGCAGGTAAGAACTAATTTCATCTTCCTTTTCGCTTCTCCGGGCCAGTCCAGGGAAAGGTAGGGCAGTACCAAAGCAGTACCTAAGAATGGGAGGGACCCGCTAAACCAGCGATAAGAGCCGATGCTCCCACTTTTGCATCGTCCCTGGCCTGAACATCCAAGCGGTAATGCTTAGTGAAAGAATGTAAGGAAGACCACGTCGCCGCTCTGCAGATATCTACCGGAGGAACAAAGGCAAATTCTGCCCAGGAAGTCGCCAGAGCTCGTGTTGAATGAGCCTTGAGACCCATAGGTGGCTTAACCCCCCGGGCAGAGTAAGCTGCTCCAATAGCCGAGCGCACCCAGCGAGCAATAGTAGCCTTTGATGCCGCTTGGCCCTTACGGGGGCTGGCCCACTGGATAAAAAGTCTGTCCGTCTTCCGAAACGGCTGGGAGATCTTAAGGTACGTCCTCAATACTCGGCTAAGATCTAAATGCTTCAGAGCCCGGTCCAGAGGTGAACCGTCGCGCTGAGAGAATACGGGCAAAGCCACTGATTGGTTAACATGAAAAACAGACAGCACCTTAGGCAAAAACGAGGGCACAGGCCGCAGCAACACTCGCTCGGGCAGAAATTGCAGATAAGGCTCCCGGCAAGACAAGGCCTGCAAATCGGAAATTCGTCTTGCCGAACATAAGGCCACGAGAAAAGCTGTTTTCCAAGAACACTCTCGGATTTGTTGAGCACAGATGGAAGTTAAGGGTGACCGAGAAAAGGCTTCTAACACAATATTCAAATCCCAATAGGTCACCGTGGAGGATGGAGAAGTTTTGCTGCCCGCAAAAAACGCTGCACATCCGGATGGGCCGACAGGCGGCGACGGCGAATTAACCCCCGAAAACAAGACAGCGCAGCGACATGTACTTTAAGGGTATTTAGAGCCAGACCCTTATCCAATCCCTGCTGCAGAAAAAGGAGAAGATGAGGCACAGTAGAAGCCATTGGCGACACCTTGCGCTGAGAACACCAAGTCTCAAATAACCGCCAGACTCGAACATATAACAAAGAGGTCCCAGGCTTCTTAGATTGAAGCAAAGTGGCTACCACGGAATCTGCATAACCCTTGCTTGTCAAGCGAGACCTTTCAAGAGCCAAGCCGTAAGCAAGAAGCGATCCACTCGCGGCATGAGTATCGGACCCTGATGTAATTGGTTGACTCGAAGTGGAAGAGGCCACGGCGGAGCTACAAGGAGGCGAACGAGATCAGCATACCACGGACGACGAGGCCAATCGGGCGCAATGAGAATCACCAGACCGTGGTGTTGCGCAATGCGCTGGATAACTCGACTCAACATCGGCCAAGGCGGGAAGACGTACAGGAGAGAGTCGAGAGGCCATGGCTGAACGAGGGCATCGAGACCTTCTGACATGCGCTCTCTGCGCCTGCTGAAGAAACGGCTGGCTTTGGCATTGTTGAAGGAGGCCATGAGATCCATCACTGGCCGTCCCCAACGCACTGTCAACTGGTGAAATATTGCCGCATTCAATTCCCATTCCCCTGGATCGAGGAGATGGCGGCTGAGATAGTCCGCCTGTACAGTTTCCTTGCCAGTGACGTGCGCCGCCGACAGAGCTATTAGATTGCTTTCCGCCCATTCCATCAATTGCTGACATTCGGAAAGGAGAGAAGGAATCTTTGTTCCGCCCTGACGATTGATATACGCGACTGTTACGGCATTGTCAGAGAAAATCTTGACTGCTGTCCCGTTGAGCAACGATTCAAAATGAAGCAGAGCTAATCGAGCCGCTCGAAGCTCGAGTCTGTTGATCGACCAAGAGCTTTCCTCTGGGGTCCAAGCACCCTGTGCAATGCGAGACTGACAATGAGCTCCCCAGCCCGAGAGACTGGCATCCGTGGTGACTAACACCCACGAGGGATCCCGTAAAGGAACTCCCGCCGTGAGGTGATCTCGAATCAACCACCACTGTAGACTGTGACGCACTTGCTCTGGATAGGGCAGAAGTTGAGAAAGTGGATGAAGTTGCGGTGACCAGCGGGAGAGCAACGTTTGCTGCAAGGGTCGCATGTGAGCCCTGGCCCACGGTACTAGATCCAGTGCCGCCGCCATGGAACCCAACAGTTGTAAATATGTCCACGCCGACGGCGCTGTTAAGCTGAGAAAGGCTTGGACTTGTCGTACGAGTTTCTCCACGCGAATTTCGGGCAAAAAGACTTTCCCCTGTGCGGTGTTGAAAAACGCTCCGAGATAAGTCAGCTGTTGCATCGGTTGTAAGTGACTTTTGGCCTGATTGAGCACCCAACCTAGCTGCTCGAGAAGCTGAACCACCCGAGCTGTCGCCTGGATGGACGCTACTCGCGAGTCGGCTCTGATCAACCAATCGTCGAGATAAGGATGAACTCTGATACCTTCCTTCCGAAGCGCAGCTGCCACTACCACCATCAGCTTGGTGAACGTACACGGAGCCGTAACGAGACCGAAGGGCATCGCCCGAAATTGGAAATGACCCATGGGAAGGGCGAAACGTAAATAACGCTGATGCGAGGGCCTGATGGGAATATGCAGATAGGCTTCCGTGAGATCGATGGAGGAGAGAAACTCTCCCGGCTGTACCACTCGAATTACAGTACGCAGCGTCTCCATGCGAAAGTGAGGCACCCGCAAAGTACGGTTGACACCTTTGAGATCTAAGACGGGTCGAAAAGAATCTTCCTTTTTGGGAACCACAAAATAAATCGAGTATCGACCGCAACCGTATTGGTCTAGAGGGACGGGAACTATCGCCTTCAGCTGCAACAGGCGACGGAGCGTGTCCATAATGGCCTGTTTCTTCCAACCGGGAGCACAGGGAGACACTACAAAGGCGGGTAACAACGGGCAGGCGAAATCTAGTGCGTATCCCTTCTGAATGATCTCTAACACCCATCTGTCGGAAGTAATGTTGGTCCAGGCCGCCAGATAGTCCTGTAGGCGACCTCCCACAGGAACCAGCGGCTGGACCAGCAGACCTTCATTGCGGCTTCTTAACAGAGGGTTGGGAGGCACTAAAGTAGGATCTGCCAAATCCTCTGGCTCCACGAAAGGAATGTCCCCGAAAGTTGGAACGGCCTGTGGAATAGGGCGCAAAGCGCGCCCCACGAAATCTACGAGAGTCTCGGCCGGAACCTCGGAAACTGGGATTCGATCGCGTAGGCTTGGGCTTGTCTTCAGGCAAACGTCCTCCTTTCGAGTTGCCCAAATCCTTAACAATTTTCTCTAACGCCTCACCAAAAAGCAATTTTCCCTGATAAAGCAACTTACTAAGTCGCAACTTGGAGGAGACATCTGCCGACCAGTTGCGTAACCAAAGAAAACGCCTGGCAGCTACCAGCAAGGCCATGGTTTTAGCTGCAATCCGCAGCAAATCATAAAAGGCATCCGCCATATAAGCAGCGGCAGATTCTAATTTTGCCACATCTGGAACTGCAGATGTAGCCTCAGCGGACGCGTCACCCTGTAACCAACGAATGAAAGCCCGAGATACATAAGCCCCACAAACAGCCGATTGTAGCGCCAATGCACTAGAATCAAAAGCCTGTTTAAGCAGAATTTCCAATTTCCTATCTTGCAGATCTTTAAGAGCCGCTGCACCTTCTACAGGGATAGTAGTCTTTTTGGTTACTGCAGAGATAATGGCATCCACCTTCGGCATGCGAAATAAGTCCTTTATGTCCTGAGGAAGGGGGTATAAGCGAGACAAAGCGCGGCTGCCACGCAGCGACGCCTCTGGACACTCCCACTCCGAATCAATCATTTGTTTGATAACTCGGTGCAAGGGAAAACACCTTTGCTCAGTTTTAAAACCCTGCAGTAACGGATCTTCCAAAGGTTCCGTAGAAGCCGTCGGAAGAAGCAGGTGCAGCGCTGCCAAAGAGTGGGAAATGAGAGCAGAGAGTTCCTCTTTACGGAAAACCCTGAAAATGTTAGGATCCTCTCCAGGAGCTATCTTGCCGTCCTCTAAATCCTCAGCTTCTAAATCCAAAGCTGGGTCAGACAGAATCTCAGGATCCCCCTGCCCCACTAGCAGAGATTCCTGAGATAACAAAGGATCCTTAACCATTTCCTGAAAATTAGAAGATCCCTCCCCTGGATCATCGGCAACTGGAATAGGCAGGGAAACTGGTACCGGATTAGAAACAGACGGAAGCCCTGGAGGCTGAGAAGAGCGCAGCAGAAACGCTCTGTGCATTGCTAGAATGAATTCTGGCGAAAAAAATGAAGGCACAACTTCCGGAGGCATAGCAGAGGTGAGAGAGGGCTTATCTGGTGAAATCGCCTCTTTAGAGGATTTTGCCTTTCGTTTATGCGGCTTTTGAGGCTCAGCTAGAGCAGTGCCCGGCGCTGCCAAAATGGCCGCCTTTCCCGCCTTTTCGGCGAGTAAAACTGACTCTGGCAAATTAAGTAAAGGCTTCCCTGCCATGTTAAAAGAACTCCCCAAGTGAACAACGAAGCACAACTAGTCGAAAACAATGACGAAAACGCTGGATAAACGACGCTGAAAAAAAAACGCCACGGAGCCCGCGGTCCCGAGCCGGAGGAAAAAACAACAACACTGAAGAACACTCACCGGATAAGAGAAACTGAGCCGGTACCCCGGTTTCGCTGCTAGCGGGGACACTGGGGAGAGCTAGAGCTGTGAAGACAGAGGAGAAAACTGGGGCCCCCAGTATCACTCTGGTACTCGAGACGGAGACAGTGTAAGAGGCAGGCTCTACCTCACACTGTGTAGAAAAGTCACTCAACGTCTCTGCACGCTCTTAAAGGCATAGTGCCTCTCAATATTAAATAACATAAGGACTATAGAAGGATCAGCTCTGCTAGAGTCAATAAATAAATTCTCAAAAACAAAAAAATAAATACAAGCTACCGGTAGGAGTAATGTTGAGGGAGAAGAGAGAATCGATCCTCTATAGTTGCTGAGGACTGAAAGACTGCCAGATTACCCAGAGGGGGAGTGGCTTCACATCACAGAAAAAGCTTGGAGCCTTCAGTCCTCAGTTGCTATAGGGGATTGACAACCCTACCTTTCCCTGGACTGGCCCCGAGAAGCGATAAGGAAGAGATATATTATCCAACAGGGAGGAAACAAAATAAAGTACCTCTGAGTTATAGTCCTCCAGTCAATCACTGGGATCAGATTAGAACAAACTCCCAAATATCAGCACAACAAAGAAAGTTCAGGCTTCCAGCTGAATTGTTTTTTTACTGTAGTACTGGATTGAAGAAAGGATCTGTATAGTCTTGGAGCTCAAATATATTACCATCTCAGGAAGTGATTAAAGATATTTATTTGGTTAGAAGAACATATTTACTTGTGGGAAATGTCGGGGATAGCTGTATCTGAGATACTGTAAGAAGTGTTGAATTTTGTTATCTTTGTAATATGTATGTTTGATTGTAACCCCGCTAGGCTTATTATAAGGAGAGTCTAAATATCCAAGGAAATAAATAAATAAAAATAAATCTCTGGACAATTCTGCAAAGGGATCCAGTTTTGCCCAGGACTAGAATTAGACCCTGTTTTTATACTGCTTTTTCTTCAGACATACTGTTTGCTGTTCTTGAGAGTAATTTTTTCAAGATGGTGCATAGGAAAGTTCAGAGTCTGTTTAAAAGGTACACATTTAGAGTCCAGTCCACAACTCACCTGTGAGTGCATCCTCAGCTCTGGAAAAAGTCTGAATTCAATCCTAAGATTTAAAGGCATGTTTACTAAAGGTTAATATATGCTAAGTGCCTCCGTGGCTCTTTTATTAGGCATGTTTTACATAAGTGATAGCGCCTATTATTGAGGTTCCATTCCTGTGCTTATTCGTTTTGTCTGTCTATACACATACGTAGGGTTTGTTGTGCTTGCACAAAGAACCCTATGGTTTCAGATTAAGATTTTTTATTTATTTAAAATGATTTATATACTGCTTTGTCCTGAAATCAAAGCAGTTTACACTTCAAACAATCAATGATCAGTGTCAGTAGGGGTAGGCATGCAGTGTTAACACGTGTGGGTATTTGTGTGAGTGACGGGGATGATTTCATAGTGTGCTATTTACAGGACGAGCTATGTACAAGGGGTTATATACAGGAAGGGTAACATCATGTTTTAACAACTTGAACAGACTTGTAACTTCATACTCATTTTACGAGGAACATTCAATTGTAAATTGAAACATTGCATTTCAAAGTCTTAAACTGTCTTGTAATTTCCTTCAATACGATTGGGATTGGTGGTCTTCATTATAATGTTCAATGAATAAGGTGGTCTTGAGTAATTTGCAGAGGTCTTTTAAACCAGTTGTGGATCGTAGATTTTCCAGAAGTGCATTCCAAACAGTAGGGGCAGCAAGGGAGAAAGCCCGCATGGATGTGGATTTATTGGTTTTTGTGAATAAACTAGGAGTTGGTATTGTGTTTTTAGTGCTGTTCCTGTCCGGTCTTTTTATTGTTTTGGTTCCGATGAGCTCTTGAAGTATTCCTGCTGATATGTTGTTTTTGATCTTGAAGATTGTGAGCGCTGATTTATATTTTGCTCGTGAGGAGATTGGTAGCCAATACAGATCTTGTAGTATAGGAGTTATATGGTCTTGTAGTGAAGGGCCAGCAATAATGCGGGCAGCAGTGTTTTGGACTATTTGAAGGGGTTGAGTGGATTGTTTCGGTAGGCCTTGGAAGAGGAGATTACAATAGTCTAGCACAGGTGTGATGATTGCCTGGCATACCATACGAAAGTGCTCTTTGCTGAGCAGAGGTTTTAGTCTTCGGAGCATTGCTAGTTTGAAGAATGCTGTTTTGGATGTTTTGTTAATGTGTGCCTGAAGAGTAAATTGTTTGTCTAGTATCACTCCAAGATACCGAACTTCATCTTTTACATTGATTGGTGTATTTGATATGTTGATGGAGTAGGAGGAGTGAATGTGGAATCCCTTGTGATGACGATTGCTTCAGATTTTTTTATGTTGATTTTTAAATTGTTGTTTGTAAGCCATGTCGTTATTTCGTGAATGCAGGTTGATATATCTGTATAGTCTGGGGCATCCAGGTGGATTGGAGTATATGTCATGATATCGTCGGCATATTGAATCTTGTATTTATTAAATATTTTGCAAATAGGTTGGATATAGATGTTGAAGAGGAGTGCGGATTGTGAGGAGCCTTGGGGAACTCTTTGTGTTGTGTGGAAGGGTGCTGAGGTGAGGTTATCGGATGTTACTTTTTGTTGTCTGTCATCAAGGTATGACTGAAACCATTTTATGGTGGTGTCTTGGAGGCCAATTTCCATTAGGCGCTTCAGAAGGATGTGATGTGAAACTGTATCGAATGCGGATGATATGTCGATAAAGATAAGTAGGAAGCCTTTCTTTATCTTGACTATTCCTTTTAGTATGTTATCAAATAGATGAATGAAAAGTGTCTCAACCCCGTGGTTTGGATGGAATCCATGCTGTTGAGGGTCCAGTGGGGCGTGTTGATCAATATGTTCTTGAAGCTGTCTCTGAATGATTTTTTCGGATATTTTTGCTAGAAATGGAAGGCTTGATATTGGGCAGTAGTTTGCTGGGTCAGTGTTGCTCATTAATGTAGTTTTACGAATAGGGCGTATAGTAGATTGTTTGAGTGCTTTGGGCATGTAGCCCTGTTTGAGAGAGGTGCTTACTATTTTTTGTATGTATGTGCTTAGATCTTCTTTAGTGGATTTAATCCACGTCACCGGGCAGGGGTCCAATGGAGAAGTGGTGGTGTTTAGAGCGGTGATGGTTTGAGTTATTTGTTTTGATGATGGAATGCTGAAGTTCTTCCATTGATTGGTGATATTACAGTTATCATCAGTAGTTGGTGTACCCATAGGAGGGATGCTGTTAATTGGTGTGTTGTGATTGGGACTATTCTTAGCTATTAGAAAATCAGCAAAGGTTTGAGGATGGATCTTGCTTTCATCCTTCGTGGTTGGGTCATTTGTAAGGTTGCGTACAATGTTGAAGAGCTCTTTAGGTTTGTTACAGGCTTTTAAAACAAGGTTTGTATGGTATTCTTGTTTATGTTTGTTAATTAGATTATTATATTCTTTTTGCATCTCCTGATATTGTCTCAATGTAGTTTCTGATTTGTTACGTCTCCAGCGGTGTTCCAGTTGTCGTAATTTTCTTTTGGATTTTCTTATTGTGTTTGAATACCACGGTGTCAAACTAGGTCTGTTTTTATTGTAATGTGGGCTCTTTTAAGGTGGGAGTTGAGATGCTGCCAGGATAGTGTTATTCCATGTGTTGATAGCTTCGTCTAGGTCCTTGAAGTCTTGGGGAAGGGACTGAAGGATGTCTTTGAGGAACTGTTCTTTGTTAAAAGCTTTGAAGCATCTGGTTGGCTGTTCAGTTCTCCGAGATGAATGGTGGTTATTTTAATGGAGCTCGAATCGTATAGCATGGTGATCTGACCATGGTATTGGTGTGGTTTTAGGTGGTTTTAAGAGACCGTAATCCAGAGTGTTCTTTGGCACAAATATGCAATCTGGTGTAGAGCCAGAGCGATGTGAGGGACCAGAGAGGATCTGCTTCAGGTGAATGGATTCCATTGCTTTGTGAAAAGTTGTTTCAAGTGTTGTAGATGAGGATGTGAAATTCAGGTCTCCTAGAACAATGAGAGTCTTGTGTGGGTGGTTCGCTGCATATATCATGTCTAGGATGTTGGACATGTCATCATTTGAGATCTTGGGGGTTGGTCGGTAGATAAGGCAGATGGATAGGTACTTGTTTTCTGTGTTGATGAAGTCACAGTATTCAGAGGTTTTTGTGGTGGACGTTTTGAGTTTTAGGTCTGAACTGGCGAGAATTAAAACACCTCCTCCTCGTTTGTGGGTTCTGGGGCAGTTGTATGCTGTGAATGTAGGTGGTGTTATTTGATTATCACCTGATCTGAGTTCTGGAGCCATGATTCTGTAATGCATAGGATATCGATGTTGTTTTCATAGATGTGATCAATAATAGTGTTTGTTTTGTTACATATTGATCTCACGTTGATCAGTCCTATGGTTATGAGGGTAGAATATGATGGGTGTGTTTGATGTGTAGGAATATTTGAGGATGGTTCTGTTTGTATGTGTTTGGAAGGTTTCTTACATGGATGTTTGTAGGGGGCAGATATGTAGATGGGTTGGTAGACGGTAGGAAGATATGATACATATATAGAGGAGGGTTGAATGGTTGTAAAGTAGGTAGCGTAGTAATAAGCATTTGTAGGGTGGGTGCATATTATAAGAATTAGTAAGAAAGCATACATCTGTTGGAGGAATGTCTGTTTGTACCTTTGTTGTTTGCCTTGAGGTTTGTAGGTCTTGTCTGCAGGAGGAGTATTATGGGGTTTATGTTCCATGTTGGTATCTGTTATTTTGATTGAGCTACTCACCGCTCCCGGCATTTTCCCGGGCCATCCGCTGCTCTGATTGGTCCTTGGGGGGAGGCCAGTTTTGTGCTCGAGGAGATCAATGCTGTCCTTTGGTTTGTTTTGTTGCACTGAGTAGCGCACCACTCCGTACCATGTGCCTATTAATGGGGCAGGCTCTGGGGATGGGGTGCGTGGCGGAGGTATACTTCGCGTCTCTCGGAGCTTTGATACTCTCCAGGTATATTCTGTGCTGTGTGAGGCACCTAATTTCCACGCCTAAGGGCCACACCAAAGGGCCCTCTGGCGAGGCCCTCAGGCAGGAAACAGTGAAGACTGCTGCAATCTGCCTATGGAGACCCCATCTCTAGGAGAAGAGGAAGAAAGAATGGTGCACAATGAAAAGAGGTTGGGGAGGGAGATGCAGAGAAGGCAGGAGAAATTTAAAGGGGAAGTGGACTTGGGAAGGGAAGAATGGAGGGCAGGTGACAAGAGTACAGTGGGGAAGGTACCTGATGTTAGGCTGCTGATGTTTTCTCTGATCCTGCAAAATCAAGGCGGAGTCACCCAGATGCATCAGTTTCCTGATGGAAAGGTCTTGCAGAAGAAGAAACCAAGGCTGCCGGGGCCAAGAAGGTGCTATGAAAATCATGGTGCTGTTGTTTTGGAGTTTCAGAAGAACTTTCACTATGAGAAAAATAGGCAGATAAGCAAACAGAAGGCCATCTCCCCAGTGAAGGAGGAATGCATCTGAGATTAGTTTACTGTGGGACTCTACTATGGAGTAGAATCGAGGGATCTGTCTGTTCTGGGAAGTGGCAAAGAGATCTATCATGGGCACCCCCCACTTTCAAAAACTTCTTAATGCTACCTTCCTATCCAGAATCCATTTGGAGTGGAAGAGTAACCTAGTGGTTAGGGTAGCAGCCTGGAACCAGAAAGATCAGGGTTCAAATCCCACTGACACTCCTTATAGCCTTGGGTAAGTCACTTAATCCTCCATTGCCTCAAGTACAAACTTAGATTGCAAGCCTTCGCAGGACAGGGAAAATAACCACTGTACATGAATGTAATTCACATTGAACATCTACTGGAAAGGTGTGAGCTAAAGCGTAGTTACTCACCTGTAACAGGTGTTCTCCAAGGACAGCAGAAATCAGTCCTCACATATAGGTGATGTTGGCACCGACAGAGCTCGCGCGGACCATTTCCCCAGCTTTCAAAGAAAATCTTTGGGAACGCTACCACCCATGCGTGGTCCCTTTCGCACCCAAGGGTGCCAACTTGCTCAGTCAGATGACATAGCTTAGGCAAAAGACAAAAAGGTAAAGGAGGCAACTCCAAGGGGAGGAGAGAGGGTTATGAGGATTGATTCCTGCTGTCCTTCATGAACACCTTCTCCACTTCAGGGCATAGGTTTTCCTGGTGGATTGCTTTCTAGAGGCCAAGACCACCTCTTCCACTTCCTGAGGCAGGCCCCAGGGAGCCAACACTACCCTTGCAGCCTCCAGGCCATCAAATTGAGAGATTTGAGATTGGGGTGCAGAAGGGAACCCTGATCCTGAGAGAGAAGATCGGGTTGCAACCCCAGAGGTAGTGGGGTTTCCACTGCTAGTTGAAGCAGAAGTGGGAACCAGGCTTGCCTCGGCCACCTGGGGGCTACCAGAAGTACCGAGGCCTTGTCCCTTAGAATCTTGAACAAGGTTCGGGCCACCAGAGGCGTGGGAGGAAACGCATACAGGAGGCCCTGGGACCAAGAAATCAGGAAGGCATCCGCTGCTAACCTCAGGGGATGCGGTTGCCTGGAACAGAACCTGGGTAGCTGCCGGTTCAGGGGACTGGCAAAGAGATCTATGGATGGAAGTCCCCATTTCAGGAAAATTTTTTGAACCACTAATGGGTGCAGTTGCCACTCGTGGGGCTGCAGAACCCTGCTCAACCTGCCTGCCAGGAAGTTCTCCTGGCCAGGGAGATAAACAGCCTTGAGAAACAGGCTGTGCCTGAGCGCAAAAGAGCAAAGGGCCTGTGCCTCCTGACACAGGAGCCTGGACCCAGTGCCTCCCTGTTTGTTCACATTGAACATGGCCACTTGATTGTCCGTCTGTACCAGAACAGACTGGTGAGCCAAGGTGTGAGAGAAGGTTTTGAGGGCTAAGCGAATAGCCCGGAGTTCCAGTAGGTTGATCTGTTGCGTGGCCTCCCATGGAGACCACAGGCCCTGGGTGCACCTGTCCAAACAATGTGCACCCCAGCCCTGCAAGGAGGCATCAGTCGTCAACACCACTGTGGAAACAGGCACCTGAAAAGGCACCCCCTGTAGTAAGTTGGGGGGGTGTATCCACCACTGTAGGGAGTTCAGGAATGGTTTGGACACCCGTACTTTGTCTGTGAGGCTTCCTGTGGCTTGCTTCCACTGAGTTCTGAGGCACCACTGTGCAGGTCTCATGTGGAGGCGGGCATTGGGGGTCACATGCACTGTCGATGCCATGTGGCCTAGGAGCTTTAGACAGAGTCTGGCAGAAACCCGTGGCATGCTTAGAAACTGGTTTGCCAAGTCTATGAGCCTTTGTGCCCTGTCTTCTGGCAAGTAAGTCTTTGCTTGCAGGGAGTCCAGCCACGCCTCTATGAACTCCAGGTTCTGGGAGGGGAGCAAAGTGGACTTTGCGAAGTTTATGACAAAGCCTAGGTGTTGAAGGAGGGAGACAGTTCGGAAGGTGGCTTGCCTGGCCTCCTGGTAAGTCTGACCCCTGATGAGCCAGTCGTCCAGGAAGGGGAAGACAAAAACACCTTGATTCCTCAAGTAGGCCGCCACCACTGCCAGGCACTTTGTAAAGACCCTTGGGGCCGAGGATAGGCCAAAGGGCAGTACTCTGTACTGGTAACGGTTTCCTCCCACAATGAACCTGAGGTACTTTCTGTGGTCTGGATGAATGAGGATGTGAGTGTACGCATTCTTTAGATCTAAGGAGCATAGCCAATCTCCCTGCTGGAGGTAGGGCAGAAGTGTTCCAAGAGTAAGCATCTTGAACTTTTCTTTCTCCAAGAACTTGTTGAGATCCCTGAGGTCAAGAATAGGCCTGAGGCCACCAGTTCTCTTTGGTACGAGGAAGTACCTGGAGTAGAAACCGTGACCTTGCAGGCGGGGAGGTACAGGCTCCACCACCTTGTCTAGAAGCAGACCTTGAAGTTCTTGAAGGAGGAGGTCTGTGTGCAGAGGAGGTCTTGGAGGCTCTCCTGGGAAGTAGGGAGGAGGCAACTGCTGGAAATGGAGCATATAGCCCTTATGGACTATGCTCAATACCCAAGCATCTCCTGTAATGGGTGGCCACTTGTGGGAAAACAGGACTAGACGACCTCCTGTGCAGGGATCGGGCAGCAGAGGTGGAAAGGCTATGCTGTGGGAGTCAAAAACCCCCTCCCTGCTGAGTGGGAGCAGGAGCCGGAGGCTTGGGGGTCTTCTGCCTACGGGGCCCATGTCCCTGCCCCTTGGCCTGCTGACCCTGCTGGGGAGCTGAAGAGGCCTGGTACTGAGGGAAAGGTTTGTAGGCAGCTGCCTTCCTCGGATAAAAGGACTTCTTACCCGAGCCCTTCTTCTTATGAGAAGGGGCAGAAGTTTTTCTGGACAGCCTTGTCCTAGTCAGGTGCTCGGTTTCGAGCTCAGCAGCCTTCTCAGCCATGGGCTTGCCAAAACGTTTTTCACCTCGGCAAGGGACATCGACCAACTTGTCCTGCACCCAGGGCTCGAGGTCCGATGACTGCAGCCATGCCTGGCGTCGGGCCCCGATGCCGGCTGCCGCTACATGGGCTGAAGCCTTGAAGCCATCGTAGGCCGCTCGGGACATGAACTTTGAGCATTCCCGGATTCCCGAGGACAAGGTCTTGAACCTCTGAAAAGGTTCCCCGGAGAGGCCAGCAGAGAACCCGGCAATTTCCTTCGCCAGGTCTCGTAAGTACATGCCCATGTACAGCTGGTAGGACTGGACACGGCAAGCAAGCATCGAGCCCTGGAAGCACTTTCTACCGAGCGCATCCAGGTTCCGGGCCTCCCTGCCGGGAGGCACTGCAGAGTGCATCTTCTGGCTCTTCAAACGATGCATGGCCGATTCCACCACCATGGAATGGTGCGGCAGCTGCGCCTTCTGGAATCCAGGGCTCTTACGGAGTCGATAGATGGAATCGACCCGCTTGCTCAAAACCGGCGCCGAGGCCGGTGCCTCCCACATTCGGAAGAGGAGCCGTTCCAGCATCAGAGGAACAGGCACAGTAAAGGCCTCCTTCGGAGGAGAGTCATACTGGAGGGCCTCGAGCTCTTCGGCTCGAGGCTCCTCCTCGGGGTCCACGGGAATCGCCAAAGCCTTGGCCATGTCCCTGATGAACTCCGAGAACCTGGTGTCCTCCAGTGGGGTCCTACTCCGGGGCTCAGACTGCGGTGAGTCCAAAGGGACACACCGAGTCCGAAAAGTATCGGGGGACTCCTCGTCCTCCGTCTCCCACGTGGATTCATCTGAAGAGGAGTCGGGGGCTCCAACCGCGCGGGTCTTGGTGGCACCTGCCCCGACGCCGAAGGCACCGGCGTCGACACCCTCGGTCCCGAGCGGGAGGTCGAGGGTGACCGTGACCGAGGACGACTTCGAACCCTCATGGTCTCGAGTATCGGCTCGGTCTCTGGGGTCGACTTAGACGTCGATGTTCCGGTGGTCGGGGCAGATGTACCAGCGAGGCTGGCCATCAGCACCCGCTGCTGATCCATGAAGGCAGACAATCTGCACTCCAAGGCTGTCAGCCTGAGTCCAAGCTCAGGAGACTCAGCAGCTACTGACTCGGGCCCCGGCGGCGCTGGGCCCGACGTCAGCTCCCTAGGAGGAGAGTCCTCGAGGACAACAGGACTTATGTGCCCGGCGGACTCCGGCTCCACGCGAGGTATCTTGGACGGCTTCTCCTGCTCCAAGGGCCCGGGGCGGCGGTTGGGGGTCTGAGACCTGGCACCCGAGGAACCAGGGACCTCCTCTGATGCCGCCCTCACGAGTCGCTTCTTCCTCTTACGTTCCCGATCGGGGGACCCCCTGTCCGAGGAACCCCGGCGATGCCCTGGGTCAGACTCCCGAGATGTCAAGGCCTCAGACGAGGTCCGAGCCCGGCCGGAGGCAAAGTCAGAGTCAGAAAAAATCTGTTCTTTCTGATGCTGGTGGCTTCAGAGTGCCTTGGTGGACATTTTGCCAAACGGGACACAGACCTTAGGATCATGATCCGGTCTGAGACATCGAAGGCAGCAGTCGTGTGTGTCGGTGAGATACATCAGTTTCTTACACCGATCACACTTTTTGAAACCACTGGAAGCCATCGGGGAAAAAAGAACCCCCGCGAGGTCAAAGGACTGGCCTTCCAGGGAAAAGACCAAAAAGGGCGAGAGCGCCAGCCACGAAGGGCAAAAACTGAAAAATAGAAGACGGGCTCGATACCGGTGTACTGAACCCGGTGGGAAGGGGAACCGGCATCGAACCGGAGAACAACGACGAAGAAATCGCAAGAAAAAAGTCAACTTTTCCGGGTGACACGGACAGACGTCCGTTGGGCTCCATGGAAAAAGAAAGACTGAGCAAGATGGCACCTTCTTAGAAAGCTGGGGAAATGCTCTGCACGGGGGCTCCATCGACGTCGATGTCACCCATATGTGAGGACTGACTTCCTGCTTGGTCCTGGAGAACTACGCTTTCTCCAGGAACAAGCAGGAAGTCAGTCCTCACATATGGGACTCCCTAGCTCCAGGTTGCAGGGCCCGAACCATGATAGCAGCAGCGGCAACCTAAGGGAGGTCATGATTTGCAGAAGGTGAGTCCCTACCAAGAGACTCTCAGACCCAAGGTCCAGCTTCACCATAACTCCGGTAGCCTGAGCACTGAAGGGTTGGAAGGCAGGAGTCGCCTATACACCGAGAATGCTTCTGATCACTGCCTGGCCAAAGGCACTGTCCCTGCGGGACTCATTCTCAAGGCAGTAGTGTGATGCGAACGTATGGACTGAAGACCACATGATGGCCTTACAGATTTCTTGTGTAAGTTGGCCACCGATACGGCCATAGCCCTCACATGATGAGCAGTGATCCGGCGCTCCAGAGAGGCCAGCTCACTTGTAGGCGAGAGCAATGCAGTCTGCCACCCAGGTGGACAGCGTTAGCTTAGTCACAGGTAGCCCCAGTCTGCTGGAGCTTTTTGATGGCCTTGGTCCTCTGTAAATAAAAGGACAGGACCCTCTTGCAGTTCAGGGTATGCAAGACGATCTCCTCCCTGCCGGAATACAGCCGTGAGAAGAAGGTGGGGAGAACTACCTCCTGATTGAGGTGAAAAGCAGACACCACCTTTGGGAGGAATTTGGAGTGCATGTGAAGCACGACCCTGTTCATATAGAACCTGGTGTAGGGCAGGTCCACCATCAGGGCCTGCAGCTCACTTACTCTGTGAATGGAAATCAATACCAACAAGAAGGTCACCTTCTAGGAGAGGTGTCTTAAGTGGCAGGTGGCCAAAGGTTCGAACGGTGGACTAGTGAGCTTGGAGAGCACCACATTGAGGTTCCATTCCGCTGCTAGAGGGCAGAGAGGGGGCTTGGAGAGCAGGAAACCCCTGATGAATCTGGAGACCAGAGGCTGGCCTGAGAGGTGCTTACCCTCTATAGGGTGACGGTTAGCCGCTATGGCACTGAGATGCACCCTCACCGGGTTAGATTACAAGCCCGAGTGTGAGAGGTGAAGCAAGTACTGCAGCAGGAGCTTTACCTGACAGGAGAATGGGTTCTCATTCCTTTCTGCACACCAGACAGAGAATCACCTCCACTTGAAGACATAAGCCTTTCTGGTGGATGGCTTCTGGGAGGCCAGGAAGATTTCCTTGACCTCACCTGGGAGGATGAAAGAGGCCAGTGCTACTCTTTCAGCAGCCATGCTGTCAGCATTAGAGACCCCAGGTTGGGGTGTAGCAGAGAGCACCTCTCCTGGGACAGGAGGTCCTGGTCCCGACCCAATGGTACTGGGGTTGCCACCGACAGGGAGAACAGCAGGGGGAACCAGGGCTACCTGGGCCACTTGGGCACAATCAGGATTATTGAGGCGTGCTTGCTCTGGATCTTGAAAAGGCACTTGGCTATCAGAGGTGTCAGTGGGAATGCATAAAGCAGGCCCTGTGACCAGATCAGGAAGGCGTCTGCCGCAACCCTCCTGCAATGTGGCTGAGGAGAGCAGAATTTGGGGAGCTATGAGTTATCCAGGGAGGCAAACAGGTCCAGCCAGGCCCCAAAGGTGGAAAAGCCTCAGAGTCACTTTTGGGTCCAGGCGCCACTCGTGAGGCCGAAGGACCTGTCTGAGGTTGTCCACCAGGCAGTTGTCCTGACCAGGTAAGTACACTGCCCTCAGAAGGATATGGATGCGCACTGCAAAGGAGTGGAGAACTACTGCCTCCTGACAGAGGGAGTAGGAGCCCATATCCCTCTGCTTGTTCACATAGAACATGGCAACCTGATTGGCTCTATGAGGACTGGGAGGTTGCTCAGGAGGTGGTGGAAGGCCTGAAGAGCCAGGAAGATGGCCCTGAGCTTGAGGAAATTGATTTGCAGGAGGGATTCCTCTGGGGACCAGGTGCCTTGGGTGCACTGGCCGTCGCAATATGTGCCCCAGCCTACAAGGGAGGTGTCTGTCGTCAGGACCCTGTGAAGGGTTGGTGCCTGGAAGGGCATCCCTGCCCTGAGGTGATGTAAGAACTGCCACCAGGGTGAGGGAGGCCGCCAGCTGGTGGGTGACCTTCACTCTGTCCCTCAGCCTGCCCACTGCCTGCGTCCATGGGAATGGAGGCACCACTGGGCTGCCCACATTTGCAGGTGGGCCAGAGGCGTAATGTGAACTGTCGAGGCCATATGGCCCAGCAGGCAAAGGAGTAGGCAAGCTGGCACTGAACTGGAACTCTGCACGTCCCTTGCCAGCTGCATCAGGCGGTGGGCTCTCTCCAGGGGGAAGGCGACCCTGACCCATAGAGTGTCCAGCTGGGCACCTATAAATTCCAAGTCTTGGGCCAGGGCGAGACTGGACTTGGGGTAGCTGATGTTGAACCCCAACTGCTGCAGGGTATAGATAGTGAGCCTTGTGGCCTGCCTGGCCTAGAGAGGTGTGCTGCCTCTGATGAGCCAGTCGTCCAGGTAAGGGAAGACATGGGCTCCTTGGAGGCGCACATGGACAGTTACGATCACCAGGCATATTGTAAAGACCCTTGAAGATGAGGCGAGGCCAAATGGCAGCACCATGTACTGGTAGTACTGCCCCCCCACCACGAATCTCAGGTAATGCCTGTGGGAGGGGTGGATCAGGATGTGGGTGTAAGCATTCTTGAGATCCAAGGAGCAGAGCCAGTCTCCCTGGAGAAGTTAGGGCAGTAGTGTCCCAAGGGAGAGCATCTTCACCTTCTCCCTCACCAGGAACTTGTTCAAGCTGTGCTGGTCCAGGATGGGCTGAAAACTCCCTGTTCTTTTTGGAACAAGGAAATACCTCGAGTAGAACCCCTTTCCCCAGAGGTGATGGGGTACTGGTTTCACTGCCCTGTTCCTGAGCAAGCCTGCACTTTCTGTGGCAAGGCCTGGTGGAGGAGATGCTGTGGTGACTCTCCTAGGAAGAAGTCTAGAGGGTTCTGCACAGATGGAGGAAATACCCCTCCTCCACCACCCGCAGAACCCACTGTCCTGTGGTGATGCTGGCCCATCTGTGCGCGAAAGAGGCTAGTCGACCCCCTGTGGGCTGAGGTGTGCCTCTTGGGGGAGGGGGGCCCAGCCCAAGGAGTCAAAAGCTTACCCCCGGTTGGGTGGGAGCTGGTGTCTGGGAGCCTTGAGCTTCCTAGGCCCGTGCCCCTGGCCTTTTGGCTGTGAGGACTGGTGAGGATGCCCCGAGTAAGGCTGGTAGTGGCCAGGCTGGGAGTAGCCCTTTTTCCCGAGGATTTTTTTCCTTGGGAGAGCCGAGGTCTTTTTGGACAGCCTCTGCCGGATCACTACCTTGGCCTCAATCTCCACAGCCTTATCAGACATCAGTTTCCCGAATAGGTTCTCATCATTGCATGGAACATCCAGGAGCTTTTCCTGTACCCACTGCTCCAGGTCCGAGATCTGCAGCCATGCTTGGCAGCAGGCACTGATGCCAGCGGCTGCAACCCTGGACACAGACTCAAACCTGTTGTAGTCGGCCCGGGAGAGGAATTTGGAATAGTCCCGGATGCCTACTGCTAGGGACTAGAACCTTTGCAGAGGTTCCCCGGCAAGGCCCGTTGAGAACTCCAAGGGTTCCTGTATCAGGCACTTAACGTACATTCCAATGTACAATTCGTATGCCTGTATTCGGCACCCGAGCATGGCATCGAGGGCCTAGACTTTCCTGCCAGGGGGAAATGAAGAGTAGGTCTTCTGATTCTTCAGTTTTTGCATGGAGGACTCAACCACCATCGAGTTGTGGGGGAGGTGTGGCTTATGGAACCTGGGGCCCTTCCGGACACGATAGATGGCGTCCAGGCACTGACTGACCTCCGGCACCGAGACCGGGTACTCCCACATCCAGAGGAGCAACCTCTCGAGTATGGGTGGAACCGGCACAGTGAGAATCTCCTTGGGAGGGGACTCATATTGTAGGAACTCGAGCTCCTCTGTGCGCGGTTCCTCCTCCAACTCCCTCTGGATCGAAAGAGCCCGGGCCATGTCACGAACGAAGTCATGAAAGACCATTTCCTCAGGTGGGGAGTGGCACCAAGGCTCCAGGAGAAACAGCTCGGAGGGAACGACCCTGTGTTGGGAGGTCTTCAGAGAGGCCTCGTCCTCCGAGTCAGAGCCCGAGGGTGTCGAGGAGTCAGTCCTGGGGGAGGCTCTGAGGAACCGGGCCCCCTCCCCCGGAGGACCTGGGGTCAGACTCCCAGAAATTCGCCGGAGAGGACTGGAACCCTGAGTAGCATGATCGAGACCTCGACCAATGCCGAGGACTTACCTGAGGCCAGTTGCACTTGGTGCCAGTTTGATGACTGGAGGCTCCCCCGAGACTGGGGGCCCGGTGTCAGGGCCAATGATGCGAGGGGGCCCGACATCAATGCCTGCTGCAAAGCCAAGATGGGGGAGAGGCTCTGCTCCATGGCCACCATGCGGGACTCAAGGTCCAATGGCTGTGTAGCACTTGGCATGGACACAGAGGCCCTCGGGTCCGACGCTGGCACTCTGCAGAGTGCATCCTCGAGGAGGACTATAGGTTCACGGACCCTGGCATGGTCTCCATCAGCCGAGGGCTCTTGTCTCAAGACTTTCTGAGGGCGCTGCTCAGAGTCTCCCGAGTCTTGTCGAGGGACTTTGCCAGGTTTGATTGGAGGCACCTCCTTCGGGACCTTCTTCTTCTTTTTTGGAGGGTCCAGAGCTGCACCGGAGGAGCTGCCGCAGTAGGACTCTGAGGACACTAAGACCTCTTGCCAAGGGCTGGCTTCAGGGCAGAGTCAGGCCTTGGGAAAAGCTTCCCCTGCATCTCAGACCATCTCCTATTGGTTTTAGGGGGCATGGCCTGGCACTGGTCGCAGGAGGAACTGTTGTGGTCCAGGCCCAGGCAGCGGATGCAGAAGTTGTGAGTATCAGTGATTGAGATAGTCTGACTGCAGCGGTTGCATTTTTTGAACCCACCGGGAGTCATGGTGGGAACCCACCGAGCTGGGGTCAAAGACCCCTGGACAAAAAAAGGCGCAAAGGCCAGTTGAGGTGGAACCTCAAGGAAACACTGGAAAAAATGGAGCCGAGACCGGCACTGATGGTGCCATCTCGAAGCAAGAAGGGAACTGGTATGCAAAACGGACAAAAAGAAGGAATTAAAGAACTTTTTCAAGGACAGTAGAGGACCACATCCATTCGGCTCTGCAGAAAAAAGGAGACTGAGCAAGATGGCACCCCTGGGCAGGGAAGGGGACCACGCATGCATGGTAGCATTCCTAAAGGCTTTCTTTGAAAGCTGTGGAAATGCTCCGTCGGTGCCGACATCACCCATATGTGAGGACTGACTTCCTGCTTGTTCCTGGAGAAATATTAATACTAATAATAAGCTGAAGGACTCAACTCAGCCCGTTCGAAAGAATGTCGTTTTCCCCTCATTAGGTAAGAGATGACAAAGTTCCTCAGTCTGATGGACTTCCATTAAGAAGATATGAGCCTGTTCTTCCTTTTTTGTTGATGCAGCACATGGCAACTTGATTGTCTCTTTGAATCATCACATAGAAAATAGTATAGTCCCTTTTTTTCCTTTAGAGATCCTTCTTTGTTTGTCTCATGCTTTGCCCTGTGTGCAGAACTCATTGTAATGGACTACCCAGCCCAACTTGGATGCATTTGTCATTAGAGGTTTTTGGTAAGGAAGCTACAGAAAAGGAGAGCCCTTGGCCAAATTGGAGGGAATCATATACCAGAAGAGAGACTCCCAAAGGGACTTTGTGACAGAGATGATGTTGTTGAGCCTATGAATGGAGTGAACTGCATCCACAGTGTGCTCAGGGTCCACTGAGACAGTCTAAAATGGAGATGTTCCAAGGGAGTGATATGGATTATGAAAGCCATGTGGCTCAACATTGTCAGCATGGTTCTTGATGACACCTACTGACTCTCTTGTACCTTCCTTACTATCTAGCACCAAGGGGGTGAGCCTGTCTTAGGGAAGGAAGGCTTTCGCTAGAATCATATCTAGCAGGACTCTATTTGGCAGGATGGCGTAAACTGGATGGGATAATTGATGATGAACCCTAGTACGTCCATCACCTGGATAGTGATAAGTATGGATTCTGGAATTCCTTCCTGAGTGGCGCTCTTGATTAGCCAATCATCCTAGTAGGGAAACACATGAACCTCCGGTCTGTGTAGATGCACTATGACTACGGCTAGGTATTTGGTGAAAACCCAAGGAGCAAATGCAAGGCCAAAAGTTAGAATGTGATACTGGAAATGGTACTTCCCTACAATGAATTTGAGATACTTCCTGTGACTGAGATGTATATGGATGTGGGTATAGGCATCCTTTAGGTCTACAGAACATAGCTAATCTCCCTTTTGGAGAAAAGGAAGCAGGGTGCTGAAGGAAAGCATTCTGAACAAAGTACATGCTCATAGCTCTCAGATCTAGGATTGTACGATATCCCCTTGTTTTCTTTTGTACCAGTAAGTACCTGGAGTAAAATGCCTTTCCTTCTTGCTCCACTGGCCCAAGCTCGATGGCATTTGCCATATAAAGGGTGAAGATTTCCTGTAGAAGTAGCTCCTAGTGGGGGAGTGGCTAACCTCCAAGATGGCGACAGAGTAGTTCTGAGGCGGAATGCCTAAACAGAAGGGCAAGCAGAGGGCTCCTCCCCGTGGAGCCTTCTCCGGCGAAACCCTCTCCTTTTGCGGAAACTGGACCAATGGATCGCTTCATCCAACTATCCAAGCAACAGGTTGGGGAGATACGAGCGGCATTTGGAGTACCGATTGAGGGAGATGCGGTATCTCCTGCCTTGGACGTTACTCTCTCCACGGATGGACGTTTCCCGCCCTCGCCCCCGAACATACCGTCACTTCCTCTCTCTGGCGCGGCCGAGAGTCCCTCCGAAGCGGTGGGTGCTGTGGCGTGTGAGCGGGGCCTGATTGAGGTGAAGTCCGGTAAGCAGCCGGTTATAGCTAATGCTGCGGATGTTTCGGCGGTGGTGTCATCTTTAGAGGGCGTTGGTGCTACTCAGGGGGCGAATGAGCTTAAGGTGGAGGAAGCTCCCCTGCCTTCAGGGAGTGTGTCACCTTTGGGCCTTACTTTGCTACGTCCTTCTGTTGTCTCCCTGGACAGTATTTGGGACGCAATTTCTCAATTAGCCTCTGCTGTGACTCAGCAATTGGTGTTGACTATTTCCCGGGTGTTAAAGCTTGAGGACTCGGTCTAAATTCCAAGTTGAGGCTACGGAAATCAAGACGCAGGTTACTACTAATGTACAAGATTTAAAACGGATTACAGATGTAACTGAGTCCTTGGTTAAAGAAAATATGAATATGCGGCTGAAGCTGGAGACTCTCGAGAACGCTACTAGATCTTCAAATGTTCGTTTACTTAATTTTCCTATGCTTTCACTGGTTTCTCCGGTTGACCTGTTTAAGAGATATCTCCAAGAAGCTTTGAAGGTTTCATCAGAGGTATTGCCTCCAATAACTAAAGCTTATTTCTTGCCTTCTGGTAAGAAAATGGGGAAAAAGGTAGCTGGTGTCTCGGAAATGGATTTTCTGGATGTTTCAGCTTTGCTTCAAACACCTAAGGACGATGAAGTACCTGTTTCTACGTTGATTGTCTCACTGGCCTTACCTTCGGATAGAGACTGGCTTCTTAAGCTTTACTTTAAAAAGCGTGCTAATTTGTTTCTTGGTAAAAGAATTGCGCTTTTTCCTGATGTGTCCAGGAAGACACAAAGAAGCGTAAAGCCTTTTTGATCCTTCGACCCGGGGTGACTCGATTGGGTGCATCGTTTATGCTTAGATATCCCTGTAAATGCATAATTGTTTTTCAATCACATAAGTATGGTTTTTTCCAGCCGGAGGATCTGTCCTCCTTCATTAATGCTCATATTGTAACTTCTTCTCCTATTGAGTAGTTAAGTTCCTATGAATAGTATTGCTTGGTTCTCTGTCTCCTTCTGGTAATTTTGGAAATTTCTTTCCTTAGTGTGCGGGGGTTGTCCCTGACCTCTGTAATATTTTCCTTGCCTTTCCCCTCCTTTCTTTTTTGGGGGCTAACGTTATCCTGTCTATTTTCTCATTTCTGTTTAACATTTTTCTTAAATGTAATCTCGGTAATTACGTTGACAGGTTTAACTTCTGTACAAGTGTATGCTTGATTTATTGTAAAAATGTATAAATATAAAATTTAAAAAAAAAAAAGAAGTAGCTCCTAGTGCTGGAAGGTAACTAAATGAGGTCTGGGGGAAGGGCAATTTGGAGAGAGTTTGAAAAGATGAGATTTATATCCGAAGTACACTATTTTTAATATCCAATTGTAGAAGGTTACAAGGGGCCAACAGCCTGCAAAGACGGTGAGTTTCTCCCCCTCCCCCCCCCCTAAAAAGTTAGGCTGTCCAATTCCGGCAATGGAAAGTTGTCTATATTCTTGGTTGGGCTTTCTGAAATCTCTGCTGCCTGTGATGTGACCGAGAGGCCTGTTTGGAAATGGGAAGGGCATGGCAGAGGAGGATACCTACACTTTAGAATGTCCTAGAAAAGGAGGCTGCGTCAACCATGAGCCTGGAGAGGATTTGCATGGTATCATTATGCTGCTTGATCATGGTAGCAGCCTCCTGAACCGTGTCTATGAAGAGATTCTCTCCAAGGCATGTTACGTCAGCCAAGTTGTTCCTGCACAGTAGCCTGAGGCCTGGAACCAAGAGAGTCTCTGGGCACCAACAATCATGGTGGAGACGCTCAATGCCATATGAAAAATATCATAGGTCACTCTGACCACATATCTTCTACACTCCTTCTGTTGTCCCACTACAGAGCTGAATAGTGAGAACTTAAAGAGGGAGAAAATCTGTGACCTCCTTTAGGCTATGCATGGTGTTCCGTAACTACATGCCCATGAAGAGCTTGTGGGATGTGAGCATTGTGTTCTGATAAACCTTTCTCCCAAAAGAATCCAGGGTCCTAACCTTCCTTCCTAGGGGAGCCGAAGAGAGCTCCTGGCCCTTTTGAGAGCAGATTTGATGAACATAGAATAATGCAGCAGCTGGATCTTTTTGAATCTGGAAGCCTTCTGGATTCAGTAGATGGAGTCAACCTTCTTACTAACAAGGAGGCACAGAGAAGGGATCTCACACATTTTCATCTGCAGCTGCTGTAGGATGTGGTACATGGGCACTGTCACCGATTCCTTTGGAGGGATCCAGATATTGGAGGATTTCCAACTTTCTGGCTCTAAGTTCCTCCTTCTTGTCCAAATGAAAAAAAAAATGGATTTGGACATTACCTGCACAAACTCATGAAAGGGCATGCTTTCAATAGGAGATTTATGCCGCTCATGAGGTGGAGGTAGAGGAGGGGTCAATGGTAGCTCTGGAGACCTCTCATCTGAGACATATTCAGTCACAGTCAGTACCCAAGAGTGCTCAGACTGAAAGAATACTCATGGGATATCCGAGTCTCTGCCTGCTCTGACTTCTGCCCTATCTGGGAGTCTGATCTCCTTGGGTGTGTTGGTGCCCGATGGGCTACAACGCCGCAGGGATCAATATTCCCCCTACACACTCGATACCAATATCTCGGCTGGGCATGTGTCTGTTTTGAGGCCCTTTAAGGTCTCAATGCTGGCTTGTTTTCTACAGGCAGAGAGTCTTGTGTATTGGTTTGATACTGTGGCAATGCTGTTGCTACGGAGTCACCAGCTCCTGTATAGAAAGTGTCATCATGAGCTTTCTCATGGAGTCCCATAGCCAAGTGCTCCTTGAGTGCTGCAATGAACAGAGGCGTGGGATCCTCAGACTGATGTCGGTTGATGTCTTTGTTGCCTGGCAAGGAAGTTTGGCAGACTGGTCACGGACCCTTGGAGTCTGACATGGACCCTTTGATAACAGTGAAGATGAGCGATCCTCACTTTGGGGCTACTTGGGGGTCATGCATTGCTCGATTTCCCAATGCTCCTGGCATTGCACTCCGATGAACCTTGATGTCAATGTAGCGAAGTGCGATATGATACCTTTGAAGTCAAGGACAATGCCTTCCTTTTCTTCAGGGTGAAATCAGTATTCAGTTCTGAGTGAGCTCAGAAACTACTTCATGCTGATGTATTGCTAGAATTCGGTGGAACTCCCAGGTTCATTGTGACCGATACTGACAGTGCCTATGGGCCAATCTTCTCAGTGCCAAAAGGTTGACTGTGCATCTCCTCATAACCTTTCAATCCTCATTTTGTCATCTACAAACACAAATGGCATGAAGAGGGGTTATAGTCGGGACCCAAACACTGCAGGTACCAATTATGAGGGTCCGTGAAGGACATAATCCAGTAGCATCAGGTGCATTTTTTCTGCCTACTGGCAAGTTTCTTGGACATATCAGACAAAAAGAAAACACGCAGTGAATTCAAACAACTCATTTTGAAAAGAAGAAATTTAGAATGTAACCAGGTGCACATGAGAACTAAAAGCAGCCTAAGTGGTGCTGAAGGAAAAAGAAAAGAAACTTAGAAAACAGCTGAAAATCCTAACTACAGGAATGGGAGAGAAAGTAACAGCAGCAGGCAAGAAAATAGAAATAATTTACAACGTACAAGAGTATCACAAAAATTATTTTGGAAGACTGTTCTGATGTGATGTGCAGACAAGAAGCATCTGAATGGCTCCGCCAAAAATAAATTACACATAGGTCCTCAGGAGCAGTGGCAGAAGGAGAGAATGGACATGAATGTGTGGTGAGCTTTCTAATAGCTTCTAGGAGGAGCTGGAGGCCTGCTATTATAGTATACTCTCTTTTATAATGTAAATTACTTCTTTTTCACCAATTATTTCTATTCACAAAGCATGACTATAAATGTGCATCAGTCATCAGGGCTGGCCCCATAGTTGTTGCAAGTTGTTGGCACCCTAGACAAAATCTTAAGCCTTATGCCCTCCCTTCCTCCCCTCCACCTCCCCCCTGGCTGTCATAAGTTTAAATTAGACTTACCTGCTAATTGTAGTTCCTGAAGGAACGCCAGTCTAGTCCCGGAAACTCTGGGGTTGTCATCCTCTTCCAGCAGCTTGGAGACTGATACACGTCATTCTTTGATGACACTGGTATAAGGACACAGGCACCACCTCCTCCCACTCCAGTAACCTATTGACAAAGCAGACTCACCAGAGCAACAATTAAGTTAGGATACACACATAACCTAGCACCCCCTAACTGGTGAATCACCCAATCGAACATAACATTATCCTTAAACGTATGAACTTTAATTTAACTGGTAAGGCCTCTGCTTCACTGCCCCTAACCATTCACACCCCTGAATGATAAATCCACCCCCTGAACCCGAAGCGGCACAGCTCTCTTCTGTTCTCTTACCTGTGAAATATCAACTTCAGGCACCAATTCTCTTAAAGGACTGGGATGGGATCCGGGACTAGACTGGAGTTCCTTCAGGAACTACAATTAGCAGGTAAGTCTAATTTAAACTTCCTTATCGCCCCTCCAGTCTAGTCCCGGAAACTCTGGGGATGTAACAGAGCAGTAAAAACACTCAATGGGCGGGACCTGCTAGACCAGCCTGAAGCACTGCTGTTCCAAAACCAGGTATCGCTACACGCCTGAACATCCAGACGATAATGCTTGACAAAGGAATTTAAGGACGACCACATTGCTGCCTTACAAATCTCCGCCGCCAGCACAAAACTATACTCCGCCCAGGAAGTAGCTTGCGCTCTAGTAGAATGCGCCCGTAAACCTTCCGGCACCATCTTGCCCTTCAGAAGATACGCAGACACTATCGCTTCCTTTATCCATCTAGCAATCGAGGCTTTAGACGCTGCTTCCCCTTTGCGAGGACCTTCGAACAACACAAACAATCTATCGGACCGCCTGAACTCCGCCGTCCGCTGGAGATACCGCTCCAAGGCCCTCCGCACATCTAAAAGGTACAGCCGTGGATTACACGAACCCTCTGACGCTGAACGGAAAACCAGCAGAGACACTACTTGATTTACATGAAAAGGAGACAATACCTTTGGAAGAAAGGACGGCCCGGCCGTAATTCTACCTTCGACTCATAAAAAACCAAGAATGGTTCCCTACAAGACAACGCTTGCAACTCCGAAATTCTCCTTGCCGATGCAATGGCCACTAAGAACACGACCTTCAGAGTAAGATCCTTCAAAGTTGCTTCTGCCAAAGGCTCAAACAGCTGTGAAGCTAACGCTGCCAAGACTAACTGCAAATCCCAAGCCGGAACCACCTGCCTGCATGGGTGGTCTCAACAGACCCACCACTCTCAGAAATCGTTTAACATCAGGATGGGAGCCCAGCGCTTTCCCCTTGACCTTCCCTCTATAACAGGAAAGCGCCGCCAATTGGACTTTTAAGGAAGCGACCGCCAATCCTCTCTGGAATCCATCTTGCAAGAAAGCTAGGACCTGCGGTACCGAAGCTCGCAAGGCTTCACAATTCCTATCCACACATCAGGCCTCAAAAACGCGCCACACACGAACATACGCTAAGGAAGTAGATTGCCTGCGCGCCTTTAACAAGGTCGCCACCACGGCCGCCGAATAGCCTCTAGCTCTTAACTGCGCCCTTTCAAGAGCCAAGCCGTAAGCGAGAACCGAGCTACCTGAGGCATAACCAACGGATCTTGCTTCAAAAGATCTGGACGGATCGGTAGCCTCCACGGCTTCCCCACTACTAGTCTCCGAAGGTCCGCATACCAAGGCCTTCTCGGCCAATCTGGCGCTATCAGAACCACCAATCCCTTGTGGTGTTCGACGCGTCGCACTACTCGGCCTATTAGCACCCATGGCAGAAACACATAGAGAAGCTGATCTATAGGCCACTCCTGGATGAGAGCATCCAGACCTTCCGACATTCTTTCTCTGCGCCTGCTGAAAAACCGATCTACCTTTGCTGACGCGAATATTGCCATGAGATACATAACGGGCATTCCCCAGCACCGAACTATCGCGTCGTAAACATCCGAGTGAAGGGTCCACTCCCCCGGATCTACTTTCACTCGACTCAAAAAATCGGCCGCTACGTTGTCTACCCCGGCAACATGAGCCGCCGACAGAACCTGAAGGTTTTGCTCGACCCAGCTGAACAACTGATCTGCCTCGGCCTCTAAGGGAGCACTGCCGGTGCCCCCTTGTTTGTTGATGTAGGCTACTGCTGCCGTGTTGTCCAAAAACACCCAGATTGCCGCTCCTTTCAGATACCGTTGAAACTCCAGCAACGCCAATCGCACTGCTCTCAGTTCCAACCTGTTGATTGACCAAGACTTCTCCTGAACTGACCACAGGCCTTGCGCGAATCTGCCTTGAAAATGCGCTCCCCAACCTAGGAGACTGGCATCCGTAGTTAGTGGAACCCAGCACGGCGTGTCCAATGGCATGCCCCTCGCCAGGGACTCTGGAAGCAACCACCACTGCAACACCTCCCGAGTCGCCTCCGGGCAGAGAAGTGTCTGGGATAGTGGATGGATTTGGTGAGACCACCTTCTGAGTAATGCTCTCTGCAATGGCCTCATATGCGCTCTGGCCCAGGGCATGAGGTCGATCGTTGCTGCCATTGTACCCAAGACCTGCAAGTAGTGCCATGCTGTTGGTTGTGGCCGGTCGAGAAACCGTTGAATTAACCTGCGTAAGGTCACTGCCAGATGCGGAGGCAGAAAGACCTTGCCCACTCGGGTATTGAAACGCGCTCCTAGATACTCGAGATCCTGAGATGGTATGAGACTGCTCTTGATGACATTGACTACCCAACCTAGCTGCTGCAGACAGCTGACCACCCGGGTAGTAGCCTCCTCGCTTTCGGTTTTGGACTTCGCTCGAATCAACCAGTCGTCTAAATATGGATGGACCAAAACACCATTCTTCCGCAGTTCCGCCGCTACGACAACCATGACCTTGGTAAAGGTCCTTGGTGCCGTCGCTAGTCCAAATGGTAGCGCCTGAAATTAAAAATGCCCCATTGGAACCGCAAACCTGAGGAACTTCTGATGCTCTGGGCGAATCGGAATGTGCAGGTAAGCTTCAGACAAATCGAGAGAAGTAAGAAACTCCCCTTTTCTGACAGCCATGATGACCGATCTCAGAGTTTCCATGCGAAAATGAGAAACCCTGAGACACTTGTTTACCCTTTTCAGGTCCAAAATTGGCCTATAAGCTCCCTCTTTCTTTGGAACCACTAAATAAATGGAGTATCGACCTAACCCGCATTGATCTCGAGGCACCGGCACTACCGCCCTGAGATCTAGTAACCTCTGTAAGGTCTGTCTAACCGCCTCTCGCTTGCGAGGCGCCTTGCAAGGAGACTGAATGAAAGCGTCGGTCACAGGTTTCTGAAATTCTAACGCATAACCTTCTCGAATAACTTCTAACACCCACTGATCGGACGTTATCCTGACCCAGGCAACGTAAAACTGCTGTAGACGACCGCCCACTGCTACATCCACCTGAGCCACCCTGACTTCATTGGGGCTTTTTGGTCCCGGAAGAGGCTGCAGCGAAACCTCTGCTAGCCCCCCGGAATCCCCGAAAGCTCTGGCCTCTATAGGGGAAGCGCCCTCTCTGAGTCTGTGGGAACCTAGAGGGATGAAAATGACGAAAATCCCTCTGTGGAAATCTAGCCACTGGAGTAAATCTCCCCTGTTTCTGCTTATCCTCCGGCAGCCGTCCGCCCTTGGATTCACCGAGATCCTTAACGATCTTCTCTAAATCCTCTCCAAACAAAAGCCGCCCCTTAAAGGGAAGCTTACTTAACCTAGCCTTTGAAGACGCATCTGCCACCCAATTCCTCAGCCACAGATACCGTCTGGCGGCCACTGCCGAAGCCATGCTGTTCGATAACCCTCTAATGAGGTCATAATGAATATCGGCTAGATACACTGCTCCGGACTCTAAATGAGCCGCCTCACCAACCGATTCCTCAGAATGCTCCCCCTGGACCGCTTGAGCCCACCGCAGACAGGCTCTCGCCACCCAAGCCCCACAAATAGAAGCTTGAATTGAGAGAGCATTCACCTCAAAGACCTGTTTTAACAAGACGTCAAGCTTTCTGTCCTGAGAATCCTTAAGAGCTGCACTCCCTTCCACCAGAATGGTCGTCTTCTTGGTCACGGCTGAAACCGCCGCATCTACCTTTGGCGACTTAAAGAGGTTCTTATCCTGCTCCACAAGTGGATACAGGCGAGACATTACCCGAGAGCACTTGAGAGAGGACTCAGGCATGTCCCACTCACTTTGGATCATCTCTTTAATAACTCTATGCATTGGAAACGCTTTTTGTGTCTTCCGAAACGCTTGTATGAGCGGATCTTCTAAAGCTGCCTCTTCCACCGGCGAAGTCACTGGCATATTAAGCGTCTTTAATGTCTCTGAAATCAATGTGGACAGCTCCTCCTTCCAAAAAATACGCACTACTCTAGCCTGATCCTCCTGTTACGGAATCTCTCCTTCTTCCAAGTCCTCCTCTAAATCTGGATCGCGACCTCATCTTCTGTGCGGAACTCCTCAGAAAACTCTGACAGACCCCGCTTATCTGCGTCCAGTCGAGGTCTCTTCTGTCCTAGAGACGAATGTGTCACCGATAGAGGAATGCCTCTTATGCCCCAACTGTGCATTCAAGGGACCCAAAGCCGAGGAAGAGGCCACCTTAGAAGAACCGCCAAACGCCCTTTGAATAAGAGCCACAAAGTCCGGTGAAAAAATGGACGTCAAATCACTCGCCAAGGGTGCCTGAGGACGCGGACCCTCAGGAGCCGAAGAGGGACCTGGTACCGGCTCCATAGGCTCTACTAGAGGAGACAGCGGTCTCTGCTCCAGTACCTCACGCTCCTCTACCGAATCTAAGCGCTGTTGCTCTATTGCTGCCTCCTGGCTACAGCACTTACAGAAGCCTGCCTCTGAGACTACAGACCTCTTCACTCCACAGAGCAAACATAAGGTCTTTGCAGGCATGCTATCTTCCAGGTACCTTTCCCAAATGAAAGAATTATAGAAAGCAATAAACTTACAGAACCCTGACACAGATCCTCAGCAGAGAACTAAACTCGCTTTTCCCGGGACTTTTTTTTTTTTTTAATTTTTAATTTATTTATTTTTTTTATTTACCCGAAGGAAGCAGGAGGTCACCCGACCTCAATCGCAAAGAAACTAACTGAAAACGAAGCTTCCTCTCCTCAGCACTGGAGACTGTTTCCCAGAATGCGCAACCGGCGTTTCCCGCCAAAAGCGGAACACGGCGCGCAAGGCTGCTGCTTACTCGGGCCCAGCCTGAAGCATGGCCTCTCACTCAACCGCCAGTTGAAATAACGCCAAAACTGCAGCTTACCTGCCCCCCCGCGAACCGGCTAATCAGCCCCTCACCGAAGGGTGTCTCAAAGGTTGTGCTGCAACTCTCCGTGGACCAAAAGCTCCCGTTAATGCTCAGAAGGGAACTGTGCCCTTGGGGTTCCTGCCTGCCGATTCCCACAAGCGCTTACAGGCAGAACTTCTGTGGCACGCTGGGGAAGGCAGGTTAAAACACAGAATGGAAATCCCCGAACTTCTCCTAGAACTGTTAAGCTTCCTGGTCTCTGACTCCTCGGTGAGAGAACTGAAGCAGGGAAGCAAAAACTTCAGCAGCCAAAATTTAAAGCTGTATACCCTCACAATAAGCTACATAGAAAAGAACTGAAAATAATAAATCTAACAAGGTGATATTGAAATTAACCCCAAAAACCAAAAACTAACTACCACTACAGTCCTTAATTGTCTCTCCAGTGAGCCAGCCACCCTGGCTCACATCCTCCAGCTGCTTGGAGACTGATAGAACTGGAGTGGGAGGAGGCGGTGCCTGTGTCCTTATACCAGTGTCATCAAAGAATGATGTGTATCAGTCTCCGAGCTGCTGGAAGAGGATGACAACCCCAGAGTTTCTGGGACTAGACTGGAGGGACGATAAGGAATCTATTGTTTAGCTTTCAATGCCCTGCTCTTTGCGGCCTCCTAGAAGCTGCCGCCCTAGGCGACTGCATTGTTTGCCTAGTGGTTGGGCCAGCCCTGTCAGCCATCATTAGACACTTGATGGCTCAGAATATGTAAAAAATGCCATCTCAGAGTGAAGGGCTTGGGAATCTAGTATTTTGAAAACATGGGAAAGGGGGGGATAATTCAGCAGCAGCAGCCCTTGCCGCTGAACTTTAAACGTTGATATTCAATGCCAGGGCCATATCCAGGTTGGCTGGATAGCGACAAAGCTAATTGTGCAGCAGCAATATTCAATTGCTGCCCAGTTAGCTTCTGTGGTGAAAGTTAGGCCAGCTTTTAGGGTACTTCAGTTTCACCACTTAAGGATATCCAGGCAGCAGCTGAATATTGTGGCTGCCTGGTTATCCTCAGTTGTCACCTCCTCAGAATGCCCCGATACTGGCTGACTAGCATCGAGAAGTTTAGGGCACCTGGGAAAGCGTAGTTACTCACCTGAAAGAGTAGTTACTCACCTGTAACAGGTGTTCTCCAGGAGCAGCAGGAATCAGTCCTCACATATGTGTGATGTCGGCGCCGACAGAGCCCCCGTGCGGAACATTTCCCTAGCTTTCAAAGAAAGCCTTTGGGAATTGCAGCGCGCATGCGCGGTCCCCTTCCCGCCCAAGGGTGCCATCTTGCTCAGTCTGATGACATAGCTAAAAGACAGCAAAATAGCAAAAATAAATCATATGACTGCAACTCCAAGGGGAGGAGGGAGGGTTGTGAGGACTGATTCCTGCTGCTCCTGGAGAACACCTGTTACAGGTGAGTAACTACTCTTTCTCCAGGACCAAGCAGGAAGTCAGTCCTCACATATGGGACTCCCCAGCTTAAAGCTACCGGAGACCTCAAGCGGAAAAAATGAGCTCCCTCTAGCTCGTCAGTACAGAAGGAAGGAATCTTCTCTGAGAACGCCCCCGACCGGTAGCCCAACACCAGGGCCGGAGGGTAGGAGTTGCCTAAACCCCAAAGAGATTATGGAGTACTGCCTGTCCGAAAGCACTGTCCCTGCAGGACTCCCTCTCAAGGCAGTAATGGGCCGCAAAAGTCTGGCTTGAAGACCAAGTAGCGGCCCGGCAGATGTCTGCCAACGGAACAGAGCGGAGATGAGCCACTGACGCAGCCTTCGCCCTGACACGATGAGCCGTGACTCGACCCTCCAACAAGAGGCCAGCTGCCCCATAAGCCCAGGCGATACAGTCAGCGACCCATATGGACAAAGTATGCTTGGAAACAGGTAACCCCAACTTATTGGGGTCAAAAGAAACGAAGAGCTGTACAGCCCTTCGATGCTCCCGCGTACGGTCAAGGTAGAAGGACAACGCCCTCCTACAGTCCAGGGTATGTAGGACCATCTCAGCCCGGTTGGCATGCGGCCTGGGAAAGAAGGTCGGAAGAACCACCTCCTGATTGAGGTGAAAAGGGGAGACAACCTTAGGGAGAAACTTCGGGTAAGTCCGTAAGACTACCCTATTCCTGTAGAACCTAGTGTAAGGGGGATCAGACACTAGTGCCTGAAGTTCACTCACTCGCCTAGCAGAGGTAAGAGCTACCAGAAACAAGGTTTTCCAGGAGAGAAAACGGAGAGGGCAGGTAGCCATAGGTTCAAATGGCGGACAAGTAATCTGCTGTAAGATCACATTCAGATCCCACTCAGGGGCGTGTGGACGCAAAGGAGGCTTAGGCAGGAGGAGGCCTCTGAGAAAACGAGCCACTAAAGGGTGGTTGGAAAGAGGCCTCCCATCCACCGGCGAGTGGTGCGCTGAGAGAGCACTGAGGTGAACCCTGAAAGAGTTGGACTTAAGGCCTAGATTGGAGAGGTAAAGCAAATACTGCAATACTACCGCTACCAAGCACGAGAAGGGATTCTCGCTGTGCTGAGCACACCATGCGGAGAATCTACGCCACTTAAGAGCATAGGATTTCCTGGTGGATTGCCGCCTAGAGGCTAAGACTACGTTTTCCACCTCTCTAGGCAGTAGTAGGGGAGCCAGGACTACCCTTTCAGCAGCCAGGCCATCAGGTGAAGGGACTGGAGGTTGGGGTGCAAGAGAGACCCCTGGTCCTGAGACAGGAGATCGTGTTGAATCCCCAGAGGAAGAGGAGTGTCTACCGCCAGTTGCAGCAGGAGTGGGAACCACGGCTGCCTCGGCCACCTGGGGGCTATCAGAATCATTGAGGCCCCGTCCTTGAGGACCTTGAACAGCATTCGGGACACTAGTGGCATGGGAGGAAACGCATACAGTAGGCCTTGGGACCACGGAATCAGAAAGGCATCCGCTGCTACTCTGAGAGGATGCGGTTGTCTGGAACAGAATCTCGGGAGTTGCCGGTTCAGATGACTGGCGAAAAGATCCATGGTGGGGAGGCCCCACCTGAGAAAGATCTGCTGAACCACCAACGGATTCAATCTCCATTCGTGTGGTTGCAGGATCCTGCTCAGTCTGTCCGCCAGGTAATTTTCTTGACCTGGGAGGTAGACAGCCTTGAGGAGGATTCCGTGATTGACTGCCCAAGAGCACAGTCGTTGTGCCTCCTGACAGAGAAGGAAGGAGCCCGTGCCTCCTTGTTTGTTCACGTAGAACATGGCAACTTGATTGTCCGTCTGGACCAGTACAGACTGGTGAGAGGTGAGGTGGGAGAAGGCTCTCAGAGCTAGGCGTATTGCCCGTAGCTCCAGGAAGTTTATCTGCTAAGCAGCCTCCCAAGGAGTCCAGAGACCCTGAGTACATGCCCCTTGGCAATGTGCTCCCCAACCTAGAAGAGAAGCATCTGTCGTCAGCACTTGAGAATGCGGAGGGGATTGAAAACCCACTCCGAATACCAGATTCGGAAGATGAAGCCACCATTGTAGAGAGGAGACGAGCAAGGTGGATATTCTCCCTGAGTCTGCAAGGCTCCCTGTGGCTTGATGCCACTGAGTTCGAAGGCTCCACTGAGCAGGCCGCATGTGCAGGCAGGCATTGTGGGTTACATGAATCGTGGAAGCCATATGGCCGAGAAGTCTCAGGAATTGCCTGGCGGAGACCAGGGAATTGCTGTGAAACTGCCTGGCTACATCCTTCAACCTGTGGGCCCTGTCCACTGGCAGAAATGCCTTCGCCTGAAGAGTGTCTAGCCTTGCTCCTATGAATTCTAAGTTCTGGGACGGGAGCACAGTGGACTTTGCGAAGTTTATGACAAACCCCAAGTGCTGAAGCAGAGCCACAGTGCGAAGGGTGGCTTGACTAGCCTCCTGGGAAGACTGGCCCCTTATGAGCCAGTTGTCCAGGTATGGAAATACAAAAAGACCTTGAAGCCTCAGGTAGGCCGCCACCACCGCCAGGCACTTGGTGAACACCCTGGGAGCGGAGGTTAGGCCAAAGGGTAGTGCTCTGTACTGGTAGTGGTTTCCCCCCACAACAAATCTGAGATATTGTCTGTGGTCTGGATGAATAAGGATGTGAGTATAAGCATCCTTTAGATCTAAGGAGCATAGCCAATCTCCCTGCTGGAGGTAGGGCAGCAGGATTCCAAGGGTAAGCATCTTGAACTTTTCCCTCTCCAGGAACTTGTTCAGGTTGCGCAAGTCTAGGATGGGTCTGAGGCCTCCTGTTCTTTTTGGTACCAAAAAGTACCTGGAATAAAAGCCATGACCTCTCAGGTGGTGGGGCACCGGTTCCACAGCCTGGTCCTTTAGCAGACTTGCTAACTCCTGAAGGAGTAGGTCCCTGTGCAGAGGGAATCTTGGAGGCTCCCCTGGAAAATAGGAGGGAGGTACCTGGTGAAAATGGAGAAGATAGCTCTCGTGGACTATATGGAGCACCCAGGTATCTGATGTGACGGCTGACCACCTGTGGGCAAAGTGGGCCAGCCGGCCTCCTGTGCTGATGTGAGCCAGCTGAGGAGAAGAGGCTATGCCTTCTGAGTCAAAAACCCCCACCCTGCTGAGCAGGGGCCGGTGTTGGTGGCTTGGGGGTCTTCTGCCTACGGGGCCCATGACCCTGCCCCTTGGCCTGCTGACCCTGTTGGGGAGCTGCAGAGGCCTGATAATGAGGGTATTTTTTATAGGCAGATGACTTCCTCGGGTAAAAGGTCTTTTTTCCCGAGCCCTTCTTTTTCTGAGAAGGGGCAGAGGTTTTTCTGGACAGCCTAGTCCGGGTCAGAGTCTCGGTCTCGGGTTCTGCAGCTTTCTCAGCCATGGGCTTGCCAAAGAGGTTTTCACCTCGGTAGGGGACATCGACCAACTTGTCCTGCACCCATGGCTCGAGGTCGGATGACTGTAGCCAAGCCTGTCGGCGGGCACCGATGCCAGCCCCGGCTACTCAGGCCGAAGCCTCGAAGCCATCGTAGGCTGCTCGAGAGATAAACTTCGAGCACTCTCGAATACCAGTGGACAAGGCTTGGAACCGCTGCAAAGGTTCCTCGGAGAGACCAGCAGAGAACCCGGCAATCTCCTTCGCCAGGTCTCGGAGATACATGCCCATGTAGAGCTGGGTATGTCTGGACACGGCAAGCAAGCATAGAGCCCTGGAAGCACTTCTTACCGAGGGCATCCAGGTTCCGGGCCTCCCGGCCGGGAGGCACCGAGGAGTGCATCTTCTGACTTTTCAGTCGATGCATGGCCGATTCCACAACCATGGAGTGGTGTGGTAATTGTGCCATTTGGAACCCGGGGCTCTTGCGGACTCGATAGATGGAATCGACCCGCTTGCTTAACACCGGCGTTGAGGCCGGGGTCTCCCACATGTGGAAGAGCAGCCGCTCCAGCATCGGAGGAACCGGTACAGTAAAGGCCTCCTTCGGGGGAGAGTCATACTGAAGGGCCTCGAGCTCCTCGGCTCGAGGCTCCTCCTCGGGATCTGCGGGGAAGGCCAAGGCCTTGGCCATATCCCAGACGAAGTCCGAGAACCGGGTATCCTCCGGTGGGGATCATCTCCAAGGTTCGGACTCCGGCGAGTCCGATGAGACACACCGAGTCCGGTAAGTGTCGGGTGACTCTTTGTCCTCCGTCTCCCAGCCCGACTCCTTGGAGGAGGAATCAAGCGGCTCCGGTCGGGCGGGCACCGATGCCATCCGCCCCGACGCCAAGGGTACCGGCGTCGACGACCTCGGTCCCGAACGGGAGGCCGAGGGAGACCGTGGCCGAGGATCGACTCGAGCCCGCATGGACTCGAGGATCGGCTCGGCCTCCAGGGTCGACTTGGACGTCGATGTCCCGGTGGTCGGGACAGATGCACCGGTGAGACCGGCGATCAATGCCCGCTGCTGTTCCATGAAAGCAGCGAGGCTGCTCTCCAAGGCCGTCAACCTGAGTCCAAGCTCAGGAGACCCAGCAGCCCCCAACTCGGGCCCCGACGGCATCGGGCCCGACGTCGGCTCCCCTGGAGGAGAGTCCGCGAGGACTACAGCACTCACGTGTCCAGGAGACTCCAGCTCGATACGAGGATGCTTGGCAGGCCTCTCCGACTCCGAAGACCCGGGACGGCTATCGGGCCTATGCGACCTGGCCCTCGAGGAACCAGGAGCATCCACCGACGACGCCCTTGCGGGTTTCTTCTTCCTGCGCTGTTCCCGCGAAGGAGACCCCCGCTCAGAGGAACCCCGACGCTGCTCGGGGCCAGAGTCCCGAGACGTCGAGGCCTCTGACGAGGTCCGGGCCCGTCCGGACGCGGAGTCAGAGAAGATCCTATCCTTCTGGTGCTGACGACTCCTCAACGCCTTCGAGGACATTTTGCCACACGGACCACAGATCATCAGGTCATGATCGGGTCCGAGGCAGCGGAGGTAGCAGTCATGTGTGTCGGTAAGAGACATAAAGTTTCTTACACCGATCACACTTTTTAAACCCGCTGGCAGCCATCGGGGGAAAAAGGGCCCCTGCGAGGTCAAAAGACAGGGCTGCCAGTGAAAAAAGAAAAATGGCGCGAACGCTAGTCACAAAGGACAAAAAACGAAAAAGAGAGAGTGGGCTCAATACCGGCGTATCGGGCCCAGGCGGGAAAAGGATCCGGCGTCGAACCGAAGGAGAAAAAGAAAAAACAGGGAAATCAACTTTTTCCTCGGCGAAAAACGAACTACGTCCGTCGGGCTCCGCGGAAAAAAGAAGACTGAGCAAGATGGCACCCTTGTGCGGAAAGGGGACCGCGCATGCGCGCTGCAATTCCCAAAGGCTTTCTTTGAAAGCTGGGGAAATGCTCCGCACGGGGGCTCCGTTGGCGCCGACATCACCCATATGTGAGGCTGACTTCCTGCTTGGTCCTGGAGAAACAGGTGTTCTCCGGGGACAGCAGGAATCAGTCCTTACATATGGGTGGAGTCAGCACTGAAGGAGCCCTCGTGGAAACATCCCCCCAGCTTTCAAAGAAAGCCTTTGGGAGATGCCACCACGCATACGTGATCCCCTTCCCGCTCAAGGATGCCATTTTGCTCAGTCAGATGACATTTATTTTTTATGGTCCCATTCGGTCGCTGGAGGGCGAACTCGGGGCTTCAATAAGAGCAGGCTCCAAAGAAAGCGGATCACCAAGGGTTGGGCCGAGAGGGGCATGCCATCCACTGGATGGTGGTGCGCCGCCAGGGCACTAAGGTGCTCTCGGACGGAGTTAGACTTGAACCCAGACTGAGAGAGGTAGAGAAGGTACTGTAACACCAGAGCCACTGGGCAGGAGAAAGGGTCAGTCTCGTGTTCGGCGCACCAAACAGAGAACCTGTGCCATTTAAGGGCGTACGCTTTCCTAGTAGAGGCCTTGCGAGAGACCAGGAGAATGTTGTCCACTTCAACTGGACAGTTGAGAGGGGCCAGAGTCATCCTCTCAGCAGCCACGCGGTCATCGACAGAGACCCCAGGTTGGGGTGCAGGAGAAAGCCCCCTTCCTAAGATAGAAGTCCTGGGGTGGTCCCCAAGGAGATGGGGTTCTCCACCGTCAACTGTAGAAGAAGCAGGAACCATGGTTGCCTGGGCCACCGAGGAGTTATCAGAATGAGCAAGGCCCTGTTGCGAAGGGCCCTGAACGGGGTCTTAGCCATCAGCGGCGGAGGAGGAAAGGCATACTTGAGGCCTTCTGACCATGAGATCAGGAACGCATCCGCTGCCACTCTGGAGGGGTGGGCCTGCCAAGAGCAGAAGTGGGACAACTTAAAGTTGTCTGGGCAGATGAACAGGTCCATCACATGTTCCCCCCCAGAGCCGGAAAAGCTGACTGGCTAGCTTAGGGTCCAGTCGCCCCTCATGTGGCGGAGAACTCTGCTGAGCATGTCGGTCAGCAGGTTGTCCTGGCCTGGCAGGTACACTGCCCGCAGGAGAATGCCCTGTTGGATTGCATATGAGCAGAGGACCAGTGCCTGCTTGTTCACATAGAACACTGCCACCTGGTTGTCTGTCTGGACCAGCACCGGCTTGTGATGCAGGTGGTGACAGAAGACTTTCAGGGCTAGGTGTATGGCTCGGAGCTCCAGGAGGTTGATCTTCTGGGTGCTCTCATCTGGTGACCAGTTGCCCTGAGTGTGGAGAGTTCTGCAGTGGGCTCCCCAGCCGAGCAGGGAGGCATCAGTGGTGATGATCCTTGAGGGGCTTGGGGTCTGAAAAGGCATGACCGCCTCGAGATGCTGGGGGGACTGCCACCAGACCAGAGAATCTGCCAATTGATGGGTCACAGAAACTCTGTCTCGGAGGCGGCCTGTGGCCTGAGACCACTCATCCCGTAGACACCACTGCGCCGCCCTCATGTGGAGGCAGGCATCAGGGGTGACGTGGACTGTGGAGGCCATGTGCCCAAGGAGATGCAAGAGAAGTCGAGCAGGCACTGAGGGATGGTACTGCACGTCCCAAACCAGAGTCCTGAGACAAAGGGTTTGGTCCCTGGGCAAGAAAGCCTTCGAATGGAGACTGTCGATCTTTGCCCCAATGAACTCCAGACACTGCATCGGGAGGAGGTGAGACTTGGGGTAGTTTATGACAAAGCCCAAGTGTTGCAGAACGTGGATGGTGCGTGTGGTGGCCCGCTGCACCTCTGAGGCCATGCCTCCATTTATGAGCCAGTTGTCCAAGTAGGGAAAGACGAAGACCCTCTGGAGCCAGAGGAAGGCGACCATGACTGCCAGGCATTTTGTGAAAACTCTTGGGGCAGAGGCTAGGCCGAAGGGGGAAAACCCTGTACTGAAAGTGCCTGCCCACCACTATGAACCGCAGGTGATGGATGAGGATGTGGGTATAAGCATCCTTGAGGTCTAAGGAGCATAGCCAGTCTCCCTACTGGAAGTATGGCAGCAATGTTCCAAGGGAGAGCATCTTGAACTTCTCCCTCACCAGGAATTTGTTGAGGTTGTGCAGGTCGAGGATGGGCCTGAGGCCCCCCTGTCCTTTTAGGCACGAGGAAGTAACTGGAGTAGAACCCCTTGCCCCTAAGGTGGTGGGGCACCGATTCCACCTATTTGTCCTCGAGAAGATCTGCCAACTCCTTCAGAAGAAGGTCCCGGTGGAGGGGAGACCTGAGGGGCTCTCCCGGGAAATAATGGTGTCTGAGTCAGGTGGAGGAGGTAACCCTCTCTGACTACCCGAAGTCCCCAGGAATCGGTGGTGATGGACATCCACCTCTGGGCATAGAGGGCCAGACATCCCCCTGTGGGCTGATGATCTCCTTGGGGTAGATGGGCTATGCTCAAGGAGTCAAAAACTCCCCCCTGCCTGGACCGGAGCCGGTACCTGTGGTTTTGGAGCCTTCTGCTTACACAGGTCATGCCCATGTCCCTTGGCCTGCTAACCCTGTTGGGGAGCTGGGGAGGCCTGATAAGGTGGGTAGTTTTGGTAAGGAGCTCCCTTCCTCAGATAAAAGGGACTTTTTGCCTGAGCACTTCCGTCGGGGAGGGGCAGCGGTCTTTTTGGAGAGCCTGATCCTCGTCATGAACTCTGTCTCCAGCTCGGCAGCCTTGTTGGTCATGGGTTTGCCAAAGAGATTCTCTCCTTGGCAGGGGACATCAACCAATTTGTCCTGAACCCACTGCTCGAGGTCGGACGACTGTAGCCAAGCCTGGTGGCATGCACCGATGCCAGCCGCTGCTACTCGATCCAACTCGAACCCGTTATAGGCCGCTCGAGACATGAATTTGGAGCATTCACGGACTGCCTTGACCAGGTTTTTGAACCGCTGCAAGGGTTCCTCGGACAGACCAGCTGAGAACCCGTCGAGTTCCTTTGCTAGGTCTCTCAGGTACATGCCCATGTACAGCTGGTAGGCCTGGATGCGGCCGATGAGCATTGAGTCCTGGTAGCACTGTCTGCGAGGGCATGCAGGATGCGGGCCTCCCTTCCGGGAGGGCACCAAGGAGTGCATCTTATGGCTTTTCAGCTGACACATGGTACTGAGCACCAGTACCTTTTTCATTGCCTGCTAAAATTGACCCATGGTTCTCACATGTTAATGAAAGAACCCTGTATATGAATACCAGCACCTTTATTTTCCTAGGAAAAATGCACTGCATAAACATATAGTGTGGGATGTGCAGGGGAAAAGTTTTCATTTACTTTTTGTTTTATGAGCTTTTTATTCATTTCATTCAGCTTTGTTCATTTTAGCATGTGCACTAACCTAGCGAGTGCTACATAGCACACACTAAAATCAAATGAAAACCAAATAGAAAAATAGAAACATGATGGCAGAAAAAGACCACATGGCCTTTCTAGTCTGCCCTTCCATATCAACCACTACAGCAGTACCCTTTTTTCCTTAAGAGATCCTCTGTGTTTGTTCCATGCTTTTTTGAATTCAGATACTGTCCTCATCTCAACCAACTCCACTGGGAGACTATTCCAAGCATCTACTACTCTTTCCATAAAGAAATATTTCCGCATATTACTCCTGAGTCTATCCCCTTCTACACTCATCCTATGTCCCTTCATAGCAGAGCTTGCTTTCCATTGAAAGAGGCTCTCCTTCTGTGCATTTATGCCATGGAGGTATTTAAACGCCTCAATCATATCACCTCTATCCTGCCTTTCCTCTAAAGTATACATATTAAGCTCCTTAAGTCTGTCCTCATATGCTTTATAATGAAGACCACTAACCATTTTAATAGCAACCCTCTGCATCAACTCCAACCTGTTTATATCCTTTTGAAGGTGCATTCTCTAGAATTGCACACAATACTCCAAATGAGGTTGCACCAAAGACTTATATAGAGGCACTATCACCTCCTTTCTTCTGCTGGCCATTCCTCTCCCTATGCACCCACGCATCCTTCTAGCTTTCACCGTTGCCTTTTCTACCTCTTTAGCTACTTTAAGATCATCAGACACAATCACACCTAGGTCCCGCTCTTCTTTTGTGGACAGAAGTACTTCACCCCCTATACTATATTGCTCCCTTGGATTTCTGCAGCCCAAATGCATGACCTTGCATTTTTTAACATTAAATCTCAGCTGCCAAATTCTAGACTATTCTTCAAGCTTAGCTAGATCCCTCCTCATGTTATCTACACCTTCCTGGGTGTCTACTCTCTTGCAGATTTTGGAATCATCTGCAAAGAGACAAACCTTAACCAACATCCCTTCTGCAATATCACTAAAAAGATGTTAAAAATAATTCGGACCAAGGACAGATCCCTGGGGCACATAAATGAAAATGCATGTCTCTCTTATAGTGTACCTAAAAGATGTTGTCCCTAAATGAAGCCCTTTGAGATAGCGTTTATGTGAAAGGTGCTGCTCCTTTCTGTGTCTAAAAAGCAAGTGGTGACAGAGTTTACATGCAGAGAGCTATACCTGAAACATTAGTTGCTTTCCCGGGGTATAGTACGGAAGCACCAGTTGGTGTCCCCGCTGCCACTTGGAGAAGAGACGTTGGGTCTGGGTATTAGGGAGACAAGCTTTGTGGTCCCGCAGAAGGTCTCTGGTGATGAACCTGCAGTGATTTCCTGAGTGAAGCGTGGCATAGAGTAGGAAGGGATCATCTTCTGATCTTCACATCGCAAGAAGAGTGATAAAAAAAAAAGTCAATGAGGGACCAAAACCAAGCATGAGAAAAAAGCAATAGCTTGCTCCTTAATTGACCCCATCTGCTTATCACTAGGTAACAACAAAGCGTCTTCAGTTGTCCTCCACATTCTCTCTTATATATATATCAACTGCTAATACAATGTCGAGTGAGCAAGAGATTAAGATACAGTTTAAGAGCTCCTTCAATGCTATTTTTGAGTAGCAACCAAAGGTCACTGTAGGGGCAACACATTGCTCTTAAGTGTTGTTTCAGGAGCCAGAACAACAGAAATCCTTCTTAAATTCAGTGGTCATTTAGTGGGGGTGGGAGTTGGGGGGGAGGAGGGGGATAGGGAAAGGAGGGGGGAGGAGGAAGGAGGGGGAGAGGGACAAAAAACGTAAATGACTTATTGTTGATTAGAATCTCATTGTAACAACATCAAAGTTTCTACAAAAAAATCATTATAAAAAGGAACCAACACAGAAAAATGAAGTTAGAATGTGGCATTGAGCAATAAAAGAAGCATAATGTGAATGATATTAGATTCTTTGTGGTGAAGGTTGCTAGGAGAAACTGGAGAGGTGGAAACATTAGCATTTTTTCAAACATGTCACCATCCTAGGTATGATACATGTACTAAAATTGCTATTAATTATAAGATATACTAAACCCTTCTTTTTTGAGTATTTCTTTTTTGTAATTGATTTTCTTTTTATCCATTTTTATAGCTTCTAGCAGTATTTATTAGTCATCATATTAGTTATTTACATAGAAACATGATGACAAAAAAAGACCACATGGCCTATCTAGTCTGTCCTTCCATATCAACAACTACAACAGTCCACTTTTTACCTTTAGAGATCCTCTGTGTTTGTCCCATGCTTTTTTGAATTCAGTTACTGTCCTCATCTCTACCACCTCCACTGGGAGACTATTCCAAGGATCCACTACACTTTCCGTAAAGAAATATTTCCGCATATCACTCCTGAATCTATCTCCCTTCACCCTCATCCCATGTCCCCTCGTAGCAGAACTTGCTTTCAATTGAAAGAGGCTCTCTCCCTGAACATTTATGCCACGGAGGTATTTAAACATCTCAATCATATCACCTCTATCCCGCCTTTCCTCTAAGATTAAGATCTATTAAGATCTATTAAGATCCTTAAGTATGTCCTCATATGCTTTATAATGAAGCCCACTAATCATTTTAGTAGCCACCCTCTGCACCGACTCCATCCTGTTCACATCCTTTTGAAGGTGCGGTCTCCAGAATTGCACACTATACTCCAAATGAGGTTGCACCAAAGACTTATACAGAGGCATTATCACCTCCTTTTTTCTGCTAGCCATTCCTCTCCGTATGCACCCAAGCATTCTTCTAGCTTTTGCTGTCGCCTTTTCTACCTGTTTAGCTACTTTAAGATCATCAGACACAACCACGCCTAGGTCCCGCTCTTCTTTAGTGGACAAAAGTACTTCACCTCCTATACTGTATTGCTCCCTTGGATTGCTGCAGCCCAAATGCATGACCTTACATTTTTTAACATTAAATCCCAGCTGCCAAATTCTAGACCATTCTTCAAGCTTAGCTAGATCCCTCCTCATGTTATCTACACCTTCTTGGGTGTCTACTCTATTGCAGATTTTGGTATCATCTGCAAAGAGGCAAACCTTACCCGACAGCCCTTCCGCTATATCACTAACAAAGATGTTAAAAAGAATCGGACCAAGGACAGATCCCTGGGGAACACCACTGGTAACATCCTTCTCCTCAGAGTGAGCTCCATTTACTTGTACTCTTTCTCGCCTCCCACCCAACCAATTTCTAACCCAAGCAGTAACTTTAGGGTCCATCCCTAGGGTGCTCAGTTTGTTTATAAGTCGCCTGTGAGGAACAGTGTCAAAGGCTTTACTGAAATCTAAATACACCACAACTAGAGCTCTCCCTCGGTCCAACTCCCTGGTCACCCAGTCAAAGAAATCAATCAGATTTGTCTGACAAGACCTGCCTCTGGTGAATCCATGCTGCTTCGGATCCTGTAATCCGCTGGACTCCAGAAACCTCACTATTTTCTCTTTCAGCAGCGTTTCCAATAATTTACTCACCACCGAAGTTAAACTAACCGGCCTGTAGTTTTCAACCACATCCTTACTTCCACTTTTGTGTAAAGGCACCACATGAGCCTCTCTCCAGTCCTTTGGCACCACTCCCGACTCCAACGAGGCATTGAAAGGTCAGTCAGTGGAGTTGCTAGAACGTCCCCAAGTTCCCTCAGTATTCTAGGGTGTATCCCATCCGGTCCCATCGCTTTGTCTACTTTAAGTTGAGCTAGTTTCTCACGAACACAGTCTTCTGAAAATTGTTCAAGATGTCCCTCGCTTCTGTTCCTATTTGTGGGTGTTTTCTGAGGTCTTGCTCCTGGTTCTTCATCTGTGAACACAGAACAAAATATTTGTTAAGCAATTCCGCTTTATCCTTATCAGCTTCTACATATTCCCCCCCTGCACCCTTGAGTCTGACAATACCACATTTGCCCTTCCTCTTCTCATTAATATATCTGAAAAATGTCTTATCCCCCCATTTTATTGCATTGGCTATTTCCTCCTCCTTTTGAATCTTTGCCTTCTTGACTACTTTGCTAGCTTCTCTAAGTTTTTCCAAATACAGATGCCTGTCTTCCTCTCTCTGTGATCTCTTTTATTTCATGAAGGCCTCCCTCTTTTTCTTCACTTTTTCAGCTACTTCCTTCGAATACCATAGCGGTCTCCTTTTCCTTTTGCCTTCATTTACCATTTTAACAAAATGCTCAGTGCCACATTCTAAATATGGCATCAGGCCGAAGGTGTTTTTTACTTCATTCCACATTGATGTGAGTATATTACTTAGATATCCTCACTGGTAGGTAAGCCTTTTTACTATATGGATGTTGGCCAACACGGGTGATTTATGATATACAATTAAGGATGTATATTTGTAATTAAGGGTGTATATGAGTGGGTCAGATATAAGTTTGCTTATATGTCTTGTTCATTTTTGTATATATGTTTGGTACAGTAGGTGGTTCTCCTTAAATTGACATAAGAACATAAGATATGCCATACTGGGTCAGACCAAGGTCCATCAAGCCCAGTATTCTGTTTCCAACAGTGGCCAATCTAGGTCATATGTACCTAGCAGTTTCCCCAAAAGACACAGGTTCTGCAATGCTTGTACTGGGTCAAGCATTGATATCTTCGGTCACTTCTTAATAATGGTTTATGGACCTTTCCTCCAGGAACTTGTCCAAACCTTTTTTAAACCCAGCTACACTAACAGCCTTTACTACATCCTCCGGTAACAAATTCCAGAGTTTGATTACACGTTGAGTGAAAAAATATTTTCTTTTATTAGTCTTAAATAGTTTACCCTGTAGCTTCATTTCATGTCCCCTAGTCTTTCTATATTCTGATAACGTAAACAATCAATCTACGTTTACCCGTTCCACTCCGTTCATTAATTGATAGACTTCTATCATATCTCCCCTCAGCCGTCTCTTTTCCAGGTTAAAGAGCCCTAACCTTTTTAGCCTTTCTTCATAGGAGTATCCTTCCATCCCCTTTACCATTTTGGTGGCTCTTCTCTGAACCTTTTCTAAAATCGCTATATCCTTTTTAAGATACGGCGACCAGAATTGCACACAATATTCAAGGTGCGGTCTCACCATGGAACGATATAGAGGCATTATAATATCTTTTGTTTTATTTTTCATTCCTTTCCTTATCATACCTAGCATTCTATTTGCTCTCTTGGCCGCCGCTGCACACTTGGCCGAGGGTTTTAACATGGTATCCACAATGACGCCTAAATCTTTTTCCTGGGTGGTGGTTCCTAATGTGGAACCTTGCATCATGTAACCACAGTTTGGGTTGTTCTTCCCTAGGTGCATAACCTTGCACGTGTCCACATTAAATTTCATCTGCCATTTTGATGCCCAGTCTTCCAATTTATCAAGATCCTCTTGCAATGTTTCACAATCCTCTTGGGTTTTAACAACTTTAAATAGTTTTGTGTCATCTGCAAATTTGATAACCTCACTCGTTATTCCACTTTCCAGGTCATTTATGAATATGTCAAAAAGCAGCGGACCCAGCACAGATCCCTGGGGTACACCACTATTCACCTTTCTCCATTGGGAAAATTGGCTATTTAGCCCTACCCTCTGCTTTCTATCTTTTAACCAGTTCCTGATCCACAATAGTACACTGCCTCCTATCCCATGACTCTTTAGTTTTGCCAAAAGTCTCTGATGAGGGACCTTGTCAAAGGCTTTCTGAAAGTACAGATACACAATATCAACCGACTCACCTTTGTCCACCTGTTTATTCACTCCTTCAAAAAAACATAACAGATTAGTAAGACAAGATCTTCCTTGTCTAAAGCCATGTTGGCTGTCTCCCATTAGGTTGTGACTATCTACATGCTGAGTAATTTTATTCTTTATGATGGTTTCTACCATTTTTCCTGGTACTGACGTCAGGCTCACCGGTCTGTAGTTTCCCAGATCACCCCTGGAACCCTTTTTAAAAATTGGGGTTAAATTGGCGATCCTCCAATCTTCAGGTATTAGAGATGATTTTAATGATAGTTCACAGATTACTGATAGCAGGTCTGCAATCTCATATTTCAGTTCTATCAACACCCTTGGATGTATACCATCCGGCCCAGGTGATTTGCTACTCTTCAGTTTATCTAATAGTTGTAAGACATCTTCCCGATGTATCGATATTTCCTTCAATTCTTCCGCACCTTTAAATACCACTTCAGTCATGGGTAACATCCCTACATCTTCCTCAGTAAAGACCGAAGCAAAGAATTCATTCAGTCTCTCCGCTATCGCCTTGTCGCCTCTTAGTGCTCCTTTAACCCCTTTATCATCTAATGGACCAACTGACTCTCTCACAGGTTTTTTGCTACGAATGTACTTGAAAAGGTCTTTATTTCGCGTTTTTGCTTCCGCAGCAAGCTTCTTCTCAAATTCTCTCTTTGCCTGCCTTATCAATGCCTTGCATTTGATTTGCCAGTGCTTGTGCTGTTTCCAGGTTTCGTCGTTTGGCACTTTTTTTCCATTTCCTGAAAGATGCTTTTTTGGCAACAACAGTCTCTCTGACCTCATCTTTAAACCCTGCTGGCAGTTTTTTGGACTTCCTTCCACTTTTCTTAAAGCGTGGAATACAGCTGGTCTGGGCTGCCAAGATAGTATTTTTCAACAACACCCAAGCTTGATGTACGTCTTTAACCTTTGTAACTGCTCCTTTTAGTTTTTTCTTAACTGTTTTCCTCATTTTATCATAGTCTCCCTTTCGAAAGTTAAAAGGTAGTACTGTGGATTTCCTTACTATCCCTCCTCCACTAATTAAATCAAAGGCGATCATGCTATGATCACTATTGCCAAGTGGCCCCAACACCCTTATCTCTTGCACTAGATCTGGTGTTCCACTAAGGACTAGGTCTAATATGGCTTCCCCTCTGGTTGGTTCATGAACCAGCTGCTCCAAGAAGCAGTCATTTATTTCATCTAGGAACTTTATCTCCCTAGCATGTCCTGAAGTGACACTGACCCAGTCGATACCGGGGTAATTGAAATCACCCATTATTATTACTGCGCTGTAACTTTTGTTAGCTTCCTTGATTTCTTTGAGCATTTCATCATCCATTTGGTCATTCTGGCCAGGTGCTCGATAGTACACCCCCACTGCCATTGCCTTCCCCCTTCTATATGGAATTTCAATCCATATAGATTCGCAACTCTTATGTTCATTGTAAACCGCACTGATGTCGAATAGCGCGGTATAAAAGAGACTGCAAATAAATAAATAAAAATAAATAAATTCTACAGCAGATTTTGTTTCCTGCAAAACTTTAATCCTTTCTGAGTCAATGCTCTCTCTAACATAGAGCGCAACCCCTCCACCAATTTGATCAGCTCTATCATTACGATATAGTTTGTACCCAGGTATCACAGTGTCCCACTGGTTGTCCTCCTTCCACCATGTCTCTGATATTCCAATCATATCTAACCTTTCATTTAGTGCTATATATTCTAACTCTCCCATCTTATTCTTTAGACTTCTAGCATTTGCATACAAGCATTTTAGAGAATGTATTTTATTCATGTTAATTTGGCTATTGTTAGACATGGGTAAATTGGGATCTTTAAGCTCTGTCTGCTCTATACTTGAGGGTATTTGGGCTACTTTACTCTTTTGTGGAACCTCTCTGCTTTTGGTAGTATCCTTCAAGGATACATTCTTCCGAACCATCCGCTCTTGGGCGACTGTCGGCTTTCCCCTAATATCTAGTTTAAAAGCTGCTCTATCTCCTTTTTAAAGGTTAATTGTGTGTTAACGTGTCTGATTCTAAATAATTGTTTTTAATTAGTTCCAAAAACACACTTTGCAGGCATGCTTTAAAGTTGCTTTATTGATGTACCTTAAGGAGCATTCATTAACACTACGGGATCACTACCATTAGGTGGTTCATTCTATGTGCCTCAAGGAGCATCTACTGAGAGACCATGGGATTGTCCTTTGTGTAGAGTGTACTTGGAGGCACTATGACAAAATCAGACCATTTTCAGTAAATATAATTTTTACTAATAACTGAGGTTTTAATCTATAATTTGTTTTTTTTTATAAGACTTAAAAGCAGTTTTCTGGTAATCTCTGGGAGCAAGACTATATTCTTGAAACCTTCCACTTCAGTAAGTTAACTTGATTTTGGTTTTCGTTTACACTACATAGCACACAATAAGAATCTTTGGGGTATGTTTACAAAGCAGCGGTAGTAGCATCCGTGCGATAATGGGGCTGTTTTAAATACGTATACTTTTATGTATTTAACTAATATGTTCTGAGTTTTCATTCTGTTATAGTGTTTATTATTTATGGATTGATCATGATTAGTTTTATTATTTATTGGGTTCCAATTGCACTTTTTATCCCTTTTATTGGTAGAGTTTGTTTTCACAAAATATTTTTATCTATTTATGATATTTATGTTTTTAATGTACTTATGTATGAATTTATGATTACGTTTGAGTTATCTGTTCTTACACAATGTTTTACTATTATGTTTTTATTTCATTTTTATGTTTTAGTATTTTATCTGATCAACCCCTGACGAAGGTTCACGAAACACGGCCTGTGTCGGGTTGGCTGTAGGTTTGGTTGAATAAAGTGTTTTTCCACCTAATCATGGCAATTGTACAAATACATATGTTTATAATGCAATGATATAATTTTTTGTTAATGACAACAATCTATATATTCAATTAGTTTATGTTTTTTTGATCTTATCCAATATTTTACAATCTCTTATTGACAGCTACAATTAATTGTTTTATTTATGCTATTTATGGTTTCCATTTTTCATGGCTAATATAACATGACTATATATTTTACATTTTACTGTTTAATATATTAACTATAAACGGAATTATTTTTAACTATTCATGGATATCATTTTATGTTTGATATTTTTAACTTATACTATGTTTGTGTGTTCATTTTTGTTGTTTTTAAAATAAGATTTTACACCCCTGAAGAAGTCGGGTTAGACAAAACACAATCATGTAGGATGATTTGAAGTAGTTTAGCTTTCATAATAAATCTGTTCCTGTTATATCCATAACTGGTTTGTTGTCGAAAATTGAAGATGTGCAAAACGACAGCCGGGAACATGGCACGAAGAGTGAGGAGGCCGAGGTGAAGTTAGAGGACCATGCAGAAATTATTAATGATTTACAGTGCTCTGCAAACTGACATAAGAGGCAAGTGGAAGAAACATGGTTTAAGCTGGATGATATTGAAAATTGCAATTGGCGAAATAATGTGCACTTCCGCGGAGTCCCTGAGGCCACAGGGGGAGAAAACGTGGAAGGTGGTGTGTTCCCCTATGTGCGAAGCTGTTGAAGGGTGGCACACAAGAGCAGAGGGTGGCTATGCTGGAGATTGAATGGGTTCACCAGGCCCTGGGCACCCCCCCACCAACAAACATTGTTGTGAGACATTATTGTGTGATGCCTTAAATTCCCTGATGTGTCTTTGCTGTTGCATAATGGACGGGAGAAGAGACATGTACCCTATGGTAGTGCGCAGGTGTCTCTAAATCAGGATCTCTCCACATTTACCCTTGCTCGGTGACGGGACACGAAGCTGGTGGCAGACCTGCTTTTAAAGGCAAAGTATTCCTGGGCCTTTCCATTTTGGATGAATTTCACCTTGGAGAGGAAAAAATACTCTTAAGGATTTGCATGAAGCTTGGCGTGTGCTGTGCATAGTGGGTTTGACAAAGGAGGATTACTCGAAACCAACTAATAAGCCGCTACAGTGATCTTCACCAGGAAAGTGGAAAAAGGTTGCCATGCCCAGCAAATGACTGTTTTGGAACTGATAGATTAATTTTCAATGCGTGATGACCTGGAGTTTGAAGCTGAAGGAGAAGCAGCTGGAATATCCCTATGGCATTTGGAAGTCTTTTGGATATATAAAGAGCAAAACTGCAAACTTATGCGGACTTTGACTTGGCCTTTGACATTGTGCACTGATGAATGTTGTAGTTGTTGGATGTTAGGGTGTTTGTGGTAAGGGGTATGGTGTCAGTGATAGATTGTAAAAGTGGGGCACTGATTGGAGGAGGCCTCGGGTTGGTTCAATGGGTTGAGAGTGCACTTTCCAAGTCTGCCTTTTTGGCAGCACAGTATTAATGGGTATGGGAAGGAAAGGGAGGATTGGGTTTTGTGGGAGAGGTGTTAGAAACTCTGTGGCATTGGGATTAGAGGTATGTAAATTGTGGAAAGGGGGTGTTGTATGGCTATGGGTACAATGGGAGGTGTGTTCCTCTGGAGTTTGCAAGATGCACGACTGAGAGGGTGAACTTGTGGATGTTTGAATGGATGCTTTTTAGGGTGTATGTTTATATTCCACTACATGCTTTGGGTGGTAACTATGAATGTTAAGGTGCTTAATTCCCCCCAAAAGAGCTCTGTTTTGTTCAAGGAAGCAGCCTTATTGCAGGGAGATGTAATTTTCCTTCAGGAGACCCACCTGTGGAGAAAGGATCGGGGTAGTTAAAGAGAAAACCCTACATGGAAGAGTGGGCAGCCTCTGATTCCCTGGGGCAGTTTCTCCAAATAGGTTAGTTTTGTGCATACCATGACAGTCATGAACCTCACTTCTCAGCAATGGTATATGGAGTATGATCTCAGTCCCTCAAATTCACTGCTAATGCTCGGCGTAGCACTTGCATCATGCCAAAGAGAGTCTCCTTCTAGAGTTCGCAAGATGTCAAGATGTGCTTGGGGCAGTTTCTCCAAACGAGTGAGTTTTATGCAGGTTGTATGTTCACCACCGCTCCCACAAAGAATCAAACACCCCAGGAACAAATGGATCACAGTGGGTTCCGGAAGATTGCGACCTGTAATGCAGAGACATCCTACACATCAAGAGATATCCCTGCAAAATGCCTTCTCTGCCTTGGCTAATGAGGATGCCCAACCCAAAGAAACTGAAGGGCCCTTAAATGAGTCAGACAATGCCCAATCTCCTGCTAAAGCACCAAATATGAAGAAAACCTCACCAAACAGAAAACTATTACTACTTGGAGATTCCATCATCAGAGGCACCAACTTGGGAACACAGTTCAAAGCAGAGAAGATAGTCATGTGCCTACCAGGCTCTTCAGCCAGCACGAATACAAACCAAGTTGTTGAAATGCTTAGCGCAAAAAGTGAGCGCTCCAAACCAGATGTTATTATCCACTTGGGCACAAATGACCTGGCTAGAAACAGTGCCTCTACAGCCCAAAAGGACTTCCAATCTCTGGGAGAGAAACTCAAGCCCATTGTTAACACTGTTGCATTCTCAGAAGTTCTACCTGTTCTTGGTAAGGGGACAAAAAGGCTGCATCGCATTAACAACTTTAATACATGGCTCCAGACCTGGTGCAAACAAGAAGGATTCAGATTTATTGGCAACTGGGGCAACAGATGGACCAACAAGAGACTATACTGTGCTGATGGACTACATCTCTCTGTCGCAGGGAAAAGAAACCTAAGTGAAAAATGCAGGCAGTATGTGGATATGCATTTAAACTAGGAAAAGGGGGTGACGGATGTGGAAGGTCAACATCTGCATGCCACCCCCTGCAAAAGCAGAACAACATCAGAAACAGCCACACTCTTAAACCACACATCAAAAACAAGTGGGAAGAAGTGGGCAGAATAAAATCAATGCAAAATACACACAAGCCAGTTAAATGCTGGAAAGCAATGAGCACAAATGCTCGAAGCTTAGCCAAAAAAATTTCAGACCTGGAAGCCCTAATGGTGGAAACGGATTTGGACATCGTGGCCGTTACGGAAACATGGTTTAATGAATCGCATGATTGGGATATAGCCATAGCTGGCTATAATCTATTCAGAAGAGACAGAGAAAATGGAAAAGGAGGAGGAGTAGCCTTGTATGTCAAAAGCAGTATTAAAGCTACTGAAATGCAGGGAACATGGGGAAAAGAAGAAGTGCTCTGGATTGCGTTGGAAAGAGGAGATGGCACTGTCATCCATATTGCTGTAGTCTACAGACCTCCGACTCAAATTGAAGAGAGAGATAACGAATTGATTATAGATATTGCCAAGATAGCAACAAAGGGGGAAGCGATCATATTAGGTGACTTTAATCTACCTGATGTAGATTGGATTACTCCTTCTGCACATCTGGAAAGAAGCAAAAAATTGTAGATGCTCTCCAAGATGCATTACTTAGACAAATGGTGATGGAACCAACCAGGGAAAGCTCAACGCTGGATGTAGTGCTTACCAACAGTGATAACGTGTCGAATGTCTGCGTGAGTGCCCCTGTGAGCAACAGCGACCATCACACTGTGTGGTTTGAGATAAAAGCCATGGTACAGGCCAATCATAGCAAGCTCAAAGTCCTAAACTTCAAAAACACTGACTTCAATAAAATGGCCGAGTACTTAAAGGAGGAGATGACGGGGTGGAAGGAGATAAGGGAAGTGGAATTGCAATGGACTAAACTAAAGGCGGCAATAAAAGGGGCAACAGATAAATATGTAAGAAAAATAAATAAAAACAAGAGGAGAAGGAAACCTATTTGGTTTTCCAAAGAGGTGGCTGCGCAAATAAAGGCAAAAAACACAGCTTTCGCAAAATTCAAAAGCTTGCAAACAGAAGAACACAGAAATGAATACAGGATCCAACTCAAAGAGTCTAAAAGAGTAATAAGGATAGCAAAATCAAAGGCAGAAGAAAAGATGGCTAAAGATGTTAAGGGTGGCAACAAAACTTTCTTCAGGTATATTCAGGAAAGGAAGAAGATCAGAGTTGGAATTGCAGGACTCAGAAGTGCTGGGAAAGGACTCGTGGAAAGTGACACTGAAAAAGCGAAATTGCTAAACAAATACTTCTGCTCTGTTTTTACTAAAGAAGATCCTGGAGATGGACCAGCTGTGACTCCCAAATATAAAAATAGGACTGAAGTAGATACCACACCATTCACAGAAGATGAGGTGTTAGAACAACTTGCTAAACTGAAAGTGGACAAAGCCATGGGACCGGATGGGATACATCCCAGGATACTGAAAGAGCTCAGAGAGGTTCTTGCAGGACCATTAAAGGATGTCTTTAACAGATCCTTGGAAACAGGAGTGGTTCCTCAGGACTGGAGAATGGCTAATGTTGTACCTCTACACAAAAGTGGTGGCAGGGAAGAAGTGTCAAATTACAGGCCCGTGAGCCTTACCTTGGTGGCAGGAAAAGTAATGGAGGCGCTCCTGAAAGAGCGAATAGTGAACTTTCTCAAAACCAACAGGTTGCAAGATCCAAGGCAACATGGTTTTACCGAAGGACGGTCTTGCCAAACAAATCTGATTGAGTTCTTTGATTGGGTGACCAAGGAACTAGATCTGGGGCATGCAATGGATGTCATCTATCTGAATTTCAGCAAAGCCTTTGATACTGTTCCTCATAGGAGGCTTGTCAATAAACTCAGTAGCTTGGGGATGGGTCCCAAGATAGTAAACTGGATTAGAAATTGGTTGACTGACAGACAACAGAGGGTGATGGTACATGGAGCTCACTCGGATGAGAGGAAGGTGATTAGCGGGGTGCCTCATGGTTCGGTCCTGGGCCCGGCACTGTTCAATATATTTGTGAGTGATATTGCTGAAGGACTGAATGGAAAAGTCTGTCTTTTTGCAGATGACACAAAAATTTGCAACAGAGTGGACTCCCCCGAGGGAGTGGATAACATGAGGAAAGATCTACAAAAGCTGGAAGACTGGTCTAATGCTTGGCAACTACGATTTAATGTGAAAAAGTGCAGTGTCATGCACTTGGGTAGCAGAAATCCAAGGGTAAAGTACACAATAGGGGGTGAGAGGTTGGTATGCACGGTTCAGGAGAAAGACCTTGGTGTGATTATCTCTGATGATCTCAAGGTGGCAAAACAGTGCGACAAGGCGGTGGAAAAAGCCAGGAGGATGTTGGGCTGCATACAAAGAGGGATTACCAGTAGAAAGGAAGAGGTACTTATGCCACTGTACAAGTCACTGGTAAGGCCTCACTTGGAATACTGTGTTCAGTTTTGGAGGCCATATCTTGCAAAAGATGTAAAAAGACTGGAAACTGTTCAGAGAAAGGCGACCAAAATTATTTGGAGCCTGCATCAGAAGCCTTATCAGAAGAGACTTGAAGACCTAAATATGTACACTTTGGAGGAGAGGAGGGACAGGGGAGATATGATTCAGACCTTTAAATACTTAAAGAGAAATGATGAACAAACAAACCTCTTCCAAAGACGGGGAAGCTGTAAAACTAGAGGGCATAACATGAAGCTGCAAGGTGGTAAATTGAAAGGCAATGTCAGGAAAAATTTCTTCACTGAAAGGGTGGTGGATGCTTGGAATGCCCTCCCGATGGAAGTGGTGAGGGCAAACACGGTGATGGAATTCAAAACAGCATGGGACAAACACAGTGGATCCCTTTACAGCAACAGGATAAAAGCAAAATAAACGGTACCATCTAACTTCTGAACTATCTAGCGTCTGAACAAATAAGGGTGTCCTACATGGAGTGGTGGGTTCACCCCTAAACAGAAACAAAAACATGGGGAGGGGTGGCCTGCACAGAGCGACAGGTGCACCTACTCTTGCCATCTTGCTGGGCAGACTAGATGGACCATGCTGGTCTTTATCTGCCGTCACTCACTATGTTACTATATGTTACTATGTATACCCTCTTCTCTCACTTGGTTTGCAGCTTGTCGTGCTGTGAGGGCTTGCGTGCATCAGTGATGCTGAGAGCTAAACTATCGGTAGTTTAACTACTGGCAGGGTCTCCCAAGATGGACAGGTCTCAGCTGAGGTGCCAGATGAAGACAAACCACCCATCTGGGCAGCAGCAGAATGGGATAGTGTTGACGGCGGAGGATCACATTTCTGTGACAACGGCAACAACACCAAACTTAAACTGCGCGGAAGGAAGGCCCGGCAATCTACTTCTGTATCTTGCCATGAAAACCCAATGGATAGTTACAACAAAACAAATTGTGCTATGGTGCTGGAAGATGAGACTCCCAGGTCAGAAGGCACTCAACTAGCTACTGGGGAAGAGCTGAAGACTTTTCAGAGTAAAGCCAGCATTTATGATGTGGTTGGATCAAAGCCCTCGGGAAGTCTGACTGCTGATGTAGCTGTGCATGAAATGAGAGTCAGAAGCTGTAAAGATGTCTTACACATTGGAACATGGAACGTACGAAGCATGAACCAAGGGAAGTTGGAGGTGGTCAAGAATGAAATGGAACGTGTACAACTTGATCTGTTGGGTGTCAGCGAACTGAAATGGACTGGCATCGGGCACTTTGCATCAGATGATCACATGGTCTACTATGCTGGAAATGAAAGACAAAGAAGAAATGGTGTTGCATTTATAATAAAGAAGAAACTTGCAAGAACTGTAATGAAATACAATGCAGTCAGCAAACGCTTAATCTCTATTCGTCTACGAGGAATGCCTATCAACACAACTATAATTCAAGTATATGCCCCAACAACAGCTGCAGAAGAGAATGAAATTGAAGAGTTCTATGAACAAGTACAAGCTGAAATTGACAGAACATGCAAACAGGATATCCTGATAGTCATGGGTGACTGGAACGCAAAAGTTGGCAACAAAGAAGAAGGCAAAGTAGTTGGAAAATATGGACTTGGCAACAGAAATGAAGCTGGAGAAAGATTGATAGAATTCTGCAAGACCAATGATCTATTCATCTCAAACACCTTCTTCCAGCAACACAAGCGGCGACTGTACACATGGACTTCACCCAATGGATTGTATAAAAATCAAATTGACTACATCTGTGGAAGTCAACGATGGAAAAGCTCTGTAACATCAACAAAGACAAAACCTGGAGCTGACTGTGGTACAGATCATCAACTACTAGTATGCAAACTCAAGCTAAAGTTGAAAAAGAGCAAACCACTCATGAATGCAGCAAAATATGACCTTGAGAATATACCACTGTAATTTAAAGACTGCCTGCAAAATCGATTTGCTGCTTTAGATACAAATGACAGAGCTCCGGAAGAGTTATGGAATGACGTCAAGAAGGTTGTGCTGGAAGAAAGCGAGAAGTCTCTACAAAAGGTGAAAAAGCAAAAACGGCCAAAATGGATGACGGAAGAAACTCTGAAAATTGCCCAGAAACGCAGAGAAGCTAAAGCCAAAGGAGAAAGAAAGACAATCTCAGAACTCAACAGAGATTTCCAACGTGCAGCAAGACAGGACAAGGAAAAGTACTACAATGACACTTGCAAGGAAATAGAAGCAGAAACTATTAGAGGAAGAACAAGATCGGCTTTCCTAAAACTGCGAGAGCTAAAGAAAAAGTTCCAGCCTCGAATTGGAATGTTACAAGATGCTCAAGGTTCTATGTTGAATGATGCTGAGAAGATCAAGAAAAGGTGGAAGGAATATACAGAGTTTTTATATGATAAAGATCAAGTGGACCAACAGCCGTTTCAACCTATACCTTATGATCAGGAACCATTGGTGATGAAAGAAGAAGTTGAAGCAGCATTGAAAGCCTTATCAAAGAACAAAGCACCAGGCATTGATGGCATTCCCATAGAAGTATTGCAGCAATCTGATGCAGCTGTTACCGTACTTACAAGGCTCTGCCAAGAAATATGGAAGACAACATCATGGCCAACTGACTGGAAAAGATCTGTGTTTATACCAATACTAAAGAAAGGTGATCCAACTGACTGTGGAAATTATCGCACAATCGCTCTGATCCCACATGCCAGCAAGATTCTACTGAAGATTATTCAAAAGAGACTACAGCCATACCTAGAACAAGAACTACCTGAAGTGCAAGCAGGGTTCAGGAAAGGACGAGGAACGAGAGACATCATTGCGGATGTGAGATGGATCCTTGAAAAGACTAAAGAATACCAAAAGGATATCTATTTGTGCTTTATCGACTATAGCAAGGCTTTTGACTGTGTAAACCATGAGAAACTCTGGGCCACGTTAAGAAGCATGGGTATACCAGAACACCTGATCGTTCTCTTGCGCAATCTGTACATTGATCAAGAAGCAACAGTTCGAACGGAACAAGGAGAAACAGAATGGTTTAAAATAAGCAAAGGTGTAAGACAAGGCTGCATACTTTGCCCCCTACCTGTTTAATTTATATGCAGAACAAATCATCAGAGAAGCAGGACTGTATGAAGACCACAGAGGTGTGAAGATTGGTGGAAGACTCATCAACAACCTTCGCTATGCTGATGATACCACATTACTGGCTGAAAGTGAAGATGATCTGAAACATTTGCTTCTCACAATCAAAGAACATAGTCTCAAAATGGGCCTGCACCTTAATGTAAAGAAGACAAAGATCATGACAACTGGCATAATCAACAGGTTCATCGTTGAAGGAGAAGAAATTGAAATCGTGAACAACTTTAACCTACTTGGATCAACTATCAATAAAGAAGCAACAAGCAGTCAAGAAATCAGACGACGCATTGCTCTTGGCAGAATGGCTATGAAAGACCTAGATAAGATTCTCAAGAGCAGAGATGTCTCTCTCCATACAAAGATTCGACTTGTTCAAGCCATGGTATTTTCAATAACATCATATGGATGTGAAAGCTGGACAGTGAAAAAGACAGACAGGAAGAAAATTGATGCCTTTGAATTATGGTGCTGGCGGCGAATACTGTGTATACCATGGACTGCCCGAAGAACAAACCAGTCGGTACTAGAGGAGAACAAACCTAAGCTTTCTTTAGAAGCTCAGATGACAAGACTTCGACTTTCATACTTCGGACACATCATGCGAAGAGAGAGATCATTAGAGAAAGACATCATGCTTGGCAAGATAGAAGGTCAACGCAAAAGAGGAAGGCCAGCAATGAGATGGATCGCTACAATAACAGCAGCTACGGGTACCAGTCTGTCAACAATGAGCCGCCTGACTGAAGACCGAACACAATTTAGGATAGCTATCCAGAGGGTCGCCATGAGTCGACTCCGACTCGACGGCACTTAACAACAACAACATACCCTCTTGATTTAAATATAGTGTTTGTAGCATAAAAGTAGAAACATAGAAACATGACAGCAGAACAAAGCCACTTGTCCCCTTTTTACCTTTGGAGATCATCTGTGTTGGTCCCATGCTTTTTTGAATTCAGATCCCATCCTTTTGTCAACCACCTCCACTGGGAGACTATTCCATGCATCTACCACTCTTTTCATAAAGAAATGTCTCCGGGAACAAGCAGAAAGTCGGTCCTCACATATGGGTGACGTTGATGCCGATGGAGCCCATGCAGAAGCATCTCCCTAGCTTTCAAAGAAAGCCTTTGGGAGATGCACCACGTATGCATGGTCCCATCTTGCCTCGGTCTCCTTTTTTCTGCAGAGCCCTCTGGACGTCTGTCCAGTTTCCCCCGGAAAAAGTGTTGCTGTTTTGTCTCTTTTATTCGGTACATGTACCGGTTCCTTTCCTGCCACCGAGCCAGCTCGCCTCGGCATCGCTCCTCAGGTTCATTCCTTTTTTTTGTTTGTTTTTCTTGAGGTGCACCTTGACTGGCGATTCACGCCCTTTTTTGGCTGCAGGCTTCAGAACTGTGCACGGTGGCAGGGCCCCTTTTTCTCCGATGGCCTCCAGCAGCTTTAAGAAATATGATTGGTGCAGTAAAATGTCGTCCTTTCCCGACCCACATGACTGCTGCCTTCGCTGACTTGGGCCAGACCATGAACTCTGCAGGGCCACGACCCCAAAGCACATCAAGAGCTGTCAGCTGCAGCAGGAAAAGTTCTTTCACAAGCCCAACTCTGCCCGGAGTCTCTGGCAACACCGCGCTCCAGGACCTCCTCCAGTACCTCTGCGCCATGTGATGCCCAGGCTGCCTCAGAGAAGTCTCCGGAAGCGGAACATAAGAAGTTGAAACCTTCGAAGACCACCTCAGAGGACAGGTCCGGGAAGGCGGGAAAATCCCACTCCAGGCCCCACAGTCCATGGCATGAGTCCGAGGAGTTGGAGCGGGAGCAGCCTCACAAGCATTGACTAGCCTCTGACACCCGAGGCCATTGTTGTCGAGGGCTCCCCCTTGATGGAGCTGATGCCAGGCCTGAAATCCTCTGTGCCAGCATCGAAGGCTGCAGAGCCAACAGGCATGGAGACCAGGGTGGCGGCCTTGGAGCGCAGTATTTCTGCCGTCATGGCCCAGCAGCGGGCATTCATGTCTGGTTCCTCCGATTCATCTGCCCCGACGACGGGACCCTCGACATCGAGGGCTTCCCCAGATGTTGAGCCGTTCCTTGAGCGCCACCAGCCTCGAGAGAGCTTTTGGCATTGGCCGAGGTCCCGGTTCTGTTTCTTAGGACTCCAGTCCTCTCTGGCGAGTACATGTGGCTCAGGCCGCAGGTCCTCTGGAGGTCATGGGCCTTCGGGCGGGTCCTCGGACTCATCCTCCGACTTTGATTTGGAGACTGAGGACGATGAGTCCCCGTACACTCGGAGGCACCACAATGTGACCTCAGACTCATCTCCCCCAGTGTCCAGGCACCATTCCCAACCCGAGGATGTCGCTTCCTCGACTTTTTCTGGGATATGGCTAAGAGTAGTTACTCACCTGTAACAGGTGTTCTCCAGGAGCAGCAGGAATTGGTCCTCACATACAGGTGACATCAACATCGATGGAGCCCTTGCGGAGCATTTCCCCAGCTTTCTATGAAAGCCTTTCGGAATACTGCATGCATGCGCGGTCCCCTTCCCGCCTAAAGGTGCCATCTTGCTCAGTCAAATGACATAGCTAAAAAACAGCACAAAAAAATGTAAAATAAACTATGTACAACTGCCGTAGAGCGAAACGGCTGTGGCGTAAGGCCCCCTCTCCAACTACTTTAGCAATCTTTAACTCTCATCACTCCTATTATCGTTCCAAAGTGCACTCTGCTAAGCGTTCTTATTTCTCTAATGTGATCTCCAATGCCCCGAACCAGACTCGGCACCTCTATTCTGTTTTCCAATCCCTTATCTCTTTACATGCTCCACTATCCAACTCCTCCGCCCCTTCTTTTCCTCCTCCGTCGCAACTCGCTTCCTTTTTCAGCGATAAGGTTACGTCTTTGAGAGCATCCCTACCCTCCTGCCCTGCCCCTATTGATTCTCCCCCCCCCCCCCGTTCCCTCCCCTCCACCTACTTCCCGACTCTCTCACTTCTGGGCCTCATTTGACCCAATCACTGCCCCCGAACTTCTTCACCTCATATCTTCCTCTAAGAAAACTTCCTGCCCACTTGATCCTATTCCCTCCTCTTGGCTTCTTACCCCTTCCCTGGGATTTCTTCCCTATATTCTCACTATGTTCAATTCAAGCCTCTCTACAGGGACCTTTCCTAGACCCTGGAAGCATGCTCTGATACGCCCCATTCTTAAGAACTCTTCACTAGATCCCTTAGTTCCCGCTCACTATCGTCCTGTTTCTAACCTTCCTTTTCTATCTAAACTCTTAGAGAAATTTGTTTTTGCACAGCTCTCCCACCACCTTGACTCTACTAACTTCCTTCACCCTCGTCAGTCTGGGTTCCGTCAGGGTCACAGTGTTGAAACTATTCTTTTAGCTTTCACAAATGCGTTACATGTAGCACGTGACCGTGGTGACATCTCGGTGGCGGTTGCTTTGGATCTTTCAGCTGCTTTTGACCTGGTTGATCACTCCCTTCTCCTTCACCGTCTATGGGATGCAGGTCTCTGTAGTACAGTGCACCGCTGGTTCCGCTCTTTTCTTTCTTCTCGGTCCTGTGCGGTTCTCTATTCTTCCTCTTCTACCCCCCCCTTCGGATTCCCACCATCTTCCCTGTGGGGTTCCTCAGGGCTCTGTTGCCCCCCTTCTTTTCAACCTTTTCTTGGCTCCCCTCGCGTCTCTGATACAGCAGTTTGGTATATCCACTTTTTTCTATGCTGATGATATTCTCTTACTCCATCATACTTCTCCTTCTTGCCCAGATCTTTCAGTATTGGACTCCTGCCTCGCAGCTGTGGCAAACTGGCTGACGCTCAATTGCCTTCACTTAAATCTCACTAAGACTATTGCTATTTGGTTTTCTCACAGCAGCCCTCCCCCTTCAATAGCCCCTTCTTTTTCCGGCACTCCGGTACCTTTGGTCTCCACTTTTCGCTATCTTGGTGTGCACTTTGACTCTGACTTATCTTTTCACACTCACATTTCCCACATTACTAAAACATCTTTCTTCTTCCTTCGCCAAATTCGTTCCGTTCGCCCTTTTCTCCCCCTTTCAGCCCTTGTCACACTGGTACTGTCTTTAATCATGTCCCGTGTGGACTTTGCCAACTCTCTTTTCATTGGTCTTCCAAAAAACCAACTAACCCGACTTCAACGAATTCAGAGCGCTGCCGCACACCTTGTCACACACACCTCCCCCCGGGATCACATAACCCCTCTATTATTTCATCTTCACTGGTTGCCTGTCACTTTCCGTGCCACATTCAAACTACTGACCCTGGTACATAAAGCTTTCCACGTAAGCACCCCGCAATACTTAACAGATCTCCTCTTCTTCCACTCTCCCAGACATACCCCTCGCTCTTTTCATCTCAATCGCCTTACCCTCCCCTCCCCCTCCAGCGCTCACTTGCAGTCCACCCGTTCTTCTGCCTTCTTTTTCGCTGGTCCCGCCCTCTGGAATGCCCTTCCCCCCTCCGTCTAGAACCTCAATACACCACATTCAAACAAAATTTAAAAAACCACCTGTTCTCTCTAGCTTTTAATGTTCCCTCCCCTTTTGTGTGATCTATACTCTCCCCCACCTCTTGTTTCCCCCTAGGCTCATACTTCACCTATGTTTTGTCTTGTTCTTCTTAATTCTTTTACTGTCCTGTAAGATATTGTACATTTCTTTTCCTTTTCGTTGGCTACTAGCCTTCTTTTATTGAATTTTAATGTACACCGCCTTGGTTATTGTAGAAAGGCGGTTTTTATCAAATGAAATAAACATAACATAAACATAAACTCCCAGGGGAGGAGGGAGGGTTGTGAGGACTGATTCCTGCTGCTCCTGGAGAACACCTGTTACAGGTGAGTAACTACTCTTTCTCCAGGACCAAGCAGGAAGTCAGTCCTCACATATGGGTGACTCCCAAGCTCTGGGCTACCAAGGAACCCAGGCTGAACAAGAGAACTCCCTCTAGTCCCAGCATCAAAGAAAGGCTTTTCACTGAAAGAACCTCCACCGGTAGCCCAACGGAGGGCTGGAGTTGCCTAAATCTCAAAGAGATTCCGGAGTACTGCCTGGCCAAAAGCACTGTCCCTACGGGACTCCCTCTCCAGGCAGTAATGAGCTGCAAAGGTCTGGCTTGAGGACCAAGTTGCAGCCCTGCAGATGTCTGCCAACGGTACAGAGCGGAGATGAGCTACTGAGGCAGCCATTGCCCTGACACGATGGGCCGTGACCCGACCCTGCAAGGGAAGGTCAGCCGCCCTGTAAACCCAGGTGATACAGTCAGCCACCCATATGGACAAGGTACGCTTGGACACAGCTAACCCCAAATTATTAGGGTCAAAAGAGATGAAGAGCTGAGTAGCCCTTCTATGTCCTTGCATACGGTCAACGTAGAAGGATAAGGCCCTCCTACAGTCCAGGGTATGCAGGACCGCTTCAGCCTGGCTTGCATGAGGCCTAGGGAGGAATGTTGGAAGAACCACCTCCTGGTTGAGGTGGAAAGAGGAGACAACTTTAGGGAGGAACTTTGGATGAGTCCTAAGGACTACCCTGTTCCTATAGAAGCGAGTGTAAGGCTTGTCACAGACTAGGGCCTGAAGCTCACTCACCTGTCTGGCTGAGGTTAAGGCTACTAGGAAGAGTGTCTTCCAGGAAAGGAAGCGGAGAGGACAAGTAGCCATTGGCTCAAAAGGTGGGCGAGTCAGTTGCTGCAAGACCACATTCAACTCCCACTCAGGGGCTGGAGGACGGACAGGTTTGAGCAAGAGCAAACCTCTGAGAAACCGGGACACCAAGGGGTGAACCGATAGAGAGTGTCCCTCCACCAGTGAGTGGTGAGCTGCTAGAGCTGAGAGGTGGACCCGAACAGAATTGGACTTAAGGCCCTGATTGTAGCAGGTACTGAAGCACCACTGGTACAGTACAGGAGAAAGGATCTTCGGTACGCAGCTGACACCACACAGAAAACCTCTTCCACTTCAGGGCATAGGTTTTTCTAGTGGACTGCTTCCTAGAGGCCAGGACGACCTCCTCAACTTCAGGAGGGAGGCCCCAAGGAGCCAAAACTACCCTTGCAGCTTCCAGGCCATCAAATTGAGAGATTTGAGATTGGGGTGCAGAAGAGAAAGAAGGTCGGGCTGCAACCCTAGAGGTAGTGGAGTGTCCACTGCTAGCTGAAGCAGAAGTGGGAACCAAGGTTGTCTCGGCCACCTGGGGGCTACCAGAAGGACCGAGGCCTGGTCCTTCAGAACTTTGAACAGGGTTCGGGCCACCAGAGGCGTGGGAGGAAACGCATATAGGAGGCCCTGGGACCAGGAAATCAGAAAAGCATCTGCTGCTAGTCTCAGAGGATGCGGTTGCCTGGAGCAGAACGGGGCAGCTATCTGTTCAGGGGACTGGCAAAGAGATCTATGGATGGAAGTCCCCATCTCAGGAAGATCTTCTGAACTACCAAGGGATGGAGCTGACACTCGTGTGGCTGCAGAATTCTGCTCAATCTGTCTGCCAGGTAATTTTCCTGGCCAGGGAGATAAACCGCCTTGAGCAACATGTTGTGCCCGAGCGCAAACAAGCAAAGGTCCTGCGCCTCCTGACAAAGGAGCCTGGACCCAGTGCCTCCCTGTTTGTTCACATAAAACATGGCTACCTGATTGTCTGTTTGCACTAAGACAGACTGGTGAGCCAGGGTTTGCGAGAAAGTCTTGAGGGCTAAGCAAATAGCCCGAAGCTCCAGTAGATTGATCTGCTGCTGGGCCTCCCAGGGAGACCACAGGCCCTGGGTGCACTTGCCCAGACAGTGTGCTCCTCAGCCCTGTAGAGAGGCATCGGTGGTCAATACCACTGTGAACCCAGGTGGCTGAAAAGGCATCCCTTCCAGTAGGTTGGGGGGATGCAGCCACCAACGTAGGGAGTGCAGGAATGGTTTGGACACCCTTACTCTGTCTCTGAGGCTCCCTGTGGCCTGCGACCACTGAGTTCTGAGGCACCATTGGGCAGGCCTCATATGAAGCCTGGCATGGGGTGTGACATGCACTGTCGAAGCCATGTGGCCAAGAAGCCTCCGGCAGAGCCTGGCGGAGACCAGTGACCTGCTGAGAAAATGGTTTGCCAAGGTCATCAGTCTTTGGGCTCTGTCTTCTGGCAAGAAAGCTTTTGCCTGCAGAGAGTCTAGTCTTGCCCCTATGAACTCTACGTTTTGGGAGGGGAGCAAAGTGGACTTTGCGAAGTTTATGACAAATCCCAGATGCTGTAGTAGAGAAATCGTTCGGAGGGTGGCTTGCCTGGCCTCCTGGCACGTCTGACCCCTGATGAGCCAGTCGTCCAGATAGGGGAAGACAAAGATACCCTGATTTCTCAAGTAGGCTGCCACCACTGCCAGGCATTTGGTAAAGACTCTGGGGGCGGAGGTGAGGCCAAAGGGCAGCACTCTGTACTGATAATGGCTTCCTCCCACAATGAACCTGAGGTACTTTCTGTGGTCTGGATGAATGAGGATGTGAGTGTACGCATCCTTTAGATCTAAAGAGCATAGCCAATCTCCCTGCTGGAGGTAGGGCAGAAGTGTTCCAAGAGTAAGCATCTTGAACTTTTCCTTCTGTAAGAACTTGTTGAGATTTCTGAGGTCGAGAATAGGCCTGAGATCCCCTGTTCTCTTTGGTACTAGGAAGTACCTGGAGTAAAACCCGTGACCTTGTAGGTGAGGAGGCACAGGCTCCACTGCCTGGTCTCGTAACAGACCCTGGAGCTCCTGCACGAGGAGGGCTGTATGGAGAGGAGGCCTTGGAGGCTCTCCTGGAAAATAGGGAGGAGGCAACTGATGAAAATGAAGCAGGTAGCCCTTGTGGACTATGCTTAAGATCCAGTTGTCCCCTGTAATGGGTGGCCACCGGTGGGCAAACAGGGATAGGTGACCTCCTGTGCAGGGATAGGACAGCAGGGACGGAGAGGCTATGCCTTGGGAGTCAAAAACCCCCACCCTGCTGAGTTGGAGCAGGAGCCGGAGGCTTGGGGGCTTTCTGCCTATGGGGCCCATGTCCCTGCCCCTTGGCCTGCTGACCCTGTGGAGGAGCAGGGGAGGTATGGTAAGGTGGGAACTGTTTGTAGGCATGTCGCCTTCCTCGGGTAAAAGGACTTTTTACCCGAGCCCTTCTTCTTCCGTGAAGGGGCAGAAGTCTTTCGAGACAGCCTTGTCCTCGTGAGGTGCTCAGTCTTGAGCTCAGCAGCCTTCTCGGCCATGGGCTTGCCAAAAAGGTTTTCACCTCGGCAAGGGACATCGACCAACTTGTCCTGAACCCATGGCTCGAGGTCCGAAGACTGCAGCCATGCCTGGCGTCGAGCCGCGATGCCGGCAGCCGCAACACGGGCCGAGGCCTCGAAGCATCGTAGGCTGCTCGGGACATGAACTTAGAGCATTCCCGGATCCCCGAAGACAGGGACTTGAACCTCTGCAAAGGTTCCCTGGAGAGACCAGCAGAGAACCCGGCAAACTCCGTTTCCAGGTCCCGTAAGTACATGTCCATGTTCAGCTGGTAAGACTGGACACGGCAAGCAAGCATCGAGCCCTGGAAGCACTTTCTACCGAATGCATCCAGGTTCTGGGTCTCCCTGCCAGGGGGCACCGCGGAGTGCATCTTCTGGCTTTTCAGACAATGCATGGCCGATTCCACCACCATGGAATGGTGCGGTAGCTGCGCCTTTTAAAAACCAGGGCTCTTACGGAGTCGATAAATGGAATCGACCCGCTTGCTCAGAACCGGCGCCGAGGCCAGTGCCTCCCACATCCAGAAGAGGCGCCGTTCCAGCATCGGAGGAACCAGCACAGTAAAGGCCTCCTTCGGAGGAGAGTCATACTGGAGGGCCTCGAGCTCTTCGGCTCGAGGCTCCTCCTCGGGATCCGCCGGGATCGCCAAAGCAGTGGCCATATCCTGCATGAACTCCGAGAACCGGGTATCCTCCGGAGGGGACCTACTCCGGGGCTCAGACTGCGGTGAGTCCGACGGGACACACTGAGTCTTGAAGGTATCGGGGGACTCCTCATCCTCCGTCTCCCAGGTGGACTCGTCCGAAGAGGAGTCGGGCTCCGACCGCGCAGGGCCCGGCAGCACCCATCCCGACGCCGAAGGCACCGGTGTCAACGCCCTCGGTCCTGACCGGGAGGTCGAGGGTGACCGCGACCGAGGACGACCTCGAGCCTTCATGGTCTCATAAGATATGCCATACTGGGTCAGACCAAGGTCCATCAAGCCCAGTATTCTGTTTCCAACAGTGGCCAATCTAGGTCATATGTACCTAGCAGTCTCGAGCATCGGCTCGGTCTCCGGGGTCGACTTCGACATCGATGTCCCGGTGGTCGGGGCAGATGCGCCAGCGAGGCTGGCCATCAGCACCCGCTGCTGATCCATAAAGGCAGACAGTCTGCACTCCAAGGCTGTCAGCCTGAGACCCAGCTCAGGAGACTCAGCAGCTACCGACTCGGGCCCCGGCGGCGCTGGGCCCAACGTTGGCTCCCTGGGAGGAGAGTCCTCGAGGACAACAGGACTTACGTGTCCAGCAGACTCCGGCTCCACCCGAGGTACTTTTGACGGCTTCTCCTGTTCCACGGGCCTGGGATGGCGGTCGGGGGTCCGAGACCTAGCCCTTGAGGAGCCTGGGACCTCCGACGCCGCCGCCCTCGTGAGCCGCTTGTTCCTCTTTCGCTCCCGCTCAGGGGACCCCCTATCCAAGGAACCCAGACGATGCTCGGGGTCAGATTCCCGAGACGTCGAGGCCTCAGACATAGTCCGGGCCCGGCCGGAGGCCGAGTCGGAGAAAAGCCTTTCCTTCCTGGTGCTGACGACTTCACAGTGCCTTAATGGACATTTTTCCACACGGTCCACAGATCTTAGGATCATGATCAGGACCGAGGCACTGAAGGCAGCAGTCGTGTGTGTCGGTGAGAGACATTAGTTTCTTGCACTGATCACACTTCTTAAAACCACTGGAAGCCATCGGGGAAAAAAGAGTCCCCGTGAGGTCAAAGGACTGGCCTTCCAGGGAAAAGGAAAAAAAGGGTGCGAACGCCAGCCACGAAGGGCAAAAACCGAAAAAATAAGATCGGGCTCGATACCGGTGTAGCAAACCCGGAGAGAAGGGGAATCGGCGTCGAACCGGACAAAAACCGCGAAGAAATCGCAAGGAATAGACAAAAAAATCGAACTGTTTTCTGGGTGAACTAGGACACACGTCCGAAGGGCTCCATGGAAAAAGAGAGACTGAGCAAGATGGCACCTTTAGGCGGGAAGGGGACCGTGCATGCGTGCAGTATTCCCAAAGGCTTTCATAGAAAGCTGGGGAAATGCTCCGCAGGGGCTCCATCAACGTCGATGTCACCCGTATGTGAGGACTGACTTCCTGCTTGGTCCTGGAGAAAGGTGCTTTCCTTTGAGACCAAGGAGGATCCTCGCATGGAGTAAATGGAGATCCTCCAGTATGAGGCCCCCCCGAAAGAGGCCCTCATGGTACCTGTCCCTCCAATCCTCGAGCATCTCCTTCTCTGTATGTGGGAGACACTGTCATCGGTGCCCACTGTAAGCCGGCAACTCGACTCCATGTACTGTATCCACTGAAGCCCTGGGTTCCAGAAGACCCAACTTCCCCGCAACTTGATGATCGTTGAGTCTGCCATGTGCAGACTCAAGAGCCAAAAGACCCATTCCTCAGTGCCCCCAGCAGGGAGGCCCGCACCCTCGATGCCCTCAGCTGAAAGGCCTTCCAGGGCTCCATACTTATGTGCCGTCCAGTCCTATCAATTGTACATCAGCATGTAACCTCAAAGACCTGGAGAGGGAGCTCGCTGGTTTCTCGGCAGGCCTCGATGGGGAACCCCTCCAGAGGTTCACGTCTCTGGCCTCAGCAGTCAAGGAGTGCTCAAAGTTTTTATCCTGAGCAGCATACAACGGCTTTGAGTCGTCAGCCAGAGTAGCCACCACGGGCATCGGGGCCCGACACCAGGCATGGCTGCAGTCGGTCTGACCTTGAGCAGCGGGTTCAAGACAAACTCATCGATGTCCCCTGTATCAGAAAGAATCTCTTCAGGAAACCCATGGCAGACAAAGCTGCAGAAATAGAGATCGAGTTCCTGACCAGGACCAGACTCTCTAAAAAGACCTCAGTGTAGCCCCATAAGGCGGCCCTGAGGAAGAAGGGGGGTTTTTGGCAATGCATCACAGTTCCAAAGCTTCTCAGTCCCGCAGCAAGGCCAACACCACAAGGGGCAAGGACACGGTCTCTGCAAACAAAAGACTCCCTAAGTCCCAGGTGCCGACCCCGGCTCAGCCTGGGGGGAGCTTTTGACTCCTTGGGCACAACCTTCTCTCCCCCAGGAGATCCCCAACAGCCCAAAGGGGGGTGGTCTGGCCCTGTTTGTCCACAGGTGGCCCACTGTCACCACCGATTCCTGGGTACTGCAAGTGGTCAAGGAGGGCTACCTCCTCTAACTTCAAAAGACACCACCCTCATACTTTCCAGGAGAGCCTGTAAAGCCTTCCTTCATCAGACTCTGCTCCTCACCAAGTTCACAGGTCTCCTCAAAGACAAGGCGGTAGAGCAAGTGCCCAAACATCTCTGAGTCAAGGGCGTCACTCCAGGTATTTCCTCGCTCTCAAGCGAACAGGTGGCCTCAAGCCCATGCTGGACCTGTGGAACCTGAACAGATTTCTGGTCAGGGAGAGGTTCAAGATGCTCTCCTTGGAACACTGCTGTCCTACTTCTAGCAGGGAGATTGGCTATGCTCCTTAGACCTGAAGGATACTTATATGCACATCCTGATTCATCCTAGCCACCGAAAATACCTCCACTTCATGGTGGGAGGAGGTCACTACTAATACAGGGTGCTACCCTTCAGGATGGTTTCATTGCTAAGGATCTTCACCAAGTGCCTACTGGTGGTCGCAGCCCACTTCGTCTCCAAGTGGCCTTCATCCTTCCCTACCTGAACGACTGGCACATAAGGGGAGGTATGCTGCAGAGGTGCACTATGCCACCGGCTGCACCATCCAAGACCTGCAGCATCTGGGGTTCTTCATCAATTCAATCCTCATTTTGAATAATTTTCTCTCATCTGCAAATTTGATTACCTCACTCTTTATTCCCTTTTCCAGGTCATTTATATATATGTTAAAAAGCAGCGGACCCAGCACAGATCCATAGGATACTCCAATATTCACCTTTCTCTATTGGGAAAATTGGCCATTTAGCCCTATCCTCTGCTTTCTATCTTTTAACCAGTTCCTGATCTACAAGAGTACACTGCTTCCTATCCCATTACTTTTTAATTTCTCCAAAAGTCTCTCATGAGGGACCTTATCAAAGGCTTTCTGAAAATCCAGATACACTATATCAACCGACTCACCTTTGTCTACCTGTTTATTCACACCTTCAAAAAAACATAACAGATTAGTAAGATAAGATCTTCCTTGGCTGTCTCCCATTAAAGCCATGACTATCTACATGTTCAATAATTTCGTTCTTTATAATGGTTTCTACCATTTTTCCAGGTACTGACATCAGGTTCACTGGTCTGTAGTTTTCCGGATCACCTCTGGAACCTTTTTAAAAATTGGTGTTACATTGGCCATCCTCCAGTCTTCAGGTATTACAGATTATTTTAATGATAGTTTACAGATTACTAATAGCAGATCTGCAATCTCATATTTCAGTTCTTTCAACACCTTTGGATTTATACCATCCGGTCCAGGTGATTTACTACTCTTCCATTTATCAAATAGTTGTAATACATCTTCCTGGTGTATCGATATTTCTTTCAATTCTTCAGCATCACCTTTAAATACTATTTCAGTTATGGGTACCATCCCTACATCTTCCTCAGTAAAGACCAAAGCAAAGAATTCATTCAATCTCTCTGCTATGGCCCATGTCCCCTCTTAGTGCCCTTTTTACACATCTATCATCTAATGGTCCAAATGACTCTCTCTCATAGGTTTTTTGCTACGAATGTACTTGAAAAAGTCTTTATTACTCATTTTTGCTTCCACAGCAAGCTTCTTCTCAAATTCTCTCTTTGCCTGCCTTATTAATGCCTTGCATCTAACTTGCCAGTGCTTATGTTGTTTCCAGTTTTCGTCATTTGGCTCCTTTTTCCATTTCCTGAAAGATGCTTTTTTGGCAACAACAGCTTCTCTGACCTCACCTTTAAACCATGCTGGCAGTTTTTTGGACTTCCTTGCACTTTTCTTAAATCATGGAATACAACTGGTCTGGGCTTCGAAGACAGCATTTTTAAACAACACTCATGCTTGATGTAAATCTTTAACCTTTGCAATTGCTCTTTTTATTTCTTTTCTTAACTATTTTCCTCATTTTATCATATGGGGAGTCCCATATGTGAGGACTGAGTTTCTGCTTGTTCCCGGAGAAAGTATAGGTACTCACCTGTAACAGGTGTTCTCCGGGGACAGCAGGAATCAGTCCTCATAACCCTTCCTCCTCCCCTTAGAGTTGCTTCTTTATTTTACTTCTGACGTCCTAGCTATGTCATCAGACTGAGGCAAGATGGCACCCTTGGGTGGGAAGGGGACCCTGCATGCATGGTGCATCTCCCAAAGGCTTTCTTTGAAAGCTGGGGAGATGCTTCTGTGTGGGCTCCGTCGGGGCTGACGTCACCCATATGTAAGGACTGATTCCTGTTGCACCTGGAGAACACTTGTTACAGGTGAGAAACTACATTATTTCTGCATATTACTACTGAGTCTATCCCCTTTCACCCTCATCCTATGTCCCCTCGTAGCAGAGCTTGCCTTCAATTAAAAAAGACCCTCCTGTGCATTTATGCCACGGAGGTATTTAAATATCTCTTTCATATCACCCCTATCCCGCCTTTCCTCTAAAGCAGAGCTACTCAAATCCAGTCCTGGAGGTCCGCAACCCTGCAGGTTTTCGGGATATCCCTAATGAATATGCATGAGATATATATGCATTAGAGATATCCTGCCAACCTGAATGGTTTGTGGCCCTCCAGGGCTGGATTTGGAGATCCCTACCTTACACCTCTGTCATTTAAGATTGTGAGTGGGCAAGGTGCAGATGTCCTAGACATCAAAAGGTTAGATAGAATTTGTCACATTCCTCCTCGCTTCTCACCACCACCAAAATATTGTCTCCCCCTTCCACCTTCCCCATCCATACTCCCCCTACCACCCTCTCCTCCTTCCCTTCGATCTCTGAAGATGAAACCACACTCCTCCTTTCCTCCTCCAATCCCACCACCTGTTCATCAGACCCTATCCCCTCCCATCTCCTATGTTCCATCTCCCTCACCATTGTCCCCTCCATCCCTCACATCCTTAACCTTTCTCTCTCCACTGCAACCGTCCCCGCTGACTTCAAACATGCTGTTGTCACACCCCTCCTCAAGAAACCCTCACTTGATCCCACATGCCCTTCTAAGTATCGACCCATCTCCCTCCTTCCCTTCATATCCAAACTGGAACAAGCAGTCCACCGTCGCTGCCTCGACTTCCTCACTTCCCAGGCCCTCCTGGAACCACTACAATCCGACTTCAGTCCCCTACACTCCACTGAAACGGCACTCACAAAAGTCACCAATAACCTGTTCCTGGCTAAATCTAAGAGCCTCTATTCTATCCTCATCCTTCTTGACCTTTCTGCTGCCTTTGACACCATTGACCACAACCTTCTCCTCACCACCCTCTCCTCGCTTGGCTTCAAAGACTCCGTTCTATCCTGGTTCTCCTCCTACCTCTCCCATCGCTCATTCAGCGTATGCTCTAGTGGCTCCTCCTCTTCCCCTATCCCGCTCCAGGTAGGTGTACCTCAGGGATCTGTCTTGGGCCCCCTCCTCTTCTCTCTCTATACCCAAGGCCTCGGAGCGCTTATCTCCTCCCATGGCTTTCAGTACCATCTCTATGCTGGCGACTCCCAAATTTACCTCTCTACACCTAACATTTCTCCAGCAACACAGTCCAAGATCTCTGCCTGTCTTCTGGACATTGCTGCCTGGATGTCTCGGCGCCGATTGAAACTGAACATGGCCAAGACTGAACTCCTTGTCTTTCCACCCAACTCCTCCCCCCTACTTCCCCCTCTCTCAGTCCAGGTGGATGGATCTACTATCCTTCCTGTTCCCTCGGCCCGCAATCTAAGGGTAATCTTTGACACCTCTCTCTCCTTCTCCGCTCATATCCAGCTCGTAGCTAAGACCTGCCGCTTCTTTCTCTACAACATCAGCAAAATCCGCCCCTTCCTCTCTGAACACACTAACAAAACGCTTATCCACTCCTTAATCTCCTCTCGCCTCGACTACTGCAACCTAGTCCTCGCTGGTCTCCCTGTGAGTCACCTCCTTCCCCTTCAAAATCATGCTGCTCGACTAATCTTCTGCCAGCCCACATTACTCCTCTTCTCAAATCACTTCACTGGCTCCCTGTCCTATTCCGCATCCAATTCAAGCTTCTCCTGCTGACTTATAAATGCATTCACTCTGTGGCCCCTCAATACCTCTTATTTCTCCCTACGTCCCCGCTCGAAATTTGCGCTCCGCCAACAAACTACTTCTATTAATACCCTTCACCTGCACCGCTAACTCCCGACTGCGTTTCTTTCACCTTGCTGCACCATACGCCTGGAACAGCCTACCTGCGTCTGTGCACCAGGAGCCCTCCCTGGCCCTCTTCAAATCCAGGTTGAAGACCCACCTCTTCACCGTTGCATTCAGATCCTGACTTCCAGTCTCATCTTACCCTGAACTCCCATCTACGTTTATGACCAAACCTCAGACCAAACTATACCACACCGTACTTTCCGCTTAATGCTCTGTACTGTTCTAAATAGATTGTAAGCTCTGATGAGCTTGAATCTGATGGGCAGGGACTGTCTCTTGTATGTCGACTACCTCTTGTAGGTTAGTTGTGCAGCGCTGCGTGCGTGGCGCTTTACAAGTGCTAAATAGTAGTAGTAGAGCAGAACCAGGGCAACTGGTGATTGACCGGACTCGCAAACAAGTCCATCACTGGCCGTCCCCAGGTTTGGAAAAGCCAATTGGCTACCCCAGAGTCCAATTGCCACTCGTGAGGCTGGAGAATCCTGCTTAGCCTGTCGGCTAACCAGCTGCCCTGGCCTGGGAGGTAGACGGCCCGCAGATGAATGCCATGCTGGGCTGCAAACAAGCACAGATCCAGGGTTTCCTAACATAGGAGATGGGACCCTGTGCCACCCTGCTTGTTCACATAGAACATGGCCACCTGGTTGTCTGTCTGTAACAAGACAGGTTCGTGGGTCAGGATCTGCCAGAAAACTCCCAGGGCCAGGCGGATGGCATGGAGCTCCAAGAAACTGATCTGTTGTGTTCTCTCACTCGAGGACCACACTCCCCGAGTACGGAAACCCTGGCAATGGGCCCCCCAGCCCAGCAGGGACGCATTCGTGGTATGGATCCTCGTGTGTAAAGGAGCCTGGAAAGGCATCCCCACCTCCAAGTGGAGTGGCTGCCTGGACACTGTGACCTTGTTCCTGAGGCAACCTGTGGCCTGTGACCACTGGTCTCTGAGGCACCACTGAGCAGTCCTCATGTGGAGGCGGGCATCTGGGGTCACATGGACCGTGGAAGCCATGTGCCTGAGGAGGCGCAGAACGTTGTCTTGCTGACACTATGGACCTGTGACTCACCTGACCTGCCAGAGCCAGAAGCCTGCTTGCCCTGTCTACAGGCAGACAGTCCCTTTTGAGTCTGGCCCCAATGAACTCCAGCTGCTGAGATGGAGCAAGGCTGGACTTGGGGTAGTTGATTACAAACCCTAGATGCTGGAGTACCTGGATGGTGTGAGATGTGGCCTGGTGGACTTCGCTGGCTGAAGTTCCTCTGATGAGCCAGTCATCTAGGTAGGGGAAGACAAAGACTCTTTGGAGCCTGAGAAAGGCGGCCACCACAGCTAGGCACTTTGTGAATACCCTGGGGGCCAAGTTCAGGCCAAGGGAAAGTACCCTGTACTGGTAGTGCTTGCCCCCCACCACAAAGCATAGATACTGCCTGTGGTCTAGGTGTATTAGGATGTGTGTATATGCATCTTTTAGGTATAAGGAGCACAGCCAGTCTCCCTGGCGGAGGTAAGGCAGCAATATTCCAAGGAAGAGCATTTTGAACTTCTCCCTCACCAGGAACCTGTTTAGGATGCACAGGTCGAGGATGGGCCTGAGGCCTCCTGTTCTCTTTGGTACCAGAAAGTACCTGGAGTAGAAGCCCTTGCCCTGCAGGTGGTGGGGCACCGGTTCTACCACCTGATCCTCGAGAAGACCCGCCAACTCCTTCAGAAGAAAGTCCCGGTGAAGAGGAGAACTGAGGGGCTCTCCCGGGAAGTAAGGAGGGGGCACCTAGGCTAGGTGAAGAAGGTAGTCCCCCCGGACCACTGTAAGGCCCAGGCATCGGTGGTAATGGCTACCCACCTGTGGGCATAGAGGGAAAGCCTGCCTGCTGTGATCTGCCTGGCTCCTGTGGGAAGAGAGGCCATGCTGTAGGAGTCAAAAGCCACTGCGAGGCTGGGCCGGAGCCGGTGCCTGGGGTTTGGGGGCTTTATGCTTACGCGGACCATGCCCCTGTCCCTTGGCCTGCTGCCCCCCTGTTGGGGAGCCGGGGAGGCCTGAAAATGGGGGTAGCTTTGGTAAGCAGCACCCTTCCTCAGGTAAAAGGGCTTTTTACCCGAGTCCTTCTTGCGAGAAGGGGCAGAGGTCTTCTTGGAGAGCCGTGTCCTCGTCATGTACTCGGTCTCTAGTTCTGTGGCCTTTTTGGTCATGGGTTTGCCAAAGAGGTTCTCCCTTTAGCATGGGACATTGACCAACTTGTCCTGAACCCATTGTTCGAGGTCCGATGACTGCAGCCATGCCTTGCGGCGTGCACCAATGCCAGTCATGGCTACCCGGGCCACCGACTCAAACCCGTCATAGGCCGTTCGAGACAAACTTTGAGCACTCACGGACGTCGGTGGACAGGCTCCTGAAGCGCTGCAAAGGCCCCTCAGAGAGACCAGCCAAGAACCCGGTGAGTTCCTTCGCCAGGTCTCTCAGGTACATGCCCATGTACAGCTGTTAGGCCTGGATTCAACAAGTCAGCATTGAACCCTGGAAGCACTTCCTGCTGAGGGCATCCAAGTTGCGGGCCTCCCTGCCAGGAGGCACCGAGGAGTGTGTCTTCTGGCTCTTCAGCCTGCTCATGGCCAATTCCACAACCATGGAGTTGTGCGGCAGTTGCAACTTTTGAAACTCAGGGCTCTGGCAGACTCGATACATCGAGTTGAGCCGTTTGCTGATAACCGGCACCGACGCCGGCATCTCCCACATGCGGAGCATCAGTCGTTCCAGGATCGCAGTCACGGGTACAGTAAGGGCCTCCTGAGGGGGGCCTCATACTGTAGGATCTCGAGCTCGTCGGCTCGAGGATCCTCCTCGGACTCTGTGGGGAATGCCAAAACCTTGAACATATCCCTCACGAAGTCCAAGAACCTCGTGTCCTCCAGAGGGGACCTTCTCTGAGGTTTGGACACCGGGGAATCGGATGGGACATCCCTGTGCCGACAGGTGTCTGGGGACTCCTCGTCTTCCGTTTCCCACACTGATGCCTCTGAAGAGGAATTGAGGGGCTCCAGCATCGACTGCCCCGATGCCAGGAGGCTCGGTGGCGACGACAACCTCGATCCCGAACAGGAGGCTGAGTGGGACCTCGGCCGAGGATCGACTTGAGCCCAAAAGGTCTCAAGGATCGGCTCGGCATCCGGGGTCGACTTCAACATCGAGGGCCCAGTGGTTCAGGGTGAAGGAACCAGACAGACCGGCAATCAGCACCCGCTGCTGCTCCATGAAGGCAGTGAAACTGCACTCCAAAGCTACCATTATGGACTCGAATCTGGAAGGCTCCACAGCCACCGGCTCGGGCCTTGACACAGTTGGGCCCGACACTGGTTCCCCTGGAGGGGAGTCTTTGAATGAGGACAGTTGTTACCTGCCTCAGCTGATCTGTCTCCCAACAAGGAACCTTTGCCGGGCGCTCCTTCTCCGAAGATCCCAGCTGGCGCTCGGGTCTCCACGACAGGCCCCGGGAGGAGCCGGGTTGCTCAGAGCCATCCAGAGATGCCGCTTTTGAGGAGTTCTTCTTCTTCTTGTGTTCCCTCGAGGGAGACCCGCTCTCCGAGGAACCTCAACGCTGCTCAGGCTCAAATTGCTCCCCCCGAGATGTAGAGGCCTCAGACGAGGTCCAGGCTCTCGAAGGCAAGGACTCAGAAAAAATCTTATCATGCTGCTGCTGGCGGCTCTTCAGGGCCTTAGAGGACATTTTCCTCCACGGACCGCAGACCGTCGGGTCATAGTCGGGTCCAAGGCACTGGAGCCAGCAGTCATGCGTATCGGTGAGGGACATAAGTTTCACACACTGATCGCATTTTTTAAACCTGCTGGTAGCCATCGGGGGAAAAAGGGCCCCTGCAGGTCAAAGACCCAGGCTGCCAGTGAAAAAGAAAAAAAGGGAGCGAAAGCCAGTCATGAAGGACAAAAAACAAAAAACAGAGACGGACTCGATACTGGTGTATCGAGCCGAAGGTGGGAAGAGGAACCGGTGTCGACCAGTCGAAGAAAAGAGAAAATTTTAACTTTTTTCATGGGGACACAGGGACTACATCCGAAGGGCTCCGCAGAAAAAAGGAGACTGAGCAAGATGGCACCCTTGGGCGGAAAGGGGACTGTGCAGGCTTGATGGCAACTCCTCTGAAAGCTGGGGATTTGCTCCACACGAGGGCTCCGTTGGCACCGACGTCACCCATATGTGAGGACTGACTTCCTGCTTGTTCCCGGGAGAACAGAACATCTAGGTAGGGAAGGCATAGAGATATATACATTACAGTGCATGGTGGCGCACACCTCTGAAGAGATCTGGGACTGGCGAAGACACTTTGCATGAGGTAAGATACATTTATTATGTTAACGCTTAATGCGCTGTTTCTCATCATCTTTGCAATATATCTTTTGTTGTTGCTGTTAGTAATTTGCATAGTTTATTGTGTAACTTGGATCCTTAAGAAAGAGAAACCTATAGGATGTTAAAATGGAAGTCTCTCCTGAGTGCACTCCTCTAGGGATATTATGTGATTGTTATCCAGCTAATCAAGGAGAACTAAAGAAATATTGTTAGAAATAGTATAAGCATACCAAGAGACTACCCCACCCTTGGCCAGAGAGTGGGTCCTGGGCACCAGAATATATGATGCAGGTTAGAAAGTGGATAGAAGACTCTAAGAAAGTGAGACATCTAAGATAAACCATAAAGACATGATAAGAACCTGGGAAAATATGATTGTAGCTGCACAAAGTACCATAAGTCTGCCGGCATACCAATGTGTCCAAGAAATCCTGAGCGCACTGTCTTACTCCAACAAAGGCCAACACACCTTGTTAATGAAGACGTGCAGTTTATTTATAATACAAAGCAGGGATAACTTGAATTTCACTTATTTAACTTCTTAATTCGTACTTATTTAGAAAGGCAAGTAATTCATATATCTACCTATGATTAGTTAAAAAGATATCTGGAAAACTATTAGAATAAAAGCACTTAATTACAGAATAGATAACTAGAAAGCTAATTACAGAAGAATAATACTTCACCGAAAGAGTTCTACTTCATCCCCTGTCACACTTCGATTGAATGGATCCCTGATTCAACCAGACAAGAGAGACTTCTCAATCGGGAGTTTCTCTAGGCAATGCGTCCATTCCTAGATGAATCCATTTCTCTCTGTCTAGCTGAAAACAGGTACCCATTTTATCCAGTTGCAAGAACAATCCAGCTATTTCCTATCATGTGACATATACGTAGTATAGAGTCAGTTATCCATTAAGCACATCCAAGACACTGGCCAGGTGCTTGAAAATGCTCAAGGGAAACCCCCCTCCCTGGTCTACATTACAATTGATGAATTCTTATCCTGTAGGAGAAATGTTTCCAAGGCAAGGTGAATTGTCCTGTTTTGTCCTGTTAATGGGTTTCAATTTGTCTGCTAGTAGAAAGACTCCAAGGTGAAGTGTTCTTTTGTTCTCTGTAATGGGTCTCCATTTGCTTGCTAGGAGAAGGTCTCCTCCCTGATCTTTCCAGTATCTGTAGTTATGTAAATTGTTTCAACAGTTTCAAGTGCCCCTATTTACAGTTAAGGCATATTCACTACTGAGGCATAATCAATAGTCAAAATTCATCTGTACCACAGCGCACCCATAGTTGACCCAGGATTCAAAGCTCTGAATTTAATCTATCAGGAAAAAGAGCAGGAGTAGCTTTAAAAGGTAAAAATCAGAGAACTCCACGAGGGGGTTGTCCACTTTATAGCAAGTGGCAGGGAAATCCTATTATACTAAAGTAAGTGGCATGTTAAAGCAATAGAGGAGATAGTGTGGGATATTATGAAAGAAGAAAGGGAAAGGGTAGGCAAAGAGGTTAAGAAAGGAGAAGGGGGCAGAAAGCTGCCACTAAATGGTTGCCTTCTTCCTCAACCTGGTCACCACCAGCCTCATTCTGCAATAGGAAACAGTTCAGAAGTATAATCTTAGAAAGCAGGAAAAGGACTCTGGAGCTAGTAAAGATCTGCTGTCACATGAGAAAAACTGAAGCAATAGAGACAGGAACAGAGCAGGGATACCAGATGAATATGACCCCTAATGAATATGTAGCATGGAAGGAAGGCTCCTGGGCATTTGTGTCTAGATGGACAGACAATTTAGCGAGATGGACAGAGTCCTTCCAGCTGCAGAGTCGTCCATGGCCCTGGGAGGATCAAATGAGACATGGGCAATAGATTTTGCAAGGACATGCATAATACTGTAGGAGGTTTTGGAGAACCCTACTGGGACTATAGTTACATGAGACAAGGATTAGTGATTTGGCAGAAATATGAGAAAAAGGGATCTAAACCGCTATTTCAGAACCCCCTATTACATATTGCAGGACAAGGAGGAGCATTTCCAGTAAGCAGGTATGTGCCATGGAGTTTTATGGATATGGAAAATGTAGCAAGGTTACTGCCTCCACTAGTGAGAGATGCCACAGCCTGGATAAATAAAATTGAGACATCCACTGCAGGCCATCAGTTAGCAATAGACGTGAAAAGTATTTTGGCAAGGCTTTTAAGCGCAAGTAAGGTGGAAGAAATATTTCAGAAGGCAGGGTTACTGCGGGTTTCATTACAGAACAATTTGCATGATGGAGTGGAGCTTGAAGAGCTATGTGAGGATAAGTGTATTCCAGATTCAAAGGTGGTGTTTGTGGATGGTTCTGCAATAGACCCACAAGAAAGTCCTCAGAGGGTTAGATATGCTGTAGTAATATATCCAACCCTCTGAGGAGGGCTACCTTAGCCTAGTGGTTAGAGCACTGGCTTGGGAACCAAGAAACCACTGTTCGATTCCCACTGGCACTTAACCCTCCATTGCCTCAGAAGAATCCAAGTTATATGTCCCTGTTTAATGTATGTTACCGAGTTTGTTACAATGTAAACTGCTTTGACTAAAAATGATAAAGCGGTATTAAAAAAAAACATATTAGGAGTTTGGCTACTCAACAATGGCAGCAGTGATGTTGTCTCCACAAGATTTTTCGGCACAAGCAGCAGTTAGTAGCAGTGGTAATGGCATTGATCCTTCTTCTGCACAGTCCATGACTATCTATTCAGATTCTGACTATGTACATACTGCTATACTGACTAATGCCCAGAAATGGAAAAGGAGAAGGATGATTACATCCAGAGGTAAGCCGCTGATGCATGCTCCTATAATGTTGACACTGATACAGTTGTTGATTCACCGTATGGAGGAAAGCATTCGTACGGCCATTGTAAAATGTGCCACTCATGCAACAGACGGTTCATTTGTTTCAGAAGGGAATAACAAAGCAGATTTGGCAGCTCAGTCACGATGTAGTAAACCAAAAACCATGCAGATGGTCTTAACCAAAGCAACCCTCTCTCCAGGAGAGGTGTTGAGGTGCTTCAATCAGCTCAGGTAAGTGCTATGGCCGAAGAACAAGAGGAATGGGAGCATGTCGGAGCGTATTTCTCTAAAGGTTTGTGATCACGCCTCAGAAAAGAACATAAGAACATAAGATATGCCATACTGGGTCAGACCAAGGTCCATCAAGCCCAGTATCCTGTTTCCAACAGTGGCCAATCTAGGTCATACGTACCTAGCAGTTTCCCCAAAAGACACAGGTTCCGCAATGCTTGTACTGGGTTAAGCATTGATATAGCGTAGTTACTCACCTGTAACAGGTGTTCTCCAGGAGCAGCAGGAATCAGTCCTCACATATGGGTGACGTCGGCGCCGACGGAGCCCTCGCGAAGCAATTTTCCCCAGCTTTCAAAGAAAGCCTTTGGAATTGCAGCGCGCATGCGCGGTCCCCTTCCCGCCCAAAGGTGCCATCTTGGCCAGTCTGATGACATAGCGAAAAGACAGCAAAAAATTTGCAAAAACTAAATCATATGACTGCAACTCCATGGGGAGGAGGGAGGGTTGTGAGGACTGATTCCTGCTGCTCCTGGAGAACACCTGTTACAGGTGAGTAACTACGCTTTCTCCAGGACCAAGCAGGAAGTCAGTCCTCACATATGGGACTCCCAAGCTTAAGGCTACCGGAGACCCTAAGCACAAAAATGAGCTCCCTCTAGCTCAGCAGCACAGAAGGAAGGAATCTTCTCTGACTAATCTCCAACCGGTAGCCCAACATCCGGGATGGAGGGTAGGAGTTGCTTAAACCTCGAAGAGATTACGGAGGACTGCCTATCCGAAAGCACTGTCCCTGCGGGACTCCCTCTCGAGGCAGTAATGGGTTGCAAAAGTCTGGCTTGAAGACCAAGTGGCGGCCCGGCAGATGTCTGCCAATGGAACAGAGCGGAGGTAAGCCACTGACGCAGCCTTCGCCCTAACCCGATGAGCCGTGACTCGACTTTCCAACGAGAGGCCTGCCGCCCCATAAGTCCAAGCAATACAGTCAGCTACCCAGATGGACAGAGTACGCTTGGAGACAGGGAGCCCTAATTTATTAGGGTCGTAAGACAGGAAGAGCTGAACAGTCTTACGGTGCTCCCGCGTACGATCAAGGTAGAAGGTTAACGCCCTCCGACAGTCCAGGGTATGCAAGACCATTTCAGCTCGGCTGGAGTGTGGCCTGGGAAAGAAGGTCGGAAGCACCACCTCCTGATTGATGTGAAAAGGGGAGACCATTTTTGGAAGAAACTTAGGGTGAGTCCACAGGACTACCCTGTTCTTGTAGAACCTAGTGTAAGGGGGATCAGACACTAGGGCCTGCAGTTCACTAACGCGTCTAGCGGAAGTGAGGGCTACCAGGAATAAGGTTTTCCAAGAAAGAAAACGGAGAGGACAGGTAGCCATGGGTTCAAAAGGCGGACAGGTGATCCGCTGTAAAACCACGTTCAGGTCCCAGTCGGGGGCTGGGGGGCGCAAAGGTGGTTTAAGGAGAAGGAGACCTCGGGAGAACCGCGCCACGAGAAGGTGGCCGGAAAGAGGCCTGCCTTCCACCGGCACATGATGTGCAGAAATAGCACTGAGGTGAACCTTGACCGAGTTGGACTTCAGTCCAAGATTGGAGAGGGAAAGCAAGTACTGCAAGACCACCGACACCGGGCAGGAGAAGGGGTCTTGAGACTGTTGAGTACACCAGGTGGAGAAGCGACGCCATTTAAGGGCGTAGGATTTCCGGGTAGAGGGTCGCCTGGAAGCTAGCATGACCTCTTCCACCTCTGGAGGCAGCAGGAGGGGAGCAGGGACTACCCTTTCAGCAGCCAGGCCATCAGATGAAGAGATCTGAGGATGGGGTGTAGGAGAGACCCCTGATCCTGGGTCAGGAGATCGGGTTGAAACCCCAGAGGCAACGGAGTATCTACCGCCAGTTGCATCAGAAGCGGGAACCACGGTTGCCTGGGCCACCGGGGAGCTATCAGGATCATCGAAGCCTTGTCCTGGAGAACCTTGAAAAGCGTTCGAGACACCAGCGGCATGGGAGGAAAGGCATACAGAAGGCCCGTGGACCATGAGAGCAGAAAAGCATCTGCCGCTACTCGGAGGGGATGCGGTTCCCGAGAGCAGAACCGAGGAAGTTGCCTGTTCAGAGGACTGGCAAAGAGATCCAGCGTGGGGAGGCCCCACTGGAGAAAGATCCTTTGAACCACCAACGGGTCCAATCTCCACTCGTGTGGTTGGAGGATTCTGCTCAGTTTGTCTGCCAGGTAATTTTCTTGACCTGGGAGATAGACGGCTTTGAGGAGGATCCCTCGGCTGACGGCCCAAGCGCAGAGCTTTTGTGCTTCCCGACAGAGGAGGAAGGAGCCCGTGCCCCCCTGTTTGTTCACGTAGAACATGGCCACTTGATTGTCCATCTGGACGAGGACGGACTGGCGAGTGGTAAGGTGGGAGAAGGCCCGGAGAGCCAGGCGGATCGCTCTGAGCTCCAGGAAGTTGATCTGCTGGGCAGATTCCCACGGGGTCCAGAGACCCTGAGTACATGTCCCTTGGCAATGTGCTCCCCAACCCAGGAGAGAAGCGTCGGTCGTCAGTACCTGAACAGGCGGAGGAGACTGAAAGGGCATTCCGAGCACTAGGTTGGGCAGATGAAGCCACCACCGTAGAGAAGAGACCAGCGGGCTGGAGATTCGTACTGAGTCCGCTAATCTCCCCGAGGCCTGATGCCATTGTGAGCGAAGGCACCATTGAGCAGGACGCATATTCAGGCGGGCATTGGGGGTCACATGGACCGTGGAAGCCATATGGCCGAGCAGTTTCAGAAAGTGCCTGGCCGAGACCCGGGAATGGCTGCGAAAGCGGCTGGCGAGAGCCATGAGCCGTTGTGCCCTGTCGAGCGGCAGAAAGGCTCGCGCTTGAAGCGTGTTTAACCTGGCGCCGATGAACTCGAGATCCTGAGAGGGGAGCAAAGTGGACTTTTCGAAGTTTATGACAAAGCCCAAGTACTGGAGCAGAGTCACAGTACGTTGCGTGGCGTGAGTGGCCTCCGTGGAGGACGGTGCTCTGATGAGCCAGTCGTCTAGGTAAGGGAAGACAAAGAGGCCTTGAAGCCGGAGATAAGCCGCCACCACTGCGAGACATTTTGTGAAGACTCGTGGTGCGGAGGATAGGCCAAAGGGCAGTACCCTGTACTGGTAATGATTGCCTGCCACCACAAACCTTAGGTATTGTCGGTGGCTTGGGTGGATGAGGATGTGAGTGTAGGCATCCTTTAGATCCAAGGAGCATAGCCAATCTCCCTGCCGGAGGTAGGGCAGCAGGATTCCAAGGGTAAGCATCTTGAACTTTTCCCTTTCCAGGAACTTGTTGAGGTTTCGCAAGTCCAGGATGGGTCTGAGGCCTCCAGTTCGCTTTGGTATCAGGAAGTACCTGGAATAAAAGCCTTGACCTCTCAGGTGGTGGGGCACCGGCTCCACTGCCTGTTCCTGAAGAAGACTTGCCAACTCTTGAAGGAGTAAGTCCCGGTGAAGAGGGGGTCGCAGAGGCTCCCCTGGAAAGTAGGGGGAGGTACCTGGTGGAAGTGTAGAAGATAGCCCTCTCGGACTATGTGGAGCACCCAGGTATCTGACGTGATGTTGGACCACCTGTGGGCAAAGTGGACCAGCCGGCCTCCCATGCTGAGAGAAACCAGCGGAGGGGGAGAGGCTATGCTGAAAGAGTCAAAAACCCCCACCCTGCGGAGCAGGGGCCGGTGGCGCAGGCTTGGGGGCTTGCTGCCTACGGGACCCGTTACCCCGTCCCTTGGCCTGCTGACCCTGTTGGGGAGCTGCGGAGGCCTGATAATGAGGGTAGTGTTTATAGGCAGCCGTCTTCCTCGGGTAAAAGGGCTTTTTCCCCGAGCCCTTCTTCTTCTGGGAAGGGGCAGAGGTTTTCCTGGAGAGCCGAGTCCTGGTGAGAGTCTCTGTCTCGAGTTGTGCAGCCTTCTCGTCCACAGGTTTGCCAAAGAGGTTTTCACCTCTGCAGGGGACATCGACCAACTTGTCCTGCACCCAGGGCTCGAGGTCGGATGACTGAAGCCAAGCCTGTCGGCGGGCCCCGATGCCGGCTGCGGCTACTCGAGCCGATGCCTCAAAGCCATCATAGGCTGCTCGAGAGATAAACTTTGAGCACTCTCGAATACCAGTGGACAAGGCCAGGAACCTCCGCAAAGGTTCCTTGGAGAGACCAGCAGAGAATCCGGATATTTCTTTAGCCAGGTCCCTGAGATACATGCCCATGTAGAGCTGGTAAGTCTGGACCCGACAAGCAAGCATAGAGCCCTGGAAACACTTCTTACCGATGCCATCCAGGCTGCGGGCTTCCCTGCCGGGAGGCACCGAGGAGTGCATCTTCTGGCTCTTGAGCCTATGCATGGCCGATTCCACCACCATGGAATGGTGCGGCAGCTGTGCTTTTTGGAAGCCAGGGCTCTTGCGGACTCGATATATGGCATCGACCCGCTTGCTTAATACCGGCGACGACGCCGGGCTCTCCCACATGCGGAAGAGAAGTCGATCCAGCATCGGAGGAACCGGTACAGTAAAATGCTCCTTTGCAGGAGAGTCATACTGGAGGGCATCGAGCTCTTCGGCTCGAGGCTCCTCCTCGGGATCCGCAGGGAAGGCCAAGGCCTTGGCCATATCCCTCACGAAGTCCGAGAACCGTGCATCCTCCGGAGGGGACTGTCTCCGAGGTTCGGACTCGGGGCAGTCCGAGGGAATACACCGAGTCCGAAAAGAATCAGGTGACTCTTCCACCTCGGATTCCCAGGCGGACTCCTCGGAGGAGTCGAGCGGCTCTGGCCGGGCGGGCACAGACGCCGTCCGCCCCGACGCCGAGGGAGTCGGCATCGACGATCGCAGCCCCGAACAGGAGGCCGAAGGGGACCTCGACCGAGGATCGACTCGAGCCCGCATGGACTCGAGGATCGGCTCGGTCTCCGGGGTCGACTTAGAAGTCGACGACCCGGCGGTCAGGGCAGAAGCGCCAGCGAGGCCAGCGATCAATGCCCGCTGCTGGTCCAGGAAGGCAGCTAGGCTGCTCTCCAAGGCCGTCAACCTGAGTCCGAACTCAGGAGACCCAGCAGCCCCCGACGTCGGACCCCTCGGAGGCGAGTCCACGAGGACAACAGGACTTACGTGAGCAGACGAGTCCATCTCCAGACGAGGCTGCTTGGACGGCCGCTCCAGCTCCAAAGACCCGGGACGGCTATCGGGGCTATGCGACCTGGCCCTCGCGGAGCCAGAAGCGTCCACCGACGCTGTCCTCGCGGGTTTCTTCCTCCGATGATGTTCCCGGGAAGGAGACCCCCTCTCAGAGGAGCTCCGACGGTGTTCAGAGCCAGATTCCCTGGACACCGAAGCTTCTGACGAGGTCCGGGTACGGCTGGGGTCAGAGAAGATTCTCTCCCGCTGATGCTGCCGACTCCGCAAGGATTTCGCGGACATCTTGCTACAGGCTCCACAGATCATTTCTTCATGATCTGGGCCCAGGCAACGGAGGCAGCAATCATGTGTGTCAGTAAGAGACATAAGTTTCTTACACTGAACACACTTTTTAAAACCACTGGCGGCCATCGGGGGAAAAAGGGCCCCTGCAAGGTCAAACGTTCGTGCCGCCAGGGAAAAGTGAAAAAAGCGCGAATTTGTCACGAAGGACAGAAAAACCGAAAAGAAGGGGAGGCCTCGCAACCGGCGTTGCGAGGCCGGACGGAAAAAGGACCGGCGTCGAACCGAAGAAAATACTAAAATAAAGAAAGAAAATCAACTTTTCAGCGGTGACTTGTAGACAGCGTCTGTAGGGCTCCGCGGAAAAAAGAAGACTGGCCAAGATGGCACCTTTGGGCGGGAAGGGGACCGCGCATGCGCGCTGCAATTCCCAAAGGCTTTCTTTGAAAGCTGGGGAAAATTGCTCCGCGAGGGCTCCGTCGGCGCCGACGTCACCCATATGTGAGGACTGACTTCCTGCTTGGTCCCGGAGAACCTTTATTTCTTTAGCTGTATTTATATCCCGCTTTTCACCGGGTCAAAGCGGTCACTTGGGGGATACATTTAACACGAGGGGATATGAGACACATATGATAATACTTACAGGGAACATGGGCAATGGAGGGTTAAGTGGCTTGCCCAAGACCACAAGGAGTGCCTATAGGACTAGAAATCCCAGTCCCTCCGGCCTGAGATTGCTGTCCCCAGGTGGGACTTGAACCCCCGGCCCTCCGGCCTGAAGTACCTTGTCCTAACCACTAGACCACTCCTCCCATATCCTGCGTCCCTTCTTAATAATGGTTTATGAACCTTTCCTCCAGGAACTTGTCCAAACCTTTTTTAAACCCAGCTACACTAACAGCCTTTACTACATCCTCCGGTAACAAATTCCAGAGTTTGATTACACGTTGAGTGAAAAAATACTTTCTTTTATTAGTCTTAAATAGTTTACCCTGTAGCTTCATTGCATGTCCCCTAGTCTTTCTAAATTCTGATAGCGTAAACAATCGATCTATGTTTACCTGTTCCACTCCATTCATTAATTTATAGACCTCTATCATATCTCCCCTCAGCCGTCTCTTTTCCAGGTGAAGATCCCTAACCTTGTAGCCTCTCTTCATAGGAGTAGCCTTCCATCCCCTTTACCATTTTGGTGGCTCTTCTCTGTACCTTTTCTAATAACGCTATATCCTTTTTAAGATACGGCGACCAGAATTGCACACACCATTCAAGATGCGGTCGTACCATGGAACGATACAGAGGCATTATAATATCCTTTGTTTTATTTTCCATTCCTTTCCTTATGATACCTAGCATTTTATTTGCTTTCTTGGCCGCCGCTGCACACTGGGCGAAGGGTTTTAACATGTTATCCACGATGACTCCTAAATCTTTTTCCTGGTTGGTGGTTCCCAATGTGGAACCTTGCATCGTGTAACCATAGTGTGGGTTATTCTTTCCTAGGTGCATAACTTTGCACTTGTTCACATTAAATTTCATCAAATTTCAAGAAATGTTTGTCAGATTCTGCTTTACATTAATTGTTGCCCATGGTACATATCTGCCCAAGCACAAGTAATCCCGATGCATGATGGAACTTCTAGAAGAAGTGGTATGGAGTCCCAGATTGAAAGCAAAGATAACGTAGTTTTGTTTCATGTTGTTAGGATTGTGCTAAGAATAATCCTTTGGGAACTGTAACTCCTAAAGTTGGGTTGTTTCTGCCTAGACTGAGAGGCCCCTTTCTAGCTGTTCATATGAACTTTACAGATATGCAAACACCAGTACAAGGTAAACATTACCTGTTGGTGGCAGTATGTCCTATGACACAGTGCCCTCTAAACAGGAAAATGCCACAGCTATAGTGAAGTTTCTATGTTCAAAGATCATTCCCCGAAAAGGAATGCCCAAGAACAAAATATATATGGACCATGGGTCTCATTTTAGAAATTTGCTGATGCAGGTCTTGGCAAAAGTGAAACAACACTTTGTCTCTGTGTATAGACCACAGGCTAATGGTCTGGTAGAAAGAATCAAGCCCTGAGAAAATCAAGCCCTGAGAAAATCTGTCCTGAGAAAAGCGTGTACTAAAGCTTAACTGAATTGAGTGCAGGCTTGGCCTCTAGCTCTCTTTTCCTTACAAAACTCATCACTGAAGAAAACGTTATTAACTCCGTTTCAGTTGCTTACAGGAAGGAGACGCAGATTGTCATTGATTAATCCAGAGGATGGCAAGGTTCCAGATGACTTGAACACTTATCTTACAGTGTTGCCTACCTCCTTGCAGTTAATTGATTAAATTGTCAGTAAGCCAGACTCAAGGACAATATTGTATGTTCCACCGATAGTAAAGTACAAAGCAGGAGATTTGGTGTACAAAGAGTAGAAACATAGAAATATGACGACAGAAAAAGACCACATGGCCTATCTAGTCTGTCCTTCCATAACAACTACAACAGTCCCCTTTTTACCTTTAGAGATCCTCTGTTTGTCCCATGCTTTTTTGAATTCAGTTACTGTCCTCGTCTCTACCACCTCCACTGGGAGACTACTCCACGGATCCACTACTCTTTCTGTAAAGAAATATTTCCGCATATCACTCCTGAATCTATTTCCCTTCACCCTCATCCCATGTCCCCTCGTAGCAGAACTTGCTTTCAATTGAAAGAGGCTCTCTCCCTGAACATTTATGCCACGGAGGTATTTAAACATCTCAATCATATCACCTCTATCCCACCTTTCCTCTAAGGTGTACATATTAAGATTCTTCAGTCTGTCCTCATATGCTTTATAATGAAGACCACTAATCATTTTAGTAGCCACCCTCTGCACCGACTCCATCCTGTTCACATCCTTTTGAAGGTGCGGTCTCCAGAATTGCACACTATACTCCAAATGAGGTCGCACCAAAGACTTATACAGAGGCATTATCACCTCCTTTTTTCTGCTAGCCATTCCTCTCCGTATGCACCCAAGCATCCTTCTAGCTTTTGCCGTCGCCTTTTCTACCTGTTTAGCTACTTTAAGATCATCAGACACAACCACGCCTAGGTCCCGCTCTTCTTTAGTGGACAAAAGTACTTCACCCCCTATACTATATTGCTCCCTTGGATTGCTGCAGCCCAAATGCATGACCTTACATTTTTTAACATTAAATCCCAGCTGCCAAATTCTAGACCATTCTTCAAGCTTAGCTAGATCCCTCCTCATGTTATCTACCCCTTCCTGGGTATCTACTCTATTGCAGATTTTGGTATCATCCGCAAAGAGGCAAACCGTACCTGAAAGCCCTTCCGCTATATCACTAACAAAGATGTTAAAAAGAATCGGACCAAGGACAGATCCCTGGGGCACACCACTGATAACATCCTTCTCCTCAGAGTGAGCTCCATTTACTTGTACCCTTTGTCGCCTCCCACCCAACCAATTTCTAACCCAAGCAGTAACTTTAGGGTCCATCCCTAGGGTGCTCAGTTTGTTTATAAGTCGCCTGTGTGGAACAGTGTCAAAGGCTTTACTGAAATCTAAATACACCACATCTAGGGCTCTCCCTCGGTCCAACTCCCTGGTCACCCAGTCAAAGAAATCAATCAGATTTGTCTGACAAGACCTGCCTCTGGTGAATCCATGCTGCCTCGGATCCTGTAATCCGCTGGACTCCAGAAACCTCACTATTTTCTCTTTCAGCAGCGTTTCCAATAATTTACTCACCACCGAAGTTAAACTAACCGGCCTGTAGTTTTCAACCACATCCTTATTTCTGCTTTTGTGTAAAGGCACCACATGAGCCTCTCTCCAGTCCTTTGGCACCACTCCCGACTCCAAAGAGGCATTGAAAAGGTCAGTCAGTGGAGCTGCTAGAACGTCCCCAAGTTCCCTCAGTATTCTCGGGTGTATCCCATCCGGTCCCATCACTTTGTCTACTTTAAGTTGAGATAGTTTCTCACGAACACAGTCTTTTGAAAATTGTTCAAGATGTCCTTTGCTTCTGTTCCTATTTGTGGGTGTTTTCTGAGGTCCTGCTCCTGGTTCTTCATCTGTGAACACAGAACAAAAATATTTGTTAAGCAATTCCGCTTTATCCTTATCAGCTTCTACATATTCCTCCCCTGCACCCTTGAGTCTGACAATACCACTCTTGCCCTTCCTCTTCTCACTAATATATCTGAAAAATGTCTTATCCCCCCATTTTATTGCATTGGCTATTTCCTCCTCCTTTTGAATCTTTGCCTTCTTGACTACTTTGCTAGCTTCTCTAAGTTTTTCCAAATACAGATGCCTGTCTTCCTCTCTCTGTGATCTCTTGTATTTCATGAAGGCCTCCCTCTTTTTCTTCACTTTTTCAGCTACTTCTTTCGAAAACCATAGCGGTCTCCTTTTCCTTTTACCTTTATTTACCATTTTAAGAAAAAGGTTGGTTGCCCTTAAAATATCCCCTTTCAGTTTTTCCCACTGTTTTTCTACATCCCTCAGCTGTTCCCATCCAACTAACGACTCCCTGAGGTATTGGCCCATCTTCGCAAGCAAAGTTAGTCTTCCTAAAGTCTAAGATCCTCGCCTTTGAATGGATTCTAACAGCCCTAGTCCTAATACTGAACCACACCATCTGGTGATCACTGGATGCAAAATGATCTCCCACTACAACATCAGAAATACTTTCACCACTGGTAAGCAGCAAGTCCAGTATGGCCCCTTCACGTGTAGGGTCTGTTACCAATTGCCTGAATAGTTCTCCCTGTAGAGAATCCAGGATCTCCTTACTTCTAGATGATACTGCAGTAGGAATGTGCCAATCAACATCTGGCATATTGAAATCTCCTATCAGTAGCACTTCCCCTTTCCTAGCAATCCTGCACATGTCTTCAATTAACTCTCTGTCCACCTCTTCCTCTTGTGAGGGAGGTCTGTATATCACACCAATGTAAATAGATTTCTCTTTCCCTCTTTCTAGTTTAACCCACAATGCCTCCCCTCTCCCTTTTAAGCTCTGTAATTCCAAAGCTTTAATAGTAGTTTTTACATATAGTGTCACTCCTCCTCCCCTACTTCATAAGAACATAAGATATGCCATACTGGGTTAGACCAAGGTCCATCAAGCCCAGTATCCTGTTTCCAACAGTGGTCAATCTAGGTCATACGTACCTAGCAGTTTCCCCAAAAGACACAAGTTCCGCAATGCTTATACTGGGTCAAGCATTGATATCCTGGGTCCCTTCTTAATAATGGTTTATGGACCTTTCCTCCAGGAACTTGTCCAAACCTTTTTTAAACCCAGCTACACTAACAGCCTTTACTACATCCTCCGGTAACAAATTCCAGAGTTTGATTACACGTTGAGTGAAAAAATATTTTCTTTTATTAGTCTTAAATAGTTTACCCTGTAGCTTCATTGCATGTCCCCTAGTCTTTCTATATTCTGATAACGTAAACAATCGATCTACGTATACCCGTTCTACTCCATTCATTAATTTATAGACTTCTATCATATCTCCCCTCAGCCGTCTCTTTTCCAGGTTAAAGAGCCCTAACCTTTTTAGCCTTTCTTCATAAGAGTATCCTTCCATCCCCTTTACCATTTTGGTGGCTCTTCTCTGAACCTTTTCTAATAACTCTATATCCTTTTTAAGATACGGCGAACAGAATTGCACACAATATTCAAGGTGCGGTCTCACCATGGAACGATATAGAGGCATTATAATACCTTTTGTTTTATTTTCCATTCCTTTCCTTATGATACCTAGCATTCTATTTGCTCTCTTGGCTGCCGCTGCACACTGGGCCGAGGGGTTTAACATGTTATCCAAAATGACGCCTAAATCTTTTTCCTGGGTGGTGGTTCCTAATGTGGAACCTTGCATCGTGTAACCATAGTTTGGGTTGTTCTTCCCTAGGTGCATAACTTTGCACTTGTCCACATTAAATTTCATCTGCCATTTTGATGCCCAGTCTTCCAATTTATCAAGATCCTCTTGCAATTTTCCACAGTCCTCTTGGGTTTTAACAACTTTAAATAGTTTTGTGTCATCTGCAAATTTGATAACCTCGCTCGTTATTCCACTTTCCAGGTCATTTATGAATATGTCAAAAAGCAGCGGACCCAGCACAGATCCCTGGGGTACACCACTATTCACCTTTCTCCATTGGGACAATTGGCCATTTAGCCCAACCCTCTGCTTTCTATCTTTTAACCAGTTCTTGATCCACAGTAGTACACTGCCTCCTATCCCATGACTCTTTAGTTTTGCCAAAAGTCTCTGATGAGGGACCTTGTCAAAGGCTTTCTGAAAGTCCAGATACACTATATCAACCGACTCACCTTTGTCCACCTGTTTATTCACACTTTCAAAAAAACATAACAGATTAGTAAGACAAGATCTTCCTTGTCTAAAGCCATGTTGGCTGTCTCCCATTAGGCCATGACTATCTACATGCTGAGTAATTTTATTCTTTATGATGGTTTCTACCATTTTTCCCAGTACTGACGTGAGGCTCACCGGTCCGTAGTTTCCCGGATCACCCCTGGAATCCTTTTTAAAAATTGTTGTTACATTGGCGATCCTCCAATCTTCAGGTATTAGAGATGATTTTAATGATAGTTCACAGATTACTAATAGCAGGTCTGCAATCTCATATTTCAGTTCTTTCAACACCCTTGGATGTATACCTTCCGGCCGAGGTGATTTGCTACTCTTCAGTTTATCTAATAGTTGTAATACATCTTCCCGATGTATCGATATTTCCTTCAATTCTTCCGCACCTTTAAATACCACTTCAGTCATGGGTAACATCCCTACATCTTCCTCAGTAAAGACCAAAGCAAAGAATTCATTCAGTCTCTCCGCTGTCGCCTTGTCGCCTCTTAGTGCCCCTTTAACTTCTCTATCATCTAATGGACCAACTAACTCTCTCACAGGTTTTTTGCTGCGAATGTACTTGAAAAAATCTTTATTTCGCGTTTTTGCTTCCACAGCATGCTTCTTCTCAAATTCTCCCTTTGCCTGCTTTATCAATGCCTTGGCATTTGATTTGCCAGTGCTTGTGCTGTTTCCAGGTTTCGTTGTTTGGCTCTTTTTTCCATTTTCTGAAAGATGCTTTTTTAGCAACAACAGCCTCTCTGACCTCACCTTTAAACCATGCTGGCAGTTTTTTGGACTTCCTTCCACTTTTCTTAAAGCGTGGAATACAGTTGGTCTGGGCTGCCAAGATAGTATTTTTCAACAACACCCAAGCTTGATGTAAGTCTTTAACCTTTGCAACTGCTCCTTTTAGTTTTTTCTTAACTATTTTCCTCATTTTATCATAGTCTCCCTTTCGAAAGTTAAAAGTTAGTACTGTAGATTTCCGTACTATCCCTCCTCCACTAATTAAATCAAAGGCGATCATGCTATGATCACTATTGCCAAGTGGCCCCAACACCCTTATCTCTAGATCTGGTGTTCCACTAAGGACCAGGTCTAATATGGCTTCCCCTTTGGTCGGTTCTGGAACCAGCTGCTCCAAGAAGCAGTCATTTATGTCATCTAGGAACTTTATCTCCCTAGCATGTCCTGCCGTGACACTGACCCAGTCGATACCGGGGTAATTGAAATCACCCATTATTATTACTGCATTGTAACTTTTGTTAGCTTCCTTGATTTCTTTGAGCATTTCATCATCCATTTGTTCATTCTGGCCCGGTGGTCGATAGTACACCACCACTGCTATCGCCTTCCCCTTTTTACATGGAATTTCAATCCATAGAGATTCTACAGCAAATTTTGTTTCCTGCAAAACGTTAATCCTTTCTGACTCAATGCCCTCTCTAACATAGAGCGCAACCCCTCCACCAATTTGATCAGCTCTATCATTACGATATAGTTTGTACCCAGATATCAAAGTGTCCCACTGGTTGTCCTCCTTCCACCATGTCTCTGATATTCCAATCATATCTAACCTCTCATTTAGTGCTTTATATTCTAACTCTCCCATCTTATTTTTTAGACTTCTAGCATTTGCATACAAGCATTTTAGAGAATGTATTTTATTCATATTAATTTGGCTATTGGTAGACATGGGCAATTTGGGATCTTTAAGCTCTGTCTGCTCCATACTTGAGGGCATTTGGGCTACTTTACTCTTTTTTGGAACCTCTCTGCTTTTGGTAGTATCCTTCAAGGATACATTCTTCCGAACCATCCGCTCTTGGGCGACTGTCGGCTTTCCCCTATTATCTAGTTTAAAAGCTGCTCTATCTCCTTTTTAAAGGTTAATGCCAGCAGCCTGGTTCCATCCCGGTTAAGGTGAAGCCGATCCCTTCGGAAGAGCCCCTCCTTTCCCCAGAAGGTTCCCCAGTTCCTAACAAATCCAAACCCCTCATCTCTGCACCACTGTCTCATCCACGCATTGAGACTGCGGAGCTCTGCCTGTCTTTTGGGTCCTGCACGTGGAACGGGAAGCATTTCGGAGAACGCTATCCTGGAAGTTCTGGATTTCAACTTCCTACCTAAAAGCCTAAATTTAGCCTCCAGAACCTCCCTACCACATTTTCCTATGTCACTGGTACCGACATGTACCAAGACAGCAGACTCCTCCCCAGCACTATCTAAGACCTTATCTAGGTGGCGCGTGAGGTCAGCTACCTTCGCACCAGGCAGGCATGTTACCAGGCGATCCTCACGTCCACCAGCCACCCAGCTATCTACATGCCTAATGATCGAATCACCAACTATAACGGCTGTCCTAACCCTTCCCACATGGGCACATGGCCCTGGAGAAACTTCCTCGGTGCGAGAGGGTTTTACATCACCTAGAGGACAGGTCCTAGTTACAGGATCACTTCCTGCCACACCAGGGTGATGCTCTCCTATCACGTGACCTCTCTCCTCTCTCTTCCTACCCTGTCCTTTCTGAATAAAGTATAGTCAGGTATAGTTATATCCCAATCATGGTTTTCTGTGAACCATGTTTCTGTAACTGCCACTAAATCCAAGTCAGCCACTCCCACCAAAGCTTCAACATCAGGGATCTTATTTCCCATGCTACGGGCATTTATACACACTGCTTTCCATATGTTACCCCTGTTACCCATTTCCATAAAGTTATTTAATGTATCACATACCTGGGGGCTTTCACTTACTTGGGGGCTTTCTTTACCCATCCCCAATGAATCTAGTTTAAAGCCCTCTTCAGTAGTAGACATTAGACATTATCTGCTAATTAGTTTCCTGAACGATCTCCAGTCCAGTCCCTTTCCTCTGGGTTGTGCCCCCTTCCAGCAGCATGTAGACTGAGCATGTCACCTTTTTGGATATATATACCTCTGGTACCACCCACCAGATCAGTATCCTATTGACAAAGCAGACTTAACGGAGAGACAAATTAAATAACAAGAATACCAAACTCTCACTAACTGTAAAACAAACTCGCCAAACACCTGAACACGCCTCCCCCAGAAGGGACTTTCCAACCCTACATGAAGAGGAGGCGACTTACCTGAACTCGCATCAGCTCTTACCTAGGCATCTCACCCATCCGTCCCGCCTGTACACCAGAACCCTCAGCAGAAAAACTCTGAGCTCTTACCTCTCTTACCCACTTACCGCTTCGGACTGGCAAACCTGTCAAGAAATGACAAACTCTGGGTGGGATCAGGGACTGGACTGGAGATCCTTCAGGAACACTAATTAGAAGGTAAGGTCTAATTACTCTTTCCTAAGCGTCTCTCCAGTCCAGTCCCTTTCCTCTGGGATGTAACAGAGCAGTTCAAACCTGGGAGGGGCCTGCAAGACCTGACCGAAGCACCGAGTCTCCAAAACCCGCATCTCCAGAGGCCTGAAATCTAATCTGTAATGTTTGGCAAAGGTATGCAGCGAAGACCAAGAAGCCGCCTTGCAGATCTCCAGCGGTGGAACCAAACTGAACTCCGCCCAAGAGGCCGCTTGTTGTGCGCATAGAGTGAGCCCGGAGACCGGCAGGAACCTACCTTCCCTTTAGGATATAAGCAGCGGTAATGGCCTCCATGACCCATCTGGAGATGGATGCCTTGGCTGCCGCCTCACCCTTACACGGCCCCCTGAACAAGACAAACAGTCTCTCGGACTTGTGAAAGGACGTGGTCCGATCCAAGTACCTCTTTAACACTCTACACACGTCCAAAAGACGCAACCGGGCATCATTGCCCTCGCGTCCCCCCCCCCGAGGAGGAGGGAAGAGAAACCGTCTGATTCACATGAAAGGAAGAAACTACCTTAGGCAGAAAGGACGGAACTGTCCGCAGGACTACCTTCTCCTTAAAGAAAGAGAGAAATGACGGCCGACAAGACAGAGCCTGAAGCTCCGAAATCCGTCTGGCCAAACAGATAACCACCAGAAACACAGCATTTATGGTCATGTCTTTCAACGATGCATGCCACAATGGCTCGAAAGGCTCAGTATACAGGGCGTCCAATACTAGGTTAAGGTCCCAGGGTGGATCCGGCGACCTCCGCTGGGGCCACAGGCACCTCACTGCCTTAAGGAACCGACTTACATCCACATGTTCCCCCAGAGGCTTTCCCTGAATCTTGCCCCTGTAACACGAAAGAGCTGCCAACTGCACCCGCAGGGAGCTGGCCCCTAAACCCTTCTCAAATCCAGCTTGCAAAAACTCCAAGACCTCCAGGACGAACACTGCCAGAGGCCTCTTTTGCTGGTCTACGCACCAGCCCTCAAACACCCGCCAGACTCTCACACAGGAAAGACAGGTGGAACGCTTTTGGGAACTCAACAAGGTGGAAATCACTGCTGAAGAGTAACCCCACTTTCACAGCCGTGCCCTTTCAAGAGCCATGCCGTAAGCGAGAACCGATCCACCTGCGGCATGCGCACTGGGCCTTGAGTGGCAAGATCCTCCCTCTCCGGAAGGCGCCAAGGACGATCGGCCAGCAACCACATGAGATCGGTATACCACGGGTGCCAAGGCCAGTCCGGGGCTATGAGAACCACACAACATGGGTGTGCCTCCACGCCCTGGAGGACCCTGCCTATGAGGGCCCATGGAGGAAATACGTACAGGAGGCCATCTGTCGGCCACTTCTGAACCAATGCGTCCAAGCCCTCCAACATCCTTTCTTTTCTTCGGCTGAAGAACCAGCTTGCCTTTGCCGATTCCCATCGCGCCATGAGATCCATCCTGGGGGTCCCCCAATGGCGGGCTACTTGCTCGAACACTTCCTGACAGAGCTCCCACTCCCCGTGGTCCACTCTGTTCCTGCTTAGGTAATCTGCTGTCATGTTTTCCACTCCAGCCACGTGTTGCACCAACAAGGCCACTAGATAGCCTTCGGCCCACTCCAAGAGACCCTTGGCCTCCTCCTCCTCCTCCATAGGGCTGCCCGTGCTGCCCTGCCGATTGATATACGCCACCGTGGTCATGTTGTCTGACAGTACTCTGACCGCCTTCCTTAGAACTACCGACTCGAATGCTCTGAGTGCTAGTGCCACTGCTCACAATTCCAACCTGTTGAACGACCACCGTGCCTCCCAGGTGCTCCAGGTACCTTGAGCGAAGAGACCCTTGCAGTGAGCTCCCCAGTCGGACAGAGATGCATCCGTCGTCAACTGACCCCACAGTGGAGTCTCGAGAGGCATCCCTCTTTCTAGGCACCTCGGCTGGAGCCACCACATCAAGGACTCCTTGATCCCCGGGGGGCAGGGGAGAGTCAAGGACATGAGTTGACGCTGATGAGACCAGCGCCTGAGCAAGGCTCGCTGGAGAGATCTCATGTGAGCTCTGACCCAAGGCACCGGCTCCAATGTAGCCGCCATGGTTTGTGGATTGTGGATACCATGTTAAAACCCTCGGCCCAGTGTGCAGCGGCGGCCAAGAGAGCAAATAGAATGCTAGGTATGATAAGGAAAGGAATGGAAAATAAAACAAAAGATATTATAATGCCTCTATATCGTTCCATGGTGAGACCGCACCTTGAATATTGTGTGCAATTCTGGTCGCCGTATCTTAAAAAGGATATAGCGATTTTAGAAAAGGTACAGAGAAGAGCCACCAAAATGGTAAAGGGGATGGAAGGATACTCCTATGAAGAAAGGCTAAAAAGGTTAGGGCTCTTTAACCTGGAAAAGAGACGGCTGAGGGGAGATATGATAGAAGTCTATAAATTAATGAACGGAGTGGAACGGGTAAACGTAGATCGATTGTTTACCTTATCAGAATATAGAAAGACTAGGGGACATGCAATGAAGCTACAGGGTAAATTATTTAAGACTAATAAAAGAAAATATTTTTTCACTCAACGTGTCTATTGTAGGATTGGAATCATGTTCCCCTGCAGCAGCTGATGCGAAACGTGGAAGGGACGTTCCAATGGGTGTCGGGATCCAATCTGTCTTTTGGATAATGACGGATACCATGAGTCAAGGATTTGAAGTTCAGAATAAGCTTACAACTACGGAATGGTTAATGAGCAGAGCTGATTTAGTTTATTGTATGAGGTATCATAATAAAGCTCTGTTAGAGACCTTAAGAAGCATTGTTTATGCATCAACATGACAAACTCAGGAGAGAAATCCTCTAGGCTATCCGCCTCCAAGGAGGTAGAGGGGCCGGCTTGCGGCAATGGAGGAGCAGCCTGTCCCGGCAGAGAGGGAAGGGGAGGCGCAGATGGGAACATAGCCTCCAGAGGTTCCTCAGACCCCTGAGATACCAGAGGAAGCACATCCTGAGCACCCCCTTGTTGCATGTCTTGCTCTGCTGAAGCTGCATCTGCTGCGCAGCCCCGACACACACCTGCCTCCGAGACCGCTCCTCTGCGAGTCCCGCAAAGCAAACATTGCTGCTTGGCTGGCATGGTGATGCCTCCAAAGAAGACCCTGTCTGCAAATCTCTCCTTTCCACTTGTTTAAGCCAGGAAAAATAAAAAACGTCTTTTTTTTAAGCTACTTCTTCAGAATCCTTCAGGAACTCCCTTTCCCTATGCTCCTTTTGAAGTCCCAAGGACCAAGAGAAGCAACGAACCCCCGTTTTTTAAAACTGAAAGGGCCCTATATCTCCCAGTGCTGAAAAGTGCGCCAAATCTACAGCATCTACCTTGCCTGCTGCGCTTGCACGCCAACGAAGAAACCGCCTGGCTGGACTACAGGGAACCCCGATTGTCCCTCAGACTCGCCGTGGAGGACTGCTTCAACAACATGCGGCAGATGGCCGCATGCCTCACTGCGGCCCGCCAACACGCTCTCGAGCCATTCCGCTCTCTTCTGCTCTTCTCCTGCGCTTTAGCAGCCGCGCCAGTCCCACGTCTTCCCGTCCTCGCGCTCAGCCTCCGAGAGGGCTTCAGAGGCTTCTCGCGCTCTATCTTAAAGGGCCAGGCTGCCTGAAGCCTCCTTCTCTTCAACCCCCAAGACCCCGCGGGGAGGGGGGGAAGGGAGCAGGAGCCCTGAAATTAACTGAAGGTAATGAAAAATAAACCAAATTAAATGAATAATAATAATAAATGAATAATAAAAGAATCACTAAGTAAAAAACTCTCCACTAAGTCTCTCCAGAAAACCTTACTCTGGTTTACTGCCTCCCTACAGCCGCTTGAAGACTGAGCAAAAAACTGATCTGGTGGGTGGTGCCAGAGGTGTATATATATATATATATATATATATATATATATATATCCTAGGGTCATCAAAATGAGGACATACTCAGTCTACATGCTGCTGGAAGGGGGGCACAACCCAGAGGAAAGGGACTGGACTGGAGAGACGTTTAGGAAGAGGATTAAACCTCGGAATGGTTGGACATAGCCCTACTTTGAAGGACCATTTTCAGTACATGGATCTATATTACAAATGTCTGGCCCACCCCATGTGTCTACTCGGATTGATTTGTTTTTGGAAGTCCTTTACACTGATTTCTTCAAGAATCTTGACTTATGACACTTCTTTAACAATTCTATGAATGTTGATCCACCAAATTTGGGGACGTTGTAGCAGCTCCACTGACTGACCTTTTCAATGCCTCGTTGGAGTTGGGAGTGGTGCACAAAGGACTGGAGAGAGGCTCATGTGGTCCCGTTACACAAAAGCGGAAGTAAGGATGTGGTTGAAAACTACAGGCCAGTTAGTTTAACTTCGGTGGTGAGTAAATTATTGGAAACTCTGCTGAAAGAGAAAATAGTGAGGTTTCTGGAGTCCAGCAGATTACAGGATCCAAGGCAGCATGGATTCACCAGAGGCAGGTCTTGTCAGACAAATCTGATTGATTTCTTTGACTGGGTGACAGCAAAAGCTAGAAGGATGCTTGGGTGCATAGGGAGAGGAATGACTAGCAGAAAAAAGGAGATGATAGTGCCTCTGTATAAGTCTTTGGTGCGACCTCATTTGGAGTATTGTGTGCAATTCTGGAGACTGCACCTTCAAAAGGATATAAACAGGATGGAGTCAGTACAGAGGGTAGTTACTAAAATGGTTAGTGATCTTCATTATAAAGCATATGAGGACAGACTTAGGGATCTTAATATGTACACCTTAGAGGAAAGGTGGAATAGAGGTGATATGATTGAGATGTTTAAAGTCCTTTGTGGCATAAATGCACAGGGGAAGTGCCTCTTTCGATTGAAAGCAAGTTCTGCTCTGAGGGGACATGGGATGAGGGTGAAAGGGAATAGATTCAGGAGTGATATGCGGAAATATTTCTTTACAGAAAGAGTGGTGGATCCGTGGAATAATCTCCCAGTGGAGGTGGTAGAGATGAAGACAGTATCAGAATTCAAAAAAGCATGGGACAAACACAGAGGATCTCTAAAGGAAAAAAGGGGACTGTTGTAGTTGTTGATATGGAAGGACAGACTAGATAGGCTATGTGGTCTTTTTCTGTCGCCATTTTTCTACGTTTCTAAATTTGCTGTTAACAAATGCTTGGTATTCTTTGATGAGCCAGACTGCTGCCTCTCTGGAAGCTAAGGAATGTGTGATATGTTCAAACAAATTTGTAGCTGCAGACGTCTGCTATCTTTTCTATTGTTATACTAGATACCAGAGTCCATCAGTGTTTGTGGTCTGCAAATGCTACCAATACATCTAACTATACAGGGGGAATACTTGTTGCCAATGTCACTTCACAGTATATAGAATGTCTTAACACTAACAAATGGTAGACTGAAAGCCTGGTCATTTAAATTTGTTAATTCTTCCAGCTATATCCCGATAGATTTTGTCAAGCCTTTTTCGGAAGGAATTTAGGCTGTCTGTAAAATTGACACTGTTATCTTGTGAGGCCTATGGCTTAGCAGCTTATGGCAAGTTTAATGTTTGTATTAAATCACCAAGTGTTACTGACGGAAAAGAAGTGGGTGATAATCCCTTTTGCAAAACTATAATAACATGCCCCCAAAATGGTACTGCCTTCTCTTATGTAAATTATATTTATCATGTGGCCATCGGTTATACCCATGCCTGCCATCGGGATGGAGTGGTATCTTTGCCTATGTGCAAGTTATATTACCTGTAGCTTCAATCCCCCAACAAAATTTCTCTGGGATTTCAAAAGCATGGTCTAAATATTGTCCTCATTATACACAAAAGAGATCCTCCTCATATTTTTCTGAAAATGATGTACCCTATGAATTTTGCTTGTTCTCAGATACTGAAGTTATGTTTGCCTCATTTACACCAGGACTGCAAGCTGCTACTATTGCTAAATGGATACAGAAAGTGTGTTTTGATTTAATGAAGCAGCTTAATTTGACAGAACAGGGTTTTCTGTTTTCAGCACAGCACTTGATATTAACACACCTATGACTCTGCATAACAGGTTAGCGTTAGATTATCTTTTAGCGGCAGAGGGAGGTGTTTCCACAGTCATGGAAGGTACGTGCTGTACTTATATCCCTACTATAGCTGGGGAGGATGGAAATCTATCCATTGTTATACAGCACCTAAGGGATCTAAATGTGTACATGCAAACACAGGCTTGGGTAGATCCTAAAGTAGATTTGTGGTTTTCTTCCCTCACTTCATGGTTTAGAGGTCTCCTTCTGGCTCGGTAATTTGTTATTTGGTCTAGTACTGCTTATCATATCTACTTGCATTTTGTTCCATTCTATAAATTGTATCATATCAGATGTTGTCCTCCTGCTATCAAGGTAATGGTACAATCACTATTTGTACATCCTGTTCCTGCACATGAGCATTTGGTGTCACATATGTAGGCCATTAGTTACAGCTATGACCCATAGGTCTGTGGTGGGCTCATTAATTCGCCACCCTGGAAGGAATGGGGGAGATGTAAGGGCCTATCAAATTGTTTGCTGTAATATCAGTATAAGGGTTAATAGAGAAACTGTGAGAGTAATTCAGCACAGTGTTCTCTGCCTTAACATCAGATGCAGACACAGACGAACAAGGTGCAACAGAAGATAGGAACAGAAATGTGCAGGAGTATAGAAATAAATGTATGCTTGCTAGCATGTGTATGTGTGCCTGAGGGGGGAAGGGTGGGTATAGCTGGGGAAGGCTATCCCGGATAATTCCCTAGGCATTTCAGAGTCACTAAGTGAGTGTCCAAGGAGTGTCGCCTCTGAACTTGAGTGGAAGATAACAGCAAATTTTGGTTTTATGAATAGTGTTAGCAATCACCCCTAATTTATTTATTTTATTTTATTTATTTAACATCTTTTATATACCGCGCTATTTGTTATCAGTGCGGTTTACATTCAACAAAGGTTGCACAATTTAGTCAAGACTAGTTTGCGTTTACATTATAACAGGAAAGAAAACTTGGGACAACAGGGTAACTATATACATATTAACATATGATTAAATGATTAAATATATTAACATATGATTAAATGATTAAATATTTAATAATTTCATTTATTCGATTAGTTTCTGGACCTCAAGAGAACGAAGCAAAGGTATATGGATTCCAGATAAGTGATATATATATATATATATATATAAACACACACAATATACACACTAGAAAATTTAAGTAATGAAATACTAGTGGAACTATGGAGACACCAATGCTAGTAAGACAAAGGAAACAGCATTGACACACCGTGGCTGTCTGCTCCAGGAGACATGGGCAAACTGATGCTCTGAGCCATTGGGCCTTTCAGGATTCAATTCAGTGTGGGCGAGGATAGTCAGGCCTGTCTTCAATGCTGTACCGGTCCACACACTTAGTCACCTGCTGGAGGAAGACAATATTGGCTTCTCTTAGTGCTATACCATGTCGAAAAAACTGCCAGCATGGTTTAAAGGTGAGGTCAGAGAGGCTGTTGTTGCCAAAAAAGCATCTTTCAGGAAATGGAAAAAAGAGCCAAATCAAATGCAAGGCATTGATAAAGCAGGCAAAGAGAGAATTTGAGAAGAAGCTTGCTGTGGAAGCAAAAACGTGAAATAAAGATTTTTTCAAGTACATTCGCAGCAAAAAACCTGTGAGAGAGTCAGTTGGTCCATTAGATGATAGAGGAGTTAAAGGGGAACTAAGAGGCGACAAGGCGATAGCGGAGAGACTGAATGAATTCTTTGCTTCAGTCTTTACTGAGGAAGATGTAGGGATGTTACCTATGACTGAAGTGGTATTTAAAGGTGCGGAAGAATTGAAGGAAATATCGATACATCGGGAAGATGTATTACAACTATTAGATAAACTGAAGCGTAGCAAGTCACCTGGGCCGGATGGTATACATCCAAGGGTGTTGAAAGAACTGAAATATGAGATTGCAGACCTGCTATTAGTAATCTGTGAACTATCATTAAAATCATCTCTAATACCTGAAGATTGGAGGATCGCCAATGTAACACCAATTTTTAAAAAGGGTTCCAGAGGTGATCCGGGAAACTACAGACCGGTGAGCCTGACGTCAGTACCGGGAAAAATGGTAGAAACCATTATAAAGAATAAAATTACTCAGCATGTAGATAGTCATGGCCTAATGGGAGACAGCCAACATGGCTTTAGACAAGGAAGATCTTCTCTTACTAATCTATTATGTTTTTTTGAAAGTGTGAATAAACAGGTGGACAAAGGTGAGTCGGTTGATATAGTGTACCTGGACTTTCAGAAAGCCTTTGACAAGGTCCCTCATCAGAGACTTTTGGCAAAACTAAAGAGTCATGGGATAGGAGGCAGTGTACTACTGTGGATCAAGAACTGGTTAAGAGATAGAAAGCAGAGGGTTGGGCTAAATGGCCAATTTTCCCAATGGAGAAAGGTGAATAGTGGTGTACCCCAGGGATCTGTGCTGGGTCCGCTGCTTTTTGACATATTCATAAATGACCTGGAAAGTGGAATAACGAGTGAGGTTATCAAATTTGCAGATGACACAAAACTATTTAAAGTTGTTAAAACCCAAGAGGATTGTGGAAAATTGCAAGAGGATCTTGATAAATTAGAAGACTGGGCATCAAAATGGCAGATGAAATTTAATGTGGACAAGTGCAAAGTTATGCACCTAGGGAAGAACAACCCAAACTATGGTTATACAATGCAAGGTTCCACATTAAGAACCACCACCGAGGAAAAAGATTTAGGCGTCATTGTGGATAACATGTTAAAACCCTCGGCCCAGTGTGCAGCGGCAGCCAAGAGAGCAAATAGAATGCTAGGTATCATAAGGAAAGGAATGGAAAATAAAACAAAAGATATTATAATGCCTCTATATCGTTCCATGGTGAGACCGCACCTTGAATATTGTGTGCAATTCTGGTCGCCGTATCTTAAAAAGGATATAGAGTTATTAGAAAAGGTTCAGAGAAGAGCCACCAAAATGGTAAAGGGGATGGATGGATACTCCTATGAAGAAAGGCTAAAAAGGTTAGGGCTCTTTAACCTGGAAAAGAGACGGCTGAGGGGAGATATGATAGAAGTCTATAAATTAATGAACGGAGTGGAACAGGTAAACATAGATTGATTGTTTACGTTATCAGAATATAGAAAGACTAGGGGACATGCAATGAAGCTACAGGGTAAACTATTTAAGACTAATAAAAGAAAATATTTTTTCACTCAACGTGTAATCAAACTCTGGAATTTGTTACCGGAGGATGTAGTAAAGGCTGTTAGTATAGCTGGGTTTAAAAAAGGTTTGGACAAGTTCCTGGAGGAAAGGTCCATAAACCATTATTAAGAAGGGACCCAGGATATCAATGCTTGACCCAGTACAAGCATTGCGGAACCTGTGTCTTTTGGGGAAACTGCTAGGTACTGTGATAAAGAAGCTTATCATAGCTCAGGAAGGAGCTATAGAAAAGGTGAAGTGACTCTGAACAAGCAACCTGTCAGTTCTGGTAGAAATATGAAAACAGAATTTTGCCATAAAAGCCTACCAGTCCCAGAATGCACCAGGTTTCCAACAGCCATTAGAGGAGCTGAAGTGAGGAAACGTGTGTTCAATCAGGAGGGCTATGAGGTAATCCCTAAGCACTCATCTCAAAGGGCAGGGCCTGATTCAGCACAGCTGCGCTGTGTTAGGGAGGATCACTCATCTAAGCAGAATAAGAGTAGAGTTTATTCTACAGATGACCATCTTCATGATCACCTTGGATATCCAGAGAATTGTCCTCAGTATCCTGAGAATCAGCTTGAGTTTGATCATCAGTTTCATCTGAAGGATCATCAGAAGCAGAAGCCAAACCGGACGGACAGAGAGGGAAAGAGACCCTTTGGAAGAAGGAAGAGAAAAGCCTTTGAGAGGTCTAGAAGAGTCCAAAGCAGTACGTATACTGGGAGGTATTCCAAGGGCCAGCATACACCATTGGACTGGGGAAAGCCAGAGGAATGGTGCTGCAGAGCTAGGAATCACCAGAGGCTACCTGTGAGGGAGACGGCTGCACGTGGAAGGGACCCTAAGACCTGTGCCAGAAGGTATGTGAAGAGAGATCCAGTGTCCAGGGATCTGGATTGGAAGGCTGGACATAAGAACTGGACTACATACTGGCCAGGCTATATAGAGAGGAACTCTAGCAGCAATGGAAGCTCAGGTATGAACACTGATCTATGCCCTAGCTATAACCTTGAAAGACAGCAGGGAAACAAGTATTCTCCTGAAAATGCTCCATTGAGAGATTCATCTGTGCCAATCCATGATATTGAACCCATGCTTGTTGAACAAGGGGGAATAATAGCAGATGAGGATCCTGTTTATATGGACTGCTCTCTATCTAAACTCCGTTGGTAACTTTCTGTTATAAAGTACAGCAACCATCACAAAGAAATACAAATTTGTTCTTTAATCTACTCAGAAAAGCTCCTGAAGCAGGATTTGACCCACACAGTAGAAAGCAAGCCAGCTAAAGGGGTTTCAGCTGGATAACTGCTAGCAATTAAGCCTTACCTAATTGCTTGTGAGCTAGGAGAGAATCACTTCTGTATCTATGTGGGAAGTAATCAGAAGTTAACCTGAAAAGAACAGTTTGTTTCTTGCTTTGTGGCTTTTCATTTGTTGTTTTCCTGATTTTGACTTTGTTTTTCCAAGTTAACACTGAAAGCAAGTAACCTAATTTATGTGCTACCAAGCATATCTGTGTTGGGAGAAATAACCCCATAAATAAATATCTTATTGGCTTTACCCAAGAGCACAACTAAATTATTGTCAGCAGCTGTGTCTGGTGTGAATGAACTACATTGCCCACAATACCTTGCAAATCATATAGAAATATGCACTTGCCAAGAGTATGAAGATTCTCACCCAGGCAGCCGTCTGACAGTACGTATGACCTAGATTGGCCACTGTTGGAAACAGGATACTGGGCTTGATGGACCTTGGTCTGACCTAGTATGGCATATCTTATGTTCTTATGATATTACCAGGCAGCGCCATACCTAGCCTTGTGCGCACAGAGCGCAAAGGCTGCCTGCTGTTGTCCTGCCACTGCCACTTTTTGTTCTCCCAGTGGTGGTGGCATCGGCAGCAGCTGAGCAGACCTAAAATAAAAAAAACCAAACCATGCGGGTCTTTCTGCAGGTCTGGACCCTCCCTACTCTGACATGACATCAGAGCAGGGAGGGATCAGAACTGTTTAGAGCGTGGAGTCGAAAGACTAGCATGTTTTTTTTAAACACATTTTAAAGTTAGGTTTGCTCTGCTGCTGCTGCAGAGAAAACAGAGGGCAGCAGGAGCAGGCAGCGGTTGGAAAGAGCCATGGAGGTATAGGGGGGGCAGACCCGATGTGCAAGTTGCACAGGGCGCAATTTTGGCTCGGTACGGCCCTGATACCAGGTGATTACATCATTGAAAGTTGCTCAAGTCTACCTCCACTTGTTGGCAGGATGATAAAGAAAATGGATTGTTGTATTTTATAAAAAAAAAGCAAAATATACAAATAGTTTCATTTGGGACTGACAATAAAAGTGCTAACACCTTGGGAAAACATTCCATAGGCTTGCTTTCTTGAGATCCTGAAACTAATCCAATAAATTAACTATTTATAATCATTGGGAGGGGGGGGGGAGGGTGGTAATAGAGATACCTGGTGTTTTGACAAGATCACCTGAATACAGGAGTGAGCTGAATGTCGTTACATAAAGGCAACATATACACTCATGTGCTTCTACAAAACAGCCTCGCTGAAAGCTGCTGCATACAGCTACACCTCCTCCAAGGCAGGAGTAACTCTGCATGTGTTATGTACTGACAGAAATCGGTGCATATGCTTGTATTTTATAAAATACACGCAAAAGTGCTGATTCCATCCCTGCTCCACCCATTTAGAGGGTCATTTTATAAACTCCAATGCAAATTTGGGGCCTATGACGTATGCACCTATTTTACTTTATGAAATAGGGGCACAAAGACATGTCTCAATCTAGTCATGTCAGTTTACCCTTTCTAGAGAAGGTACAACTCCTTATTTAGAAATGCATGCAAATTATAATGATTTATAACTTATACATGTAAATTTAGGCTCCGGCCAAGCTTGATTCCTGTACATGCTCAAACTGAAAGTACATGTGATAGGACTTACATATAAGCTTACAGAATAGCAACCACCTAAAGGGTGCGCCTTAAGTGCCCATTCATGTGCATAAGTCCTTTAAAATACAACGTTCTGCACATCCCATATAAAATCTGCCTCTTACTGTTCCCAGCCACATCTATGTGCATATTGCATAAAAGTAGGCACCATAGGCCCGATATTCAAAGGGATTAACATGGTTAGCAGAATATCCCCGGTGCTGCCACTGCATGCCCCAATGCTAACAGGTTAGCATTAGGGCGTTCCGAGGGCAGCACTCAACTATAACTGGGCAGCGGTGCTATTGAGCTGCTGCCCAGTTATGGCAAAGTGGCGAAAGTAAGGCGCAGTAAAGGCTGGCCTAAATTTTGTCATGGAAGCTAACTGGGCAGCAGCTGAATATCACTGCTGCTCGGTTAGCTTCCTGGTCATGTGGATATTCAATGCCAGGACCCGGATATGACCCTGGCATTGAATATCTGGGTTTAAGTTTCAGCAGCAGTGGCTAGCTGCTGAAACCATTTTAGCCATTGCTGCTACTGAATATCTCTCCCCCCCCCCTATGTTTTCTGAGCGCCTACTTTTCCGCCAGCCCCAATATACTCATATAACCCTTCTTCTCAAGTCACTTCAATGGTTCCCCTTCCATTTCCGTATCCAATTCAAACGTCTCCTTCTGACCTATAAATGCATTCATTCTACTGCTACTCACTATTTCTCCTCTCTTCCTACACCCCTCCTTGTGAACTCTGCTCTTCCACTAGCTTTCTTCTCTCTATGCCCTTTTCTTCCACTGCCAATTCCAGACTTTGATCCTTTCACCTTGCTTCTCCTTATGCCTGGAACAAACTATCTGAGTTTGTACATCAGGCTTCATCTCTCCCCCTTTTCAAATCCATGCTGAAGGCGTACCTCTTTGAGGCTGCTTTTGAATCCGTATCCCTTATTTTCCTTTGATGTCTTACCTTACCTTTTCCTATTTGTACCCCTTGTTCTCAGTTATTGTACTGTCTGTCTCCCTTTCTGCCCAAACCCTGGCCGACTACTTCCATGACAAAATCCTCAAGATTACCCTTCAATTCCCCACTTCCTCTTCTACCTACCCGCCTCCCCGCCTCTCCAATTCTCCCACCCCCCATCCCTACTACCTCTGCTACCCTCTCCTCCTTCCCTGCGATCTCTGAAGAGGAAACCGCACTCCTTCTTTCCTCCTCCAAACCCACCACCTGTTCCTCTGATCCTATCCCCACCCATCTCCTAAGCCCCATCTCCCCCACCATTGTCCCTTCCATCTCTTTTATTTTCAACCTTTCACTCTCCACCGCAACTGTCCCCGCAGACTTCAAGCATGCTGTGGTCACACCTCTCCCGATCCCACCTGTCCTTCTAAATATCGACCCATCTCACTCCTTCCCTTCATATTCAAACTACTTGAATGGGCAGTCCACTGCTGCTGCTTTGACTTCCTCTCCTCTCAGGCCCTCCTAGACTACAGTCCAGCTTCCGTCCCTTACACTCCACTGAAACGGCTCTTACCAAAGTCTCTAGTGATTTGTTCCTGGCTAAATCTAAGGGCCTCTACTCTGTCCTCATCCTTCTCGACCTCTCTGCTGCTTTTGACACTGTCGATCACAAACTTCGCCTCGATACCATCTCCTCACTTGGTTTTAAGGGCTCAGTGCTATCCTGGTTCTCCTCCTACCTCTCCCATCGCTTCTTCAGTGTGTGCTCTGGTGGCTCCTCCTCCTCTCCTACCCCGCTCCCAGTTGATGTACCCCAAGAATCCATCCTGGGTCCGCTCCTTTTCTCTCTCTATACCCAATCCCTTGGTGCGCTTATCTCCTCCCATGGCTTTCAGTACCATCTCTATGCCAACGATTCTCAGCTCTTCCTCTCTACGCCTGAAATCTCTCCAACAATCCAGACCAAGATCTCTGCCTGCCTATCAGACATCGCTGCCTGGATGTCTCACCGCTGCTTGAAACTGAACATGTCTACGACTGAACTCCTTATATTTCCCCACAAAACTTCCCCTCCTCTCTCTCCTTTCTCAGTCTCCGTGGATGGCTCCACGATCCTTCCTGTTCCCTCGGCCCACAACCTGGGGGTTATCTTCGACTCCTCCCTCTCCTTCTCCACACATATCCAGCTCGTAGCTAAAACCTGCCGTTTCTTCCTCTACAACATTGGCAAAATCTGCCCCTTCCTTTCTGAACACACTACTAAAATGCTCGTCCACTCCCTAATCTCCTCTCGCCTCAACTACTGCAACTACTCCTTACTGGTCTCCCTATGAGCCATCTCTTTCCCTTTCAATCTATCCAAAATTCTGCTGCTCTGTGGTAGGCGACGGCCTATGATCCATGCTAATTGAACTAAGCAGACAGGCCTGAGCAGCTTGACCTGTAACTGAAGCCTGTAGTTAGGCCCAGAGGAATGAATACCCCCCTGAATGACGACACCATAGAATTGAAACTTAACTCAGTTTAACTGAACATAGCTAAGCAGAAACGAAACTTGGAAAATAGAAGAAAAACAAGTTTAATTGGTACTGATAAGGTGTGCTATGCTTCTATGGAATTAATTAACTCTGCAGAGAGCAAGGTCACAGTGCCTCTGCTTCCCATATGTTTTAACAAGCTCAGCGACCTTGGAGGAGAGAAGTAACAAGTTGGAGACACTGACCATTGTAATTGGGACTAGAAGGGGGGCAACCAGGTGCTGGGCCCAGACCAGAGTCCCGATTGGGTAGCCATATCAGTACCGGGACCAATAGATGGGTGAGAGGGGTACTGGGACCAATGAAAAGTTTGCCTATGCTTAGAATGGACAAGAAAGCTATAAAAGTTGTTGTTTTACTAGAAGCCATGGCTCAGCCATTTTGAAATTGCTTATTGCTTGAGCCATGTGCACATTAAACTGGCTTGGATCCTTGAAAAGACTCCTGGATTTATTTATTGCATGCTTATCTGCTGCTACATTCTTGGTGCGTTGGCCGAGAAGTGCGAGTGGTGGATAGTGTTCAAGTGAATAAATCCACGTAATTCGCCTTGAGGTTTGGTCCAGTTGGAACCATGCCAATCCGACGCAGGGGAATCTCCCTGGGCCCACCGATCCTCTTGTATCGGAGGGAGTTCTGCCTGGCCTCGGCAGGCACTGAGTCCAGCTGGCCAACACTTCCGACCCGGGGGAGTCCAGGATCCAACTCAGAAGCTTGGGAACCAGATCTGGTAAGTATAGTTTTGAAAACCTGTCTAGACAGATGAGTTAGAACTGCAGTTTGCAAACTTTGGTAAGACTTAAGTCTTTGTTTGAAAATCCTTGCATGAGTATTCGCTAGGTACAGTTGTTATAGAGAATCATGATTCAGCCTGGTCAGAGCAGACAGGACTGGGTTTTTGGTATGTCTAGACAGAAATAGAAAGAGCAGTACTGCCAGTGGAACTTGGAATTTGTAATCTCGAGATATTGGGAATTGGTAAGAGAGCTCTCAAGGAAGGGCCGAGTAACCCCGCATGGGAATTCGCCGGGTGAAACCCTCATCCTTTTTGTAATTGGGAAAAAGACTAGTCAGAATAGATAGAAAGGAATGCATTCTAAGATACGTTGCTAGCATGATTGTGTGAATGAAGTGTGAATGAGAGGTCTGGCAGCACGGACCAAGCAGAGTGGACTCTGGACTAGCGCAGTTCCTAGTCGGGTGACTGCGTCTAGGTCACGAAACGGATGAAGCGTTTGGTGTATTGTCCGTCCTGTGTATTTGATTTTTGCTATCTGTTGAAACTGCGAGTTTCCCTTTTGTTATATATGTGAGATTATTCTGTTGAGTAATTTGTGACAGTTCACTGATTAAGAAATTGTATTAATAGAGCAGAATGAAGACCCAAAACACCTACAGTCATTTTTAGAAATCAAAAAGCTGGTCTGACCCAGTTTTTCTACTGCAGTGTGAAAAACTGACAGGGGGCGTGTCTGAAGGAAAGAATGTCTAGTGTCGTCTTTCTAATCTTGTGCAGGCTTAAACCTCAATGCTGGTAGTTTGTGCTTATTTCAGGCAAATTGTACCTGTTTTATTTAATATGTTTTTGTTCCTTCTGCTGTGGTTATGTAATATATATCATTTAATAAGAATGTTTAGTCAGGATTGTGGGTCCCGATAGTTTTTGGGTTTAGCCTGAAAAGGATTAAGTTTGTATTAATCCCTTATGGGTTGCGGACCAAGTGAGAGGAATTTCTGTCGGCTGTATGTTCAAATTTTCAGTAAGCACTGAAACAGTTTAAATAGGAAATGATAAAGAACTGTTTTTGTTTTTCCTTTGATCTACAAAGTAATTAGATCACGACTTAACATTGATTTAAATTGTTTTTTTTCTGGCATCTCTGTCCATGTGAATGAGAAGTCTCTTTTTATGAGCACAGTTCAATTGTTTCCCGCGAGCAGAGGGGTGTGGCTTCCACATAGCCTGCAGAGAAAAAAAAAAAAAAGGTTCTGGAGAGACAGCTGGAGACTGCAGGAGATTTCTCCTAGGAATGAAAAGGGACTCCCGATTTGAAAAGTCTCTTCATTAATCGAAGCGTGATGAATTTATAATTAGTTTTTTCTCTGGTTTCACTAGCTCTGTTTAACCAAAAGTTTTAAAAACAAAGTTTATCTTTTTATGAATGAGTATAAGTCATTTGAATGCATGCTTCCCCTCTGTGCTGGTTACTAATGAACAAATCAGTTAGCTACACTGACCTTTACAATATTGGCTTTTAAGATAAATTAATCTGTGTTTCTGTATTTAAAAAAAAAAAGGAAAGGTGTACTGTATTTTATGAAAAATATCCGGAATGTCTTTTAAATATTTGCTTCCTGAACTAAAAAAATAATTTCTTTTGCAGAGACATGCTGACAGATAGCTATAGTTCTCTCTATAAGAAGCATAATGGATGTATGTGCTCAATCTAAGTGTTTCCTGCCTGCCCTATGTTTACAGAAATAATAAGTGTCTTTTCAAGTATGATCAAGAATTTCAGTAAGGGATTTACTGAAGATTATGAAATGTCTCTGTCCCAATCAGGATTTTGCCCCAGAATTTCTAGATATCCTGTCTCGTCTCTCTCTCTCTCTCTCTCTGTAAGTAGTTCTGTTCAGAGTGCTTAAGGGGGGGATGGAGCACAGTCCACCGATGATGTCAACCCCCCCCCCGGTGGGCGTGAACTAATGTGCCCACAGCAGAGAAGTGGATCCTTAAAAAAAAAAAAATAAATCAACCTCCTGGATAGAGCATTGCTAGGAGAAACAGAATCCAGGAGAGGGGGGGGGGGGGGACTACAGATTCCCAAGTAGTTTGCTAGCCACCTCTGCAACAGGGGAATGTCCACCCCCTCCGGACTAGAAGTGAAAGTCAGCTGACCAGACTTGTTTAGAACTGAAAAAAAAAAAACTGCATTATACACTGAGAAGTTTTAGGACTTGATTGAACTAATGAACGGAAATTGCAAAGAACTGGATGAATTTGCGGGCATAATGGTTAAATGAAAGTTAATCAGAGGGTGTGTGAATTGTGAAAATAAATGTAACAGAGAAAGTGAATGATATTTTAGTTGAATGATGTGAGGAGGTTATCTTAATTGAAGGAACAGAGGAAGTGAAAAACTGGGTGTGAGTACGCCCATTATAGAAAAAGAAGGACATTAGAGAAGTGAATGCCCGTATCTTGACTCCACCCCAGGAGGGAGTACTTGATTGTAGAATCATAGACAGAATAAAACCAAGCACAGTGTTTCAGCACGAGAGTGGAGCAGCTATAGCGTGAGTGGCAGCCTGAGAGGGCTACAGCATGGATGAAGACTAGGCCAGACCGGACTCTCCAGTTTCCCTGGGTCCCCAGGAGTCAGTCTGAAAAATAGGGGACCAATATATGGACTTTTATGGGGGATACAGGAGCAGAATACTAAAGCCAGTAGCCCCTGTGTTTTTCTCGCAAAGCCTTTTCTGCAGAACCACATGTGTGAACTAGAAAAAAAAAAATAATAATAATGTACCAGTTCCTGTATATGCCTGAATGCCCTATTCCATTTTTGGGCCGAGACCTGCTTGCAAAGCTTCAAGCACAGATATCCTTTGTTGAAGGGGAAAAAAATGAAACTCAAAATCTGCTGGCCTGATGGTGTTAACTGTCCCCAAGAAGAAGAATGGCGGTTCTATTCACCTGCATCCAAAGCAACAAGCTGTACACTTACCAACCTCATAGCCCCACCTGGAGGATGGGCAGAAGATAATCTACCTGGCCTAGCGAAGAACATAGCCCCTGCCATTGTCACCCTCAAGCCAGTCAAGAAGCCTGGGACAGGTGATTACCGCCCAGTGCAGGATCTAAGAAAGAATGAATGATGCAGCTGAAACTATACAACCAGTGGTACCAAAATCCTTATATTCTCTTGGAACTGATCTCTGCTGAAGCTATACATTTCATCATTCTGGACTTAAAAAGATGCCTTTTTCTGTATACGCTTAGCCCAAGACCCCACTACAAGGAGGCGGGGCCAACTCATCTGGACAAGATTACCTCAAGAATTCAAGAACTCGCCTCACTCAGCAAAAGATTTGACAAGTTATCCAGAAACTCAAGAAAAAAAAAAAAAAATTCTACTTCAATATGTGGACAACTTGCTCATAACCACCAACTCAGAAAGTGAATGTCCACCAGCCACCAGTGAACTCTTGCACCTTTTTAATGAGGCTGGATACAAAGTCTCAAGAGCCAAAGCATAATTATGTCAAACAAGTTAAATACCTAGGATTCCAGTTGTCCAGCGGAATTCGACGCCTGGAACCCTTACCAGAACGCAAAGCAGCTGTATGCAGTATTCCTACTCCAATCACCAGGAGGCAAGTGAGAGCCTTCTTGGGTGCCACAGAGTATGTTGTATATGGATCCCCAATTTTGCGCTGCTAGAGAAAAAAAAACCAAAAAAAAAAAACCATTGTATCAAGCTATCAAAGGAATGGAAAAGTCTCCAGAGGAATGGGGACTTGAACAGGATGCAGTCTTTTGATCTTTGAAAAAAACACTCTGATGTTGTCACCAATTCTGGGTCTACCAGATGTCCAGAAAACCTTACAGTCTCTATGTTCATGAGTCGCAAGGAAATGTTCTGGGAGTGTTGACTCAATCTCTTGGACCTTATTTGAGAAGCTGTTACAGCTACAGCCTTCCTAGTAAGCAAAAACTAAAAGAAAAATCCCTTCACAAAGGAAATTACTAGCTAACAAATCTATGAATGTTGAAATATTAGAGTATGTTGTGTGGAAACCCCAGATACAACTGAAGGGTCAGTCAAGCTTTCAATCCTGCTATGTTGTTATCAGTTGGTCTTGATCCCCTGATCATGACTGTTTAGAAATTATGGACACTGTATTCTCAAGCCACCTGGATTTGACTGATGTCCCTCTGGAGAACCCTGAACAGACTTTCTTTGTGGCTGAAGGCAGTTTCATCATCAATGGACATTGTTGTGCTAGATATGCAGTGGTGACCCCTGATTTGGTAGTTGAGTCCTCAGCCCTGGCCCCAGAAACTTCACCACAGAAAGCTGAACTGATAGTCCTCACTAGAGCACTAACAATAGGAAAAGAGCCCTGTCTAAATGTGTACCCAGATTTCAAGTATACCCTTACAACCTTGCATGCATATGGGGCCCTGTACAAAGAATGAGGGTGGATAACCTTAGGAAGCAAGTCCATTAAGTATAGCCCCAAGATATTGATATTAATAGATACATACTGCCTATAGATCTCAGAATTTAGGAAAAGTAGAATATATGAATAGAACCCTGAAATCTCAGTTGTCTAAACTTTGCCAAGAGGTTTACCTGAAGTGGCCCCAGGTTCTTCCCATAGCCCTTCTTAGGATATACTTAGCCCCTGCCAAGTCTTTAGGAGTTTCCCTTTTTGAGATTCTGTATGGGCAACCCCTGCCTATTGTATAGGAAATAAAAGGAGATATGAGACAGATAGGATCTGAAATTATTAGACATGAACTATTGGTTTTAAGTTCTGTTTTGCAGAAGTCTTCATACCTGAGTACAAAATCGATTACTCATCAATTTGCCTGCACCCCTGCATCCTTTCAAGCCTGGAGTCTCGGTGTGGATCAAAGAGTGGAGAAAGATACTGTTAGCCCTGCTTTGGAGGGGACCCTATGTCGTCATCCTGTCAACAACTCCAACTGCAGTAAAAGTCGCAGAATTTGAACCTTGGACCCATCATAATCAAGTGAAGCCAGCAGCTGCTCTTGAACCTGTTCACTGGACTACTGTACAGCATCCTGAGACTCCATTGCACCTCACCCTACGACAACAACCACGGACCTAAGACTTATTGGTCCCTCAGAAACTGCACTATTTCAAGACTGTTTGTTTATCTGAAGGTAAGCCTCGCATCTGAAAAAACCTGCAATCATCAGAAAGAGACTGTGTTGTGTTAAGAAATTGAATCTTCTAAGAGACTGTGTTTAAATACTCTGAAAAGACTGTTTTGATCTCCTAAAGAGTGAACTGCTCTAAGGAAGCAATAATAGCCTAAGAGACTATGCTATGATATTTTAAGAAATTGAGACATCCCAGAGGACAGTGATACTTTGGAATCTACAGCCCTACTCCTGCCAAAACGCTGGTAGGTCTACGTACGGCAGAAGCTTGAGGATCTACAATCAACCCTACATCTGTTATCTGTTGTGGAAGTCGACAGTTCCACCAATTTTCCAGAGACTATGCCCATTATGAATTATTATTATTGCTTTATTTTGGCAGCAGCCTTGGAGTGCTTTGAAATGACTTTTGCCTTATCTCCCTGGGCAGCCTGTATAAGTACAACATGAACTGGACCGAAGGTCACTCAGACCTTGTTTTATCATTCTTCCTATACTTGCATTGGTATACTCTCCAATCCAAAAGTTGTTCTAGATCTTGACTTTCTACAAGGCTATGCAAGCCACCGTTGCAATTCCTCATACCACCACCAGAACTTGTTTCTTGAACTTACTGGAGCAATAGCATCTAGTCTCCACACTTCTGACTGTTTCTATTGTGGAGGAACTAAGATGGGAGATCAGTGGCCCTGGGAGACGCAAGAACTGAACTATTCTATCCTATACAATCAGACTGATTTACATAATACTACTAGTGAGTGGGTATTGGCCCACCCCATTGTTGACAGTTTGTGTTTTGTTCGGACTGGACCACAATCTACTACGAAGGATGGACAGCTGGTCTGTCTAAATCAGAAGCTTTACGACAGCACAACAAAGATGCAACCGAACCTTCTAATCCTTTAGTTCTTTTTCCCACTCTTGCCAAACTATGGACTTTGACTATCTGCCTGTTGCTCCCTTGTTTCTTGCCATTTTGCTTGCAAATGATAACTTCAGTTATTAATAACACTGTAGAGCGTAAGACAGCTACAAAGATATTAGCTATGTGAACTTACTACCCTATACCACAGAGTGATACCTTTACCTAGTATTATGTGATTTGATTCTCACAGCTTATTAACATGCGGGTGAGAATAATCAAAGGGGGGAATGTGGTAGGCGACGGCCTATGATCCATGCTAATTGAACTAAGCAGACAGGCCTGAGCAGCTTGACCTGTAACTGAAGCCTGTAGTTAGGCCCAGAGGAATGAAAACCCCCCTGAATGACGACACCATAGAATTGAAACTTAACTCAGTTTAACTGAACATAGCTAAGCAGAAACGAAACTTGGAAAATAGAAGAAAAACAAGTTTAATTGGTACTGATAAGGTGTGCTATGCTTCTATGGAATTAATTAACTCTGCAGAGAGCAAGGTCACAGTGCCTCTGCTTCCCATATGTTTTAACAAGCTCAGCGACCTTGGAGGAGAGAAGTAACAAGTTGGAGACACTGACCATTGTAATTGGGACTAGAAGGGGGGCAACCAGGTGCTGGGCCCAGACCAGAGTCCCGATTGGGTAGCCATATCAGTACCGGGACCAATAGATGGGTGAGAGGGGTACTGGGACCAATGAAAAGTTTGCCTATGCTTAGAATGGACAAGAAAGCTATAAAAGTTGTTGTTTTACTAGAAGCCATGGCTCAGCCATTTTGAAATTGCTTATTGCTTGAGCCATGTGCACATTAAACTGGCTTGGATCCTTGAAAAGACTCCTGGATTTATTTATTGCATGCTTATCTGCTGCTACAGCTCGACTCATCTTCCGCCAACCTTGCCATGCCCACATTATTTATTTATTTATTTAACATTATTTCTATACCGCCTTCTCCTTCAATCAAGGCGGTCTCCACAGCAAACAATCAAATGTGTTCATGTGTTCTCATGCAGTGGTGCGTGTAGTGTGTTTGAGGTGGTGTGTATTTGATTTGGTTGATCTTACTATAATGTGTGCTATTATACAGGTTGAGCTATTGTACATTCTATATACAATGGTTGAGCTATTATACATTCTATATACAATGGTCAGGGTGTGGGTATGTCCGTTGTTCTAGCTTGATTAGTAAGTTATGTGACGAGTGTTCAAGGAATAGTGTTGTCTTCAGCTGTTTGCGAAAGTCTTTGACGTCAGTCGTTAGTCTCAGCTCGTCTGGGAGGAAGTTCCAGATAGTTGGTGCGGCCAGTGAGAGTGCTCGTTCTGTGGTGTCCTTGCGTGTCTTGGTGAATTCTTTTGGGGTGTTCACTCGGTTGGAGGTGCCTCTTCTTCTTGGTCGTGTGCTTGTGTCAGGTTTTATGAGTGTGTGCAGGCTGGTGGCTGAGGAGTGCTGTTTGATCTTGAATATGTTTATGATGGTTTTGTATTTGATGCGGGAGTTGATTGGGAGCCAGTGTAGTTCTTTCAGTATGGGTGTGATGTGTTCTTGTCTTGCAGTGCCAGTTATTATGCGGGCCGCTGTGTTTTGTACTAGTTGCAGCGGTTTGAGTGTTTGTTTTACCCTCCTCCTCAGGTCACTTCACTGGCTCCATATCCGTTTCCGCATCCAGTTCAAACTTCTCCTCCTAACCTATAGATGCATTTACTCTTTGGCCCCTCACTACCTTTCATCCTTTATCTCTCCTTACAACCCCTCTCGGAAACTTCCCTCTTCTAACAAACTACTCCTATCCAGGCCCTTCATTCGCACCCCTAACTCCAGACTTTGCTCCTTTCACCTTGCTGCACCTTACGCCTGGAACAACCTACACGTGTCTGTATGCTAGGCACCCTCCCTAGCCCTCTTCAAATCCACGTTGAAGACACACCTCTTCACTATCGCTTTCAGATCCTGACTTCTGTCCCTCGTCTTGCACTGACTTCCGTCTTTTGTCTTGACCAAATTGTAAATGCCATATTTTGTTTTTGCCCCAACCACCCATTGCTATATGCTCTGCCCATTGCTATGTGTTTTGTCTTAACTAGATTTATTTATTTTATTTAACTGTATTTATATCCCGCTTTTCACCGGGTCAAAGCGGCATAACATTAAAAAGGGGGGGTGGACAATAATCAAATTCTGGGGTTGGGGCTATCACCAGGTGGCCAACATCGATGATTTCAACAAATATTTGGGACACAGACATTGTATTTCAGTCTCTTAGAAAATATGTTCGGGGGGGGGGGGAGTTGGGGGGGGGGGTTGGGAGGTAGTCAGTGGTGGGTGCTTGTTTCTGGTCTGAGGTATTCCTGGATTGTAAGCTCTGAAGAGCAGGGACTGTCTCTTGCATGTATGTTTGTACAGTGCTGTGTGTGACTGGTAGCGCTCTATAAGGGCTCAATAGTAGTAGTAAACTCTGATAGCAACATAGTATATGACGGCAGATAAAGACCAGTATGGTCCGTCTAGTCTGCCCAGCAAGGCAGCAAGAGTAGGTGATGAGCAGGTACAGTCTTTTATATGTCTGTACAGCGCTGTGTACACCTTGTAGCGCTATATAAATGATTAATACCCCCAGAGGTAATTTTATGAATACTTAATTGAGTGTGTAAATCACTGTTCTAAATGTTGAAATCACTTACGGTTGTCATCAACATTATTGGCACCCAGGGGCAGCCCAAGGAGATTGCAGAGCCATGTGCAGAGACTCATTACGGGGCCTCATTTGCATAACTTTGCATAATTTTAACATGCACTAACCTTTAGTAAACATGCCTCTTAATGAGTGTATGGATAAAGAAATACTACCAGATGTTTGCATTACTATACTCCAATGCCAACTGCCAGGCATATTAGGAAGTACTACAAACACTGCTCATTTAGAACCCATAGCAAACTCGCCTTTCATAACATCACTACCAGGACTCACAAAGCACCATACCCTACCTATCAAAGGGCAACACTGTAAATAAAAAATCAGTACATCTCAGAGAATACCAATACATCTCCTACTAGGGAAAGAGAACCAGTAGGGAAACAGAACTACATAAACAGAATACCTCAGCTTGGTTACACATGCAGAACATAGACAGTCACCAAACAAAGAACAAGGGATCACAATTTAGAAATAGGAAGACAATAATTAAACTGGGAACCCCAAAAGCCAAACTTTAAATGTACAACAACACTGGAGAAATAAAACTATAAATTCATTTCCTCTTGTACTAAACAAAACGCAAAGACGTTAATGATGCACACTTCCCAGAGCTGATATATTCCTGTTAATAAATTCAAAATAAAAAAGTATTTTCTACCTTTTGTTGTTTGTGCATTTTATTTTTCAGTTGCAATTGCTCCAGTCACTTTCTTCTGATTTCTTCGTGTCTTCTGCTAACTCTCCATTGTCTGCTGTCCATTTGTCCTTTCTTCTCTCTTCTAGTTTTTTTCCATTCTCTCTCTACATCTGCTTTAACATACTGATCTTTCCCCTTTTGCTCTTTCCTCCATTTCTTTCTTTATTCCTTTTTCATCCACTCAAAATTCACCCCTCCATCCCCAATCCCCACTTACTCTTCCAGTACCCGGCCAGTTGTAGATTTTTCTTCCCTCCCACACAAAATATCTTTTCTACCTCCATCCTCACTCCCCCAGTCCCATCCCCATCCCCATCCCATTCTAATCCTCCCCAAAAATCAGCTCCCTTCTAATTCCAGTCCCACCCATTATCCGCTCCCTTCGAGTCCCATTCTCCAATCCCCCCGCATCAGACCATTTCCATTCCTAGCCCAGCATCAGCCCATTTCTAGTCCTAGCTCCCCAATCAGCCCTTTCCAGTCCTATCCTAGCCCATCATCCCATTTCCAGTCCTAGCTCCCCCATCAGCCCTTTCCAGTCCTATCCTAGCCCATCAGCCCATTTCCAGTCCTAGCTCCTCCATCAGCCATTTCCAGTCCTATCCTAGACCCCCCATCAGTCCGTTTCTTATCCAAGCCCCCATCAGCCCATTTCCAATCCTATCCTAGCTCCCCCCATCAGCTATTTCCAGCCCTATCCTAGCTTCCCCATCAGCTCATTTCCAGTCCTAGCCCCCCCAACAGCCCATTTCCATTCATATCCTAGCCCCCCATCAGCCCATTTCCAGTCATATCCTAGCCCCTCCATCAGCCCATTTCTAGTCCTAGTCCCCCCATCAGCCCATTTCCAATGCTAGCCCCCCCCATCAGCCCATTTCCAGTCCAAGCCCCTCACCTCAGCCCATTTCCCAGTCCTAGCCCCCTGTCTCTCCGACTGGCTTTAGAAGGCTCCTGGCAGGCCCCGGCTCACCTCTCTACAGCCACTGAAGTGAAGAGCACCGTTTTTCTTCACTTCAGCAGTTATGTTCTAATGTAGGCTGCTGGCACGTTGAGTGCCAGGACACAGGAAATGTCCTTTGACCTCTGGCGCGCCAGCGGCCTACATTAGAACACAGCTGCCGAAGTGAAGAAAAACAGGGGCTCGCTGTAGGGAGATGCGCCGGGGCCTGCCGGGAGCTGAACAGCATATGCAGGATGCTGTTGGTGCAGGCCTCCTGAAGCACGGGGCCCTGTGCGAACAACATTCTCGCACAATGTTGACACCGTTGCAGTTCAACCCTTTAATGTCCAATATCTCCTAAAAAAAAAAGGGGCCAGTGAATTGGGTTTGCACTATATATGCGCACACATTTAACATATAAAAGAATCAAATAAAACAAGATCAATTAAAAAAGGAAATAGTATAAAAACTGGGACATTGCCAAGACATATTGACGCCCTTATAAACAATTCAATTGAGTTTGAACAGAACCACCACATTCCAACTGCAGTAAAATTTGATGCACCCATGATCAATTGTCAGTATTCACATGACTTGAATCAACCAATGGACGATAGCTCTAATGTTTAAAATGGCCACATTCACGCCCTGTTCCATTTTTGCAATGGTGAAGACAAGAGAGCTGCCTGAGACAGTCAGAAAAGCCATTATTACCAAACTTCAAATGGGTACAAAGTCATCTCCAAAGACCTTGGGATTCCTATGTCTATAGCTGGCAATGTTATTAAGAAGTTTTCTGTTCATGGAACTGTCAATAACCTCCCAGGACATGGTGGGAAGAGGAAAATTAACTCAAGAAGTCTTCGAAAGTTAGTGTGAACTGTTGGAAAACACCACATACAACATCCAAAGAGATTAAGGCTGACCTGGAGCAATCTGGAGTGGTGGTTTCAACTCATACCATATTCTGCACACTAAACAAAGAAGGACTTTATAGGCAATCACCAAGGAGGATCCCACTGCTCAAAGACAGACATAAAAAGGCACGCCTGATCTTTGCCCAAATCCACCTTGAGAAATCACAATCCTTCTGGGAAAATTTTCTGTGGACAGTTGAAATCAAATTTGAGATCTTTGGCAATGCAGACCAGTGATACATGTACAGATTAAGAAATGAAACTTATAAGGGGAAAAAAACACCCTTCCTACAGTTAAATATAGTGGAAGTTTCTCCTAAGCTGGATTAATGAATCCCTTGCATTACATCACACAGCCCTCCAAATTCCAATACTCCGGAGCCACGGAAAAAGATGGGCGGATGCTCCTTATCCTAACATAAGAGATGAAGCCCCCATGCGCCACTCTCACCTAATACATATTGCTCTCCAACACTCCAAAAAGAATAAACTAGTGGAACCCCCTCAACCCTTACACCTAAATTGTGCGCTTATAAACGCACGGTCTATCCGTAAGAAATGGCCAGTTATCGCCGACTCAATCTCTTCCTACAATCTGGACATACTCATGATAACGGAAACCTGGTTATCAGACGTAGATAATGTAATCCTCAATCAACTGGTACCCTCCAACTTCTCCGTCCACTCCCAACATAGGGAAACAAGAGAGGAGGAGGTATTCTTATACTTACCAAGGCGGATCTACATTTCCACACCGTTGACTCTTCAAGCTCAAACAACATGGACGTCATATCCATCGCAAATGAACAGTGCTCCATCAATTTAATATACAGGGCACCCTCATCATCCCCTGATGACCTTCCTAACATTTTAGAAATTGCAGCCAACGCACGCAATCCCAGCATTCCTAATTGGATACTAGGAGACTTCAATCTCCCAACACTTCACCCCAGCCACGCATCATCCTTCCTAGAAGCAATCAACGAACTGGGCTACAAGCAAATTATCAAAGATCCCACACACAAAAAAAGAAACATCCTTGACATGATCTTCGCCCCTCTGTCAGCCCTCGATGCTAACAATAACCTCTACTCCTCTATAACTCCAGTACCGTGGTCAGACCATAATTTAATCACCTTCCCCATTCCCATCAAGAGCAAGACATCATCCAATCTCAACAAGAATTCTATCAGTGTAACAAAAGTATCATCTCGGGCTTTCAGAGCCTTCAACAAAGAGCTTATTCTTGCAGAAACTCGTCCTCTCCTCAATGACACCTCCCTCAACCTGGAGAACCTGATCACCGCCTGGAATAACCAATTCAGCGTCATTGCCCTACAACCAAACCAGAGTAACATCTTGAAGAAAAGGAAACCTTCTCCTTGGTTCTCCCCTGACCTACGATCTTCCCTCATACATCTAAGAAGATTGGAAAAACGGAAGACCAAACAGCCTACAAATTACACCTATCCATGCACATAGAGTCAGTCATGGCTAAAATGAAACAATTCCATACCGATACACTCAAAAGATCACTAAATAAACCACGTGATCTTTTCAATCTTGTCAAGACCTTAGCCAAGGAACCTTCGTCTGAACAACCTGAACTCATTAACCCACAAGCTTTTGCTGAATATCTGCAATCCAAGCTGCTACTAACTGACAACATCGCAACAAATCCTTCTCAAGATACAATCTGCATATCTAACCTATCCATGTTCTCTACACCATCTAAAAAACATGTTGAGAACACCATCGCTGCCCTCAACACATCCACTGCACAAACCGACCCTTGCCCAGCCTATTAGATAAAGGAGCTACGCTGCGATCTCAGCCCTCTCATCACTAGAATGATGAACTTATCCTTTACATCTGGTTCCTTCCCATCAGCCCTCAAGAGAACGTCTATTAGACCTCTCTTGAAGAACACCAAGCTTGACCCACAAAAGGTTGAATCTTATAGACCCATAGCTAGTATACCCCTTCTAGCTAAAATAATTGAAAAGGAAGCGCAAAGGCAAATACAGGACCATATAGACACCGCCTCCCCTCTAGACCAATGCCAGCATGGTTTCAGAGAGTGCCACGGTGTAGAAACCCTCCTCACCACCCTCTGCAACAACATTATCACAGGCATTGACAACATCCGCCGAGGCTTTGTTCTTATCTTCTTGGACATCGCTGCTGCCTTTGACTCTGTACATCACGATCTTTTAATAGGGCGGCTAAAAGAAAAGGGCATCAACGACACTGCTCTTGCCTGGTGCAGATCATACCTGGATCAGAGATGGCAGTATGTAACCTCTGGAACAGCAACATCCACACCCTTCCATCAAAGACAAGGTGTGCCACAAGGCTCATCCCTATCATCACTATTATTTAATATATACATACATGTCTGCAACATCATCAAGTCCTTCAAGGTCGACTGCTTGATAAATGCAGATGACATTCTTCTCTACATGCCTTTTTCCACAGTCAACATGGATCTTTCTCCGCTAGCCAAATGCTTTGATGCAGTCTCTGAATGGCTTCAATCCCAGAACCTTCGCATTCAACACAAGAAAACTGAGGTTCTCTTCATCTCCAGGGATCCATCTTTCACACCGCCACCCCATATAAAGGTGAAAGAAGCCGAGCTCCAAACAAAGCCCTCAATCCGATATCTTGGGGTTACTTTGGACCAACACCTGGATATGAAATTACATATAACCAATGTTGTCAGAGCGATCTACCTCAAAATCCGGACTCTCCGCCACCTTCGCTCCTTGCTTGATCCCGAGGACTTCCAGACGATATTCCAAGCTTTAACCCTACTGCACCTCGATTATGCTAATGCCATTTTTCAAGGCCTCCCACACTCCACTTTAAACCCTTTACAGCTTGCCATGAACACCGCTGCCAGAGTCCTCTATGGAGCATCAAGAAGAGACCATGTAACACCTATTCTGAAGCAGCTTCACTGGCTCCCCATACATGGGAGACTGTTGTTCAAGACCTTATTACTCACCTTCAAGGCTATCAAAGGCATCACCTCCTCCTCTCTAATAGACCTCATTCAGACCGTTCCACCTAACAGAGCTAGGAGAACTATTTCTACAAATGCGCTAATAATCCCTAAGGAAGCAACAAAATGCTCACTAGTGACGTCTAACAGGGCTTTCAGCTTCTATGCCCCTAAGTGCTGGAACACCTTACCACCGGAGATTAGGGCTATCTCCGATCTAACGCAGTTCAGAAAAACACTCAAATCCCACCTATTTCCCCAATATTACCAGACCAGCCAAACACCGACCTGACCTCCCATCTCCTTTTAATCACCTGTTCCACATGACCCATCCCAACCTAAGAATAATACTGCTGTATATACATGTAATTACATATGTAAATAGTTTCAGTTCAACATTTTCCCCCTTGTTTTATCCAAGTTCTTGTTCCTGTTATATGTAAAACCAAACAACCTGTTGTTCTGGTATATTGTTATATTGTAAACCGCGCTGATCTCAAATAGTGCGGTATATAAGAGCCTGTAATAAATAAATAAATAAAATAAGTTCCATAATGTTGTGGGGCTGTTTTACTGCCTCAGAAACTGGAGGCCTGGAACATATTAAAGGAATCATGAAGTCAGAGGACGACCACGGTATTTTGGAGCAAAATGTGCTACCTAGTGCCAGAAAGCGTAGTTACTCGCCTGTAACAGGTGCTCTCCAGGAACAGCAGGAATCAGTCCTCACATATGGGTGACATCGGCACAGATGGAGCCCCGCGCAGAGCATTTCCCCAGCTTTCAAAGAAAGCCTTTGGGAATGCCACCACGCATGCATGGTCCCCTTCCCGCCCAAGAGTGCCATCTTATTCAGTCAGATGACATAGCTTAGGCAAACGGTGAAAAGATAAAGAAGGTAAAGGAGGCAACTCCCAGGGGAAAAGGGAGAGTTGTGAGGACTGATTCCTGCTGTCCCTGGAGAACACCTGTTACAGGTGAGTAACTACGCTTTCTCCAGGAACAAGCAAGAAGTCAGTTCTCACATATGTTATTCTGTTATGTTCTGTTCACATTGTTAGAATTATATTATGACGTTTCTTGTAAATTTACATTCGGTTAATTACACAGGTACACTACCAAAAAACTGCCTCCAGTTTTGCAACTGATTCCTATAGATTTTGGGGTGCTGAATCCAGGAAAAATAGTCAAAATGTTCCATCACGTCACGTTTTCTTGCAAAATTAGATTTCTTACCCATATAAGGAATGTTCACATAATTTCTTTTTAGCCGACTGCAGTTTATTTTCTTGGCCCAAAATAGAGGTTGTAATGGTTAACTAACTAGAAACACTCCCTCATGATATTTTAGAGTGTTTTGTATTCATTTTATACATTAACAGGACAATTGGGAGGCGGGGGGCTAAATCCAGTACTCGCGCTGGCGCATGTTCTTTCCTGTTCGCCTCGCCTCGCCTCGTTCGCTCGCTCAAACACGGTGGTTGCGACATGAATGTTCCTGTCAAATTTCCAGTTTCTTGCAAGTTCATTATTACCTTTTGTTTGCTCAGTCGTAATCCAGCTTTATTCCAAAGTGGTTCACTACAGTTGTAGTTTGCAGTGCTGTGTATTTGTGATGGCTCACAGAGCCAGAGGTTGCGTCAACTCTCCGGACAGTTTTTGTTTTATTTGTGGGGAATATACCGTGAAAAAGCGGCAGAGGAACATTTCTGCATTTATTAAAAAAGTATATTTCGCCTATTTCGGTTTGAAGTTAGGCGATCAAGACAAACCGTGGGCTCCTCACAAAGCGTGCAAGACATGTGAGGAAGATCTACGCTTATGGATGAAAGGTAAAAAACAAGCATTTCGTTTCGGAATACCTATGATGTGGCGTGAACAAAGACCACAGCAGTGACTGCTATTTTTGCTCTTGCATTGTGAAGGGATACAACTTAAAAAATAAGAACGTAATAAGTTACCCCAACCTTCCCTCAGCAATTAGGCCTATGCCTCATAGCAACGAAGTACCTGTGCCTGAACCACCAAAATCTTTGGATCATATTTGTGTGGACGGTTCTGATCATGATGAGACTCATCAGATGGCTTTTCCCGATGAGTCCAGTACTTCGAGTTTGAAACTGAACCAGATCCGAAACTTGAACTTTTCTCTCAAGCTGAATTGAATGATTTAGTCCGGGATTTAGGACTCCCAAAAGATGCTGCACAACTGCTAGGTTCTCGGCTGAAACAGAAAAATCTATTGTCACCAGGAACAACTTTTTATTGGTACCGCAACCGCGAGACACAATTTTTGAAGTATTTCAGCAAAGAGGAAGATTTGGTATTTTGCAACGATATATACGGAGTGATGGAAAAGTTTAACCTCAAGTATGATCCTGCTGAATGGCGGCTGTTCATTGATTCGTCAAAAGACAGCATAAAAGGTGTTCTTCTTCATAATGGCAACACATTCGCTTCAGTTCCTATTGCTCACTCTGTTATTCTCCAAGAAACATACGAGAATTTGGCCCCGAGTCTTCAGAAGAATCGTTATGATGAGCATAAGTGGATGATTTGTGGAGACTTTAAAATTCTATCCATGCTATTAGGGCAGCAATCCGGTTTCACCAAATATCCCTGCTTCCTTTGCTTGTGGGATAGCCGGGCCCGCGACCTACACTGGGGGAAAAAGACTGGCCAATTCAGGAGTATTTGAGACCCGGTGAGAAAAATGTTCTTCATGAGAGCTTGGTACCTCGTGATAAAATTCTATTACCACCTCTCCACATTAAGTTGGGTCTCATTAAGCAATTCATCAAGTCCCTTCCAAAAGATGGTGAGTGCTTTCGGTACCTTTGCTCAAAGTTCCCCCGACTTTCTGAAGCAAAGCTAAAGGAAGGAGTGTTTGTTGGCCCTGATATAAGGAAACTCATTTCAGATGGAGCATTCGCTGAAACGATGTCTGAGAAGGAAAAAGAAGCCTGGGATTCCTTCAAGGATGTTGTTCTCAAATTCTTGGGGAACAGGCGGGATGAGAACTATAAGGATATTGTTGCCAGGATGCTCAATGCCTTCAAAGAACAAGGCTGTAACATGAGCCTGAAAGTCCATTTCTTGCACTCCCATGTGAACTACTTTCCCGAAAACTTGGGGGCGTACAGTGAAGAACAAGGTGAAAGGTTTCACCAGGACATCAAGGACGCAGAGAGAAGGTACCAAGGAAGATGGAACACCACTATGATGGCTGATTTCTGCTGGTTGCTGCTGCGGGAAACCCCAGATGAAAAATACGCCAAGCAGCGCACCAAGAGAAGCATTCGGGGGAAGAAGAAACGGGCCCACCAGAAGATTGATTGACCCAAGAATGACTAAAATCTAAACTGTGTTGACAAATATCGTGTTTTTACTAAACTTTGAAATAAAAATTTGCTAGTTATTACCACAGTGTCGGATCTCATTTATTAGAATTTTATTTTCACACCATCGGGTGTTTGTCTTCATGTATTGTAATGGTGCGGTTTGCGTTTTCTATTCTTACATACATACCTCTACAACATTTTTTGCACATTTCTTTGCTTTGCTTTGCTTTGTGTCTAACCTCACTCTTATATGCTCAATGTTTGTGCACATGTATGTGGCTGTTTTAAGTGCAGACAATTTTGCTACCATCACAGTGTGTTTTGTTGACATTACTCTATTCTTATGTGCTGCCTTGTTACAATTTTCTTTAATCTTATTTGAATAACTACTAAACAATTAGTATAAAGAATTCATCCAAGAAACTTTTATCTCGATCGCACTCAATCTGAAACGTTCACCTCAAACTGCTAACCCAATGTAGCAAAAAATCTATACGTGATGGAGCAAATTGGTTACCAGATTTGGATTCAGCGCACCAAAAAACGTAAAAATCAATCGAAACATTAGAGGCAGTTTAAAAACAAATTTTTTTAGTGTACCTGTGTTATACTAACATTGACGTTCCTTGTAAAACAACTTGCGTTGCCAAGTGTTAAGTTTTGTTCTCTGTAAACCGCAACTGATCTGTGGAAGATGCGGTATATAAATGTGTATAAAATAAATAAATAAATAAATATGGGATTCCCTAGCTCCAGGCTGCTGGGGACCGAACCATGACAGCTCTGAGTGCAGAGGGTGAGTCCCTACCAAGAGACTCTGCAGACCCCTGTGTCCAGCATCACCATTACTCCAGTAGCCTGAACACAGAAGGGTCGGAGGGCAGGAATTGCCTATACACTGAGAATGCTTCGGATTACTGCCCGAACAAAGGCACTGTCCCTGAGGGACTCACTCTCGAGGCAGGAGTGAGCTGCGAACGTACGCACTGAAGACCATGTGGTGGCTTTACAAATTTCTGTCACCGGCACTGAGCGTAGGTTGGCCACCGACGTGGCCACAGCCCTCAAACGATGAGCAGTGATCTGGTGCTCTAGGGAGAGGCCAGCTCGCTCATAAGTGAGGACAATATAGTCCGCCACCCAAGTGGACAGGGTTTGCTTGGTCACAGGTAGCCTGTTGGGGTCATAAGACACAAAGAGTTGAGCAGCTTTGCGATGGGCCTGGGTCCTCTGTAGATAGAAGGACAGGTCCCTCTTACAATCCAATATATGCAGAACAGACTTTGCCTTACCGGCATGAGGTCGTGGGAAGAAGTTGGGGAGGACCACCTCCTGATTGAGGTGGAAAGCTGACACCAACTTCGGGAGGAACTTGGGGTGCCTGCAAAGCACAATCCTGTTCATATAGAACCTGGTATAAGATGGATCCGCCACCAGGGCCTGCAGCTCACTCACTCTCTGGGCAGATGTCAAGGCCACCTTCCAGGAGAGATACCTCAGGTGTCAAGTCACCAAGGGCTCAAATGGTGGTCTGGTGAGCTGTGAGAGTACCACATTGAGATCCCACTCTGGTGAAGGTGGAAGGAGGGGGGGCTTTGATAGCAGAAGGACTCTGAGGAATCTGGAGACCAGGGGCTGGCTGGAGAGGGGGCCTCCCCTCCATAGGGTGATGGTTAGCTGCTATGGCGCCGAGATGAACCCTGACCTAATTAGATTTCAACCCTGAGCGGGAGAGATGCAACAGGTACTGCAAAATGAGCTGCAGATGGCAGGAGAAAGGATTCTCATTCCACTCTGCACACCATAGAGAGAATCTCCTCCACATGAAGGCATATGCCCTCCTGGTGGAGGGTTTCCAGGAGGATCTCTTGCACTTCGTCTGTGAGACTGAAGGGGGCCAGTACTACCCCTTCAGCATTCATGCAGTTAACATCAGGGATACCAGGTTGGGATGGAGAAGGGAGCCCCCCTCCTGTGTAAGAAGATCCGGCTGATGGCTCAGTGCCACCGGGGTTGCCACTGACAGCAAGAGTAGAGGGGGAAACAGGACTGTCTGGGCCATCTGGGAGCAACCAGGATTACTGCGGCATGGTCGCTCTGGATCTTGAAAAGGCACCTGGCTGGTGGAGGGGTCGGTGGGAATGCATAAAGCAGGCCCCGCAATCATGAGATGAGGAAGGCATCCGCTGCCACCCTGCGGTGGGTGTGCCTGAGGTGAGCAGAATCTGGGCAGCTGTGCATTGTCCGGGGAAGTGAACAGGTCCAGCCAGGGTCTGCCCCAGAGGCGGAAATGTCTCTGTGCCACTCTGGGATCCAGACACCACTTGTGTGGGTGAAGGACCCTGCTGAGCCTGTCTGCCAGGAGGTTGTCGTGGTCGGCACATACACCGCTCTGAGGAGCATGTTGTTGTGCACTGTAAAGGAATGGAGGGCTACTGCCTCCTGACAGAGGGAGAGGGAGTAGGAGCCATGCCTCCCAGCTTGTTCACATAGAACATGCAACCTGATTGTCCATCTGTATGAGGACCGAGAGGTTGCTCAGGAGGTAGCGGGAGGCCTGTAGGGCCCTGAGCTCGAGGAGGTTGATTTGTAACCAAGACTCATCTGGGGAACAGTTGCCCTGAGTGCAATGGCTCTCACAATGTGCGCCCCAGCCCACCAGGGAGGCATCTGTTGTCAGGATCTTTTGTGGTGCTGGTGCTTGGTAAGGCGTCCCCACCCTGAGGTGTTGCAGGGACTATCACCAGTTGAGGGAGGCTGCCAGTCGGTGGGTGACCCTTACCCTGTCTCTCAGCTTGCCTGTGGCCTCTGTCCATTGGGATCTGAGGCACTACTGGGCTGCTCGCATGTGCAGATGAGCACAGGGCGTGACATGAACCGCTGAGGCCATGTGGCCTAACAAGCGGAGAAGCAGGCGGGCTGGCACCGACCAGCAGCTTTGGACCTTCTCCACTAACTGCATCAGGCAATGGGTCCTCTCTATCGGGAGGAAAGCCTTGACTTGAAGAGTGTCCAGCTGGGCTCTTATGAACTCCAGGTCTTGAACAGGAGAGAGGCCAGACTTGGGGTAGTTGATGACGAAGCCTAACTTCTGCAGGGTGTGAATTGTAAGCCTTATGGCTGGGTGGCCTCGGGGGCCATGCTGCCTCTGATGAACCAGTCATCAAGGCAGGAGAAGACGTGGGCCTCTTGGAGGCACACATGGGCAGCCATGATCGCAAGGCACTTTATGAAGACCCTTGGAGAGGAGGCGAGGCAGAATGGCAGTACCCTGTACTGGTAGTGCTGCCCCCTCACCATGAATCTCAGGTACTGTCTGTGGGAGGTATGGATCAGAATGCGAGTGTACACATCCTTTTGGACCAAGGAGCAGAGCCAGCTTCCCTGGTGGAGGTAGGGCAGCAGTGTCCCAAGGGAGAGCATCTTGAACTTCTCCCTCACCAGGAATTTGTTCAAGTTGCACAGGTCCAGAATGGGCCGGAGGCCTCTTGTTCTTTTTGGGACAAGGAAATACCTTGAGTAGAACCCCTTTCCCCAGAGGTGTCGGGGTACAGGCTCCACTGCCCTGTCCCTGAGTAAGCCTGCGATGAGCAAGGCTTGGTGGAGGAGAGGCTGTGATGGTTCTCCTGTGAAGAAGTCTAGAGGGTTCTGCTGTAGATGGAGGTGATAACCCTCCCTCACCACCTGCAGGACCCACTTGTCTGTGATGATTCTGGACCAGTTGTGGGCAAATGAGGCCAGCCAACCCCCTGTGGGCCGAGGCAGGACTCCACAGGGAAGGAAGGCCCTGCCCAGGGAGTCAAAAGCTTCTGCCCGGTGGGGTGGGGGCTAGTGTCTGAGGCTTGGGGTCCTTGGGCTTCCAGGGCCCATGCCCCTTGCTTTCAGGCTGTGAGGCCGGTAGGACCTGGCCTGGTGATAGCGCTTTTTCCCTGAGGATTTTTTTCTTGGGGAGGGTCGAGGTCTTCCTGGACAACCTTTGCCGGGTCACTACCTTGGCCTCAATTTCAGCCGCCTTGTCAGACATCGGCTTCCCAAACAAATTCTCGCCTTTGAAGGGGACATCCAGCAGCTTTTCTTGCACGCACTGCTCAAAGTCCAAGGTTTGTAACTATGCCTGGCGCAGATGCCAGCAGCTGCCACCCTGGCCGCAAACATGAGCCCATCATAGGCGGCCCTAGAGAGGAATTTCAAACGGTCCCAGATGCCCACTGCCAGGGACTGGAATGTCTGCAGGGGTTCCCCAGCAAGGCCAGCCGAGAACCCCGAGAGATCCTAGATCAGGCCTTTTAGGTACATTCCCATGTACAGTTCTTATGCCTGAATACGGCACCTGAGCATGGTGCCCTGATAACACTTGCAGCCCATGGCGTCGAGAGCCCAGGCCTCCCTGCTGGGGGGGGGGGGGGGGCAATGTTCCCTCTAATTTTCTGAAAGCTATGTGTGCATAAAATATCAGCTGTGCAGCTTTTGAAGGAAGGTTAAATTTTTGTGCGCCACATAACGACACTCGGAGTTATATACTTTAAAATTTGACTACACGTCAAATGTACACTACATTGATTGCACTAGAAAATATTGTAGAACTTGTGAAAACCGTAAATACACAACAACTTTAAATTTTTTTTAGACGTCTGTGTTGTTTTCTATCAGAATCAGAACCGTAATTTTTGTGCGCTCTGTTGTAAAGTATGTGCGCGCACACGCGCACAGCTTAGAGGGAACAGTGGGGGGGGGGGGAACCTAAGAGTTGGTTTTTTGGCTCTTCAGTTTCTCCATGGAGGACTCCACCACCATGGAGTTGTGGGGGAGTTATTTATTTTTTATTTATTTTTTATTTATTTCAACTTCTTATATACCGCACTCTTTGACATCAGCGCGGTTTACAAATAACAGAAAGGAACCAGAACAACAGGCTGTTTGGTATTACATATAACAGGAGTATCAACTTGGATAACATGGGAGAACTATTTACATGGAGTATATAATCTATTAGCTAGATAGCATGCTCGAACTATTTACATAAAATTAGCAGGGATGCTTGGAACAAGAGGGATATTGTGGATTGTACTAGGGTGAGGCTGTTATGTTACGGTTCATGTGGGGTAGTATTTGATGAAAAGGTGCAGTTTAAGGGCCTTTCTGAACTGGGTTAGGTCGGTTATGGCGCGGAGATCAGGTGGGAGAGAATTCCAGTATTTTGGTGCGCTAAACATGAAAGCTCTGTTTGATGTTGATAGGCTGCACGTTGTTATAGCCTTTGGGGTTGTTAGTGAGTTTAATGCTGCATGTCTCCTATTTCTATTTGATGGGACGGATTGGATGAGTTTAGTAAGTGATGTGGACGATAAACCATTTAAGGCCTTAAATGTGAGAATGAGGGTTTTGAATGTAAGTCTTCCGTGTATAGGGAGCCAATGGAGCTATTTGAGGATAGGTGTGATGTGTTCACTTCTGGCCGCTCCTAGAAGAACCCTGGCAGCGGTGTTCATTGCGAGCTGCAAGGAGCTTATGGTGGATTGTGGGAGTCCTTGTAGAATGGAATTGGCGAAGTCGAAATGCGGCAGTATCAGAGCTTGGTAGATGATTCTGAAGTCTTCGTGGTCTAGTAGGGGACGCAGGTGTCTGAGAGTGCGTATTTTGAAGTATACAGATTTTACGATATTGTTTATGTGTGATTTCATATCGAGCCTATGGTCTAGTGTGACTCCGAGGTATTTTATAGTATCCTTGGTGTCTAGGTCAGCTCCCTTGACACTTATATGTGGTGGTGGGGTGAAGTTGGGGTCTCTTGTGATAAAGAGAACCTCAGTTTTCTTATGCTGAATGCGGAGGTTCTGTGACAGGAGCCATTGTGAGACTGCATCGAAGCAGTTTGTTATAGGCAATAAATCCATTTGCATTGTGGAAAATGGCATGTAGAGTAGGATATCGTCGGCGTATATCATACATTTCACATTGAAGGACCTGATGATATCGCAGATAGGCTGTATATAGACGTTGAACAGGAGGGATGAGAGTGAGGACCCCTGCGGAACGCCTTGTCTTTGGTGGAAGAGTTTTGATTCTCCTGTTGCGGATTTGACGTATTGCATTCTGGTGTCGAGGTATGATCTACACCATTCAAGTGCTGAGTTGCAGATGCCTTTTCTTTTCAGTCGACCGAGGAGAATCTCGTGATTTACCGAGTCAAACGCTGCTGCTATATCCAAGAAGATTAGCACAACGCCTTGTCGGATGTTGTCTATGGTATTGAGAACATCATTGAAGAGGGTGGTAAGCAGTGTCTCAATGCCGTGGAATTCTCTGAAGCCGTGTTGAGAATAGTCTAGAGGGGCTGCTGAGTCGATGTGGTCTTGGATTTGGCGCTGTGCCTCTTTCTCAAAGATCTTTGCTAAGAGGGGGATACTGGCTATTGGCCTGTAGGAGTCTGGCCGTTTTGGGTCTAGTTTAGCGTTTTTTAGCAGTGGCCTGATGGATGTGAGTTTTAATGCAGATGGGAAGGAGCCAGTAGTGAAAGAGAGGTTCATGATTCTTGCAATGAAGGTGCTAAAGTCACACCGCAGATCCTTTATCCAAAAGGCTGGGCAGGGATCGGTTTGCGCAGTGGTCATGTTGAGTGAGGAGATGGTGTCTTCAATGTGTTTAGAAGAAGGCGTGTTAAGTGCGGATAGGGATGTTGGGCAGGTCGTTTCTTGTATATTGTTTTTTGAGAGTTCATCTGTCTGTAGGAGTTTTGATTGCAAGTAATCAGCGAATTCTTGCGGGTGGATATCATTATTTTGTTCAGAGGATGGTTCCTTTGATAGTGACTTAACCAGGTTGAAAAGGTCACGAGGTTTGTTCAATGATCTCTTGAGCATATCTGAGTGGTATTGCTTCTTTCTGGCTGCGATTGCCTCGCGGTGAGTTGAGAGGTGAAGAATGTAGGCTTCGTGGTCATCGGTAGCTAGTGAGCGGCGCCAGCGTTTTTCTAGCCTTCGTAGGTGCGTAAGAGAGGCCCGTAGTTCCGGGGAAAACCATGGAGCAGAGGTTCTTTTCCCTGATAGGGTCTTTTTGTTTGGTAGTTGAGCAACAGCGTTGAGGCTGTTGTTCCAGGCAGCGATTGACTCGTCGAGGTTGAGGATTGGTTGGGTACTTGACAGAATAAGTTCTCTGTTGGTACTTGACAGAATAAGTTCTCTGTTGAAAGGTCGAAAGCCCCGTGTTACTCTGGATGTATTGGCGAGTTTGCTGGTGTTCAAACTATGACTGTTGTTCAGGGGGATTCGTAGGTTTATAAGTTTATGGTCAGACCATGGGACATCGGTGATCGATTTTACAATGTTGCTGTTTTGCTCGGAGACATGGTGTGGGGCAAATACCATGTCAAGAATGTTTCCTTTGGTATGAGTGGGTTCAGTGATCATTTGTTTATAACCAAGATTTTCGATGGCATTGAGGAGTGAGGAGGATTGGTTTTGTTGTAGTGATGGGAGGTTCAGGTCTCCCATAATCCAGTTGGGAGTGTTGGGGTTGCTGGTGTTAGCGGCCAGATCCAATATAGTGGGCAGATCGTCTGGGGAGCTCGAGGGGGCTCTGTAGACCAGGTTTATGGAGCATTGTTTATTGGCTATGGTGATTATGTCCAGATTGTTTGTGCTATGGGAGTTAGTCATGTTGAAGAGGAGTTCAGACTTGGTGAGTATGAGTGCTCCTCCTCCTTCCTTGTTTTCTCTGTGGGTTGTGTGTATAGTGAAGTTTGGTGGAATGAGTTGGTTGATAAGGACATTGTCTTCTTTAGATAACCAGGTTTCGGTGATCATGAGAGCATCAAGATCATGGAGGGTAACTATGTCTAGGATTACAGGCCATTTTTTTCGAATTGATCGAGCATTTATAAGGGCACATTTTAGGATTTGTGAGGGCGATGGTTTGTGTTGCTTCAGGTTGCTGGATTGCTGTATTGCAATGTGGATCAGGTGGGAGTGTCGGATATGCGCTTCCCTAGTTGGATACTGAAAAGGGTTGCCTGCCCATTGCTTTCCGTGGTTTTTGAGGATGGGGATAAGACTGTAGGTGGGGGAGTAGGCAATGGTGGTTCCGAGCCAATCTGTGAGAAGATAGAAACTGAGGAGAGTAATGAGGTGGAGAGACATTTTGGTTTCTGGGATATAGTATGAGGGGGTAATTGAGTTTTGGGTGGTAAGAATACACAATACAGTATACAGGTAATTTCACAGTACAGTATACAGACTATGAGGTGGTAACAAAGATATCACTGGTTAAGGTGTATGTTACAAGGCTAGTAATGGCTATAGCAAAATATAACAGGTGTCGTGTGTGTGCGTGTGTGAATGCTATACAGGCAACTGTAAGAGTAAGACCAATGAAGAGAGTCAGGTGTGAGGGTATGTGAATACAGGTAACTGTAAGAGTCAGGCTGATGAGGAGAGTCAGGTGTGAGGGTATGTGAATACAGGTAACTGTAAGAGTCAGGCTGATGAGGAGAGTCAGGTGTGTGGGTATGTGAATGTAATACAGGCAACTGTAAGAGTCAGGCAAATATAACAGGTGTCAGGTGTGTGCGTGTGTGAATGCTATACAGACAACTGTAAGAGTAAGACCAATGAAGAGAGTCAGGTGTGAGGGTATGTGAGTACAGGCAACTGTAAGAGTCAGGCAAATATAACAGGTGTCAGGTGTTTGCGTGTGTGAATGCGATACAGACAACTGTAAGAGTCAGGCTGATGAAGACAGTTAGTGTTTGTGAGTGGTGTTGCTTGGTGAGGGTGAAGTGGGAGATCAGTTGGGAGTGAATACTGACGACAGTATAAGACAGTATATGACAACATAAGACAGCAGAATCTTGATGGTTACTGACAACAGTATGGGACTAGTCAGGAGTATAGGCAGTTCGTTGGATCTTAGGGTGTATATTCAAGGGACAGTCATGAAATGCTATAAGTGGCAGTATGTGGGATTGCTTTGAACTGCTGAGTGAATTTCTTGGTTAGAGAGTTGAAGTATACTTGCTGTGAGGTCGGACAACTCGCTGGAGACGACTGAGGGTTCAAGTTGGGGGTAGGGTGTGGTTGCAGACTTCTTGGCTTGGCTGTTACTCGGTGTCATCTGAGAGTGCCTTTGCCTAAGGGCTGTGCCAAAGGGCCATCTGGCGAGGCCCTCAGGCGCGGGCCCGCCTGACGGCGGCTGCTTTTCTGGGGCAAGGCTCCGCCTCCCACAGCCCCGATTGGGTCGGAGGTCTCCTGAGCAGGCTAAGATGGCTGCTGCCTGCTCCGGCGTGCTCTACCCCGATCGGGGAGCACAGAGCCGGTCGGGAGCTGAAGAGAGGTTGATTTCTTGACGGCGGCTGCTTTTCTGGGGCAAGGCTCCGCCTCCCACAGCCCCGATTGGGCCGGAGGTCTCCTGAGCAGGCTAAGATGGCTGCTGCCTGCTCCGGCATGCTCTACCCGATCGGGGAGCACAGAGCCGGTCGGGAGCTGAAGAGAGGTTGATTTCTTGACGGCGGCTGCTTTTCTGGGGCAAGGCTCCGCCTCCCACAGCCCCGATTGGGCCGGAGGTCTCCTGAGCAGGCTAAGATGGCTGCTGCCTGCTCCGGCGTGCTCTACCCGATCGGGGAGCACAGAGCCAGTCGGGAGCTGAAGAGAGGTTGATTTCTTGACGGCGGCTGCTTTTCTGGGGCAAGGCTCCGCCTCCCACAGCCCCGATTGGGCCGGAGGTCTCCTGAGCAGGCTAAGATGGCTGCTGCCTGCTCCGGCGTGCTCTACCCCGATCGGGGAGCACAGAGCCGGTCGGGAGCTGAAGAGAGGTTGATTTCTTGACGGCGGCTGCTTTTCTGGGGCAAGGCTCCGCCTCCCACAGCCCCGATTGGGCCGGAGGTCTCCTGAGCAGGCTAAGATGGCTGCTGCCTGCTCCGGCGTGCTCTACCCGATCGGGGAGCACAGAGCCGGTCGGGAGCTGAAGAGAGGTTGATTTCTTGACGGCGGCTGCTTTTCTGGGGCAAGGCTCCGCCTCCCACAGCCCCGATTGGGCCGGAGGTCTCCTGAGCAGGCTAAGATGGCTGCTGCCTGCTCCGGCGTGCTCTACCCCGATCGGGGAGCACAGAGCCGGTCGGGAGCTGAAGAGAGGTTGATTTCTTGACGGCGGCTGCTTTTCTGGGGCAAGGCTCCGCCTCCCACAGCCCCGATTGGGCCGGAGGTCTCCTGAGCAGGCTAAGATGGCTGCTGCCTGCTCCGGCGTGCTCTACCCCGATCGGGGAGCACAGAGCCGGTCGGGAGCTGAAGAGAGGTTGATTTCTTGACGGCGGCTGCTTTTCTGGGGCAAGGCTCCGCCTCCCACAGCCCCGATTGGGCCGGAGGTCTCCTGAGCAGGCTAAGATGGCTGCTGCCTGCTCCGGCGTGCTCTACCCCGATCGGGGAGCACAGAGCCGGTCGGGAGCTGAAGAGAGGTTGATTTCTTGACGGCGGCTGCTTTTCTGGGGCAAGGCTCCGCCTCCCACAGCCCCGATTGGGCCGGAGGTCTCCTGAGCAGGCTAAGATGGCTGCTGCCTGCTCCGGCGTGCTCTACCCCGATCGGGGAGCACAGAGCCGGTCGGGAGCTGAAGAGAGGTTGATTTCTTGACGGCGGCTGCTTTTCTGGGGCAAGGCTCCGCCTCCCACAGCCCCGATTGGGCCGGAGGTCTCCTGAGCAGGCTAAGATGGCTGCTGCCTGCTCCGGCGTGCTCTACCCCGATCGGGGAGCACAGAGCCGGTCGGGAGCTGAAGAGAGGTTGATTTCTTGACGGCGGCTGCTTTTCTGGGGCAAAGCTCCGCCTCCCACAGCCCCGATTGGGCCGGAGGTCTCCTGAGCAGGCTAAGATGGCTGCTGCCTGCTCCGGCGTGCTCTACCCCGATCGGGGAGCACAGAGCCGGTCGGGAGCTGAAGAGAGGTTGATTTCTTGACGGCGGCTGCTTTTCTGGGGCAAGGCTCCGCCTCCCACAGCCCCGATTGGGCCGGAGGTCTCCTGAGCAGGCTAAGATGGCTGCTGCCTGCTCCGGCATGCTCTACCCGATCGGGGAGCACAGAGCCGGTCGGGAGCTGAAGAGAGGTTGATTTCTTGACGGCGGCTGCTTTTCTGGGGCAAGGCTCCGCCTCCCACAGCCCCGATTGGGCCGGAGGTCTCCTGAGCAGGCTAAGATGGCTGCTGCCTGCTCCGGCGTGCTCTACCCCGATCGGGGAGCACAGAGCCGGTCGGGAGCTGAAGAGAGGTTGATTTCTTGACGGCGGCTGCTTTTCTGGGGCAAAGCTCCGCCTCCCACAGCCCCGATTGGGCTGGAGGTCTCCTGAGCAGGCTAAGATGGCTGCTGCCTGCTCAGGCGTGCTCTACCCCGATCGGGGAGCACAGAGCCGGTCGGGAGCTGAAGAGAGGTTGATTTCTTGACGGCGGCTGCTTTTCTGGGGCAAGGCTCCGCCTCCCACAGCCCCGATTGGGCCGGAGGTCTCCTGAGCAGGCTAAGATGGCTGCTGCCTGCTCCGGCGTGCTCTACCCCGATCGGGGAGCACAGAGCCGGTCGGGAGCTGAAGAGTTGTTGCTTATGGAACCCGGGGCCCTTCCGGACGTGATAGATAGCGTCCAGGTGCTGACTGACCACCATCACTGAGTCTGGGGTCTCTCACATCCTGAGAAGCATGACCTAGACCTCAATCGATGCTGAGGACTTACCCGAGGCCAATGGCGCTCAGTGCCCAGCTCGATGCCCGGGGACTCCCCCAAAATCAGGGGGCCCGGTGTCGGGGTCGATAACGCTGGAAAAAACAGACATCAATGCCTGCTGCAAGGCCAGGATGGAGGAGATGCTCTGCTCCATGGCCGCCATTCGGGTCTCGAAGCCCGAAGGCTGTGCAGCCCTCAGTATGGACACCGAGGGCCTCGGGTCTGATGCCAGCACCCTGGAGAGTGCGTCCTCGAGGAGGACTATAGGTTCACGGGTCCAGGCACAGTCTCTGCCGGCCGAGGACTCCTGTCTCAAGACTTTGAGGGCGCTGCTCGGAGTCGCCAGAGTCCCACCATGGGACTTTGCCAGGTTTCATCGGAGGCACCTTAGCAGGCTTCGGTGCCTTTTTCTTTTTCTTGGGATGGTCTGGGGCCGCGCCAGAGGAGCCTCTGCCACGAAACTCCAAGGATATCTGGACCTCATGGGAAGTGCCGGCTTTGGGGCTCAGCGATGGGGAGGCTGGGGCAGAGTCAGATCTTGGAAACATCTTCCCCTGCAACTCCAACCGCTTTTTGTTTGTTTTGGGGGTCATGGCCTGACACCGGTCGAGGAGGAACCTCAAGGAAAAAAAAGGGAAAGGAGAGCCAAGGACGGCACCAAAGGTGCCAGCTCGAGGCAGGAAGGGAACCGGTATGCAAACCAGAGATTTTGAAGGATTTTAATAACTTTTCCCAGGGAAGTAGAGGACTACGTCCATTGGGCTCCGTGGAAAAAAGGAGACTGAATAAGATGACACTCTTGGGTGGGAAAGGGACACATATGTGAGGACTGACTTTCTGCTTGTTCCTGGAGAAAGGTAGGTTTGAGTTGAAAATCATGGATCCTCCACCAGGACATGACCCAAAAGCGTAGTTACTCACCTGTAACAGCTGTTCTCCGGGGACAGCAGGAATCAGTCCTCACATATGGGTGATGTCGACGTTGACAGAGCCCGCGCGGAGCAAATCCCCAACTTTCAAAGAAAGCTTTTGGGAGTTGCTACCACGCATGCGTGGTCCCCTTCCCGCCCAAAGGAGCCATCTTGCTCAGTCAAATGACATAGCTAAAGATGGCAAAAACAAAACAGTAAAGATAGGAGGACTGCAACTCCAAGGGCAGGAGGGAGGGTTCTGAGGGCCGATTCCTGCTGTCCCTGGAGAACACCTGTTATAGGTGAGTAACTATGCTTTCTCCGGGAACAAGCAGGAAGTCAGTCCTCACATATGGGACTCCACAGCTACAGGCTACCATTAACCTATAGCCCAAAAAAGGCTCCTTCATCAAGAGCTGCAAGCAGCCGCGATGAAAACTTCTGCGTCTAAGGAATTAGCACTCTGGTAACCTGAACACAGAAGGGTCAGAGGGCAGGAGTTGCCTAGACCTCAAAAAGCTTACGGAGCACAGCCTGACCGAAGGCACTGTCCTGTCGGGACTTCCTATCCAGGCAGTAATGGGCTGCGAAGGTATGAACTGAAGACCAGGTGGCGGCCCGGCAGATGTCTGCCAGGGGAACGGAGCGCAGATGAGCCACTGATGTCACCAAGGCCCTGACCTTGTGAGCCATGACACAGCCCTCCAACAGAAGCTTCGCTTCCTCACAGGCCCTGGCAATACAGTCTGTCACCCACGTGGACAGCGTACGCTTGGTCACCACCTCCCCCAGCTTACTGGGGTCGTAAGAAACAAAAAGCTGAGAGGCTTTCCAGTGGCCTGGAGTACGTTGAATGTAGAAGGACAAGGCCCTCTTACAGTCCAGGGTATGGTGGACCGCCTCAGCCCGACTGCCATGTGGTCTGGGAAAGAAGGTAGGGAGGACCACCTCTTGGTTGAGGTGGAGCGAGGTCACCACCTTCGGAAGGAACTTGGGGTGTGTGCAAAGCACCACCCTATTCTTGTAGAACCTGGTATGAGGCCTCTCCACCACGAAGGCCTGAAGCTCACTCACCCTTCGGGCGGAAGTGAGCGCAACAAGGAAAACCACCTTCCAGGAGAGATAGAGGAGGTGACACGTAGCCATCGATTCGAAAGGCGGCAAGGGGAGCCGCCCCAACACTACATTGAGAGCCCATTCGGTCGCCGGAGGGCGGACCGGGGGCTTAGACAGGAGTAGGCCCTTAAAGAACCAAGACACCATTGGGTGAGCTGAGAGGGGCTTCCCATCCACCTGATGGTGGTTCGCCGCTAGGGCACTGAGATGCACCCTGACGGAGTTGGACTTGAGCCCCGTCCTGGAGAGGTGGAGAAGGTATTGCAACACCATAACCACTGGGCAAGAGAAGGGTTGACCCCCCATGCTGCACACCAAAGCGCAAACCTGCGCCACTTAAAGGCATAAGCCCTCCTGGTAGAGGTTCTGTGTGAAGCTAGCAGAACATCCTCCACGTCCTTCGGAAGGAGCGGGGCTAGTGCCGTCAGCGAAAGGGAGCTGAGGTTGGGGTGCAGGAGAGATCCCCCCTCCTGGGAAAGGAGCTGCGGAGTTGTCCCCAGGGAAATGGGGGTCTCCATCACTAGCTGCAGGAGGAGTTGGAACCACGGTTGCTGAGGCCAGCGTGGGGCTATCAGAATGACTGGAGCTCTGTCGTGAAGGATATTGAACAGGGTCTTGGCAATCAGAGGTGTCGGAGGAAATGCATACAAAAGACAAACCGACCATGAAATTAGAAAAGCATCGGCGGCCACCCTGGCAGGGTGTGGTTGCCTGGAGCAGAAGCGGGGTAACTTGTGATTGTCCAGGCTGGCAAACAGGTCCATCACCGGTTCCCCCCAGATCTGGAAAAGCCCGAAGACCACTTCTGGGTCCAGCTGTCACTCGTGCAGCTGGAGCAGCCTGCTGAGTCTGTCAGCCAGCCAGCCAGTTGTCCTGGCCCGGCAGGTATACCACCCTGAGGAGAATGCCCTGTCAGACTGCAGACGAGCACAAGCCCAGGGCTTCCCGACAGAGGACACGGGACCCCGTGCCCCCCTGCTTGTTCACATAGAGCATGGCGACCTGGTTGTCCGTCTGGATCAGAATGGACCTGTGGCCCAGGGACCGCCGGAACGCCTTTAGGGCGAGATGGATAGCACGCAGTTCCAAAAGGTTGATCTGTTGAGCACTCTCGTCTGGGGACCAAACTCCCTGGGTGCGGTACCCTTGGCAGTGGGCTCCCAAGCCTAGCAGGGAGACATCTGTAGTGAGAGGCCTGAAAAGGCATCCCCGCTTCCAAGTGACGGGGCGAGAGCCACCAGGTCAGGGACTGCGCCAGGTGCCTAGTCACTTTGACTGTGTCCTGGAGATGCCCCGTGGCCTGGGACCACTGCGCAACTTGCATGTGGAGGCAGGCATCTGGCGTGATATGGACCGTGGAGGCCATGTACCTGAGGAGGCGCAACAGGTGTCTTGCTGGCACTGAGGGACAGCGCTGTATGTCTTTGGCCAGCACTATGAGTCTGCCTACCCTGTCTGCAGGTAAGAAGGCCTTCGAGTGAAGGGTATTGATCCTTGCTCTGATAAATTCAAGCTCTTGGGCCGGGTGAAGGCTGGACTTGGGATAGTTGATACCGAAACCCAAGTGCTGAAGGACCTGGATAGTGCGTGCCATGGCCTGCTGCGCCACGGGGCCGTGGTGCCCCTGATGAGCCAGTCATCGAGATAGGGGAAGACAAACATCCCCTGAAGCCTGAAGAAGGCGGCTACCAGCGCTAGGCACTTTTGAATACCCTGGGGGCTGAGGCGAGGCCGAAGGGAAGCACTCTGTATTGAAAATGATGGCCTTCCACCGCAAAGCGTAGGTATTGCCTGTGGTCCGGGTAGATTAGGATGCGAGTATACGCATCCTTTAAACCTAAGGAGAATAGCTAATCTCCCTACTGGAGGTATGGCAGCAATGTTCCAAGGGAGAGCATCTTGAACTCCCTCACCAGGAATCTATTGAGGTTGCGCAGGTTGAGGATGGGCCTTAGGCCCCCTGTCCTCTTTGGTACGAGGAAGTACCTGGAGAAGAACCCTTTACCCTTGAGATGGTGGGGCACTGGTTCCACCGCTTGGTCCTCGAGAAGACCTGTCAACTCCTTCAAAAGAAGGTCCCGGTGAAGGGGAGGCCGGAAGGGCTCTCCAGGGAAATAATGTGGAGGCACTTCGGCTGGGCGGAGGAGGCAACCCTCTTTGATCACCTGTAATGCCCATGCATCAGTAGTGATAGCTCCCCACCTGTAGGCGTACAGGGCGAGCCAACCTCCTGTGGGCTGCCAAGCTCCGGTTGGGAGAGGGGCCATGCTGCAAGAGTCAAAAGCTCCCCCCAGGCTGGGCCGGAGCCTGGCGCTTGGAAGCCTTCTGCTTACGCGGGCCATGCCCTTTTTCCTTGGCTTGTTGCCCCTACTGGGGAGCCAGGGAGGCCTAATAAGGGGGGTAGTTTCGGTAAGCAGTGGACTTCCTCGGGTAGAAGGGCTTTTTACCCGAGCCCTTCTTTCGGGAGGGGGCAGAGGTCTTCTTAGAGAGCCTAGTCCTCATCATGAACACAGTCTCCAGTTCGGCAGCCTTGTCAGTCATGGATTTGCCGAAGAGGTTCTCCGCTCGGCATGGGACATCGACCAGCTTGTTTTGTACCCATTGCTCGAGGTCCAACAACTGTAGCCAGGCTTGGCTGCGTGCGCTTATGCCCGCCGTGGCTACCCTGGCCGCCGATTCAAACCTGTCATAGGCTGCCCGAGACATGAACTTGGAGCATTCACAGATGGCTCTGGATAGGCCCTTGAAGCACTGCAACGGCTCCTCTGAGAGACCAGCCGAGAACCCAGTGATCTCCTTCGCCAGGTCTCTCAGGTACATGCCCATGTACAGCTGGTAAGCCTGAATCCGACAATTCAGCATTTATTTATTTAATTTATTTATTTACATCCTCTTATATACTGCGCTATTCTGCATCAGTGCGGTTTACATTGAACAAACTGAAATTACATTGAACAGGACATTATAACTTGGAGATAACTATTTTACAGGGGACATGGGCTATGGAGGGTTAAGTGGCTTGCCCAAGACCACAAGGAGCACCTGTGGGACTAGAAACCCCAGTCCTTCCGGCTCAAGGTTGCTGTCCTCTAGTGGGATTTGAACCCCCGACCTTCCGGCCTGAAGTACCTTGCCCCAACCACTAGGCCACTCCTCCACTCCATTGCACCCTGGTAACATTTCCTGCCGAGGGCATCCAAGATGTGCGTCTTCTGACTCTTCAGTTGACGCATGGCTGATTCCATCACCATGGAATTGTGCAGCAGTTGTGACTTTTGAAAACCAGGGCTCCAGCGGACCTGATACATCAAGTCTAGCCACTTGATGATCACTGGCATCGACGCTAGTGTCTCCCACATGCAGAGCATAAGGCGTTCCAGGATAGGAGGGATGGGCACCATGAGGGTCTCCCGAGGGGGAGCCTCATATTGGAGGATCTTGAGTTCGTCTGCTTGAGGATCCATTGGGAAAAGCCAAAGAGCCTTGGACATATCTCGAACGAAGTCCCAAAAACCCATGTCCTCCGGAAGGGACCTTCTCCGAGGCTCCAATACTGGGGAATCGGACGGGACATCTCAGTGACGGCGAGAGTCCGGTGACTCCTTGTCTTCGAACTCCGAAGCAGAGGCCTCCGAGGAAGACGGGTGGCACTCCTCGGGCCCCGAGGGGTCCAGCGTCATTCACCCCGGTGCTCGCTGGCGACAACCTCAGTCCTGATGAATGGGAGACCGAGCATGACCGCGGCCAAGGATCTACTCGGGCCCTCAGGGCTTCGAGGATCAGCTCGGCCTCCGGGGTTGACTTCGATGTCGAACACCTGGTGGTCAGGGTGGAGAAACCGGACACGCTGGATACCAGCGCCCGCTGCTGCTTCAGGAAAGGCAGTGGATCATGTGCTCCAAGGACACCATCCTGGACATCAGTTCCGGAGGCTCCGCAGCATTTGGCTCGGTTACCGATGTGCTCGGGTCCGAAGCCGGTTCCCCCGGAGGGGAATCCTCGACTAGGATAGGGTGTACTAGCCAGGGCAGGCCCATGGCCGGGTCCTTCTGGGGAACCTTGGCTGGGCGCTCCTTCTCCGATGCCTCGAGCCGGTGCTCGGGGCTCTGCAACCGGCCCTGCGAGGGATCTGGCCGTTCTGAACCATCCAGAGACGTGGTTGTCAAGGATTTCGTCCTTCTTTTCGGTTCCCTCTAGGGAGACCCCTTCTCCAAGGTCCCTCAAAGACGCTCGGGTTCGGAATGCTCCTCCTGAGGCGTGGAGGTCTCTGACAAGGTCCTGGCTCTCGGAGGCATGGGGGAAACAGGAAAAAAATTTTCATACTGCTGATGGCGGCTTCTCAAGGACTTCAAGGACATCTTTTTGCAGAGGCCACAGACCACTGGATCGTGGTCCTGGCCGAGGCACCGGAGGCAGCAGTCATGCGTATCAGTGAGGGACATAATCTTCCCACACTTTTTGAAACCACTGGTAGCCATGGGGGCAAAAAGGACCCCAGTAAGGTCAAAGACCCTTCGGGCTGCCAGCGAGGAAAAACAAGGGCGGAGACGCCCATAAAGAAAAGAAAAGAGGAAAAAAAAAAAAGAGAGGGCCAGCCCGATACGGAGGTACCGGTGCTTGACCGGAGAAAACAGCAAAAAGGCAAAGAAAGAAAATTCAACTTTTTCCGGGACAGGGACAGACTACGTCTGATGGGCTCCGCAGAAAAAAGGAGACTGAGCAAGATAGCTCCTTTGGGTGGGAAGGGGACCATGCATGTGTGGTAGCAACTCCCAAAAGCTTTCTTTGAAAGCTGGGGATTTGCTCCACGCAGGCTCCGTCGGCATCACCCATATGTGAAGACTGACTTCCTGCTTGTTCCTGGAGAAACATACTGTATAAATGTACAAAAGAATGATTAAAAAGGAAAAAATGTAGCGCGCGAGGTGCTGTACCGGAGGCGGGAAGACGGGGGGCTGGGAGTCCCCAATATGCAGGCTTATTACTGGGCCGCTCAGGCGCGCCATGTGCTGGATTGGCGGGGCGGGGGGGAGGGAAAGACCTATGTAGCACTAGAACAGCATAGTGGGGGGGGGGGGGGGGAAGTCCCTGGCAGGGCTTCCCTGGATGGGTAGGGGGGAAAGGGAGATGGGGGGAGAGTGTTAGTCCGTATGTGAGCTACGTGCTCGGGGAGTGGGATAGGATCAGAAAGGGAGCAGGGGAGGGAGGGGGAGGGGGGTTTTCGCTGATGAGGGAACTGTGTCAAACGGCGGAATTTCGACCAGGGCGGGATGGGGGGCTTTCGGCGGTGGGCGAAAGGGGGGTTGCTGTGCTTTTATCAGTTCCTCGATGGGGGTGAGTGGGTACCCTTCGAGACTTTGCAAGAGCAGTATGGGCTGCGAGAGGGGGACCGCCTATATTATGGGCAAGTGGTTTCCTTCCTCCGGAAGAAACTAGGGAAGGAGGGGATGGCTCGGGACTACACCCCCTTGGAGGTGGTTTGGTATGGGAAGCGGACATCCCCGGGGCTTACTTCAGCGCTCTACCGGGCGATCCAGGGGCCCCTGGGGGGGAAGCATAGATATATGCGGGAGTGGGAAAGGGACTTGGAAATGGTGCTTGAGGAGGGACAATGGAAGATGGTGTTCGACCAGTTGCGGTTGCTGCCCCTGTCGATTGCTATTCGGGAAAACTGGTGCAAGGTTGTTATGCGGTGGTATTACACCCCCGACAGACTGCATCGGATGTACCCCAGGGCGTCCAATCTATGCTGGAGGGGGTGTGGGGGTGTGGGCACGTTTTACCATATCTGGTGGCAGTGCCCGCGGATAAAGCCATTCTGGGGGAAGATTCGGGAGTGGATTGCAGAGGTGGTGGGACAAGAAGTACCGTTGGACCCGAGTGGGTTTCTAATGGGGTGGTGGAGTGAAGGGGGGCCGACTCAAGATCAGCGGCAAATTCAGGCGTGCCTGAGTGCGGCCCGCTGTGAACTGGCATATTGCTGGCGGCAGAGGGATGCGCCACAGGTGGGGCAATGTGTAGAGCGCCTGAGACAGGTGTACTTGATGGAAAAATTGACAGCAGCGCGCCGACAAAAAGTGGATAGATTTGAGCAAAGGTGGGATAAGGTACTGTGCTACCTACGCAAAGACACCCAGTACTAGAGGGGGACACAAGGGGGGGATGGGGGAGGGGGGGGAAGGGTAGGCGAGGGGGTTAAGGGGGAGGGGTTGGGGGGGGGGAAGAAAGGGGGTTGCCCATACTAGGTATTGGTTATAGTACTCAAAAAAAAAAAAAAAAAAAACTCCTACACAACCTCGCCTAGGGATTGCAGGGTGGCGGGGTGGCCGAGAGTCTGCTGATGGTTTTGTATGCTGTATATGATGGTTTGATGACTCATGGCCAAATTGATTGTAAGTATATCTGCTTGTGTTGGAACTGTTGTGAATAAAAAGTTAAATTCAAAAAAAAAAAAAAAAAAAAAAGGAAAAAATGAACTGTTTTAAACTGGCCAGCAAAGAGTCCTGATCTCAATCCAATCGAGAACCTATGGAAAGAGCTGAAATCTGCCATTGGTAAAAGGAATCCTGGAAACATTCATGAGCTGGAACAAATCACAGTTGAAGAGTTGGAGAAACTACCAGGAGACAGATGTATGAAACTTACAAATGGCTACAAGAAATGTTTGAAAGCTGGCTGTCATCACTGCCAAAGGTTGTGCAACCAAATTATTAGTGAAGGGTGCCATTAATCCTGTCGTCATATTTTGTTTTTTTTTCCTCAGAAATTACCATGTCTAAGTTGCATAGACATCTTTTTTTTTTGTTGTATACCTTAGTACATACTATTAAAATATTATGACGACAAAGTTGTAATATTTATAATTATTTCTCAAGATACTGTACACAACATAACTAAAATTCAAGGGTGCCAATAATGTTGACCACAACTGTATAAACTTGCCCTTCCCCCAGGAGGTAGTTTTCTAGCAGTTTTGCTGCATGTAAAATCCATTATGCACATGGAAAAAGCTTTTTATAAAACTGTGTGGCAGTATACAAGCACATATGTATACATACTGGCAAGATGGTGTGTATTTATACATGTGCCATGTGTAAGTGTTCCTGGGATGTAGTTTGGATGGAACAGGGACAGAATTGTGATGTATGCACATATTTTATAAAATATACAAGTACACATGTAGAATACATGCACATACCTGCCTTGGAGCAAATGTAAATATGTGCACTGGCATTTACGTGCTTTTGGGGCTGGTTCTCAGAGCTTACTTTATAAAGGCACACAGGTGCTTATATGGTCTTTATTAAAAAAAAGGAGTCTTTTCTGAATTCTCATATAGGCATCACATCATAAAATCAGGCCCTCAAAGCCAAGAAATATTTCTATTTTATAAGCAGATCTGGTCTGTTAAACTAGCTGAAAATTTGAATTCATCTACCCCAAATAAAAACCATAACAATGTTAATCTGACATTTTGCTCCTATGGCCCAAAATAACTCGTACCAGTCACTTGCAAGAAGCCAAACCTCTCATAGAATACCTACATATTCTCAGTGAAGAAGCAGTTTGCTTTGTCCCTTATGAGGGCCATGTGAGGCCTCCACCAGCTGCCTGATGCACTAAGCATGTGCTTGCGACCTAGTACAAGGAGCCGCAAGTTCTGCTGGGTGAGGCAGGAGACCACATCAAGGAGCTGCAAGAAATAGAGAGACCACAGTGCTCAGCAACAGACAAGACAACATTTCCTAGTCTCTATACTGCTCAAAAATATGACCCTCCTTCTCCATGCCTAAAATGACAGCATGTTTGTCTGCAGTGGTTATTTTTAGATAGGCTCTAAATGTTCTATTAATTTAAATCTCTCTTTAAAAGTAAATTGAATACCTTCTCGCTGCTTCAATGAGCCTCTTTAATATTTTCCCAATTAATGGTTATATTCTCTCCTCCCTATCCCCTTCTGGACAAAGTGATTTTGTCATTAATACCAGATACCTTCATGCAACTCACTATCACACAATGACATATAGCAACATTCAAATGGGTATTTGGTAGGTAAACAAAAAAAAAATCTAAACAGCTCCAAAGTGACCCTTATTTGCAAATTCAAATTTTCATTTTCTTCAAGTTGGGGTTGGGGTTAGAGGGGGAACACTATTTTTCTGTACTACCTTGCCAACATTTCTATTTGCAGAATGGGAATGCTAAGCTTAAGCTCCGCCCTCCACCCAGCACCATTTACTCACACAATGGCATCAGTTCAGCCATAGAACATAACAAATAGCGTTTCTATTCCTAGATGTTTATAAATTGTAAATTTTGGTGTTTATTTTCCAACTATTTATCCTGGTTCATCCCTGGTTAAGGTGGAGTCATCATTTCCAAGCAGGCCACTCTCCTTCTAATAAATCTAAAACCCCCTTCCCTACATCATCCTCATCATTTAATTGAGACTCCAGAGCTCTGCATATCTCTTCGATTTGTACTTTGAATGGGAAGCATTTCTAAGAAAGCTACCCTGGAAGTTTTGGATTTCAGCTTTCTATCTAAAAATCTGCCATGGAGGAGAAAGGTTACCAGAAAGGAAAGCATCACCTTGGGATGGCACCGAGGCTACACGAAGTATCAGTTAAATTTGAACCTTGGCTTTTCTGGTTCCAGCCTGGTGCTCTAACCACTAGGCTACTTCTCCACTAATTAGAGTTAAGATTAAAAAAAAATCTGTTGACTGGTGTTTTTGCACAACAGGTACTATTGGTGGGAAGCTTTTTTGGTGGAATTAAATATATAATTTTTGTCCACTTAGGAGTCAGTGCAGAAAAAGTACAAAATCTGAGTGAAAGATACAAGACAAGCAGAACAACAGTGGCAGAATACTAGGGGACTAAAGGAAATGGTGTTTTCCCCACGTTTATTATGCAAACACCTATCGTAATTGTTTTGCACGGATTAAAACCTAAAATCAGAAACCCTAATTATAAAATTACTTATTTTAGCACAGAACCAATGCAATTACCAGATTGATAACTCAAGTGTCTAAGGAGTCAAACTGTGATAACCATATAATTCCCTGGCTCCAATTCCAACATAGCTGACTCAGTCATTCATAATTCCCAGGTAAATAAACAGTAATTAATAATAATGAGTTGGGCATTATGCCTGCAAAATATGTTGCATAAAACTGTAACACACAATCATTAGGCTGGTATCCTACGAAGGCTACATTCTCAGTCCCTGTGGGGAAGAAATCCTAGTGATCAGATAGCAGCAAAACCTATTGGCTGAATGTAGGGCCCACAATTGCCAAGTACTGGAAGGAACCTTAGTGCATGGCTATAATGACTGAGCTAAGTGAGTTGGAAGAATATATACAACAGGGGGAAAATCCTCGGGTAACTACAAACGAAGGATCATGTTTACTATAGCTTAGTACACACTATCTCTGACTGATTTGATAACCCAAAGCAACATGAGTAAACTGCCATGCCAAACCTTCCTTTCCCCCTGAAAATCTATCATCACTGATGCTACACAGAAGATCTCTAAAGGGAAAAAAGGGGACTATAGTAACTGATATGGAAGGGCAGACTGGATGGGCCATGTGATCTTTTTCTGCCATCATGTTTCTCTGTTTCTATTGGAGTAACTATAGGGTCGATGTTCAACCATTTATCCAGATTGCAGCATCTACTACATGGATAAATGTCACCGTAACAGATATTCAGATACTGTTGCAGAATATCATTACAGTGAAGCGGAGCAGAGGAGCAGCCTAGTGATCATCATCCCAACATTAAGAGCAAAATGTAGCCATGCTGCCTCTATCTGTACATTCTCACTATATGCACTCAGCCTCTGGAATGCCCTCCCTGAGAAAATAGGAGCCAGAGAAACCAGGGTTCAAATCCCACTGATACTTCTTGTGGCTTTGGGCAAGTCACTTAACCCTTCATTGTCTCAGGTATAAACTTGCAGGCCGATGCAGAAAACTAGCGCAGCCTTTAAGCACACTTGCTGCTACCGCCAAATGCAGAAAAGAGACAGATGTGTACATGAACAGCAAAGGAAAAATGAGCACATAATTAATGCCAAGAGTATTTAAATTTATTTAAATTAGAGGCAAATGTACTGCACATAATAAAATGACATGTAAATATTGCCTGTACCCGATTCAGAGAAACATGTAAAAGATTTCACAACCAGCCTTAGCGCCAATATCTCTACGCCTGGTCTTGAGGGGGCTTAAACATCTACCGTGTGCCCCCGATAATATTTTGATGGCATTGGGTGCTTTCCCCCGATGCCTGGATCATCTGAGGAGAAATGTCAAAAATAATCCAGGCATTGGGGGAAAGCCCCCGATGCCATCAAAATACTGTTGGGGGGCCACTGCCCCTGACAGAAAGCAAATCTTTGGTCGCCCAGCGGACCCAAACCCATCCACCAGCCAAAGTAAAAATAATCCCTGGTGACACAGTGGCCCCAAACCCACAACCCCACTACCCAACTAAAAATAAACCTGGTGGCCCAGTGGCCCCAAATCCCCCTACCTGCCCAACTAAAAAAATCCCTGATGGCCTAGCGGCTACAATCCTTCCCACCCACCCAACTGAAAATAATCCTGGTGGCCCAGTGGCAACGAACGCCCCACCCCTCCACTCAGTACTTTTATAAACGAGCGGGAACATAGAAACATGATGGCAGAAAAAGACCACATGGCCTATCTAGTCTACCCTTCCATATCAACCACTACAACAGTCCCCTTTATTCCTTAAGAGATCCTTTGTGTTTGTCCCATGCCTTTTTGAAATCGGATACTGTCCTCATCTCTATCTCCTCCACTGGGAGACAATTTCCTGCATCTACCACTCTGTGCATACAGAAATATTTCCACATATTACTCCTGAGTCTATCCCCTTTCACCCTCATCCTATGTCCCCTCGTAGCAGAGCTGCTTTCAATTGAAAGAGGCTCTCCTCCTGTGCATTTATACCACAGAGATATTTAAACATCTCAATCATATCACCTCTATCCCACCTTTCCTCTAACGTATACATATCAAACTCCTTAAGTCTGTCCTCATATGCTTTATAACGAAGACCATTAACCATTTTAGTAGCAACCCTCTGCAGCGACTCCAACCTGTTTATATCCTTTTGAAGGTGCGGTCTCCAGAATTGCACACAATACTCCAAATGAGGACACAGCAATGACTTATATAGAGGCACTATCACCTCTTTTCTTCTGCTGGTCATTCCTCTCCCTATGTACTCAAGCATCCTTCTAGCTTTTGCCATTGATAATCTTAAAGTAGCTGAACAGGTAGAAAACACCAAAAGTTGGTCTTTTACCGAACGATGAAGTCAAAACTCCAAACAATAAGAAAAATCGTTCATGTATGAATGGGTGGCTAAAAATCTTCCCTTCTCTATAATGAAGTAAAGTTTAAATAATAGAGGTCTCAGACTTACTGGCTCTGCCACAGGGACTTTCGTCCGTTATCAAAGCAGGTTGCCCATTTGCATCAACGACCTCTAAAGAGTAGTAGGTTGTCTAACACAGATTAATATTCCAAAACTTCAAAATGTAATAAATGCTCAAAAGCTGTACTTATCTGTGTGATAAAAGATAACCCATTATCATGGACTATTTAAGGATCCCGACGCCCTTTACGGGTACCAGTCATGCGTTTCATCGCTATGCTTTCATCAGGGGATCACTCAAGATCACTCGTCCAATATTCTTCTTACTGCCATGATAATACCAAATAAAATATGTTATTAAAGCATCCAACCCCTTCTTCACATAGACAAACCATATATAATCAGGCCCCACCTAAAAATATGAAAATATGAAAGTGTAGAAAAGACCATACCTATCAAGACTTAACTAGCTGCCCACATTCCGCCGGTGATTATCAAAAGTTTTACCGGTTTCAACACAGAACGCCGCGCATGCGAACTTATAGAAAACTCTCTAAGCCTAACAACCCAATCAGATGTCAGTGTAACTTAAAGCCATACGGCCAACAGGAACCTACTCACTTTTCTAAGTTCTTATGTGTTATGTGCCACAGTAAAGAACAAACATAAAAGTAAATAAGGTACTACAATGTCTGGTACCTTCATGCACATCGCGCCCATTCTATGGATGCATTCAAACCTTTAGGAAACACTGTATCAAAGGTATATATCCACCATTGCTCACGCCTGATCAATAACCAATCCAAAGACACGCCCCTTTCGCCCTTTAATACTTGATCTAAACATAAAATCCGAAGTTGTTCATACTGATGATGTTGCGACATACAATGTTGGACTATCGGGGCCTCTTTTACACCATGTTTTAAGCGACTCTTATGCTCCCTAATACGGACTCGAAATACACGTGTAGTCTTTCCTATATAAACTAATCCGTATGGGCAAAATATGGCATATACCACATTGGCAGAACCACAGGTAGTAGAGGATGTCAAATTTCTTCGGAGGCCATTATATTCAAAATCCGAGGCTTCCATGGTCAGTATACATATATCACAATTGCCACAACTACGGTGACCCTTATAGGAAGCCTCAACTGAGACCTCCTCTATCGGTCTCAATACAGTGGGACTTAAAAGTTCCTTTAGATTTCGATCCCGGGTCCACACACATCTAATGGCCTTGTTATTTAAACCTGGGACCGCCGCTAGAATATTGGAATGCCTTTTAATAATCTGCTGCACTGCTGAACTCATCGGGGAGTACCTCGTAATAAAATTCACATGTGAAGAAGCAGAATCTTTTATTCCAGTCGAACGCGGCTCCAAAAGTAAAGCTCTATGATTAAAAAGTGCTCGTGTATATGCTCTCTTAACAACTTGCTGAGGGTATCCTCGGGATAAAAAATGAGCAAATAATACTTTTGAACAACGTTTAAAGTCCTGTACATCTGAACAGTTCCTGCGAAAACGCACGAACTGTGAATAAGGAAGGCTTTCCTTAAGCCTACGTGGGTGCAAACTACGAAAGTGCAAAAAAGTATTCCTATCAACTGGCTTCTTAAAAATTGAGGTCGACCATCCTGATGCACTTCTCTTAATCTCCACATCTAAGTAGGTAAGGATCTCTCTATGAAAAGAGTAAGTAAAAGTAATATTAACATCCAGATAGTTTAGCCATTCAAGAAACTGACATAGAGACTCTTCTGTACCTCGCCACATCAAAAAAATATCATCAATGTACCTCCGCCACAGTAGAATCTGTGGGGTGTAGCATGATGGGATGACCCATTGTCTTTCAAAGATCCCCATATAAAAATTAGCTACGGATGGAGCGCATGTAGCCCCCATAGCTACCCCAGCAATTTGTTGATATAATTCTTCCTGAAAAAGTACAGCTTTTGAGCATTTATTACATTTTGAAGTTTTGGAATATTAATCTGTGTTAGACAACCTACTACTCTTTAGAGGTCGTTGATGCAAATGGGCAACCTGCTTTGATAACGGACGAAAGTCCCTGTGGCAGAGCCAATAAGTCTGAGACCTCTATTATTTAAACTTTACTTCATTATAGAGAAGGGAAGGTTTTTTAGCCACCCATTCATACATGAACAGGTAGAAAAGGCAATCACACCTAGGTCCTGCTCTTCTTTTGTGAACAGAAGTACTTCACCCCTATACTATGAGTATATTGCTCCCTTGTTCTGCAGCTGAAATGCATGACCTTGCGTTTTTAACATTAAATCTCAGCTGCCAAATTCTAGACCATTCTTCAAGCTTAGCTAGATCCCTCCTCATGTTATTTACACCTTCCAGGGTGTCTACTCTATTGCAGAGTTTGGTATCATCTGCAAAGAGGCAAACCTTACCCGACAACCCTTCCGCAATATCCCTAACAAAAATGTTAAAAAGAATTGGACCAAGGACAGATCTCTGGGGCACACCACTGGTAACCTCCTTCTCCTCAGAGTGAGCTCTATTTACCTGTACCCTTTGTCGCCTCCCACTCAACCAATTTCTAACCCAAGCAGTAACTTTAGGATCCATCCATAGGGTGCTCAGTTTGTTTATAAGTTGCCTGTGCAGGACGGTGTCAAAGTCTTTACTGAAATCTAAATACACCACATCTAGGGCTCTCCCTCAGTCCAACTTCCTGGTCACTCAGTCAAATAAATTAATCAGATTTATCTGATAAGACCTGCCTCTGGTGAATCCATGCTGCCTCGGATCTGGTAATCCATTGGACTCCAGAAACCTCACTATTTTCTCTTTCAGCAGCGTTTCAAATAATTTACTCACCACAGAGAGACTAATCGGCCTGTAGTTTTTAACCACATCCTTACTTCCGCTTTTGTGTAAATATGCCTCTCTCCAGTCCTCTGGCACCACTCCCGACTCCAAAGAGGCATTGAAAAGGTCAGTGGAGCTGCTAGAATGTTCCCAAGTTCCCTCAGTATTCTCAGGTATATCCCATCTGGTCCCATCACTTTGTCTACTTTAAGTTTAGCTAGTTCCTCATGAACATAGTCTTCTAAAATTGTTCAAGATGCCCCTCACTTCTGTTTCTGTTTGTAGGTGTTTTCTGAGGTCCTGTTCCTGGTTCATCATCTGTGAACACAGAACAAAAATATTTGTTAAGCAATTCTGCTTTATCCTCATCAGCTTCTACATATTCTTTCCCTTCACCCTTGAGTCTGACAATACTACTTTTACCCTTCCTCTTCTCACTAACATATCTGAAAAATGTCTTATCCCCCCATTTTATTACATTGACTATTTCCTCCTCTTTTTAAATCTTTCCGTTCCTGACTACTTTGCTATCTTCTCTAAGTTTTTCCAAATATAGATGCCTGTCTTCCTCTCTCTGTGATCTCTTGTATTCATGAAGGCCTCCCTCTTTTTCCTCACCTTTTCAGCTACTTCTTTTGAAAACCATAGCAGTCTCCTTTTCCTTTTACCTTTATTTAACATTTTAAAATATCCCCTTTCAATTTTGCCCACTGTTTTTCTACATCCCCCAGATGTTCCCATCCCGCTAACGACTCCTTGAGGTATTGGCCCATCTTGGCAAAGTTAGTTTTCCTAAAGTCTAAGACCTTCGCTTCTGAATGGATTTTATCAGCTGCAGTCCTAATACTGAATGACACCATCTGCTGATCACTGGATGCGAAATGATCTTCCACTATAACATCAAACACTTTCACCATTGGTAAGCACCAAGTCCAGTATGGCCCCTTCATGTGTGGGTTCTGTTACCAGTTGCCTGAATAGTTCTTCCTGTAAAGAATCCAGGATCTGCTTACTTCTATATGACACTGCAGCAGGGATATGCCAGTCAACATCTGGCATGTTGAAATCCCCTATCAGTAGCACTTCCCCTTCCTGGCAATGCTGCTTAAGTCTTCTATTAAATCTCCAGCCACCTCTTCTCCCTGTGAAGGAGGCCTTTATATCACACCCATGCAAATAGATTTCTCTTTCCCTCTTTCTAATTTAACCCACAGTGCCTCCCCTCTCTCCCTTTTAAGCCCTGTATTTCCATAGCTTTAATATTATTTTTTACATACAGTGCCACTCCTCCTCCCCTTCTTCATACCTTGTCCTTTCTGAATAGCCTGGTATAGGTTACATCCCAGTCATGGTTGTCTGTGAACCATGTTTCTGTTACTGCCACTAAATCCAAGTCAGCCACTCTCATTAAAGCCTCAACATCTGGGATCTTATTTCCCATGCTACGGGCATTTATATACACTGCTTTCCATATGTTGCCCCTTTTACCCATTTTCATAAAGGTATGTAATGTTTCACTTACCTGAGGGCTTTCTTCCCCCGCCCCCCAATGAATCTAGTTTAAAGCCCTCTTCAGTAGGTTAGTCAGTCTGCTACTGAAGACATGTCAACCCTTCTTGGACAAATGGATGCCATCTCTGCTCTGCAACCCTTGGAACAGCATCCCATAGTCCAGGAAACCAAAATGCTCTTGATGACACCATTCACGTAGCCATGAATTTATCTCCAGGATGCGAGCTTCTCTGCCTTGGCCTTTACCCTCAACAGGGAGTATTGAAGAGAACAGCACCTGTGCACCAGTCTGCTTCACCCTCTGTCCCAGAGCCAAGAAGTCACTTTTGATATACTCAGAGGGATACCTGGCAGTATCATTTGTGCCGACATGGATGAACAACATCGGGTAATAGTCAGTGGGCTTGATGAGTCTCGGCAAACTCTCTGTAACATCTCAGATTTTGGCACCTGGCAGACAGCATACCTATCTGGACATCAAGTCTGGTCAGCAGATGGATGCCTCAGTACCCCTCAGAACAGAGTCACCAACCACCACTACCCTTTGCTTCCTTGTGGTCACTGATTCTGCAACTTTGGGGTGCTCGAGCTCTGGTTCTTCCCTTTCCTGGGATAATTTCACTTCCTCCACTTCCAGGGCTGCATAATGGTTCTTCAATTCAAGGGCTGAAGGATTGGTGTTTCTGCAGGCCCTGGTGACTCATGTCCAATCTTCATCATTCTGTAGGTTCCCATCTTCTCCTCTGCTGGAGAGTTTGGATGTTTCAAGAAGCATCTCATCAATATACTTCTCACTATCTGAATGCTCCTCAGCCTCGCCACCTCTTCTCTGAGCGTCTCCACTTGTTTTCCCGAGAGCTTCAGCATGCAGGCATCCTGTACATGGAAACTGGTCCTTCAACTGGCATTGGGATCTCTGTCTGGATAGAGGCAGAAGCTGTAATGGGGGCAACAGCTTTGGCGATATGATTTTTCCCAGCCATTGTTCAGTTGGTGGAGCGTAGGTACCTGTTGAAGCAAAAGAGAAAGAGACCTCCAAAGTACCAGCTGGTTTCCCAGCTGTCCTTTCAGAGAAAGAGAAATTAGACTTACCTGCTAATTATAGTTCCTTGAGGAACTCCAGTCCAGTCCCGCACCTCTGGGTAGTGCACCTCCTCCAGCAGCATGGAGACTGGGCATGTCAGAAGTCTGAGGTCACTAGCCTATACACCGCTGGCAGCTTCCAGTGACCTACTGACAAAGCAGACTAAGCAGAGCAACAAATAAGTAGCTAATAATAATCAAACAATGAAACTAACAGTTAAATATAACTATCAACATTAAGGTCCGTCCTCAAACCCTGAGGAATTTCTTGCTCCTACTGCCCCCAAGGGTTGAGAAAATAAGAAAAAGAGAAGAAAAAAATCAAGTAAGCTAGTGAACACAACTAGCCCGATATGCATAACTTTGTGAGTTCTCTTTCCATCGCTTACACTGATGCAACTGTAGAAGTTCTACATTACTTGCCTGTACTGAACAAACCCCTGGTGGGATTCGGGACTGGACTGGAGTTCCTCAAGGAACTATAATTAGCAGGTAAATCTAATTTCTCTTTCCTTATCGTCCCTCCAGTCCAGTCCCGCACCTCTGGGATGTAACAGAGCAGTAAATCAACAGGAGGGACCCGACAGACCATCTCGCAACACTGCTGATCCGAAACAGGCATCTCCCGCCACCTGAATATTCAGACGATAATGCTTACTGAAAGTATGCAAAGAAGACCATGTAGCCGCTTAGCAATTTCTACTGGCGGAACTGAGGTATACTCCGCCCATGAAGTTGCCTGAGCTCTGGTAGAATGAGCTCGCAAGCCTAAGGGAGCCTGACGACCCTGCAATAAATAAGTCGAGGAAATCATCTCATGGATCCATCTCGAAATAGAAGCTCTGACCACTGCTTCTCCCTGTCATGGTCCTCCGAACAGCACAAACAATCGATCCGTCTTACGAAAAGACTCCGACCTTTTAAGATAAATACGAATAATCCTCTTCAAATCCAGCGAACACAGACCACGCTCCTAAGAACACTCCTTTGAAGGCCTTAGCACTGGTAAAGAAACCGATTGGTTCACATGAAATGGTGACACTACCTTTGGTAGAAACGACGGAATGGGCCGCAACCCCTACCTTATCCTTAAAGAAAGCAAGAAAAGGCTCCCGGCAAGACAACAACTGTAACTCCGAGACTCGGCATGCCAAACAGATCGCTAGCTTTTAGGGTCAAATCCTTCAAGGAAGCCTGACGCAAGGGTTCAAAGGGCTCTTTTGTCATTACATTAAGAACCAAGTTAAGATCCCAAGCCGGAAGAACCACTCTTCTGTGTGGCTGCAATCGAGAAACTGCTCTCAAAAACTGCAGGACATCTGGATGAACGCCCAAACCGACACCCTGCACCTTCCAGCGATAACAAGAGATAGCTGCCAACTGTACTCTCAAGGAGCTTGCTGCTAGACCCTTGTCAAAACCATCCTGTAGAAAATTCAAAATCTCCGGCCCTGACGCAGTGGAAGCCCGCACTCGTCACACCGCGCACCAATCTTCAAGAACACACCAGACGCGAATATATGCCAGCGAGGATGAACGCTTTCTGGTGAAAAGTAAGGTAGAGATAACCGCCTGAGAGTAACCCCTTTTCTTTAACCTTGTCCTTTCAAGGGCCAAGCCATAAGCGAGAACCGATCCACTTGCGGCATCCGCAGAGGACCCTGATGCAAGAGATCCTCTCTGAAAGGAAGGCGCCACGGCGACCCATCGAGGAGACACACCAAGTCGGCGTACCATGGACGCAGAGGCCAATCTGGGGTGATCAAAATTACCTGCCCTCGATGAGCCTCTATGCATTGAATCACTCGACCTAGGAGCACCCACGGCGGAAAGACATATAGGAGACCCTCTGCTGGCCATGGCTACAACAAGGCATCCAGGCCCTCGGACATTCTCTCTCTCCTTCTGCTGAAGAAGCGCCCTACTTTGGCTGAGCTGAAAGTGGCCATCAAATCCATTATGGGCGTACCCCATTTGTGTACTATCTGCGCAAAGACATCCGCGTGAAGCTCCCATTCTCCGGGATCCACACAAACCTGACTGAGATAATCCGCTGTCACACTGTCCACTCTGGCAATGAGGGCTGCTGACAGTGCCTGAAGCCGAATCTCCGCCCAGCTGAACACCATCGATGCTTCCTCCGCTAGAGCCACTCTGCCTGTACCCCCTTGCTTGTTGAGATAGGCCACCACGGAGGCATTGTCCGACAGAACTCGAACTGCTCGACCCCAAAGATTGGACTCGAAGGCTCGGAGTGCTAGAGCCACTGCTCTCAACTCCAGCCGATTTATCGACCACTGGACTTCCAGGGCATTCCAGACCCTTTGTGCAAAGAGTCCCTCGCAATGGGCTCCCCAACCTGCTAGACTGGCATCCATTATGACTGGAACCCACTGCGGCTGTTCTAGAGGCATGCCCGCTGAGAGTTTCTCCGGGAGCAACCACCACTGAAGCGACTGCCTGACTGCTTTCGGACAAGGAAGCTGTTTGGACAGAACATCCTCTTGATGAGACCATCGGCGCAGTAAGGAGCTCTGCAAAGGCCGCATGTGCGCTCTTGCCCATGGAACCACTTCTAGAGTCGCTGCCATCGTACCCAGCACCCGGAGGATACTGCCAGGCCGTAGGAGCTGGACTCTTCAAGAATATGCTTATCAAGAGCTTACCTTGAGCCCTTTGATCCAGCAGAAACACCGACCCCCGCTGGGTGTCAAAGCGAACTCCCAAATATTCCAGAACCTGAGATGGAACCAAACGGCTTTTGGCCCTGCTGACCACTCAGCCAAGGCTCTCTAACACCTGAACCACTCTGGCTGTAGCTTGTACACTTTCGCTCCTGGACTTTGCTCGAATCAACCAATCATCGAGATAGGAGTGTACCAACACCCCCTCTCTGTGCAGCGCTGCAGCCACCACCACCATCACTTTGGTGAAGGTACACGGAGCCGTTGCCAGGCTGAAAGGCAAAGCTTGGAACTGAAAATGTCCCCGAGGTACTGCAAACCATAGAAAATGTTGATGCTCTGGCCTGATCGGAATATGTAAATACGCCTCAGTGAGATCGAGAGACGTCAAAAACTCTCCCTTTCTCACCGTCACAATCACCGAACGCAAGGTTTCCATTCGAAAATGAGACACCCGTAGACAATGGTTTACCCCTTTCAGATCTAGAATTGGACGGAAGGACCCATCCTTTTTGAGAACCATGAAATAAATCGAGTATCGACCACAGCCACATTGGTCTGGGGGCACGGGAATCACTGCTCCCAACTGGAGCAAACGAGACGTCTCCTCCACCACTACGGCCTTTGAACGAGTCCTGCAGGGTGAAAGAATGAACGATTCGGCCAGAGGTTTGACGAACTCGAGGGCATAACCCTCGCAAATGACCTCCAGCACCCAGTGGTCGGATGTTATTTGAGCCCAGGCTGGAAGAAAATCCCGAAGCCGACCCCCCACGGGAAGTTCCACTGCCTGGACTCCCCTGACTTCATTGGGTCTTATGAAATCCCGAGGACGAGGGGCTAGCAAACCCTCTGCCTGCCCCTCGAAATCCCCGGAATCCTTGCCCTCGAGAGGGAAAGTGCCCTCTTTGGCAAGCTCCCAAACGCGAAGTACGAAAACGCCTGAAATCCCGTGTCTGACCTCTCACCGAAGGCGCCGCACGCCCAGGCTTTGGCTTGTCCTCAGGCAGGCCCCCCCTTTGGATTCCCCCAAATCCTTGACTAACTTGTCGAGATCTTCTCCAAACAGCTGTTTTCCTTTAAACAGCAGCTTGCTGAGCCAAGACTTGGAGGAACTATCTGCCGCCCAATTCCAAAGCCAAAGATAACGCCGGGCCAATAGCAGAGATGCCATGCTATTGGCCAACGCTCTAATGAGATCATACTGTAAAGTCAGCTAAGTAAGCTGCACCCGATTCTAACCTGGTAACATCGGCCACCTGATCCTGCGCCTGGCCATCTGGCCGCTGCAGGCGCTGAGACCAACGAAGGCAGGCCCTAGCCACCCAAGCTCTACAAATAGATGCTTGCAAGGATAGCGCATTGATATCAACAAAGAATCAAGCCTGCGATCCTGCCCATCCTTGAGGGCCGCACTGCCCTCCACTGGAATGGCAGTCTTTTTGGTAACAGCCAAGGCGGCTGCATCCACCCGCGGAGAATGAAATTTCTCACGTTCCTGATCCGACAAGGTATAGAGGCAGTACCCCCCGGAGCCCTGCCTCAGGCAAATCCCATTATCTTGAATCATTTGCCGGACCACACGATGAACAGGAAATACTGCTTGGGTCTTCTGTACCGCTTGAATGAGCGGATCCTCTACTGTCTCCTCCTCTGCCGGTGGCCCCCCCCGACAGATTAAGTGCCTGAAGTGACTCCGTAATTAAAGCTGTCAACTCCTCTCTGCGAAAGACACGAATAATCCTAGTCTGATCTTCTGGCTCAGTAATTTCACCTTCCTCTAAATCTTCTACGCCTGCTTCTGGTTCGATGTCCAACTCGTCCTCATCAAACCAGTCTGCTTGCGCTGAATACTCTTCTAAAGAACGAGCTCTCTTAGCTGGTCTTGAACCTGAGACCTCCCCAACTTCTGCTGTGATCCGAGTCACCGTGGCTCCGACCACTGGAAGCCCTGCCGCAGCCCCCTGCCGCCGCAAACAAAAGGCTTGGTGTAGCAACAGAACAAATTCTGGGGAAAAATCCGCAAGAGCAGCAGACTCCAAAGCCGTTGAGGCAGAGGGACCCAGCATGGCCTGAGCTACGCTCTGTGGCGAAGCAGGAGCCTCTAGTATGGGAGTAGCTGTCATAGGCGTTAACATCTCCTGCGCAGGCAAGGACGGCACCTCCTTAGCTTTATCCTGGAGCTCCTGCTCCATGCTTAATGCCTCGGACGCACAACCACAGCAAACTCCGGCATGAGAGACTGTGCCACGCTGGGTACCGCAGACGAGGCACTGAGGATGCACTGGCATGAGCCTGTGCACTGTTCCACCAGTAACTTTAACTAGAATTAAGCTGTCAGATCTATCACCTGAACTGCTTTTCCTTCTTACCATTATTATTTTTTTAAAATTTAAAATCAAAATGAAATGTCCTCAAGAAACTCACTGAAAGGCCCAAAAGAAATAACAGCCGAAATTACCACCAAGCACTGTGAGAAAAAACAGCTCCGATGCCGAAAAAACCGTGCCAAAAAAAAATGTGGGAAAAAAATATTAATTACACTTACCTGGTAATTGTAGTTCCTTTAGTGACGACAGTGCAGTCCTCTACGTCTGGGTAGTCAACCTCGTCCTGCAGCTAGGAGACTGGCATGTCCAAATTCGTGACATCACTGGTATATCCTGGCACCATCAGCCCTCCTACTTCCAGTGTGAACTACTAACAAAGCAGACTCAAAGGAGCAAGAAATAAGTAGCAATGTAACAACGTCAACTGAACAAGTGTTTTCCCCTATCTGTTACCCTTTTTTTTTTTTCACAACCAGGTACAGAAGTGGGAATGGATTCAGTGCTGTACTGCACTTTTAAATGCCATAGAGACTTCCGGTGGCATGGTGGGCTAGGGAAGACGTGTCTTTCTTGGCTCCGGAGCCCATCCTCCCCCCTGCCTCCGTTATTTGCCTTATTAGCCCGATTTTGTGCTGCTTTCCTTGCGAGCGTTCCCAGTGCCTGCGGGGAGAGCCGCGGACCACTTACGAGTGCTGGAGAGTCTATGGCGGCGAAATCCACCAAGCGCGAAAAGCCCCGCGGCACGGAAGCTAAGATGGCGGAGGGTGATCCGGGTGTCCCGGGCACGATGGTGGAGGAAGTGTCCAAGGCCGTGGTTCTTGCCCTGGAGGAGCGCTTAGGGGGCCTGGCGACGCAAATGGCAGCGGTGGCACAAGCGGTGACTGAATTTAATGGCCGCGTGGAGCTGGCGGAGCAGCGCATCAGCTCCCTGGAAGATGTGCAGACCCGGGCTGAGGCTCGGCTCCAGAAATTGGAGGAGGCCATAGCAAAACAAGCCGATAAACTTGAAGATCTTGAGAACCGGAGCCGGAGGAACAATTTGAGATTCATCGGTATTGGGGAGTCGGTGTTGGAGAAGGATTTGAGACGTTACCTGGAGCAGTGGTTGCCTGCGAATTTACCGCTGGAGGAGTCGCTGGGGGCCATCACTTTGGAGAGAGCGCATTGGCTGGGATCTCTCCGGGCTGGTGATAATCGGCCTCGAGCAGTTATTGCTCGCTTTCTTAACGCAGCTCAAAAGGAGGGAGTACTGAGAGCGGCGCGTCAGCTGCGGCGAACCGGGAAGAGCAACTGCAAAGTTCTTATTTTCCAGGACTACTCTGCGGGTGTTTCGCAGCGCCGGAGGGCCTATAAAGATGTATGCAGTCGGTTGGTGGAGAAAGGCCTGCGGTTCACATTGGCCTATCCCGCACGCTTGAGGGTGGACTGTGAGGGACATCAGCGCCTCTTTGCGACTCCGGAGGAGGCCATGGCATACTGCGACCAACATGGATGATTTCCTGCTTCGACCAATGAACTTGGTTAGTTCCTTTGGGTGCGAGTTTGGGGCCTGGGAATCTGGCCTAGCAGCGTGCTCTGGACTTGGAGGGCTCAGTGACCTGGCGGCGGATGGGCAGAACATATTTGTCTGTTCGGCCCATTGCTGCTATGGGGAACGCAGTTTCCACGGACCTAGTTTAAGTTTATTGTTGATTTTCTGTGTTAACTTTTTCTGTTCCAATAGTTGGTGTATCAGGAGGGGGGTTATCATGCTGCTTATGATTCTGAGGGTTTGATGGCATTAATGTGAGGGGGGGACACGATGGTTCTCAATGTGAATAATTGGGAGCGGTTGTAACTTTGGGAGGGGGAGGGGTGGGTACTTGTATGTGCACTTTTCTGTTGTATGCTCTCTGTATGCCCTTTGTTTTGGTAGGTGGGCAGCATGGGATTGCGGGGGTTCTGGGGGCCAGCAGGCACAGCATTGGCGCTAAGGGGAGAAATTGTAATCTCTGCTGGTGGGGGGAGGGAGGGAGGAGGGGCTCTACATGTGCCGGATTTCATTGAGGGGCCTCGTATTGGAGGTCGGGGGGTAGGTGTAGTCGGTGTGGAGGGTAGTTTGACACAGTGGGGGGGGGGAGGGGAGTTCAGGGGGAGGGAAGGGGAGGGATCTGGCTGCAGGGTAGGGGCGTAACATGTAGGAGGAAGTCTGGGATAGATACTTGGGCTGTGTGGGTGGGCATTGCCCGAAGGTGTGAATGTGACTGCGAATGTGTGAGCATGTTGATTTTGGTGGAGGGGGGGGCCCCTAGGCTGGGGGGGGGTTCTACCTCAGATCTACTATGGAACTACATCGGGAGCACGGATGGCTTATGGGGGGTAATGGGTAGTAGTACCAAAATTGTTTCTTGGAATGTTTGTGGGCTGGGGTCCCCGGTTAAACGTTACAAGGTTATGCAACAACTTAAGCGGAAGCAAATAGGGGTGATTTTATTGCAGGAAACCCATCAAACTGCGCTTGAACATGGCAAACTCGGTAAGGGGCACATAGCTAAGGTGTATGGGGCCCCGGCAGTAGGGAAAAAACGGGGTGTGGTAATATTGATTACTAAACATGTGGGTTGGGTGGAGGAACGAGTGGTAACCGACTCGGAGGGTCGATATGTTATGCTCTGGGGAATGTTGGATGGAATTAAAGTGGTGCTGTGCTCTGTGTATGCACCCAATGTTTATGAGGTCCAGTTCTATCAGCAGCTTACCCAATTGCTTGCGAAGACTGCTGGTTATCAAGTCATTCTAGGGGGTGACTTCAACGCGGTGTTGGATGAGGATTTGGATAGATCGGGGCGACCTGGCAACAGAGACATGAGGAGTGCGCGGCGCATTTTGGGGTTGTGTTGGATGTATGGAGGGTGGTGCACCCGGGTGATCGAGAGTACACTCACAAGTCTCGGGTTCATGGGACTTGGTCGCGAATAGATTATTTTTTGATTTCTGATTCTCTGTTCGGTCGGGTCTCCAGAGTGGAGGTGGGGCCTTCCGTCATTTCGGACCATGCCCTGGTCATTTTGGAACTTTCTCGGGGGGCTCATCACCGTACTGGGCTGTGGCGGTATCCGCTGGAGCTGCATGGCGACGTTCAGTTTGAGGGGTACTTGCGGGATAAATGGGAGATTTACAAAAGCCTTAACGAAGGGCCGGACATTAATCCCACCTTATTCTGGGAGGCGGGGAAGGCTGTGCTCCGGGGCGAGATTATTAGCTATCTGAGCGCAAAGAGAAAACGGATGAATCAGCGTATTGTCATGTTGGAGCGTGAACTCGGCAAGGCGCGTAGGCGGTCGGCGTTGACGGGGAGTGCGGGAGATAAGACTCGTCTGCAGGAGTTGCAAACGGAATTGGAAGTGCTGCTACACCACCGTGCTAAAAAATCGCTGATGTATTATCGGTATCAACTATACCAGCATGGGAATCGGGCGGGTAGATTGTTATCATCTTTGATTCGGCCAGAGGGAGGCCCTCGACGTATAGGAGTCATTCGACACCCGGATGGGACTTTGCGGAGGAGGGAAGGAGACATCGCCGAGATTTTTACTGAGTATTTTCAGCGATTATACGCCGGGGAGGAAGGGAAAGAGGAGGAGGGCCGGGTGTTTTTGGAGGGCTGTTCATTGCCCACTCTAACTGCGGAGAATTTACAGGTTTTAAAAACCAGCCTCTATCTCTACGTGAAGTTCACATGGGTATTAAAGCCCTGAAGCAGGGGAGGGCCCCGGGGATGGATGGTCTCCGGAGTGAATTTTACAAAATCTTAGGGGACAAGGTAGTGGTTCCTTTGGCAGAATACTTTGGAGATCTGGTACAGCGTGGTTGCTTTCCGTACGAGGCCAATAAGGCTTTGGTCACCATCTTGCCGAAACCGGGGTGGGATCCGCTCCTACCTGGCTCTTATCGGCCTATCTCTCTTCTTAATGTCGACATTAAAATTCTGGCCAAGATTATGGCTGACCGGTTGGCTGAGTTCTTGCCTACTTTAGTTCACGAGGATCAGGTGGGCTTTGTGCGAGGGTGGCATGCGGCCTACAGTTTGCATCGTATTATGATCTCTCTGTGTGCGGCTCAGGTGGCTCGCCGGAGCTCTATGTTAATTAGCTTCGATGCTGAAAAAGCGTTCGACAGGGTTGACTAGGGGTTTATGTATCAGGTGTTGGAAGGGATGGGTTTTGCAGGGTTCTTTGTGAATGTGGTGCGGCTTTTATATGCTGATCCCCGGGGAGCCGTGATGGTGAATGGTACTATGTCGCCCGAGTTCCGGATTGGCAAAGGGACCCGGCAGGGGTGCCCTCTGTCTCCGCTACTGTTTGTCTTAACCTTGGAGCCGTTATTGATTCAAATTCGGTCCAGCGTACAGTTTCGGGGGATTGCGGTGGGAAAAATGGAATTTCGTGTAGCAGCCTTCGCGGATGATTTGCTTTTGCATATTGTGGATCCCCAGGAGGGCTTGCCTAGGTTGTTAGAACTCTTTAGAGTTTATGGGGTGCCTTCGGGTTTCCGCCTGAATTTGGATAAATCTGAGGCCTTGTTGGTAGGGGAGGCGGCGTCTAGTGGGTGGTTGGGCGCATTCCCTTTGAGATGGGCAGCCGGGAAGTTCAAGTATTTGGGCATTTATTTGCCCGCCCGGCTGGAGGATCTATACCAACTGAATGTCAAGAAGCTACTGACGGAGTTGACCCTTAGCGTGGACAAATGGAGGGATTTGCCGTTGTCCTTGGGCGGTCGTATTGCGTTATATAAGATGGCTTTGTTTCCCAAACTGTTGTATGTGCTTCAGACGCTCCCATTGTGGTTGACGCGTTCCGATATCAAGAAAATGGATAGAGTGATTAATCAGCTGCTCTGGAAGGGGAGGAGGCCTCGGGTGTCTTTGGATGTCTTGCGTCAACCTTGGGGTAGAGGGGGTATGGGTCTCCCTGATCCTCGGAAGTATAATTTAGCCTGTCTTATGCGCCATGTGAGGGATTGGATATGGGAGTTGGGGGTGTATACCCCGCTTGCAATGCTTAGGGAACTGGTGAGGCCCTGGAACTTGCGTTATCTACTGCACGCGAAGTCATGTAAAGGGCTTGGGGCGGATACGCGAAGAACGCTTTTGGAGCCTATGCGTGTGGCTTGGAGGAATCTCTGCAGGGTTCGGGGATTCTCGATTCATTATTCTCCCTATCTCCCGCTGCAAGGGAACAGGGATTTTCTTCCTGGCACTTCCGGGGGAAGCTTTGAAAGATGGCGACAGCCTGGCATCGTTAATTTGGAGCATCTGCTTACGGACGATGGCCATTTGGAGTCTTTTGTTCTCTTGTCTCAGCGATACTCTCTGGGTGGCCGGGACGTTTTTCCTTATGCTCAGATTCGTAGTTATGTTCGTAGTTTACCGCCTGGCACCTTGCGGGGGATAGTTAGCTCTGGGATTGAAGAAAGCTTGATGGGGGGGGGAATTTGGGACAGGGGTGGCTTGGTTACATAAAATGTTGTGGGAATTGGAGCCGCCGATCACGTTGGTGGCACTTGCTTCGGCTTGGTCTCAGGATTTGGGGGAAGTGGTAGATGGGGACGGGGTTTTGCGGAGCTTGGCTAACACCCCAAAGTTGAGTGTGCTGGTACGGCATCGCGATATGCATTATAAATTGGTCAGACGCTTATACTTTGCGCCAGTGCGGGCCTGGAGGGCAGGCATTAGTGCTTCCCACTGTTGTCCATGGTGTGGGGAGCCCAGAGCTACGCTTGGACATATGTTCTGGCTTTGCGCCCGGGTTCGGGCTTTTTGGGGGAAGGTCCGTGCCTACTTGGCCAGCTGTGTGCCTTCGAGTTTGCACTTCACAGCGCAGAACCTGGTGTTGGATATTTGGGATGTTTCTGGGGGTGAGGAAGTGGGGTCGGTGGTGTGGCAGTGGATGCGTTTGGTGTTGGTGATCGCCCGTGGGACTATTTTGCAGAGATGGCTGGATGCTAGGGGGCCTACTTATGGGCTTTGGAGGGGGAGTTTGCATGCGGTGTTGCTGATGGAAATGCGTCGGGCGAGTGGTCATCCAAGGCGGTGGCAGCGCTTTTTAGAGGGGTGGGGGCCTCATCTACACTCTTTACCAGTGGTACCCGCTCCAGGATCTTGAGTGAGGGGTAGCTGCTCCTTGGGGATGGTATCTCCTACCTAGGTCCTTCTATCCCTATTACTCTGGGTATCTTTCTCCAGTATGTGTTTCTACTTCCTTCCTTTTTTTCCTTTCTTTTTTTTTCTTTCTCTCTTCTGGTCTCTCCTCCTTGTTGGGGGGGGGACTTGCGAGATGCTTTAGCCAGATGGGGGGGCGGGGGGGTAGTGTATGGGGGTGGGGGGGGGGGTTGGGAGGGGGAGGGAGAGGGGGTGGGGAGGGAGGGGAGCTTCTTTCACAAAAATAAAAAATTCTTCTTCTGGGATTGTTCGTTGGTGGGGCATTGTTTACGGTTGATGGTTGGGTTCTGTTGGCCTGGGATCCATATGTTGTGTTTGTACCTTTAGATTCCTGGTATCAACTGCGACCCTGATGGATGTTGTATTGTGATCTTTTTCTTGCCAATTCTGTGTACCATATGCCCTGTCAAGTTGTTCTTTGGACTGTTAATAAACATATTTAAACATAAATGCCATAGAAAAGCTATGACCCAGGTTCTACTTCCTATCCCTGCGCCCCGAGCAGAGGAAGCAATAGGACAACTCAGAAAGCAAGAGACAGGAAAAGATTGGAGCCGGCTCACCTGTAAGACTCTTTGACCCGCACTCCACGCCGGAAACCTGGAAAGATCATGAGTAGGGTGGGATGGAGGACTGCACTGTCGTCACTAAAGGAACTACAATTACCAGGTAAGTGTAATTAATATTTCCTTAGCGTTCCTCCAGTGCAGTCCTCTACGTCTGGGATGTACCAGAGCAGTACTTAATGGGTGGGATCTTTCCGGCCGGCCGACAAAACTGCCGATCCGAAACGGGTATCCGCTGCCGCCGCCACATCCAGGCGGTAATGCTTACTGAAGGTATGCAAGGACGACCAAGTAGCCGCCCTGCAAATATCTCCTGGCGGAACTAACCGATGCTCCGCCCACGAACAAGCCTGCGCCCGAGTGGAATGCGCACGCAAGGCCGAAGGCGCCGAGCAGCCCTGAAGCAGATAAGCCGAAGCAATCGCCTCCTTAATCCATCGGGCAATGGAAGCTTTAGCAGCGGCCTCCCCTTTACATACGCCCCCAAAAAGGACAAATAAACGATCCGACTTACGAAAGGATTCGGTAACCCGCAAATAGTGCCGCAATACCCGCTGCACATCCAAGCGGCGCAAGTCGCGATCGGAACCGCCGAGAACTGGGAGTGAAACCACCTGATTCATGAGAAAGGGCGAAACCACTTTAGGGAGAAAAGAAGGAACGGTACGCAACACCACCTTGTCGTCCGAGAAGGACAGAAACGGTTCCCGACAGGACAAGGCCTGCAACTCAGAGATGCGTCTGGCCGAGCAGATCTCCACCAAGAACACCACCTTCAAAGTTAAATCCTTCAGGGAGGCGAGTTTCAACGGCTCAAAGGGTGCCCAGGACAAAGCTCCGAGGACGAGATTAAGATCCCAATGCGGAACACAAGACCTAAGGGAAGGGCGCAGCTTAGAAACTGCTGACAAGAAGCGCCGAATGTCCGGGTGAGAACCCAACGAAAGGCCGTTGACCTTGCCCCGATAACAGGCCAGCGCCGCCAGCTGAACCCGCAATGAGCTGGCCGCCAGACCTTTGCTAAAACCATCTTGTAAAAAATCTAGAATTATGGGCATGGCCACGGTGGCCGCTCGTATCCGCCTCAAACACACGCCAGACGCGGACATAGGCAAGGGAGGTAGAATGCTCTCGAGACGCAAGCAGCGTGGAAATTACTGCTGCCGAGTAACCCCGCTTACGCAAACGCGCCCGCTCAATGGCCAAACCGTAAGCGAGAACCGATCCACCTGCGGCATAAGGAGAGGACCCTGAATCAGGAGATCCGAACGAGCCGGGAGATGCCAAGGACGACCGTCGAGGAGACGAATCAAGTCCGCATACCATGGACGTCGGGGCCAATCGGGAGCTACGAGAAGAACTCTCCCCGGATGTCTCCCTATCTTCTGCACGACCCGACCTATGAGCGCCCACGGGGGAAACACATACAGAAGACCTTCCCCTGGCCAAGCCTGCAGCAGCGCATCTATTCCCTCTGACATTCTCTCCCGTCTTCTGCTGTAAAAACGAAGAACCTTTGCGGAGAGAAAGGTCGCCATCAGATCCATCACTGGAGTCCCCCAGCGGTGCACTACCTGAGCGAACACGTCGGGATGCAGCTGCCACTCTCCGGCATCCACTCGCACTCGGCTGAGATAGTCGGCTGTCACGTTGTCCTTTCCGGCAATGTGAGCTGCCGAAATCGCCACCAAGCGCATCTCCACCCACGCGAACAGCCGATCCGCTTCCTCTTCCATGGGGGCGCTTCCCGTGCCGCCCTGCCGATTGATGTAGGCGACGGTCGCCGAGTTGTCGGAAAGAACTCGCACCGCGCGACCCAGAACTAAGGACTGGAAAGCCTGAAGAGCGAGGAACACGGCCCGGAGCTCCAGACGATTGATCGACCATGACGTCTCCGGAAGAGACCAGCGACCCTGCGCAAAGGCCCCCTGGCAATGAGCTCCCCAGCCCCCCAGACTGGCATCCTTCAAAAGAGGTATCCAATCTGGTTGTTCCAGCGGCATCCCGACCGCTAAGGACTGCGGAAGAATCCACCACCGGAGAGACTTGCGAACCGACAGAGGGCAAGGCAAACTTTTGCTGAGAGGATCCGCCTGATGCGACCAGCGCCGGAGTAGAGACCGCTGTAACGGGCGCATGTGCACCTTTGCCCACGGCACCGTTTCCAGGGTCGCCGCCATGGTACCTAAGACCCTCAGATAGTTCCAAGCCGGAGGGGCCGGAGTGGATCTAAACTTCCGAACGAGAGCTCGCAAGGAGGTGGCCCGCCTGGCAGGGAGAAACACGTGACCCGAACACGTATTGAAGCGTACGCCCAGGCACTCCAGGTTCTGAGAGGGTTCCAGATGACTCTTCTCGAAATTGATCACCCAGATCACTCTGCAGAAAAGATACCACTTTGCTCGTGACCTGAATGCTTTCCTCCTTGGACTTGGCCCGAATCAACCAGTCGTCCAGATATGGATGAACCAAAATTCCTTCGCGCCTCAACGCCGCCGCCACGACCACCATAATCTTTGTAAAGGTCTGAGGCGCGGTCGCGAGACCGAAGGGAAGAGCCTGGAACTGGTAATGTCCCCACGGCAGCGCAAAGCGCAGGAACTTCTGGTTAGCCTGAAGAATGGGCACATGCAAGTACGCCTCGGTTAGATCTAGAGACGTCAAAAACTCTCCTTGGCGGACCGCGACGATCACCGACCGCAAGGTCTCCATGCGGAAATGTGGCACTCGCAGACAATGGTTGAGCGCCTTCAGATCCAAAATAGGGCGAGAAGTCCCCTCCTTTTTGGGAACCACGAAATAGATGGAATATCGACCCATACCGTAGTCGCTTTTGGGAACCTCGGTCACTGCCCCCAACTGCAACAAGCGGTGCAGGGTGGAGGCCACCGCCGCCGCCTTGACCGCTCCCCGGCACGGCGACCGCATGAAGGAATCCCGAACGGAACAGGCAAACTCGAGAGCGTAACCGTGTTGAATGATATCGAGCACCCATTGGTCCGTGGTAATGAGGGTCCAAGCGGGGAGAAACTCCCGGAGGCGGCCGCCCACCGAAATATCCACCGCCGGGACCCGCCGTATCTCATTGCGGTTTCCTAGCCACGGAGGAGGAGGCCGAGGAGAAGCCTCGGCCGCCACCTCGGTAGCCTCGAAACCCTTGTGGACGGGACTGGAAGCGGCCCCTTTGAAATCCTCCATAGCGGGCGGACTGAAACCGCCGAGCCTCCCGAGGCTGTCCCCGAGGGTACGGAGTCGAACGAAGCGGCTTAGGCTTATCCTCGGGAAGCCGACCGGCCTTGGACTCCCCGAGATCCTTAACAAGCTTATCCAAATCATCCCCATAGAGTAAGCCGCCCTTAAAGGGAAGCTTGCTAAGATGGGATATAGAGGGACCATCCGCCGCCCAGTTCCGGAGCCACACAGAACGCCTGGCCGCCACTACCGAAGCCGTACTGTTGGCCAAGGCCCGAATCAAGTCGTAATGCAGATCTGCCAGATACGCTGCTCCGGATTCCAAACGATCCAGCTCCTTGACATCCGCCTCCTCCAACCGCGGGGAAAGGCGGAGACGCTGAGCCCAGCGCAAGCATGCCCGGGCCACCCAAGCGCCACACAGCGACGCCTGCAAGGAGATGGAATCAGCATCAAACGTCTGCCGCAGCAGACTATCCACCTTCCGATCTTGGGCATCTTTCAACGCTGCACCACCCTCGACAGGGATGGTAGTCTTCTTAGTAACTGCCGAGACCACCGCGTCTACCCATGGAGCTCGAAAACGCTCCTTATCCTTATCCGTTAAGGGATAAAGTCTACTGAGAGTACGAACCCCCCTCAAGGCCGATTCCGGCTGGGTCCATTCGTCCGTAATCATCTTATCCACCACGCGATGCAAAGGAAAAACAACCTGCAACTGACGTTCCGCCTCAATAACCGGATCCTCGATCTCCACATCCGGAACTACCGGAGCCGCCATATTCAAAATTTGCAGAGACTCCGAAATGAGAGAAGGCAACTCCTCCCGGCGGAACACCCTGATGATCTTGGCTTGGTCCTCGGGCTCTGGAATTTCCCCTTCCTCCAGATCCTGAGGCTCCTCTGCAGGGTCCCAGACGTCCGCAGACTCAGGGGGCCAGTCCCCCTCGGCGTCGGAGTCCGGCGCCGTCCTAGCCCGCTTCGCCACCGGCGGAGGAATAGACGGTGCCGCGGCAGAATCTCGCTGCCCTTCCAGGGACGCCAAAGGCCCGGAAGCCGGAAAGGCACCCTGCTGACGCAAGCAAAACGCTTGATGCATCATTAAGACAAACTCGGGGGAAAAGGACCCAAGAGCAGTTGAGGACCCCCCAGTCAGGGCCCCAGAGGGTCCCGCGATGCTCTCCGACCGTGTGTCGGCCACCACGGAGCGTGCTACAACCGCCTCGTCCAATATGGGAGGCTCAGACACCTCCGTGGGCTCAAGCACCTCCATACGCTGCTCCATCAGAGCGGAGAGGGTGGCACAGCCCCGACATACTCCTAACACTGATATTGGCCCTCTGTGGGTACCACAAATTAGACAGAGAGGCCTCTGAGGCATTGGCCAGGCAGGAAAACCAAGGGGACCGTGCTGGAAGCACTACTGGTTCCCCCCCCACCCCCCAGAAATGCCCTGGAAGGAAAGGGAAGAATCAGCTCTAATAGAAAAAGAAAAGAAATAAAACCTGAAAGGAATGATCACTAAGTCCCCCGATGGTAAAAGGAAGCACTCACCATGTGCTAGCAAAAACTCCTCATGTGCTGGGCTGCCCGCAGTGTAAAACTGCAGTCAAAATGGCCGCCGAGGCAAAAACCCCGAGGCTAAAAAGGGCGCCAAACAGAACTGCTTGAGAAACGCCTGCAAATGCCTACTGCAGGCTCCCTTCAACAAGAAAATACTGAAAAACCACTTACCCCAGCTTCAAAGGCACTCACCACGGGAAACAGCTGATTGAAACTCAACAGGAAACCCCAGCACAGGAGGAATTCCCGGAGCTACTGATAAGTGAAGGGCTCGGCTCCATAGCGTCTGGGAGCAGAGAACTTCAGTAGGAACAGAGACAGCCTGCTTAAAATCTCCAGACCGCAATGTACAAGAAAGGGAGAGGAGAAAAAAAAAAGGAAAATAACGGCACAGAAGCAGGGCTGCCACGGAGGAGAGACAGGAGGCTCCCTCAGGCTGAGCACTGACCCCTCCTCCCTGCAGAAACTCTAAAATTTAAAGCAACAGGCACCCAAAGAAAGGGAAATTCTCCAATCCCCTAAATAACTATCCAGAAATAAAAGAAATAAAATGAAATGAAACTAAGCTCCTTATTTTTTCCTCACAGTGAGCCCCCACATCCAGTGCTCCACAAGTCCTCCTGCTGCAAGGAGACTGGTCACACTGGAAGTAGGAGGGCTGATGGTGCCAGGATATACCAGTGATGTCACGAATTTGGACATGCCAGTCTCCTAGCTGCAGGACGAGGTTGACTACCCAGACGTAGAGGACTGCACTGGAGGAACGCTAAGGAACGGGCCGTTTAGTGAAGAGAGATAAAACTACTAATCCAGCCACCACAAGATCCTAGGCCGCAACGGCAGCCTGACCGGAGCCTTCCCTCGCCACGAAGCACTCACCTCCGCAGCTGCAGCCACATTAAAAGAACAGCCCGTTTTCAGTGGTTTTCTGTGTCCTGGGCCTGAGTGCCTTCCCCAGAGGCACTGAGCACCTTCCCCAGAGGCACTGAGCACCGCCAGCAGTCAGCCTGCCTTCCTCCGTCGCTCAGAGCTTACCCCTGACGCGATCGCCCAGAGAAGCAGCCAGGAAGTCCTCAATCAATCAACACCCCTCTGTGCAGACAAGGAGGGGAGTGAAGGACGACACAGCAGCGGCAGCCGAAGTAGAAAACCTCCCATGAGTTCAAGCCCCGGACTAATTTAATTAATTATCTTATTTATTTATTTATTTTGTAAATTAACCTATAGTAGCCCAAACAAAAGTAAATTTAGAAATTACCCAAAAATGAAATCTTAAACCTAGCTACTCTAAAGGAAGTGCTCCTTATTTGACCCTCAGTGAGCCCAGCACCTAGGCTTACCACCTCTAGCTGCAGGGAGAGTGAGCACACTGGAAGCTGATGGGAGGTGCCAGCGGTGTATAGGTTAGTGACCTCAGACTTCTGACATGCCCAGTCTCCATGCTGCGAGAGGAGGTGCACTACCCAGAGGTGCGGGACTGGACTGGAGGGACGATAAGGAAAAAACAATTAACCTCTTTTAAGTGTGTTCTAAATGTGCTATTCCAAGTCCCTGTGTGTAGCTAATTGGGGAGGTCCCTATAAAGCAAGACTGCTCACATGGGGTGGGTGGGAACTAACACCTGATGAGGTGTCAGTAGCTTCAAAGAGCTGAGAAAGATACTGAAAGCAGAGTTTCTAAACCTATACACTAAAGAAAATATTTCCCCTTTTGAACTAAGGCACCAAAAAGAATGCAACTGTTTTAAAAATGTACCAAAAACCCTTTTAAGAACTCTCAGGCAGAGAAATGCTTGAAATACAGAGCCTCCATTAGGAACGCTGCCCATGCGCTCTCACTCTTGCACCGCTATCTTGAAATATGGTGGCGCCTGACCCCATACAGTGCATTCTGGGATGTACTGAGTGGGGTCAGACTGCCATATAAAGCTACCTTATATGGCAGGATGCACCACGCAGGACCAGGTGCCACCATTTTTCAAGATGGTGGCACAAGAGCAGGAGTGCGTTGGCAGCGCTCCCACTCATTTGTAAAGGTTCTAGGTGGGGTGTTCAGTGCCACTGGGCCACCAGGTTTATTTTTAGTTGGGCGGGTAGTGGGTTCAGAGATGCTGAGTCACCAGGATTATTTTTGGTTGGACGGGTCGGAGGGGATTACGACTGCTGGGCCACCAGGGATTATTTTTGGTTGAGCAGGTGAGTGGGGGGGGGGGGATCGTGGCTGCTGGGCTGCCAGGGATTATTTTTAGTTGTGCAGGTGGTCACAGCTGCTAGGCCACCAGGGATTTGCTTTTAGTCGGAGGCACCGGCACCCCAACTATTTTGATAGCATTGGGAGCTTTTCCTGATGCCTGGAGCATCTTCAACAGAGAAAGCCCCCGATCCCATCAAAATATTATCAGGGCTCATATGGAAATTAGCCATGTGGTGCCCGTTTCTCTGGGAGAGCATGCCAAATTAGCACCGACATCTGTGCACATGTGTTTGGCTTGCTCTCCCAGTTTAACACTGCCATCTGCACACAGTTTAACGAATGACTAATTTGATATGAGCCACTCTCTGCATGCCGGAGTTAAAGTTGCGCTCTATCGGTGCACTGCAAATCGGTGTAAAATGTTGACAGCATGCAACTTCAGTGCTGGCTTTCTGCAACAGCCTGTTAGATTATAAGTCTTATGGGGCAAGAAAATACTAACTGTACCTAAATGTAACTTGCCTTGAACTACTACTGGAAAGACGGTAGCTAAATATAAATAAATACAACTGATTTATTCAGACAGTGGCACTTTTCAGCATTGCTATCTGGATAACTTAGGACTACAAAATACAAAAATGCTGCCTTAAATGCTATCCAGAGAGTTTATCCAGATAGTGGCTGAAAAGCGCCACTATCCAGATATTGGCAGCAATTATCAGAACTGTGGCTGCGCAATCCAGATATTCAGCACAAGCCATTATCTGGATAGTGGTACTGAATATCTGGATTTTTTTGTCTGTGATGGCTGGTGTTTAAAAACACCAATGACCACTGCAGGCGGAATAGCATCCTATGTATTGTCATAATCTGGGTTCATCATCTGTTCAATAACATATCCTTTCAGAATTTGTCGTCAGGTACTGAGTATGGAGGGCCATGGCCGCAGCTATAAGGGGGGGGGGGGGTACCATGATTTACCTTCCATCCTCACTTAATTCTAACAGCAACATTTCATCCTTGATAGTATAATAAAAGGCAAAATAATACAGATTAAGTTTACTCAAAATTGAGCATATTTAATAGTGCCATAAATGAATACACAAACATTGGTTTTTTTTTTTGCAGTGTTCCAGCCGTGACCTTCAGAACCAACTATCAGAAGAGGCAACACAAAATATAAAAACTTTAAAGTCCAAAGTGAGTATTCTTTTAGCTTTATTATTGCAAATGTGAAGCTGGAGTACAGAGATTAACTAACGTTGCTTCACTGTCCAGTATTATATTTCTGATTTGCTTAGTCCAGTGACCACAAAGAAGCTTCACCTCATACTCAATTATAAGTCAAATTTTGGGATCTGTTGCATCCCTGGACAGGCTTTTACACGTGAAAATGCTTTCTAGAGATGGTTTGGCCTCTTTTAGCGTGTGCTGGGTTATATAAAGGGCACTTTGTGTCTAATTTTAGGCCAAAAGAACAGTGGTTTATTTTAGTGAACTCACTCTCAGTTATGTGGGGGGGATTTCCTGGCTAGAAGTTCATGGACTCCCACGCCTAAAGGCTTTCCAGAAAGGGAAGAAATGAAACACATTAGTAAACCTTTTTTAAATCAGAGAGGAAATAAAAATGAGTGGGAGGAGGCATAAGGAAGGATAAGCATAAGGCCTGAGACACAATGGCAATGTAAACCCTTACCAGGGATGCTAACCCGCAGCTGCAGAGTAGGAGAACATAAATACATAAGAAATGCCATACTAGCAATGTTCCCTCTAATTTTCTGTGGGCTGTGTGCACATAAAATATCAGCTGTGCAGCTTTTGAAGGAAGGCTAAATTTTTGTGCACCACATAACGACACTCGGAGTTATATACTTTAAAATTTGACTACATGTCAGCACACAGTATGTACACCACATTGATTTTAATCAAATTAAATGAAAATAGATGATTACTAAATGAAGTGGAAAATTTCTAGTAATTACAATCACAACTTTTAAATTTTAAGACGTCTGTGTTGTTTTCTATCAGAATCAGAACTGTAATTTTTGTGCACTCTGTTGTAAAGTATGTGCGCTCGCTCAGCGAGGTGTATGCGCGCGCACACGCGCACAGCTTAGAGGGAACAGTGCATACTAGGTCAGACTAAGGTCCATCAAGCCCAGTATCCTGTTTCCAGCAGTGGCCAATCCAGGCCACAAGTACCTGTCAGGTTCCCAAAAGGGTACACAGATTCCACAATGCTAACCCCGGGGTAAGCAGTGGATTTCACTGGTCCTCTTTAATAATGGTTTATGGACTTTTCCTCCAGGAACTTGTCCAAACCTTTTTTTACATAGTATCATAGTAAATGACAGGAGATAAAGACCAGTTTGGTCCATTTAGTCTGCCTAGTAAGGTGGCTCAAGTAGGTATACCTGCCGCTCTGTGCAGGTCACCCCCCTCTATGCCTTCATTTAGGGTTGTACCCGCCATTCCGTGCAGGTCACCCCAGTTTGTTGAAGTATAAAAAAATAGTTATGTTTATTTTGATTTTATCCACTTGCTATAAAGGGATCCACTGGGTGTTCCATGCCACACAGACCACTCAATAACTGGGGACTAGGATACATCAAGGGGAATGGCAAAGATATAGAAAGGGGATGAGCAGGAGAATAAGGGGATTAGGATCCAAAAGCATGTATGTTACCATTAATATAATTTGGCACACTAGTCCATTTTAGTCTTCATTACCTTTGACCAGGAAAGCTTTTACTACATCCTCCGGTAACGAATTCCAGAGTTTAATTACCCATTGAGTGAAAAAATATTTTCTCTTATTAGTCCTAAATGGGCTACACTGTAGCTTCATTGCATGCCACCTAGTCTTTCTACTTTTTGATGTAGTAAACAACTGATCTATGTTTACCTGTTCCACTTCATTTATTAATTTATAGACCTCTATCATATCTCCCCTCAGTCGCCTCTTTTCCAAGTCAAAGAGCCCTAACCTTTTAAGTCTCTCCTCATGGTATCTTCCATCTCCCTTACTATTTTGGTGGCTCTTGTCTGTATCTTTTCTAATTCTGCTATATCATTTTAAGATATGGAGACCAGAATTGCACACAATATTCAAGGTACAGTCGCACCATGGAATGATACAGAGGCATTATAATTTCCTTGGTTTGTTCTCCATTCCTTTCCTTAAGATTCCTAGCATTCTATTTGCTTTCTTGGCAGTTGCTGCAGACTGGGCAGAGGGTTTGAACATATTCTCTGTGGACAAGTAGGAAGCAAGGGTGGAAGCAAGATCAGGAGGTGGGGGTATCCAATCTTCAGAGTCAAGAAGAGCAGCACACTCAGCAACCCATGAAGCACAGAACACAATTTCCAACTTATTTATGGGGTTGTCATATGCCTGTCTTTCTATCAGCACAGGAATCAATCAATCCATAACAGTGGTAGCTGATGTTAAGGTGTGGTACTACAATCTGTCACCAATATTACCTTCCTAATTAAAAAATATATCAATTCTCTGTAAGATAGCCCATAGTCTCTCTCTCTCGTTTGCTGAAATGATAGTGATGAGCATTTCTCTGGATGTTCTGTGCAGAATTGCAGATAAAGGGTCTCATTGACAGTGGTGTTCCACGGACCAACAGGGTTGTTGCTGTACAGAGATCTCAAGCTGCAACCCACTCAGTCTCTCAAGGATCAAACATCTGTGAAGATGTAGCTAAGATACATAGTGCAGGAAGTAGACAAACCCAGTCAAAAGAGAAGAAGCCTAAGAGATGGAAGTTCCCTGCTGCCTTTAAAGAGAGAGAGAAACAGAGCTAGCCCAATACAGAATATTTGAGCCCACGCTACTGATCTTGAGCATAGTATAAGACAGCAGAGGAAAGCCTCAATCATTTGGAGCATGTTACACTCCTTTGAAGGCTCTCACATTCACAGCCTAAGAGAAGAAAAGTCAAGTATCCCAATAAGTAGGAAGAAATCGGAGTACACCTTCCTGCCTATTTTTCCTCCTCTGCCCCATCCCTATTCCCTACACCTACAAGTGCACATACTATGAAAACTATGCTCATATTTTTAGCCACTGAATGGATGACCCAACCACTAGGTAGTTTAGACATCCACCTAAGGTGGCACACTTTCAAGGCAAAGCACAGCCAGCAAATACAATGGTAGATTAGGCAATAGGTTTCTGGGCATCCGTACACTCAAGGCCTGCTGTTTCTGACCCATCTAACATTCCAAGGTTTAATTTCTAGGGGAATGGCTTGGAAAGCACAGTTACTTACCTGTAACAGGTGATCTCCGGAACAGCAGGAATTAGTCTTCACATGTGGGAGACGTCGCCGACGGAGCCCGCACGGGAATGCTCCCCAGCATCCAATCAGAAGCCTTTGGGAGCATCCCCCGCGCCTGCGCGGTGGCTTCCCGCCCTTCCTACTGCCTCTCCCCAGTTGAGTTTTATAGCTGAGCCGGAAGGAGAGGAGAGGAAGGAATAGAGAGATAGAGATACAACTCCCAGGGGAGGTGGGCGGGTTGTGAAGACTAATTCCTGCTGTTCCGGAGATCACCTGTTACAGGTAAGTAACTGTGCTATCTCCAGGAAGAGGCAGGAATGAGTCTTCACATGTGGGGACTCCCTAGCTGAGGATGCCCGGGGAGATCCCATCAGCGCAGCCCAGGCCAGGATGGCATGTCCCCAACCTGGATCCCCGGCATCCCCCGAGGGATGGAGGGAAGGAGTTGAGAAGAGAGGAACAGCAAAAACCCAAAGGCTACAGGGAGAGTAGCCTTTAGAATGCATGAGAAGTATCATTAAGCATTTAATGAATTAATGACCTAGTACCATGTGGAGCTTACCTACTGGGTTGTAGGAAGTGGAGCTATGATGAAGGTACTGTAGACGCAGTAGCACGGTCTTCAAGGGAACTTCACAGCAGCGAGGAGGAAGTTCCAAATCCGGAAGGCCAGGAGATCCAGGTGTCAACTGGGTCAGGAGAAGGACGGCAGGTCTTCAAGGAAGCTTTATGCAAAAAGCTGAGCACTCCCTTAGGAGCAGAGTCCATAACTCAGAGGACTAACAGCAGAAGACTGGCCGATCTGGATAGCCTAGTCCGGAGAAGAGTAGGGGTGCACCCCGGAGCAGAAGGAGTACACAGCCTTCCCTAGCGAGGGATAGGGAGACAAGGGCCTGAACCTCCGGAAGGAGGGCATAACTAAAAGTAGAAGCTGTTGACTTCACAGCAGTACGCAGAGTACAACCAGTCCGAGGGCCGATCCAGGGAAAATAGGCAGGCGGACAGGCCGGACCTTGGGGGGGGGGGGGGGGTGAGTACCGGCCATAGGGGAAATAGGCGGTAGAACACAGGCACTGTGGACATCTCCCAATATGCGCCTACCGAACAGGTAATATCTGATACATCTAGGTGGTTGGGCATAGGGAACGTCCACCCAGGCACTAACGCAGGTATGCCGAGGAACCTACCTCCCTGAACATGACACTGATAAGGCGGACCTGCCATTGATCCACAGAAACGTTCCCCTGGGGGTGGGGCGTCAAGATCCGTCCGGGAGGAGGGATCTATTCCAGTGGAGCAGTGGCAGATCGGTGAACTAACAGCACGGCAGCATGAAGGACAGAGGGTATAGTCCTTGGTAAGCATTGGGGGACTATAGCCGGGTGGGTTCTCCTGCCTGGACAGAGAAAACCAGACAAGGGGAACAGGGCTGATCCGGCCTTGGCGAGGAATTGTTCCGAACATGCTGCGAGGGACCGTAGACAACCGGTACGGTGTCAATCAGCAGGGGAACCCTGGCAGAGAAGGGTTCGGGGACGTACCTAAGGGTAAGTAAGTGGAGGGGTAGGAAGTCCATGGGTCAGAGCTAACATGGAATAGAGGTGATCTCCCTCTTCCAACGGAAGGAGAATACCTGAACCCCTGGATAAACATTCGAACCATTTGCACCAGAGTAGAGCCCAATTTTTAGCTTCTGGTGAGAGAAGGTTAATTGCAGGCAGCCGCCTACAGGAGCCTAAAACGGCTTGGTATGAGTATTCTGGTGCGGGCCCGGGAACTTCAAACCAGAGTGAGAGGCCCCTTGCTTGGGCGCCCCTGGCGGGTGGGCGGAGGGATGACCTTTCCTCTTCCTAGGGAAGGAAGGTGTAGAGAGGCATTTTCCACCCCCAGGGGGAGGACGGGACCTAGGACGGCTTCTAACGCTGGGAGGGTTAGCGAAGCACTGAGCAACCTGACGTAAGGCTTCACTATTGAAGAGGTGGTCTCCAGCACAAGGAGTATTACCCAAGTTATGTTGTGCCCGTCTGCACAAATCTGACGCCTGTAACCATGCTGTACGACGTGCTCTGATGGCAATAGCAGAGGATCTGCTGACCGCCAGGAAGGAGTCTAGAGAAGCACGAGAAAGGAACCCAGAGATATTCCTGCAGTGATAAAGAAGCAAGGAATATTCAGAGGCCTTGGTTGCAGACAAAAAGGGAGACAACCGAGATAATCTCTCGGTGATCTCCCGGAGTGTCAGGCTCATATAAAAAATATATGAAAAAATTCTGGAAGCCAACATGGACATTTGGAAGGTTTGACGCCCCAGGGTATCCAGCGTTTGAGGCGCGACCTGGAGGGCGAGAAGAATGCTTCTTCTTGCTTCCCACCTTCCTCAGCGCCGATTCCACCACGATGGAATGATGTGGAAGCAGGTGCTGCTGAAACCCCGGGGAGGGGGGCACCCGATACAGAGCATGCATCGCTGTCGACGGTGCAGGAACCCTCAAAGGCGACCGCCATGCCTCCAGTAGAAGACCCTGCAGGGAAGGATGTAGAGGAAGCATTACAGCCTCCTGTTCCGCAGGACCTGGACTTAGGGAAGGACCCTGGATGGGAATAGCAAGCAGGTCCGCCATGTCAAGAAGAAAATCCTGAAAAGACGGCTCTCCCAGAGGGGCTATGCCGTGGGAGGCGATGGCGGGAGGGGCCGCCAGGGCACCAAAAGGCCTATCGGACTGATGTCCGCTGGGCCGAGGAGGGTACCAACAGTTCCGGATCGGGGCAGTCAGCATGGCGTCGTCGGTACCCGGGATTGATTCAAAGCTAAGCATCGAAGGGGTCAATGGCACCGATGGGACCGCAGGAAGCGGCCTCGGCCCCGACCCCGGCGATTGAAGCGGTTCCGCGGCATCCGGAGGGCAGTGGCTAGTAATCTCTGCTCTGCGTTGCGGGAAGAGACAGGGCCCGGTCCCGAAGCGTGTCGTAGCCAAGCCTTCGAGGCTGGATACCGATTCTAGGCTGGGCATCGAACCGAGCGAGGAGATCGACTCCCTCCTAGGGGGCTCCTGCGGCGGTGGCCGTGCCGGCGAGGCCGACCCTGGGGAGTGAATCGGAGCCGCGTCGATCGGCGTCGTGGGCATAGAGGGCCCCCGAGAACGACGCTCGGTGAAGAGGGGGTCATCCGACACCTGCGCCGAAGTCGGGCGGCAGGCCGTGCCAGACGCCGGGCCCGTTCCCGAACCCGGCTTGCCCGGAGGGAAAACCCTCCGGGGCAGACGACCCATCCCCGAGGGTACCCAGGCAACCCGGCGACGAGCTCCCACGGGGAGGGAAGCGCCAAACTCCGGCGCCGATGCCGGGGCACCGGCGCCTCTTCACGCTGGAACTACCCCCCTGGTAGGCCGGGATGACGGGAACCCAGGCTGGATCGAAGCGATCGAAGACACCGGGGTCCCCCTTCGAGCAATGGGCAGGGCCCTCGCCGTCCGCGTCAATGCTGGTGGATCGCCCGTCTGGGATTGATCGACATACCCCGAGGACACCGGGGAAGGCCGACGGCGGTCCCTGGAGACGAGTGGGGCGCCCGACGCCCCCGGGGTAGCGGCGCCGCCCAAATCCGGCACCACCCCCGCGCAGGGCGAAGATACCAGCAAACCAGCGCGGGTCGAATCGATCGGCCCTGAAGGAAGCAAGGGCACCAGATGCCAATCCCCGGCGAAGAGTGGAATCCTTGACGCCGATGCCGATGTGCCGCCCGAAGCGGGTACCACCTCCGCGCATGGCATGAATGTGGGACCACCAGACTGGGTCGAGTCGATCGGCCCCGGAGGTGCCGAGGACAGCCGCTGACGATCCCCGGTGAGGAGCGGGACGCTCGACCCCGACGCCGAGGGGTCGGTACCGCCCGAAGCGGATACCACCCTTGCGCATGGCCGGGACGTCAGAACGCCATACTGGATCGAGTCGATCGGCCCCGGAGGCGCCGAGGACCGCAGCCGACAATCCCCGGTGAAGAGCGGAACGCCCGACACCGATGCCGATGGGTCGGTACCGCCCGAAGCAGATACCACCCCCACGCATGGCAGGGATGTAGGAACGCCAGACTGGGTTGAGGCGAACAGCCCCGGAGGTGCCGAGGACACCAGATGACGATCCCCGGCGGGGAGTGGGACACTCGACGCCGACGCCGAGGAATCGGTACCGCCCGAAGCGGGTACCACCTCCGCGCATGGCAGGGAGGATGGAACGCCAGACTGGGTCGAGTCGATCGGCCCCGGAGGTGCCGAGGACAGCAGCTGACGATCCCCGGTGAGGAGCGGGACGCTCGACACCGACGCCGATGCCGGGGGGTCGGTACCGCCCGAAGCGGATATCACCTCCGCGCACGGCTGGGATGTAGGGAAGCCAGACTGGGTAGAGTCGATCGGCCCCGGAGGTGCCGAGGACACCAGCTGACGATCCTTGGCGAAGAGTGGGACACTCGACGCCGGCGCCAATGCCGGGGAATCGGCACCGCTCGAAGCGGATACCGCCCTCGAGCATGGCTCGGGAATGTTCTGTGAGGAGCGAACCCCAGGAACAACCCGAAACCCCGTGGATGCTTTGGAGCCCGAAGACTCCCGCCGGGGTATATTGGCCAAGGGGGGCTTGAGGGGTTGGCCGGAGCCGTCGCCATGCTGCGCATGAGACTTGCCCCTCAAGACGGCTAGTTTTAACAGACTGTTGTGTAGTTACCTGATCCTGTAGAGAAGAAAAACCCGATGACCGCGCCTTGGGCGGGAAGACGTCATCGAGGGATACCTGGAAAAGGGAAGGTCTTCTCCCTATACTGAAGCCCGGAGGACCCGGGAGGAAAGGGTCAGGACCCAAACAGGAGAGGCACCAGGCGTTGGAGTCTAAGTGGAAAACTAAGTCTCCGCAGTGAGGGCACTTCTGGGGAGAAGGCGGCTCCATGCTGTAAGTCCGGCAGGCCTCAACGAACCGAGGGAAGAAAGGGTTCCCTCTAGGTGACGAAATTTAAGAAAGGGAAAAAAAAAGAAAGGGCACGGAAGGTGCCATTGTCGGCGGGAAGAAAGGCCGCGACCACAGGAAAGAAAAAGAAAAGAAATTTCTGCGGTGGCAGGAGGGACGTCCTGCCTGCTCCGCGGAAAACGAAAAACTGGGGAGAGGCAGTAGGAAGGGCGGGAAGCCACCGCGCAGGCGCGGGGGATGCTCCCAAAGGCTTCTGATTGGATGCTGGGGAGCATTCCCGTGCGGGCTCCGTCGGCGACGTCTCCCACATGTGAAGACTCATTCCTGCTTGTTCCTGGAGATTGACGTTTCACCACTTCTTTTCAAACTCCAGAGCCAAAGCAGCAGAGCTGTACTGCTACAATCACTCCCTTCCAGGCAGCCTGCAGAGAAGTTCCAGGGTAGGGGCTGAGCCTTGAACAGACAGAGACGACAACAGCAATTCTGCTTCTTTCTTTCTTTAATTACTCTTATATACCACATAACAAAACCATTCCATGTGGTGCACAAAAATATCATCAAATAAAGCAATAGATCAATATAAAACCCTTCCCTCCCACCCCCAACTCTACCAAAAGCAGCCTCCCAAACAGATATCAAACAATCATCGATCAAATACACATAAAGGCCTCCAGGCTGCCTAACCCCCAGCATAAATTTCAGGTTACAACCTTCCCATCAAAAAGTCACTTAAAAAACATGTTTTCAGGCTCTTTTGAAAAGTGCTCAACTCCCTTTCATATCTGAGAGCAAATATATTTAAACATAAGGGACTGGTTTTTCCAAATGCTTGTTCCAGAATTGCAAGCACCTGACCTGTGGTATAATATTTTTGTAACTGATATTGCAATGGGCTTGGAAGGGAAGGTTTGTCTTTTTCCTAGATGATGCAGAGATCTGCAACAGAGTGAACACTCCCATTTATTTATTTAGACAGAAAGAAAGTGAAACTGTGAAGGAGGGTGAAAGGGGCAAGTGTGAATTATGCAAAGAAGTGAGCCTACTACACACACGAGCACACTCCTCACACTGAATATGAGAAGAGGGTTTGGATTAAGATGGAACACACTACCAGTTATTCATCCACAGATCCAACAGAATACATAATGTGCAAAGCATAATGCAACATGCTTGTCAACTATATAACAAATACCCTTTACATTCCACCGAATGCTCATTTTTACACCTCTTATAAATGTTCAGCTTCTTGTTAAAATAGTTCCATCAATCCATGCTTATACAGTTGTAACTACCTTTTGCTTTAAATAGCCAGTACTGAGACAACAGAAAAATAGCATGTATTCTGTCTAATACATAACAGGGTCTATCTAATATCTCAACTTTTCTTTTTGCCTCCCACTCTCCCCTTTCCTCCCTGTCTTTCATAATAGTATGCACAGTTGATTACGTACTAAGTGTTTGGTACAATGGTATGATGAGAGAGGAGAGAGCAGACCATCCTAGCACTTTTGGACAGAAGGGGTCTAGATATTCATTTTATGTCATTATTGTACTTTGTTCCTCCTCCATCCTTAATTCTTAACCATTAGAGCACTTCCTCTTCTCCCACTCTTCCCCATTCTTAACATCTCTTTATTATCCCCCCTCACCCCTCTCCCCCCTACAGGCCATATCGCTACCTGGACTATACTTACTGCTAAGAACTCTGACATCCTATTCCCTTCATTTAACATGTTTTAGGAACAGAGCATAGCTTATTATTCTGTTTATAGTCCATCATCTATCGATCTAATGGGCAATGGTTTAGTACTCGACTTCTCAGTCGGGCGGATAATGTTTAAATATATGGCTCCCACACTTTTAAGAAACATTCCCATGGTCGGGTATTTGATTGTTCCTGTTCATATAACATGAGCTGATGTAAGGCTAACTTCCATGGTAATATTGACGGTCCTCCGGAAGCAGCCATACAGTTAAAATGCTTTTGCATGCCATTAACAGTGAGAGGCAAACCATCTGTTTTCCACTCCCCACCATCCTGCATTTCCATTCCCTTTCTGTCCAATATCCAAAATTGCTTCTCGGGGATTTAATTGTATTGAGGTCCTCCTCACTCGGCTCATGCACTTACTTAAATGCCTCCAGAACTTCATTATCACTGGACATTTCCAAACATATGACCTAACGTTGCTTTAGGTGCATTGCATCGAGGGCAGTTCGTAATTCCAGCTCTATAAGCCCTGGAAGGGGCAAAGTGGAGTCTTCTGATTATGCAGAATTGCATTTCTCTGAGGTTAGCATTTGTCGTCAATTCAGGGGTCTGGACCAATACATAAAGGATCTCAACCCTCTCGAGGGGGATATCTAAATCCGTTTCCCACTGGCCTGCTATCCCAGTCAGATCAGGCAAAGTTTCAAACTCTGATAGATTTTTCCATATGTCTGCTATACGGGCTCGACCCTCTCCCCCAGCCATTAGCATTTCTTCTACTCAAGATATAATGCAGTGTTTTATTGCCTCCCTCGGTAGTGCCTGGACATAACTCCGGACTTGTAGATACGGGAATGTGTTCCTCGCAGACAAGCCAAAGCGTTCCTGCAATGAAGAGAAGGGTATTATCTCTCCTGCTTCTGATACCACATGTTCTACTCTCTCCAGTCTGTACTTTCGCCACTGGTAGTATGTCCGTCCAGTCAAGCCTGGCTGGAAGGCTGGGTTTCCCCGCCATAGGAGATAAGGCGTGGTCTCCGGCGTCCAGCCTGACACAACGCATATGCCATCCCCTACAGACCGATGCTATCATAGCATTCCGTGGAATCAATGTGCAAGCAGGTGGCGATTGCAATATGTATTTGAGAGAAAGTGGGGCCACCAATGCCCTTTCAGCCTCCAGAGGGGTGGAGTCCTCAGAAGCATATAGCCAATCCTTCAAATGTCGGCACACACATGCCAAGTTGTAATTCATGATATCTGGTAGGCCTAATCCTCCATGTGCCCATGACTTTTTCAATGCCTGTATGTGTATTCGGGCTCTTCTGCCTTTCCACAAGAACAGGGTCAGTACATGATCAAAGCTTTTCCACTTCTTATGTCGCAAAGGTATCGGCAGGACCTGCAGCACATACAACCACCTAGGGAATATCATCATTTTATACAGAGCGATCCAACCGCTTAATGATAGTGGCAAATCTTTCCATCGACCAAGTCTCGTTTCCAAGTCCTTAAGTAGTGTCATGATATTACTTGTTTACAGTTGGTCTGGGTCTGCTGTAATCCATACACCCAAATATTTGAATTAGCCCACTGCCCATTTCAGTGGGAACTGCCCTGCCATTTTTGTTATACCTCAGGTAAGATTGATAGGCCTCTGACTTGTCCAAATTTAATTTCAGTCCTGCAAAGTTTCCATATGAGTAGAATTCTTCCAACAATGTTTCCAACTTGCTCATTGGATCTCTCAAACAGACCAACATATCGTCAGCAAAGGCAGACATGCAAAACTCTTCCTTCCCCAACTGTATGCCCATTAGAGAGGGATGTGTGCGGATTCGTTCCAAAAGGGGTTCCAGTTGTAGTACAAACAAGAGTGGCGAGAGAGGGCACCCCTGCCGGGTGCCTCTCTCAAGTAGGAAGGTCTGAGTGGTGTGCCCATTCACCAGCAGTGCTCCACAAGGTTTAGTATACAAAAGACGGACCATGTTGACAAATTCCCCAACTATACTAAACTTTCCCAGTTCCATGTACATATACTCCCACTGAACCCTATCAAAGGCTTTTTCAGCATCAAAACTGATGAAGATGGCCGGATCCTGCCTCCTGATGACTTCATATTGAGCTGCTAGCATCTTACTTACACTGCGTGCTATCGCATGGCCTTGGACAAATTCCACCTGCGAGTCTCCTATTAGTTTGGGAAGTAGAGGGGCCAAATGGTCTGCCATTATCTTGGCTAAGATTTTGATATCAATGTTGAGCAACAATATAGGTCTGTATGAGTCCGGTAATAAGGGGTCTTTTCCCCGGTTTTGGAATTACTGTTATAAGAGCTTGATTGGGTTCATATGGGAAGTCTCTTCTTTTAACTAGGTCCGCAAAGTATTCCACTAACAGTACTGCCACCTTATCTGACATTATTTGAAAGAACTCTGCCCGGTAACCATCTGGGCCTGGGGCACGTCCTTTCCACAATTTCCGAAAGCATTGCTGCACCTCAGATTGTTTAGCTTCACTACTTCCTCTGCCCCCAAGGACGGCAATTGTGAGGCTCTTAAAAATTCTATTGCTGCTTCTCTGTCACAGGGGTCAGCTTTATATAGTCCTGTATAGCATTCTCTTAAGATATCTTCCAGGTCTTGCTGGTCAGTTTGAATGTGCCCCTTTGTGTTTCGGAGGGCTCTAATTGCTCGTGATCCACCATCCAATTTTACTAAGGTCACCATGAGTTTCCCTGTTTTATTTCCATAGCGATGTAGGCGATAGCGATAATAAAACATTGACTGGCATGCCCTCTGGTGTAATATAGCATTCAGTTCCGCCTGGATGGCTAACATGTTGGTTTTGTGTTCCCCCGTTGGTTGCACCCCATATTTACGTCGGGCCTTCTGCAGGTCTTTTTTCAATTGGACTAGTCGTAGAGTCTGTGTCTTCTTTTTGGCCCTACTATAGGCTATGATATGGCCTTGTAGCACCACCTTAGCCGTTTCCCAAAAAAGAGCTGGATTGTCCTTGTGTGCCCCAATGTGTTCTTCATATTCCACTCACTGTGTTCGCAGAAATTTCTGAAAGTCTTTGTCATCTGCTAAGTGGAGAGGAAATCTCCATTGACCAGCAGTATGATCTTTTCCCCATTCCAATTCTAGACTGATTAACGCATGGTCCGATATAGCTATCGGACTGACATCTGCTTATGAACTCTCCCCACTAGAGCTGTTGCCACCAAGTAGTCGTCCAACCAGGACCCTGTACCGTGAGCTCTAGATATATGAATGTATTCTCGCTCCATAGGATGCATAATTCTCCAAACATCTATAAGGTCGTAACCTTCACATAGCCTTCTAAGGATACGAGAACTCCTTTGATCTCCTCCGTCTCTCCAAGCCATTCAATCCATGGCTTCATTGAGCACACAGTTGAAATCGCCTCCCAGTATGATTTTGAGAGGCATCTTCGCCTGCTAGTTGCTGTGTCAGTTGTTGATAGAAATGAGCATTATATTTATTCGGACCATAAATGTTTCCCAAGGTAATTGGCTGCCCTTGGAATTTGCCTCAGAGAAATAGATGATGTCCTTGGGGATTTGCATATATTGCCTCCATCTTTAACTCGGCACGCTTATGTATTAAGATGGCCACCCCTGCCTTCTTTTCTTCAGACGAAGCACCATATAATTCCTCCACTCACCATCTTTTCAGCTTTTGGTGTTCGATTTCAGTAAGGTGGGTCTCCTGTAAAAGAGCTATATCTGCTCCTTTGTCTCTAAGCATTTTTAAGATTTTATGTCTTTTAATGGGATGCCCAATTCCACATAGGTTCCAAGAGATGATACACAGTCCCTTACCGGGCATTCCCTATCTTGTGGAAAGTCCATTTTCAAATTTATCATTCCTGCCATTTGAGAACCCTCCCAGCCTAGGGTCCCCAAAGTCGGTACTCCTCCATTTTTTTATTTTGGATGTCCCTGTCATCAGAGTTCTTCCACGCACACCTGTATCAGACCACTTTCTGATCCATATTTTTACCTTGTTTCCTGCCCCTCCCCCCATTAGGCCCCTATTACCCTCCCTGCCCATCACTTACTAGACTCCTAATGTGTCCGCATAGGGCTCCCTCTCTATTGGGCGTCCTAATTTGATCTTTCCTTATGGAATATTCGTTGCTTCAACTTATAACTGTGACCGACTGCTAAATTCCAAAGCTTCTTAGCTAATATTATTAGCCCCCTGGGAACTTATCTCCTCCTCTCTTAGAATCTCACTCTTATATCACTAATCCACTCCCGCCTTCTCGTTCTTCTTCTACCCATCCCCATCCCATCATATCTTTCCTCCTCCCCCAGCTGCTATCTTAAAGGGTCTCTCTTGTCTTCTCCACAATCGGGTTCCAGAGTGAGGACACAGTGCATTGGGGAACGGAAGAGAAAGCATAGTTACTCACCTGTAACAGGTGATCTCCGGGAACAGCAGGAATTTAGTCTTCACATATGGGTATCATCAGTACCGACAGAGCCTGTGCGGGAACGCTCCCCAGTGTCCAATAGGAAAGCTTTTGGGAGCATCCCACAGCGCCTGCGTGCTGCCTTCCGCCTTTCCCAACTGTCCCTCTCCAGTTGAGTTTATAGCTGAGACAGAGAGAGAGAGGGAAAGAGAGATAGAGAGATACAACTCCTAGGGGAGGTGAGTGGGTTGTGAAGACTAAATTCCTGCTGTTCCCGGAGATCACCTGTTACAGGTGAGTAACTATGCTATCTCCAGGAACAAGCAGGAATGTAGTCTTCACATATGGGGACTCCCTAGCTGCAGATGCCAGGGAGAAACCCCAGAAGTTGTGTGCCCTTGTGAAAGGGCTCAACTTCCCACCATGGATCTCTGACATCCTACCAGGAATGGTGGGTAGGAGTTGATTAAGTATGGAACAGGTGTTGAAGAACAGCCTGACCAAACAAGGCATCCCGGCGGGAGTCCTTGTCTAAGCAGTAATGGGCTGTGAAGGTATGAACCGAGGCCCAAGTAGCTGCTCGACAGATGTCGTCAATAGACACAGAGTGAAGATGAGCCATAGAAGCTGCCATGGCCCTCACATTGTGAGCTGTGACATGGCCTTCCAAAGGAAGGTTTTTACTCTCATAGGCAAAAGAAATACTCCGTACAATCCAGTTGGACAGTGTTCTCTTGGAGACTGGAAGTCCCAAATGACTAGGATCAAAAGCAACAAAAAGTTGAGAGGACTTTCTATGTTGCTGAGTTCTTTGCAAGTAAAAAGCTAAAGCTCTTTTACAATCCAAAGTATGAAGATTCCTTTCTGCATTTGAGGCATGAGGCCTTGGGAAGAATACAGGAAGATAAACCACTTGGTTTAAATGAAAAGGTGACACCATCTTTGGCATAAAGTGTGGATGAGTTCTAAGGACTACCTTATCATGATGGAACCTTGTATAAGGAGGATCAGCCACCAATGCTTGCAATTCACTGATGTGACGTGCTGATGTGATTGCAATAAGAAAGATGACCTTCCAGGAAAGGAATTTCAAAGAGGTAGTAGCTAATGGTTCAAAAGGCGGTTTCATGAGCTGCCCAAGAACCAGATTTAAGTCGCATGCCACCGGTGGTGACTTAATGGGAGGCTTAGTTAAAAGAAGGCCTCTCATAAATCTCGCTATGAGAGGATGAGAGGAAATAGGTTGTCCATTCAGAGGCTTGAAAGAAGCTGCAATAGCACTCAAATGAACTCTCACTGAATTGGTCTTAAGCCCTGTATTAGACAAATGAAGGAGATACTCCAGTAATGATTCCAGAGGTATCGCAAGAGGATCAAGACCCTTCTGTGAGCACCATATGGTAAACCTTTTCCACTTGAAAGCATAAGAGCGTCTTCTGGATGGTTTCCTGGAAGCATAAAGGATATCCTTTACCTGCTGAGAAAGGTTAAGACCATGAAGTTCTAGGCTTTCAGCAACCAGGCCCTGAGATGCAGAGACTGGGGATTGGGATGCCACAGCATCCCCTCCTCCTGAGACAGGAGATCTGGAGCAGATCCCAACTCCAGAGAGGGAGCTTGAGAGAGATGTAGAAGCAGAGGGTACCACACTTGCCGTGGCCAATGTGGAGCTATGAGAATCATATGGCCTCTGTCTCTCTGAAGCTTGAACAGGGTTTTAGGAATTAGGGGAATGGGTGGAAAGGCATACAGGAAGTCCTGACCCCAATGGAGGAGAAAAGCATCCCTGGCCTGACAACCCTGAGCCGGAATTCTGGAACAGAACAGGGGAGGTTTCGCATTCAGCGGACTTGTGAAGAGGTCTATGTCCAGTGTTCCCCAAATTTGAAAACTTTTGGCTACCTGGTCTACATGGAGAGACCATTCGTGTGGAAGCAGAACTCGACTGAGTCTGTCTGCTCAAGAGTTTTGAAAGCCTGGAAGATACACCGCAAGGAGATAAATCCGATGCTCTCTGGCGAGGGCCCATAGTCGCAAAGCTTCGTTGCAGAGCGACAGAGAGCCCGTTCCACCCTGCTTGTTCACATAGAACATGGCTACCTGATTGTCCGTTTGAACTAGGACTGTCTTGTAGCTGAGCTGGGTGTGGAATACTCGAAGAGCAAGGAAGATTGCTCTGAGTTCCAGGAGATTGATGTGTAGATAGGTCTCCTGTGGAATCCAGGTACCCTGGGTATCTGTTGTCAGAGTGGCTTGGGGTGGGGGTTGTTGGAAAGGGGACCCCACGAAAAGGTTTTGGGGTGACTGCCACCATTGGAGGGACAAAATAAGACGATCCGTGTTTGTTATTTTGTCTGATAGGCAACCTGATGCCTGAGTCCATTGAGTGGATGAAGTCCATTGGGCTGCCCTCATATGGAGGCGAGCATAAGGAACCACATGCACGGTGGATGCCAAGTGGCCTAGCAATTATAACATTTCCCGAACAGTGAGGTGAGGCTCTAGCACTGCTTGGGAAGCTAACTTCACCATGCGAAGGCAGCGGGGCTGTGGAAGATAGGCCCTTGTCTGTCTGATATCCAGCAGAGCTCCTATAAACTCTAGAGACTGAGTGGGAGCTAGGTTGGATTTTGGGAAGTTTATGACAAGTTCCAAATACTGAAGGATACGCATTGTGCGAGATAGAGAAATCCTGGCCTCTGGCTCTGACGGGGCACGAATGAGCCAGTCATCTAAGTAAGGGAAGACGAATATTCCCAGGGTGCGAATAAATGCTGCCACCACAGCCATGCATTTTGTAAACACCCTTGGTGCCGAGGCCAGGCCAAAAGCAAGAATTCTGTATTGGTAGTGCTTCCCTTGAAATAGAAAGCAAAGAAACTTTCGGTGAGTTGGATGGATGAGAACATGAGTGTACGCATCCTTGAGATCTAGAGAACAAAGCCAATCCTGACTCTATGACTCTGACTCTGACTATGGCAGCAGAGTTCCCAGAGAAATCATTTTGAACTTCTCTTTGAACAGGAATCTGTTCAATTCTCTGAGGTCCAAAATGGGTCTGTGTCCTCCTGTTTTCTTTGGGATAAGGAAATAGGGGGAGTAGAACCCTGTACCCTGTTGTGGAATGGGTACCTCTTCTATTGTCCCTTGGGCAAGAAGCAAAGTGACCTCTTGACCTAACTGGGCATAGAGAGAGGTCTGAGAATTGAACTGTCTTACCACTGTAGGAGGGGGCATGCTGAGGAAGTGAAACTTGTATCCCTCTCTTACAATGGACAGAGTCCAACTTTCTGCTGTTATCTGCTCCCATCTGGGGGGGGGGGGGGCAAAATGACATAACCTTCCTGGGATGGTGGAGGGTTCTGGGCCGTTCAGGGCCAGGAAGACAAAGTTCTCTAGATAGGAGTCAAAGCCCCTGTGGAGGCTGAGTCTACTGAGCAGGTTGAGGCTTAGCAGCTTTTGATTTTCTTTGCCTAGGCTGTTGCTGCTGTCCCTTTTGGGCAGACTGACCTACATGATGTCCCTGTTGGGTATAGGAGGGGTAAACCTCTTCTTCTTACTGAAGAATGGTTTCTTGTAGGATTTTTTCCTTGCAGGATCAGCTGTAGATTTAGACAATCTATCCAGGGTCATATTGTCAGCATCTATCTCATTAGCTTTTTCCTGCCAATTCTTGCCAAAGAGATTCTCTCTTGTGCAAGGAATATTCCCCAGTTTGTCCTGTACCCAAAGTTCCAAGTCAGATGCCTGGAGCCAGGCAATCCTACGTGCACCTATGGCAATAGTGGAGGTTCTGCTTATGCACTCAAAGCAGTCAAAAGCTGCATGATTTACAAACTTGGAAACATCCTGAACATGTTTGACAGGTGCAAGGTAATCCTGCCTCATATCATCAGGAAGGAGAGGGCTCATAAGCTCTAAATCTCCGGTGACCTCCTTAAGGAACATTCCCATATATAATATATAGGAACTGATGCTGGCAGAAAGCCTGGAAGCCTGGAAGGTTTGACGTCCAAAGGCGTCAAGAGTCCTACACTCACGTCCTGGAGGATTAGATGCATGTCTTTTTGCACTCTTGATCCTTCTCATAGCTGATTCCACCACCATAGAATGGTGTGGTAGCTGAGTTTTTTGAAATCCAGGACAAGGAGGAACTCGATACATGGTGTCGAGCCTTCGAGAGTGAGGAGTAGTGGTTAGAGGTGTTTCCCACATCCTTAACATGAGATCATGCAGGATCTCATAAATAGGTAAAGTAGCTGCCTCCTTGGGAGCTTTAGGGTATTGCAGGATTTCCAATTCCTTTGCCTAGGCTCTTTTTCAGGAGCCACTGTGATGGAAAGACCTCGAGCCATATCTCGGATAAAATCCTGAAAGGACATATCCTCTGGAGGAGACATCCTACGTTGAGGAGAAGAAGAATCCTCGGGAAGAAGTACTCTGGTATCGGCAAAGCTTTCAGAGTCTTCAGACTCATCCGAGGATTCAAAGTATCTCCGATCCGGGTGATCGTGCAAGGCACGATACCGGTACCGATCGAAGTCAGTGTCGGAGGGGTCCGGTACCAACTTGTCGATACCGGATGGGTAAGCTTGACTCGGTCCTGGTAGAATACCTGCTGATGTCGAAGCAGTCGGTGCCGGTACCGATTGAATTGTCTGAAGCGGTTTCAAGGGCATTGAGGCCATGAGAAGAGCCGCCAGACTGCGTTCAATAGCCAAGAATCTCTGGTCTATCGATGCTGCTGATGCTTGGGTATCGGTACCAAATGAAGCAGCCGGTACCCCAGAGCATGGCACCAGTAGTTCTGCCGAGGTTGGGGCCTCGAGAACATCCTGGAGCCCCGTTAGTGCTTTGGAAGCCGAAGCCTCCCGCTGGGGCAATTTTGCCGGTACAAGTCCCTCAAGGGCAACGCCAGAGGCATCTCGATGCTTGGAAGGAGATCTACCCTTTGAGGACCGGCCAGATTTATGTTTAGTAACCTGATATCCATGGGAGGAAGACGACGCCTTGTAAGACGTCGATGCCACAGACACTGCATCGGAGGGAAAAAGGGTGCTAAGTTTAGCAGCTCGGTTTTGCCGACCCCTCTTCGACATCATCCCACAGGCAACACACTCTGAAATAGAGAGGTCAAGACCTAAACATTTGAGGCACCACTCATGGGTATCAGTGACGGAGATGGTACCGTCACACTTAGAACACATTTTAAAACCCGAAGCGGGTTTTTCCATGTTAGAGGGAAAATTGGGGCTAGTGCCAAAAATGGCACATGGCACCTGAAGGAAAAAGAAGCTGGAAGAAATTCCAGAAGAAAGGTTTTTTGGGGTTTTTTTTAGAAAAGGAAAGAAGAAACCGGCGGTACCGGTGTAGCGTCGAAGGAAGGCAGCCGCAACCACAAAAAAGAAGAATAAACGGGAATATTTTCTGCGGTGACAGGATGTGCGACCTGTCGGCTCCGTGAAAAAGGAAAAACTGGAGAGGGACAGTTGGGAAAGGCGGGAAGGCAGCAAGCAGGAACTGTGGGATGCTCCCAAGAGCTTTCCTATTGGACGCTGGGGAGCGTTCCCGCGAAGGCTCCGTCGGTACTGACGATACCCATATGTGAAGACTACATTCCTGCTTGTTCCTGGAGATCAGAAGGCCCAGCATGTTTGCCCAACTCTATATCATCATCCCTTCCTCACCCTCCCATCTCCCCCCGCTCCTTTGGCTAAACACACTATCCTTCCTTGGTTTCTCACCTTGTTGATCCACCAACGCTAATTCCTACTGCCCCTTACTTCCCCTGTTACGATGAGCAGGAAGCAGAAAAGGTTAGAGAGCAAGAGGATGGCATGAAGTTTGCATATCAAAGTGACAGAAAGCCCAAAAACAGAAGAAAAAAAACTTGATACACATAGACTGTACCGTCCCATATGCTAACTGCTTTGTACCCTATCCATAGTTAGTTAACAACTCTCCCATAAGACTACATTCAAAGTTGGTGTATACATTGGACGGTACTTTGCTATGTGTGGAAACCGTCATTCTTACCTTTCTCAATGAAGTTCACGTTGCTCACGACTGTGGTGATATCTCTGTGGCGGTTTCTCTGGATCTCTCTGCTGCCTTCGACCTTGTTGATCACTCCCTCCTTCTTGCCCGTCTTTGTGATGCTGGGCTCCGTGTTATTGTCTACTGGTGGTTCCACTCCTATCTCTTCTCCTGGTCCTATTCTGTTCTCCCTTGTTCCCCCTCAAGCTCTTCTTCTGATTCACTCCCCCTTTACTGTGGTGTCCCCCAAGGTTCAGTGTTGACACCTCTTCTGTTCAATGACTTCCTTGCTCCCCTCGCTCTTTTGATACAGCAATCTGGGATACCTGCCTTCTTCAATGCTGATGATCTTGTCTTACTTCACCACACCTCCCCCCTTCTGCCTGATCTCTCTCTCCTCAACTCTTGTCTTCTCACTGTTTCCTCCTGGCTCACATCCAACTGCCTGCACCTGAATCTTTCCAAGACACTTGCTATTTGGTTCCCCCACGGTGGTTCTTCACCTCAACTGGCCCCATCTCTTGCTGGCTCCCCTATTCCTGTCGTCCCCTATTTCAGGTATCTTGGCGTCCTCATTGACTCTGATCTTAATTTTCCATGCCCACATTTCTAATGTCACTAAATCTTCCTTCTTCCATCTCCGTCAGATCCGTGCCATCTGTCCTTTCCTCACCCCCCAGGCCCTCACTACTCTTGTCCTCTCCTGTGTCACTTCGCGATTGGATTTTTGTAACTCTGTTCTCGCTGGCCTCCCCCAATCCCAGTTAAGTAGGTGGCAGCGCATTCAAAACACAGCGGCACACATCATCACCCACTCCTCCTGCCTGGATCACATTACTCCACTTCTTCTCCAACTCCACTGGCTTCCCTTAGATCACCGCATTCGCTTTAAGCTTCTCACCCTTGTTCATCAGGTCATCTACACCCACACCTCCCTATATCTGGTTGACCTTATTCATTTCCACACTCCCACGTGCTCCCTACGATCACGTCATCTAAACCTGCTTCACCTCCCCCCTCCCTCCCGGGCTCATCTACACTCTACATGCTCCTCTGCTTTCTTTTTCATAGGACCCGCACTCTGGAACTCATTGCCCACCACCCTCGGACTTGAACAAGATTTCTGCACCTTCAAATCCCGACTAAAGACTCACCTATTCTCCTCTGCTTATGACCTTCCCACTTCCTCTGTGTGACCTTCCCATCTACCCCCCCCCCCCGTGTGTTTTTCTCTGTCTGGTGTGCCTGACTTTCTCTCCACTATCCTATAAACATTGTAACTTCCTCTCCATTTCTACGCCTTCGGCCATCCCTTTGTTTTGATGTTTGTACACTGCCTTGATTTTATGACGAAAGGCGGTCATATCAAATTTAAAAAACATAAACAACATGTACGTTGTGTGAACAAAAATATGACCACTTATATAGTTATAATGTACAATCAACTTTACCTTCCCATTTGCTTTACCTTCCCAGCATGTCGTTCTTTATCCCTCAATTTTAGTTCCCCTTCCCTAACAGAAAGCATCACCAAATGGGTTCACCAACAATATTAACCACTTATGAACTTTAATGTCTTGTTCTGTTGCAACGCTGAGCGTCCAATTGAGCCCAGTTTGACAGTTCAACGTTTCCAGTTTTCATACACTTACAGTGTAGTCCTGCATTCTTAGGGCTCTTCCATGATAGCCTGTTGGTATATACTACCATCCTGAAGAACGTCCTGCAGCTCGTTATCCAAATCAGTCATACACTAAGGAACTGAGATTAATTAAGCTTCAGGTGAACAAGGTATATTAAACGTATTAGGTACAATTTTATTAGTATAAGTATCCATAGCAACCCTTAGTAAGCAATGTTCCCTCTAATTTTCTGTGGGCTGTGTGCACATAAAATATCAGCTGTGCAGCTTTTGAAGGAAGGCTAAATTTTTGTACACCACATAACGACACTCGGAGTTATATACTTTAAAATTTGACTACATGTCAGCACACAGTATGTACACCACATTGATTTTAATCAAATTAAATGAAAATAGACGATTACTAAATGAAGTGGAAAATTTCTAGTAATTACAATCACAACTTTTAAATTTTAAGATGTCTGTGTTGTTTTCTATCAGAATCAGAACCGTAATTTTTGTGCGCTCTGTTGTAAAGTATGTGCGCTTGCTCAGCGAGGTGTGTGCGCGCGCACACGCGCACAGCTTAGAGGGAACAGTGTTAGTAAGTAAAGAACTTAAAGATCTAAACACAAGCTTAAAACTAAGATGCAGACAGCAGTCCAGCAGCAAGATGGGGGCTTTCCAGTCTTTTGCATTGAGTGTCACATGTATGACTTTCTCCCAGTTGGTGAGAGATCTTACGTGTGCACTAGGTGCAAGGAGCTCTTTGCTCTCAGGGAACGAGTCCGTTCTCTAGAGGCTAGAGTAGCAGACTTGGAAGACATAAGAAAGACAGAGAGGTACACAGACGAGACCTACAGGGATATAGTACTGAAGTCCCAACTCCAGTCTGGCAGCATCCCTGTTGCCATGGAGGAGAGAGGTCACGTGACAGGAGAGCATCTCCCTGGTGTGGCAGGAAGTGATCCTGTAACTAGGACCTGTCCTCCAGGTGATATAAAACCCTCTCGAACCGAGGAAGCTTCTCCAGGGTCATGTGCCCATGAGGGAAGGGTTAGGACAGCCGTTATAGTTGGTGATTTGATCATTAGGTATGCAGATAGCTGGGTGGCTGGTGGACGTGTGGATCGCCTGGTAACATGCCTGCCTGGTGCGAAGGTAGCGGACCTCCCGTGCCACCTAGATAAGGTCTTAGATAGTGCTGGGGAGGAGTCTGCTGTCTTGGTACATGTCGGTACCAATGACGTAGGAAAATGTGGTAGGGAGATTCTGGAGGCTAAATTTAGGCTTTTAGGTAGGAAGTTGAAATCCAGAACTTCCAGGGTAGTGTTCTCCGAAATGCTTCCCATTCCATGCGCAGGACCCAAAACAGCAGGCAAAGCTTCGGAGTCTCAATGTGCGGATGAGACGATGGTGCAAGGATGAGGGTTTTGGATTTGTTAGGAACTGGGGAACATTCTGAGGAAAGGAGGGGCTTTTCCGAAGGGATGGGCTTCACCTTAACGGGGATGGACCCAGGCTGCTGGCATTAACCTTTAAAAAGGAGATAGAGCAGCTTTTAAACTAGATAATAGGGGAAAGCCGACAGTCGCCCAAGAGCGCATGGTTCGGAACAACGTATCCTTGAAGGATACTACCAAAAGCAGAGAGGTTCCAAAAAAGAGTAAAGTAGCCAAATACCATCGAGTATGGAGCAGACAGAGCTTAAAGATACCAAATTACCCATGCCTACCAATAGCCAAATTAATATGAATAAAATACAGTCTCTAAAATGCTTGTATGCAAATGCTAGAAGTCTAAAAAATAAGATGGAAGAGTTAGAATATATAGCACTAAATGAGAGGTTAGATATGACTGGACTCTCAGAGACATGGTGGAAGGAGGAAAACCAGTGGGACATTTTGATACCTGGGTACAAACTATATTGTAATGATAGAGCTGATCAAATTGGTGGAGGGGTTGCGCTCTATGTTAGAGGGGGCATTGAGTAAGAAAGGATTAAAGTTTTGCAGGAAACAAAATTTTCTGTAGAATCTCTATGGATTGAAATTCCATGTAAAATGGGGAAGGCGATGGCAGTGGGGGTGTACTACCGACTGCCTGGCCAGAATGAACAAATGATGAAATGCTTAAAGAAATCAAGGAAGCTAACAAAAGTTACAGCACAGTAATAATAATGGATGATTTCAATTATCCCGGTATCGACTGGGTCAGTGTCACGGCAGGACATGCTAGGGAGATAAAGTTCCTAGATGAAATAAATGACTGCTTCTTGGAGCAGCTGGTTCATGAACCGACCAGAGGGGAAGCCATATTGGACCAAGTCCTTAGTGTGGAACACCAGATCTAGTGCAAGAGATAAGGTTGTTGGGGCCACTAATTAATGGAGGAGGGATGGTAAGGAAATCCACAGTACTACCTTTTAACTTTTGAAAGGGAGGCTAAGATAAAATGAGGAAAATAGTTAAGAAAAAACTTAAAGGAGCAGTTGCAAAGGTTAAAGACTTACATCAAGCTTGGGTGTTGTTGAAAAATACTATCTTGGAAGCCCAGACCAGCTGTATTCCACACTTTAAGAAAAGTGGAAGCAAGTCCAGAAAACTGCCAGCATGGTTAAAAGGTGAAGTCAGAGAGGCTGTTGTTGCCAAAAAAGCATCTTTCAGGAAATGGAAAAAAGAGCGAAATGACAAAACCTGGAAACAGCACAAGCACTGGCAAGTTAAATGCAAGGCATTGATAAGGCAGGCAAAGGGAAAATTTGAGAAGAAGTTTGCTGCGGAAGCAAAAACGCGTAATAAAGACTTTTTCAAGTACATTCGTAGCAAAAAACCTGAGAGTCAGTTGATCCATTAGATGATAGAGGGGTTAAAGGGGCACTAAGAGGCGATGAGGACATAGCGGAGAGACTGAATGAATTCTTTGCTTCGGTCTTTACTGAGGAAGATGTAGGGATGTTACCCATGAATGAAGTGGTATTTAAAGGTGCGGAAGAATTGAAGGAAATATTGATAGATCGGGAAGATGTATTACAACTATTAGATAAACTGAAGAGTAGCAAATCACCTGGGACGGATGATATACATCCAATGGTGTTGAAAGAACTGAAATATGAGATTGCAGACCTGCTATTAGCAATCTGTGAACTATCATTAAAATCATCTGTAATACCTGAAGATTGGAGGATGGCGAACGTAACGCCAATTTTTAAAAAGGGTTCCAGGGGTGATCCGGAAAACTACAGACTGGTGAGCCTGACGTCAGTACCGGGAAAAATGGTAGAAACCATCATAAAGAATAAAATTGCTGAACATGTAAATAGTCATGGCTTAATGGGAGACAGCCAACATGGCTTTAAACAAGGAAGATCTTCTCTTACTAATCTGTTTTTTTGAAGGTGTGAATAAACAGGTAGACAAAGTTGAGTTGGTTGATATAATGTATTTGGACCTTCAGAAAGCCTTTGACAAGGTCCCTCATCAGAGACATTTGAAAAAACTAAAGAGTCATGGGATAGGAGGCAGTGTACTATTGTGGATCAGGAACTGGTTAAAAGATAAAGCAGAGGGTAGGGCTAAATGGCCAATTTTCCCAATGGAGAAAGGTGAATAGTGGTGTACCCCAGGGATCTGTGCTGGGTCCGCTCCTTTTTGACATATTCATAAATGACCTGGAAAAGGGAATAACGAGTGAGGTTATCAAATTTGCAGATGACACAAAACTATTTAAAGTTGTTAAAACCCAAGAGGATTATGGAAAATTGCAAGAGGATCTTGATAAATTGGAAGACTGGGCATCAAAATGGCAGATGAAATTTAATGTTATTGGAGGAAAGGTCCATAAACCATTATTAAGAAGGGACCCAGGATATCAATGCTTGACCCAATACAAGCATTGTGGAACCTATGTCTTTTGGGGAAACTGCTAGGTACGTATGACCTAGATTGGCCACTGTTGGAAACAGGATACTTGGCTTGATGGACCTTGGTCTGACCCAGTATGGCATATCTTATGTTCTTAAGGGCTTCACTCATTTTGTCTCTTTTCCTGGTCGTGCTTAATATGTTGTTGCTCCTGGGCTTCCAGTTAAATTGCCCCACTCTAATATTTTATTTATTTATTTATTTATTTTATTTATTTACAGTTTCTTCTATACCGCACTATTCAGTATCAGCGCGGTTTACATGGAACATAACAATCAGACAGGGTACATAAGTCTGATATTACAAATAACAGGAGAACCAACTTGGATAACAATATAACTATTTACACAACAGTGTCAATAACGTGATATAGTAAAGAGGTGAATTTAATGGTCGGGGACTCCTTGCATGGTGTGGTCACCTAACTGATAGTGTGTGGAGGCATAGCTGAACATATTTGGTTGGTGATTAGATTCATTACTCTCAGGGAAGAATTTTATGAAAAGGAAGTGTTTAAGGGCTTTCCTAAACTGGGTTATGCTAGTGATTGCCCTGATGTTAGATGGTAATGAGTTCCAGAATCTTGGTGCGCAGAGTCTGAAGGCCCTGTTTGCAGTTGTCGAGGTGCATTTAGTTAATTCTCTCGGCACATCTAGCATATTTATTGATGTTGATCTTCTTGGTCTATTAGTAGCTGCTGTTTGGATAAGGTCAGATATTGAAGTTGATGAGAGGTTATTTATTGCTTTGAATGTCAGCAGTACTGTTTTGAAGAAAATCCTTGCTTGTACAGGTAGCCAGTGTAACTGCTTTAGAAGGGGCATCACATGGTCCCTCTTAGATACACCCTTCTTCCCTTAAAGTCCCCCTTATCAGCAATTCTGTTGTGTTGGTTAGGTAAACAATTGTATAGTTATTCTCTACTCCATATTCTTGGTTTAGAGGTCTCACATTATTATAGGTGTTTCTCATTTCCTCTTTCCACCCCTTCACTAATTTTAATTACCACCCATGCTTTTAACTTGCGTATTATAAACGTTCTGTGCCCCTTCTGGATCTACAAAGGTGTGCTGGTGTCCATTTAGAGATAGTCGAAGTTTCGCCAGATAAAGGAGTGCAAATCTGATACCTTCGCTAACAAGGGAGCTGCAGATGGTCGAAAATGCTATCCTTTTTTGGGTTACTGTGGCTGAAAAGTCCTGAAAGAAGAGTACTCAGGCTCCTTCATATTCAATACGACTTTGATTCCTAGCTGCTTGCAGTACAGTTTCCTTTTGCTGGAAGCTGAGAAACCGCATCAGAACCACTCTTGGTCGGGTAAGTCCTTCTCTACACTGTCCAACTCATAAGAACATAACATAAGATATGCCATAGGCATACTATTTCCAACAGTGGTCAATGTAGGTCATAAGTACCTAGCAGTTTTCCCAAAAGACACAGGTTCCACAATGCTTGTATTGGGTCAAGCAGTGATATTCCAGGTCCCTTTTAACAATGGTTTATGGGCCTTACCACCTCCAGGAACTTGTCCAAACCTTTTTTAAACCCAGCTACACTAACAGCTTTTACTACATCCTCCGGTAACAAATTCCAGAGTTTGATTACACGTTGAGTGAAAACATATTTTCTTTTATTAGTCTTAAATAGGTTACCCTGTAGCTTCATTGCACGTCCCCTAGTCTTTCTATATTCTGATGATGTAAACAATTGATCTACGTTTACCTGTTCCACTCCATTCATTAATTTATAGACTTCTATCACATGTCCCCTCAGCCATCTCTTTTTCAGGTTGAAGAGTCCTAATCTTTTTAGCCTCTTTTCATAGGGGTATCCTTCCATCCTCTTTACCATTTTGATGGCTCTTCTCTGTACCTTTTCTAATAACGCTATATCCTTTTTAAGATACGGCAACCAGAAATTGCACACAATATTCAAGGTGCGGTCGCACCATGGAACGATACAGAAGCATTATAATATCCTTTGTTTTATTTTCCATTCCTTTCCTTATGATACCTAGCATTCTATTTGTTCTCTTGGCTGCCGCTGCACATTGGGCGGAGGTTTTTAACATGTTATCCAAGATGACACCTAAATCTTTTTCCTGAGTGGTGGTTCCTAATGTGGAACTTTGCATCGTGTAACCATAGTTTGGGTTGTTCTTCCCTAGGTGCATAACTTTGCACTTGTTCACATTAAATTTCATGCCCAGTCTTCCAATTTATCAAGATCCTCTTGCAATTTTCCACAGTCTTCATGGGTTTTAACAACTTTAAATAGTTTTGTGTCATCTGCAAATTTGATAACCTCACTTGTTATTCCCTTTTCCAGGTCACTTATGAATATGTGAAAAAGCAGCAGACCCAGCACAGATACCTGGGGTACTCCACTATTGGCGTTTCTCCATTGGGAAAATTGGCCATTTAGCCCTAACCTCTGCTTTATCCTTTAACCAATTTCTGATCCACAATAGTACACTGCCTCCTATCCCATGACTTTTTAGTTTTGCCAAAAGTCTCTGACGAGGGACCTTGTCAAAGGCTTTCTGAAAGTCCAGATATCAACCGACTCACCTTTGTCTACCTGTTTATTCACACCTTCAAAAAAACATAACAGATTAGTAAGAGAAGATCTTCCTTGTTTAAAGCCATGCTGGTTACCTCCCATTAAGCCATGACTATCTACATGTTCAATAATTTTGTTCTTTTTGATGGTTTCTACCATTTTTCCCGGTACTGACGTCAGGCTCACCAGTCTCTAGTTTCCCATAGCACCTCTGGAACCCTTTTTAAAAATTGGTGTTACATTGGCCATCCTCCAATCTTCAGTTATTACAGATAATTTTAATGATAGTTCACAGATTACTAATAGCAGGTCTGCAATCTCATATTTCAGTTCTTTCAACACCATTGGGTGTATATCATCCGGCCCAGGTGATTTGCTACTCTTCAGTTTATCTAATAGTTGTAATACATCTTCCCAGTGTATCAATATTTTTTTCAATTCTTCCCCAGCATTTCCTTTAAATACCATTTCTGTTATGGGTAACATTTCTACATCTTCCTCAGTAAAGACCGAAGCAAAAAATTCATTCAGTCTCTCCACTATGGCTTTGTCCCCTCTTAGTGCCCCTTTTACCCCTCTATCATCTAATGGTCCAACTGACTCTCCCACAGTTTTTTTTTGCTACAAATGTACCTGAAAAAGTCTTTATTACGCGTTTTTGCTTCCACAGCAAGTTTCTTCTCAAAGTCTCTCTTTGCCTGCCTTATCAATGCCTTGCATTTAATTTGCCAGTGCTTGTGCTGTTTCCAGTTTTCATCATTTGACTCGTTTTCCATTTCCTGAAAAATGCTTTTTTTGAACAACCTCCTCCTCTCTGACCTCACCTTTAAACCATGCTGACAGTTTTTTGGACTTTCTTCCACTTTTCTTAAAGCGTGGAATACAACTGGTCTGGGCTTCCAAGATAGTATTTATTTTATAATTTAATTTTTATTAAGATTTCAAACTATACAATATCAATAAGGTATAAAGAAACACAATAAATCCTCAAATAATATGTAAAAAAAGGGAAATACAAACCAAAGACATTAGCCCACGTCTAGGGGAAAACTACAATAATAATAATAATAATAATAAGGAATGCAAGACAGGAGATCAAAACCTAACAAAAGGAGAATGCCCCTGTCAAAACCAGCCCATCAATCAATTACCATCCCATCCACATAGTATCCATAAATGGCATAAGGAAATAAAAAAAAAAAATAGAAAATCACTGTGTCTTTTCTTTGTCAAGGATCAACTTTTCTAAATCTGAAGGCGATAAGAAAACAAATTTATCATACCCAAAAGAGACTAAACACTTACAGGGATAACACAAAAAGAATGTAGCACCTAAAGCAAGAGTTCTGGCTTTAAGAGAAAGAAAATACTTCCTACGTGTTTGTGTGACGCGGGAAACATCAGGAAAAATAGATACTTTATCACCACAATACAAATTATCCTTTTTCCTAAAATAAGCCTTGAGAATAGTAATTTTATCTTCCTCAGAAACTAAGGTCACTAACAATGTAGCTAGTGGAAATAATAGCCTGAGTATCTTCTAAAAAGGCAGTCAAATCAAAATTATTATTATCCTCAAGGACAGTTGCTTCCCCCTCCTCTGCACTTTGCTGAACAATTTTAGTGGAAATATTGTAACACTTAATAAAGACAATAGAAACCTGCAGTTGGAAGGAGAAGCACATCCAAGTATTTCCTAAACAGTATTTGTGAAGACAATAAACTAATACAAGGAAAATTAAGCACTCTCAAATTCTTGCTCCTAAACATATTCTCTAAATTCTCAAGTTTCTGATGTATAAGAAAACTATCCTTCATATTAGAAGACTGAACAAAAACAAAGGACTTATCAATATTCAAAATACATGAATTTAAAATCCCAATCTGACCATCCACATTCTGAAATTTAAGAACTGCATCCCTAGTAAACTGACATAAAGAAGGAACAGTCTCCATAAGAATCTGCTGAGTACGCTTAACCACCTGCCAGATATCCTAAAGTGAAACAGAGGAAGCTTGTGAGTCAACAGAAGGAACAGAAGGCTCCTTCCAAGATACAACTTTGGGGAGCCCAATGTCAGTCTGAAGACTCTGATGACAAGGCTGAGATACAGCAGATAATTAAAAAAAAAACAGGTGGCAAAGGAGGAGTATGCTCAAGGGAGCTAAGACTCGCCCCCTCAACAGAGGGCACAAAAGAAACAGTACCTGGTGTCATTGTTAAAGGAGTGGAAACCACATGTTTATCCATCAGGCTACTTGTTGAAGCCACTGTGAGGGATTTCTGAAATATTTGGGCAACCTGGTCTGCATGGAGAGACCATTCGTGTGGAAGCCAAACTCGTCTGAGTTTGTCTGCCCAAGAGTTTTGGATGCCTGGAAGATAAACCGCAAAGAGATGAATCTGATGCTCTCTGGCGAGGGCCCATAGTCGCAAAGCTTCGTTGAATAGCAACAGAGAGCCTGTTCCGCCCTGCTTGTTCACATAGAACATGGCTACTTGATTGCCCGTTTGAACTAGGACTGTCTTGTAGCTGAGCTGGGCGTGAAATACTCGAAGAGCAAAGAAGATTGCTCTGAGTTCCAGGAGGTTGATGTGAAGACAGGCCTCCTGTGGAGTCCAGGTATCCTGGGTAGAGAGATCGTGCAGGTGGGCTCCTCATCCCACCTGTGATGCATCTGTTGTTAGGGTGGCTTGGGAGAGGGGTTGCTGGAAAGGAGACCCCACCAGAAGGTTTCTGGGTGATTGCCACCATTGGAGGGATGAAATAAGACGATTTGAGTTTGTTATTTTGTCCGAGAGGCAGCCTGAGGCCTGTGTCCACTGAGTGGATAAAGTCCACTGGGCTGCTCACATATGGAGGCGAGCATAAGGAACCACATGCACGGTGGATGCCATGTGGCCTAGCAATTGTAGCATTTCCCAAGCAGTGAGACAAGGTTTGAGCACTGCTTGGGAAGCTAGTTGTGCTATGCGAAGACAGCGGGGCTGCGAAAGGAAAGCCCTTGTCTGTCTGGTATCCAGATGAGCTCCCATGAACTCTAGGGACTGAGTGGGAGCAAGATTGGATTTTGGGAGGTTTATGACCAGTCCCAAATACTGAAGGATTCGCATTGTGTGAAACAGAGCAGAGCTGTCTTCTGGCACTGTAGGGGCTCGAATGAGCCAGTCGTCTAAGTAAGGGAAGTTGAATATTCCCAGAGTGCGGAGAAATGCTGCTACCACAGCCATGCATTTTGTGAACACTCTTGGCGCAGAAGCCAGGCCAAAGGGAAGAACCTTGTATTGGTAGTGCTTTCCTTGAAACAGGAATTGGAGGAATCTCCTGTGATTTGGATGAATGAGAATATGAGTATACGCATCCTTGAGATTTAGAGAACAAAGCCAATCCTGACTTTGAAGGTATGGCAGCAGAGTTCCTAGAGAGACCATTTTGAACTTCTCTCGGAACAAATATTTGTTCAATTCTCTGAGGTCTAAAATGGGTCTGTGTCCCCCTGTTTTCTTTGGAATAAGGAAATAGGGGGAGTAGAACCCTGATGGGGAATGGGTACATCCTCTATTGCTCCTTGAGCAAGGAGCATTGTGATTTCTTGACCTAAGAGACTGTTGAGAGAGGTCTGAGAATTGAACTGTCTTACAATTATAGGAGGGGGCATGCTGTGAAAATGAAGCTTGTATCCCTCTCGTACAATGGACAGAGTCCAATTTTCTGCTGTTATTTGGTACCATCTGTGGGCAAAATGACATAACCTGCCTGGGATGGTCGAGGGTTCTGGACCGTTCAGAGGCAGGAAGGCAAAGTTCTCTAGTCAAAGCCCCTGAGGAGGCTAAGCCTGCTGAGATGGCTGAGGTTTTGCAGATTTTGGCTTTTTTTGTTGTCTAGGTTGTTGCTGTTGTCCCTTTTGGGCAGTCTGTCCTGAACGGTGTCGCTGTTGGATATAGGAAGGATAAAACATCTTTTTCTTATTGAAAAATGGTTTCTTAGAGGATTTTTTCCTTGCAGGATCGGCTGTAGATTTGGACAATCTATCAAAAGTGATATTGTCAGCATCTATCTCATTAGCCTTCTCCTGCCAATTCTTGCCAAAGAGATTTTCTCCTGTGCAAGGAGAAATTTATCCTGTACCCAAATTTCCAAGTCAGATGCCTGAAGCCAGACAATCCGACGTGCACCAATGGCAATAGCAGAGGTTCTGCTTATGCACTCAAAACAGTCAAAGGCTGCACGATTTACAAACTTGGAAACATCCTGAGCATGTTTGACTAGAGTAAGATAGTCTTGCCTTTTGTCATCAGGAAGGAGGGGGCTCATAAGCCTCAAGTCTCCTGTGACCTCTTTAAGGAACATTCCCATATACAAGATATAGGAACTGATCCTAGTTGAGAGCATGGAAGCTTGGAAGCATTGATGCCCAAAGGCATCGAGAGTCCTACATTCACGACCTGGAGGATTGGATGCATGTCTCTTAGCACTTTTCATCCTTCTCATGGATGATTCCACCACCATTGAATGGTGTGGTAATTGAGTTTTTTGAAAGCCAGGACAAAGTGGAACTCGATACATGGTATCGAGTCTTCGAGAATGAGGAGATGTGGTTAAAGGCGTTTCCCACATCCTTAGCTTAAGATTATGTAAAATCTCATGAATAGGCAGAGTAGCTGCCTCTTTGGGAGCCTTAGGGTATTGTAGAATTTCCAATTCCTTTGCCCTAGGCTCTTTTTCAGGAGCTACTGTGATGGAAAGGCCTCGGGTCACATCACGGATAAAGTCCTGAAAGGACATATCCTCTGGCAGAGACATTCTGAACTGAGGAGACGAGGAATCCTCGGGGAGAAGTACTCTTGTATCGGCAGAGTCTTCGGAGTCTTCAGACTCATCAAAGGATTCAAAATACCTCCGATACCGGTGATCGTGCAAAGCACAGTACCGGTATCGATCTAAGTCAGTATCGGGTTGTTCCGGTACCGATCTGTCGATGCCGGAGACATAGGCATGACTCGGTATGGTTGGCATACCCGCCGATGCTAATGCAGTCAGTACCAGTTCCGGTACCGGTTGAAGTGTCTGAAGCGGTTTCAACGGTACCGAAGCCGTGAGAAGAGCCGCTAGACTGCATTCGATAGCAAGGAATCTCTGGTCTATCGATGCTGCCGATGCTTGGGTGTCGGTACTGGTAGAAGCGGCCGGAACCCCAGAGCATGGCGCCAGTAGTTCTGCCGAGGTTGAGGCCTCAAGAACATCCTGGAGCCCCATTAGTGCTTTGGTAGCCGAAGCCTCCCACCGGGGCAAAACCCGTTGAAAATTCCTCAAGGGCAACGCCAGGGTATCTCGATACTTAGAAGATCTACCCTTTGAGGACTGGCTAGATTTATGTTTAGTTACCTGAGATCCATGGGAGGAAGATGAGGCCCTGGAGGACGTCGAGGGAAAAAGGGTGCTACGTTTAGCAGCTCGGTTCTGCCGGCCCCTTTTTGACATCATTCCACAGGAGTGGCACTCTGAAATAGTGTGGTCAGGACCTAAACATTTGAGACACCAATCATGGGTGTCGGTGACGGAAATAGTACCGCCACATTTAGAACATTTCTTAAAACCTGAAGTAGGTTTTTCCATTTTTAAGGAAAAAATTGGGCCTAGCACCAAGGAAAAAAGTTTATAAAGTAAAATACCTCAGAAACTATAATTTATTTTATTATTTTTTTAAAGAAAGAAGAACCGGTGGTACCGGTATGACGTCGAAGGAAGGCAGACGCAACCACAAAAACAAAGATTAAAGACGAAATTTTGCTGCGGTGACAGGGTATGACCTGTTGGCTCCGCAGAAAACGAAGAACTGGAGAGGGAAAGTTGGAAAGGCGGGAAGGCAGCACGCAGGCGCTGTGGGATGCTCCCAAAAGCTTTCCTATTGGACGCTGGGGAGTGTTCCCACGCAGGCTCCGTCGGTACCGACGATACCCCCCCCCCCCAAATGTGAAGACTACCTTCCTGCTTGTTCCTGGATATAAAAATGATACTGAACCAAAATGACTTCCAAACAGTATTCCAAGCCATGATAACACCTATAATACACTACTTAACATAATATACCAAGGCACCTACTACAACTCGTCCAGAACACTGCAGCACGCATAATTAACGGAACAACACACCCTACTTCAACTACACTGGCTACCAGGCCAAACATGAGCCAAATTCAAGACGATACTGATCATCTTCAAAATCAGAACCAATCTACTGCCAACCATCTTACAACTGATTGGACAATAGGATAAGAAGGATCTCAAACAAAAACCTACTATCCATCCCGAAAAGGAAGACCAGAGCCAAACAAACTACATGCACCAGAGCTCTATGCATATACGCTCCATCAATATGGAATACCTTACTGGAGAACATAAGATCTATCAAAAACATTTGGCACTTCAGAAAAACAATTAAAATGCTCTTCAACAAGCATTATGGACCTGACATCTGACCAAATAAAAATTCCCTTCCACATTTCTTGCTGATCCCATATTCCCTCTACACTGTACTAGAAGGCCCCCTTCCTGAAGGATATTAGCGCCACCCAAGAGACATTCCCTGCCCCTTTATGTCCCAGTGACTATTGTTATCCCTAAACATAAAGGAGGAGCACCTTAAATTCAGCATGTATATTCAATGCATCCTTAGGAACTATTAACTTGTTAGCCAAATCAAATTCCTCATATAACCCTCCAAGTTGTATTCCCCTTGTTCAATGCAAGTTCATGTTGTGTTAAATGTAAACCGCTTCAAATATATAATGGGACAGCACAGAAAACTCATTAAATAAATAAACAAACTACGCTTTTACTGTAGTGTGCATTACAGGCGCTAGAGTAGGAACACCCGTTGGAGCACTTGGGTACATACAGACCGCGCAACCGCCAGGCACACAATAGAAGAAAACGCTACTAACGTGTGCAGAAAAAAGTGGTAAACCTCCACAATGTGCTAGCGGTCATTAGTAGTCTACCCCAAATTGCGTCCCACACAGAAGGGAATCGGGAGCCCCAACAAGTACAATGACAAGGTGAAGTCTCGGTACTCATTCCCTGAGAGCCCCAGGCAAAAGATCCATGCCGGGCTCAGCTCTACCCCCTTAATGCTGTTTTACTGGCTTTTGCAGCACTGTGTTTAAGGTGGCTGATCCCTCGAAGAGCCTTCTGCAATCTTCGGGAGAGAGCAGGGGGGGGGGTCAGAGGAGGAGGGAGGGGGCGTCATGGTTGTGTGAGGCTGTTGCACTCTTCCAGATCCTTCCAATTTCTGGCTGCTCAACAGGCTCTTATCATGATAAGCGTGTGGAGTTGAACCAATTTTTTCTTCTCCTATGGCTACCAAAAATACCACAGTCTAGTGGAACCTCAAGTGAGAAAGTTACCCTCAAGGTAGTTGTTCAGGAGTATTTAATCAATCTTTTCCTCTCAATCTTTAGATTTTCTTCAGAGAGGAGAAAATCCATCCACCATCTGCGGGAGACAAAGAAATTGTGAAGAGACCTCTGGTGGCTGACGCACATAAAAGCATAAGAATGATGTCATTGAAACCTGTGCTTTTCATTGGTTCTTTATCGCCACCAATCTGCTGGTAGGGGAACAAAACCACTTGTCTGAACTGGTCTAGCAGGACAATATGGAAACCAAATCTAGGCTTTTGAGTAGAAAGGTGAAATACAGGACCTCTGGGGTAGCATTCTCAGAAATGCTCTCTGTTCTACACACAGAACCCAAAAGGCAGGCAGAACGCTGAAGTCTCTATGCATGGATGAGAATGGTACAGGGAAGAGGAGGCATTTTCTGGAAAGATAGGCTCCATCTTAACCAAGGTAGAATCAGATTGCTGGTACTAACCTTTAAAAGAGATATACAGCAGTTTTTCAATTAGATAAATGGGAAAAGCTGACGGTTGCACAGGAGCACTTAGTATAGAATAATGTATCTTTGAAGGATAGTACCAAAACAGGAAAGTTAGGGCATCCCAATTGATAAGTTGCACTAAAGGTAAAAAAAAGCAGTTTAGGTGCCTTAAAGTTAAAAGCAGACAGAGTTGAAAGATTACAAACCGATAAACAGCTTATCAATATAAACAAATAATATACTTTGAATTCCTGTATACAAATGCCAGAAGTCTATAAAATAAAATGAGGAAGTTAGAATACATAGCACTGAATAAAGAAATAGGCCTGGAAGGAGGAGGAAAACCAATGGATACTGTCATACCAAAGTACAAATTAAATCGCAATGATACGGTAGATCAAATTGGTGGAGGGGTGGCGCTATATGTTAAAAAGGGCATTAAGTCAAACAGAATAAAAGTTTTGCAGGAAATAAAATACATTGTAGAATCTTTATGGATAGAAATTCCATGTGAGAAGGGGAAGGAAATAGCAGAGGGGACCATCCACCTGGCAAAAATGAACAGACGGATGATGAAATCCTAACAGAAACTAGGGAAGCTAATAAAATTGGCACTACAGTAATAATGGGCTATTTCAATTCACCAAGTATCAACTGGGTCAATGTCACATCAAGAAATGCTAGGGAGATGAAGTAGCTAGACTAAACAAATGACTGCTTCATGGAGCTGCTGGCTCAGGAACAAACACAAGGAGGAGCTATTTTAAACCTAGTCCGTCGTGGAACATAGGATCTCGTACAAGAGCTGTTGGAACCAATTGGAAATAATTATCATAACATAATCAAATTTGATTTAATAAAAGGAGAGAAGACAGCAAGGAAATCTAATGTGCTAGGCTAGCATTAAACTTTCAAAAGGGAGACTATTATAAAATGAGGAAAATAGTTAGGAAACAGCTGTAAAGGTTAAGAGTTTATATCTGGCCTACACATTTTTTAAAAATATCATCTTGGAAATTCAGGCCAGATGTATTCCATGCTTTAGAAAAGGTTTAAGACAGGCCATATGACTGCCAGCATGGTTAAAAAGTGAGGTGAAAGAGGCTGTTAATAGCATAAAAAAACAACTTTGAAAAAATGAAAATGGGATCCAAATGAAGAAAACAGGAAATAGTATATTTTATTTATTTATTTTATTTATTTGTAAAACTTTTATATACTGCCAATTCCAAAGATCAGTGGCGGTTTACATCAAACAAAGCCAAACAAAGCCAAAATTACATAGAACCAATTGTCAAGCAACGCCGAAATTACATACAACAGTGCAACAATATACCAATACACAGAATAATATATTCATAACTATATACAGATAGGATATAATATAATATGCAATTATATACAGATAGGATATAATATAATATTTAGAACTATATAAACGCATTTTAAATATCAGCTAAAAATGGACAGTTATGGGTACTGAAAGATTGTAAGTGATTCAAAAGGGTGAATTCACGTTTAGCTATGGAGGATGGGAGGAAATATCCAGATCACAATCTATGTTGCCGCAGTGTCGTGTGAACAGGTATGTTTTCAGTTCTCTTCGGAACTTTTGCAGATCTTTTATTTCTCTTAATTGATCTGGGAGGTTATTCCATTAGGTAGGTGCTGTATAAGAGAAGGCACGGTTACTTGTTATTTGTTTTGTCTTTCTTATTAGGTCAGACACTAGAATGATATTACGATTTCTTCTTCTTCTCGTTCTATTTTCAGGAGGGCTATGAATTAGTGTGGCTAGGATTGATGGAGCAACCTCATTAATTAATTTGAAAGCTGTCAATATGATTTTATATTGGATTCTGCTAGCAATGGGCAGCCAATGTAATGTGGTCAGTTAGCTTAGCTTTGGAGATTATTCGTGCAGTAACATTCTGAGCCATTTGGAGGATTTTTAGATTCTTCTTTGTTATGCCTTGTAGTATTCCATTACAGTAATCAAAATGGGGGGTTATTAAAGCTTGTGTAATAGTTCTGAAATCATCGTATTCTATGAGTGGCCTAAGTTGTTGAATAGATCGAAGTTTGAAAAAGATTGTTTTGGTTATTTTCCTAATGTGAGAGGTGAAACTAAGGGTCCTGTCGAGGATGACACCTAGATATTTAATCTCTTCTTTAACTGGGAGGGTGAAATTCAGGAGTTTGATGTCTGATGGCGGTGTGAAATTCATGTTTCTTGAAGTAACTTCCGTTTTTTTGACGTTAATATTCAAATTGTTTGAATGGAGCCAAAGTTCAGCTTCCACGAGGCAAGCTGCTAAGTTGTCATAGTTGGGATCTATTATGTTGACTGGAGAGAACAACATAATGTCATCCGCATATATATGATAGTTTATCTCGTATTTTTGGAATATGATGCAAATCAGCTGTAGATAAAGGTTAAAGAGGAGAGCAGATAGAGCAGAGCCTTGTGGTATTCCTTGTTCCTGGGGAAATGGTGGAGATGAAATTTGGTTAACATGTACATATTGTGAACGGTCAGTTATATATGATTTAAACCATTCAAGAGTCAAATTCTGTAATCCTAGCTGGCTGAGTCTGGAAATGAGTATGTTATGGTTCACACTGTCAAACGCAGCAGATATATCAAGAAATACCATGATGAAAGCCTGTTTGGTGTTGTCTAAGCCCCTGATTAGAGTATCAAGGAGGGCGAGTAGTAGGGTTTCTACACCATGGAAGGGGCGAAACCCATATTGGTGGTCGTCAAGGGGGGCGGAAGTGTCTATATAATCTTGAAGTTGTAGTTGGACAACTTTTTCAATGATTTTAGACAAAAAGGGAATACTGGCGATTGGGCGATATGATGATGGGTCATTGATAGAGATTTATTTTTCAAAATCGGACGAATTGCTGAGAGTTTGAATTCCTTCGGTAGAACACTTTGCTGTAGGGATTTGTTTACTATGTCTAGGATAAAAGGGGCAAGTTCTAGTTTAGTTGTCTTGATCCAAGACACTGGACAGGGATCAAGGATGGATGTGGTTGTGTTAAAATTAGCAATTATGTTAAGCAATTGTTTTTTATCAATAAGACGAAAAGACTGCCATACATTACTGTTGTTCGTGGTATTAGGGAGGGGGTAAGGTATTGGTAAAAATGATTGCTTTAGTTTACTAGCAAAATAGCTTGCTAGTGCTTGTGGGCTGATAGGCACGATGTGTGAGTTAGATGAAGGGGTTTTGGATAAAGATTTTACAATTTCAAATAATTCTCTTGGGCGGTTAATGGCTTTGGCAAGGATTGTCGTATGATATTGTTTTTTGGCATTGTTTGTGGTTGTTCTGTATGTGTTAAGAGTAGAAAAATATAGCTCACGAAGTTCTGGAGTTTTTTTTGTTCTCCATTTGGTTTCTATTTTTCTGAGATTTTTTTGATTGATGCTAGTTCATGTGTATACCATTTTTCAGAAACTCTTTTATATGTTTTTTAAAGTTTGGTATCCAGTGATTTGGAAGCTGCATTTATTACAGTATTCCAATTAGAGATAGTTTTCTGAAGGCTGTTATGGTCTATATCAAGTTGTGGTATAACTGTTCCAAGGAACTCTTCTGATACAAATGATCGATACTTTGGCCCTTGGTATGATATAGGTTGATGGGTGTTGTATGAATAGGGAATGTGAAGAGAAAATTTAATCATAAAATGATCAGACCATGGGATTTGTGTTATAGTAGGGGGAGTATATTCTGGTATTTTAATCATAAGTTCAGGAATGAATACTAAGTCAAGAATGTTACCTTTGATGTGTGTGGGGTAATTGATTGTTTGTTTAAATCCCATGTCATCCATTGATTCAAGAAAAGTTGAAGTTTGATTGTTATTAAGGGTTGGTAGATTAAAGTCTCCCAGAATGATATGAGGCTTATTTATTGAGGCTTTACATGCTGCTTCTAGGATAGTAGTTAAGTTTTGGACATCGGGTGTAGGGGGTCTATAAAAGAGACAGATGGCTGTGTTTCTGTTCTCATTATATGCATTGCTAAGTTGCAAAGAAATGATAAGGCAGACAAAGAGAGAATTTGAAGTTTGCCGTGGAGTAAAAGCTCATAATAAAAGCTTTTCAGATACATTCAAAGCAAAAGGTCTATGAGGAAGTTAGTTGGGCCATTTAGATAATATACTACTACTATTCATCATTCATCATTTAGTGGAGGAGTAGCCTAGTGGTTGGGGCAAGGTACTTCAGGCCGGAAGGTCGGGGGTTCAAATCCCACTAGAGGACAGCAACCTTGGGCCAGAAGGACTGGGGTTTCTAGTCCCACAGGTGCTCCTTGTGGTCTCGGGCAAGCCACTTAACCCTCCATAGCCCATGTTCCCTGTAAAATAGTTATCTCCAAGTTATAATGCCCTGTTCAATGTAATTTCAGTTTGTTCAATGTAAACCGCACTGATGCAGAATAGCGCGGTATATAAGAGAGTGTAAATAAATAAATAAAATAAATAAAATATAGTGCTACAAAGCATATGTAGAGATGTACAGACACATATAAAAGATGGTCACTGCTCATCAAAGCGTACAATCTAATCAAGACATACAATACAATAGCTGAGAACAAGGGTACAAATAAGGAAAGGAAAGGAAGTAAAGAAAGGAATCAGGATCCAAAAACAGCAAAAGAGGTGAATCTTTAGCATGGACTTAAAAAGGGGCAGAGATGGAGCCTGATTTATAGATTCAGGTAGTTTATTCCAGGTGTATGGTGTAGCAAGATGAAAAGAGCGGGCTGGAGTTGGCAGAGAAAGAAAAGGACATAAAGAGAAGCAAGCCAGTAGAAGAGCGTAGTTCACGAGGAGAGGTGTAGGGAGAGAGGAGAAAGAAAAGGTAGTGAGGAGCAGTAGAATGATTGCATTTGTAGGTCAGAAGGAGAAGTTTGAACTGGATATGGAAATGGAAGGGGAGTCAATGAAGTGACTTGAGAAGAGGGGTATATAACAGACTGGCAGAAGATTAGCCATGCCGTGGAGTTCTGAACAGATTGAAGGGAAGAGAGATGACTCAGAGGGAGACCAGTAAGGAGGAGGTTGCAATATTCTAGACAGGAAGTGACTAGGGCATGGATGAGAATTTTAATAGTATGTTTAGAAAGGCAGGGGCAAATTTTGTTGATGTTATAGAGGAAGAAAAGGCAGGTTCTAGCAATGAATGGCATGTGTAAGGAGTTAAAGAGGGAGGAGTCAAAGATGACCCCAAGGTTGCAGGCTGAGAAAACTGGAAGTAGAAGAGTGCTATCAACAGAGACAGAGAAAGAAGGAAGGGAAGAGGAGGGTTTAGCTTGGGAATAAGAAGTTTGTTTTTTGGTCATGTTTAATTTCAAACAGCAGTGAGATAACCAGGCAGCGAAGTCAGATAGTCAGGCAGAGATTCAGGCTTGGAGTGTTGGAAAAATCAGGTGTAGAGAAATAGATCTGAGAGTCAACAGCATAAAAATGGTACTGAAAGCCATGGGAGGAGATACGAGCACCAAAGGACTGGATTTAAAGAGAGAAAAGGAGAGGGCCCAGAATAGATCCTTGGGGTACACCAACTGAGAGTGGGATAGCAATAGAGAAGGAACCACCAGAACAAACACTGAAAGAACCATGGGAGAGATAAGAAGACAACTAGAACAAGACAGAGACCCTAAAACCAAGTGAGGGCAAAGGGTCGAGGAGAAGGTGGTGGTCAACCGTGTCAAAAGCAGCAGAAAGTTCAAGAAGAATGAGGCCCGAGTAAAGGCTCTTGGATTTAGCCAGGAACAAATAGCAGGAGACTTTTGCAAGAGCAGTTTCAGTAGAAGGAAAGAGATGAAAGGCAGATTGAAGTGGATATAGTAGGGCTTGAGAGGAGAAAAATTCAAGATAATGGCAGAGAACTGACATTCAAGAAGTTTTGAAATGAAGGTAAGAAGGGAGATGGGTCAATAATTAGAAGGACAAGTAGAGTCAAGTGAAGGTTTCTTGAGAAGAGGTGTGACCAAAGCATGCTTGAAGGCTGCTGGGACAGTGTAATGGAAAGCGATAGGCTGAGAATAGGAGAGATGGAAGGGATGATAGAGGAGGAGATGGTGTTAAGGAGATGGATGGTGATAGGATCAGAGGAACAGGTAGTGAGTTTAGAGGAGAAGAGAAGATGAGAGGGATAAAAGGAGCATTAAAGGTGGACAAGGCCATAGCGGAGAGACTAAATTAATTTGTTGTATCACTCTTTACTGAAGATCATGTAAGGGAGATACCCATTCCAGAAATGTAATGAATCAGAGGAACTGAAACAAATCTTGGTGAACTTGGAAGATGTAATATACCTATTTGAGAAACTAAAGAGTAGCAAATCATCTTGACTGAATGGTATACATCCCAGAGTGATGGAAGAACTCAAAAATGAAATTGCAAACCTTTTAACTTTCGAAAGGGAGACTATGATAAAATGAGGAAAACAGTTAAGAAAAACTAAAAGGAGCAGTTGCAAAGGTTAAAGACGTACATCAGGCTTGGCTGTTGTTGAAAAATAATATCTTGGAAGCCCAGACCAGCTGTATTCCACGCTTTAAGAAAAGTGGAAGGAAGTCCAAAAAACTGCCAGCATGGTTTAAAGGTGAGGTCAGAGAGGCTGTTGTTGCCAAAAAAGCATCTTTCAGGAAATGGAAAAAAGAGCCAAATGACGAAACCTGGAAACAGCACAAGCACTGGCAAGTCAAATGCAAGGCATTGATAAGGCAGGCAAAGGGAGAATTTGAGAAGAAGCTTGCTACGGAAGCAAAAACGCGAAGTAAAGACCTTTTCAAGTACATTCGTAGCAAAAAACCTGTGAGAGAGTCAGTTGGTCCATTAGATGATAAAGGGGTTAAAGGAGCACTAAGAGGCGACAAGGCGATAGCGGAGAGACTGAATGAATTCTTTGCTTCGGTCTTTACTGAGGAAGATGTAGGGATGTTACCCATGACTGAAGTGGTATTTAAAGGTGTGGAAGAATTGAAGGAAATATCGATACATCGGGAAGATGTATTACAACTATTAGATAAACTGAAGAGTAGCAAATCACCTGGGCCGGATGGTATACATCCAAGGGTGTTGAAAGAACTCAAATATGAGATTGCAGACCTGCTATTAGTAATCTGTGAACTATCATTAAAATCATCTCTAATACCTGAAGATTGGAGGATCGCCAATGTAACACCAATTTTTAAAAAGGGTTCCAGGGGTGATCCGGGAAACTACAGACCGGTGAGCCTGACGTCAGTACCGGGAAAAATGGTAGAAACCATCATAAAGAATAAAATTACTCAGCATGTAGATAGTCATGACCTAATGGGAGACAGCCAACATGGCTTTAGACAAGGAAGAACTTGTCTTACTAATCTGTTATGTTTTTTTGAAGGAGTGAATAATCAGGTGGACAAAGGTGAGTCGGTTGATATTGTGTATCTGGACTTTCAGAAAGCCTTTGACAAGGTCCCTCATGAGAGACTTTTGGCAAAACTAAAGAGTCATAGGATAGGAGGCAGTGTACTATTGTGGATCAGGAACTGGTTAAAAGATAGAAAGCAGAGGGTAGGGCTAAATGGCCAATTTTCCCAATGGAGAAAGGTGAATAGTGGTGTACCCAGGGATCTGTGCTGGGTCCGCTGCTTTTTGACATATTCATAAATGACCTGGAAAGTGGAATAACGAGTGAGGTTATCAAATTTGCAGATGAGATAAAACTATTTAAAGTTGTTAAAACCCAAGAGGATTGTGGAAAATTGCAAGAGGATCTTGATAAATTGGAAGACTGGGCATCAAAATGGCAGATGAAATTTAATGTGGACAAGTGCAAGGTTATGCACCAAGGGAAGAACAACCCAAACTATGGTTACACGATGCAAGGTTCCACATTAGGAACTACCACCCAGGAAAAAGATTTAGGCGTCATTGTGGATACCATGTTAAAACCCTCGGCCCAGTGTGCAGCAGCGGCCAAGAGAGCAAATAGAATGCTAGGTATGATAAGGAAAGGAATGGAAAATAAAACAAAAGATATTATAATGCCTCTATATCGTTCCATGGTGAGACCGCACCTTGAATATTGTGTGCAATTCTGGTCGCCGTATCTTAAAAAGGATATAGCGATTTTAGAAAAGGTTCAGAGAAGAACCACCAAAATGGTAAAGGGGATGGAAGGATACTCCTATGAAGAAAGGCTAAAAAGGTTAGGGCTCTTTAACCTGGAAAAGAGACAGCTGAGGGGAGATATGATAGAAGTCTATAAATTAATGAACGGAGTGGAACGGGTAAACGTAGATCGATTGTTTACCTTATCAGGATATAGAAAGACTAGGGGACATGCAATGAAGTTACAGGGTAAACTATTTAAGACTAATAAAAGAAAATATTTCTCACTCAACGTGTAATCAAACTCTGGAATTTGTTACCGGAGGATGTAGTAAAGGCTGTTAGTGTAGCTGGGTTTAAAAAAGGTTTGGACAAGTTCCTGGAGTAAAGGTCCATAAACCATTATTAAGAAGGGACCCAGGATATTAATGCTTGAACCAATACAAGCATTGTGGAACCTGTGTCCCTTGGGGAAACTGCTAGGTACATATGACCTAGATTAGCCACTGTTGGAAACAGAATACTGGGTTTGATGGACTTTGGTCTGACCCAGTATGGCATATCTTATGTTCTTATGTTCTTAATTGCCAATATAATGCCGATTTTTAAAAATGGTTCCAGGATTGACCTGGAAAAGGGCAGACCGGTAAACCTGACTTCAGTGCCAGGCAAAACAGTAGTAACCATTATAAAGAAGAAAGTTGTTAAATCACAAGAGAATTGTGAAAAATTGCAAGATGACCTTGAGAAATTGGGAGACCAGGTAGCCAAATGGCCAATGAAATTTAACATGGACATGTGCAAATTTGGACTGTTAGAGAAGAACAGCCCAAACTATAGATACATGATGCAAGGTTCCACATTAGGAGTCACTACCAGGAAAAGATCTAGGTGGCAATGTGGATGATACGTTGAAGCCCTTTGCTCAGTTTGTAGTGTCAGCCAAGAAAGCTAATAAAATACTAGGCATTATAAGGGAAAGTATGGACAATATAACAAAAGATATCATAATGCCTCTGTATTGCTCCATCATGCGACCGCATCTTTGAGTATTGTGTGCAGTTCTGGTCACTGCATTTAAAAAAAGAGTTGTAGCGGAATTAGAAAAGATAAAGCAAGGGCACCAAAATGATAAAGGAAATGGAAGGATACCACTATGAGGAAAGGCTTAAAATGTTAGGGCCCCCACAGCGTTGCAGACATCTTGTAGCGCTATATAAATGATTAGTAGTAGTAGTAGTAACATAGAGAAGAGATGGCTGAGGGGAGATATGATTGAGTTCTGTAAAACAATAAGTAGAGTGAAATCAGTTGTTTAGTCCTTCAAAAGGTACAAAGACTACATACACATAAGGAAGTTACTAAGTAGTACATTTAAAACTACCTGGAGAAAATATTATTTTCTCGCAATGCGTAATGAAGCACTGTAATATGATGCCAGAGCATGTGGTAAAAGTTGTTAGTGTAGTTGGGTTTTAAAAAGATTTGGACAAGTTTCTAGAGGAAAAAAAGACTATAAAAATTATTAAAATGAACTGGGGAAAATCCACTGCATGGAATCTGTCTACCTTTTAGGATTCTGCCAGGTACTTGTGATCTGGATTGGCCATTGTTGGAAACAGGATACTGGGCTGAGATGCAGCGCCACTTATCTGTTTCCTGTCCATTGTGATAAACAGCAAAGATTCAGTCATTACAAATACACCTCTTTCATACATAGCATTCTGCATGGATTTTAGATGGCATAAAACTCCAAGAAGAACTGATTAAAACTCTGGGACTGTGGTTTTGTCCACTGAAAAGAATTTCTATTTTTAGCTAATAGTTACTCTTCAATAGGAAGGCTGAAATATGTGCTGTGGGACTGTGGTTTATCTCCTGGGACTGAATGTTTATTAATTTCCATTTTTTAGGTATGCCATGGAATGTGCTGTGGTATTCACATTTGTCTATTGAATGAAGCTGTGACTGCTGACATGGTTCTTCCAACTAGGCATGCTCTTGATTTTTTTTTTTTTTTTAAAGCTAGAGAGACTGAGAATTATTTATAAGCAGCCACATAAGTGGATGTGGTTGGTATATGTAGAAAAAAATCTATCTTTATATTTATATGCATCTTTCTATTGCTCTGATGGTGCACTGCATGCAGGCTGGCTTCTTTGGAATTCAGTTTAATTTTTGTCTACATATTTCAATTTTTACTTTGTGGTCACATATTCTATACCTCGTAAGGGCTAATGTATATTCTAAAGGGGTGACTGAGGCCAAGTATTCTGTTAGCATGAAGTTCTATATAGGAATCTGGCTTGTTCAGTTTTCCCAGTAGGTATATGGATATTCTAGGTTCCACGGCAATATTTATGATGATGCACTTTTCTGGGTAGATTTAGAAGTTAGTGCTGTTGTGGAATGGCAGATTTGTCCCAGGGCAGTTTCTCTAAATGGGTTAGTTTTGCACATACCATGGCAGTCATGAACCTCACTTCTAAGCCAGGAAAAGTAGTAGTACATATCTCCTTTTATCTGCAGAAGTCCACTTAACCGTAGTTAATCCTCGTAATTTTTTTATTAATTTCTTTAGTTTTATCTCCTGCCTCAGTGGGTCCATGAACATTCTTACCATGGCCTTGATATGTGGCAAGGTTGTTATCCACCAGATTTGCTGCTGTTCTCGCTGTTTCTTTTTGTAACTTGTGTGGAGTCAACTGTAGGTCAGAAAGAGTAGTTACTCACCTGTACAGGTGTTCTCTGGGAACAGCAGGAATCAGTCCTCACATATGGGTGACGTCGGCGCTGACAGAGCCCGTGCAAAGCATTTCACCAGCTTTCAAAGAAAGCCTTTGGGAATGCTACCACACATGTGTGGTCCCCTTCCCGCCCAAAGATGCCATCTTGCTCAGTCAGTGAAACAGTAAAGACGGCAGTAAAAAAAATTAAGCAAGGTAGGGAAGGCAACTCCTAGGGGAGGAGGGAGGGTTGTCAGGACCGATTCCTGCTGTTCCCGGAGAACACCTGTTACAGGTGAGTAACTACATTTTCTCTAGGAACAAGTAGGAAGTCAGTCCTTACATATGGGATTCCCTAGCTCCAGGCTGCAGAGGACCGAACCACAACAGCACCAACAGCAGCCAATCAGGTAGCCGTGAGTTGCAGAAGGCGCGACTCCGCTGAGAGACTCTACAAGACTCTAGCGTCTAGTGGCACTATCACTCCAGTAGCCTGAACACAGAAGGATCGGGCAGGAGTTTCCGACACACCCTGAAGATATTATGGAGTATTGCCTGGCCGAAGGCACTGTCCTTGCAGGACACGGTTTCCAGGCAGTAGTGAGCTGCAAATGTGTGAATTAAAACCATGTAGCGGCTCTGCAGATCTCCATAACCAGCACCGAGCAGAGGTAGGCTACCGACGTGGCCATCATCCTCACGTGATAAGCTGTGAGCCGGTGTTCCAGAGAGAGGCCTGCTCACTCATAGGCGAGGGTGATACAGTCCGTCACCTGTGGACAACTTACGCTTGGTCACGGGAAGCCCTAAATCTGCTGGGGTCATAGGATATGAAAAACTGAGGTGCTTTACGGTGGCCCCGGGTCCTCTATAAATAGAAGGACAGGGCCCATTTGCAGTCCAGTGGATGGAATATGAGTTCCTGTTTGCCGGCATGAGCCGCGGAAAGAAGGTGGGGAAAAACAACCTCTTGGTTGAGGTGGAACAGGGATAACATCTCCAGGTGGAATTTGGGGTGAGTTTGAAGCACCACCCTGTTCTTGAAGAACCTGGAGTAGAGAGGATCCGCCACCAGGGCTTGAAGTTCGCTCACCCTACGAGTTGAGGTTAAGGCCACTAAGAAGGCAACCTTCCAGGACAGGTACTGCAAGTGCCACATTGCCAGGGGTCGAATTCTGGTCTGGTAAGCTGGGAGAGCACCATGTTGAGGTCCCACTCGACCGCCAGGGGGTAGAAAGGGGGTTTCAACAGTAGAAGGCCCCGTAGAAACTGCAAGACTAGGGGCTGGCTTGAGAGGGGTTTTCCCTCAATCGGGTGGTGGTGAGCGGTTATAGAGCTCAAGTGTACCCTGATGGAGTTAGATTTCAGCCCAGCATGGGACAGGTGCACCAGGTACTGGAGTACCAGCTGTACAGGGCAGGAGAAGGGATTCTCCTTCCTGTCTGCACACCAGAGGACAAACCTGCGCCACTTGAAGGTGTAGGCTCTTCTGGTAAAGGGCTTTCTGCAGGTCAGCAGGATCTCTTCAACTTCTGCTGGCAGGTTGAGAGGGCCAGAGCTATCCTCTCAGCAGCCAGGCTGTTAGCGTCAGCGACCCCACATTGGGGTGCAAGAGAGAGCCCTCCTCCTGGATCAGGAAGTACGGGGCTTGACCCAGGTGGACTGGGAGTGCCGCTGACAGCGAGAGTAGCAGAGGGAACCAGGGTTGCCTGGGCCACCTGAGGGCAATCCGTATCACCGATGTCCTCTCGCTCTGGATTTTGAAGAGTCCTGGCAACCAGAGGAGTCGGTGGAAACGCAAAGATGGGCTTCTCTGACCATAAGATTAGGAAGGCGTCTGCTGCTATCCTTTCCAGGTGTGGTTGACAGGAGCAGAAAAGGGCCAGCTGCGTGTTGGCTGGAGAGGCAAACAGGTCTATCCTGGGCCAGCCCCTCCGCCACTGTGGGGTTGAGACATGACTCATGCGGACGCAGGACTCTGCTGAGTCTCTCCGCCAGGCAGTTGTCAAGGAAGGTCTTGTCATACTAAACTGTTATTTTGTCTTGAAGGTGTGAATAAACAGGTAGACAAAGGTTGCTATAGTGTATCTGGACTTTCAGAAAGCCTTTGACAAGGTCCCTCATCAGAGACTTGGCAAAATTAAAAAGTCATAGGATAGGAGGCAGTGTACTATTGTGGATCAGGAATTGGTTAAAAGATAAAAAGCAGAGTGTAGGGCTAAATGGCCAATTTTCCCAATGGAGAAAGGTGAATAGTGGAGTACCCCAGGGATCTGTGCTGGGTCTGCTGCTTTTTAACATATTCATAAATGATCTGGAAATGGGAATAGAGTGAGGATATCAAATTTGCAGATGTCACAAAGCTATTCGAATTTGTTAAAACCCATGAGGATTGTGGAAAATTTCTAGAGGATCTTGATAAATTGGAAGACTGGGCATTCAAATGCCAAATTAAATTTAATGTGGAAAAATGCAAAGTTATGCACCTAGGAAAGAAAAACCCAAACTATGGTTACACGATGCAAGGTTCCGCATTAGGAACCACCACCCAGGAAAACATTTTAGGCGTCATCGTGGATAACAAGTTAAAACCCTCCGCCCAGTATGCAGCGGTGGCCAAAAGAGCAAACAGAATGCTAGGTATCATAAGGAAAGGAATGGAGAATAAAACAAAGGATATTTTAATGCCTCTGTATCGTTCCATGGTGCGACCACATCTTGAATATTGTGTGCAATTCTGGTCACTGTATATTAAAAAGGATATAGCGTTATTAGAAAAGGTACAGAGAAGAGTCACCAAAATGGTAAAGGAGATGGAAGGATACCCCTATGAAGAGAGGCTAAAAAGGTTAGGGCTCTTCAACCTGGAAAAGAGACAGCTGAGGGGAGATATGATAGAGGTCTATAAATTAATGAATGGAGTGGAACGGGTAAACGTAGATCGATTGTTTACGCCATCAAAATATGAAAAGACTAGGGGGCATGCAATGAAGCTACAGGGTAACCTATTTAAGACTAATAAGAGAAAATATTTTTTCAATCAACGTGTAATCAAACTCTAGAATTTGCTACCGAAGGATGTAGCAAAAGCTGTTATTCTAGCTGGGTTTAAAAAAGGTTTGGAGAAGTTCCTGGAGGAAAGGTCCATAAACCATTATTAAGGTGGACCCAGAATATCCACTGCTTGCCCCAATACAAGCACTGTGAAACCTGTGTCTTTTGGGGAAACTGCTAGATACTTGTGACCTAGATTGACCACTGTTGGAAACATGATACTGGGCTTGATGGACCTTGGTCTGTCCCAGTATGGCATATCTTATGTTCTTAGTCTGTACTGTTAGTGGCCCCCTCCAACCACGAATCTGAGGAACTGCCTGTGACAGGGATGGATCAAGATGTGAGTATACGCATCTAGGTCTAAGGAGCACAGTCATTCTCCCTGGTGGAGGCAGGGCAGCAGTGTTCTTGTACTTCTCTCTCACCAGAAACCTCTTCAGGTTTCGAAGGTCCAGAATGAGCCTAAGGCCTCCAGTTCTTTTGGGAACAAGGAAATATCTGTAGTAGAAGCCCTTCCCCCAAAGGTATTGGGGTATGGGCTCTACTGCCTTGTCCCTGGGTAGACCTACTAGCTTTGAGAGGAAGAGGGTCTGGTGAAGGAGAGGTCACACTGGCTTTCCTGGAAAATATCCTGGTGGGGTCTGTTGAAAGCGCAGGTAGTAACCGTCCTTTACCACCTGGAGCACCCACTGGTCGGAAGTGACCTCAGCCCACTTGTGGGTGAAGAGTGCCAGGCAGCCCTCTGTGGGCTGGTAAAGGTCTCCTGGGGGAGGGAGGACCTGCCCTGGGAGTCAAAAGCTCCCTCCAGGCTCAGTCAGGGCTAGGGCCTGAGGCTTCGGGGCTTTTGGCTTCCTGGGCCCATGTCCCTAGCCTTTAGGCTGGGGTACCTGCTGCTGTTGGCCTCAGAAGGCTTGATAGTGGTGACTCCGCTGAAAAGGCCCCTTTTTCCTAGAGAAAATTGGCAGTTTCCCCATTGATTTCTTTCGGGGGACGGAAGAGGTTTCTTTGAGAGTCTCTGCTGAGTCATCACCTCAGTCTCTATCCTAGCCACCTAATCAGCCATAAGTTTTCCAAACAAGTTCTATCCAGTGCAAAGGACATCCAGCAGTTATTCCTGGACCCATTGCTTGAGGTCCGAGGTCAGTAGCCAGGCCTGGTGCCGAGCACCGATGCCTGCGGCCGCAGCTCGAGCTGCAGCCTTTAAACTTTCGTAGGCAGCCCAGGACAAGAACTTGGAACAGTCCTGGATGGCGGCAACCAGGGTCTGGAACCACTGAAGGGATTCCCCGACAAGCCCCGGGATGAGGTCCTTCAGATACATGCCTATGAAGAGCTCATGGGTCTGTATCTGACAGTTCAGCATAGATCCCTGGAAGCACTTGCACCCCATGGCATCACAGGCTCTGGCCTCTCTGCCTTGGGGAGGGGGGGGGACAGAAGAGCAATTCTTCTGGTTCTTCAGCTTTTGCATCGAGGACTCCACCACCATGGAGTTGTGTGGAAGCTGGGATGTGTGGAAGCTGGGATTTCTGGAAGACCGGGCTCTTTTTGACGCGATAGATGGCAATGAGGCGTTGGCTGACCACTGGCACCAAGGCCAGGGTTTCCCACAACTGCAGGAGGAGCTGCTCGAGGATGGGCTGCACCAGCACCGACAGAGCCTCCTTTGGCGGGGACTCATACTGAAGGATCTCCAGTTCTTTGGTGTGCGGATCCTCCTCTGACTCGGTTGGGACCGAGAGGGCCCGGGCCATGTCCCAGACAAAGTCAGAATGGCGCCAGGGCTCCGGTGGGAGACAGCTTCGAAGGGACATCTCTGTGCTGGGAGGTCTCAGGCGAGACCTCGACAATGGTCTCCTAGTTGGAGCCGGAGGGTATCCAAGACGTGGGCTGCTTGTGTATCAAGACATGCCCCGAGGAACAGAAATCCCCCGGGGGTCTCGGGTCAGACTCCCGGAAACTAGCCAAGGAGGACCGGATCCCTGAGGATCGGGACCAGGACCTCGATTGGTGCCAAAGACTCGCCCGAGGCCAGTGGCACGTGAGGCCTAGCTCGACACCCAGGGACGCCACCACAATCGGGGGCCAGTTGTCGGGGCAGATTATGCAGATGAACCTGACATCATTGCCTGCTGCATGGCCAGGATGGTCCAGGGCCGCCATTCTGGCCTCGATGCCAGAAGGCTCCACAGCTTTCAGCACGGGCACATAAAGTTGAGGGATCGGCACCAGCACTCTCGCGAGTGCGTCCTTGACGAGGACCATGGCCTCGGGAAGCTTCGCATGGTTGCTGTCAGCTTAAGACCTTAGGAGGGTGTTAAGGCATGCCTCAAAGAAAAGAAAAAGAAGGGAAAGTCAAGGACGGCGTTGGGTACGGCGTCAGCTCGAGGCGGGAATAGGAACTGGTACGCAAACTGGAAGAAAGCCAAGCTTTCACAGGTCTGCGACTAAAAAGCTGTTTGATTATTTTCATCTAATTTCCTTGTATTTTGGTGTGCTGAAAACAAATAAAATATTGAAAAAACTCCTAGACTTCATGATTTGCCACAACATGCAAAATTGTCTTCAAATTTATCAATTTTTTTCAAATTACTATTAATTAATTCACATAAGTGCATTTAAGATATAAAATGCCAAAAAACCCTTAAAGGGGTTGTCCGAGTTATGTAAAAAAAAAATATAGCACCGTAAATCTGATGGTCAGCAATATATACATAAGCTAAGCAAGTTTTAAGTCCGTGCTTCTAATGGTAGGAGGGGTTAATCTTTCCTGAAGAATCCAGTGGGAAGGAGACATAGGGCAGATAGCAGCAGCTCCGGTCAGTGCAGGGGGGCGTGGCCAGCACTGTGACATCTCGTTTACAGACACAGAGCTGCTCTCTCCTGCATGCCACACTTGTGCACGAATCATCATCAGGTTCTTGGTTCTAGGCTGTTCACACTTTTTCATCGCAATTCGTGTTAGCTCATCATTCTTCAGCCGTTATGTTATGGCTCCGCGAAAGTGTATTAATTTGCCAGACAGTTTCTGTTTCATCTGTGGTGAATATACTGTGTTGAAGTAACAGCAGAATATTACAGACTTTGTGAAAAAAGTATACTTTGCATACTCTGAACTAAAAATTGGAGATCAAGATAAAGTCTGGGCGCCTCATAAAGTGTGCAAACGGTGTGTTGAGGACCTCCGAAACTGGTTCAAGGGTAAGAAAACATCTTTCCATTATGGGATTCCTATGGTATGGCGAGAGCAAAAGAACCATAGTGACGACTGTTACTTTTGTTCATGCGATGTGAAAGGGTTTAATTCCAAATGGAAGCATTCCATTTCATACCCCAAACTTCACTCGGAAATTCGTCCCATCCCCCATGGCACAGATATACCAGTACCCAAGCCCCCTGCTACCTTGGAAGAGATACCTAGCTCCGATGAAGGTGAAGTCATACCTGAACCAGATGACGAATCAAGTTCTGACTTTGAAGATGATACAAGACCAAAATTGTTTTCTCAGGAGGAGGTGAATGATTTGGTAAGAGACTTGAATCTTCCCAAAGATGCCTCTGAGTTACTCGGATCAAGGCTGAAAAGCAGGAATTTATTGTTGCCAGGAGTGTCATCTTCATGGTTCAGACATCGTGAAAAGGAGTTCGTTCCTTACTTCGCCCAGGAAGAGAAGCTGGTTTATTGCATCGATGTCGAAGGTCTGATGGGTCAATTTAAAATCCAATATGATTCAGAGCAATGGCGTCTTTTTATAGATTCTTCGAAAAGAAGTCTCAAAGCAGTTTTACTCCACAACAGTTTTTACGTTTCCATACCTGTAGGTCATTCCGTACACTTGAAGGAAACCTACGAGAACTTGGAATTGGTTCTTCGTAAACTTAAATATGAAGACCATGGTTGGCAAGTGTGTGGGGACTTGAAGGTCTTGTGCATGCTGCTCGGCAACAAGCTGGGTATACCAAATATCCTTGTTTTCTGTGTCTATGGGACAGTCGAGACCGACAAAATCACTGGACCAAGAAGAGTTGGCAGCTGAGGGTGCTAACAGTCGGTGAAAAAAATGTCCTCCGAGAAACTTTGGTACCTTCCCATAAAGTTCTTCTACCACCTCTCCACATAAAATTGGGATTGATGAAGCAATTCATAAAATCACTTCCAAGAGATGGAGAATGCTTCAAATACTTGGTCACCAAGTTTCCAGGCCTGTCGGAGGCAAAATTGAAGGAAGGTGTGTTCGTCGGGCCAGACATTAGAAGGCTTATAGTTGATCAAGAGTTTGTCAATACCATGACGGATCCTCAAAAAGAAGGGTGGATTGCATTTAAAGAAGTCGTACAGAAATTTTTAGGCAATAACAAAGATCCTCACTACAAAAAGATTGTCGGACGAATGCTGAAAGCATTTCAAGCTTTAGGTTGCCTGATGAGTTTGAAAGTGCATTTCCTCCAGTCCCACCTTGACTATTTTCCTGAAAATTTGAGAGTTGTGAGTGAGGAACAAGGTGAACGATTCCACCAAGACATTAAAGAGATGGAAAGGAGATACCAGGGAAAATGGAGCATTACAATGATGGCAGACTACTGTTGGATGCTTCAGAGAGACATTCCAGATGCTACTCACAAGCATAAATGCACCAAGAGGAGCCTCACAAGGAAGAAGAATCGAGTTTAGTGTGTGTAGGTGAGCTCATTTCAGTTCAAAAAAGGATTTTCATGAAAATATTGTAATAAAACTTTAAGTCTATTTCCATTTATTTTGAGGTATTGCCTTATTTAACATTGTTACCTAAATTGTAAAGAAACGTGATGTCCTATGACAAAACGGAGGTCATTTTCGGATTCAGCGCACCAAAAAACAAAGATTTCGTGGAATAACCAAAACAGCTCTCGAAAAAAATTTTTTTGCAGACCTGTGTAATTTTTAGAGGATTTTTCCGGGGAAACAGGACAAGCGTCCATTGGGCTCCGCGGAAAAAAGGAGACTGAGCAAGATAGCACTCTTAGGCGGGAAGGGGACCACGCATGTGTGGTAGCATTCCCAAAGGCTTTCTTTGAAAGCTGGGGAAATGCTCCGCATGGGCTCCGTTGGCACCGACGTCACCCATATGTGAGGACTGACTTCCTGCTTGTTCCTGGAGAATATGGTTTGTCTTTGAGATTTTCAGTTTTGCATAAATGATGCTGCAGTTTGAAATGTAAAATATTTTTTGTCTGTTCAAATTCAAGGAAATCTCAAATTTTATGGGAATGTCTCAATTTAATTTCATTTAGTGGCTGGTAACTTCACTGCTGCTGATTTTGGGGCTTTTCCAGCTCTGGCATGGTCTAATCCAGCCTGAGCATAATGATCTTGAATTCATGGCTACCAGGATCATTATTTTCTAATTTTGTATCTTCCCTCTTCATCAATAACCCGGGTCATAGCAGTGACCAGATAAATCTAGTATGCAAATATTCATAATGATTTGATTTTTCTCAGTGAGTGGAAGTGGTGTTAATAATCATGAAACAAAATTAACTTATTATATTTATTGTATTGATTGTACTATGTTTATTATAAAAGGAGTAGAGGAGCTGCCTAGCAGTTAGCGCAGCAGCCTGATAACAAAAGATACCAGGGATCGAATCCAGTGGCGGTCCTTGTGACCTTGGAAAAGATGCTTAACCCGCTATAGATAGACAGCCAAGAACCACAGGGGCGAGCGTTGCATCCCAAGGGCAAAAAATGAGGATATTTGGCTTGAGAACATCAAGCAAGAGGCCAATGGACACAGTAAGGAAGTCATTGAGTTTAGTTCAAAAATAGGGAGGGATATCCACTCTTGCAGAGCCCTAGAATGCCTGAGAGCAAACAGCAGGGAAGGTCCCAAATGTACACAAGATGCAGGGTGGCTCTTCAAAGACAAGAGCTGTAGCAAGAGGGCAGAGAACTCTAGAAGCAACAACAGGTTGAGTGTTTGTATCTGCCACCTCATGTGGCCATCTGGTGCTGGGATCCAAGGCCACAGCTAACTTTGCTAGTTTGGTGTGTGTGATACTTCTGCAGAACCCACTAAGGCGAGCAGACAAAAGCAACGCTACATCCCACCCATGCACAGTGCTCTCTAAAACACTAAAACCAAAGAAATCTATTGAACCATATTTTTTTTACAACAAGAGATATGTAAAAATAAAGATAACTGACGTGTCTTCACGGAGAAAGCAAAAATGAAAGTCATTAAGGACATACTGAGCATATGAGGGCTTATGTATGCCAAAGGACTGTCAAGGCAAGGGCTACCATATTTAGGAAAAAGGCAATTGAGGGGGATCCACTTAACATATTACAATAGGTGCATGTATCATGAAAACAATCTTTTTATCCTCAGGAATAGTAACAGAACACATACTTCTAGGTGGCAGGGGAAGCAAAGACCACAGAAAGATATACTTTGATTTCTTCCTACTGATAGGGCCACTTGACTTTTCTTCTTAAGCTTGCCTCTCATGAAAGCAGTTGATCAGGATCAGTGGGCCGGCCCCAGTGCCAGTGCAGGGTATTGGGCGCCTTAGGCAAGCCTTCAGCCTTACACCCTTCCCCTTAGAGTATGATAATTAAACTAAAAAATCATGACCATCTGACCACCATCCTTTCAACAGTAATCCTGTAAAAGTGCATAATTGGACATCATACTTTTAAACTTTGCTTTGTTGTATGTGTGCACCCACTTTCCCTGCAGGTAAAAGAATGTGTTGATGGTTCTTTGAGTTTGTCTGGCAGCTAGAATCTATTGTTTTCCTTTGAATGTTGCTGCTCTTTGCTGCCACCTCAGGAGCAACTGCCATAGGTGACTGCCTAATGGTTGACTGTCTCTGCTTGCGCTGAAGCTCTAATGAAGGGGCTCAAAGAGTGAGAGAGTCTTCAAACTCTTAATGAGTGAAATTTAATGAGTGAATATGTTGCTGTTGGAAGAAGAGTCAATATAGGGTCTTCAGCTGATCACCATATTGAGGATCCTCACGTTAACAGAACAGATGCAGCACAAATAGTATCAGTAAAAGCCTCCCACTCTTCTTCCCCCCCAGCAGCACTGCCAAGTTCCTTCATACACAGTCCTACCATAGAACAGACAGAACACAGGCTGCGGGAATGCAAGTTTCTGTCACACACTGCTCCACCAAAGAATTCAAGTGCCGCAGCCCCTCACAGATGCCAACTATCACACCACAGAACATACACAAAGCATACATCAGCAGTATAGACTCCCCTCATGTACACATGCCCCATAAGAGAGATACCTATAGGGCTAAACAACCTCATAATCAGCAACATAGTAAATGACAGCAAATAAAGAAAAAAATGGCCCATCGAGTCTGCCTAGTAAGATGGTTAGGGTTGTAACGGTCACCAGAAATGCCAAGGGTGAACCATCCTAAAGAGTAAGATTTACTGCCCCAGAGAGTGAGACTAAAGTCGCAGAAATCACTAACACTTGAGCTACCACATAAAACTTGATGTATTATGAGTGTTGACTGTACACGGCTCAGAATAACATTTACTACTTGTAGCAGTCTATAATATGTTTAGAAATAAAAAAATGAGCGTAACCTGACATCTCTGCTGTCACTCTATGCATGTTACAACCCTAAACAAAAGAATGGAGTGTTGCAGTGTGTTTGCAGGTCTTGATTTGTATTGAGGGTGGTGGGGATTGGGTTGTTTGTGTTATGTATTTTTTTAAATGTTTTATTTGGTTGTAAACCACCTTGAATGTTGATGAGTATGACGGTCTAAAAATGTTTTATTTATTTATTTATACATTTCTTCTATACTGCCCCTTCCAGAGATCAAGGGCGGTTTACAGTTAACAACTGAACAACTTTTACAGGTACATAGTTAATAGTGGTATTAACTATGGTATGTTCCCTGTAAATAGTTAATAGTGGTATTAACTATTTACAGGGAACATATTGTACAAACAAACTTGTGTGTCAACTTTCTAGTTACATATATACAGGAGTCAGCCTATTCTAACTTTAAAATAAATAACTTTAAAAATAAATAAATAACTTTAAAATAAATACCTACCTACCTACCACTCCATGCACATTACCCCCCTTTTTAGATGGGCAAAAGGTAATGTCACTGCTGTTTTAGGCTGAAGCACTAACTATGTAAAATGGAGAATGCACCAGCCATTTTATTCCATTTTGATAATGGACAACATCATGAACTAGAGGAAAACAGTTAATAATTCACTCAAGGCAATTCCCTCAAGAAGCTTAAACAATAGAGAATAGAATGAACTGGATGAGCAGAGTTTTGGCCTGGAAATTGACTCAATGTTTGAGAATAACATAAGAACATCAGATACTGGGTCAGACCAAGGTCCATTAAGCCCAGCATCCCGTTTCCAACAGTGGCCAATCTAGGTCGCAAGTACCTAGCAGTTTCCCCAAAAGACACATGTCCCACAGTGCTTGTATTGTGGCAAGCAGTGGATATCCCAGGTCCCCTTTAATAATGGTTTATGGACCTTTCCTACAGGAATTTGTCCAAACCTTTTTTAAACCTGGCTACACTAACAGCTTTTACTACATCCCCCAGTAATGAATTCCAGAGTTTGATTACACGTTGAGTGAAAAAATATTTTCTCTTATTAGTCTTAAGTAGGTTACCCTATAGCTTCGGTGCGTGTCCCCTGGCCTTTCTGTTTTTTGATGGCATAAACAATCGATCTACATTTGCCCGTTCCACTCCATTCATTAATTTATAGACCTCTATTATAACTCCCATCAGCCATCACTTTTCCAGGTTGAAGAGCCCTAACGTTTTAGCCTTTCTTCATAGGAGTATCCCTTCCATCCCCTTTACTATTTTGGTGGCTCTTCTTTGTACCTTTTCTAATAACGCTATATCCTTTTTAAGATATGGTGACCAAAATTGCACACAATATTCAAGGTGCAGTTGCACCATGGAACAATACAGAGGCATTATAATATCCTCTGTTTTATTCTCCATTCCTTTCCTGATGATACCTAGCATTCTATTTGCTCTCTTGGCCGCCGCTGCACACTGGGCAGAGGGTTTCAACAGATGAAGTTCAATTTACATGAAACATATTTCAACGATGACGCCTAAATCTATATCCTGGGTGGTAGTTCCTAATGTGGAACCTTGTATCGTGCAACCATAGTTTGGGTTGTTCTTTCCTAGGTGCATAACTTTGCAATTGTCCATATTGAATTTCATCTGCCATTTGGATGGCCAGTCTTCCAGTTTATCAAGGTCCTCTTGCAATTTTTCACAATCCTCATGGGTTTTAACAACTTTGACTAATTTTGTGTCATATGCAGATTTGATTACCTCACTCGTTATTCCAATTTCCAGGTCTTTGTGAATATGTTAAAAAGCAGCGGACCTAGCACAGATGCCTGGGGTACTCCAATATTCACCTTTCTCCATTGGAAAAATTGGCCATTTAGCCCTAGCCTCTGCTTTCTATCTTTTAACCAGTTCCTGATACACAATAGTACACTGCCTCCTATCCCATCACTTTTTAATTTCATCAAGAGTCTCATGAGGGACCTTGTCAAAGGCTTTCTGAAAATCCAGACACACTATATCAACCGACTCACCTTTTTCTACCTGCTGGGTCAGTTGACTAGGTAATCCCCTCATATAATGATAATAAAATACTTTCTGCATGGACAACAGCAATGCAAGCACATATACATACTGTCCCACCATAGAACAGATGCAGCAGCACTGCAACCTCCCCTCAAACATATTGTATATACAGAATTCCACCATTTAATAGGTTCAGCACAGACTGCTTCGCAGTGCTGGCGCTACCATCAGAAAAACTAGTCTGTCTAGTGGGTCTGTCTCCTGAGGAGTCTTCCCCGCCCACTCATACACACACACACAGTCCCATCACAGAATAGGGTTCAGTATAGCAGCAGTAAGTTTCCTTCATACAAACTGCTCTACACCAATGTGCCTGAGCTATGTTTTGCCAGGATCAGCTCTGAAACAAAATGATACTTTTAGCCTTCACATATATTCAGTTTCCAGTTTCTATGCTTTATATGCCAATTCTGGAGCCAGTATGTAGAAACCAAGCTCACAGATAGAGCGAGATAGATATATGGCTGCTAGGAACTGGATTGCAACAAACTCATCTCAGCTGGGCGGGGGGAGCTATTTTTAACCCTTCCCCAACCATGTAGCTTGCATGAAAACAGGTAATTCCTACTGCATGCCTTCAAGTTAATTTTCAAAGGAGCTTCCCTTTGAAAATACCACCACAGCTAATGCTTTGTGGATTTTCTTTTTACCCTACATATGTTGCAGGTGCAAAGTATGAAGGCATGGGGATTTCAAAATGAAATCATCACAGATACTTGTGTTGGCCCTTCTTAACTTTACCCCCAGTTCCATCACTTTTCCCAGTGGGGGAGGGGTAACTTTCAAAGGATTATTCCAGTAGCTTAACCCCCTTTTATCTGTGGGGGAAATCCCTTTGAAAATTGTTCCCTCTCAATGACTATAAATTTGGAAAGATTTTTAGGTCTCATAACCTGGACCTGGTTCACATTCATAAAGTGGAAGGTGAAAGGCTCTCTGTCAGTGTCATGCAGTCATGCTGCATAAGTTTTTCCACTGCCTGCCTCAGCAGGAGAAATGGAAAGACCTTATGCGATAATTGTTAATTGTCATCTTGAACTTTTCATATGAAACTCACCGATTGAAACTCATTGCCAATTACAAACACTTATAGTACCTTCTTGTGACCAACAGTAGTACTACAATCTAATATCATCATCATGATATATGATGCATCACTAAATGCACTGCTTGGACATGTACAGGAGAGGATATGTGTGATTCCCACTTGATAATGTATCTTGCATACAGTGGAACTGAGACAATGCATATTTATGAAGTCCAATTTACATGAAACATATTTCAGCAGACTAATACACCTGCCAAGAAATGCAGGTTGCTAGTTTTTGCTGTTCCCTTGTTTAAATACACATCAAAAACATAGTTATTTTACATCAACTTCATGATTCAGTCCTAGAGGTCCCCCCCCCCTCCTCCCCTCACCATGGAAGACTAGGAGCCAGGTGCAAGTTGGCAACAATAGGGTAAATTCCTTTTTCTTTCCCACCTTGATCGTCTCACTTTCCCCATGCAGGCTCAGAAATGAGGAAGATAACAGCATTGGAGCGCTTCAGGCTGCATCCTCTTCCTCTAATGCCAGGGTTTGGGTGCTATGTTTTGAACCGCCTGATTCAAAGCAGGACACTCAGGTATCAGCAGCTGAGGAGGCGGCAGCCTGAGGTGCTGCAGTGCCACCACATTCTTCTAATCTCATCAGCACAGGGATCCAGGGGGAGAGATGAGGAAGATTAATCAGGAAGATCATGGCAGGTAGGGGAGGATAGGTGGAAAGAAAGCGTAGTTACTCACCTGTAAAAGGTGATCTCCAGGAACAGCAGGAATTTAGTCTTCACATATGGGTGACATCACTACCAACAGAGTCCACACAGGAACGCTCCCCAGCATCCAATAGGAAAGCTTTTGGGAGCATCCCACTGTGCCTGCGTAGCTGCCTTCCCGCCTTTCCAGCTCTCCCTCCTCAGTTGAATTTGTACCTGAGATAAAAGAAGAGAAGGAGAAGAGGAAAAGTACAACTCCTAGGGGAGGAGGGTGGGTTGTGAAGACTAAATTCCTGCTGTTCCCGGAGATCACCCGTTACAGGTGAGTAACTATGCTATCTCCAGGAACAAGCAGGAATGTAGTCTTCACATATGGGACTCCCTAGCTTGGAGATGCCAGAGAGATGACCTCAGAGTGAGCTGTGGAACACAAGCCTAAGTAGTAGGCCATATATCCTCCAAGGATGTCTGGTATCGAAACCTGGGAGTTGATCTAAGTCTGAAAGAAATGCTGGAGAACAGCTTGGCCAAACAAGAAATCCCAGCAGGAATCCTTGTCCAGGCAATAGTGAGCAGCCAAAGTATGGACAGAGGACCAGGTTGCTGCCTTGCATATCTCATCAATCGCTACAGAGCAAAGATTTGCTATGGAGGTAGCCATTGCCCAAATATTATGTGCAGTGACGTGACCCTCAAGAGAGAGTCCTGCACTCTCATAAGCAAAGGAGATACAATCTGTTATCCATCTGTTGAGAGTTCACTTGGATACTCGTAGTCCTAGGTGACTCGAGTCAAAAGCGATGAAATGTTGGGAAGCTTTTCTGTGCTCCCGAGTTCTCTGGAGATAAAAGGCCAAAGCACATTTGCAATCCAGAGTGTGAAGGGTTACTTCTGCCCTAGAGGAATGAGGTCTAGGGAAAAAAACAGGGAGGTTAACCAACTGGTTTAAGTGGAAAGGCGAAACCACCTTTGGCATAAAGTGAGGATGAGTCCTAAGGACTACCTTATCATGGTGCAATCATGTATAAGGAGGATCAGCCACCAAAGCCTGAAGCTCACTGATGCATCCTGCTGAAGTGAGGGCAATAAGGAAGGTGACCTTCCAGGTGAGAAACTTCAGAGAAGTTGTGGCTAGAGGTTCAAAGGGCGGCTTCATAAGCAGTCCTAAAACAACATTGAGATCCCATGCCACTGGGGGTGGCTTAATGGGAGGCTTAGTTAATAGAAGACCTCTCAAGAAGCGTTCTACAAGCAGCTGAGAAGAGATGCGTTGACTATCTAAGAGGCAATGGTTCTCAACCTTTTTTGTACCGTGACCCCTTTTACCATTGGTCAACTTGTGGTGACCCCCAATGATAAAATCAAATGTGTCTCTCTTGCTTTACCGTTAACGCATTGTCGCTGCAATCATTTGTTGAATTATTAATATATTATAGGCCTTTGCAATATGTTTTTATTTATAAAATTTACTTAAACCACAATAATTAATCACAATAACAAGTAACAATATATGATTTCAAAATTATTATGATTTTGTAGTCAAATCACTAATATGAAATAAAATTAATTTTTCTACCTTTGTTGTCTGACCAATTTATTCTCTGATCATGCTGGTCCTGATCTGAGGCTTCTGCTTTCCTGTCTTCTCTTTGCTCTCTTTCTGTGGTCTATGGTCCATCTGCCATTTCTTATCTTTTCTTTCGTTTTCTTCACTTCTTTCCATCAGCCTATTTCCAGTCCCAGTAACCCTCCCCAGTATCAGCCCCTTTCCAGTCCTCACTCCCAGTACCTTCCAATGTCAACTTGCATTCCCATGACTGCCACCGGTGTCCATTCCCTTCCAGTCCCCCTCCTTCCCCACTGACCAGTCCCTTCTAGTACAAATACCATGGCAACCCCTCTCAGATCCACTCCCTTCCAGTTCCATTCTCCCATCCCCTCGTATCAGCCCATTTGTAGCCTTAGCCCCCAGTTTTCTTCCAGGGCCAGCAGCTCTATCCTCCCCTCCCCACAATCAGCCCATTCCCAGTCAAAGCCCCCCAATCAGCTCACTTGTAGTGCTAATCCCTCCTCAACCCCATTACCAGTGCTAGCCTCCCCTAATCAGCCCAATACCAGTCCTACCCCCCATCAGCTCATTACCAGTCCTAGCCTCCACTAATCAGCTCATTTCCAGTCATAGCCCCCCCCCCCCGATCAGCTCATTTCCAATTCTAGCCTCCCATCAGTCCATTACCAGTCCTAGCCTCCCCTAATTAGCTCATTTCCAGTGCTAGTCCCCCCCTCAACTCCATTACCAGTGCTAGGCTCCCCTAATCAGCCCATTACCAGTCCTACCCCCCCCCCCCCCATCAGCCCATTACCAGTCCTATTCCTCCATCAGCCCATTTCCAGTCCTAACCTCACCGATCAGCTCATTTCCAATGCTAGCCCCCCATCAGTCCATTACCAATCCTACCCCCCTATCAGCCCATTACCAGTCCCAACCCCCCCTTGATCAGTCCATTCCCAGTCCTAGCCTTCCCTAATCAACCCATTACCAATCCTAGCTCCCCCATCTGCCCATTACCAGTGCTAGCTCCCCCATCAGCCCATTATAATCCTAACCCACACTGTCTCTCGCCTCTGTCCAGCATTTATCCCGTCTGTCCAGTATGTCCCCGTCTCTCCCCTTTGTCCATGTCAGCCCCCCTCTGTCCATGTCAGCCCCCCTCCTTCCATATCAGCCCCCTCCCTCCATGTCAGCCCCCTCCCTCCATCCATCCATATCAGCCCCCCTCCCTCCATCCATCCATATCAGCCCCCCTCCCTCCCTCCCTCCATCCATATCAGCCCCCCTCCCTCCCTCCATCCATATCAGCTCCCTCCCTCCATGTCAGCCCCCCTCTGACCATGTCAGCCTCCCTCCATCCCTCCATGTCAGCCCCCTCCCTCCCTCCATGTCAGCCCCCCTCCCTCCATCCATCCATTCATCCATATCAGCTCCCTCCCCTCCATGTCAGCCCCCTCCGTCCATGTCAGTCCCTCTTCCCTCCATCCCTCCATGTCAGCCCCCTCTGTCCATGTCAGCCCCCTCCCTCCATCCATCCATCCATATCAGCTCCCTCCCTCCATGTCAGCCCCCTCCGTCCATGTCAGCCCCTCCGCCCTCCATCCCTCCATGTCAGCCCCCCTCCCTCCAGCCATCCATCTATCCATATCAGCCCCCCTCCCACCCTGTCCATGTCAGCCCCCCCTGTCCATGTCAGCCCCCCTCTGTCCATGTCAGCCCTCCTCTGTCCATGTCAGCCGTGTTGCAGGTTCCCTGCCCCCTCATCCCCTCTCCCCATGTCTGCCTCCCTTCTGATGCAGCCGCGGCTCCCTGCCTCTTAGGGAACCGCAGCTGTGTCTGTAAAATCATTGCGGAGCCTCCCTGTCTCTCGACGGGCTCCGTGCAGCATTGTCCCGCCTCCAAAGGAAGTTCTTTACCACTTCCTTTGGAGGCGGGACAATGCTGCACGGAGCCCGTCGAGAGACAGGAAGGCTCTGCAATGGTTTTACAGGCACAGCCGCGGTTCCCTAAGAGGCAGGGAGCTGCGGCTGCATTAGAAGGAAGGGGGTGAGTTTGCCGCTGCCGAGAAGCGGACTCGGCAGCGGAAGCAAATTGTGAGCGTTTTAAAAATTTTTTTTAACTTGGCAGAGAAGAGGCGACCCCCACTAAATCCTGTGGCGACCCCCATGGGGGTCGCGACCCACAGGTTTGAGAACCGCTGATCTAAGGGCATGTGAGAAGCCGCAATGGCACTTAGGTGGACTCTTACCAAATTGGTTTTGAGTCCAGGTGGAGAAGATATTCAAGTAATGCATCCACCGGAGCTGAGAAGGGGTTAAGATCCCTTTCTGAACACTAGAGGGAGAATCTATGCCACTTGAAGGCAAAGGAGCACCTTGTGGAAGGTTTCCTAGAAGCTAAAAGGATAGCTTTCATCTGTTGAGAGAGGCTGATGTCCTGGAAGGCTATGCCTACAGCAGCCAGACTGTAAGATGTAGGGACTGCGGATTGGGATGCAGCAGTGTCCCATCCTCCTGTGAGAGGAGATCTGGAGCAGACCCCAAATCTATTGGTTGAACTTGAGAGAGACGTAGAAGCAGAGGATACCACGGTTGTCGTGGCCAAGGTGGGGCTGTAAGAATCATGTAGCCCCTGTCTCTCTAGAGTTTGAAAAGAGTTTTGGGAATGAGGGGAATGGGAGGGAAGGCATATAGGAAACCTTGACCCCAGTGAAGGTGAAAGGCATCTACCTCCTGGTTGTTCTGAGCAGACTTTCTGGAGCAGAAGCGGGGAAGTTGGCATTCTGAGGACTTGTGAACAGGTCTATGTCTGGGGCTCCGCAGATCTGAAAAATGTGAGCAACCTTGTCCGCATGGAGAGACCACTCATGGGGTAGCAGGACTCAACTGAGTTTGTCTGCCAAGAGATTCTGTTTGCCTGGAAGATACACCACAAGTAGGTGAATCTGATGCTGTATGGTGAAGGACCACATGTGTAGGGCTTCGTTGCAAAGCGTCCAAGAGCCTGTTCCGCCCTGCTTGTTCAAGCAGAACATGGCTACTTGATTGTCCATCTGGACTAGAACTGTGCGGAAGCGAAGGTGGTCCTGGAACACCCTGAGAGCATTGTGGATGGCTCTGAGTTCCAGCAGATTTATGTGGAGTTGTGACTCCTGATGAGACCTAAGACCCTGAGTGGAGAGATTGTCCAGATGAATGCCCCAGTCCAATTTAGATTCATCCGTCGTCAGGGTACATTGATGTGGAGGCATCTGAAATGGTGACCCTACGGTAGAAAAGCCCTTGACTGTTGAATGTCTAGGAGAGCTCCCATGAACTCTAAAGTTTGAGAGGGAACAAGTTGGGACTTTGGAAGATTTATTACAAATCCCAAATGTTGCAGCACCTGCATGGTACGCGAGAAGGAAAGATTCGCCTCTAGAGATGTACTTTCTCGAATGAGCCAGTCGTCTAAGTAGGGGAAGACAAATATCCCTAGAGTCCTTAGGAATGTAGCTACCACTGCCATGCACTTTGTAAAGACTTTTGGGGCAGAGGCGAGGATGAAAGGCAGGACTCTGTATTGATAATGTTTCCCCTGGAACAGGAAACGCAGGAACCTTCTGTGTTCTGCGTGAATAAGAATGTGAATATATGCATCCTTTAGATCTACAGAACAGAGCCAATCCTGACTCTGGAGATAGGGGAGAAGAGTACCTAGGGAGATCATCTTGAATTTCTCCCGAAGTAGATACTTGTTCAATTCTCCTTGGTCCAAAATGGGCCTGTATCCTCCTGTCTTCTTTGGAATGAGAAAATAAGGAGAACAGAAGCCCAAACCTTGCTGGAAGAGTGGCACTTCCTCTATTGCACCCTGTGAGAGAAGGGAGGTGACCTCTTACAGCAACAGAACAGTGAGAAGGAGTTGAGAACAGAACTCTCTTGGAGGAGACGGGGGGGGGGGGGGGTAGACTCCGGAAGTTAAGTTTGTAGCCTTCCCGTACTATGGAGAGAGTCCAGTGCTCTGATGTTATGAGATGCCACCTGTGGGCAAAGTGACATAGTCTGTTGGGAATGTGGATGGGATCTGGAATCTCTAGAGGCAGGTCGGCTATGTTCTCCAGAAAGGAGTCAAAGACCCTGAGGAGGTTGGGTCTGCTGAGGTGGCTGAGACCCAGGACTCTGAGCCTTTCTCTGATGTTTTGTTTGCTGCTGCCCCTTCTGGGGAGCATGGATGGGACAGTGCACCGCAGGGGTGTAAGAAGTGTAGTACTTTTTTTTCTTATTGAAAAAAGGTTTCTTTGATGTCTTTTTCTTAGCTGGGTTGGCAGTAGATCTAGAAAGTCTATTAAGAGTGGTGTTCTCAAATTCTGAGAAGCTTTATCCTGCCAGTCCTTGCCAAAACGGTTTTCACCCCTGCAAGGTATATTGCCCAGCTTATCTTGAACCCACTGTTCAAGATCAGATGCTTGGAGCCAAGCAATCCTGCGTGCACCAATGCATAGAGCTGAAATTCTGCTGATGCATTCAAAACAATATTTTGAAACATTGTGGGCATGTTTCACAAGGGTGAGATAATCAGCTCTCTTGTCATCAGGGAGAAGAGGAGCCATCACCTCAGTAATCTCTATACAGTAATCTCTACAAGGTAATCTCCACCAATCTCAGTAATCTCTACACAGAACCATCTCCATTCCACCTCACAAACTGACTTACACAAGTCAATATATCTGCACCACTCCCAACTATATACTTTGATATATATAGTTTTGTTTCAAAACTCCTACCTAACCATCCCTTTCTCCTGTGAGATTAAATCTTGATGTAGGAAGTTACAAGACTGTTTACGTTTTTGAAATGTGATGTTACTATTTACAATTGAATGATCCTTGTAAAAGGAGTATGAAGTTACAAGACTGTTTAAGTTTTTTGAAATGTGATGTTACTGTTTACAATTGGAAGTTCTTTGTAAAAGTTATTGTTTAAAATTGATGTATTTTGTAGAAGTTAATTTAAGCTGCCTTGATTAAACGAAAAGGTGGGATAGAAATACTATTAAATAGATAAACAAAATAAAAACTTCAAATCCTTAGCCACCTCCCTAAGGAACATACCCATATAGAGTATGTAGGAACTGATTCTGGCCGATAACATGGAAGCCTGAAAACATTGACGATCAAAAGCGTCGAGGGTTCTCGGAATGTGTCTTAGCACTTTTTATTTGACACATTGCGGATTCCACCACCATGGAATGGTGTGGTAATTGCGTCTTCTGGAAACCGGGACAGTCCAGTACCTGGTACATAGTATCGAGACGTCGAGTATGTGGAGAGATAGTTAGGGGTGTCTCCCACATACAAAGCATAAGGTGAAAGTATGGAGGGCTGTGGCCAGGCCGAATGGCAACGCTTGAAAATGAAGTGACCCATTGGGATTGCAAACCGCAGGAACTGCTGATGGGTCAGGCAGATGGGAATATGCAGGTACGCTTCAGTGAGGTCGAGGGACGTTAAAAACTCCCCCTTGCGAGCCGCCACTATCACAGATCTCAGCATCTCCATGTGAAAATGTGGCATCCTCAGGCAATGGTTGAACTGCTTGAGGTTGAGTATTGGTCGAAAAGAACCTTCTTTTTTTGGGCACCACAAAATAAATGGAGTATCGACCATAGCCGCACTGGTCCTTGGTCACCAGGACCATCGCTCCTAGAAACAGAAGCCGCATCAAGATCTCCCTTACTGCTGTGGCATTGGCAGGGGCCCTACAGGGAGAGTGGACGAATGACGGGGGAATAGGTCATGCTAGCTCAAGAACGTAACCTTCTCGGATGACCTCCAAGACCCATTGATCAGACGTGATTCGGACCCAGGCGAAGAGAAACTGCAACAGCCGACCCCCAACTGGCAGCACCCCCGCCTGGGCCCCCACGCTTCACTGTGTTTTCCTAGATCCTGAGGAGGCGGAGGCACTGAATCCTCTACCCGCTCCTCAAAACCCCTGAAAACATTGCTCCTTCAAGGGAAAAAAACTCCTCTGATAGGGTGCCACACGTGATGTCCAAAATCTCTGGAACTCCCTAGGCTGGTTCTGCGCAGGAGTGGGATTGCGACACAGCTTCGGTTTATCCCCCGGGAGCCTTCCTCCCGTTGAGTCTCCCAACTCCTTCACCAATATGTCCAAGTCCTCCCCGAAAAGCAACTTCCCCTTGAACGGAAGCCTGCTGAGACGGACCTCAGTAGAACCATCAGCCGCACAATTCCGTAGCCAAAGGTAGCAGCGAGCCACCACCACCGAGACCATGCTCTTCAAAAGGCTCCTGATAAGATCATAGAGAGTGTCCGTGAGGTAGGCCGCACCTGACTCAATCCTTGCGGCCTCCCTCAAGGAGTCCCCTGACAGGCCGCTGCGACCAACGAAAACAGGCCCTGGCCACCCAGACCCCACACACCAACGCTTCTAGGGCAATGACGTTTACGTCAAAAGTTTCCTTCAATAAGGTATCCAGCCTCCTATTCTGGGAATCCTTAAGAGTCACGCTGCTTTCAACAGGGATAGTTGTCTTCTTGGTCACCGCTGACACCACCGCATCCACCTTCGGAGACCGCAGCAAATCTCTCTCCTCTTCTGGCAAAGGATACAAACGTGACATGTTTCACGTTCCCCCGAGACTAGCCTCTGGCACTTTCCACTCGTCCTGGATCATCTGCTTGACCACCTAATGAACCGGGAAAACCTTCTGTGTCCTTCATACCACTTGAAGCAGTGGATCCTACAAGGCCTCCTCTTCAGCTAGGAGGAGGCCTGGGGAGATATTGAACACCTTTAAGGACTCTCCTATGAGCGCTGGCAACTCCTCCCTGCGGAAGACACGAACAATACGCTTCTGCTCCTCCTGGTCAGGAATCTTTTCTTCCAATTCCTCATCTTCCTCATCCATTTCCAGATCCAGAGATTCCTTGTCCCGCGCCTTGGATAGAGGGGACAAGTGTCCTCCGTTGTCCCCAAGCTTGGTATGCTTTGCAGACTCCAAAATAAGCCTAAGGCCTTTAGAGTCTGCCACCTGCTTCACTGCGCACCCCTGCTGGCGCAGGCAGAACTCCTTGTGCAGAAGCAAGACAAACTCCGGAGAGAAACCTCCCCAGCCTGCCCCCTCCTCCACCCCCTGTGAAGTGGAGGGCCTAAGGGGCGCCTGGGGTCCAGAAGACAGCTCTATCTCCGGGGAAGTGGGGTTCCCTGCCCCGTCTGCGCGGACTCCCTCTGCTCCTGTGATAAGGGAAGAGAGTGCTCCTGGCTTGCACTCGCCTGGATGCCTTGTTCCAACGATGCTGCCTCCAAAGCGCACCCCCTGCATACGCCAGCATCTGACACCGCCCCTTGACAGGTACCCACACTAAATAGTGCGGTCTGGTTTGCATATTGTAGCAGGGGCCTCAGGACTCCCTTACCTGAACACCCAGTCAGGCCAAGCCCAAGGTTAAGGCTACAGAGAGAAGGAAAAGTTACCCAAAGCTCTCTGTGCTTCTCCTTCCTTTTCTCTCTTATTATCTTTATTTTTTGGAAGTACCAGAACAACAAAATAAACCAATTATCTAAACAGCTAATTAAATAAAGAAAATAAACCCTTCCTTCAAGTGCTGACTGCAACGATGGCCCCCAAAGTCCGAAGGAAAAAACCCACGAGAGAAGCAGAGCCTGCAAATGGAGCCACAAAGCACACAAAAATGAACGGCCTAAGCTCCCCAACTCACTAAGATTTGAAAAGGGGCCTCACCAACCACACAGTCGGCAGCCGCGTGGCTTTCTTACCTCCCCATGCGGTCTGCCGACCCGGGCAAGCACCTGCGGCGCTCCTTGTAACTTCACCCCGGGCCTCTGCCGACGATCTGTCTTCCTGCCCCTGCGCTCAGCTACCAGGAGCTTCGGCAGCGAGGGGAAATGGCCTGCACTGTACTGCCCCTCTGTGCGGGTTCCTGCCGACTGAGGCTCCTCACCCGTTTACGGGGTTGGGAGCCACTCCAAGGCCCAGGTTCTTCTCGGTTGCTCCTCTCCCCGAAGTCTCCTTCTTTACCCGGCCCGACGGGAGATAAGCCCTGCCCCTAGCACTTCCAGCGACCTACAAACTTGAGAACTGAAGGGCCGGCTGGAAGGCACAGAAGAGGGAAATTAGGCAATAAGAAAATAAAGAAAATCCTGCACTCTTCTTAACTGTCCCTCTAGGAAGCCTAACCCTCTGGCTTACTGCTCCCTCCAGCTGCTTGGAGACTGGGCATACTGGAGCTGGTAGGGGGGTGCCAGTGGTATATATACTCGGAGTCATCAAAAAGATGATGTGCTAAGGCTCCAAGCTGCTGGAAGGGGAGCACAACCCAGATGCGAGGAACTGGACTGGAGGGACGACTAGGAAAGGTCTTGCCTGAAAATTTACCCTCAAGAAGTAATAAAATTACCTGAGCAAACAGAATTCTTGCCTCATAATGCACTCGAGGTCTGGGAATGTAATCTCTTCATATTCTAACAATGGAAATAAAATCAGGACTGACCCCAATGACCTGGATCCATTTGGTAAAATATGGAGGGTGGAGAGGGGACAAGGCCACAGCAGAGAGACTGAATGAATTCTTTGCTTCGGTCTTTACTCAAGATGATGTAAGGAAGTTAACAATGCCTGAAATGGTATGTAAATGTGATGTATCTGAAGAATTGAAAAAAATTTCAATAAACTGGAAAGGTATATTACAACTATTTGATAAACTAAAGAATAGCAATTCACCTGGACCGAATGGTATACATTCCAGGATACTGAAAGAACTGAAATATGAGACTGCTGACCTGCTATTAGTAATCTGTGAACTATCATTAAAATCATCTGTAGTACCTTAGAGAATTGCCAATGTAACACCAATCTTTAAAAAAGGGCTCCAGAAGTGATCCAGGAAACTACAGATTGGTGAGCCTGACATCAGTACCAGGCAAAATGGTAGAAATAATTATAAAGAACAAAGGGAGGATATTCAAAGGCCTGCAATCCATGTAAATGCTGGTTAGGGGGATGTTCAATGCCGCAATATCTGCAAGTGCTGCCGCTACAAGCCACGATGCTACGTGGTTAGCATTGGGGCATTCTGGGGCAGAGCAGAGGTGCACCTATTGTTAACCGCACAGTGATGATAGTGAGCTACTGCCCGGTTAGCAACTTGCGGGTAAAGTTAGGTGTGGCAAAGGTTGGTCTAACTTTATTCACAAGAGCTAACTGGGCAGTGGCTCAATATTGCCGCTGTCTGGTTAGCTTCCAAACTATGCGGCGACTTAGATATTCAATGCTGGTGGCAATAATCTGGGTTAGTATTCAGTGGCAATAGTTATGCACGTTACAAGCGCTAGCCATTGCCTCTGAATATCCCCCACAAAATGACTGAACATGTAGATAGTCATGGTTTAATTGGAGAAACCCAACAAGAATTTAGCCAATGAAAGTCTTGTCTTACCAATCTGTAATATTTTTGAAGGTGTGACTAAACAGGTAGATAAAGGTGAGCTGGTTAATACAGTTCACCAGGATCTTCTGAAAGCCTTTGACAAGGTCCCTCATGAGAGAATCTTGATGAAAATAAAAAGTCATGGGATAAGAGGCAGTGTGCTATTGTGGATCAGGAACTGGTTAAAAGACAAAGCAGAGAGTAGGGCTAAATTACCAATTTTCTCAATGGTGACGTACCCCAGGGATCTGTGCTGGGCCTGCTGTTTTTTTAACATATTCATAAATAACCTGGAAATGGGAATAACGAGTGAGGTAATCAAATTTGCAGATGTCACAAGATTATTCAAAGTTGTTAAAACACAAGAGGATTGTGAAAAATTGCAAGAGGACCTTGATAAATTGAAAGACTGGACGTCCAAATGGCAGATGAAATTTAACATGGACAAGTACAAAATTATGCACGTAGGGAAAAACAAGCCAAACTATGGACACACGATGCAAAGTTTCACATTAGGAACCCCCTCCCAGGAAAATGATTTAGGCATCATAGTGGATAATACATTGAAACCCTTTGTCCAGTGTGCAGCGATGGCCAAGAAAGCAAATAGAATGCTAGGCAGTGTATGGAAAGGAATGGAAAATAAATCAAAGGATATGCTTCTGTATCATTCTATGATGCGACCGCATCTTGAATATTGTGTGCAAATCTGGTTAACATATCTTAAAACGGATATAGCAGATTTAGAAAAGGTACAGAGAAGAAGCCACCAAAATGGTAAAGGGGATGGAAAGATATCCCTATAAGCAAAGGCTTAAAAAGTTTAGGGTTCTTTAACTTGGAAAAAAGACAGCTAAGAGATATGACAAAGGTCTATTAAATAAAGAATGGAATGGAACGGGTAAACATAAATCGGTTGTTTACTCCTTCAAAAAGTAGAAAGACTAGGGTGCACACAATGAAGCTACAATGTAGCCCATTTAAGACTAATAAGAGAAAATATTTTTTCACTCAACGCATAATTAAACTCTGGAATTCATTACCAGAGGATGTAATAAAAGCTGCTAGTTCCTGGAGGAAAAGTCCATAAACCATTATTAAAGAGGACCTGGGAAATCCACTGCTTACTCCAGGATAAGCAAAGTGGAATCTGTGTACCTTTTTGGGAACCTCACCAGTCAAGAGCGAGTTGTAACCCAACGTAGTTTATTATGATCAGGAGGGAACTCTCCAAAAACACCACCAACCTGACATGACCATGTTTCGGCTCAGCCTTTGTCAGGAGTTTGGCCTGAATAGGAACAGATGTATTGCACTATAGTATTCAATGCGTGTATCAGATCAATTAAATAAGTGCTACTTCTATCTCAATAGAAGAGTTTGGTTACAACTTGCTCTGGACTGGCGTTGTTGAGTGTGCTAGTGTGAGTTGCTTTGTGGTTGGACTCCTTTTTGGGAACCTGACAGGTACTTGTGACCTGGATTGGCCACTGTTGGAAACAGGATAGTGGGGTTGATGGACCTTGGTCTGACCCAGTATGGCATATCTTATATTCTCACACCAAAAATAAACACCAGTCACACATATATAAAATAATAACTTTGACAAAGAACTTCAACCACTAATCTAAATAAATATCACTACTTCTAATAATTCTTTATTCGCAGCTTTCTGCCTGAACAGCAACAACCATCCAAAGATTTATTTTTACAAAAATTATTTATTCAGAGAGAAAAGGCCTCAGTAGTTCCTATTATACCGCAGAAACCTGTCTTAAGGGGAGTTACTTCCGCTCACCATCACCAGCCAGAAAAACTCTCCAGTATTTTATTTTATTCAATCCAATCACAGGACTCATTTATTATTCTGTTATAATTTCATACAATGAATTTTAATATTTTAATAAAAAGAGTTAACTCAAACTAAGATAGAGCACTCTTGTATTAAAGAGTGATCGCTACCACTCTAATGCTGCCCAGCATTGCCATTATTCCTGAAACGGAAAATACAAGTACTCAGCTTACAATAGTCAGCACTTCAGGCAGAACCACCACGCATGGTCATCCAACAAAGATCCTTGTTTCACCATTCCTGGCTTCAAACGAGTCAGAACTTGGACCTAGTACTCCTCCTTATTGATGGTTTGGCCTTTTGAAGCATACTCATGATGAACAATACCCTGGTAATCAAAGAAAACTGCAAACATGACTTTGACATTGCTCGACATCTGACAGGCTTTCTTGGCTCTGGGAGAGTTTGGAGTCTTCCATTGTGAGGACTGAGCTTTAGTTTCTCAGTCATCTTTATCTTTATTATTAGCCTTGATTAACCGCCCTTCACATCATCAGGGCAGTTTACAAAGTTGCAAAATGCACAGTGGTCATGACCAGAAACAGAAAAAGAACTACAATTTTGACAGGAAAGCACACAGTCACACCAGAGAAGAGGAAAGAGAGGAAGGGGAGCAGAAACACAGGAGATAGTATCCTCACAAGTCGGAGGAGAGGAGGTCATAAACTAAGCAGAAGTGATGTGTTTTGAGAAGGACCTTAAAATTTGGGACTGTTCTTGATGGAGGGCAGAGGGAAGTGAGTTCTATAGGGAGGGACCCAGAAAGAAAAATGCTGAATGCGAGTCTGTTCCAAATGGGCATATGCTGGAGATGGAAGATGTAAACGGTGATTGTCAACAGAGTGGAGACTGTGGGGCACAGAGCGAAATTGCAGGGTGTCGGCCAGGTACTGCGGGATGTACGGGTGGAGTGCCTTATGGGTGAGAATCAAGAGTTTATAAGTGATGCGGTAAGAAACAGATAACCAATGCAGATTGATGAGATGGGGCGTGATATGACTGTAACAAATGGTATGTGAAAGAATTCTTGCTGCTGTGTTTTGGATCAGTTGAAGACAGTGAAGCTGATGTTGGAGGAGACCTGCGAAGATAATATTGCAATGATCAAATTGGGAGATCACCAGAGAGAGCAAAAGAATGGTAAAAGTGTCTGGGGGCAGGACAGCTTAAATGGGGCAGATTTGACAGAGATAGAAATACGAATGATGAGAAAGGGCAGAGATGTGGTCATGGAAGGACAGGGCTGGGTCCAGGATTACCCCGAGGTAATGTATGGAGAAAACCAGTGGGATCGGGATACCAAGAAGGGTGGGGGACAGTGCAGAGGAAAGGGTGTCAAGAGAGAACAACATCGCCAAAGTCAGCAGGATTAAGATGTAGGAGATTCATAGAAAACCAGTTGGCAACATGAGACAGGCAAGTATTAAGGAGGGAGGGGTCGAGATTGATAGGAGAAGTATGGTGAATCAGGATAACACCATCAGCGTAGTAGTACGCAGAAATGCCTGACTGCTGCACCAGTAGAGTGAGGGGAGCCATAAAGATGTTAAAGAGCAATGGTACAAGGAAAGAACCTTGAGGCACCCCACAGTGCAGAGGGATGGGATCAGAGGCGCAAGACTTAAAGGTAAGAGAGAAAGAGTGAGAGTAGAAGAATGAGTGAAACCACCGAAGAACAGTTCCCCGGAGACCTGCATCCCTAAGACAAGAGAGAAGAAAGCGTAGTTATATTCACCTGTAACAGGTGTTCTCCGGGGGCAGCAGAAATCAGTCCTCACATATGCACCGACGCAGCCCTTGCGAAGCATCCCCCCAGCTTTCAAAGAAAGCCTTTGGGAGATGCCACCACGCATGCGTGGTCCCCTTCCCGCCTAAGGGTGCCATCTTGCTCAGTCAGATGCCATAGCTAAAAGACAGCAAAAATAAAAGATGATAAAGGAGCAACTCCAAGGGGAGGAGGGAGGGTTGTGAGGGCTGATTCCTGCTGTAAATGGGGGCTCCCTCATGGGGAGCCGCAAGCAGCAGCAAAAGAGGCTGTGTCCACAGACCACAGTAGGACCCCTGTGTCCGATGAAACCAGCACTCCGGTAGCCTGAACATAGAAGGGTCAGAGGGTAGGAGTTGCCTAGATCCCGAAAAGATTATGGAGTACAGTCTGGCTGAAGGCACTGTCCCGTCAGGACTCTCTTTCCAGGCAGTAATGGGCTGTGAAGGTATGGACTGAAGACCAGGTGGCGGCCCGGAAGATGTCCACCATTGGGACAGAGCGCAGGTTTGCCACCGAAACCGCCATGGCCCTGACACTGTGCACCGTGAAACGGCCTTCCAGCGGGAGCCTTGCCTGCTCATAAGCAAGGGTGATACAGTCCACCACCCATGTGGACAGCGTATACTTGGTCACCACCTCGCCCAGCCTACTGGGGTCATAGGAGAGGAAAAGCTGAGAAGCCTTGGATATAGAAGGACAAAGCCCTCTTACAATCCAAAGTGTGAAGGACCGTCTCCGCCCGACTGGAGTGAGGTTTTGGGAAGAAGGTAGGTAGTACCACTTCCTAGTTAAGATGGAGGGGCGACACTACCTTTGGCAGGAATTTGGGGTGCGTGCAAAGCACCACTCTGTTCTTGTAGAACCAAGTATAGGGTATCTCTGCCACAAGGGCTTGGGGCTTGCTAACTCTGCGAGTGGAGGTGAGCGCAACCAGGAAAGCCACCTTCTAAGAGAGGTAGCAAAGGTGGCATGTAGCCAGAAGCTTGAAGGGTGGGCGAGTGAGCTGCCCCAATACAACGTTGAGGTCCCATTCAGTTGCCGGAGGGTGAACCGGGGGTTTCGATAACAGCAGGTCCCAAAGGAAACGGGTCACCAAGGGTTGGACCGGGAGGGGGGCTTACCATCCACCGGATGGTGGTGCACTGCCAGGGCACTAAGGTGCACTCCAATAGAATTAGACTTGAGCCCGGACTGAGAGAAGTGGAAAGGGTACTGTAACACCACAGCCACCGGGCAGAAGAAGGGATCAGCCCCATATTTGGCGCACCAAGCAGAGAACCTGTGCCATTTGAGGGCATAAGCCTTCCTAGTAGAGACATTGGGAGAGGCCAGCAGAATGTCTTCCACCTCAACTGGAAGGTTAAGAGGGGCCAGAGTCACCCTCTGAGCAGCCATGCTGTCAGCAAGAGGGACCCCAGTTTGGGGTGCAGAAAAGAGCCCCCCTTCTGAGATAGGCGTCCCAGGGCGGTTCCCAAGGGGATGGGGGCCACCACCATCAACTGTAGAAGCAGCGGGAACCACGGCTGCCTGGACCACCAGGGAGCTATCAGGATGAGCGAGGCCCTGTTGCAGAGGGTCCTGAATAAGGTCTTGCGATCAGCGGCATCGGAGGGAAGGCGTATATGAGGCCTTCCATCCAGGAGACTAGAAATACGTCTGCTGCCACCCTGGAGGGGTGGGCCTGCTGAGAGCAGAAGCGGGGCAAATGAAAGTTGTCTGGACTGGCAAATAGCTCCATCACAGATTACCCCCAGAGCCGGAAAAGCCGACTGGCTACCCTGGGATCCAGCTGCCACTCGCGCGGCTGGAGAACCCTGCTGAGCCTGTCGGCCAGCAGGTTGTCCTGGCCTGGCAGATACCCTGCCCACAGGAGGATACCCTATTGGATTGTATACGAGCAGAGGACCAGTGCCTCCTGACAAAGGGTACGGGACCCCGTGAACCCCTGTTTGTTCACAGAGAACATCGCCAAATGGTTGTTCATCTAGACCAGCATCGGCTGGTGACGCAGGTGGTGACAGAAGGCCCTCAGAGCGAGGTGTATGGCTTGGAACTCCAGGAGGTTAATATGTTGGGTGCTCTCATCTAGCAACCAGTTGCCCTGAGTGCAGAGATCTCCGCAGTGGATTCCCCAGCCAAGCAGCAAGGCATCCATGGTGAGGACCCTTGAGTGGCTTGTACCTGAAAAGGCATGCCTGCTGCGAGGTGCTGGGGCAACTACCACCAGACCAGGAAGTCTGCCAACTGGCGGGTCACCAAAACTCTGTCTCGGAGATGGCCTGAGATCACTGGTCCCGGAGACACCACTGCACCGTCCTCATGTAGAGGCCAGTATCTGGGGTGACATGGACCATGGAGGTCATGTGCCCAAGGAGACGAAGAAGATGCCGGGCAGGCAGAGGAACGGTGCTGTACATCCCGAGCTAGAGATCTGAAATGATCGGCTCGGCCCCTGGGAAAGAAGGCCTTCTACTGGAGAGTGTCGATCTTCGCCCCGATGAACTCCAGGCACTGTGTTGGGAGGAGGCGAGATTTGGGGTAGTTTATGATGAAGCCCAAGTGTTGCAGAACCTGGATGGTGTATGCGGTGGCCTGCTGCACCTCGGAGGCTGTGACTCCCTTTATGAGCCAGTCATCCAGGTAAGGAAAAATGAAGACCTCCTGGAGCCAGAGGAAGGTGGCCTCAACTGCCAGGCATTTCGTGAAGATCCTTGGGGCAAAGGCTAGGCTGAAGGGGAGCACACTGTATTGAAAGTGTCTGCCCCCTACCACGAACCGCAGGTACTGCCTGTGGTTGGGGTGGATGAGGATATGGGTGTAAGCATCCTTGAGGTCTAAGAAGCATAGCCAGTCTCCCTGCTGGAGATAGGGTAGCAATGTTCCAAGGGAGAGCATCTTGAATTTCTCCCTCACCAGGAATTTGTTGAGGTTGCACAGGTTGAGGATGGGCCTTAGGCCCCCCCCCCCCCTGTCCTCTATGGCACGAGGAAGTATCTGGAGTAGAACCCCTTGCCCCTGAGATGGTGGGGCACCGGTTCCACCACCCTGTCCTCGAGAAGAGCTGCCAACTCCTTCAAAAGAAGGTCCCGGTGGAGTGGAGACCCTGAGGGGCTCTCACAGGAAATAAGGGGGGGGGGTGTCTGAGTCAGGTGGAGGAGATAACCCTCCCTGACTACCCTTAGTGCCCAGGAATCTGTGGTGATAGCCACCCACCTCTGGGCATAAAGGGCCAGACATCCCCCTGTGGACTGCTGATCTCCTTGGGGTAGAGAGGCTATGCTCAAGGAGTCAAAAGCTCCCCCCTGGCTGGGCCGGGGCCAGTGCCTGGGGTTTTGAAGCCTTCTGCTTACAGGGGCCATGCCCACTTCCCTTAGCCTGCTGACCCTGTTGAGGAGCCGGGGAGGCCTGATAGGGTGGGTAGTTTCGGTAAGCAGCCCCCTTCTTCGGGTAAAAGGTGTTTTTACCTGAGCCCTTCCATCAGGGAGGGGCAGTGGTCTTCTTAGCCTGGTCCTCATCATGAACTCGGTCTCCAGCTCGGCAGCCTTGTCGGTCATGGGTTTGCCAAAGAGGTTCTCTCCTTGGCATGGGACATCGACCAATTTGTCCTGAACCCACTGCTCAAGGTCGGACAACTGAAGCCAAGCTTGGTGGCGTGCACTGATGCCTGCCGTGGCTTCCCAGGCCACCGACTCGAACCCATCATAGGTCGCTCGAGAAATAAATTTGGAGAACTCACGGATGGCCTTGGCCAGGAACTGCTGCAAGGGTTCCTCAGAGAGACCAGCCAAGAACCCGGCGAGTTCCTTCGCAGGTCTCTCAAATACATGCCCATGTACAGCTGGTAGGCCTGGATACGGCAAATGAGCTTTGAGCCCTGATAGCACTTTCTGCCGAGGGCGTCCCAGGTGTGGGCCTCCCTGTCAGAAGGCACCGAGGAGTGTGTCTTCTGGCTTTTCAGCCGACACATGGCCGACACCACCACCATGGAGTTATGCAGCATTTGTGACTTCTGGAAGCCCGGGCTCCGGCGGACCCGATACATCGAGTCAAGCTGTCTGCTCACCACCGGCCCCAATGTTGGTGTCTCCCACATGCAGAGCATGAGCCATTCCAGGATGGGAGGAATGAGCACCGTGAGCAATTCCTGCAGAGGGGCCTCGTACTGGAGGATCTCCAACTTATCCGCCCGAGGGTCGGGAATGCCAGGGCCTTAGACATGTCCTTGACAAAATCAAGGAAGCCCATGTCCTCGAGCAGGGACCGCCTTCGAGGTTCCAAGATGAGAGAGTCAGATGGGACATTGCGGTGGCGACGAGTATCGGGGGACACCTTGTCCTCCATCTCCCACTCAGAGTAATCCATAGAGGATTCATAGGAGGGCTGCTCCGTGGGCCTCGAGGGCCCCAATGCCCTACGGCCGGCATCCGGTAAACTTGCTGGGGGATGATCGGGGTCCCGTTGAGCAGGACTTGGAGCGCGACCTTGGCCGAGGATCGTCTCGGCCTCTGGGGACGTCTTGGACGTAGAGTGTCCAGTGGTTGGGGAGGATGAACTGGTCGTGCTGGACAACAGCATCTGCTGCTAGTCCATGAAGGCAGATAAACTGTGCTCCAGAGACGTCATTCTGGACTCCACATCAGAAGGCTCCACAGCCTTCGGCACGGGAACCAAGAGACTCGGGCCCGATGCCAGCTCCCCCAAAGGGGAATCCTTGACGAGGATAGTGTCTGGGGACCAAGGCCGGTCTGCAGCCGGATCCTTCTAGGGGACCTTCGCAGGTTGCTCCTTCTCAGATGCCTCGGACAAGCATCTCGGACTGCAGGACTGGGCCAGGGAACTCCAAGCCAGTCAGAACCATCTAAAGAACAACGCCTTAAAGAGTTTCTTCTTCTTCCTGGATTCCCTTGAGGAAGACCCCCCTTTCTGAGGACCCACGACGATGCTCAGGTTTGGAGAGTTCCGCCCGAGATGTCAGGGCCTCAGAGATGAAGCCCTGGCCTTCGGAGGTATCAGGGACTTGGGGAAAAAACGTATCATGCTCCTGCTGGCGGCTCTTAAGGGTTGTGGTCTGGCCCAAGGCAGTGAAGACAGCAGTTGTGTGTGTCAATCAAAGACATGATTTTTGAGCACCAATCACACTTCTTAAAACCACTGGTATCCATGGGGTGAATTCGAAGACCCTCCGGGCTGACAGCAAGAGAAAAAAGTTGCGAAGGTGCCAGAAATAGAAAAGAATGAAAGACTACAAAAATGAAACCGAATCTGACGCCGAGGCACTGAGGCCGGTAGGCAGGAAGAGTACCGGTGCAATATCGGAGGTGAGTTGGAAACTCGGGAACAAAAAAATCAACTTTTTCTGGGGACAAGCCAATGTCTGAAGGGCTCCGCAGAAAAAAGGAGACTGAGCAAGATGGCACCCTTGGGTGGGAAGGGGACCACACATGCATGGTGGCATCTCCAAAAGACTTTCTTTGAAAGCAGGGGGGGGGGGGGATGCTTCTGCGAGGGCTCCATCGGTGCCAATGTCACCCATGTGTGAGGACTGACTTCCTGCTTGTTCCGAGAAAATGGTGTGATCAACAAGATCAAAGGCAGCTGATAGGTCCAAAGAAACAGCTACAGAGATGTTACCCCAGTCGTGAGAGATATGAAGCTCATTAAGAAATGAAAGAAGGATAGTCTCTGTGCTGTGAACTGAGCGGAAACCTGATTGTTGGGGATGTAAAAAGTGAGTGGAGTCTAAATATGAGGAGAGCTGGGAGAATATGGTCTTTTCAAGAATTTTAGATACAAAAGGGATGTTAGAAACTGGACGATAGTGGGCAAGAATACTGGGGTGAAGGGAGGGCTGTTTGAGAAGGGGACGAATCAATACATGTTTCCAGAGCTCGGGAAAGGTACCGGATGAAAGATATGAATTGAGCATAGAGAGCAGGGGAGAAAGGACAGCTTGGTAAGGTTCCAAAATCCAGCATGAGGGGATCGGGTCAAGAGGACAGTTGTTTTCCGGGTGGTAGAGATGGACCTGAAGAGTTCAGAGGAAATGATGGTCTAAAAATAGGACCAGGTGTGGGACAGAGATGGAAAGAAGGGTGGTAAAGGAGGAGGTGATAAGAGTGGGGCAGGAGTGACCGAGGAGGAGGAACGGAGGTGCTGAATCTTTGTGGCAAACTAACTGGCTAGCTGTGAAGAGCTAGGAGCAGATGGACAGGCACTACGAGATGGGGGATAATGTAAGGTAGATAGGGATTTGAGTGTTGAATAGAGTTGTTGTGTAGAGTAAGCAGCAGAGGAGATGAAATTGGAATAGTAGGAACGTTTGGTTTCTAGGATAAGCAAGTGATAATGATGATGGCATAGGTTAAAGTGTTGGAAGAAATCAAGGGTTGACGCCTTCCTCCAAAGGCATTCTGCGCATCGGAGTAAACAAAGGCCAGGATGGTACCAAGGGCGGTGGGGAGAGAACCGAGGGGTGCAAGGGCGCAGAGGGGCCAGATGATCAAGCGTGGAGGAGAGACAGGAGGTCCAGAGGGAGGCCTGTATTTCAGTAGTGAGGGAAGGGAAGTCCGAGGGAAGGGGGGCAGGGGGGATGTGCTGAAGGGTGGAGGAAGTAATCTGGTGGGCCTAGCGGAGAGGGCCAGCTGTGGAATAGGTGTGGTTCTGAAAAGGTGATGTAAAAATGGTCTGTCCAAGGCAGGAGTTTGGTGACAATATTCGTGGGCATAAATGGGAACCTAGAGGGGTAATTAGAAGATCAAGAGTGTGTTGAGCTACGTGGGTAGGCACAATGACGTGTTGCTGAAGATCAAGATCTTGGAGAAGGGTGAGGAAAGAGCGGTCACAAGCTGAAGTAGGGGAGTGGACGTGAACATTGAAAGCACCAAGAATAAATAAATGTGGGAACTGCAAGGAAGTCTCTGAGATGGCAAAGAGAAGGGATTCCCATAGAGGGGGGCGCAGGGAGGGTGGCACATACAGGAGAAGAAAGTAGAGGGGGAGGGGATGTGTGCAAACATAAGAGAAGGAATTCTGGGTAGTGAAGGACAGATGACGATAGCTGAGTGAGGGGCAAAATCGAGAGGAAAGAGCTGCCAACCCACCCCCAGTATGCCCCAAGCGAGGGGTAGCTACAGCTGAGAAACCAGGGGGAAGGCAGCAGGCGAAGAGAGGATCCTCTCTTTCCCACAGCCATGTCTCAGTTAGAAAGAGAAAGTCTAGCTGAGACTGAAGGAGGATGTCCTGTACCTGTCTTTACTCTGGAGAGCGCTGCAATTTATTATTTTTATTTTTGCAACTTTTCAATCAATATTACAAAGTAATATAGGAACAAGAAAAACAATAAATCAGAAATAAAGAGAATACATCACATTAAGAAAAAGTACAAGCCCACATCATGGGAGAATGAACCCAGAATACAAGGTAAAATAAAATAAAGAACAACAAAATTACCAGCAAAACAAGATACTACCCAATCTAAATCCCAATTTTATCTAACTAACCAAATATAGGACCCATATGTCCATACCATCAACAGGATTTCAAAAACTCCTCTAATTGAAGAGGCTCATAAAACATATAAGAAGCCTTCCTTAATGTAATCAAGCATTTACAGGGAAATTTAAAAAAAAAGGTTGCACCACTTGCAAGAACCCGAGGTTTAAGGGCTAAAAAACCCTTTCGCCGGACCTGAATTTGCTTGGATACGTCGGGAAAGATATTTATTTTCTGCCCACAAAATAATTCATTCATTTTGGGAAAAAAAAAACCAATTTCAATATCTCATTTTTTACAGTCTCAGAATGAAAAGAGACCAATAGGGTCGCTCTAACAGAAATTACATCTAACGAAGATTCAATAAAGTCGTAAATATTTAAGGTGTCCATTGATACAAGGGGGTCAACCTCACCCTCCCCGCCGATATCCTTCTTAGAGCTAGGAAGATAGCAAAGATTATTGAAATTAAGAGTAGCAGAATCTTGATATCCCAATATTTCCTTTAAATATTTACGAAAAAGAATATTGGGAGATAAATAATGCGTTTTTGGAAAATTGAGACATCTAAGATTCTTAGCTCTAGTAGTATTTTCAAATTGTTCATGCTGACGATGCAGCACCAAACTATCCTTTATAGAGGAGGTGAGAGCACCCTGTACAGTGGAAACCTGAGTCTCTAGTTTTAAACAACGAGAATCCACAGAATTCAAACAAATATCATGGTGAGCAAGCTTATCAACAGTCTCTTGAGTAAACACAGTAAACCGAGGCATTAACAAAGATAAAGAAGCATCCATACGTGTTAACAAACTCCATATATCTTTTAAGGAAACATCCTGCTGAGAGGCCTGAGCAACAGGGCCCAAAGAATCAGCTAAAATTTTAGGGACTCCTCCAGCTTGAATTACTCGGGGAAGAGGAACATCCCCTGCCTGAGGGCTCACTGCAGAAGAAGGCACCACTTCCAAAGAAAAAATGGGGAAGATCTCTCTGCCAGAATAGGTGAAGAGGTCGACACATCCGTAAGCCCCTCATTGGTTAGCGGGGAAGGGATATCACCCCCCTCAATTTTTGGGGAGCTGACAGAAAAGGAAACGCTGTTTGACAGAGGCAACGATACATTAACACATTCACTGGCAGTCAGTACCACATGTTTGTCCATAGGACCTACTGCTTTCACAGTTTTAGATGGATTCATTGTACTCACGCCAACTTCTTCTTCCGTTTGCCCATGCCACAGTGTACTCCGCTCCGATGTTCCTCAGTGCTCCGAAGGGGCTCAAAAGGGGTAGTACCTGCCCCTTTAACCACGCCCCTTCAAATACACCCGCGTCCATGTCCCGCGGAGAACAGGGCTTTTAAACCCCTTCCGATGACGCTGGGGTGACGTGGCAGGTTAACGGAAAGCAGACCAGGGCTCAGGCAGCCTCACGTGCGAGCAAGATGGTCTGGTAGGTCCCGCAGCTCCAGGCACACTCTCCAAATAATGATCCTCTAGCCGGACTTTTAAACCCCTTCTGATGACGATGGGGTGCCGCGGCAGGTTAACGGGAAGCAGACCAGGGCTTAGGCAGCCTCACGTGCGAGCAAGACGGTCCGGGTAGGTCCCGCAGCTCCAGGCACACTCTCCCAAGCTCTGCAATTTATAAGGCCTGTGTGCAGCATCTGGTCACCGGGACATACAGGGGGCACAGAAGTGTGACGCATGGGTAAGGTCTGGCAAAGAATCAGATTAGAGGTAATCCGGCAGAGATGTCCAGGGGGCATGGGACTATGTAGCAAGAAACGCCATCCCCAGAAAAAATGAATGGCAGACATAGTCATAGGTAAGTAGAAGGGAAACTAGTGCACACAAAAGAAGTAATACTGAGAGCACAAAGACCCACCTATGGATTGCCCTGTCGGGTGGCCTGCAGACTGTATGGAATACATTACTGTTAGAGAGTGTGCCGTGAGTAAGTCATAGATTCTGGGAGTCTCAGGAGTTGCTCTTCCTCTGGCCCTCCAGCAGCACCGGTTTGGCATTAGGGGTGGAAGCGGAAGCTGCTGGCCCATCCTGCTCCCCCCACCAAGGACCAAATCGGGGCTCAGCTTCACATTTAAAATCTGCAGCACGCCCCAGGTGTGCCCGTGACTGAGGGCCTCACCAGCTAATTTTCTCTCTTTTATTGCATTGTTTTTCATACAGTCTCTTGTTCTGTTGATTATCTTTCACCCCACACACTGCCTATTGCACTCCATAATGACACTATTGTATCTCCTGATTATATTGTAATCAAATTGTATCTCACTGTAATTCATGTACTATTTATATCACATTGTATCACACTGTATATCATTTATTGCAATATCTTTTGCTGTACTCTATGTTTATTGCACCTTTTGCACTGCTGATCACCTTGATACCTAATTTTAACACAGCACTCCTACCCCCCTTAATACCCTCCCTCCAGGGAAAGTGTAGTTACTCACCTGTAACAGGTGTTCTCCAGGGACAGCAGGAATCAGTCCTCACATATGGGTGACCTTGGCACTGACAAAGCCCACATGGAACATTTCCCCAGCTTTCAAAGAAAGCCTTTGGGAATGCCATCACACATGCGTGGTACCCTTCCCGCCCAAGGGTGCCATCTTACTCAGTCAGGTGCCATAGCTAGAGTCCTACCAAGAAGATGCCAAAAATAGACAGCAACTCCACGGGGAGGAGGGAGGGTTGTGAGGACTGATTCCTGCTGTCCCTGGAGAATACCTGTTACAGATGAGTAACTACGATTTCTCCAGGAACAAGCAGGAAGTCAGTCCTCACATATGGGACTCCCTAACTACAGGCTATCGAGGACCTGTAGGAAAAATCACGGCAGAGTCGTGAGCAGTCGCCAGTGAAAAAGGCGGCAGCCCAAAGACTATGAGTCACTGGGTGGCCACGCTCCCGATAGCCGGAACAAGAAGGGTCAGAGGGCAGGAGTTGTTTAAACTCTGAACAGATTACGGAGGCCCTATCCCAATGGGACTCCATCTCCAGACAGTAATGCACCACAGTGGTGTCAGTGAAGGACCAGGTGGCAGCCCGGCAGATGGCTGCCAGCAGCACCGAGCACAGGCTAGTGACGAACGTTACCATCATTCAGACATTGTGCGCTGTGACTCAGCGATCCAAGGGAAGCCCAGCTTGGGCCTGGGCAAAGGTGATACAGTCGACCACCCAGATGGACAAGGTTTGCTTGGTGACCACCAGCCCCAGGTGGCTAGGGTCATAGGAGACGAAGAGCTGCCCGGATCTGCAGTGGTCCCGAGTCTGCTGCAGGTAGAAGAGCCCTCTTGCAGTCCAGCATGTGGAAAACCGCCAATGCCCGGTTGGCGTGAGGCTTCGGGAAGAAGGTGGGCAGCACTATCTCTTGGTTGAGATAGAAAACCGAGACAACCTTATTTATTTATTTACATTCTCTTATATACCGCGCTATTCTGCATCAGTGCGGTTTACATTGAACAAACTGAAATTACATTGAACAGCGCATTATAACTTGGAGATAACTATTTTACAGGGAACATGGGCTTCGGGAGGCACTTGGGGTGAGTATGCAGGACCACCCTGTTCCTGTAGAACCTCATGTACGGGGGTCTTGGCCATCAGCCCCTGGAGTTTGCTGACTCTCTGGGCAGAGGTGACAGCCATCAGGAAGGCCACCTTCCATGACAGGTGCTGCAGCGAGCAAGTAGCCATGGGCTCAAAGGGCGGCTTGGTGAGTTGCATGAGGATCGCATTGAGGTCCCATTCTGAAGGTGAAGGGTGGGCGGGAGGGCCTAGAAAAGAGCAAACCCCGCATGAAGCGGGAGACCAGTGGTTGCCCCGAGAGGGGTTTCCCTTCAATGGGGTGGTAGTTCGCTGAGATGGCACTCAGGTGGACCCTGACCAATTTGACTTCAGCCCAGCCTGCGAGATGTGAAGAACGTACTGCAGGACCAATTGGATGGAGCAGGAAAATGGGACCGCTTGGACATGCGAGCACCACACCGAGATCAGGCGCCACTTGAAGGCGTACAGCTGCCTGATCGAATCCTTCCATGAGGCCAGAAGAATGTCCTTGATCTCCATAGGGAGATGGTAGGAAGCTAGGGTGACCCGCTCAGCCACCAAGCCATGAGGGAGAAAGACCTCAAACTGGGGTGAAGCAGCAGATCCCCCTCCTGCGTCAGCAGCCCCGGCGAGTTCCCTAGAGGAACGAGGGGCTCCATCGAGAGATGAAGTAACAGAGGTAACCATGGTTGCCTAGGCCACCGGGGCCACGAGGATCACCAAGGCCCTGTCCCACTGGACCTTGAGAAGAGTCCAAGCAATGAGTGGCATGGGGGGGAAGGCATGCAGCAGTCCGGTGGTCCATGACAGGAGGAAGGCACCTGGAGCCCTCCTGCCTGGGTGAGGGTAGGGGCCGCAGAACCGGGGGAGCTGGGAGTTTGCAGGGCTAGCAAAGAGGTTTGGAGTCCCTCAACGCTGGAAAAGCTACTGTGCTGTCCAGGGACACAGGCACCACTCGTGTGGCTTGAGGACCCTGCTTAGTCAGTCAGCCAAGACGTTGTCCTGGCCCAAGAAATAGGTGGCTCAGAAGGTGATGTCCAAGCTCACTGCAAAAGAGCACAGAGTCATCGCCTCCAGGCAGAGGTTGAAAGAGCCGGTGCCCCCTTGTTTATTCACGTAGAACATCGTGACCTGGTTGTCCATCTGGACAAGGAACACTCAGTGCTGTAAGCAGAGTCGGAAGACCCTGAGTGCGAGGAGGACGGCTCGAAGCTCCAGCAGATCGATCTGCTGCTGAGCCTCCTCGGGGGACTAAGTCCCTTGCATGTGCAATTCCTCGCAGTGGGCTCCCAGCCCAACAGGGAGGCGTCCATTGGCAAGACCACCTGATGCATCGGGGTCTGGAAGGACATGTCTCAGAGCAGGTTCCATGCATCCCGCCACCAGGTCAGGGACTCCGTCAGGCAGGGTGTGATCGAGATGGGATCTTGAAGACGGCTTGTTGCCTGGGTCCACTGTGCATGGAGGCACCACTGTGCCGCCTGCATGTCGAGACGGGCATGAGATATGAGATGGACAATGGAGGCCATGTGGCTGAGAAGGCAAAGCATCGACCGAGCTGAGACCACGCTGTGGCATTGCACGTTGGATGCCAGGGACACGAGGCGGTCTGCCCTGTCCTAGGGAAGGAAGGTCATGGCTCAAAGAGTGTCCAAGCAGGCTTCGATGAACTTTAGGGACTACACCGGAAAGAGGTGGGATTATTTATTTATTTACAGTCTCTTATATTTATTTACAGTCTCTTATATACCGCACTATTCAGCATCTATGAGTAGTTTACCACGAATCCCAGGTGCTCCAGAAGATGAATGGTGCAGTCTGTGGCCCGACGAACTTTGGAGGCCGTGCCCCCTGTCATGAGCCAGCTGTCTAGATAAGGATAGATGAAAGTGCCCTGCAACCAGAGGTGGGCTGCTGCCATGGCCAGGCATTTTGTGAAGACCCACGGGGCAGATGCGAGGCCGAAGGGGAGCACCCTGTACTGGTACTGGTTCTCCTGTACCATGAAGCGGAGGTACCTTCTGTGCTTGGGATGGACAATGATGTGAGTATAAGCATCCTTTAGGTCCAAGGAGCATAGCCAATTGACCTGCTGGAGGTAGGGCAGCAGTGTTCCAAGGGAGAGCATCTTGAGCTTCTCCCGCACCAGGAACTTGTTTAGGTTTGCCACAAGGTGTCGTGACACAAAGATTGCGCGCCACTATGTAGCGCTATAAAGAACAATAAGACCTGAGTGAAGGGTAATAAAAGGCTTTATTCCCCGTTATAATGCATGGGTTCAAATTAGAGATACGTTGCTTAACAAAATAGTCCTTTGTTTCAAAAGGTGCCAAGGCTCTCTGGCTTGAGAACTGTTACTTCACAGTTTATAGCAGGTTTTTCTTAAAGGTAATATTCTTCACAATAAACAACCAAAAGTATATTTACATTCATTCTTCGTTACAGCAGGCACACTTGGGAGCGTAGGCCGTGCACCAATCGCACTCCATGTCCTCCGGCAAAGATGAGGGAATAGTATGGGGGAAATCTACCTCCATCATATCCTCTTCCTCATTTTGGGTCAAAGGGGTTTCACTATCCCTGTCTATGTTAGCCTGACAATCTTCAGCATGGGAGTTTTGCTTTAGGTAAGCAGGAACTCTTATGGCTGGTGGTAAATTAGAATACCAATCTTTATTCAGGTTGTTTTTAGAGAGAAGCTTTCTTTGCGGGCGGCTTCCAGCAGTGCAGTGCTTAGGGTTAAACCTTACTGTTTCAAACCTTGGCTCATGGAGTAAAAACCTCTGTTGTTTATACAACTGTTTTTCCTTCTGACTGGGTAAAACTGAGCAGTGCTTTTCTGGAGATAAACTCCTTACAGAACCTTCCCCTCTGGTTCTTAGCTTCCTTCTCCTTGTATCATAAACAGGCAGAGTAAAAGAACTAGGCGTGGCACCGCCTCTTACCTTGGAGCACCTTCTACCAAACTCTCCTTGCCCAATAGGCTTAGTTTGGATTCTATGGCTTCCCACCTCGTGTGGTCTGTTTCTGTTCCAACTTCCAGCTTGGCCTCTTTCACAGCAAACAGGTTTGTACCTCTGATAGCTTCTAGGCTTTACTGTTGGTTCAGCTTCTAGTTCAGCTCCGGTTCCAGTTCCTTCCTTTCTCAGCTCCTGCTGTTGTTCCCACTGCTTATTTGTCCATGGCTTTCTTTGCAACTGCTGCCATCTCCATTGCTGTGTCTTTCGGTTCTGCTCCTGCTTTTTCCTCTCCTTCTCCTCCTGCCAGGGGCGGCCCAAGGGGGGTGCGGGGCAATGTGCGGAGACTCGGTGCGGGGCCTCATTTGCATAAGTGGCCTTATTTGCATAAATATTTGCATAATGTTACCATACACTAACTTTTAGTAAACATGTCTCTTAATGAGTGTATGGATAAAGAAAGACTAAAAGATTTCTACATTACTATAATCCAGTGCCAACCGCCAGGCACATTAGGAACTACTACAAACGCTGCCCATTTAGAACCCATAGCAAACCCGCTGTATCCTGACAGCATTACCAGGACTCACAAAGCACCAGTCCCTACCTATCAAAAGGAAACACTGCAAATATTAAACCAGTACATTTCAGAGAATACTGGGGAAAGAGAACAAGTGGCAATGTCAAATAGGAATTACATAAACAGAATACCTCAGCTCAGTTACACATGCAGAACATAGACCATCACCAAACAAGGAATCGCAATTTAGAAACAGGAAGGCAATAATTTAAACTGGGAACCCCAAAAGCCAAACTTGGAATGTACAACAACACTGTAGAAATAAAACTATAAATCAATTTCCTCTTGTACCAAACAAAGCGCAGACGTTAATGATGCACATTTCCCAGAACTTTCATATTCCAGTTAATAAATTCAAATAAAGAGATATATTTCTACCTTTTGTGCATTTTTTTTCAGTTGCAATTGCTCCAGCCACTTTCTTCTGGTTTCTTCATGTTTTCTGCTAACTCTCCATCGTCTGCTGTCCATTTGTCCTTTCTTCTCTCTTCTAGTTTTCTTTCCATCCTCTCTCTCTACATCTGCTTTAACATACTAATCTTTATCCTTTTGCTCTTTCCTCATTCTTATTTCATCCACACAAATTTTACCCCTCCATCCTCAATCCCCACTTACTCTCCCAATACCCGGCCAATTGTAGATTTTTCATCCCTCCCACACAAAATATTTTTCCCCTCTCCATTTTACTCTCCCAGCCCCATCCCATTCTAATCCTCCCCCAACATCAGCTCCCTTCTAGTTCCAGTCTCACCCAGCATCCATTCCCTTCTAGTCCCTGCATCAGCCCATTTCCAGTCCTAGCCCCCCATCAACCCATTTCCAGTCCTAGCTCCCCCATCCATTTTCAGTCTGAGTCCCTTCATCAGCTCATTTCCAATCCTAGCCCCCCATCAGCCCATTTCTAGTCATTTCCTAGCCCCACCATCAGCCCATGTCAAATCCTAGCTCCCCTCCACTCAGCCCAATTCCAGTCCAAGCCCCCCCATGAGCCTACTTCCAGTTCTAGCCCCTCCATGAGTCCATTTCAATTCAAGCCCCCACCACAGCCCATTTCCAATCTTAGCTCCCCCCAACAGCCCATTTCCAGTCCTATCCTAGCTGCTCCATCAGCCCATTTTCAGTTCTAGCTCCCTTCCCTCACAGCCCATTTCCATTCCAAGCTCCCTCCCCATCAGCTATTTGCAGTTCAAGCCTCCCCGTCCACTCAGTCCATTTCCAGTCATAGCAATCCCCCAACCCATTACCAGTCCTAGCCCCCCATCAACCCATTTTCAGTTTAAGCCCCCCCTATAACCCATTACCAGTCCTAACCCCCCATCAGCCCACTTCCAGTCTTAACCCCATCAGCCCATTTCCAGTCAGCCCCCCATAGCCCATTGCCAGTCCTAACCCCCCCCCCATCAGCCCACAGCCCATTACTAGTCCTAACCACATCAGCCCACCTCAAGTCCTAACCCCTCCCCATCAGCCCTTTTCCTGTCCTAGCGCCCCCATAGCCCATTAGCAGTCCTAACCCCCCCCATAGCCCATTAGCAATCCTAACCCCCATCACCCTATTTCCAGACAGCCCCCATCAGCCCACAGCCCATTACCAGTCTTAACCCCCCCCAGCCCATTTCCAGTCCTAACCCCCCATCACCCCATTTCCAGTCAGCCTCCATCAACCCCCAGCCCATTACCAGTCTTAACCCCCCCAGCCCATTACCAGTCTTAACCCCCCCAGCCCATTTCCAGTCAGCCTCCATCAGCCCCAGCCCATTAGCAGTCTTAACCCCCCCAGCCCATTTCCAGTCCTAAACCCTACCCAGCCCATTTACAGTTAGCCTCCATCAGCCACAGCCCATTTCCAGGCCTAACCCCCCCTCCAGCCCATTTCCAGTCCTAACCCCCCCCAGCCCATTTCAAGTCAGCCTCCATCAGTCCCAGCCCATTTCAAGTCCTAACCCCCCCCCTTGCACATTTCCAGTCCTAACCCCCCCCTTGCACATTTCCAGTCCTAACCCCCCCCCCTTGCACATTTCCAGTCCTAACCCCCCCCCTTGCAAATTTCCAGTCCTAACCCCCCATCACCCCATTTCCAGACAGCCTCCATCAGCCCCCCCCCCTTCCCTTCCCTTCCCTTCCCGCAAATTTAAAAACAAAAACCTGGCTCTAGCTGCTGCCGCGTCCGTCGCAGCAGCGGCAGAATGGCGTGTCCCGCGGGGCCCCCTCTCCACGTCGAGCCCTCTGCAAGGGCTTTCAGATTCGCGAAGGGAGAGTGCTCCCTCGCGTCTCTGTAAAGCCCGCAGGGGCTAATGGGAAATTTCCCATCAGCCCCTCGCGTCTAAAGGGGCTGATGGGAAATTTCCCATTAGCCCCTGCGGGCTTTACAGAGACGCGAGGGAGCACAACTCTCCCTTCGCGAATCTGAAAGCCCTTGCAGAGGGCTCGAAGAGGAGAAGGGGCCCCGCGGGACACGCCATTCTGCCGCTGCTGCGACGGACGCGGCAGCGGCAGCAGCTAGAGCCAGGTTTTTGTTTTTAAATGTAATAAAAAAAAAAGCAGAATGTTCTTTGCGCGGGGCCCCCTGAAACGCGGGGCCCTGTGCAAAAAACATTCTTGCTCAATGGACGGGCCGGCCCTGCCTCCTGCCTTCCAAGAGTGTTCTGCCCTGGTTTATAAAGAGAACCTTTGTTACTGACTTCCTGGTTCTCTGTCAGCTGCAGGTCATTACTGTGATTAGATTCACTAGGATCAGTATGTCTGCTCCCGCTCCCTCTATGTGTGCCAGGAGGTAACTGCACCTCTAGTTCCTCTAAATCAGGATTTCTTTTCATAAAATCAGCTTTATTAGTGTCCGCATCATGACAGGTTCTACAGGTCGAGGATGGGTCAGAGACCCCCTGTTCTCTTTGGGACAAGGAAGTATCGGGAATAAAACCCCCATCCTCTGAGATGCGGTAAGACTGGTTCCACTGTCCTGTCCTCGAGAAAGCCTACTAGCTCCTGAGTCAGGAGGGTCTGGTGCAGAGGAAGCCACTGCAGCTCCCCGGGGAAGTACTGAGGGGGGAGCTGGTCCAGATTGAGGAGATAGCCCTCCCGTACGACCTGGAGAACCCAGGCATCTGTGGTGATGGATTCCCACCTGAGGGCAAAGTGGACCAGACACCCCCCGACCGGCAGCTGATCTGCCAGCAAACAGGCTATGCTGATGGCGTCAAAACCCTGAGGCCAGCTAAGCCGGTGCCGGTGGTTAGGTCTTGGGACCCTTCGGCTTGCGAGGGCCGTGCTTTTTCCCTAGCAGCCCTGGACAGGGTCGATGCCGGAGAGCAGGATGGGCAATGCCTATACAGAAGCCCCTTCTGGAAGAAAAAAAGACTCCTTGCCCTCTTGTTTCTTCTTGGGGAGGGAAGAGGTCTTTCGGGAGAGGCGAGTATGGGTCATGTACTGTCTCTCAATCTCCGCTGCCTTGTCCTCCATGAGCTTACCAAACAGTTGCTCCCCGAGGCAAGGGACATCTAGCAGTTTCTCCCGGACCCACTCTTCCAGATCTGAGGATTGGAGCCAGGCCTGTTGGCAGGCTCCAATGCCAGCAGCTGCCATTCAGTCGGAAAACTTGAAGTCATCATAAGCTGCCCACGAGAAGTACTTAGAACACTCTCCGACGGATTTCGAGAGGGCCTGGAAACAGCAGAGGTGGTCTCCATCGAGGCCTGCCGCAAAGCCTCCGAGCTCCTTAGCGAGGTCACGGAGGAACATCCCAATGTACAATTGGTAAACCTGAATGCAGCAGGCCAGCATGGAGCCCTGATAAGCCTTGTGCTCGAGGGCATTGAGGTTACGAGACTCTCTGCCTGGTGGGACCGAAGAATGAGTCTTCGGGTTCTTCTGCTTCCGCATGGTCAATTCAACCACCATCCAGGTGTGGGGAAGTTGGGTTTTCCGAAACTCCAGTCCTCCCTGGACTCTGTATATAGCTTCCAGGCGCTTGCTAACAATAGGGACGGAAGCAGGAGTCTCCCACATGCAGAGGAGGAGCCGTTTGAGGATGGAGGGAACCGGGACCGTGAGGGTCTCCTTTGGGGAAGCCTCATATTGAAGGATATCAAGCTCCTCTGCCCGGGGCTCTTCCTCCAACTCGGTGGTGAGTGCCAGGGCCCGCACCATATCCCAGACGAACTCCAAGAAGGAGGTGTCCTTGGGAGGGGACCGCTGCCTCTGGGCCGGCGGAGAGGGATCAGAGGGAAGGATCCGGTGGGACTGGGTTTCCAGAGAGCTGTCCCCCATCAGATTCCCAGTCCAAGTAGTTCGTAGAGGACTTGAGGTCGGGTGGACCTAGAAGGGTCGGTGACTCATGCCGGATTCCTGAGGCTGAAGCCTGCCTGGAGCCAGAGGCGCTCACCCGTGAAGATCTCGCACCTGAGGACCGGCATGGAGATCGAGACCCTTGCCGAGGACCCTCATGAGGCCTCTGGCTCTCAGAGGTCACTGCAGCAACCCAGGGAGTCCTCAAGGTTGAGATCCCTGTGGTCTTGAGGCATGTGCCTGCTGAGGAGCGAGGAATGCAGAAATGGTGCATTCCAAGGCCAGCATTCGGGTCTCCCACTTGGGAGTGGAACCTTGTGACACAGACGCCAGGTTGACCAGGTCGGGTGTTGAGAAGAGGCTCTGGAGACTGGGCGCCATTGCCGGAGGCCTCTGTATTGGTTCGAGGTACCTTTCTGGGCTGCTCCCTCTCCGACTCTGGGATATGCTGAGATGGGCTGAGAGACTGAGCGTGTGACCGCTCATGCTTGTCTGGCGCCCCCGACAGTGTCCTCACGGCCGCCACCTTCTTCTTACGCTCGTGCTCAGGTGACCCCTGGTCGGAGTGCCGCCGGGCCCGAGAAGGAGCCTTAGGGGACTCCAGGGATTGCAGGACCGCGGATCGGGAGGCTACCGGAGATAACGGGGTTGCCTTATGGAAGAGATCATCCAGCTTCTGCTTACGACTCTGGATGACCTTGGAGGACATCATCTTGTACAGGAAGCATTGCTCCGGATCATGGTTAGCTTCCAGGCACCTGAGACAACAGTCATTGGTATCTGTGAGCGACATATTCTTAGAACACCTATCACATTTTTTTAAATCAGAGGCTATCGGGGAAAAAGAACAGCAAAAAAGGAATACTGAGACCAGGAGACTAAGCAGTGGAGCTCGAGATGGCGGGAAGAGGACCGGCGAAGGCCAGAAAGGGAAAAACAGAGTTAGAATTTGAAAAAAAAAATTTTTCTGGGTACGAGACACATATCCAAAGAGCTCCGTGGAAAAAGGGAGACTGAGTAAGATGGCACCCTTGGGCGGGAAGGGGACCATGCATGTGTGGTGGCATTTCCAAAAGCTTTCTTTGAAAGCTAGGGAAATGCTCCGCACGGGCTCTGTTGGTACCGATGTCACCCATATGTGAGGACTGACTTCCTGCTTGTTCCTGAAGAACAGCATACAATCATGCCTCTCCCGCCCAGCTGGCTAGCCCTTATATACCTTTCCTCCCTTTTCACCTACTGCCTTTTGACCCACCATACCCTCCCTCTCCTCTATCCCAATCATCCACCTCCCAAGGCCCATCATAGCCTCCCCCCTAGTTCCACATTACACCCATTAACACAGGAGACACCTCAGGCTCCTTTACATCCCCACCCCTTCGCATACCGAGATACCAATCCCTGGCACCATTTATCCTGCCCTATTAATCAAATGCAGTTTGATCAATGCATGCTCTGCTTGCAATAAAATACAAATTCTTGCCGACCACATCAATGATGATGCAATAGATCTTCTTTTCATCATGGATACTTGGTTCACCGATGCTGACAATGTCCTACTCAACCATCTGAATACCTATACCCACAACATCCACAACTGTCCACCAACCAGTAGTAGAGGTGGTGGAGTCTGTATCATCTCAAATAAGCAACTGGACTTTACTACAACTAGTACAACATTCTCCCTCGGTCTAGATACCCTTATCATAAGCAACAAGTGCCTCACCTTATGCCTTGTCTACAGGGCACCTCATCACAATGCAGACCAGCTTGACTTGCTTCTTGAAGTAGTATGCTCTCATGCCTCCCACCAACATCATCTCATTCTTCTTGGTGATCAATCTCCCCTCAACTAACATCAACCAGAGCAATTCCTTCCTTCAAGCCATAAATGGAGTGGAGTGGAGGAGTGGCCTAGTGGTTGGGGCAAGGTACTTCAGGCCAGAAGGTTGGGGGTTCAAATCCCACTAGAGGACAGCAACCTTGGGATGGAAGGACTGGGGTTTCTAGTCTCACAGGTGCTCCTTGTGGTCTTGGGCAAGCCATTTAACCCACCATAGCCCATGTTCCGTGTAAAATAGTTATCTACAAGTTATAATGCCCTGTTCAATGTAATTTCAGTTTGTTCAATGTAAACCGCACTGATGCAGAATAGCGCGGTATATAAGAAAATGTAAAAAAAAAAATTAATAAATGATTTGCAATTCACACAGCTCATAAACACCTCAACTCACCTGAAGGGAGCCGCCCTAGATTTACTCTTCCTCCCTAATGACCTACTTTCTGCTTCATACCCCATCTCCCCCTCCTCTACCCCGGTCCCATGGTCTGATCAACATCTAATATCCTTTACCCTACCAACTCTCCTATTTAAATACCCCACCCCTCCCAGACCTCCTTCAACAAGAAGATCCATTAACTTCAATGAAGCAACCTTGTTCAACAGACCATTCCCACCCTGAAGCATGTATTCGACCATTGAGATCTAGACACACTGGTATATTCCTGGAATTCTACCATCACCAAAGTCTCCAAGGCTCTACCTCATGCATCCTCCAAGACGCGTCTCATGCTCCCTGATATTCAGCCTTCCTCAAGAGCAGAAACGTTCCCTCAGCAGACTTGAATGAAGTTGGAGAAAATCTAAGATCCTGTAGCTTCAAGTCACTTACCTAAACCAACATGCAGCCTACTCCACCATTACTCTCAATGCTAAGCGTGAACACCACAACAATATCCTCCTCCATGCCATCAACAAACCAAGGGAACTTTTCAACCTCATCAGAATTCTCACAAGTGATCCATTCCAACCTCATCAAAACACCACCATCCATCCGCAAGTAATAGCGGACTTCCTTATAGCTAAACACAAGCTCCCAGCTCTTAAACCCTAAACATACCTCCTCTTCTACCTTAGCTTTTACCACCCAACCACAGACCTCATTTAGGGATGTACCCCCAAAAAGCTGCTGAATATCATCACCTCCAACAAGGCCACCACTTCTCCCCTTGATCCCTGCCCAGTAACCTGGATCAAGCTAACGAAGATACTGATGCTACCATTCATCTCCACCATCCTTCACACCTCACTCACCCAAGCCTACCTCCCACCTACACTCAAACAAGCCTCTGTGAGACCCCTCCTGAAGAAATCCAACCTTGATCCGAACTTACCTGCATCATACAGACCCACAGCCAGCATACCCTAACTTTCCAAAATCACTGAAAAAGCAGTGCAAATTCAGCTTCAGGAGCACATCGACACTCAATGACAATCAACATGGCTTCTGCCCCCAACATAGTGCTGAAACGCTATTCACCTCCCTTCTAAGTACACTCATAGCTGGACCTGAAAAAACCCTCTCTGGCTTTGTGATGCTGTTTCTTGACATCTCTGCAGCATTTGACACTGTATCCCACCAAACTCTATTCAACCAGCTCAACAATATTGGTGTTCAGGGTGCCCCACTCAAATGGATCCACTCATACCTTTCCCAACGCATCCAACTGATAAGAATCGGCAACCAATCATCAATGTCCTACATCCTTCCCCAAGGAGTCCCTCAGGGTTCCGCCCTGTCTTCCCTCCTGTTCAATATTTACATTAGACCCCTTTGCTACGTCATACAGAGGTTCAACGTTGGATACCAACTCTATGCCAACATAATTATCTTCACTCCATTCCACACCGCCTCCCCGACTACGCCATTCTTACCGCCTGTTTCAGAGAAATTGTCTCATGGCTACAGCTCCATAATCTTGCAGTTAACTTAAACAAAACTGAGATTCTTCATGTGTCCAGATACCCCAACATCACACCTCCTCAAAGCATTAAACTCGAAGACACCGAAATACAAGTGAAGCATCAGATCAAATACCTTGGCGTTAACCTAGATCACCATCTTAACTTCCAACCCCATATTATGAATATCACGAAAAATATCTACTTCAAACTCTGAATTCTTCACAACCTATGTCCTCTTTTATCTCCTGACAACTTCCGTACAGTTTGTCAAGCATCCATCACTCCACTACTTGACTACTGCAATTCTATCCTCCACAGACTTCCCAAGGCTACCATTGCCGCCTTGCAACTCACCCAAAACACTGCTGCTCGAATTATAGCCAGAGAACCCAGACACTCCCTCATCACCCCTATACTAAAATCTCTTCACTGGCTCCCCGTCACATCCCAAATAAAGTTCAAGATACTCGCCATCACCCACAGAGCTCTCTTCAACACCTCTGCCAAGCAACTCCAATTATCAATCAGACATCCTGACAATAACAGACTCCGGCGACAGAATGCATCAAATCTTCTCCCACCAATGCAAATTCATAAGAGATTTCAACGAACATGCATAAGAGCCTTTGAATTCTTCGCTCCCACCACTTGGAATCAACTACCCTCCACAATACACTGCCTCCATTCCCACACCCTATTTAAAAAGCACCTCAAAACGTTCCTCTTTGAAGAGTACTACGGCGCCTCCACCACAACAACCACCCAGCAGAAGCATCCTCCTCTCTCTCATACCATTCCCATCACCCCCCCTTAACCATATAAGAATATTCTTCCTTGAAAAACCACAAGAGTACCCATCCTCCCTTTTACGTCCCACCTCAATTACCCTTACATATCTACCCCTTCCCCCTCCAACCCCTCACTTCAGCTTCAGCATTCTGTAATATAGTTCCAAGTTTTCACCTTCCCTGTTTTGTACTCTTCTCACATTAAACGCTCCTTATAATTTAGTTGTATTTGTATAAAGTTTCCTGTACAAGTTTTTCATTTGTTCCATGTAAACCGTTCTCTTTTTGTTCTTTGTAAACCGTTTTGCCTGGTAGAAAAACGGTATATGAAAACCAGTTAAATAAATAAATGAGAAGCTCGCCCAAGGTGCACGATCTGTGCCTTTGGCACGTGCCGCCGCAATGCCCACCACCACAGAGGGCTGTCCTTTATATTGGAAGGGATATGTTGTGGTACCTGGTTGAGAGTGGCCGTGTGCCCATGGCCACGTCACTTCTGCAGGGGGAGGAGACTGTAATTGAGACACAAAACAGCGTGGTAGGATACTAGCAAAACAGTCACAACTTAAGGTAAAGCGTAGTTACTCACCTGTAACAGGTGTTCTCCAGGGACAGCAGGAATCAGTCCTCACATATGGGTGACGTCAGCGCCGACGGAGCCCTCGTGCGGAGAAATTCCCCAGCTTTCAAAGAACGCCTTTGGGATTGCATCGCGCATGCGCAATCCCCTTCCCGCCCAAGGGTGCCATCTTGCTCAGTCAGATGACATAGCTAAAAAGACAGCAAAAATGAGAAAAGATTAATCAAAGGACTGCAATTCCAGGGGAGGAGGGAGGGTCGTGAAGACCGATTCCTGCTGTCCCTGGAGAAAGCACAGTTACTTACCTGTAACAGGTGATCTCTGGGAACAGCAGGAATAAGTCTTCACATATGGGTACGTCGGTACCGATGGAGCCTGCGTGGGAACGCTCCCCAGCTTCCCAAAAAGGAAAGCTTTTGGAAGCATCCCACAGCGCCTGCGCGCTGCCTTCCTGCCTTTCCTAACCAGCTCTCCTCAGTTCGAGTTTAAAGCTGAGACAATAGAGAGAGAAAGTAAAGGAAAGATAGAAAAAGAGATACAACTCCTAGGGGAGGTGGGTGGGTTGTGAAGACTTATTCCTGCTGTTCCCAGAGATCACCTGTTACAGGTAAGTAACTGTGCTATCTCCAGGAACAAGCAGGAATGAGTCTTCACATATGGGGACTCCCTAGCTAAGATGCATGGGAGATCCCCAAGGATATGAGACCCTGGGAAGGAGTCTACTTCCTCCTATGGATCTCAGGCATCCATCCAGGGAAGGAGGGTAGGAGTTGTTTAAGAATGGAACAGGTGTTTGAGGACAGCCTGACCAAACAAGGCATCCCGGCGGGAGTCCTTGTTCAAGCAGTAATGGGCTGTGAAGGTATGAACCGAGGCCCAGATGGCTGCTCGACAGATCTGGTCGATGGACACAGAATTTAGATGAGCCATAGAGGTGGCCATGGCCCTCACATTATGAGCTGTGACATGGCTCTCCAGAGAAAGGTTCTTACTCTGGTAGGCGAAAGAAATACACTGAGCAATCCAATTGGACAGTGTTCTCTTGGAGACTGGACGTCCCAAATGAGAAGGATCAAAAGCAACAAAAGCTGGGAAGACTTTCTATGTTGCTGTGTCCTGTGTAAGTAAAAAGCAAGAGCTCTTTTACAATCCAGAGTATGAAGATTCCTCTCTGCATTGGATGCATGAGGAGCTGGAAAAAAGACAGGTAAATATACCTCTTGATTAAGATGAAAAGGTGAAACCACTTTAGGCATAAAGTGTGGATTTGTCCTAAGGACTACCTTATCATGATGGAACCTTGTAAATGTATAAGGTGGATTAGCCACTAATGCCTGCAGTTCACTGATGCGGCGAGCTGAAGTGACTGCAATGAGGAAAATAACCTTCCAGGAAAGAAACTTCAAGGAGGTAGTGGCTAAGGGTTCAAAAGGTGGCTTCATAAGCTGACCAAGAAACAAATTTAAGTCCCATGCCACCGGAGGAGGCCTAATGGGAGGTTTAGTTAAAGTTAGGCCTCTCATGAATCTTGCAATGAGAGGATGAGAGGAAATAGGTTGTCCATTGATGGGCTTAAGGGATGCTGCAATAGCACTCAAATGGACTCTTACTGAATTCGTTTTAAGGCCTGCACTGGAAAGATGCAGGAGATAGTCTAACAGAGAATTCAAAGGTAGTGCTAGAGGGTTAAGACCCTTTTCAGCACACCAAATGGAAACCCTCTTCCATTTAAAAGCATAAGAACGCCTGGTGGAAGGTTTTCTGGAAGCATGGAGGATATCCTTCACTTGTTGAGAAAGATTCCAGTCTTGAAGGTCTAGGCCTTCAGTAACCAAGCTCTGAGGTGTAGGGACTTGGGGTTTGGGTGCCACAAAGTCCCTTCCTCCTGGGACAGAAGGTCTGGAGCAGCTCCCAAGTCCAGGGAGGGGGCTTGGGAGAGATGTAGAAGTAGAGGGTACCACACTTGGCGTGGCCAGCGTGGAGCTATGAGGATCATAGATCCTTGATCCCTCTGGAGTTTGAACAGAGTCTTGGGAATCAAGGGAATGGGTGGAAATGCATACAGGAGGCCCGGACCCCAATGAAGGAGGAAGGCATCCTTGGCCTGAACTCCCTGACACGGAATTCTGGAACAGAACCGGGGATGTTTGGCATTCCACGGACTTGCAAAGAGGTCTATGTCCGGGGTTCCCCATTCTTGGAAGATTCTGAGTACCTGGTCCATGTGCAGGGACCATTCGTGTGGAAGCAGAACTCGACTGAGTCTGTCTGCCCAAGAGTTTTGGACTCCTGGGAGGTATACTGCCAGGAGATGGATTTGATGCTCTCTGGCGAAGGCCCACAATCTTAAAGCTTCGTTGCAAAGCGACAGAGAGCCAGTTCCTCCTTGCTTGTTTATGTAAAACATGGCTACTTGATTGTCCGTATGAATGAGGACTGTCTTGTAGCTGAGGAGGGTATGAAAGACCTTGAGAGCTAGAAAAACTGCTCGAAGCTCCAAGTGGTTGATATGGTCTCCTGTGGGGACCAAGTGCCTTGAGTGGAGAGGTCCTGTAGATGGGCTCCCCAACCTGTTTGGGAGGCATCTGTTGTGAGGGTTGCTTGGGGCAACAACTGTTGGAAGGGGGACCCCAGCAACAAATTTTGAGTGGACATCCACCATTGGAGAGACCAAAAGAGACGTTTGGTGGTTGCTATTTGGTCTGAGAGAGCTCCTGAAGCTTGAGTCCACTGGGTGGACAAAGTCCATTGAGCTGCTCTCATGTGTAGGCGAGCATAGGGTACCACATGCACTGTGGAAGCCATGTGGCCTAGCAGTTGTAGCATCTCCCTGGCAGTTAAGTGGCTCTTTGACTGAATCTGGGAGGCTAACTGCACTAGATGTTGGCAACGGGCCTGGGGAAGGTAGGCCATTGCAGTAGTGGTATCCAACCAGGCCCCTATGAATTCTAGGGACTGAGTAGGGGTGAGCTGAGACTTTGGGAGGTTTACCACAAGTCCCAGATACTGCAGAATGCGCCTTGTGCGGTCCAAGGAAATCTGGGCCTCTGACTGAGATGGAACTCGAATGAGCCAGTCGTCTAGGTATGGGAAGACAAATATTCCCAGAGTGCGTAGAAATGCAGCAACTATTGCCATGCATTTGGTGAACACTCTTGGAGCAGAGGCCAGACCGAAAGGAAGGACTCTGTATTGGTATTGTTTTCCTTGGAAAAGAAACCGCAGGAATCTTCTGTGAGAGGGATGGATGAGGACATGTGTGTATGCATCCTTGAGATCTAGAGAACAAAGCCAATCCTGACTTTGAAGGTATGGAAGGAGAGTGCCCAGAGAAAGCATCTTGAACTTCTCCTTGCATAGAAACTTGTTCAGTTCTCTGAGATCTAAGATGGGCCTGTATCCCCTTGTCTTCTTTGGGATGAGAAAATAAGGGGAGTAGAACTTCTTCTATCGCCCCTTGGGCAAGAAGGGTAGCTACCTCTTGACCTAGAAGGTCGAGAAAAGATGTGGGAAATTGAAGTGCCTCACCATAGTGTGGGGAGGAAGGTTTGAGAAATAAAGCTTGTAGCCCTCTCTTATGATGGAGAGGGTCCACTGCTCTGATGTTATCTGCTCCCATCTGTTTTTTTGAAGGTGTGCATAAACAGGTAGACAAAGGTGAGTCGGTTGATATAGTGTATCTGGACTTTCAGAAAGCTTTTGACAAGGTCCCCCATCAGAGACTTTTGGCAAAGCTAAAAAGTCATGGGATAGGAGGCAGTGTACTATTGTGGATCAGGAACTGGTTAAAAGATAGAAAGCAGAGGGTAGGGCTAAATGGCCAATATTCCCAATGGAAAAAGGTGAATAGTGGAGTACCCCAGGGATCTGTACTGGGTCCCCTACTTTTTGACATATTCATAAATGACCTGGAAAAAGGAATAACTAGTGAGGTTATCAAATTTGCAGATGACACAAAACTGTTTAAAGTTGTTAAAACCCAAGAGGATTGTGGAAAACTGCAGGAGGATCTGGATAAATTGGAAGACTGGGCATCCAAATGGCAGATGAAATTTAATGTGGACAAGTGCAAAGTTATGCACCTAGGAAAGAACAACCCACACTATAGTTACACGATGCAAGGCTCCACATTAGAAACCACCACCCAGGAAAAAGATTTAGGAGTCATCGTGGATAACATGTTAAAACCCTCCGCCCAGTGTGCAGCGGCGGCCAAGAAAGCAAATAGAATGCTAGGTATCATAAGGAAAGGGATGGAGAATAAAACAAAGGATATTATAATGCCTCTGTATCGCTCCATGGTACGACCGCACCTTGAATATTGTGTGCAATTCTGGTCACCGTATCTTAAAAAGGACATAGAGTTATTAGAAAAAGTACAGAGAAGAGCCACCAAATTGGTGAAGGGGATGGAAGGCTACTCCTATGAAGAGAGGCTAAAAAGGTTAGGGCTCTTTAACCTGGAAAAGAGACGGCTGAGGGGAGATATGATAGAGGTCTATAAATTAATGAATGGAGTGGAACGGATAAACGTGGATCAATTGTTTACGCTATCAGAATATAGAAGGACTAGGGGACATGTAATGAAGCTACAGGGTAAACTATTTAAGACAAATAAGAGAAAATATTTCTTCACTCAACGTGTAATCAAACTCTGGAATCTGTTACCGGAGGATGTAGTAAGGGCTGTTAGTATAGCTGGGTTTAAAAAAGTTTTGGACAAGTTCCTGGAGGAAAGGTCCATAAACCACTATTAAAAAGGGACCCAGGATATCAATGCTTGACCTAGTACAAGCACTGCAGAACCTGTGTCTTTTGGGGAAACTGCTAGGTACGTATTGGAAACAGGATACTGGGCTTGATGGACCTCGGTCTGACCCAGTATGGCATTTCTTATGTTCTTATGTTCTTATGAGCAAAATGAGCCAACCTTCCTGGAATGGCGAGAGGCTCTGGCTGATTTAGAGCCAGAAAGGCTAAGTTCTCTAGCATCAAGTCAAAAACCCTGAGGAGGTTGGGCTTGCTGAGTTGCAGCAGCCCCTGTAGGCTTAGGTCTGGCCTGTTTAGGTTGCTGACGCTTAGTGGAAAAGCGACCTGTAGAAGATTGTTGGCCAGAAGTAGAAGGAAATCTGCCCTTTTTAAAGAAAGACTTTTTAAAAGGCTTTTTCTTGGCAGGAATGGAGGTTGACTTTGAAAGTCTATCCAGAACAGAGTTTTCTGCATCCATTTGAGTGGCTTTTATTTGCCACTCTTTACCAAATAGGTTTTCACCTGTACAGGGAAGATTTCCTAAGCCATCTTGAACCCAGGTTTCTAAATCAGAAGCCTGGAGCCAAGCAATTCTGCGAGCAGCTATGGCAATGCCTGAGGCTCTGCTGGCACCTTCAAAGGAGTCAAAAGCTGCCCTGTTGGAAAACTTTGAAATGTCTTGAGTATGCTTAAGCCAAATGAGGAATTCCTCCCTTTTATCCTCTGGAAGAAAAGGGAGGAAAGTCTGTAGTTTTTGTGCAACTTCTTTTAGAAACATATCCATGTAAAGGCTATATGAGTTGATTCTGGCAATAAGCATACTGGCTTGGAAGATTTTTCTACCAAAAGCATCCAAGGTCCTGCATTCTCTTCCTGGAGGAGCAGAAGAGTGTCTCTTTGTACTCTTTATCCTCTTCATAGCTGACTGCACCACAATGGAATGGTGAGGAAGCTGAGTTTTTTGAAATCCAGGACAAGGAGGGACACGATACATAGTGTCCAATCTGCGAGAATGAGGAGAGAGAGTGAGAGGAGTCTCCCATAGATCAATCATGTGTTCATAAAGAATCTCAGGAATTGGTAAGGTGACTGCCTCTTTAGGAGCTCTAGAATAGCCTAAAATATCCAATTTTTTAGCTCTAGGCTCTGATTCAGAAGTTACTGAAATAGAAAGTCCTTTAGCTACTTCTCTTATGAAGTCTTGAAAGGACAAGTCCTCTGGAGGAGACATTCTTCTTTTTGGAGAAGAAGGCTCTTCAGGAAGGGCTATGGATACTTCAGGAGACTCGTCTGATGTATCAGAATCATCAGAGGAATCGAAGTATCGCCTGTCAGGGTGCTCTTCCAACGCTCGATACGCGTATCGAGCAGTATCGATATCAGGCGTCCCCGGTACCGGATCGGTACCGGTAAGCCCTGGACAAGGAACCGCTGTAGCTGGTATCCTAGTCGATGTCGATGCAGTCGGTACCGGTATCGGCGCTGGTGCCGGTACCGGAGCCGATACCGACAACGGAGCTTGTTTCGGTACCAGCGGCGTCGCAGCTTGAATGAAGGCCATAATAGCCTGCTGCATGGACAGAACACTGTGATCCATCGACGCCATGAATGCCTGGAAGTCGGTACCGGGGGATTGTGCCGGTACCCCAGAGCATTCTAACAGGTGATCGGTCGAGGCCGTGCCATCGATGTCAACCTGTAACCCCATAGGAGGAGCTTTGGAAGCCGGAGCTTCCCGCCGGGGTTGTTTTGCTGGTGCAGGATCCTCAAGGGCAAGCCCGGAGGCATCTCGATGCTTGGAGGGAGATCTACCCTTCGAGGACCTGCTAGGTACATGTTTGGTTACCTGAGATCCATCAGGAGAAGAAGACCTGGAAGATGTCGATGCTACCGACGCTGCATCAGCGGGAAACAGCACATAGAGCTTAGCTGCTCGGTTCTGTAAACCCCGTTTAGACATTAGAGAGCAGGACGGACAATCCGGAATGGAGTGTTCAGAACCCAAACATTTAAGACACCATTCATGGGTATCTGTAACAGAAATAGTACCGCTACACTTAGTGCATTTTTTGAACCCGGAGGCTGGTTTTTCCATGAGGGAAATTTTCTTGTAGGCCCTGAGGCCCAAGAGGAAAAATACACAAAGTGAAGAAAAATAGATTTTTTTTTTTTTTGAAGAAAGAAGAGAAAAAGACCGGTGGTACTGGTCCGGAGTCGGGGAAGGCAGACACGCGACCAAAGAAAGAAAATAAAATAAAGAACTTCTTCAGCGGTGACAGGGCTCGACCTGCTGGCTCCGCGGCAAAGAAGAACTGAGGAGACCTGGTTAGGAAAGCGGGAAGGCAGCGCGCAGGCGCTGTGGGATGCTCCCAAAAGCTTTCCTTTTTGGGAAGCTGGGGAGCGTTCCCGCGCAGGCTCCGTCTGTACCGACGTACCCATATGTGAAGACTCATTCCGGCTTGTTCCTGGAGATCACCTGTTACAGGTGAGTAACTATGCTTTCTCCAGGAACAAACAGGAAGTCAGTCCTCACATATGGGACTCCCTAGCTATAGGCTACCGAAAACCCATAGCCAAAAATGGCTCCCTCTAGAAGAGCCGCAGCAGCAGTGATAGCACAGTTACTTACCTGTAACAGGTGATCTCTGGGAATAGCAGGAATAAGTCTTCACATATGGGTATCGTCGGTACCGACGGAGCCTGCGCGGGAACGCTCCCCAGCGTCCAAAAGGAAAGCTTTTGGGAGCATCCCACAGCGCCTGCGCGCTGCCTTCCTGCCTTTCCCAACTGCCTCTCTCCAGTTTGAGTTTTAAGCTGAGACAAAGAGAGAGAGAGAGAGAGAGGAAAGGAAAGACAGAGAGAGAGAGATACAACTCCTAGGGGAGGTGGGTGGGTTGTGAAGACTTATTCCTGCTGTTCCCAGAGATCAGCTGTTACAGGTAAGTAACTGTGCTATCTCCAGGAACAAGCAGGAATGAGTCTTCACATATGGGGACTCCCCAGCTAGAGATGCCAGGGAGATCCCCAAGGTTGTGAGTCCCTGAGAAGGGCTCTACCTCCCTCCATGGATCTCGGGCATCCAACCAGGGATGGGGGGTAGGAGTTGTTTAAGCATGGAACAGGTATTTAAGAACAGCCTGACCAAACAAGGCATCCCGGCGGGAGTCCTTGTCCAAGCAGTAATGGGCTGTAAAGGTATGAACCGAGGCCCAGGTGGCCGCTCGACAGATTTGGTCGATGGACACAGAGTTTAGATGAGCCATAGAGGCTGCCATGGCCCTCACATTGTGAGCTGTGGCATGGCCCTCTAGAGAAAGGTTCTTACTCTGGTAGGCGAAAGAAATACACTGAGCAATCCAATTGGACAGAGTTCTCTTAGAGATTGGAAGTCCTAAATGAGAGGGATCAAATGCAACAAAGAGTTGAGAGGACTTTCTATGTTGCTGTGTCCTTTGTAAGTAAAAAGCGAGCGCTCTTTTACAATCCAGGGTATAGAGATTCCTATCTGCACTTGATGCATGAGGTCCTGGAAAAAAGACAGGTAAATACACCTCTTGATTTAGATGAAAAGGTGAAACCACTTTAGGTATAAAGTGTGGATTGGTCCTGAGGACTACCCTGTCAAAATGGAACCTTGTATAAGGAGGATTAGCCACCAAGGCTTGCAGCTCACTGATGCGGCGAGCTGAAGTGACTGCAATGAGAAAAATAACCTTCCAGGAAAGAAATTTCAAGGAGGTAGTGGCTAAGGGTTCAAAGGGTGGCTTTATAAGCTGGCCAAGAACCAGATTCAAGTCCCATGCCACTGGAGGTGGTCTAATGGGAGGTTTAGTCAAAAGAAGGCCTCTCATGAATCTTGCTATAAGAGGATGAGAGGAAATAGGCTGTCCATTGAGAGGCTTAAGGGATGCTGCAATAGCACTCAAATGGACTCTTACTGAATTCGTTTTAAGGCCTGCATGGGATAAATGCAGCAAATACTCTAGTAAAGAATTCAGAGGTATTGCAAGAGGGTTAAGACCCTTCTCTGCACACCAAATGGTAAACCTTTTCCATTTAAAAGCATAGGAAGGTCTAGTGGAAGGCTTTCTGGAAGCATGAAGGATATCCTTCACCTGCTGAGAAAGATGCAAATCTTGAAGGTCTAGGCCTTCAGCAACCAGGCCCTGAGATGAAGAGACTGGGGATTTGGGTGCCACAACGTTCCCTCCTCCTGGGACAGGAGGTCTGGAGCAGATCCCAAGTCCAGGGAGGGAGCTTGAGAGAGATGAAGAAGTAGAGGGTACCACACTTGGCGTGGCCAACGTGCAGCTATGAGGATCATAGACCCCCTGTCTCTCTGAAGCTTGAACAGTGTCTTGGGAATTAGGGGAATGGGTGGAAAGGCATAGAGGAAGTCTTGCCCCCAATGAAGGAGGAAGGCATCCCTGGCCTGAACTCCCTGACACAGAATCCTGGAACAGAACCGGGGAAGTTTGGCATTCCACGTACTTGCAAACAGGTCTATGTCTGGGGTTCCCCAAATTTGAAAGATCCTGGTTATCTGGTCCCCATGGAGAGACTATTTGTGTGGAAGCAGAACTCGACTGAGTCTGTCTGCCCAAGAGTTTTGAACCCCTGGAAGATACACTGCCATGAGATGAATTTGATGCTCTCTGGCGAAGGCCCACAATCTCAGAGCTTCGTTGCAAAGCGACAGAGAGCCAGTCCCCCCCTGCTTGTTCACGTAGAACATGGCTACTTGGTTGTCCGTGTGGATGAGGACTGTCTTGTAGCTGAGCAGGGTGTGGAAGACTCTGAGAGCTAGAAAAATTGCTCTGAGCTCTAAGAGGTTGATATGTAGAGATGTCTCCTGTGGAGACCAGATGCCCTGGGTGGAGAGATCTTGTAGATGAGCCCCCCAACCCTTTGGGGAGGCATCTGTTGTGAGGGTTGCTTGGGGTAACACCTGTTGAAAGGGGGACCCCAGCAACAGATTTTGGGTGGATTTCCACCACTGGAGAGAGCAAAAAAGGCGACTGGAAGTTGCTATTTTGTCTGACAGGCACCCTGATGCCTGGGTCCATTGGGTGGACAAAGTCCATTGAGCTGCCCTCATGTGAAGGCGAGCATAAGGGACCACATGCACAGTGGATGCCATGTGGCCGAACAGTTGTAACATCTCTCGAGCAGTTAAGTGGGACTTTAACTGGGAGGCTAACTGCACCAAGAGTAGGCAAAGGGCCTGGGGAAGATAGGCCCTTGCAGTGGTGGTATCCAGTAAGGCCCCTATGAACTCCAGAGATTGAGTAGGGGTGAGATGGGATTTTGGGATGTTTATTACAAGTCCCAGATATTGAAGGATATGGCTTGTGCAGGCCAGGGAAGCCTGGGCCTCTGACTGGGATGGAGCTCGGATGAGCCAGTCGTCCAGATATGGGAATACAAATATTCCTAGAGTGCGTAGAAATGTAGCTACTACTGCCATGCATTTTGTGAACACCCTTGGGGCAGAGGCCAGACCGAAGGGAAGCACTCTGTATTGATAGTGCTTTCCTTGGTAAAGGAACAGAAGGAACCTTCTGTGTGTTGGATGGATGAGGGCATGGGTGTACACATCCTTGAGATCTAGAGAACAAAGCCAGTCCTGACTCTGGAGGTATGGAAGGAAAGTACCGAGAGAAGTCATCTTGAATTTCTCCTTGCATAGAAACTTGTTCAATTCTCTGAGATCTAAAATGTGTCTGTAGCCCCCTGTTTTCTTTGGGATGAGAAAGTAGGGGGAGTAGAACCCTGAGCCCTGTTGAAGAAGGGGTACTTCTTCTATTGCCCCTTGGGCAAGAAGGGTAGCAATCTCCTGACCCAGAAGGTCGAGGAGAGATGTTGGAGAATTGAACTGTCTCACCATGGTGTGAGGGGGAAGGTTTAAGAAATGAAGCTTGTACCCTTCCCTTATGATGGAGACGGTCCATTGCTCTGCTGTGATTTGTTCCCATCTGGGAGCAAAGTGAGCTAACCTTCCTGGAATGGTGAGAGGCTCTGGATGTTCTAGAGCCAGAAAGGCTAAGTTCTCTAGTTGTAAGTCAAAGGCCCTGAGGAGGCTGAGGCTGTTGGGCCGTAGTAGTCCTAGCAGCCTTAGGCTTGGCCTGTTTCGGTTGTTGCTGTCTCTTTGTAGCAAAACGACCTGCAGAAGATGCCTGCTGACCATAAGCAGAATAATATTTCCCTTTTTTTGGGAAAAACCCCTTTTTGAACAACCTTTTCTTAAAAGGAGCAGAAGTAGACTTTGAAGTCTATCTAAAGCAGAATTTTCAGCATCCATCTGGGTGACCTTTGCTTGCCAATCTTTGCCAAAAAGGTTTTCACCTGTACAAGGAAGGTTTCCTAGTCCATCCTGAACCCAGGGTTCCAAATCAGAAGCTTGTAACCAAGCAACTCTGCGTGCACCTATGGCAATAGCCGAGGCTCTGCTGGCACCTTCAAAAGAGTCAAAGGCTGCACGGTTGGAAAACTTGGAAATATCCTGGGCATGTTTAAGCCAGGTGAGAAACTCTTCCCTTTTATCTTCTGAAATAAAAGGAGACAAAGTTTGCAGATGATCTGTAACTTCTTTTAGAAACATCCCCATATAGAGACTATAGGAGTTGATTCTGGCAACAAGCATATTGGCCTGGAAAATTCTCCTGCCAAAGGCATCTAAGGTTCTGCATTCTCTTCCTGGAGGAGTAGAAGAGTGCCTTTTTGTACTCTTGATCTTTTTCATAGCAGACTCCACCACAATGGAGTGGTGAGGAAGCTGAGTCTTATGAAAGCCAGGACAAGGAGGAACACGATACATGGTGTCCAACCTACGAGAATGAGGGGAGGTGGTGAGAGGAGTCTCCCATATGCCCAACATGTGATCATAAAGAATCTAAGAATCTCATGTATTGGTAAAGTGGCTGCCTCTTTAGGAGCCTTAGGATATTGTAAAATATCTAATTTTTTGGCTCTAGGCTCTGTCTCAGGGGCCACTGAGATGGAAAGGCCCCTGGCCACTTCCCTAATGAAGTCTTGAAAAGACAAGTCCTCTGGAGGAGACATTCTCCTTTTTGTAGAAGAGGGCTCCTGAGGAAGGATCACCGATGCTTCGATAGAGGCCTCTGATTCATCAGAGTCTTCAGAGGAATCGAAGTATCGCCTGTCTGGATGCTCCTGCAGAGCCCGATACGCGTACCGGGTGGTATCGATATCGGGAGTGATCAGTACCGATTCGGTACCGATGGGCATCACAGAACAGTGTACCGCTGCAGTCGACACCGAAGCCGATGTCGATGCAATCGGTACCGGCACCGGAACCGATATCAGTGCCGGTGCAGGAATCGGTACAGACAACGGAGTTTGTTGCGGTACCGAAGGCGTCGCAGCTTGTATGAATGCCGTGATGGCACGCTGCATGGTCAGAATATTCTGATCCATCGACGCCACCAATGTCTGGATGTTGGTAGCAATGGGAACCACCGGTACCCCAGAACATGGCAACAGGTGATCGGTCGAGGCCGAGCCATCGATGTCAACCTGTGAAACCATAGATAAAGCTTTGGAAGCCGGAGCCTCCCGCCGGGGTAATTTTGCCGGTGCGGATTCCTCGAGAGCAAGCCCGGAGGCATCTCGATACTTGGAGGGAGATCTACTCTTCGAGGACCGGCTGGACTTAAGTTTGGTTACCTGAGATCCATGGGAGGAAGAAGCAGCCCTGGAAGACGTCGATGCCACCGAAGCTGCATCAGAGGGAAACAGGGTACTGAGCTTGGCTGCTCGATTCTGTAGACCTCTTTTAGACATAATGGAACAGGACTCACAATCCGTAATGGAATGGTCAGGACCTAAACATTTTAGACACCAGTCATGGGTGTCGGTGACAGAAATAGTGCCGCTGCACTTCGTGCACTTTTTAAACCCAGAGGCGGGCTTTTCCATGAGGAAAACTTTTCGTAGGCCTAAGGCCACAGAAAGAAAAAATGCACTGAAGTGAGAAAAACAGTAGTTATTTATTTATTATTTTTTTTAGAATAAAGAAAGAAAAGACCGGCGGTACCGGTCCGGCGTCGAGAAGGCAGACACGCGACCAAAGAAATAAAAGAAAATAAGAAATTCTTCAGCGGTGACAGGAACACGACCTGCTGGCTCCGCGGAAAAGAAGAACTGGAGAGAGGCGGTTGGGAAAGGCGGGAAGGCAGCGCGCAGGCGCTGTGGGATGCTCCCAAAAGCTTTCCTTTTGGACGCTGGGGAGCGTTCCCGCGCAGGCTCCGTCGGTACCGATGAAACCCATATGTGAAGACTCATTCCTGCTTGTTCCTGGAGATAGGATTTTACTAAGAGAACACAACCCCCCCTCCCCACCCCGGTAGCCTGACACCAAAGGGCCGGAGGGCAGGAGTTGCCTAAACCTCAAATAGGTTATGGAGTACCGCCTGACCAAAAACACTGTCCTGCCGGGACTCTCTCTCCAGGCAGTAGTGGGCTGCAAATGTCTGGCTTGAAGTCCAAGTTGCGGCCCGGCAGATGTCTGCCAACGGAACAGAGCAGTGGTTAGCCACTGATGCGGCCTTAGACCTGACCGAGTGGGCCGTGATTCAGCCCTGCAGCTTAAGAACATAAGATATGCCATACTGGGTCAGACCAAGGTCCATTAAGCCCAGTATCCTGTTTCCAACAGTGGCCAATCTAGGTCATACGTACCTAGCAGTTTCCCCAAAAGACACAGGTTCCGCAATGCTTGTACTGGGTCAAGCATTGATATCCTGGGTCCCTTCTTAATAATGGTTTATGGACCTTTCCTCCAGGAACTTGTCCAAACCTTTTTTAAACCCAGCTACACTAACAGCCTTTACTACATCCTCCGGTAACAAATTCCAGATCAGCCGTCCTGTATGCCCAGGTGATGCAGTCTGCCACCCAGGTGGATAATGTGCGCTTGGAGACAGGTAGACCAAGTTTACTAGGGTCATAAGAAACAAAGAGCTGGGAAGCCCTTCGATGTCCCCACGTACGTTCCAGGTAGAAGGCGAGCGCCCTCTTACAGTCCAGGGTGTGCAGCACCGCTTCAGCCCTGCTGGTATGTGGCCTGGAGAAAAAGGTTGGAAGAACCATCTCTTGGTTGAGGTGAAACGAGGAAACCACTTTAGGAAGGAACTTGGGGTGGGTACGTAGGACCACCCTGTTTTTGTAAAACCGTGTATAATACGGTCTATCTGATATCAAAGCTTGCAGCTCGCTTACACAACGAGCAGATGTGAGAGCCACCAGAAAGAGTGCTTTCCAAGAAAGGAAGCGGAGATGACAGGTGGACATTGGTTCAAAAGGTGGGCAAGTAAGTTGCTGCAAGACCACGTTTAAGTCCCACTCTGTAGCCAGTGGGCGAATCGGAGGCTTCAGAATTAGGAGGCCTCTGAGGAATTGAGATACCAAAGGGTAAGCTGAAAGAGGTTGCCCGTCCACTGGAGAGTGGTTAGCTGAGAGCGCACTCAGGTGGACCCTGACAGAGTTGGACTTGAGGCCTAACTCTGAGAGGTGAAGCAAGTACTGTAATACCTGAGGAACTTGGCAAGTGAACGGGTTCTCCTTATGTTGGGCACACCACCCTTCAAATCTACGCCACTTGAACGCGTAGGATTTTTTAGTAGATTGCCTCCTGGAGGCCAGCAACACCTCCTCGATCTCCTTGGGAAGGAGTAGAGGAGCAAGCACTACCCTCTCAGCAGCCATGTCATTAAGTTGAGGGATCTGAGATTGGGGTGTAGCAAGGAATCCTGTTCCTGGGTCAAGAGGTCGGGCTGCACCCCCAAAGGGAGTGGAGTTTCGACCGCCAGCTGAAGGAGAAGAGGGAACCAAGGCTGTCTGGGCCACCTGGGGGCTACCAGGATGACAGAGGCCTTGTCCCGAAGAATCTTGAACAGAGTGCGTGCCACCAGGGGTGTGGGTGGGAACGCATAGAGAAGGCCCCTTGCCCACGAGATCAGGAAAGCATCTGCCGCAACGCTCAGCGGATGCAGCTGCCTCGAGCAGAACAGGGGCAATTGATGGTTTTGCGGACTGGCAAAGAGATCCATGGATGGGAGACCCCAGCGGTTGAAAATCTGCTGGGCTACATCCCGGTTCAGTTGCCACTCGTGAGGCTGAAGAATCCTGCTCAACTTGTCGGCCAGGAAGTTCTCCTGACCTGGCAGATAAACTGCCTTCAGGGACATGTGATGTGCCACTGCAAAAGAGCAGAGGTCCAGAGTTTACTGGCATAGGATGCGAGATCCTGTGCCTCCCTGTTTGTTGTTGTAGAACATCGCTACCTGATTGTCTGTCTGTATCAGCACAGACTGATGGGAAAGAATATGACAGAAGGCTTGAAGTGCTAGGGGGACGGCTCGAAGCTCTAGAAGATTGATTTGAAGTGCGGCCTCTCGCGAGGACCACAGGCCCTGAGTGCATGAACCCTGGCAATGGGCTCCCCAGCCCAGCAAGGAGGCATCTGTCGTCAGCACTCTGGTGTGAGAGGGAGGTTGGCATGGTACTCCCTGAAGCAAATTGGGGGGGTGAAGCCACCATTGCAAGGCTGTCACCAGTAGCTTGGAAATCGCTACCCTGTCTCTGAGGCGGCCAGTGGCTTGTATCCACTGGTCTCTGAGGCTCCATTGAGCTGTGTGCATGTGGAATCGAGCATATGGAGTCACATGCACCCTGGAGGCCATGTGGCCCAGGAGGCGGAGGAAGACCCTTGCGGAGACTTGAGGTCTGTGCTGGACCAAGTCCAGCAACCACCTTGCCTGTCCAGCGGTAGGTAAGCCCTTGCCTGAAGTGTTTATGTTTATTTAGAAATATGATATACCACCCTTCATTACAGCAGGGCGGTTTACAATACAGTAGCAAATTGAGGGAGGGGCACAGGCCCGGAAATATAGAAAGGAACTACATCGTTGAGACAGGAATCAAAAAGAATAGGAAGTAATAGGTCAAGCGGTTGAGAGCGGAAGTGTGTCCAGTCTTGCCCCTATGAACTCCAAGTTCTGAGTAGGGAGTACAGTGGACTTTTCGTGATTTATAACAAACCCTAGGTGCTGGAGCAGGGTGACTGTGCAAGCAGTGGCCTGCTGTGCCTCCTATGCCGATTGGCCCTTGATGAGCCAGTCATTCAGGTATGGAAAGACGAAGACTCCCTGGCTTCTGAGGAAGGCCACCACCACTGCTAGGCATTTGGTAAATACTCTGGGAGCGGAAGCTAGGCCAAAGGGAAGCACCTTGTACTGGAAGTGGTTTCCCCCGACCACAAACCTGAGATATTGTCTGTGGTCTGGGTGTATGAGGATGTGAGTATAAGCATCCTTTAAATCTAAGGAGCATAGCCAGTCTCCCTGGTGGAGGTAAGGCAGTAGGATCCCAAGGGAAAGCATCTTGAACTTTTCCCTCACCAGGAACTTGTTCAGATTTCGCAAGTCTAGGATGGGGCGAAGACCTCCTTTTCTTTTTGGTATGAGGAAATACCTGCAGTAGAAGCCTTGCCCCTGCAGGTGGTGGGGCACCGGTTCCACTGCCTGGTCCTTTAGCAGACCTGCCAACTCCTGCAGGAGGAGGTTCCTGTGAAGAGGGGGCCTGAGAGGCTCTCCTGGGAAAAAGGAGGTGGGCACCTGGTTGAAATGAAGCAAATAGCCCTGCTGGACTATTTCAACACCCAGGCATCGGTAGTAATGGCTGGCCTCCTGTGAGCATACAGGGCCAAACCACTGGTGGGAGAGGAGCTATGCACTGGGAGTCAAAAAAACCCTCCCGACTTGGTAGGAGCCGGAGCTGGAGGCTTGGGGGTCTTCGGCTTACGTGGACCATGCCCCTCTCCCCTGGCCTGCTGCCCCTGTTGGGGAGCTGAGGTGGCCTGGTAAGTGGGGTAGTTTCTGTAAGCTGTACCGTTCCGCGGGAAAAAGGGCTTTTCCCCCGAGGCCGCCTTCTTGTGAGAAGGTGCAGATGTCTTCTTTGACAACCTTGTCCGGGTCAAGTACTCAGACTCGATTTCTGCAGCTTTTTCAGTCATGGGTTTGCCGAAGAGGTTGTCTCCTCGGCACGGGACATCAACCAACTTGTCCTGCACCCATGGCTCCAGGTCCGACGACATGAGCCAGGCCTGACGGCGTGCACCAATGCCGGCTGCGGCTACTCGGGCCAAAGCCTTGAAGCTGTCAAACTGCTCGAGACATGAACTTCGAGCACTCTCGGATCCCCGTGAACAAGGCTTTGAAGCACTGCAAGGGTTCCTCGGAAAGACCAGTGTAGAACCCAGCAATCTCCTTTGCCAGGTCCCGTAGGTACATGCTCATGTACAGCTGGTAGGTTTGGACACGGCATGACAGCATCGAGCCCTGGTAGCACTTTCTGCCGAGGGCGTCCAGGTTCTGGGCCTCCCGGTCAGGAGGCACCAAGGAGTGCGTCTTCTGGCTTTTCAGCCATTGCATGGCCGATTCCACAACCATGGAGTTGTGCGGCAGCTGCGCTTTCTGGAACCCAGGACTCTTGCGGACTCGATAGATGGAATCAACCCGCTTGCTGAGCACTGGCATCGAGGCCAGGGACTCCCACATATGGAGCATCAGCTGTTCCAACATCGGAGGCACCGGTACAGTAAGGGCCTCCTTCAGAGGAGATTCATACTGGAGGGCATCGAGCTCCTCGGCTCGAGGCTCCTCCTCGGCCTCCGCAGGGAATGCCAAAGCCTTGGCCATGTCCCTGACGAAGTCTGAGAACCGAGTGTCCTCCGGAGGGGACCTATTCCGAGGCTCCAAACCCGGGGAATCTGAAGGGATACACCGGGTTCGGTAGGTGTCTGGGGAGTCTTCCTCCTCTGTCTCCCAGGCAGAGTCCTCCGAGGAGATGGCTCTGGCCTCGAGGGCTTCGAGCCCGACCACCCCGATGCCAGGGGGCACCGGCGTCGATGACCTCGGTCCCAAATGGGAGCTCAAGGGGGACCTTGGCCGAGGATCGACTCGAGACCTGATTGACTCGAGGATCAGCTCGGCCTCTGGTGTTGACTTCGACATCGAAGTCTCGGTGGTCGGGGCGGATGGACCAGCAAGACCGGCCATCAGTGCCCGCTGCTGCTCCATGAAGGCAGCCATGCTGCTGTCCAGGGCCGCCAACCTGAGACCTAGCTCAGAAGGCTCCGCAGCTACCGGCTCGGGTCCAGACGCCATTGGGCCCGATGCCGGCTCTCCCAGAGGAGAGTCTATGAGGACAACAGAAGTTATCTTGTCCGACGTTTCCAGCTCCTTGCAAGGTTGTTTAGCCAGCCGCTCCAACTCCGAGGACCCGAAACAGCAGTCCAGGCTCCGCGGCCTGGAACTCAAGGGCCCAGGCCGATCAGAGGTGTCCAGTGATGCCACCCTCACGAGTTTTTTCTTCCTCCGGTGTTCCCTGGAGGGAGACCCCCGCTCAGAAGACACATGACGCTCAGGCTCCGAGTCACGAGATGTCGAGCCTCTGATGAAGTCTGATCAGAAAAAATTCTGTCACGTTGATGCTGCCTGCTCTTCAAAGATATAGAAGACATCTTACCACATGGCCCACAAACCACCGGGTCATGGTCAGGGCCGAGGCATCGGAGACAGCAGTTGTGTGTGTCGGTGAGAGACATCAACTTCTTACACCGATCACATTTTTTAAACCCGCTGGCAGCCAGCGGGGGAAAAAGGGCCCCTGCGAGGTCAAACGACCGGGCTGTCAGTGAAAAATAAAAAGAGCGTGAACGCTAGTCACGAAGGACAAAAACGAAAAATAAGAACGGACATGATACCGGTGTACCGAGCCGAAGGCGGGAAGGGGAACCGGTGTCGAACCGGGAGGCTGAACGAAATAATTCAACTTTTCTACTTTTTCCACGGTGAAAACGGGACCACGTACGTTGGGCTCTGCGGAAAAAAGAAGATTGAGCAAGATGGCACCCTTGGGCGGGAAGGGGACCGCGCGTATGCGTGATGCAATCCCAAAGGCTTTCTTTGAAAGCTGGGGAATTGCTCTGCACGAGGGCTCCGTCGGCGCCAACGTCACCCATATGTGAGGACTGACTTCCTGCTTGTTCCTGAAGAATAGCAGGCAGATGGAGGTGAGGAGACCATCACACTGCAGAGGGCTGTCCTTTATACTGGAAGGGAAACATTGTGGTACCTGGTTGAGCACAGCTACGGGCACATGGTCGCGTCAATTTCACAGGGGGAGGAGACTGTGATTGGTAGCTGAAAGACCTGTAATGGAGACAACAAAACAGCGTGGTAGGATACTAGCAAAACAGTCACAACGTAAGGTAATAAAAGGCAGATGAAGGTGATTCATCAACAGTGATAATCTTTTTGATGAAATCTGAGTCATTTTCAATGCATTCCAACAACTCCTGGGCTGCAGACAAACAATTTTCTTTTTGGTCAGGGGACAGGAGTTTCATTACAAATTTTGAAGACAGATATGTCATCCTGATATTGACAGTAAGAATGGACTGTACTGACCCGTTACTAATGTCCATATCCTCAGCAAGCTCCCTGATAGCCAATCAATGATTTGAGTATATTGCAGCATGCACTGCTTCAATTTTGTCTTCATTCCTGCTCGTGGATGGCCTTCCAGAACGTTCGTCACTATCAACACTTTGGCGGCCCTCTTAGAAATGTTTGTATCAGTTATAAACTTGAGCATGACTCATGCATTCATCGCCATACACTTGCTGTAACTTGTCATAAGTCTCTGCACAAATATCCAAGTTTCTGTCAGAATTTAATGCAAATCCGCTGTTCAATTTTTTCACTCATCATAAATGTGACAAGCTGCTTTTACATGATACCAAATATTACGTGATTAAAAAAAATACAGGTGTATTGCAGCCACGCTACATTCTACATGCAGAGCACATAATTAGGTCACTGCATGCTTAATAGCATTGTGGTGTGATCAGGGGCGGCTCAAGGCAGTCTAAGAATGAGATGGCGCGCCCCCCCCCCCCCCCATCACTTAGAGGGGGCGGGGCTTTTTCAGAAATCCAATCAGAGACTGAACCAAATCAAAAAGCCGATTAGATTATATGGAGGAAATGCAAGATGTTTGCACACAGGGCCGTATCGAACTGCAATCGCACCTTATGCGACTTGCAACTCGGGCGCACACCCCCTCTCCCCCCATACCTCCATCCAGCGCTGCCTGCTCTTTCCCTGCTGCTACCGCCCTCTGGTTTTTTTTCACGGCGGCGCCGGCAGCAGGGAAAGAGCAGGCAGCACTGGACGGAGGTATGGGGAGGAGGAGGGGGGCATGCACCCAATCTGAAAGGCGCCGGCACTCTAAGCAGATCTGTCCCTCCCTGCTCTGATATCGTGTCGGAGGAGGGAGGGACCAGACCTGCTTAAAGTGCTGCGAAAAGGCTTTGGGTGCATTTTAACTGCCTGCTATTGTCCTGCCAGCGGCAGCAGGGCAACAGCAGAGAGCCGAAATGCACCCCCCAAGCCTTTGCGCCCTGTGCGGCTGCACTGCTTGCACAGGGCTAGGTACGGTCCTCTTTGCACACCAAGGAACTAAAAGACAGCAAGAATCAATAGCACAGTTTATAAAATTAAATTATAACCCATATTTATTTTGTTATAAACTGCGTTAAGGTTCTCCCTTTTTCTTTTTCAACATATATTTTGCATCCACAGTAGGTGCAGAGCAGAACCAGGACATTCACCCACAGAACTCAATATTAAAAAAAAAAAATCTGATTCTGATCATCTCACTAACAACAACAACAACCACCACTATTCTCCAGTACCAGGCATATTGTGAACTAATAAAAAACCTTACAACAAAAAGCAAACCTACCATACCATATTAGCACAAACCTCCAAAACTCACATAAGGAGCCTTGGGCTCAGCTTTAAGAGAGCTGCGGTTCAGGGAAGCACTGCCCCTTCGCCGCGGCTCTGCAAAGCGGAGCCGGGGAAACCAGCAGGATCTCCGGGGGGGGGGGGGCAGGCGGGCGGGCGGGCGGGCGGCCGTGGGGCTCCTCATTCTGCTGCTGCCGCCGCTGGAGCAACAGCAGCAGCTGCTTCTTGTGCCGGAGTTTTGTTTTTTTCTTTTATTTTGAAGGCTGAGTGAGGCGGTGACGGCGGTCTTTTGGGGGGCAATTTTGCCGCCCCAAAAAAGCTGCCGCCTGAGGCCACCGCCTCACTTGGCCTCATTATAGAGCCGCCTATGGGTGTGATGTATTAATATACAGCTACACAACAAGTCTCAATACGTTCTGATCACACCTCATAGAAATCACTGCAAGCAATGGGGCAACCCAGGACTGGATCAAGCCTGTCCGGCACATCTGGGGTCTGTGTGGCAACCCTAGGGCTTATTCTAGTCTATTTCATGCCCCAAGAGAAAATTCTCGAGCAGTTAAGAATGGGGGAAATCTGAAATTTCAAACTGGCTCTTTCTGGATTCTGCAGGTGCACTGCCAAGCTATCTGTCTTCCACAGGCTGCCTGGAAAAGCGCTCATTCCTGTCATCATACTGTGACTACTGCTGCTGACATAGAAATGCAAAAGCTTCCATCAAAAGAAATGAGCAGGAGAAATTCTGTTTAATCCTGAGGAAAACAGCAGAAACAGCAATTATAGCAGCAAAATACGTGGTATCCTGCCCATAGGCCAGAGAAGTAATCTAACCAGAGACAATACAGATCAGCACTAGAACCCTGAAACTGTCCTCGTCATTGATTTTCTGTGCACTATAATTCTATCTTATGGCTATTACTACCATTATGTATTTTTTTCCCTTTCATTCTAATCACTTTATGTATCACTTCGAAACACATGTAAAAAGGTCAGGTCAATAAAGCTATCAGGTCATGGCTCAGCCCAGAAGCGGCAGCATACGCTAGCATTGCCATAGCAACAGTTTATACACTGTATACAATGAGTCAATGAGGCAACTCCATTGTCTCCAACTGCTACTAACAGTCACGCACAGACTATGCACAAAAAGAAAGCCTCAACTAATGGGATGCAATTTAGCCTGCAGTTTAGTTTCATGTTTCTACATCACAGAAAACCCTTGGACTTTTTTTCTTCTTATAATAGTTACATTTTGTATTTCAAAAGTACTCAGACTTATCCATTATCGCTTTGGAATGTCAGTAATGTCTTTTTTTCTGCCCCAGAAGTTTCTCTCTGTTATTTTTGGCTTCCAAAAAAACATCTCTGCCATTAACCTGCCTTCACGGATACCCAAGGATTAGGGCTGCTACCAGACACCATGTCAAAAGGGGCTGGCTAATACAGTCCCAGCTTTACTTTATTGTATGTATGTATATATATATATATCTTTATTTTTCTTGGGGAAACTAAATGGGACAATCAAAACTACAAGTCTATGGAGTCCATGGCATGGAGTCAGCTGGCAACCCTACCAGGGATTTCCCCATGTTATTCCTTCTTCCACCCAGTTGAATCATTACAGTAAGAATTTTCGACCGGAGTGATGCAGAATTTACTTTTTTCTGGGGCTTGCTACAGCACACTTTACCATCAGTCATCCATAGGTGTCCTACTGAGAAATGGCAGAAATTTCTTGCTCCCAGGGGCTGCAAACGTTGCATCTAGCCTGGGGAGCAGGAGTTGAATTTGGGAATTGAGAGTTGAATTTGTGAATTGAAGCAAGGTCTTCCAGTGTGGCAGGCTATGGCCTAGAATAGCCTGTAAATGTATGAGAGGCCTGTAAACTAGGCCTGAGTCCCAGCCCCCACCTGAGAATAAGAATGCTGAGAAAAACCAAAGTCAGTAAAAGTTAGAGAAACTGCTTTAAACTGCTTTTTGATAAGGTTGTATAAATCCTTTGTTGAAATCTTCTATGCTGATGACAGACATGTTCCAGTGCTCTGTATTCACACATTTTCTAAGCTAGCAGTGACCTTGTAGGAGAAATGTATCAAAGTCTTAGAACTGTGCCTTTATTAGAGAATTCTGAGCAGGGGGAACAGAGTGCTAGGCCCACAGAGAGATCCCAATTGGATGGGTGCAAGGGTCAGTAGGACCAATAGAAAGTTTGCCTGTATTAAACTGGAGAAGAAAGGTATAAAAGGTGTTGTTTACTGGACTCCATTGCTCAGACCATTTTGAATGTGACATTTGCCTGAGACTTGTGCACAATAAATTGGCTTGGATCTTCGAACTGACTCCTGGTTTTATTCATTGCGTGCACTTCGCTACAACACCAGAAGGCAGCATAAAGGATGTCCACTATGCCACTTCCTTCTTTAAGTCATTATTGACAAACACTAGGGAAGGCACATTAGTATAATTACATTCACCAGATCTAAAAAACTGCCAATGTCTGGTAGCTTTAAAATTCAGATTTTCCAGAGCCTAAGCAGATTTGTCTATACTAATTTGCTTTGATATTCAGCTCTTAGGCTACTCGTATATATATATATATAAGGTATGACAGCTGAATATCAGAATAAATTAGCATAGAGTGACCATCTATGCATGGGAGCTTAACTGGTATCTATAAACTGTCCTGAGTATAAAACAGTGCTAGTGATTCTCTCTCTCCAGAAAGTTATATAAATTAAGACATCTACAGCTAAGATATTTCCGTTTCTTGAACTTCTGATTTCAGAAAAGGAAGTGAGATTATTTGCAGGGATGGCAAACTTAATTCTTGATTAAATAATGTGCATGAGATGTATTGTATACAGCCTGCTGTATACAAATAGACCTCAAGCATACTTGAGGTCCCAGAGGCCCTAGTTAGCTGACCTCATCTTACTGCTGGTGGAAATTATTTGAGTTCTCTCCCACCTCACCCTTTCTCACTTTAAGTGACCTCTATCTTCAGGGCTGAGAGACTCCCTACATTTTGTCTACTCTAATACCACCCACTTCCTCTCTTCATTTCTCATGACTCCACTATACCAGCTCCTTCCCCATTAAAGCCATTGAAACTTCAGCTTGCTTTCTTGTATCCTATATTTTTCCCTGACTCAGCCAACCTGCCCTGTCCTTTGCTCCTCTTTCCAAATTCTCCTCTACTCATGCAGTCTTCACCTGAGTAATCTCATCCTGAACACCACTGCCACATCGTGTTCACTGCGGTGATATTTAATAGTAGAAGTCACTGTGTTCCCTAACTGCATTTCCCTTGCTGTATTTCACTCCTAATAGAAGATCCTATTAGATATTTACCCTATTTAAGATAAAACCTATTTAAGATAAAACAGCACACATCAGCCAACAGCCTGCACACCCTCATACAACCAGACACCAGCACACGTCCTAGAAGAAAACAAACACACAACCGAGTCAGCACCCCAAGTGAATACAAACACACACGCAAGGACACAACAGACAGAGCACTCTCCATGGCTGCTCCAACAATATGGAACAAACTACCGGACGACTTGAGGGCAACTACAGACCTCAAAGACTTTAGAAAACAGCTGAAAACCATGCTGTTCATAGAACACTATGGACACATCACATAACCTCAGAGAATGTATAACAGTACATGATACCGCCTAAACAATGTATGTATGGAAAATGTTTTTAGCACCACTGTATATAGCCCACCTTGTACATAGCTCAAACCACCTTGTACATAGCTCAAACCAATCTAGCACACAATACAACACACACTCAACTAAATTTCTCCCTCACTGCATGCATAACACACTCACTTTACCAGATTGTTTGCTGTGATACCACCTTGATTATTAAGAAAAGGCGGTTTAGAAATACTGTTAAATAAATAAATAAATAAATTTACCCATCAATAGGTCAAAGCAAAGAAAAGGAAGAAAATTCTGGCTTAATACTATATTTCAGAATCCATAGTAGTCTTTATCTGCTGTCATATATCTGTCTTCAATTTCCATCCATTAACTACAATATTTAAGTGCCACAATGTTCTGTGTCTGTATAGCACTGCACACACTTAATAGTGCTGTATTAGTGGTAATAGCAGTAGTATGTGTAAAATGCTGTGAAATGCAGGAAGATAGAAAAGCCCCTCAGAGCAAAGATTTTCTGTCATTTCTCAGTAGGACACCTATGGATGACTGATTGTCAGAAAAAAAGCTAGAGGAGGAAACTGCAAATCTCTCCTCCTCCAAACTACTTGCTCCTCTAATCCCATTCCAATCTGTATACTAAACTCTCTCTTTTCTGCTGTCATCTCTTCAATCTGTCATATCCTTTCCTTAACCTATCACTTTCCACTGCAGGTATTCCTGTGGCCTTTAAACATGCTCCGGTTACACCTCTTCTGAAAAAGCCTTCACTAGATCCTACCTGTCCTTCCAGTTATTGGCCTATCTCACTCCTCCCCTTTGCTTCAAAATTACTTGACCGAGCGGTTCACCACCGCTGTCTTGACTTTCTTTCCTCTCAAGCCCTTCTGGATTCACTGCAATCTGGCTTTGGTCGTCTAGATTCCACAGGAACAGCTCCTGCCAAAGTCTCCAGAAACTTGTTCCTCGTCAAATCCAAGGGCCTTTTATTCGGTACTCATCCTTTCTGCTGCCTTAGACACTGTTGAACACCATCTTCTCCTTGATTCAGTGTCCTCGCTTGGACTTAGGGGCTCTGTTCTGTCCTGGTTTTCTTATCTCTCCCATCACACTTTTAGTGTATGTTCTAATGGATCCTCCTTTACTGCCATCCTGCTTTCAGTTGGTGTACCCTCAGAGCTTTGTATTGAGACCTCTCCTTTTCTCTCTCTACACTCAGTCCCTTGATGCACTTACCTCCTCTCACAGTTTTCAGTACCATCTTTATGCCGACGACTCTCAGATCTACTCCTGGAGAGATTTCAGGCACGGAGAGATAGATCTGAGAGTCGTCAGCGTAAAGATGGTACTGAAAACTGTGGGAGGAGGTAAGTGCACCAAGGGACTGAGTGTAGAGAGAGGAAAGGAGAGGAGATCAATTGTTTATGTTATCAGAATATAGAAAGACTAGGGGACATGCAATGAAGCTACAGGGTAAACTATTTAAGACTAATAAAAGAAAATATTTTTTCACTCAACGTGTAATCAAACTCTGGAATTTGTTACCGGAGGATGTAGTAAAGGCTGTTAGTGTAGCTGGGTTTAAAAAAGGTTTGGACAAGTTCCTGGAGGAAAGGTCCATAAACCATTATTAAGGGACCCAGGATATCAATGCTTGACCCAATACAAGCATTGTGGAACCTGTGTCTTTTGGGGAAACTGCTAGGTACGTATGACCTAGATTGGCCACTGTTGGAAACAGGATACTGGGCTTGATGGACCTTGGTCTGACCCAGTATGGCATATCTTATGTTCTTATGTCCCGATACACCAACTGAAAGCGGGATGGCAGTAAAGGAGGATCCACTAGAACATACACTAAGTGTGATGGGAGAGATAAGAAGAAAACCAGGACAGAATAGAGTCCGGATTTCTGCCTGCTTATCCAACATTGCTGCCTGGATGTCTGTCTCACTGCCATCTTTAATTGAACATGGCCAAAACTGAGCTCCTTATCTTTCCCCCTAAACCTACATCCCCCCTTCCTCTGTTTCTGTGGCTGACACTACACTCCTCCCCGTTTCCTCAGCTCGCAACCTTGGGGTCATCTTTGACTCTACTCTCTTTCTCTGCACACATCTAACAGAGAGCTAAAACCTGTCACTTCTTTCTCTATATAATCAGCAAAATTCGTCCCTTCCTTTCTACACATACTACTAAGACCCTTCTCCACTCTCTAGTCACCTCTCATCTTGACTATTATAACCTGCCCCTCACTGATCTTCCTCTGAATCGTCTCTTTCCTCTTCAGTCTGTTCAAAACTCAGCTGAATAGCTTATCTTCCGTCGATGTCGCTATACTCATGTAACCCCTCTTCTCAAGTCACTTCACTGGCTCCCTATCCGTTTCCACATCCAGTTTAAACTTCTCCTACCGACCTACAAATGCATTCATTCTGCAGCTCTTCACTACCTTTCCTCTCTTATCTCACTCTACACCCCTCCTCAGGAACTCCACTCTTTTGGCAGATCCCTTTTATCTGTGCCCTTCTCTGCCACTGCCAATTCCAGACTTCATTCATTCCACCTTGCTGCTCCATATGCCTGGAACAAACTAACTGAGCCAGTGCATCGGGCTCCTTTCTCTAGTCCTATTCAAATCCAGATTAAAAACGCACCTCTTTGAGGCTGCTTTGGGATCCTTATGCTCCTCACTCTCTTGTCCGCTACTTATGTGTATCTTACCATAATCTAGTCCCCCGGTTTTGCGATGTTTTTTCATCTTGATTAGATTGTAAGCTCTGATGAGCAGAGACTGTGTCTTACATCTATATGTACAGTGCTGTGTATACCTTGTAGTGCTATACAAATCATTAGTAGTAGTAGTGGAGGTGGGAGTTTCAGGGGAGGAGTGATGCATATGTCTGTGAGTGTGAAGTTCTATGTAATACAGGGATGTATAGGAGCCTGCAGCTGTCTTTGGATATACAGCTGTGAATGATTTTGCTCTACTTAATTTCATCTACTGAGCTCTGGCTATAAGAAGCGATTTAACAGTATATTTTGTATTGTTTTTTTCTCTCTGCCATGCACAGACAGTGCTCCCTGGCTTGCTGTCCCCAGAGATGGAGAAATTAGGCCTTACCTGCTAATTGTCTTTCCTTCAGTTCTCTCCGGGCCAGTCCAGAACAGATGGGTAGTCAAATCTCCCTCCTCTAGCAGCTGAGGACGGAATACTGATTCTTGTTGCTAGGTTACCCATCTCTCCCCTGGTAACAGAAGACAGTCTCCATGTAGCAAGCAGCCAAAACAACAACAAAGAAGAAGAGATAGCGGAAGAGTCACACAGAAGGTATATGATCGTGCGCCGTGCTTGAGCACCAAAGCACTTGACAGCGACAATAGCCAAAGGAAAGGCTAACATGTTATCTAAAAACATTTGCTGTTTAGAAATTTTTTTTTTTTTTTTTTTTTTTTTTAGAATGCGTAATTAAGAACCATGAAGACAACTTCCAACTCTTGAATCACTGATAGGAAGATCCGTCATGGATGAAACTCGAGAAAAACTGAGAGCAAAAAACGGATAACACTCATAGGGTGGGTTCTGGACTGGCCCGGAGAGAACTCAAGGAAAGACAATTAGCAGGTAAGGCCTAATTTCTCCTTCCTATTCGTCTCTCTGGGCCAGTCCAGAACAGATGGGTAGTACCAAAGCAGTATCTAACCCTGGGAGGGACCTGTGAGCCCCGCTATCACCGCTGAAGCCCCCACACACGCATCTTGCCGAGCGAGCACATCCAACCTATAATGACGTGAAAAGGCATGGAGAGAAGACCAGGACGCCGCACGACAAATATCTACCGGCGGAACCAAGGCCGATTCTGCCCACGAGGTAGCTTGACCCCTGGTAGAATGAGCCCGAAGACCTACAGGAATCGGTTTGCCTCTGGTTTCTTACGCGACCCGAATCGCATGCTTTACCCAACGTGCAATGGAGGCCTTGGAGGCAGCTTGTCCCTTGGACGGCCCTCCAAACAACACAAACAACCGATCAGTCTTACGAAACGGCTCGGTCTCCCGAAGATATCCACGGAGCACTCGCCCCATATCCAATTTCCGCAGAGAACGATCGAAAGAACCTTCCCCCAAATCCACGAAGGTGGGTAGCGAGACCGGTTGATTCACATGAAATGCAGACAGCACTTTAGGTAGAAAGGACGGTACCGGACGCAAGACCACTTTTTCCGCAGAAAACTGAAGAAAGGGCGGACGGCACGAAAGGGCCTGCAGATCTGAAATGCGTCTAGCAGAACACAAGGCCACCAAAAAAAGCCGTCTTCCAGGATAACTCCCGCAGCGAACCTGAGGAACGAGGCTCAAAGGGAGACTCTGTCAAGACACCTAACACCAGGTTCAAATCCCAAGGAGGAATAACTTGCCAAAACGGAGACCGAAGTTGCTTAGCCGCTCTAAGAAAACGTAGTACATCCGGATGTAACGAAAGACGTAGTCCACGAACCGGCCCTCGAAAAACTGCCAGGGCCGCTAATTGCACCTTTAAGGTGCTCAGAGCAAGACCTTTCTCAAGCCCGCATTGAAGAAACGCGAGAATATCTGGAATGGAAGACAGGCGAGCCCTCAAACGGCGTTCGGCACACCACGCCTCAAAAACGCGCCACACACGAATGTACGCCAACGATGTGGACTGTCGACGTGACTGCAACAAGGTGTTGATTACTGATTCTGAATAGCCTTTGCAGCGCAACCGCCGCCTTTCAAGAGCCATGCCGTAAGCAAGAATCGATCCGCCTGGGGTATCCAAACGGGCCCCTGATGCAGTAAGTCGTCCCGAGCGGGCAACCTCCACGGTGGAGCCACAAGGAGGCGCATTAGATCGGCATACCAAGGGCGCCTGGGCCAATCTGGAGCAATAAGAATCAGCAGACCCTCGTGCTGAACGGCTCGCTGTACAACTCAGCCCACCAAGGGCCACGGAGGGCCACGGAGGAAACACATACAGAAGTTGCCCCAACGGCCAGGGCTGAACTAGACCGTCGAGACCCTCTGACATATGCTCCCTGCGCCTGCTGTAAAAGCGAGCCGCCTTTGCATTGCCCAGAGTTGCCATCAGGTCCACTATCGGTTGACCCCAACGTACTTTGAGCTCGTGAAACACTTCGGCATTGAGCTCCCACTCTCCAGGATCGAGGACATGTCGACTGAGATAGTCCGCTTGTACATTGTCCTTTCCTGCCACATGAGCTGCCGAAAGCGCCGTGAGGTGCAATTCCGCCCAGTGAAACAAGCGCTGACTCTCCTCCAGAAGAAGAAGACTGCCTGTCCCGCCTTGGCGATTTATGTATGAGACCGTCACTAAGTTGTCGGAGAAGATGCACACCGGCTTCCCCTCCAGAAGACTTGCAAACGCTAACAGCGCCAGATGTACCGTTCTCAGTTCCAGGCGATTGATGGACCACAGACTCTCTTCCGCTGTCCAAGAGCCCTGCGCTATGTGAGTCAAACAATGTGCTCCCCAACCGGACAGACTGGCATCGGTAGTTACCAAAACCCAGTCCGGCAGCGCTAGGGGAACCCCCGCCTGAAGATGTTCTGGAACCAACCACCACTAAAGACTGACCCTGACATGATCGGGACAGCTCAAGCGACGAGAAAGGGGATGACGTTGCGGAGACCATCGCGAAAGTAGAGCCTGTTGGAGCGGCCGCATGTGCACTCTGGCCCACGGTACCAAATCCAAGGCCGCCGCCATTAGCCCCAGTAACTGCAAGTACTTCCAAGCTGTCGGCGCCCGTGCAAGCAAGAAACTCGACACGTGAGCGAGAAGCTTCCGAACCCGGTCTGGAGGTAATAAAACCAGACCTTGGTCCGTGTTGAAGAAGGCCCCGAGATAAGTCAGCTGTTGTACCGGCTCCAGATGACTTTTGGCCTGATTCACAACCCATCCGAGACTCTCCAAACAGGAAATTACCCGAGCGGTCGCTCTCAGCGACTCCTCTCGTGAAGCCGCTCGAATCAACCAGTTGTCCAGATAAGGGTGAACCTGAATGCCGTCCCTGTGCAGAGCCGCCGCCACCACCACCATCACCTTGGTGAAAGTGCGCGGCGCTGTCGCGAGACCGAACGGCAAGGCCCGAAACTGAAAATGACCCATGGGAACCGCGAATCGAAGAAATCACTGATGATCTGGTTTGATAGGAATATGCAGATAGGCCTTTGTCAAGTCTATGGAGGAGAGGAACTCCCCCGGCCTTACTGAACGGATCACCGATCTCAATGTTTCCATTCGAAAGTGAGAGACACGCAAACAGCGGTTCACGTGCTTTAAATTTAAAACGGGCCAAACAGAGCCTTCCTTTTTGGGTACCACAAAATAAATCGAGTATCGACCGAAGCCGCACTGGCCTAACGGAACTGGAACCACGGCGCGGAGTTGCAACAACCGCAACAACGTGTCGTGGATCGCCCTCCGCTTGGCGAGCGGACCGCACGGAGAGAAAACGAATGCGTCGGCTAGATGACAATTGAACTCGAGAGCATATCCCTCGCGAATAATCTGCAGTACCCACTTGTCGGTAGTAATGGCGACCCAAGCGGAAAGAAACTCCTGTAACCGACCTCCTACTGGAAGCTCCGCTTGTGCCGGCCTCGCTTCATTGTGGCTTTTTAAGGGAAGCTGGAGGAGCTCCAAAGTAGCCTCTACTGGCACCTCTAGCGCCCCGAAAGGACTGCCCCCGGGACAGAAAGCGACCTCGCTGATAGGGAGCAAAGCGGGCTCCCCGAAAACGGTGAAACTCACGCCCTTGACCCCTAATAAAGGAGCCTTGCTTAGCTGATCTAGGACGGTCCTCGGGCAAACGCCCTCCTTTGGAGTCCCCTAAATCGTTAACAATTTTCTCTAGCGCCTCCCCAAAAAGCAGCTTACCTTTATATGGGAGTTTACTGAGACGGGCCTTGGAGGAGGAATCTGCCGCCCAATTCCATAACCAAAGAAAGCGACGAGCGGCAACCATGGAAGCCATAGCCTTCGCGGAAATGCGAATCAAATCATAAAAGGCATCCGCCAAATACGCCGCCGCCGATTCCAGCTTCGCCCCCTCCCCAGAAGGAGACACTTCATCCTTCGGACTAGAGGCCAGCTGACCCCACCGAATCGCAGCTCTGGACACATATGCCCCACAGACAGACGCTTGTAACGCCAGAGCACTGGCATCAAAGGCCTGTTTCAACAGCCCCTCTAACCGACGATCTTGCATATCTTTAAGGGCCGTAGCCCCCTCTACGGGTATGGTAGTTTTCTTGGTGACCGCCGAAACCACAGCATCTACCTTAGGCATACGAAGGAGTTCCCTCTCCTCCTGGGGCATAGGATACAACCGTGCCATAGCCCTAGCCCCTCTCAAGGAAGCCTCAGGACATTCCCATTCAGATTCTATCATCTGTTTGATCACCCTATGTAGAGGAAAACATCTCTGTTCGGTTTTGAAACCCTGCAACAAGGGATCCTCCAAAGGTTCCTGTTGAACTACCGGAGGAACGATACTGAGAGCTGTAAGGGACTGCGCAATCAGGGCTGGCAACTCCTCTTTCCTAAAAACTCTAAAAATATTGGGATCATCCCCAGGACCTAACTCTCCTTCCTCTAAGTCTGCGGGCCAGGAGTCCAAACCCTGCTCTGAGAGAAGCTCCCCTTCTTCAGGCCCTAAAGCCTCAGCTCCCAGAGAAACGGTATCTAATTTAGACTCTTTAAATGCTGACAAAGAGGCAACCCCTTCTCCGGGATCAGACCGGCTAGAGACCCCTGCCTGAGCCAGCTGTGGAAAGTCTGACAAAAGTGGCAGAGAAGCCTGAGCTTTCTTCATTAAATAAGCTCTATGAAACGCTAGAATAAACTCTGCCGAAAGCAGAGGATCGAGCGCTTCTGAAACCGCTGGCAGCACAGGCTGTGCAGTACCTTCTGTGCCATGACGAGACTTCGCCTTGCGTTTGCCTGCCTTAGGAAGAGGAGTTGCTGAAACGGAAGGCCCTCCTAAGATGGCCGCCGTTCCCGCGCTTTCTCCTGACGGCTGCAGCGTTAAAAACTGATGCTGCGAATCCCCTTTGCTCTCCTGCATACCGCGGACCGAGCGAACAGCCCCCGGAGAAGTTGCGCGCTGAGTAAAAACTTCACAAGCAATACCTGAATTATATGCCGGTTAGGCTGAAGTGCTCCCAACTCCACAAGGAACCGCTGCCAGCGATCCGGTAAGTGAACAGACTCTGAGGACAGAGACAGTAGCTGGGGCTCCCAGAACCGCTCCTCCTGAGCACCCCTAGCAGAGAAGAGGAGACAGGCTCTGTCCCATTCTCTGAGCTGTTTACCCGGCCAACTGACACTGACGCTGCCACAGAAAAACAGTCAGTATAATCAATAGCAAAGTGCCTAGATACCCTGCTAGGGTAAAGCACTGATTCTTCAGTGTGAACTCTTCCAGAAAATAAAAAAGAGAAATAATGCTAACAGGTTACAGGTGGGGAGCTAAATCTCCACACATCCATCTCAGCTGCTGAGGACAATAAGACTGTCTTCTGTTACCAGGGGAGAGATGGGTAACCTAGCAACAAGAATCAGTATTCCATCCTCAGCTGCTAGAGGAGGGAGATTTGACTACCCATCTGTTCTGGACTGGCCCGGAGAGACGAATAGGAAAGCAGCACACTATGCCACACAATTCCTGTATTACCTTTCGAAACTGCATTACTATTGTAAAACTAATACTGACGGCAGCATGGATCATCCTTCCTGAAATTTCCTCCCAACATTTGCAGAACAGAGGCAATGGAAGAACAATCAACTGTTACTGTGGCAACCAGTAATGACTCACAGAGGGAACTCCAAAGCAAACTGCCTTTTGTAAGAGTAATCAAGGCAGACTGCGTGACACACACTCAGCACAATCTGTTCTTCTTCCCATTAGATCAGAGGAGGGCAAGTCCACAACAACAACCCCCCCCCCCCCCAAAATAAAAAACATGAGTTGCATTTATTGCAACTAGGTGTTATAGTGTCAATTATAAGGGCAGAAGTAATGGAGTCTGTGATACGATATTCTGCATTGGGGCTTTACTAAACATTACAAGTCAGAACTCTACACTAGAGGTCTATGAGCAGGAGCAGGAGCAGAACCAAAACATCAGCCTAAACGCAGGCTTCTTTTCTTACAAGAACTACTGATTCCAAACATTTACAAGTCAGCACAGGCTTGCCTTAAAATGCAAGGTCTTAAGAGACAGCCTGGTTTTACCAGACTGCCTCTATGAACTTTGTGCTGCTTTCTTTCTTGAAGAAATTGGAACAAGTCCATAGATGCAATGGAGTTAAAACAAGGACTGAAACTTTTCCATACGAACTTGAGCTTCTTAGCAAGCCCACTGTGCTGTGATACTCAATATTCTACTTATGAGAGAATTCTGTGCACAATATTTTAAAATTCTGCAAAATTGTGCATACTGTATTTCCCAAAATTAAACAATATAAACACCGTCTCTGAGTAGTAATTAGTGTAAACATCAAAACAGAAAAGTATTCTTACTCAGAGATGGAACATTTTTAAGTTTTGGTGCAGATTTCCCAGGAGTATAATAAGGTACTGTGGATTGCTAAAGTAAAATCCTAATTACAGAGTCCAAGGGCTGTTCTGAACTGCAGGCAGAGTCAACTTCTTGACACTTCCAATACTTGCAGCAACACAGTAGTGATTGTGTTTGTTGCTACAAATGCCAACAATTGAAAGAATTTAGTGTAGCGCTTATAAATGATTATTAGTAGTAACAGTTTACTAACATGCAAATAGAAGAAGCTCATAATACAATACTGGGTAGGAACTCAAACCCCCTCCAATAAGGCAATGGATAATGGCCATGCATACGATGGCGGCTGCAGAGTGTTATGTGGGCGCAGCCAAAAGGTCTCCGCGTTGGATATAATATGGACTACTATGGTGTTGATTTCAAGCGTGATATCTCATGGCAGTAGGAAAAGAGAGGGAGGGAGGGGAGGAAGGGCAGGAAGGGCAGGGGGAGGAATGAGTTAGGTAAATAGGAGTGGGAGAAGAGGCCGGAAACCAAGTTGCAAAATCTCTGCCAAAATTGAAAACGTTTGTATGTTTGATGCAAAATCTGGTTTGTTTGTTTGTTTAAAAATTGATTGACGTGTGTAGAGAAGAGGATGTAACTGCAGATGCCTCTTGGAGTTGTGTTATGAAAAACTCAAATATTATATTAAAAAAAACCATGCAAACACCATCTTTGGGATCTAAGACAGCAAAGTGGTTTACAATGATAAATAAAGACTAACCCCCCACCAAATAGCAACAAGTAGAGTAGGACACAGACAAACTAGCCAAACAAAAAAGGGAGGGAGAAAAAGTCATGACAATAAACTGCAGACATGATCCAGAGCCACCTGCCGAGCTACCATCTCCTCTTGGGCTCCACAGATTGTCAGATGAAAATCCCTAAAATTCAGAAGCCCTAATCGTAAGGCGGTAGCTTACTCTTCCCCTATTCTTCCTCCCTCCCCTGCTCACTCCCCCCAGTGCTCTGTCTCCCTTAGATCATCTCCCCTTCAACACTCTCTCACGCAACTCCAGGTATTCAATCCCCTTCAACACTCACTCTCTCTCCATCTGTCTCCTTTAACACTATCTACTCCAGGATATCCTCTCCCCACAAAGTCATGTTCTCTCACCTCCTCCTTTCCCCCCCGTCCCATTCGTATCTCCTTCTCCACAATCTCTCTGTCAACTCAGGAAGTGGAGGAGTGGCCTAGTGGTTGGAACAAGGTACTTCAGGCCGGAAGGTCAGGGGTTCAAATCCCACTAGAGGACAGCAACCTTGGGCCGGAAGGACTGGGGTTTCTAGTCCAACAGGTGCTCCTTGTGGTCTTGGGCAAGCCACTTAACCCTCCATAGCCCATGTTCCCTGTAAAATAGTTATCTCCAAGTTACAATGCCCTGTTCAATGTAATTTCAGTTTGTTCAATGTAAACCGCACTGATGCAGAATAGCGCGGTATATAAGAGAATGTAAATAAAATAAATAAATTCCTACACTATCTTCTCCATCCACTTCTCTTCTGCCCTTCCCTCACCTGTTCCCACCTCCCAGCAGCTGTTCTCTTCCAGCATCGTGCAGCTTTCTGAGGGTGAGACACGCAGTGTACAAAATCCTGTATGGTTCTTAGTGTCTCATAAGAATAGCACAGGACTTCAGGCATCCCGTGGATCACACTCGGAGTTGTCCAATGCAAAAAGATGGCACCAGCTCCTCTTCTCATGTACACCAGTACACCTTCCTCCTTCTCCTACTAGCCTGCTTATAAACCTTGCACTAAGGAGAATTTTGTGCAAATTCTGCATTGCGGAGAATTCTCCCAGGAGTAATGTCTTCTCATATGTAGCTCTTTATGCTACAAACGTTAAAATCTCAGTGTTAATTTACCTGACTTTATATGGACATAACAGTTGTCTCTGAGCTGTTGGAGAGGAGTGTGAAAGGAAGGGGATGTTATGGTTACCTGCTTGTTTCCCTGAAATTCTTATGTTTGTGTTCCAAGGATTGGAGGAAAACGTTATTTTATTTGACTTTATTCCCATCCTACTGATTATTTAGCTCATGTTGATTCTTAAAGAGACCTTGTAGTTTTTCTCCAAGTTGCGCCTTCCTCAACTAATCCTATAACTTTCTTTTCACTGAAAATATCACTGCTTTAATTAGAGCCTCTTATTTCTTTGGTTGTTTTCTCTAAATTGAAAGCTCCAAGCAGCAGCAACTGTTTTTTGTGTGTCTCTGTACAGTGCTGCATTCATATGTAGCAATAAAAAATGAGAATAAAGTGTCCACTAGCTTCCTGTCAGCTTACCTCCTCCAAAGTAAAGTAAAGAAACAAACAGGATTTGATTTACAATAAACAAGAATACCTTCACTTCTGTGCTGGAAAACTGCCTACAATCCAGCAAGCTGCTGCTGAAAAAGCACTGAAGTTGGGAGCAGGCCACTGAGCAATAATAAAATTTGAAAAAAAGCAAAAGCCTGTGCTAGTCATTACTCACAACTTGAGAGCGACATCCTCTTCCAGAAATATTAGCAACATTAAGCCCATCGATCACAATATCATAAGGTGGATGACTTGCCACAAACTTCTGAAATTCCTGAAGCTCCTAGGAAAAACAAAATGCAGAATTTAGTGGAAGAATAGCACTCTCATTACTGCGCTCACTACGTGCACAGTCTCTCAAATATGAAAATATCAGCCAGAAGATGTGTCAGCTTTTGAATTGTCTTTCTTCGGCCATCATCTCCTACACCCTCCACCCAATCTCAGAAAAATTCCTTTAAAGAAGGGATAACACCAAAGAGTGTCTTGAGCCTGGCTCCTGGTCTCCAGGTCAGCAGACCTATCCTGGTAAAGGGGAGATACTGTATAGCATCACTGAAGGACAGAATTTTCAAGGTGATAAAAAGGCATGCTTAGAAGAGACTCTAGCAGGTCATTCCTGGGGAGGACACAGAGGTTAAAACCCCAAATGGGCAGTCTCCAATTTAAATACCACTGCCAAAACACCCAAAGGTAACATACACAATCAACTCACCAATATATAGCCCCTTCAAATAATCCAGAAAGCTATCAGTCATAGATTGTTGTAATAACTATTATACTTGTTATACTGTTGCCTAAAAAGTCCCAAAATTGAAGGAAAAAAGACCTCTGACTTATGAGGTGTGACAAAAAAGAAACGAGACTGTTGCAGCCACGCCCATGACTCAATGCCAACTGGCTAACCGCTTATGTCACTGTGTTGTGCAACATCTTGCTACTATGTTGCTATAATATTTTTCACCTCTCTCACTCTGTTTTTCTTTTTCAGGTTTTTTTGTAGCACACTGCTCCATCGCTTTGTCACGCAACTGGAGGGGGCAGAAATATGGAGCAAATAATCAACTTGAAATTTCTGGTCAAGTTGGAGAAGGGCCCAACTGAGTGCCTCCAACGTCTCCAAAAGACTTATGGAGAAGATGCAATGTCAAAGCAGCGAGTCTTCGAATGGCACAAACACTTCAAGACTGGCCGCGAGGAGGTGGAGGATGACCCCCAAGTCAGGATGGCCTTCCACGACAAAGACGGCTGAGAACATTGCGGAGTGATTGCAGATTGACGGTGCGGATAATAGCTGAGGAGCTCAGCCTGAACAGGGAATCAGTGAGGACCATCTTGGTGCAGGAGCTGGGGATGTGTAAGGTGTGCGCCAAGATGGTGCCCAAGCTTTTATCGGACGACCAGAAGGAGCACCGGGTCAATGTTCGTCGAGACTTGCTAGAGAAGATCGGAGAAGATCCAGCGTTTGTTGGCCAAGTCACCACAGGAGAAGAGACTTGGGTCTTCCAGTACGACCCTGAAAGCAAGAGACAGAGTCTGCAGTAGAAGACTCGACTGTCACCCAGACAAGAAGGCGCACATGTCCAAATCAAGGACAAGGTCATGCTGATTGCATTTTTCGACCAAAAGGGAGTGGTCCAACATGAGTTTGTGCCTGAGGGTCAGTCAACCAGCACTTCTACCAGCAGGTCCTCAATCACTTCCATGACCGGGTTCGGCACAGCAGGCAGGCTCTGTGGAGAGACGTCGTGGCTGCTCCACCACGACAACACGCCTGCACACACCACGCTCAGAATGAGGCAGTTCATGCCCAACAAACAGATCACAGCTCTCAACCACCCTCCTTATTCCCCAGATCTCGCACCGTGCGACTTCTGGCTCTTCCCCAGGCTGAAGACTGTGCTCAAAGGAACTCATTTTGCCTCTGTAGAAGAGATCAAGGTCACTGTGACGAGGGAGCTGAGGGACCTCAAGGAGGAGGACTTTACCGAGTGCTTCCATACGTGGCAGAAGCGAATGCAGAAGTGCACTAACTCTGGGTGGGATTACTTTGAAGGGAACAATGCATAATTTCTCTGTAGATTTTGTAATAAAACATTTATGGGACAGTCTCGTTTCTTTTTTGTCACACCTCATATGTGCCAATGTATACTGGCCTCAAACGTACTCCATCATTGGTTTTAGAAAAAAAACTTCTCTATACGGATACAGTCTATTTGCAGACTTAGCAATATTCACTGGAGGTGTCTTTATATGAAAATATAGCTCTGCCGCATTCAACAATTTATACAAAATCCTAACATGCAAAACAACAGAATTGTATATATTCATTTTTCTTATCTTTATGCTGTGCTGTCAGCCACAATGTTCCACAGATTTGCTCTTTCAAAAGTCCCATTGTCTTAAGGAACTTCTTTCATCATGGATATCCTTAGTAGGTAGCCACGAAGATCCAAGGAGTGTTTGATTTATGCCAATGTGACTCTGTGGGGCTTCAAGCAGCTTCTGATGGAGACATTTGTTAAATAGAAGCCCCAAACACAGGAAGGATAACCTCATCACAGCTTTACCCTCACCAAATGTTAGATCACATAGCTCGACAGTACATCATGTGAGATCACTGGTGTCAATTTCTCATGTCTCATCCCTTCCTCAATGCCCAGTGGAGCTAGGTCAACACCTTTTTTCTGCCCATCTTATATGCTTAGCTGAACTACATAGAAATAAATCATCCTAAGTATGGAGCATCGGAAAAGTAGGATGGCAATGGTTGTTACACTGACCGCGAACTGGAGCATGAACATTAATGGGAGCGATCCCCCTCCCCCCCCAAAAAAAGCAGCAAAGCAATTGTACTTCTGTGCCTAGCCTTGACTACATCCTCTGACAACAAAGTCCACAACTTAATGGTGCATAAATTGATACCATCTGCTCATATACGATTCTTCCACACCATGGTGACCACCACCAAGCAGACCTAAATTCACCTGCTATCCTTGTAGTATCCTCTGATGGAGCAAATAGCCATGCACAAGACCTGAAGATATTAATGCTAGAATGGATGAATTTCTTTGCTTTATTATTTTTATTTATTTGATATTTTATTTTGTTTTGATCATGTGATGAGGAGTTGGCAGAAGGGCACTACATCTATCCATCAACATTGCCTTGTTAAAATTATAGCATCTGTTTGATGGAGCATGGTGCCTTACTCAGGAAGGTTTACATCTCTTTAGTAATTACTCTGAAGGTGATTCAAATTTAGAACTGAAAGGACAGTGTTTTCTGATAGACTGAATACTTAGGCAGCTTCTGACATGCCAGACTATGCTTTCTATATAGAATTTGACATGGGTTCTGTAACGTTACAGCACAGAGCAAGAACCATAATTTTAAAATCCTGCATTTCCTGGCCAAAGCTTTAATGTCCTGCAAATTGTGGGAAACAAACACTGCCCAGAAAAAATGTGCATGTGCAAGCCAAACCATGTGCATAAAGCATTGCGGGACTTAGAAACAGAGAAATATGATGGCAGAAAAAAACCACATGGCCTATCTAATTTGCCCTTCCATATCAACCTATTATTGTGTTTTGATGTGATTATTTATTTGCCTGTTTTCTGTTCCTTTTCTCTTCTTTCCTGTTTTTAACATGATGGCGTTCTTTTCTATTTTCGCAGCTCTGTTATTTTTTAAGATTGTAAACCACCCAGATGCCTTCTGGTGTGGGTGGTATACCAAATTTTAATAAAACATAAAAACATAAACCACTACTTGTGCCTGAAAGAGTTACATTCAAAGCAAGGCAAACGTGCCAAGACATGTTTTGCAGAATGTTTGCATGGATTTTTTTTCCTGTGGATTATTTTTCCTCCCTCATATTGCAGCACATGAAATCCTAGGAAAAAGAGAAAGCATTTCACAATAGTGCAACTTGCTTTTCTCCAAACAAATCCATAAGTCTGCGATTCCAACACAGATCTGAGCAGATGGATGCTAAGTTATTGGCTCAAGATGACCAAGCCTTTGTCTTCGCTCTGTGCTTGATATGTTATGTAAGCATTATACCACATAAAGGCAGACAGATGTGACTTGTTTCTTTAATCTTTCATTATTATATCTCAGGTCTCTCTCAGACTTAGTAAGACAGGGCTTATTCCACTGCTGGATTCATGGATAGGGCCTACTTTTATTTTGCTCTAGGATCACTGGGGAATTCCTTTGTTTCTGTTTTCATGGCTTGGGAACACACCACATTCCAAAGCCAGCTGTTTTATTTTAAGATGCCAAGAGAAAAAGAGCAAAACCAGATTTCTGCAGTCTCTCAGTGGAGGACATTCCAGCCCTACCCTTCCACGCCTGCAGGTACACCACACATTCAACTCATCTGTCAAGAATCTGAACAAAGGGAGCAGTGAATCATAGATGAACTTTTAGAAGTTCAATGATCCCCCATCATGCAACCTTCATCTCATAACAGCTCTGCCTAAGCCTACTCTAAGTCACTGCAAGGGAATGGTGGGGAAATCCCAGGCTCCAAGTGCAACAGAAAGGTCACTTCAGTTTAAGGTATGAAAGATAAACATGGGAACTCCCTCTGATGCCTTCTTATTTTACAAAGAGATCAGTGAGAGAAAAGCCATAATGAATCAGAAGGTACACCCCATTGCTCTGGGCAAACCCATATCATTTAATATTAAATGCACAGTCTAAATGCGGCCATGTCGTATATCTATTGTAAGATGCTAGCTTTTGCCCATACTTTCACTTCTTTCCAGCTTTGCTGTCCTTCCTATGGGGAAGAATCCTGCTGGTGAGATTTATTCTTGGGCTCATGGGGCAAGGAGGATACATGGGAATACTTTGTACAAAAAGAGTACACTGAGGGAAAAGATGAGACAAACTATTTCAAAAAGGTTGGAAATAAGAAACTTCAGCTCTTGAAACTCTTACTGTATCCTCACCAGCCCCCCCCAAAAGCCTCTTCAGTCAGTCCTTTGCAAATGTCCAATCCCTATTACCCCATCATCAGGGAAAGACTCTAATAGAAAGGAAGGGGGGGGGGGGAGAAACCACACTTCTGGGTACAAACATTTCTAAACCCCAGTTTTGTGTTTCTTACTCAGAGAATGAATACACAGCCTTTTGTCAGACTATATTATGTCTGAGACAATAACACATAGCAATGCAAGTTACAATAATCTAGCACAGTGGGTTCCCAAACTTGGGGTCACATCATCAGTAGATGGGGGTCACAGAAACATGGCCATTTCTCCATCTTTCTGGACTTTCACTGCAACTTATATTAAGTTACCAGTCAGCATGTGGCCTGTGAGCAATGCCTCTTCTGAGTAAGCTTCCTGTTAGGCTGGAACATCATGCTGAGTATAGCACATACCTCACACTGACACAAGGGGCCCGGGGTTGACAGCTGCTGCTCTTGCCACTACTGTTGCTGCTGCTTTCTGAATAAGATGAGTGGAGGGAGGAGAAGGAGGCTGGAGACATGCTATTTTGATTTCCACATCATCTGGGGTCATGAGAATTTTCAGTTGCTAAAACGGGGTCATATGGGATAAAAGTTTGAAAAGCACTGATCTAGCATTTTAAGAAATATAAGATTTTATTAGTAAAAGAGTCCTTTTAGGAATAATTTTATAAAATCATTTTCACACATATGTGCAGGGCCGGCCTGTCCACTAGGCGTGGCCAGGTGGCAGACCTTTGTGGGCAGCATGGCACGGCACGGCACCTGCAGCAGGCCATGTGCTTCGACACACATAGACTGCAGTTTTTGACTCCACTCAAAGGTGTTGGAGTGGGGTCAGAACCGGAAGGCCAAGTGTGTCAAAGCACATGACCTACTGTGGGCCGTCGCCATGCCATGCCACCCCCCCCCCCCAACGGAATCAGCAGCAGCGGGGGATGGCACAGCGGAGCGGCTCAGAAGAGGGTGACGGCACAGTAGGGCAGACACCCTTGGGTCGGCCCTGCGTATGTGGCCACATGCACGTGTAAATGGCATCTTAGAAAATACAGACCAGCGTAAATGTATGCATGTTGATGTGAATTTGTGTACTTTGCCAGTATAATAGCCAACGGCATGGTCAGGGCCATGAATTCTCAACCCAGTCCTGATGAGAGATTTACATGCACTGCCTCCATTGTATGCAAATCTCTCTCATGCATATTCAGAGTAGTTACTCACCTGTAACAGGTGTTCTCCAGGAGCAGCAGGAATCAGTCCTCACATATGGGTGACGTCGGCGCCGACGGAGCCCTCGTGCGGAGCATTTCCCCAGCTTTCAAAGAAAGCCTTTGGGAATTGCAGCGCGCATGCGCGGTCCCCTTCCCGCCCAAGGGTGCCATCTTGCTCAGTCTGATGACATAGCTAAAAGACAGCAAAAAATTAGCAAAAACAAATCATATGACTGCAACTCCAAGGGGAGGAGGGAGGGTTGTGAGGACTGATTCCTGCTGCTCCTGGAGAACACCTGTTACAGGTGAGTAACTACTCTTTCTCCAGGACCAAGCAGGAAGTCAGTCCTCACATATGGGACTCCCCAGCTTAAGGCTACCGGAGACCTCAAGCGGAAAAAATGAGCTCCCTCTAGCTCGTCAGCTCGTAAGGAAGGAATCTTCTCTGAGAACGCCCCCGACCGGTAGCCCAACACCAGAGCCGGAGGGTAGGAGTTGCCTAAACCCCAGAGAGATTATGGAGTACTGCCTGTCCGAAAGCACTGTCTCTGCGGGACTCCCTCTCAAGGCAGTAATGGGCCGCAAAAGTCTGGCTTGAAGACCAAGTAGTGGCCCGGCAGATGTCTGCCAATGGAACAGAGCGGAGATGAGCCACTGACGCAGCCTTCGCCCTGACACGATGAGCCGTGACTCGACCCTCCAACGAGAGGCCGGCTGCCCCATAAGCCCAGGTGATACAGTCAGCGACCCACATGGACAAAGTACGCTTGGAGACAGGTAGCCCCAACTTATTGGGGTCAAAAGAAACTAAGAGCTGAACAGCCCTCCGATGCTCCCGCGTACGGTCAAGGTAGAAGGACAACGCCCTCCTACAGTCCAGGGTATGCAAGACCATTTCAGCCCGGTTGGCATGCGGCCTGGGAAAGAAGGTCAGAAGAACCACCTCCTGATTGAGGTGAAAAGGAGAGACAACCTTAGGAAGAAACTTAGGGTGAGTCCGTAAGACTACCCTATTCCTGTAGAACCTAGTGTAAGGAGGATCAGACACTAGTGCCTGAAGTTCACTCACTTGCCTAGCAGAGGTAAGAGCTACCAGAAATAAGGTTTTCCAGGAGAGAAAACGGAGAGGGCAGGTAGCCATAGGTTCAAAAGGCGGACAAGTAATCCGGTGTAAGACCACATTCAGATCCCACTCAGGGGCCGGTGGACGCAAAGGAGGCTTAAGCAGAAGGAGGCCTCTGAGAAAACGAGCCACCAAAGGGTGGTTGGAAAGAGGCCTACCGTCCACCGGCGAGTGGTGCGCTGAGAGAGCACTAAGGTGAACTCTGACAGAGTTAGACTTAAGGCCCAGATTGGAGAGGTAAAGCAAATATTGCAATACTACTGCTACCAAGCACGAGAAGGGATTCTCGCTGTGCTGAGCACACCATGCGGAGAATCTACGCCACTTAAGAGCGTAGGATTTCCTGGTGGACTGTCGCCTAGAGGCCAAGACCACATCTTCCACCTCTTGAGGCAGTAGGAGGGGAGCCAGGACTACCCTTTCAGCAGCCAGGCCATCAGATGAAGGGACTGGAGGTTGGGGTGCAAGAGAGTCCCCTGATCCTGAGACAGGAGATCGTGTTGAAACCCTAGAGGGAGAGGGGTGTCCACCGCTAGCTGCAGCAGAAGGGGAACCACGGTTGCCTCGGCCACCTGGGGGCTATCAGAATCAATGAAGCACCATCCCTGAGGACTTTGAACAGCGTTCTGGACACCAGTGGTGTGGGAGGAAACGCATACAGCAGGCCTGTGGATCACGAGATCAGAAACGCATCCGCTGCTATTCTGAGAGGATGTGGTTGTCTGGAGCAAAATCTCGGGAGTTGCCGGTTCAGAGGACTGGCGAAAAGATCCATGGTGGGAAGGCCCCACCTGAGAAAGATCTGCTGAACCACCAACGGATTTAATCTCCATTCGTGTGGTTGCAAGATCCTGCTTAGTCTGTCCACCAGGTAATTCTCCTGACCTGGGAGGTAGACAGCTTTGAGAAGGATTCCGTGATTGACAGCCCAAGAGCACAGCCGTTGTGTTTCCTGACATAGAAGGAAGGAGCCTGTGCCTCCTTGTTTGTTCACGTAGAACATGGCAACTTGGTTGTCCGTCTGGACCAGTACAGACTGGTGAGAGGCGAGGTGGGAGAAGGCTCTCAGAGCTAGGAGTATCGCCCGTAGCTCCAGGAAGTGTATCTGTTGAGCAGCCTCCCAAGGGGTCCAGAGACCCTGAGTACATGTCCCTTGGCAATGTGCTCCCCAACCGAGAAGAGAAGCATCTGTTGTCAGCACTTGAGAATGCGGAGGGGATTGAAAAACCACTCCGAGTACCAGATTCGGAAGGTGAAGCCACCATTTCAGAGAGGAGACTAGCAGGTCGGATATTCTTACTGAGTCCGCTAGGCTCCCCGTGGCCTGATGCCACTGAGTGCGAAGACTCCACTGAGCAGGCCGCATGTGCAGGCGGGCATTGGGGGTGACATGAACCGTGGAAGCCATATGGCCGAGTAGTCTCAGGAATTGCCTGGCAGAGACCAGGGAATTGCTGTGAAACTGCCTGGCTAGATCCATCAGCCTGTGGGCTCTGTCCATAGGGAGAAAAGCCTTCGCTTGAAGAGTGTCTAGTCTGGCCCCTATGAATTCTAAGTTCTGGGATGGGAGCAAAGTGGACTTTGCGAAGTTTATGACAAACCCCAAGTGCTGAAGTAGAGCCACAGTGCGAAGGGTGGCTTGATTGGCCTCCTGGGAAGATTGGCCCCTTATGAGCCAGTCGTCCAGGTACGGAAACACAAAGAGACCTTGAAGCCTCAGGTAGGCTGCCACCACTGCCAGGCACTTGGTGAACACCCTGGGAGCGGAGGACAGGCCAAAGGGTAGTACTCTGTACTGATAGTGGTTTCCTCCCACAACAAATCTGAGATATTGTCTGTGGTCTGGATGAATAAGGATGTGAGTATAAGCATCCTTTAGATTTAAGGAGCATAGCCAGTCTCCCTGCTGGAGGTAGGGCAGCAGGACCCCAAGGGTAAGCATCTTGAACTTTTCCCTCTCCAGGAACTTGTTGAGGTTGCGCAAGTCTAGGATGGGTCTGAGGCCTCCTGTTCTTTTTGGTACCAGAAAGTACCTGGAATAAAAGCCGTGACCTCTCAGGTGGTGGGGCACCGGTTCCACAGCCTGATCCTGTAGTAGACTTGCTAACTCCTGAAGGAGTAGGTCCCTGTGCAGAGGGAGTCTTGGAGGCTCCCTTGGAAAATAGGAGGGAGGTACCTGGTGAAAATGGAAAAGATAGCCCTTTTGGACTATATGAAGAACCCAGGTATCTGATGTGACGGCTGACCCCCTGTGGGCAAAGTGGGCCAGCCGGCCTCCTGTGCTGAGAGAAGCCAGCTGAGGAGAAGAGGCTATGCTTTCTGAGTCAAAAACCCCCACCCTGCTGAGCAGGGGCCGGTGTTGGTGGCTTGGGGGTCTTCTGCCTACGGGGCCCTTGACCCTGCCCCTTGGCCTGCTGACCCTGTTGGGGAGCTGCAGAGGCCTGATAATGAGGGTATTGTTTATAGGCAGATGACTTCCTCGGGTAAAAGGTCTTTTTTCCCGAGCCCTTCTTTTTCTGAGAAGGGGCAGAGGTTTTTCTGCACAGCCTAGTCCGGGTCAGAGTCTCGGTCTCGGGTTCTGCAGCCTTTTCAGCCATGGGCTTGCCAAAGAGGTTTTCACCTCGGCAGGGGACATCGACCAACTTGTCCTGTACCCATGGCTCGAGGTCGGATGACTGTAGCCAAGCCTGTCGGCGGGCACCGATGCCGGCCCCAGCTACTCGGGCCGAAGCCTCAAAGCCATCGTAGGCTGCTCGAGAGAGAAACTTCGAGCACTCTCGAATACCAGTGGACAAGGCCTGGAACCTCTGCAAAGGTTCCTCGGAGAGACCAGCAGAGAACCCGGCAATCTCCTTCGCCTGGTCTCGGAGGTACATGCCCATGTAGAGCTGGTATGTCTGGACACGGTAAGCAAGCATAGAGCCCTGGAAGCACTTCTTACCGAGGGCATCCAGGTTACGGGCCTCCCGGCCGGGAGGCACCGAGGAGTGCATCTTCTGACTTTTCAGTCGATGCATGGCCGATTCCACAACCATGGAGTGGTGTGGTAATTGCGCCTTTTGGAACCCGCTTGCTTAACACCGGCATCGAGGCCGGGGTCTCCCACATATGGAAGAGCAGCCGCTCCAGCATCGGGGGAACCGGAACAGTAAAGGCCTCCTTCGGGAGAGAGTCATACTGGAGGGCCTCGAGCTCTTCGGCTCAAGGCTCCTCCTCGGGATCCGTGGGGAAGGCCAAGGCCTTGGCCATATCCCGCACGAAATCCGAGAACCGGGTATCCTCCGGTGGGGATCATCTCCGAGGTTCGGACTCGGGTGCGTCCGATGGGACACACCGAGTCCGATGAGTGTCGGGTGACTCTTCGTCCTCCGTCTCCCAGCCCGACTCCTCGGAGGAGGAATCGAGTGGCTCCGGTCGGGCGGGCACCGATGCCCTCCGCCCCGACGCCGAGGGTATTGGCGTCAATGACCTCGGCCCCGAACGGGAGGTTGAGGGAGACCGTGGCCGAGGATCGACTCGAGCCCGCATGGACTCGAGGATCGGCTCGGCTTCCGGGGTCGACTTGGAAGTCGAGGTCCCGGTGGTCGGGGCAGATGCACCGGTGAGAATGGCCCGCTGCTGTTCCATGAAGGCAGCAAAGCTGCTCTCCAAGGCCGTCAACCTGAGTCCGAGCTCAGGAGACCCAGCAGCCCCCGACTCGGGCCCCGACAGCGACGGGCCCGACGTCGGCTCCCTCGGAGGAGAGTCCACGAGGACAAGAGCACTTACGTGTCCAGGAGACTCCATCTCGACACGAGGATGTTCTGCAGGCCTCTCCGACTCCGAAGACCCGGGACGGCTATCGGGGCTATGCGACCTGGCCCTCGAGGAACCAGGAGCGTCCACCGACGCCGCCCTCGCGGGTTTCTTCTTCCTGCGATGCTCCCGCAAAGGAGACCCCCGCTCAGAGGAACCCCGACGCTGCTTGGGGCCGGAGTCCCGAGACGTCGAGGCCTCTCACGAGGTCCGGGCTCGGCCGGAGCGGAGTCAGAAACAATCCTATCCTTTTGGTGCTGCCGACTCCTCAACGCCTTTGAGGACATTTTGCCACACGGACCACAGATCATCGGGTCATGATCGGGTCCGAGGCAACGGAGGCAGAAGTCATGTGTGTCGGTAAGAGACATAAGTTTCTTACACCGATCACATTTCTTAAACCCGCTGGTAGCCATCGGGGGAAAAAGGGCCCCTGCTAGGTCAAAAGACCGGGCTGCCAGGGAAAAAAGAAAAAAGGCGCGAACGCCAGTCACAAAGGACAAAAAACGAAAAAGAGAGAAAGGACTCGATACCGGCGTATCGGTCCGAGCGGGAAAAGGATCTGGCGTCGAACCGGAGAAAAAACAGGGAAAATCAACTCTTTCCTCGGGGAAAAACAAACAACGTCCGTCGGGCTCCGCGGGAAAAAAGAAGACTGAGCAAGATGGAACCCTTGGGCGGGAAGGGGACCGCGCATGCGCGCTGCAATTCCCAAAGGCTTTCTTTGAAAGCTGGGGAAATGCTCCGCACGAGGGCTCTGTCGGCACCGACGTCACCCATATGTGAGGACTGACTTCCTGCTTGGTCCTGGAGAAATTGTGATTATCGTGAAAACCTGACACGTTAGGTGTGTCCCACTCCCGAGGACTAGTTGAGAACTCCTGGTCTGGGCAGAGCACAGGCGATTTTTGTAAGTATGTGCATTAATTATAAAATTCCTTAATTTGTGCATGTACTTGCATACTTTGTATGTGTTCATTTACACCTGCTATAGAACAGATGTAAACCACCATGCCTTTTTTTAAAAAGCAATCCCTCACATGTACACTAGTATTTTATAAAGACAAATAGATGCCTATATGTCTTTATAAAATAATCACTACTTACTCTTTTATCCTAGGCACCCTGTTATAAAAATTCCCCTTTGAATAATGAGTTACTTGGTTAAATCCTATGGGTTAAAAATTACTCATTGTATTGTGCCTAAACGAACACACATCTTCTCATGAGTGTATGTTTAGCTTGATTTTTTTAATTTATTATTTATTGCATTTTCAAACCTAACAGAAAAAAAGAAATATAAATACCAAAGAAGGATATTTATTTAGTTTACATTACTGTTCTCTGTAACTCGCAACTCCCGTTGTAACCATTTAGTTCAAATACAATAAGTTCTTTGTAAACCATCTTGACTGATAGAAAGACGATATTAAAAAGATGTTAAATAAATAAATAAACAAACTGAAAGAGTGCATTCATATATCAAAAGAAAACATGCAGTACATTCCACTTCTACCAGAATCCACTGAGAAAATAAAGGAGGAGACCAGCTAGTAAGAAAATTTAAGGAAAAGAAAACTATACCAATTTTCAAAAACCTGGCAAATATACTTTACAAGTGCTCATATAACCCCAATCTCACACAGCAATGTTGATATCTGCAGCTTCCCCAGTAGTGGCATGTTCCTGGACACTAATAAGCTCCTCCAATTGTTTAGGTTCTAGGAAAATGTAATCTTGCCCCATATACTTAATGAAACACGACCTAGGAAATTTCAAAAAGCTCATTCCCAGAGACAAAGCTCTGGGACAGAGACCGTTTTTTTTTTTTTAGTGCCATCAAGTCAGTGTTGACTCCTAGCGACCCAGCTACCTCTGGGTTTTCTTGGCAATGTATCACCGGAAGTAGATTGCCAGCCTTTTCTTCCGAGGCAATGGACGGTAAAGTGACTTGCCCAAGGTCACAAGGAGTGCCAGTGGGACTTGAACCCTTGATCTTCTGGGTTCTAGGCAGTTGCTCTAACCATTAGGCTACTCCTCCACAGAGACCGTAGCTTAATTTTAATAAAGAGTTTCCAGATGGGTCAGAGGATTCTTCGTACATAGAATTTACTTTTCAGATCAATATGCATACTTTTACTCTTGTTCCTCTGCTCACAGATGTATTAGGGATAATATCCGTAGTAACGTTTCTACCCACTTAGGCAACAATTTTCAAATTGTCCACATTGGGACAAAGTCTGCTCTTACTTTTTTATCCACAAGTTCTGTACTTATTTTCAAAGTAAGATTACATGTCTGCTTTCACTTTGAAATTTATTGCATGTACAAAATATGCATAATTATTTGCAGCAGGACTTGCTTTAGGACCAGCACCATCATGTGCAAGTTCTGGGAATGGAGCTGTCCATGGCTTGGAGAGGCTCCCCTGGAGCACAGTGGGCAGCAGCCACTGCCCATGTCCCTGAAGCAGCAATGCCTGTGCAACTACATAGGTTGCAAACTTTTCAAGTCAACCTTGACTCGCACCTTTTTTTTTCTGCTCTTAGATGTTTGCTAGAAAAGTGCACACAAAGAATTTTAAAAACGCCTTCTATATGCGTATGCTTCTTTCCCTGACATGAAAACATCTCTGGGAATGTCTCCTCTCAATGTGACTAAATGTATGCACGTTATAATAGACTTAACACAAATAAGGGCATGTTTACTAAAATCTGTTACCTGGGTAGCATGGGGTTAGTGCACAGTATCTGAGCCATGTGAAAAAGTAGCATGGGGCTCTGCACTAAAATCCCCACACTACCTGGGCAGCACGCATCTGGGCAGGATGGTGGCATTCCGACCACAGCATTGCTAGTGCGAGCATTGAAAGCTCCTGCTACCTGCACTCAGTGTAAGTAGCAAGGGTGCCACTAATGTCACCTCAAAGTCTGTACCCACCTCTCTGCAATTGGCACATGGCCCAAACCTGCGTTATCAACAAAGGGCTTAGTAAACATGTCCCATAATTCTAAAATCTGTCCTCATAACTTTTAATTAATTTTAGAAAATTAACAAGAACCTGCAGACTTGGGCAAGCTACTGAAAAAGCCTCCCTTTAACTATTCATGATACCACCAATGACGTGCACAACAGCTCTCCCTAACTTTCTAATCCTATCATTTCCTTTCATCTGTAAATCTGCAGCAGAGATAGCAGAAGGCACATCGCTACAATGCCACTGGCTTTGTTTGTTGTAAATGCAGTTTAGTTGTGCTTGCATGTTTCCAGTAGTTGTGGTGATAACATATGTGCAACATAACACATGCAGCAAAGCTGCTACTTGCACAAGATTTAGTGTTTTCTCTTTTCTTAGTTTTTTTTTGGTCCTTTGCTTTTTCAAATCTGTATAACTGCAATATTCATCTCTAACATTTGTCAGACTATGTGTACTAAAACAGGCTTCTGTGGAGTTCATAAACTAACCTCTCTCCCATCCCAAACCCAAGGAAACAGGCTGCAATGACTCCAGTGCAAATGCAATGTGTGCCTTCGAGTCAGTCCTGACTCCTAGCGACCCAGAAGTACTCAAATTAAAAAATTCCAGAAACATTTTCCAGAAATCATAAGTCAAAATCTTTGCAACTCTAGTACTACCTCGTATTTTCTGTCATCTAGTGCTCCAGAGGGATTGTATTTCTAGTCTGACAAGGGCCCTATGTCAGGCCATATCACTGTACCTGCAGCAGGAAGATGTGCACAGACCTTAGGTACCTTAGCACCTTCAACAGGGACACGCATGCACAGCCCTGAAATCTCAGCTTTTGTCCAAGAAACATGCATGCATAACTCTGGGACATAATTTTGCTTGCTATTAAAAGTTTAAAAACATCTGAGTCATAGTGTTTATAGAAAGCTAAACCTTGACAACAATAATCCGTTCAAAGAATTTTAGATCTGTCTTTAAAATATGCATCCCTGCACCTTGTACTCCATTTCCTAGTACTGAAGAGCCAGTATCACAATTTCACTTCTGTCTTTGAAAGGGGATTTCCAGCCTGCAGTCTTCCCCTGCTGAGAAGTTGGCTGGCCACAGCCTGAGTAAACATTGCCCTAGGTAGACATAGACTCCGCCTGACACCTGGGTACAGTTTCTTGGAACTACTGTATATATGTTTGCACTTCTTCCTTTCACCCCACTCCTAAGAAACAGAGATCGGTCCTGCTAAAGAAATGAGCAGCTTAACTAAGCCTCAAAGACAATCAGCATTGGCACTGCAATCTGCAGGCCAGGTGAGGGGTTGGTATTTTATTTTGGGATTGTTTGTAACTATCAAACTATGTGACCCCCCCTCCAAAAAAATATAATAATAATATAGAAATCAAAATCAATCAGTAAATAAAAATCTGGGATAAGTAAGAACATAAGATATGCCATACTGGGTCAGACCAAGGTCCATCGAGCCCAGTATCTAGTTTCCAACAGTGGCCAATCTAGGTCACAAGTACCTAGCAGTTTCCACAATGCTTGTATTGGGGCAAGCAGTGATATCCCAGGTCCCTTTTAATAATGGTTTATGGACCTTTCCTCCAGGAACTTGTCCAAACCTTTTTTAAACCCAGCTACAATAACAGCTTTTACTACATCCCCCGGTAATGAATTCCAGAGTTTGATTATGCGTTGAGTGAAAAAATATTTTCTCTTATTAGTCTTAAATAGGTTATACTGTAGCTTCATTGCATGTCCCCTAGTCTTTCTATATTTTGATAGCGTAAACAATCAATCTTGTTTACCCATTCCACTCCATTCATTAATTTATAGACCTCTATCATATTTCCCCTCAGCCATCTCTTTTCCAGGTTGAAAAGCCCCAACTTTTTTAGCCTCTCCTTATAGGGGTATCTTTCCATCCCCGTTACCATTTTAGTGGCTCTTCTCTGTACCTTGTCTAATAACGCTATATCCTTTTTAAGATGGCAACCAGAATTGCACACAATATTCAAGGTGTGGTCCCACCATGGAACGATACAGAGGCATAATATCATCCTTTCTTTTATTCTCCATTCCTTTCCTTATGATTCCTAGCATGCTATTTGCTTTCTTGGCTGCCGCTGCACACTGGGCAGAGGGTTTCAACATGTTATCCATGATGACGCCTAAATCTTTTTCCTAGGTGGTGGTTCCTAATACAGAAAGGTAGTTACTCACCTGTAACATGTGTTCCCCAGGGACAACAGGAATCAGTCCTCACTTATGGGTGATGTCGGCACCGACGGTGCCCGTGCGGTGCAATTCCCCAGCTTTCAAAGAAAGCCTTTGGGATTGCTGCCACGCATGCGTGGTCCTCTTCCCGCCCAAAGGTGCCATCTTGCTCAATCAGGTCCCAAAGCTAGAGCCCTACTAAGCAGATGGCAAGGGAAGGATAAAAAAATTGCAACTCTTCAGGGGAGGTGGGAGGGTAGTGAGGACTGATTCCTGTTATCCCTTGAGAACCACCTGTTACAGGTGAGTAACTATGTTTTCTCCAGGAACAAGCAAGAAGTCAGTCCTCACTTATGGGACTCCCCAGCTACAGGCTACCGAACCTCTAAGCTAAAAACGCCTCCGCGAGGCTGTGAGCAGAAGCTGATATCCCAAAGGAAGCCCGGGTCCTCGGGCCTTTGGGGCAAGCCCTTGGTAGATGCAGAAGGGGGGTCTGAGGGCAGGAGTTGCTTATACCCTGAACAGACTATGGCCGAAGGTGCTGTCCTGGCGGGCCTCCCTCTCCAGGCAGTAGTGCGAAGCGAAGGTATTCACTGAAGAGCAGGTCGCAGCCCGGCAGATGTCTGTCAGAGGCACTGAGTGCAGTGAAATCACCGATGCCACCATGGCACGGATGCCGTGCGCAGTGACCCGACAATCCGGTGTGGTGCCCGCTCTTGCTTGAGCAAAGGCGATGCAGTCCACCACCCAGATGGAGAGGGTGCACTTGGTGGCTGCCAGCCCCAGACTGTTGGGATCGTAGGCGATGAAGAGCCGGTCAGACTTGCGATGACCTTGGGTGTGCTGCAGGTAGAAGGCATGAGGTCTCGGGAAGAAAGTCAGCAAGACCACCTCCTGACTGGGGTGGAAATCTGAGACAATCTTCGGTAGGAACTTGGGGTGGGTGCGAAGGACCACCCTGTTCCTGTAAAATCTGGTGTAGGGGGCCCTCGGCCATGAGGGCTTGAAGTTCGCTGATCACTGCGCTGAGGTCAGTGCCACCAGGAAAACCACCTTCCAGGAGAGGTGCCGGAAAGAGCACATCGCCACCGGCTCAAAGGGCGGCGGCATCAACTGAATGAGCACGATGTTCAGATCCCATTCCGCCGGGGAGGCGGAAGGGGTGTTTGGAAAGCAGGAGACCCCCGCATTAAGCGGGAGACCAGAGGCTGGTCTAAAAGGGGTTTACCCTCGACGGGCAAGTGGTTGGCTGAAATGGCACTCAGGTGAACCCTGACCGAGTTGGTCTTCAGTCCCACCTGCGAGGGGTGGAGAAGGTACTGGAGAACCCAAACGGTGGAGCAGAAGAACGGGTCGATCTGAAGCTCGGAGCACCAGATCGAAAACCGCCGCCACTTCAGGGCATAGGCCCGCCTCATCGAGTCCTTCCTTGACGTGAGGAGGATGTCCTCGATCTCCACTGGGAGGTGCAGCAAGGCTAAAGAGATCTATTCAGCCGCCAGGCTGTCAAGGATAGAGAGACCAAGTTCAGGTGAAGCACCTGTCCCTCCTCCTGCGTCAGCAGACCTGGGGCACTGTCAAGGGGGACTGGAGGCTCCGACGAAAGCCAGAGTAGAAGGGGAAACCAAGGTTGTCGAGGCCACGAAGGAGCGACGAGAATCACAGAGACTCGGTTGTGCTGGATCTTGTGGAGGTTCCTCACAAGGAGAGGAGTGGGAGGGAATGAATACAGAAGCCCTGAGGTCCAGTTCAGGAGGAGCGCACCCTGCTTGGGTGTGGTATGATGTATCCAAACAATCGTATCTTCACGTCACTTTTCAGAGCTATGTGTACTTTAACAGTCAAATATGAAGAATCAAGCTCTACTTTCTCACCCTAAAGATGATGCATTTACTGAAACAGTGTATGAACCCTTTACTTAGCTTTATTATGCAACGGGGTCTCAGAATAAGAATGGGGCGACTTACTGAACACATATAACAATATGGAAACAGCGCCCTAGACTTCACATCAATGACCCGTAGTTGTTGCTTACTTATTCTTTAAAGCTAAAAGGAGGGTTTTATCAACAGTTCAAATTGACTCATATTCCAAAATGATGTATATCAAAAGATGCTTATCTGAAGCTAGGTGAGTTTTTCTCCTAACGCCTGTATAGTAGCGCCGTAGCGTTTCACAATCACACGTTTCATCAGGGGATACCCATCATTTATCTGGTTATCTGCTGTATTTGGTTTGCATGCCACGATGAGCAGGACGGTGGAGGAATGATGCCGGCGTAGTAGGCTGTGAGTGAGAGCTCTGCCTCATCTGCTTCTGTCAAGTATATCCAGGCAGCAGAGGTTTATAAGGAGCCATTTCTGCGGCGTATTTCTGCCTGGCTTGAATTTGTGATGAGTAGCGATTATGGTCAAGTCTGTTTGGAAGGACTGAGCTGTGGTGGTATGATATTCTGCCTCTCTGGTGTTATAATGAATCTTTCCTCTTGTCTCTTCTATTTCTTTGACTATCACTATCTCTTACTCTGTCCTATCTTGTTAATGGCGTTCTTTTCATATTTTCAGTATCATTTATGTAGTATTGTAAACCGCTCTAATGCTTTGGCCTGAGCGGTATATCAAATGTAATAAACATAAACATTTCTACTCGAACTTAGCATCGATCACCATTCAGAATCTGCAATACAGAAACAACACTGAAAGTTGTCCTATACATCTTCTTAAAATTTGTAATGTATCTTCATGTTATGTAATAGCACTTACCCCGTGCCGGCTGTTATACTCTTTAACAAAAGACGCCGATTTATGTGGACTCTTTTCTTCGTCCACTCCTATCTAGCATTCCTTCTTATATTCGTGATTCATCACATTTTTTACAGATTTTGGATGCCCATTCACGATGGGCTACGGCACAGAACATTCTATTGGTCACATTAGATGTGACCTCTTTGTACACCAAGATCCCACAGGAAGCAGCAGTACAAGTGATAAGGGAAGCTCTTGTGGAAAGGCAGGACCTTTCTGAAAGTCATCAATTTTTTCTTAAACGCCTATTATGCCTAGTACAATTTCACAATTATTTTCAATTTGCAGAAAACATTTATTTACAGACATCGGGAGTGGCTATGGGCGCCCCTTCGGTAGCCAATTTATATATGGAAATGTTCGAGTGAAAATGGCTTACTGCGTCTCCTTTTGAAGATCATATAAAATTATGGCGACGCTATACTGACGACGTATTTATGCTCTGGCAGGGGCCATTGGAGTCTTTGGCCATTTTTGTACATTGGCTTAATGGTTGCGACCCTAACATTCAATTTACTTATGAGAGCAATGAGCAATCCATTACGTTTTTGGATTTGAAGGTGTCTAAGGGTGTTACTATTTGGAATACATCTACATATTGTAAACCTACTGACCGTAACACCCTGCTACATTATACCAGCGCCCATCCTAAACGTTTAAAGGATAGCCTTCCTTTTTCCCAATTTCTTAGGTTCCGTCGCAACTGCTCGGAAGTGAAAGAGTTTAAACTACAGGCGAAGATGTTAAAGGAGAAGTTCCGTATACGAGGATATCCAAAAAGTATAATTGAATCAGCGTATAAGCGGGCGTTATATTATAATCGTGACAGTCTGCTGGCTCCTCGTTGCACCCAGTCCACATCTCAAAATTGTGTCAACCTCATCACTAAATATTCTCCTTACAGTCATGATATAATGAAAATTTTGAAAAGGCATGAGAATGTTTTTCGGAGTATACCTGGTTTAGAAAATTACTATGCACACTGTGTCTGGCAAAGGCAACGTAATATGAAGGAACTTCTCAGTCCTACTGTTCTGCGTTGCGAATCGATAAATCCTGTACATGCCAACAGAGGTCATCGTAAATGCAGTTCTTGTGACATTTGTTCTGTCACTTTGGAACTGGACGTTTTTGAATATGGCACCAAGAAATTTCGTTTAAGACATGAAACTTCGTGCAGTTCTACGTATGTAGTATATTGCATTTTGTGTCCGTGCCGGTTAGCTTATATTGGTAAGACCACACGTCCGTTCAGAGTGCGTATGAGAGAGCAGAGGAGCAGATTAAAATGCGGATATACACAAGCCCCTATTGTCCAACACTGCATGGATTTGAAACATAGTTTTGATTCCCTGCAATGCTTTTGCATTGATTTCATTGAGCGGGGTTTCGAGGGTAGATCAAGGGAGTTTTCCTTGATACGAAGAGAACAAAAATGGATTTTTGAGGTTCATACAGTGTATCCAACTGGATTGAATTCACAAATTGAGTGGGGTAATTGTTGTTGACCAATTGCATGTCGGAACTGCATCACATGACTACAGCTCAGTCCTTTAAATTAGTTCTGTTGTGCCATAGCCCGCATGCGCGGCGTCTTTTGTTAAAGAGTATAACAGCCGGCACGGGGTAAGTGCTATTACATAACATGAAGATACATTACAAATTTTAAGAAGATGTATAGGACAACTTTCAGTGTTGTTTCTGTATTGCAGATTCTGAATGGTGATCGATGCTAAGTTCGAGTAGAAATGATGGGTATCCCCTGACGAAACGTGTGATTGTGAAACGCTACGGCGCTACTATACAGGCGTTGGGAGAAAAACTCACCTAGCTTCAGATAAGCATCTTTTGATATACATCATTTTGGAATATGAGTCAATTTGAACTGTTGATAAAACCCTCCTTTTAGCTTTAAAGAATAAGTAAGCAACAACTACGGGTCATTGATGTGAAGTCTAGGGCGCTGTTTCCATATTGTTATATGTGTTCAGTAAGTCGCCCCATTCTTATTCTGAGACCCCGTTGCATAATAAAGCTAAGTAAAGGGTTCATACACTGTTTCAGTAAATACATCATCTTTAGGGTGAGAAAGTAGAGCTTGATTCTTCATATTTGGGTCTGGTATGAGCCCGCAGAAGCGGGAGAGCTGCGTGTTCACCAGGCTGCCGAACATGTCCATGGACGGAGTCTCCCAGTGGCGGAACAGGTGGAGAAACACCTCTGGACTCAGGCGTCACTCGTATGGGTGAAGAAGCCTGCTGAGCCTATCTGAGAAGGCATTGTCTTGGCCCAGGAGGTAGACAGCTCTTAGGGTCATGCCCCGGTGCACTGCGAAGGAGCAGAGGAGGACTGCCTCCCGACAGAGGAGGCGGAAGCCTGTGCCCCCTCCTTGTTTATGTAGAACATTGCGACTCTTTTGTCGGTCTGCACGAGCACCGACCTGCCCTTCCGGTGGTACTCAAAGACCTTCAAGGCCAACCAGACTGCTCGCAGCTCAAGCAGGTTGATCTGCTGTCGAGCTTCCTTGGGTGACCACCACCCTTGGGTGCAGAGGTGGTCGTAGTGGGCTCCCCAGCCCAATAGCGAGGCATCTGTCGTCAAGATGAATTCATGCGGACGAGTCTGGAAGGGCATGTTCTGGAGTTCCTGCTACCAGACTAGCGACTCAACTAGGCTGCGAGACACCCGGATGGGGTCCCGGAGGTGGCACAAAGCTTGGGCCCATTGCACTCTGAGGCACTATTGGGCCGCTCGCATGTGCATGCGAGCATGGGGAACGACATGGACAGTTGAGGCCATGTGCCCCAGGAGGCGCAGCAAGGCCCGCGCAGAGACCCTGGGCTGGCCTTGGACCTCGGCAACGGAGCCAATCCACATGTGCTCAAGGGAGAAAGGTGGTCACACATTGAGTGTCGAGAAGAGCTTCAGGATCCGCACTGGTATGGGGTGGGATTTGGAGTAGTTGATCAGGAAACTGAGGCACTCGAGGAGGAGGACCATATGTGACACAGAGAGGTGAGCCTCCTCTGTCGAGATGCCAGAGACGAGGCACTCGTCTAGGTAAGGGTAGACAGGCCGCGGCTGCTAACAGGCATTTGGTGAAGACTCGCAGGGCAGGGTACTCTCCCTGCACCCTGAAACGCAGGTACTTCCTGTGCTAGGGGTGGACAGGAATGTGGGCGTAAGTGTCTCTGAGATCCAAGAAGCATAGCCAATTTCCCTGCCGGAGGTAGGGTAGCAGGACGCCAAAGGATAGCATTTTGAACTTCTCCCGCACCAGAAACTTATTCAGATTCCTGAGGTCAAGGATGGGGCGCAGGCCCCTGTCCTCTTCGGAATGAGGAAGTACCGGGAATAAAATCCCTGACCCCGAAGGTGCGGCAGAACTCTTTCAATCGCCTGTTGACCAAGGAGGTTGTACAGCTCTTGCTGCAAGCAAGCCTTTTGCGAGGGAAGCAGAGTAGGTTCCGCCAGGGAGAAGGGAGGAGGGAGTCTGTCTAGACGAAGATGATACCGTCCCGGATCACCTTCAAGACCCAAGTGTCTGATGTAATAGTCGCCCATTCGGGGGTGAAAAGAGACAGGCGTCCTCCCATGGGCGGAAGTGTCCCTGGGAGGCGAGAGGCTATGCTTTCGGCGTCAAAACCCTGGAGCTGGCTGGGGTGGCACCGGTGGCTGGATTTTGGGCCCCTTGGATTCCGGTGACCCTGAGCACCCCCTTTGCCCTAAGCGCAGGTCACCAGCGCAGGGGTAGACAGGTTTGGTGGGGATACCCGGTAGGGGAGCACGTTCCTCTGGAAGAAAGGCTTTTTGGTGTGTTGCTTCTTCCGAGAAAGCGAGGAGATTTTGCGAGAGAGATGGGTGCAAGTCACGAACTCCATCTCGATCTCGGCTGCCTTGTCCTCCATGGATTTGCCAAACAGCTGTTCACAGAGGCAGGGGACATCTAGGAGCTTCTTCTTGACCCACTGTTCCAGGTCCAAAGACTGGAGCCACGCCTGGCGTCGGGCTCCAATGCCAGCTGCCGCTACAGGGATGAAAGAGACTAACCCGTCGTATGCAGCACGGGAAAGGTATTTCGAGCAGCCCGCGACCAACCTCAGAAGGATCTGGAAACTAAGAAGGTGCTCCCCACCAAGGTATGTTGAAAACCTGCCGAGCTCTTTGGCGAGGTCGCGAAGAAATATACCCATATACAGTTGGTACACCTGGATGAGGCAAACCAACATGGATCCCGGATAAGCCTTGCACCCGAGGACATCGAAGGCACAGGATTCTCTACCAGATGGGACCAAAGAGTGTGACTTTGGGCTCTTCTGCTTCCACATCACAAATTCGACTACCATGGAGGTGTGAGGAAGTTGGGTCTTCCGAAACCCCGGGCCACGCTGGACCCTATACATGGCATTGAGTCTTTTACTGACAATAGGGACCAAGGCAGGTGCTTCGCACATGCAGAGAAGCAGCCAGGATAGGATGGACGGTACCGGGACTGTAAGAGACTCCCTGGGTGGAGACTCATACTGCAAGATGTAAAATTCCTCTGCCCTCGGCTCCTCCTTGGTCTGTATCGGCAGACTGAGGGCCCGAGCCATATCCTGCACAAACTCCAGGAAAGAGGTGTCCTCGGGAGGCGACTGCCTTTGCGAGGCAGGTGGGGATGGGTCAGAGGAGAGATCCCTATGGATGCGGGTCTCCAGGGAAGTGTCATCCGATTCCCAGTCCGAGAGGTCTGAGAAGGACTCGGCGTCAGGCTGATCCCCGCGCCCAATGGCTGAGGCCCACTTGGAGCTAGAGGCACTGGCTCTGGAAGACCTCACCCCCGAGGAATGGGACGGTGAGCGAGATTGGTGCCAAGGACCCTCACGAGACCCACAGCTCTCTGGGTTTTCCAAGGCAGTTTTTGGGACCCCAGTCGGGTGACCTTCGGTCTTGGGGTGCAAGCCAGCCATGCTGGGCAGTGAGGAGGGCAGAAATGCTGTGCTCCAGTGCCAGCATATGGGACTCCCACTCGGGAGTGGGTCCCTGCGACGCTGACGCCGGTGTTACCGGGTCTGGTGTGGAGACGGAGAGTGGGTCCTCACCGGGACGACCCTCAGGAGACTGGGCGCCATTGCCAGAGGCCTCCATGTCCGTACAAGGTACCTTTCGAGGCCGCTCCTTGCCTGACTCTTGGGAACACCAGGGAGGGCTAAGTGAACGAGCGAGAGACCGCTTGCGCTTGTCTGGTGCCCCCAACAGCAACTTCAAGGTCTTCTTCTTTCGCCGTTCCACCTTGGGCGAACCCTGATCGGAGTGATGCCTGGAGTGCAGGGTCACTGCGGGGGACCCCACAAGTGGTGGATCGGAAGGGTGAGGTGCCACCGGGGATCCCGGGCTGCCTTGTGTAAAATGTCGTTGGACTTCTACTCGCAGCTGAGCAAGGCCTTAGCAGACATTTTCTTACAAAGTCAGCAGAGCTCCAGGTTGTGGTCAGCCCCCAGACACTGTAGAAAACAGTCGTGGGTGTCCGTGAGTGACATATTTTTGGAGCATCTGTCACATTTCTTAAAGCCGGTGGCCATGGGGGCAAAAAGGGCCCCTGTAAGGTCGAAAACCTTCGAGGCCAGCAGTTGGGGAAAAAAAGGGCGTGAAAAGGGCCCGAAAGAAAAAACACTAAAAAGAGTCAAAAAAGGGATCCCCTAGCCCACAGCAGGAGCAGGGGCGAAGGGGAGGACTAAGAGGATCAGTGCTACTGGAAAAAAGGCCAAAAAGGTCGAAGTCATAAACTTTTTCTGAGGGACGAGGACGTGCGTCCGAAGGGCTCCACGGAAAAGGGGAGACTGAGCAAGATGGCACCTTTGGACGGGAAGAGGACCACACATTCGTGGCAGCAATCCCAAAGGCTTTCTTTGAAAGCTGGGGAATTGCTCTATGCGGGCTCCGTCAATGCTGATGTCACCCATAAGTGAGGACTGACTTCTTGCTTGTTTTTGGAGAACCTTGCATTGTGTAAGCATAGTTTTGGTTGTTCTTTCCTAGGTGCATAACTTTGCACTTGTCCACATTAAATTTCATCTGTCATTTGAACATCCAGTCTTGCAATCTTTCACAATCCTCTTGGGTTTTAACAACTGAATAATTTTGTGTCATCTGCAAATCCGATTACCTCACTCATTATTCCCATTTCCAGTTCATTTACGAATGTTAAAAAGCAGCAGATCCAGAACAAATCCCTGGGGTACTCCACTATTCACCTTTCTCTATTGGGAAAATTGGCCATTTAGACCTACCCTCTGCTGCCAGACTGGAAGTGGGACTTCAGTACTACATCTCGTCTATGTACCTCTCTGTCTTCCTTATGTCCTCCAAGTCTGCTACTCTAGCCTCAAGAGATTGGACTCATTCCCTGAGAGCAAAGAGCTCCTTGCACCTAGTGCACACTTAGACCCCTCACCAACTGGGAGAAAATCATACATGTGACCAATCTTCCCGCTAAGCTTGCTGGGTCCGCTGCCAACATTCCTGCCAGCGGGGGGAGGTGCAGAGCGATCGATCGCTCTGCCCCTTGTCAGACGGCTGCCTAGGGTGAGAACTTACACAATCTTGACGATGCATATATTCATATGATTCTTGCAAGGTATTGTGGGTATTGTAGTTCATTCACTCCCAAACACAGCTGATGACAATAATTAAGTTGTGAAACCAAGTGGTAAGGCCAATAAAATACTTCTTTTATTGATGGGGTTTAATTCACCCAGCATATGTATGCTTGATAGCCATATAAATGAGGTTACTTGCTTGCAGTGTTTAAATGGATAACAAAAAGTCACAAAGTAAACCAGAAAACAACCTTCAGCTTGTCAGGCAATTAGCTAATGTTTTCTTAGCAAATAATTACCAAATACAAAGGCACAAAGAAAAGAATAAACTTTGCTGGTTAGGTTAACTTCTGCTTATTTTCCACGCAGATCTCAGCAGTGATTCTCCCTTGCTCACACACACAATCAGGTGCAGCTTTAATTACTATCAATTGACCAGCTGTAAGCCTTTAGCTGGCTGGCTGCTACTGTGTGAACCCAAATCCTGCTTTAAGAGCTGTTTGCAGTGGAAATAAAGAACAAAGTTAGGTTTCTTTGTGATGGCTGATGTGTTTGCTCACAGAAAGCTAGCAATAGCATTTAGATAGAGAACAGTCCATGTAAACTGTACTTTCATCTGCTGTATCTCCCCCTTCATCAATCAGCATAGGGTCACTATCATACATTGGCACAGACGAGTCTTTCATTAAGGCACTATCATGAGAATGCTTATTCCCTTGCTGCCATTCTCTATTATAGATAGGGTCTGGATCAGTGTTCATACCTGAGCCTCTCCTGCCATCATAATTCCTCTCTGTAAAGCCTGGCCAGTATGTAATCCAATTCTGATGTCCAGCCTTCCAATCTTGATCCCTGGACACTGGATCTCCTCTCACATACCTTCTGGCCTTGGTCTGAAAGTCCCTTCCACATGCGGTCTTCTCTCTTCTAGGTAGCCACTGGTGATTCCTATCTCTGCCATTCCATTCCTCTGGCTGAATCCAGTCCAATGGACTCTGCTGGCACTTGGAATACCCCCCAGTATGGGTACTGCCTTGGAATCTCCCAGACCTTCGAATGGGCTTCCTTCTCTTCCTTCCAGAGAGTTTCCTTCTCTCTCTATCCGCTTGGCTTGGCTTCTGTTTCTCCAGGTGATATTGGTGCTTGAGCTTGTAGCCGTTGCTGAAGCTCTCCCTGAAGCTCTTTCTGTGTCTTTTGCTGAAGCTGTTCTTGAAGCTGTTATCTGAAGAATAAGCTCTACTCTTATCCTGTTCTAATGTGTGCTGCTCCCTAACACAGCGCAGCTGTCTTGAATCAGGCCCTGCCCTTTGAGATGAGTGCTTAGGGATTACCTCATAGCTCTCTTGATTGCACACACATTTTCTCACTTCAGCCCCTCTCATGGCTGCTGGAAACCTGGTGCATTCTGGGACTGGTAGTCTTTTATGTGAAAACTCTGTTTTCTTGCTTCTACCAGAACTGACAGGTTGCTTGTTCAGAGTCACATCATCTTTTCTATAGCTCCTACCTGAGCTATGATAAGCTTCCTTATCACATACCCCCCTGCTTAAGTTATTACGGACTGGTTTTACGGGTGAAACTGCTTCTCTACAGTCCGTAATACCTACGAGAGTGTTATCTTCTTGAAGCTCACTTACTTCCTGACTGGGTTCAAGGTCATTATCTACAGGCCTCTCCCTCCAAGACTTAAGTACATTAATATGGTAGGTCTGCCTACGCCCTCTGGCATTTTCTACCATATAAGACACTGGGCTTACTTGTTTAACAACCTCCCATGGCCCTTTCCACTGTACCTCAAATTTTGGAGCAGTTCCTGCTACTTGAACCAAAACCTTTTCACCAATGCTTAATTGGCGGCTTTTGGCCTTTCTATCATACCACCCTTTCTGGCGAACTTGACTGTCCTGCAGGTTCCTCTCAGCAACCTGCGACGTCCTTTTCAAACGTGCTCTCAAGTCACGTAGAAACAGTGGCACCTCCTGACTTCCTGGTTCAGGATCAATCCATTGTTCCCTCAAAATATCCAACAAACCCCGGGGAGCCCTACCATACATCAACTCATACGGAGTTACACCTAGGGACACTTGAATTCTTTCCCTGCAGGCATATAAGGCAAAGGGTAATAACATATCCTATTCTTTTACCTCTCCTGCTAACCCCCTTCTCAACATTTGTTTGAGAGTTTGGTTGAATCTCTCCACCAAACCATTTGATTGTGGATGGTAGGCTGAGGTTTTCACGTGACGAATGCCAAAGGCATCCCAGACCTGGGCCAAATATTTGGATACAAAATTGGACCCTCGGTCAGTCAACACCTCTCTTGGGAATCCCACTTCACAAAACAATTTTACTAGCTCTAAAGCTATTGTTTTTGCAGAAACGTTCCTCAATGGTATGGCCCAGGGAAACCTTGTTGCCTGATCTACCATAACTAGGATGTATTGGAAACCTCGGGGCGTTTTAACTAAGGGGCCTACAATATCCATGGCAATGCGACCAATTGGGTCTGTGATGATTGGCATGGGGATCAATGGCACCACCGGTGGGTGAGCCGCTGTAACTCGCTGACACGCTGGACATGCAGCACAAAACTGGGCGGTTTCTTTGAAGATACCTGGCCAGTAAAAACGCACAAGTATTTGATCCAGCGTTCCTTGCATACCTTTATGACCTCCCACTGGATGATCATGTGCTAGCCTAAGTACTAGCCCTTTGAAAGTTGTGGGTACCACCAATTGTTTACGTATGGCACCATTTCTGGGGTCCTGACTCTCTCTATATAATATGTCATTATCTAGTCTGAATCTGGGCAATTCCTCCCTGACCTCTTGAGCATACTTAAAAGCTCGGGTGAGAGCTTGATCAGCTCGCTGCTCTTGTGGAAAGTTAGGAAACTTTGCCACCAACTCAGCTGGCACCCAGGGTAAACTTTGACCAGCTAACATCTCAGCCCTACCCTGTGCTCTACAAAGTCTCTCACGCCTCTTTTGTGCTTTCAACTTTCTTACTTTACCAGATGATGGGGTTATTAAATCATCATGAGAGGGTAAGTCTCCTAATAACTCTGCCTGCTCCCCCTCCTCCTTCTGCTGGCTCTCTAACTTAGCCTGCGAGCGGGTGGATAGAAGGCCCCTCTTATTACCCATAGTTTGGCCTTCTGGAAGCTTAACCATCTTTTTAGCTAGGGACTGAGGACTTCCAAAGAAAGGCCCGGGAGCTATTTCCATTATTAAACCTTCTCCCTCCTTCTTTCCTAGCCCTTTCACTAGTTCCTGCTTAAATCTTGGCCAGTCCTTTCCTAGAACCAAATCAAAGGGTAGCCTAGGCACCACTGCTAATAGGACTTCCTCTTGTTCCCCCAGGCACTTAACCTTTAGCCTATAGGTGGGATATGATGTTGCAGCACCATGAATGCATCTGATGTGAACTTGGCTTTCAGGGGTTCTAGGCACAAATCTTTCTTGGGCCTCTATCCTCTTCCAAAGCCTTTTTGACATCATACTCTGGTCTGCCCCAGAGTCTAATAATGCATTTGTGGTAATTCCCTGCACATCAACCATCAAAAGAAATCCTTCCTTGGGCTGTTTTAAATCCAGACCCATTAAACTAGTGTGTGTCTGGCATCTCTTCTCTAAGTGTCCCAATTTCCCACACTTGAAACATTTCTTTCTATCCCACTGTGTCATCTGGTTTGATACAGTACATTCATTTTCAGAAACATTCTTAATTATTCTCTTTTCTGATACAGCACATCTAGCCTCAGCATCCATCTTTAGAGGGCCACCCATTCTATGGCAAGCCTGCGTGGCTTCCAAGAATCTCTCGGCTAGCATGGTTGCCTCTCCAAGATTTTGGCAATTTTGCTGTATAAGAAAAACATTCAAATCTTTAGGTACCCCAAGCATAAATTGTTCCAGCATTATAATATCTAATAACATTTCTACTGTCTTTTGCTCAGGCTCCAACCATTTTACAGCTAAACTTTTGATTCTCTGACTCAGAGCCCTGGGTGTCTCACCCACTTTCAATGTAACAGCTCTAAACATTCGCCTATACTCTGAAATAGACAACCCTAGGCGATCTCTAATAGCTGCCTTTACATCCTTATAATTCAAAGCCTGGGCTGCTGGCATTGCTCTGTAAGCTGCTAGTGCCTGTCCAGTTAATGAGGCTGCCAGCCTTACTGCCCACTGGGTCTCTGGCCATGCTAAAGCCTGTGCCACTCTTTCAAAAGACTCTAGAAAATCATCCACATTATCTTCTGGAGTTAATTTCCCAAAATTAAATGCCCCAATCCCTTGATTGAGTCCCACATTGTCCACATGTGGTGTACCAGTACTAACTGCTGGTCTTGCATCTGTTCCACTTTGGCTCTGCAGCTGCACTAGAGCTTGCACCAGATCAAGCACTGGTTTCTGCTGTTCCATTAAGGCCTTCATAGCAGTGTCCTGGGCCTGCTGTGATAGCTCCTGCTGCTTGCTGAATTGGGCTGCCATCCACTGAGCCATCTCCCTCGGATCCATCTTGACCCCTGCAAGAAAAGAAAAAAAAAACCCAAAGAGCAGCACCTTCCAACTAGGTGTGGTTTTTTTCAACTTTTTTTTTTTTTCCCCAATTACCCCCTGTGCTTACACACATCCACCACTAGACATGCCCAGGTACATATTACCTTGTCTCAGTGATGAATCCAGCTTTTCACAGGGTCTTTTCATCTGGGACAGCTTCCTGGAACAACCACTTTTCTTCCAAAGTGCAGATGAGGGAAAGAAATCTTCTTACAGCTTTAAACTTGACTTTTATTTGTAATCCACAACAAGTAAATCCTCTTGGTGCAAGAGCAATCCGAAAAACTACGCCATTTGTCAGACGGCTGCCTAGGGTGAGAACTTACACAATCTTGACGATGCATATATTCATATGATTCTTGCAAGGTATTGTGGGTATTGTAGTTCATTCACTCCCAAACACAGCTGATGACAATAATTAAGTTGTGAAACCAAGTGGTAAGGCCAATAAAATACTTCTTTTATTGATGGGGTTTAATTCACCCAGCATATGTATGCTTGATAGCCATATAAATGAGGTTACTTGCTTGCAGTGTTTAAATGGATAACAAAAAGTCACAAAGTAAACCAGAAAACAACCTTCAGCTTGTCAGGCAATTAGCTAATGTTTTCTTAGCAAATAATTACAAAGGCACAAAGAAAAGAATAAACTTTGCTGGTTAGGTTAACTTCTGCTTATTTTCCACGCAGATCTCAGCAGTGATTCTCCCTTGCTCACACACACAATCAGGTGCAGCTTTAATTACTATCAATTGACCAGCTGTAAGCCTTTAGCTGGCTGGCTGCTACTGTGTGAACCCAAATCCTGCTTTAAGAGCTGTTTGCAGTGGAAATAAAGAACAAAGTTAGGTTTCTTTGTGATGGCTGATGTGTTTGCTCACAGAAAGCTAGCAATAGCATTTAGATAGAGAACAGTCCATGTAAACTGTACTTTCATCTGCTGTATCTCCCCCTTCATCAATCAGCATAGGGTCACTATCATACATTGGCACAGACGAGTCTTTCATTAAGGCACTATCATGAGAATGCTTATTCCCTTGCTGCCATTCTCTATTATAGATAGGGTCTGGATCAGTGTTCATACCTGAGCCTCTCCTGCCATCATAATTCCTCTCTGTAAAGCCTGGCCAGTATGTAATCCAATTCTGATGTCCAGCCTTCCAATCTTGATCCCTGGACACTGGATCTCCTCTCACATACCTTCTGGCCTTGGTCTGAAAGTCCCTTCCACATGCGGTCTTCTCTCTTCTAGGTAGCCACTGGTGATTCCTATCTCTGCCATTCCATTCCTCTGGCTGAATCCAGTCCAATGGACTCTGCTGGCACTTGGAATACCTCCCAGTATGGGTACTGCCTTGGAATCTCCCAGACCTTCCAATGGGCTTCCTTCTCTTCCTTCCAGAGAGTTTCCTTTTCTCTCTATCCGCTTGGCTTGGCTTCTGTTTCTCCAGGTGATATTGGTGCTTGAGCTTGTAGCCGTTGCTGAAGCTCTCCCTGAAGCTCTTTCTGTGTCTTTTGCTGAAGCTGTTCTTGAAGCTGTTATCTGAAGAATAAGCTCTACTCTTATCCTGTTCTAATGTGTGCTGCTCCCTAACACAGCGCAGCTGTCTTGAATCAGGCCCTGCCCTTTGAGATGAGTGCTTAGGGATTACCTCATAGCTCTCTTGATTGCACACACATTTTCTCACTTCAGTCCCTCTCATGGCTGCTGGAAACCTGGTGCATTCTGGGACTGGTAGTCTTTTATGTGAAAACTCTGTTTTCTTGCTTCTACCAGAACTGACAGGTTGCTTGTTCAGAGTCACATCATCTTTTCTATAGCTCCTACCTGAGCTATGATAAGCTTCCTTATCACACCCTCCCCCACCGGCGGGAATGCTGGCGCAGATTAAAGAGAACATTGCGAGGGTGCTGCAGCATGCGTTAGACACATGCCGCAGCACCCTCACAATGTTCTCTTTAACCTGCGCCGAGTCGTCTGCTGACATTCCCCCCCCGCCGGCAGGAATGTTGGCGGCGGACCCAGCGCAGCTTAGTAGGAACACTGCATATAATGTACTGTAGTCTACTGTAATGTACTATCTTGTTGTCTCCCCCCCCCTCGATGTAGTCCCTCTGTTGTCTTGTTGACCACTTTGATTGAAGGATAAGGTGGTATATAATTTATTTATTTATTTTATTTATTTAACATTTCTTATATACCGCCTTTCATGATATCAAGGCGGTTTACATTGAACAAACTGAAATTACATTGAACAGGGCATTATAACTTGGAGATAACTATTTTACAGGGAACATGGGCAATGGAGGGTTAAGTGGCTTGCCCAAGGCCACAAGGAGCACCTGTGGGACTAGAAACCCCAGTCCTTCCGGCCCAAGGTTGCTGTCCTCTAGTGGGATTTGAACCCCCGACCTTCCGGCCTGAAGTACATTGCCCCAACCACTAGGCCACTCCTCCAGTTGGAGTCCCACTGGCACGCCTTGTGACCTTGGGCAAGTTAATTTACACTCCACTGCCTCAGAAGAAAAGGCCTGGCAATCTACTTCCGGTGATACATTGCCAAGAAAACCCAGAGGCAGCTGGGTCGCCAGGAGTCAGCACTGACTTGAGGGCACTAAAAAACAGATACAGCTGTTATTTTCCTGTACCTGCAGGGCTTACAATCTAAGGCCTTAATGCTGTCAACTACACTATGCTCTAGCGCTGAGTTTTGCTCCAGATATTTCCATGCTAGTCTTGCTCCTAGTGCAGAACGCAAGCTAGCATAAGAGAATGCCAAGCACGGTGTAGTGGGAATGCTAATCGCATGCAAAGGAGTGCATATTTAATTGCTCCCGATATTTTAAAAAAAAAAAAAATGACACTGAAGCTTAGCACAGTATTTTACTCTTAACATTGGATATTTACACCAGCTTCAGGCAGGTGTAAAGACGCAGCAGGGGAACAAAGGGATCATCTGAGGTGAAGTCTGACACGTCACCTTACTGTAGATAATCAAGGCCTAAACCCATCTATCCCTGCTAAACTGTTGGTACCCAACAACTATCTTGCCGGCCTACACTAACCCATCTCTAGGCCAGCTGCTTTGATTACACCCCACACCGCGCCACACGAATCCAAAAACCCAAGTATTTCTGGCAGACATAAAATGGATAATTGTCACTTCTCGGAGCTGATCGCTGTTAGGCTATGTGTTATGGATAAAGCTCCACTTTTTAACCAATCTTGAGACTAACTTACTATAAATAGTTTAAATTAGCGACTGGGTCTCAGAATATAGACTATTCACTCAGCCTCATCAATGGGCATTGTGAAAATGTCGTTTATACATCAATGACCCATACTTTTTTTGTCGCTGGTGTATTCCTTATTTTTTTATTTTTTATCCGATTTTTTCTTGAATTTTTCATTGATACATCTTGAATGACACGTTTCTTGAACTGTCTTCTAAAAGTATTAGATATACTAGGAATAGCAACAGGTAGAGATGAATGAAACTTTATAGCTACTTAGCTTAGAGTTGGGCTGCAGCAATGTCGTCATTCCAGAAACCCTTTTCCTTACATGTAGAAGCTGCAATTCCCAGTTCTGTTAGAAAAACTTCAATTATGCCATCTGTGCTATTCAAACCGTGTTATCTATTGTTGAATATAGCAATTTCTTGCTTTCACATTGCCTGCTTATGGTGGCGGCTTGTTGCTTTCATACTTCCCACCGTGTTATCTATTGTTGAATATAGCAATTTCTTGCTTTCACATTGCCTGCTTATGGTGGCGGCTTGTTGCTTTCATACTTCCCAACGCATTCAATGGGCGCCGTAGCGTTTCACCATAGACGTTTCGTCAGGGGATTATCTACCAAAGATGAACATATCAATCTTAGTAAATGCATCAGTATTACTAAAACTAAAAAATAGTGGTTAGTCTAGCAGGCTCCCCTGGTCGTTACTCACAGTTGTCTGTAATGTGCATCCACCTCTCACCAAAACGCCGCGCATGCGGGTTAGAGTTCACCGCGGGATTTAAACCCTTGGATGAAAAATAGGGGGGAGGGGATTGGTTTAATCGTAAACTGCAGGGAAGCTGCTCTAACAAGCTCCCCATTCTATTGAAGAATTAAGACCATTCGGGCTTAGAGTATTTAATCGAAAGATCCATTCTTGCTCTCGACGTAATAATGTGGAATCTCTTGTCTTCCCTTTCATACCTCTTGTGATTTGATCTATGCAAAAACATTTTAACGCAGTGAACGGATGTTGTTCTTGTAAACAGTGAGATACTATTGGAGCTTGGATTGTTTTGCAATTTAGCCTACTGCGGTGTTCACCCATTCTGACTCGAAATTCACGAACAGTTTTCCCTATGTATAACAATGAGCATGGACAAACTATGGCATACACTACATATGAGGAATTACAGGTTGTCCGATTCCGAATAGGATAAGTCCTTCCTGCATGTGTAAATTGTTGTAATTCACTAGTCACGTCACAAATAGAGCATGTGCCACATTTAAAGTGACCTGGTGTTTCTATTGGTTGTTTAGGAGAAGGCATACGCAAAACTGTGGGACTTAGAATTTCTTTAAAATTGTTATGGCGTTGCCAAACACATCGAACTGTTTGGTTTTCCAACCCCGGTATAGTATGCAGAATATTATTGTGTTTTTTTATTATCCGCTGGATTGCATAACTAAAAGGGGAATATTTCGTTACTAAATGGATTTTCCCTGGTGGGGTCGCTAATTTTGCTTTAGGATGAAACAATAACTCTCGATTCAAGGTACTTGGCTCGTTTATAAGCTTTTCGCACCGTGCTGCGGGGATATCCTCGAGAGAGAAATTTTGCTTGGAGTGATTTAGCTTGTTGTTTGTAGTCACTTAAATCAGAGCAATTTCTACGGTAACGTTGAAATTGAGAGAAAGGAAGACTATCTTTGAGACCCCGTGGATGGGCACTAGTGTAATAAAGCAAACTGTTGCGGTCCGTGGGCTTCTGAAATACTGTGGTGCGCCAATGATTGACTTCCTTAAACACGCGCACATCTAGATAAGTAATGGTATGCGGGTCTGATACATGAGTGAACTGAATATGAATATCGCAATGGTTAAGCCAATGTACAAATTCATGTAAAAGCTGATCTGTACCTTGCCAGATCAAGAACACATCATCGATGTAACGAAGCCAGAGTTTAATGTTCTCTGAATATGGTGATGAAGTTGATAACCATTGTTGCTCAAATTTCGCCATGTACAAATTGGCAATGGATGGGGCGCATGTTGCGCCCATGGCTACTCCCGCTGTTTGCAAAAAAAGTGCCTGCTCAAACTGAAAATAATTTCGAAATAACACCAGCGTTAGTAATTCCATGAGAAACTGCTGTTGATGGTCAGTTAAATCACCTCTGGTGTGTAATACTTCTTTCACTATTTCGAAAGCGGCTCTCTGAGGTATGCTTGTGTAGAGCGCTGATACATCTAAAGTTACTAAAAGTATATTAGAAACCCGAGTTAATTGGCTGTTATTAGACAGAGTTTGTAAAAAATGGGTTGTGTCTTTCACATAAGATGGAATGGCTGGAATAAGCGGACGCAAATAGGAGTCTATATATATTGAGAGTGGTTCCAAAATTGACCCCTTCGTTGAAACTATGGGTCTTCCCGGGGTGTGTGTGAGGCTTTTATGTATTTTGGGCACTAAATACAGTTTGGCTATTTCTGGATTTTGTTCATTGAGGAATCTCCATTCTTTTCGTGAAATAATTCGTAATTCTTTGGCTCGTGACGTTGTATCATTGATAATTTTTTGCAATTCTGTTGTTGGATCAACTTCTAACTTCTGATAAGTTGCATTATCATCTCTACCTGTTGCTATTCCTAGTATATCTAATACTTTTAGAAGACAGTTCAAGAAACGTGTCATTCAAGATGTATCAATGAAAAATTCAAGAAAAAATCGGATAAAAAATAAAAAAATAAGGAATACACCAGCGACAAAAAAAGTATGGGTCATTGATGTATAAACGACGTTTTCACAATGCCCGTTGATGAGGCTGAGTGAATAGTCTATATTCTGAGACCCAGTCGCTAATTTAAACTATTTATAGTAAGTTAGTCTCAAGATTGGTTAAAAAGTGGAGCTTTATCCATAACACATAGCCAGACATAAAATGGAGCCTGCTCACACTTTCCTGATTTTGTGCATGTGTATACTGACATCCTCATATAGAACCATCCCACACTCACAATACTGCATTCCTCTACTATATACACCAATCCACCTTCTCCACCCCCCCCCACCATTACCCATCCTGCATCAATACAACTTAAATCCTATCACCACCACACAAACGCCAAGCAAATTACCCCAACGACACACCCATATCAAAGGAAATAGATCACAAAAACACCCTAAAACCAAAGCAAAGAACACTATTGGATCCCAAATACAACTCACACGAACAACACACCCAGAACATCACACATGTAACATTATCCTTATTAATGCTAGGTCAATAAGGAATAAAACGCATATTATCCACAACATTCTAACTGACGAACAACCAGATATCCTATGCATAACAGAAACATGGCTCACTGACTCAGACCCTGCAACAATGAACCAAATACAGAAGCCCGGATACCAACTATACAACTGCCCACGCATCAACAGAAGAGGAGGCGGAGTCCTTATAGCAGCCAAAACCAGCCTTCAACTCACAACCACATCTACGGTCACAAATCCTGATCTTGACCTACTCAAAGTCGAGAGCATGGCATTATCCATCTGCCTAATCTATCGACCTCCCTCACCACAGCACGAAACACTAGCCACAGCACTAGAAACCATCACATCCACACAAAGCAAAAAATTCCAAATCATCCTCGGAGATTTGAACCTAGCATCAATTCCTCCGTCCCACACGGACTCCTTCTATGAAGCCATCGACCAATTGGGTTTCCAACAAATAGTAAGCAACCCCACACACGATAGAGGCAACATCCTAGATATAATTTTCATACCCAGAAATCCACAACAAAGCAATGAACCACCTATAATAAACATAACTCAAGTACCATGGTCAGACCACCACCAAATCAACTGTAAACTTAAACTACAGTGCCAACCCAAAAACTCAAAGGAGATGAGAATGACCAACCCCATTAGGAAATTCAGCAAACTCAACGAGGAACACCTCATAAGCACCATTGCATCCCACATAAACCTAGATTCCACAGACCTCGACGAACTAACTAACAGATGGAACACACACATCCAAAATACATCTAACCCAACATTGAAACACACAACAAACCCACATAAGATCAACTCGGAACCCTGGTACACAGGAACTCTAATAAAATCTAAAAGTGAGCTCTGTAAATGAGAGAGAAAATGGAGACAAACCAAATCCTCCGATCTCAAAACTAAATACATGGCCCATCTCGCAAAGTACAAAGACGACGTGAACAATGCAAAAAAATTACATCACACCAACATCCTAAACAAGGCGATCAATCGCCCGCGAGAGTTATTTGAACTAGTCAAATCACTAACCAAAACCGACCAAAATGCCAACCTCAACAACTCCATCAAGGTCCAAACACTGGCAAACCACTACGCGACCAAACTTCCGGCCACTAGTCCCCCACCCACCCCCACCTGCACCACAAATCAGAAGTGAGAATAACACGACGCAAAACCAGTTATGGGAGCACTTCCACAAAATAGGAACCCAGCAAATCACAACCATTGTCACAAGCCTAAAAAGCACCACCTCCCCACTAGACCCCTGTCCTGCATCCTGGATCAAGGCAGTGAAACAAGACATAGCACCTCACATAGCACACATAGTTAACCTATCCCTACAACAAGGAATCATGCCCTCAGAATTAAAGAAATCAGTCATTAGACCGATCCTAAAAAACACTACACTCAACGGAGAAGACCCAGCGTCCTACCGTCCCATATCAAGTATCTCATTCCTGGCAAAGATCATAGAAAAAACGGTCCTTCTACAGCTCCAAGACCATCTGACTGACAATGCTCCTCTTGATGACCAGCAATATGGCTTCAGGCAACATCATGGAGTTGAAACCCTGTTACTAGTCCTACTTAACAACCTCCTAAAGGGCCTTGAAAACAAAAAGAAAATGTACATTCTTGTATTCATTGACATCTCCGCTGCTTTTGATACAGTCAATCATGGGACCCTCATAAATAGGATAAAATCAATAGGAATAACAGGAACACCACTAAAATGGTTCTCATCCTACATCTCAAATCGAACACAACAGGTTCAATTCAACGGAGAAAAAGCAGAATCTTTCTCCCAAACGCAGGGAATCCCCCAAGGCTCTGCTCTCTCAGCACTTCTGTTTAACATATATATGCAGCCACTATGCAAAATTTTCTCACGACACGAAATTAATTACCACATCTATGCCGATGATATCATGCTATACTCACAACTAGACACTAAAAACCCAGACTACAACCCACTAGAGACATGTATCAGAGAGATGCAAGACTGGTTGCAACAAAGTAGTATGTCAATTAATCACAAAAAAACCGAAGTAATGTATATCTCCAAAGAACCGAATTTTGACCCACCCACATCAATAACACTATGTAACAACACTTACCAAACAAAAAAAGAAATAAAGTATCTAGGAGTCACATTTGACTGTGACCTAAAGATGGAAAAACACCTCCGAAAGACCAACAGAGCAGTTTTCCACAAGCTTAGAGTGCTCCAACCCATTCAGAATATTATTGATCCCCAAGACTTCAGAACAGTGGCCCAAGCACTCATCATGCCACATTTTGACTACTGCAACGCCATCCTAAAAGGTTTACCTAAAAAAACCCTAAACATATTACAAATGGCACAAAATGTAGCTGCCAGGGTCATAATGAAGAAAAATTTAAGTGACCACATCACACCAGTGCTAATTCAATTACACTGGCTACCCATAACAGCTCGAACAAAATACAAAATACTAACAACCACCTTCAAACTCATCCACAACTTAGCACCTTCCTTCCTCAACAACCTAGTAAGATCGCAACCTCCTACCCGAAACAGAAGAACCCACAATTCCAACATCCTTCACACTCCAACAGATATAAGATCTGCCAAAGCTAACACCAGCCACAGGGCTTTCTCATATGTGGCACCAACACTGTGGAACCAACTCCCACCAGAACTACGAGCTAGCAATGACCTTCTAGACTTCAGAAAGAAACTCAAAACGCACATTTTCCAATCTCATTTCAACCTGAACTAAATTCACAGATGGAGCAGCCCCTGACCACTGTGGCCAAAAAGCTTATCCTGTATATATGTATTTATGTATATATGTAAATGAACTCCCCCATAGCTAAGAAGTGTTAACTCTGTATGATGTGCTTTTCTGACAATCTGTATGTAAACAAAATTTGTACCTGCCTTGATTCGGCAGTTTCACAATAGTAATCCTACCCGCTTCTGATCGCTGGAAGGAGCGGGCTACAAATGCTTGCTAAATAAATAAAATAAATAATCACATTCCCACCAATATTGGTAGCCTGGTGGTACTGAACTCTATAAAAAATGTCCCCGATAGCCTAGCGGCTCCAACTCCCAACCTCCTGCTCCGATTCCACCCCCCCCCCCCCACTGTCAAAACCTCTCTGATTCCCCCTCCTTCCCCCAGTAGTGCTAGCCTTGCCTACATGACAACAGAGTCTGAATTGCTATTAACCCTGATAAAGCCCCACAAAGTGTGAAAATACAGCCATGTTGGCTGCAAGACATTTTTTGTAATGTGGGAGTCAGCTCAGCACAGATATGAAAAAGATACATAGAAACATGACAGCAGAAAAAGACCACATGGCCTATCTCTGTATTTGTCTCATGCTTTTTTGAATTCAGATACTGTCCTCATCTCTACCGCCTCCACTGGGAGACTATTCCACATATTACTCCTGAGTCTATTCCCTTTCATGGAATATGCCATGATTCTTACGATAAGCTTTTTTGTATGTATACTTTTGGAGTTTTGAGGTACAAATGCATGGAAAATTTTAGATTTTTGATTGCAAAGGTTTCAACAGAAAGGTCACTTATATATGGACACTGAATGATTTTTTTTTTTCAGAAAAAACAACTTTAAGAACAATAATTAAAGTTTAGTCAGTGTGACTCTGGTCTACATTGTGAAGAAATTTGAGCTACTAAATGATAATTAGTAAAACATATTGTTATGGTGTGATTATAATTATTGGTATACACTGTCACGTTTATTGTCCTTGTAAAAAAAAAGTTTGATTCTGCAATACCACTTATCACTCAAGAGCATGTTTACTAAACTGAGCTAAATATTAATGTGGGGTTTAGCATACAGTAAGTGCACCTCATTAGAAGTTAGCATGGAGCATCGTGCTAAAAATCCCATGCAACTGGTTAGTGCACAATTAAGCAGACAGGGCAGGTTGGGGTGGAATGTGGGTACCGATGGTGCATCATGGTTATTGTGGGAGCTATAGGCATGCGCTAACTGCAAATGTTGCCATTAGCAATGTTGCACTTACCACCACCTCAATGGGTGGCATTAAGTGCACTCGCATGCCAATTTCCTTGGGTTTCCACAGTGCCACACATAAGCAACATGCCAAAGGCAGTGGGATGGTTGCATACATTCTCTGAAGTTGGTGTGGATCTCTGTGCTAGCTTTGCAACACAGTCACAGACTAATGGCGTGCCCTTTTGTAAGCATGCTCCTAAATGTTAATGGCCTAATTTAACTCATACTTTATGGGATTTGTCCTGCACAGAAAGGAAGCAAACACCAGAAAGAGCCAAATCAGCCAAATTCAACAAAATATACAAATTTTCTCTCTGTCAGACATACAGCAGGCCATAACAATTTTGGATTGCTTCAATTATGGGCAGAGGGCAGAATAATCAAATGTTGATGGGGTAGTGCCACGTTTGCATATTCATTTAAATTTTATTTATTTAACAGGTTTTATATATTGCCTTCTTCTTAAGTCAAATGCGGTTTACATTCAAACTTCAATTTACATAGAACATATCAAGTGAGGGGTAATGAGTGCAGGTTAAAACTAAACAAAGTATTAAAGGGGGTTGTATATGATATTTCAGCATGTGGGATAACTATGTACATTTGGAATAATGTGAGCAGGTATGAACAGGCAGTAGGTTGGTTTACCAGAGTCCGACTTCAGTGGGGATAGCCAATCATCCCTTCTTATGTGATGTTACCATAGTGTTCTGTGAACAATAAGGTTTTTAAGTTCTTTCTGAAGTCTTTGGTATCATGTAGTGCTCGAAAGCCTTCTGGGAGGGATTTCCATAGTGTTGGTGCATTAATTGAGATTGCTCTGTTAGCTGTTGACTGCTTAGCTTTGTGGTAATCACTGGGTGTGATCAACATGTTCTTGGTATTTGTTCTTTTTGGCCAGTTTTCAGGGTCCCTTTTTATGAGGTCTTGGAGTGTCTCAGCTGAACTCTCATGCAGGATTTTGAAAATGTTAAGAGTAGACTTGTACCTGATGCAACTTTTAATTGGGAGCCAGTGCAATTGTAATATGGGCATAATGTGTTCATGTTTTGCTATGCCTGAAATGATATGTGCAGTCGTATTCTAGGCTATTTGAAGAGGTTGAATTGTTTGAGCTGGTAGACCTTGATATAGTATGTTGCAATAATCTAAGATCGGTGTCATGGTAGTCTGACTCAGCATGCAGAAGTCTGTCTGGCTGAGTAGTGGTTTCAGTTTCCTCACGATCCTCATTTTGTGATATGCAGATTTTATTGTCCTGTTAATGTGTGGCTATAGATTCAGGTTCTGATCCAGAGTGATTCCAAGCTACTTAATCTCCTTTTTGATGATTATGCTTGTATTTTGTAGTTTTATCATGCTTGGAGGGGCGAAGAGCGCATTGTGTGCAATTATGAGTGCTTCTGCTTTTTTGTAATTTATACTGAGGTTGTGGTCGCTGAGCCATGTAATCATATCTGTGAGGCAGTTGGTTATTGTTGAGTAGTCAGGTTTCTCAATATTAATGGAGGTGTATATCATAATGTCATCGATGTACAGCTTGTAGAGAACATCATGTTTTTGGATGATATCACAAATAGGCTGGATGTAGAAATTGAATAGGTGTAATGATATAGTTGAACTTTGTGGAATACCCTGATGTACACTGAATGGTGTGGATATGTTCCCTCCACATTTCACATATTGTTGTCTGCTCTCAAGGTATGAATGGAACCATTTGGAGGAGTAGCCTAGTGGTTGGGGCAATGTACTTCAGGCCGAAAGGTCGGGGGTTCAAATCCCACTAGAGGACAGCAACCTTGGGCTGGAAGGACTGGGGTTTCTAGTCCCACAGGTGCTCCTTGTGGTCTTGGGCAAGCCACTTAACCCTCCATAGCCCATGTTCCCTGTAAAATAGCTTTCTCCAAGTTATAATACCCTGTTCAATGTAATTTCAGTTTGTTCAATGTAAACCGCGCTGATGCAGAATAGCGCGGTATATAAGAGAATGTAAATAAATAAATAAATAAATTTGAGTGTTGTGTTGTGAAGCCCGATTTCTCTTAGTCATTTCAAGAGTATGGTATGTGAGACCGTATCGAAGCCAGATGAATATTAACAGGAATCCTCTCTTTATACTGTCCATCCCTTTGATTATTGTGTTGAAGAGTGAGGTTAGCAGTGTTTCCACACTATGGTTGGGTTTGAAGCCATGTTGGTGAGGGTTTAGTGGTGAGTGTGTGTTGACGTGGTCTTAGAGCTGCAATTGTACCATCTTCTCAATGATTATAGCCATAAAGGATAAGCTTCATATCAGTCGGTATGCAGAGGTGTCCTCCTTGTCAAGTGCTGATTTTTTTAGGATAGGTTGAATTGGGGTCCATTTGAGTTCTAAAGGCATTTGGCCATTTGTTAAAGATGTGTGTATTATTCTGTGGATGAATGGGATGAGCTCTTCCTTGGATAACTTTATCCATGCCACGGGCCATTTGGTGCTGTTATTATATTTAGCTTAGTTATTATATGGAGCAGTTTGCTGGCAGAAGGTATTGCAAATTCACCCCATGTTTCTGTGGTGATTATGTGGTTCTTTGAGGCAGATGTCTGCGCTGAGTCCTTGGATGTGTAATTTTGCTACATCTCTAGGTAATCTGCAATTCTTTGTGGGTGAATTTCGGGCTGGCCTTCGAGTGTGGGTTCTTGGGTGAGTGTGCGGGCTATTTTGAAACATTCCCTCGGCTTGTTTGCTGACTTCAGGATGAGATTTGTATGGTACTCCTGTTTGCATCGGTTAATTAGCTCGTCATACTCTTTTTGTATTGCTCTGTACTGTTGCAGAAGTCATCGATGTCTGTGAGGTCTTGGTCCATCTTAGGCAGTACTTCTCCAAGAAATTGGTCTTTGTTAAAACTCCTGTGCCTTCTTTCAATAAGTTGTATGTGATTTTGATTACCCAGGCTGACAATTGCTAAGTTGAATGTTATTAGGCAGTGGTCTGACCAGAGAGTCGGCATGATTATTGGAAGAGTTATGTGATTGTTCAACATTGTTTTGGGGACAGGTGAAGAACCTTGTGTGTGGGAGTAACAATTAACTGGATGTACTGCATGTCTTTCAAAGCTCTGTGGAATGCCTTGGCTGCATTGTTGGCAGCTGAGTTGAGGTCCCCAAGTACTAGAATAGGTTTAAGCGATGACATGAATTTGCATATTGATTCTAACAATGAGAGAGCTCATCAGTGTTGGCATTTGGTGCTCTGTATATTAGACATATTGTCACATGTTGATTTGCAATGATTATAGTGTTGATAGCGCTTGTGCTGGTGTGTGAAATGGTCTTGAAATTAAAGTGACTCCTGGCCAGTATCAGCACCCTCCTCCTCTCTTACGCGTTTGAGGGCAGTTGTATGCAGTGTATGTGTGTGGTGTGAGTTGATTTAGGATGACTTGGTCTGTATCTGCAAGCCATGTTTCCGTTATGCATAGTATGTCAGTGTGTTGATCAAACAGGTAGTGATTGTGTTAATTTTGTTTCTAACTGACCTGGCATTGATAAGTGTGCGGCTTACTGGTGGGTTTAGAATTGGGTTTGTCTTGGTAGGGCATTGAGGGCTGGTGCACTTGATGTGTATAAGCCTCTGGGCCTGCTTATTTGTGTGCTTATTGGTGTATTACCACCGGTTGCTTTGTTGGATTTCTATAAATAATGGTAGGATGGTGGATGCACTTTGTGTTGGCATTACTCCTGCCTGTTGTATGGGTAAGGGTATGCATAGAAGCATTATTATTAGGAGTACATAGTAGTAGGGTCCCTTTTTTTTTTTACCTGCTTGCTTTTCGGTTTCTCTACTGCAATGTGTTCGGGTGGTACTGACAGGATAGTCTCACATTTCCCTGTCCACGTGCTGGGTGTGCGTAGGAGACACTTGTTCCCTAGTTCCGATGGCAGAGGTGTGTAGTGTTTATGGCCATACCAAGGGCCACGTCCACGTGCAGGCACGCCTGGAGCCTTTTATTTACAGCGGTGTCGCCGGGTGAAGAGGCTTGTGGGTGGAGTTTGGCGCTTAGCAATAGAGGGCTCACCAATATCGAGAGCTGCTATCAGGGCTCTCCTGGGCTGACTTGACGCAGCAGGTGAGTGCCCTAGAGCTACCGGTGTGCTGCGGGTGTGTCCGTCGCTGTATTTGTGGGGAGAGGAAGTCTTTACATGCAGCAACTGACTTTTATGTGCAGCAGTGTTGCCAAGTGATGAGGCAGAGTTTGGCACTTAGAATAGAGTGCTCACTGGTATCGAGGGCTTTATTTGCTTTATCTTTGTTTGCACAGCTTCATATACTGCCCGCGCTGTAGCGTCAGGGCGGTGTACAATAAAAATGTAGGCTACCAGAAGAGAGCAAGGAAGGAAAGGAACGCCATTCTTATAGGAAAGTGAGAGTAAAGGACAGAGAGAGAGAAAAGTATAGAAAAGAGACAGATTTTAACTTAGGACAACCACTCACCTTTTTGTGTCCGGAGGCTTGCAGACTGGAGAAAGCTTGCCGGGGTTGGTGGGTGTCATTCCGTGATCTTGTGGGCTCGTTTCTTTTTTAGGTTCCTGCCTAAGGGCCATGCCAAAGGGCCCTCTGGCACGGGCATGCCTGAGCACGCTGAAGATTTTCATGTATCCTTTCGGCTTTGATTGGCCTCTGCTGCAGGGAGGCGGGGGAATCCATTTTCCTGCTCCCCTGTGGCAAACCGTCAAACAGGGCTTGCTGCCGGTGACGATGCCTGAGCGCCCTGAAGATTTTAATGTGCCCTTTCAGCCCTGATTGGCTCTGCTGCAGGGGGGGCGGGGGAATCCCTTTTCCCGCTCCCCTCTGGCCGTCAATCAGGGCTTGCTGCCGGTGACGGCACCTGAGTGCACTGAAGATTTTAATGAGTCCTTTTGGCCCTGATTGCTGCAGGGGGGCGGGAAATTCCTCTTCCTGTTCCCCTGTGGCTGACCGCCGATTGGGGCTTGCTGTTGGTGATGGCGCTTGAGGGCGCTGAAGATTGCAATGTGTTCTTTGAGCCCTGATTGACCTCTGCTGCAAGGGGGTGGGGGAATCCCTCTTCCCACTCCTCTGTGGCCAACTGCCGATCAGGGCTTGCTGCTGGTGATGGTGCATATACATACATACACACATACACATCTCTCAGGCATTACAACTGATACAAAATGCTGCAGCTCATTTTGTTATACATAGTAGAAGATTCAACCATATTTTGATTCATTTATATGAATTACACTGGCTATCTAGTAAGACACCAATTCTTTATAAAGTCTTGATGACTGCATTTAAATCATTAAATTGGATGGCTCCACTCAGTTTGCCAACTGCACTAAAATTTATTGCCTGCTTCGTGTTTTAAGATCTCAAAATGCCTCCCTTTTGGATGTGCCACTGTTTCATTGGGTACACTTTCAGCAGTTCCGTAATAGGGCACAGCTAGGGCTCCCTGACAATTCATATGTCCTGAAAATGATACTGGTGATGGAGTCCTAGCACCCCATGTAAAAATGTAAGCTCAGCCATCAGTGCTATGTGCAGTACCCAGCAAGCTGGAGTGTTGCGCTCCACACAGTGGATGTCTACAATATGCTCTATGCAATGTGTAAAGTCACCTGATGCAGATAAGATCATATGTAAATCCTATCGGAACACTACATTGGGGATATCTTAAGCCGGTGGCTATCTTTCACATTTCTTGTGCACAGGTCACTATTGCGGTTGTTTACATCTGTGGGCCTATGCTGTGCAATGCGCATACAGGGTTTGACACTTGAGGCTGATATACTGGATGGGCTGTTTGGGCCTACTGCAGCTTTGTGTCTGTTAGAGGTCCCCTATTGTAGTTATTGTGTATGTAAGTAGCCAAATAGAAATGTAATGAGCAGTTATGATGCTGGGTTGGAAGTACTGACTGCTATGGTTTCCTTTCCATCAACTAAGACATTTGGTGCAGGGCATTCTTTTGGCAGACAGCTGTTTTTGTGGGACTGCAAGTGAGAGTGCGTGTGTGCGCATGGTTGGAGGGTTGCACGGGGGGTCTAGATTGCTTATCCACACATCTGAGGGGGGGACAGGTATGCCTGGCAGGTACATGGACCATAGGGCTGTCTGCAACGTCACAGGTGCCAGTACATACAGGGCAGGCGTGAGTAGGAGGTTCTGCAATCACTTCCCCGTCACTACTCAGGGGATCTCAGAGGGAGAGCATGCAACAGTGCAAGGTGCAGTACATCATTTCCAGGTGCATCATCATTGGTCTCAACAAATGTGCATAGTTGTAGGGAGCGACAATGGTGTCTCTGGGCATGTCTGTGTGGTGCATGCACTGCTAGCTGTTGTTATTCCAATGGTCCTTTAGTAGTGCAGGGGAAATGTTTGGGTAGTTCGCCATGGGGGACCTGTTCTGCTGGGATCATGTCCTTACTTAGCATTGTACAGTCATGTTCCTGAGATGTTCACAATGTGCATTCATCGGGAGGTCGTCTACTGCCATGTATGTAGTGTTGCACTGCATTTTGTGCCAGTAGATGCACTCTACCTGTTTTCCTGCTACATTACTGTGCACAGCAATTGCTTTGTAGTGGTTTGGGCATACCACAGACTAGTTTCTATTGTCTAACTTGCATCCAACCTATATGTATTGCCAACTTTCATTGTCATTCATCCTCATAACAGCATTGTCCATGCCCACAGCAGCTTCATGTTTTAAAAGGGGGTGGGGGGCATGGCCATTTGCGGGTATATCGCAGAGACGGACAGGGTTGCAGATGTACATCATTTCAGAATATGGTGATCACGAGGACATACAAAGCCATTGTCAACGCATCACCATCATCGTACAACGTAGCGCTGTGAGCAGGCTGCACTATGTGGGCAATTCTGTACCTGCTGCTGCATCTATCCCTGCATGTGCAGAATTGGGTTCTATTTCTGCATGTTTTCATTTGGATGTATCCGCTGCCTGGACATGCACGTTTTCGGAATTGGTCTCCACGTGTTTAAGGAAGTACCAGCAGGGTCACGTGATGTGGTGAGCTTGGGGAAGACGTGCCTTCGCTGAGCTCCGGGCCCCACAGCTCCAAAACGGTGATATAGTGCCTCTTTAGAGGTGCGAACACGGCATTCTCAACCCCACATAGCACCGTAGACAGACGGGACCTACCGGCAGACGAACGGGGAGGATGGCAACAACAGTGAGAGGTGCGAGGAGGGAGAAAGATCGCGTGGTAGGAGGCCAGAAAATGGCGGAATCACCACCTCACCCGGCGGTGTCGCAAACCCCGGCCACAGCGGTCTCCCCGGAGGAAATTTCAGCGGCGGTCTCTGGGGCGCTCTCCGCTCAATTTGAAACCTTGCGGAGTAAGCTGGACATGTTGCAGACGTCGGTGGATGCGTTCGGCATCCGAATGCAGGAGGCAGAAGGCCGCATTGCCCACACAGAAGGGGAGGTGGAGAAGCTCTCCCAGGAGCTACAGCATGTGCGAGCAACGCTCCGGGCCCAGGATGAGAAGCTCGGGGACCTCGAGAATCGCTCGAGGCGCAGTAATCTAAGGTTCTTGGGCATCCCAGACTCTGTGGGGGACAGGGACTTAAGGCAGTATGTGCGGCCCTCTCGGCCTCGCTCATAGGGGTGTGTGGAGAAACTTCCCCGGTGGTTATTGAGCGGGCTCATAGAGTGGGCCCGAAAACCTCGACGGATCCGCCCCCCAGAGTAGTGCTGGCGAAGTACCTGCAATTTCAACAGAAGGAGTCTGTTTTGCGAGAGGCTCGGAAGAGGGGCATTGTTGAGCACAATAATGCCAGGATTAGAATTGCTCAGGACTTTTCCGCAGCAGTGAGCAAACGCCGTAGGGCATATGCACCCTTGTGCCAAAACCTTCTCGGAGCTAATATCAAGTTCTCAGTTCAATACCCGGCCCGGTTACATGTGCTGCAGGAGAACGGGCACCGGGTCTTTGGGTCGGCAGAGGAGGCGGCACCTTACATCGATCAGCTTGTGAAGCAACTTTCTCCCTCGCGGCGGGGGCCTACATGAGAGCCTGGAAGGCTTTGAGAGGGAGATTTGTCTTCTGTTGGTGATGGCAGCTTTGCCCTGGGGGAGCGGATTAGCAGTGGTGAAACACAAACGGGCCTGCCTTCTGACTCTCGCATTGTACTTTGTCTTACTTTTCATTGAAAAGACTGGAGTCAAGGACTGCCTGCATCGAGTGATAGTCACAGTTTGTTTATTCTTGTTGTTTTAGAGTTCTAAGTCTGTTTGCTGTTGGATGCATGAATATGAACAATCACTGTTGTAAGGCTAATTTACCAGAACAAACTTGGGGGTTGGAGCCAAACATTGGTCTATGGGGAGCTGCGGGGTCTGGTCACATTTACAGTGACTATGAGGAGGGGGGGCCTACAGATATTGGGAGGTTTTTGTTGGGGGGAGAGGGAGGTGGGTCAGAGGGGGGGGGTCGGGGGAGGGAAGGGGAGGGAGGATGGGGTACTAACATGAGCCTTGGGAGGAATAGCTTTTCAAGGGGGGGGGGGATTGCACTCCTGGAATCCAAATTGGGCAGAGACTGGGTGGTGGTGAGGACACATGGGGGGGCCCTAGGCTGGGGGGGCCCTACCCATATCTGCAGAAGAACTTAACACCGAATTTTAGTTATGTTAATGTAGCTCTACTCTGAAGATCATATCATGGAATGTTTGCGGGCTGGGGAGTCCAGTGAAGAGATATAAAATACTAAAGGCTCTGGCCAGGCAGCAATGTGACATCGCACTCTTGCAAGAAACTCATCAGACAGCCGAAGAACATAATAAATTGTGTAGGGATTGGGTGGGCCAAGTGTGGGGAGCCCCGGCGGTAGGAAAAAAGGGAGGAGTGGCCATCCTGGTACATAAACGGGTGCGGTTCACGTTGGACAAAGTGGTCGCTGATCCCAGTGGGCGCTTTGTGCTGACACAAGGAGAATTAGAGGGTAAGGCGGTCATTTTAGGTAACCTATACAGTCCTAACACCCTGGACCAGGAACTATATCATCGCCTGGCAGCGAAAGTGGAGCAATTAGCCGAGCTGCCGATGCTTCTGGGGGGGGGACTTCAATGGGGTTTTGGATGTTGATATGGATACCTCTAGGGGGTTTGGGTCGCGGGAACGGAAGGTGACTGCTCGTGTGTTGCAAAGTTTCCGTGATAGGCTTGGGTTGGTAGACCCCTGGAGGCTGCTCCACCCAACTGAACGGGATTTTACCCATCTGTCACGTGCACACGGTACTAGTGCTAGGATAGATTATTTATTGATCTCAGAGACGCTCTTCACCTTTGCAGTAGAAGCGCATATTGGACCCACAGAGATATCCGATCATGCCCCGATCTGGTTGGATTTGCACTGGCTGGGGGGAGGGGATGGTCCCTATACCCGCATTTGGCGGTTTCCCATAGATTTATACAAAGATACTCAATTCATTTGTTTTCTCCGCCAGCGTTGGCAGGAATTTGAGGCGAATCATCAAGGCCATTTAGAAGATCCGGAATTGATGTGGGAAACTGCCAAAGTGGTTTTGAGAGGTGATATTATTGGATATGTAGCCCGGTGGAAGAGATTAATGACAGAACAGATTATTAAATTAGAAAGATCCGTGACAAAGGCAAGGCGAGTCAACGCACAATACCCCAATGCCCAGAATAGGAAGAGGCTCTAGGAATTGCAAACGGCGCTTAATGAGCTCCTACATAGCCGAGCGAAAAAATCGCTGATGTATTACCGATATAAATTACATTGCTATGGAGATAAGCCGGGTAAAATACTGGGACGGTGTTTGAAGGGCCCAAGGGCTGGGAGAATGGTGGCGGCCATACGTGATGCTCAAGGTATCCTCCAGAAGGATAAGGGTGCAATAGTAGCCGTGTTCAAAGATTTTTTTCAGAACTTATATACCGCTGATGGGGGATCTCCTGTCCGGATGGAGGATTACCTGCAGGGCCTTGACTTGCCTCAGTTGAGCGTGGAGCAGGGGGAGCAATTGGGGCGACCGATATCTCTCCAAGAGGTCTGCCATGTTATTTCGAAAGCGAGCTGTTATAAATCCCCGGGACCCGATGGGTTCGGGGCTGAATTTTATAAAATTTTATCAGAATTACTGGGCCCCTTATTAGTTGCGACTTTTGATTAACGAAGGGCGGGGGGCCCGTCGAGGTGGGGGACCAACCAAGCACATATTGTTTTGATACCAAAGCCGGGTAAAGATCTCACTCAGGCTGCCTCCTATAGACCTATTTCTTTGTTGAATTTTGATTCAAAGTTGTTGGCTAAAATACTCGCGGAGCGTCTAATGAAGGTGTTGGGGGATCTCGTTCACGATTCTCAAGTGGGCTTTGTCAGGGGGAGATATGCGGTGCGTAACGTGGGGAGGGTTGTGGCTTCCTTGGAGTGGGTCCAGGAGCATCACCTGCAATCGCTACTTGTTAGTTTTGATGCTGAAAAAGCATTTGACAGGGTTAATTGGAATTATCTTCATTACGTGATGCCTATGTACGGGCTCGGGGTGCCCTTCTGTGAAATGGTGAAGACTTTATACCTAGACCCGACGGCTCGGGTGATGTGTAATGGGGTGCTCTCGGAGCCTATTCCCTTGGGGCGAGGCACGAGGCAGGGATGCCCATTATCCCCCCTATTGTTCGTTCTCTTGTTGGATCCTTTAATCCGGCGGATGGAACTGGATAATAGTATCAGGGGTGTGACGGTCGGCAGACAGGGAGTTAAGGTCTCGGCTTTTGCGGACGACCTTTTGGTCCACTTGCTAGACCCGAGGCAGTCTCTGCCTCGATTGTTGGCGGAATTTACTTTGTTTGGCAGTTTTGCCGGGTTCCGTATTAACAGAGATGTCGGAGGCCTTGGACGTCTCTGGCAAACTCCGAGAGAGCTGGGGAGGGGAGTTCCCGTTGAAATGGGCCGTGAACCAGTTTATTTATCTGGGCATAGTGAATACCAGGCTTCCGCAAGAGCTATATCCTCGTAACTTAGACCGAGTCACCTCTAGAATGCGTGCTCAATTGAATGCTTGGCATTCTCTGCCGTTATCTTTATTGGGCCGTGTGGCCGCGGTGAAAATGGTGATACTTCCACGGCTATTATACTGGTTGCAAACGTTACCGGTTTGGTTGTTGAATAGGGATCTGCACGAGTTAGAGAAGGAAATACAAAGATTTCTTTGGAAGGGGGCTAGAGCCCGTATTCCTCTGTGCCGGCTGGTGGGTACATGGAAGAAGGGAGGGGTTGGTTTCCCGGACTTTAGGCTCTATGCATTGGCCTGTCAGGCACGACATTTGACGGACTGGCTGGGCGAGACAGAGATTTATACCCCTAGGGCGTTGGAAAAAGCCCTGGCGGCTCCCCACATTATCCTGGCAGTTTTACATATGGAAAGTGCCAGTCTGCCTATGCATGTTAAGCGCAGTGGACTGTTGAACTCCATGCGTCGTGCCTGGCGACAACTAAACCTTTACTGGAAACGAAACTGGAGGGTTTCTAGCTGGCTACCGATCCAAGGTAATGCGAGTTTTTCCCCGGGTTCAGAATCAAGCATGTTTCGCGCTTGGAAGGCACAGGGAATCCGACACTTAGGGCATGTGGTTGACTTGGCCGGAAAATATAAAACGTTCTCTCAGATTTGGGGGGAATACGATATACAGCCTAAATACTACTTTGCTTATTTGCAGTTGGCTCACTACGTAGCCACATTGCCAGCAGAAGAGCTTGCTGTTGACCGCTCTGCGCAGATTTTGGAATTTTTTGATCTTGGGGGGGAAAATCGCCCGACAATAGCTACCGGACTATGGAGCTGTAGAAAGGGCCTGGACTATAGAATTACGACAAGAGGTCCCACCGGGTTCAGTTAGGGAGGCGCTTAGGCGAATACCGGAGCTGGCTGAAGGGGCCTGATGGAGAGAAATTCAATTCAAATGTATAATACGGGCGTATTTTTCCCCTAGAAGAGCTTTGCGTAGTCACATTGCCACTGCTGATGGGACCTGCCCTAGATGTGCGGAACCACTGGCTACCCTGTTGCACATGTGGTGGGAGTGTAAGTTTATCCGACCATATTGGACACGGATAGGTTCCTGGATTGCCGGTTGCATACGGCAGAGGGTTCCTTGGTCAGGCCCCCTGGTGGTGTTGGGTCAATTAAACCCCTCTCTCCCCCGGGGAAGGTGGGTGCGGCTTTGGGTTAGGAAGGCATGCCTGGTGGGGAAGGGGCCCATACTCCGGAGGTGGCGAGACCAGCAACCACCATCCTTTTGGGAGTGGCGAAATAGTCTCCATCAACTGATGTTGGCAGAAAGATGGAGGGCTCGGGGTAATGTGAAGAGGTGGTCCCACTTCTTGTTAATTTGGGAATCATATATCCAAAATTTGGGCCCACTCAGCCGTAATGAAATATTGACTGTAGGGTGTTAAGGTGCTGACAGGGAGCGGGTGATACTCAAGATGGAAGTAGTCTGGTATGAGATAACATGGGACGATAGGATTCCAGGGGGGGGGGGTTAGGGATGGGGGGGGAGTAATGGGGGAGGGGGAAGGGGTTAGCTGAGTTCCCACAACATAAAAAGAAAAAAGAAACTGTGTTTGAAAGATTTTCTGTTTTTCTATTGCCATAGTTGTATGGATTGGTAACCTTCGAGGGGATAAGAGTTCACCCCTCGGAGGCCTGCAGTTCATTGTTGTTGGCATGTATTACTTATTACTAAATAAAAGTTACAAAAAAAAAAGGAAGTACCAGCAGAGTGATAGTGGCAGTGACTTTATGTAGGATATATGTAATGTATTGATAATGTTTATTTTATGAAATTGTGTATGTTTACTTGTTATCCACCTAGTAGATAGAGCGGAATACAAATTCTTTTAAATAAGTAAATTCATTATGGTTATCCCTTCAGCGCACACTCCTTTTTCTTTATCCCAATATCTTTCCCTGCTTTTGACTTCCACTCTATTTGCCTACTGTTTACTACCACTCCAAGTTCACCCACCGGACCTGTTCTCTGTCTCCCACTTATTCACCCCATAATCCCTCTCTCTCTCTGCCTCACTTCCCCTCCTCACCCTGTTCTTCCTCCCATAAAGAGAGATGATGGGGCGAGCAGGGTGAAAATAGAGTTTGGAGATCGACTGTTTACGTTATCAGAATATAGAAAGACTAGGGGATATGCAATGAAGCTGCAAGGTAAACTAAGACTAATAAGAGAAAATATTTTTTCACTCAACGTGTAATCAAACTCTGGAATTTGTTACTGGAGGATGCAGTAAAAGCTGTTAGTGTAGCTGGGTTTCAAAAAGGTTTGGACAAGTTCCTGGAGGAAATGTCCATAAACCATTATTAAAAGGGACCCAGGATATCACTGCTTGACCCAATACAAGCATTGTGGAACCTGTGTCTTTTGTGGAAACTGCTAGGTATTTATGACCTAGATTGGCTACTGTTGGAAACAGGATTCTGGGCTTGATGGACCTTGGTCTGACCCATTATGGCATATCTTATGTTCTTATGTTCTAACAGATTTGACGACTTTTCCTTCATGGGGAAAAACGATAGACACGGAAGATAAAAACTAAAACTTTGAAATGCAACTTAATCTTTATGTTATATCTTAAGAAAAAGAGTAGGAAAGATCCCAAAAACCTTTTGTTGGAATAGATCATTATTATTATTATTAAGTCTTCCGGAAACAGGGTCCTATGCATCATTCTTTGTAGATTACAACCTGATCAAATATACATATGCTATATGTTGGTAGATGACAGCAGATATTAGAATAGACATAGGGGGTGGAAAGTGGAGAGTAGGGTAGAGAATAAAGGCCAAGGCCAATATACAGAAGCAATAAAAGAGAGGAAGTAGGCAGCAGGCACTCACCGTTCAAGACAGGATCTGCGTGCCTGGAGGACCTTTAGCAACTAGATGTTGCAGCAGTTTACAAGGCAGTGGTATGAGGATCGCATATTTATTTATTTATTTACAGTCTCTTTTATACCGCGCTATTCAACATCAGTGCGGTTTACATTGAACATAGAAACTTAAACATTTCATTGGCTGATCCGTGTTTACAATGAACAGGTATTAAAACTTGGATAACTTGGGGTAACTATTTACATCTATGCAACAAGATAGGTATCACCTCACTGGACATAGTCACTTAGCATAGTCCTAATTCAAGGCAAGCAGGTGCCGTGGCTGAGCTACACACACAAAGCAGGGCTGCTTCAACCACTTATGGGGTCTAGGACAAAGTTTTGTGGATCGGCGCACCTCCCCTTTAGTGCGCCGATCCACAAAACTTTGTCCTAGACCCCATAAGTGGTTGAAGCAGCCCTGCTTTGTGTGTGTAGCTCATCTGTAACAGGTGTTTTCCAAGGACAGCAGGAATCAGTCCTCACAAAGCTTTTGGAAGATGCCACCATGCATGCGTAGTCTCCTTCCAGCCCAAGGGTGCCATCTTGCTCATTCAGATGACATAGCTAGAGCTGACAAAAGAAGATGTCCAAAAAATTGTACAGCAACTCCAAGGGGAGGAGGGAGGGTTGTGAGGACTGATTCCTGCTGTCCCTGGAGAACACCTGTTATAGATAAGTAACTATGCTTTTTCCAGGAACAAGCAGGAAGTCAGTCCTCACATATGAGACTCCCTAGCTACATGCTACCGGGAACCTGTAGAAGAAAAACACGGCCCAGCTGTGAGCAGCCGTAAGCGAATCTGAAGACAGACTCTGAGAACCCCAGTGTCCAGGGAGAACCATGGCTCCAGTAGCCTGAACAAGAAGGGTCCGAGTGCAGGAGTTGCCTAAACCCTGAACAGATTACAGAGTACAGCCTAGCCAAAGGCACTGTCTTGTCTGGACTCCCTCTCCAGGCAGTAGTGAGCCGCAAAGGTGTGGAATGAGGACCAGGTGGCAGCCCGGCAGATATCTGTCATAGGGACAGAGCATAGGCTCGCAACTGAGGTTGCCATAGCCCTGACGTTGTGCAAAGGCGATGTTGTCTACCACCCAAGTTGACAGGGTCTGCTTGGTGACAGCCTTCCCAGTCGACTGCGGTCATATAAAACGAAAAACTGTGAGTCTTTGCGGTGGCCCTGAGTATGCTGCGGGTCGGACAGGGCCTTTTTGCAGTACAGAGTATGGAGAATGGCCGCTGCCGTATTGGTAGGGGGCCGTGGAAAGAAGGTAGGGAGCACCAATTCTTGGTTGAAGTGGAAGAAAGATATCACCTTCAGAAGGAATTTTAGGTGGGTGCGAAGCACGACCCTGTTCTTATAGAACCTAGTGTAGAGCGGCTTGGCCACCAAAGCCTGAAGCTCGCTGACACTGCGGGCAGAGGTGAGTGCCACCAGGAAGACAACCTTCCAAGATAGGTAATGCAAATGTAAGTAGCCAAAGGTTCGAAGGGCGGCTTGGTAAGCTGCACCAGAATCACGCTGAGATCCCATTCTGCCTGAGGTGACCAGAATAGGAATATGATAATGAGGGGCTGCACAGAAAGAGACTTGCCCTCTATGGAGTGATGGTGCACAGAGAGCATGCTCAAGTGTACCCTGACAGAATTGGACTTGTCTGGTCTTTGAGAGGTGAAGCAAGTACTGCAGCACCATGTGCACCTGGCAGGAGAACAGGTCAACCCGTTGCTCTGCACACCATACTGAGAATCTGTGCCACTTAAAGGTGTAGGCTTGTCTCGTGGAATTCTTACGAGAGGCCAGAAGGACTTCTTCCACCTCCCTGTGGAGGTTGAAGGGCACTAGGGTGACCCGTTCAGCAGCCATGCTCTTAGCAACAGGGACCCCAAGTTGGGGTGGAGAAGTGAGCCCTCCTCCTGAGTCAACAGCCCTGGGGCACTCCCCAGAGGGACCAGGGGCTCCGTCGATAGGCGAAGTAACAGGGGAAACCAAGGCTGTCTGGGCCATGAGGACCATGGAAGCCTTGTCCCGCTGGACCTTGAAGAGGGTCTGCGCGATTAGTGGCATGGGATGGGAGGGCAGGGGAGGGGAGGGAAGGCATATAGAAGGCCCCCCAACAACGAGATGAGGAAGACGTCCACCGCCATCTGGGACGGGTGTGGTTGGGAACAGCAGAAGCAGGGCAGCTGAGCATTAGCTGAGCTGGCAAAGAGGTCCAAACTTGGGGTTCCCCATAGTCTGAATAGCTGCTGCGCCACCCTGGGGTCTAGGCACCACTCGTGTGGCTGGAGGGCGCTGCTCAGTCTGTCCGCCAGCGCATTGTTCTAGTCTGGAAGGAATAGAACCCTGAGGAGCATTCCCTGACTGATCACATATGAACAGAGGGCTACTGCCTCCTGGCAGAGACAGTAAGAACCTGTGCCCCCTTGTTTGTTCAGGTAGAACATCGCGACCTGGTTGTCCATTTGGACCAGCACTGACTGGTGCTACAGGCAGTGTCGGAAGGCCCTGATCATCAGAAAAATGGCTCTGAGCTTCAGCAGTTTGATCTGCTGCTGGCTCCTCTTGAGAGACCAGTTGCCCTGTGTTCACAGTTCCTTGCAGTGGGGCACCCCAGCCAGGTAGGGAAGCATCCGTAGTGAGGATCCTCTAGGGGTTTGGATGTTGAAAGGGCATGCCCTTCTGCAGGTGCTGTATGTCCTGCCACCAAATGAGTGACTCTGCTAGTTGATGAGACACCGAGATCCTGTCCTGGAGCTTGCCCGTGGCCTGAGACCACTGTGAGCAGAGGCACCACTGAGGTGCCCGCATGTGGAGGAGGGCATTGGGAACCACATGGACTGTAGAAGCCATTTGGTCGAGTAGGTGGAGCTTGGACCGCGCCGACACAGCATGATGGTGCTGTACCTCGGTCGCCAGGGCCCTGAGGTGATCGGCCCTGTCCAGGGGGAGGAAGGCCCTGGCTTGGAGGGTGTCCAGGTGAGCCTCTTTGAACTCCAGGTCTGTGTTGGAGTGAGGTGGGATTTGGGGTGGTTTATCACGAATCCCAGATGTTGTAGGATCTTGATGGTGCGGGCCATGGCCTGTTGCACCTCTGAGGCAGTGTCTCCTTTTACAAGCCAGTCGTCCTGGTATGGGAAGACGAAGGCCCCTTGGAGACAGAGGTAGGCAGCTACCACTGCAAGGCATTTGGTAACGACTCTTGGGGTGGAGGCCAGGCCATAGGGTAGTACCCTGTACTGGTAGTGCTCGCCCCTGACCATGAACCTTAGGTACTGCCTGTGGTTGGAGTGGAACAGGATGTGGGTATAAGTATCCTTTAGGTCCAAGGAGTATATCCCTGCTGGAGGCAGGGAAGCAATATTCCAAGGGAGAGCAATTTGAACCTCTCCCGCACAAGGAATCTGTTCAGGTTTCTCAAGTCTAGGATGGGTCTTAGGCCTCCTGTTATTTTTGGGACCAAAACGTACCTGGAGTAGAACTTCTGTCCTTTTAGATGGTGTGATACGGGCTCCACAGCCCTGTCCCTGAGAAGGCCTGCAAGTTCCTGCAGTAGCAGGGCCTAGTGCAGGGGAGTCTGAGGGGGCTCTCCTGGAAAGAAAGGGGGAAGCATCTGGCCCAGGTGAAGGAGGTAACCTTTCCTGACCACCTGAAGTGCCCAGGTGTCAGTGGTGATGGCAGCCAACCGGTGGGCAAAATGAATCAGGCACCCCCCCATGAGTGGAGAGACTATGCTCTGGGAGTCAAAACCCCGATCCAGTCTGGGCTGGAGCTGGTGTCCCTTAGGGTTACATGGGCCCTGGCCTGCTCCCTTGCTCTGATGACCCTGCTGAGGGGTCTGAGGGGCCTGGTATGGGGGATAGCCTTGATAAGGTTGGCAATTTCAGTGGAATGGAGGCCTTTTCCTTTATGGTTTCTTCTTGGGAAGAGTGGAGGTCTTCCTCGAGAGTCGAGTCGAGTCCTGGTGATATACTCTTGGTCTCTATCTCCGCCGCCTTGTCCTCCATCGGCTTGCTGAAGAGGTTTTCACCGAGGCAAGGGACGTCAAGGAGTTTTTCCTGGACCCATTGCTCGAGGTCCGATGCCTGGAAACAGGCCTGGTGTCGAGCACCGAGTCTGCGGCAGCCATCCTCGCGTTAGACTCAAAGCCATCATAGGCCGCTCGAGACAAATACTTTGAGCACTCCCGACAGATTTCAGAGGGTCTGGAAGCGTGTGGCAAGGAGGCCTATCCAGAGTCCAGGGGAAGACAAAGAGACAGGGAATTCACCCTAGTAAAGGGTCCCCTTTACTCAAGTCAGGGTAGGGAAGCCATAAACACCTCCAGGGATCAGAAAACTTCCACGTGGACCACATTTCATGCTCCCCCTAGTGGAATGAAGGGGAGAGGATACAAGGCTCAGAACCCTTTAAGCAGTGAATGCTTCAAGCACTCAGGTGCCTGGAGTCAGGCTGATTGCCGTCACCTGAGTAGGGTGGGGTTGGAGCTAGAGCCCTGGAAGTATAAACCCAGAGCAGAGTATGATTTGGTGGAAAGGAGGAGAGGAGAAGCAGGAAGCCAGGCTGAGCAGAGCAGAGAAACGGACCTTCCAGCTGGAGAGAGTGCTATTTGGCATGTAGCACGGCTGCAGGAGAGTTTGGAACCAGGAACAAGAGAGACTCCAAGATCCCCCGGGAGGCTGTTAGCTGAGCATAACGGGGAGACAGAGCCTATGCAGCTGGGAGAGCCCGAGGCGAAGCTGATTGAGGGGGACACTCCCATGGACTGTTCCTTGTGCCAAGCTATAAACCTGGGGAACGTAGAGAAAGCAAGCCAGTCCTGAAAGAAGGTCTTCCAAAAGAAAAGGTACCCTTATTCCACAAGCAGGGTGGCTGAGAGCCCCATGTGTTTATAAAGGGGAAGTTTACCACAGACTTTAAATGTGCTTTTTGTTTGGTGCTTTAGCCAGCAAAGCTAAGAAGGGAATACAATTAGGCTTGCTGGTAAAGACTGTGTATCCTGCAATAGAGAGAACCTTTAAAACTGCATTTTGTGGTTGGATATGTTTTGGACAATTTTTGCTTCAGAGAGTCCTGAACCAACAATCCTATGTGTGGTATGATCGAACCATTGTGTATATAAAAATAATAAATTTCTGTCATTTGCCTTACCTACTTGAGCCTGACTACAGCTTTCTGCATGGTGCACTCATACAGCTGAATAAGGACTACATTTCCCAGAGGGCATTGTAGGGAAATAGTTTTAAAAAAAGCTGAAAAAGCATACAGCAGAAAGTTCCTTCAATAATCCACGCCCCTCTAACCTAGAGGCGAGTGGTGGTGGCGTGACAAGCGTTGGAGGTGGTCCCCACTGAGACCCACCGAGAAACCCTCGAGTTCCTTGGTTAAGTCTCAAATGTACATGCCAATATACAGCTAATAAGCTTGTATGAGGCAGGCCAGCATCGAGCCCTGGTAACATTTCTGGTGTCGAGAGCTTGGGCCTCCCTGCCCTGGGGCACTGAGAAGTGCAACTTCAGGCTTTCTTTTGTTGACGCATGTCCGACTTGACCACCATGGAAGTGTGAGGGAATTGTGTCTTCCTGAAGCTGGGCCCTCACTGAACTGGGTACATAGTGTCTAGGCGTCGGATAACAACCAGCATCGATGTCGGTGTTTCCCATATTCAAAGGAGGTGGTGCCCGAGGATGGAGGGGACGGGGACCATAAGGGCCTCCTTGGGTGGGGACTCGTATTGGAGGATTTTAAGTTCCTTTGTGTGAGGGTCCTCCTCCGACATCATGGTGAGGGACAGTGCTTTCGCCATGTCCCGGATGAATTCAAGGAACGAGATTTCCTCGGGCGGAGATCAGCACCTCGACACTGGTGAGGACGGATCAGAGGGGAGGTCGCATCTCCGGGGAAGTCTTGACGTCGGACTCCCAGTCCAAGTAGTCCATTGAAGACTCGAGGCCCGTTGGCTCTAAAGGCATCATTGGATTCGGCCTTTGATGAACCGTGGCTGAGGCTTGGCTGGAGCCAGAGGCGCTAGCCAGGGAGGATCTTGCTCCCGAGGACCAGGATCGAGACCCTTGCCGACAATTGGCTCAAGTCATGGAGCTCTCGAGGATCTCTTTGGTGGTCCAGTGAGTCCTCAGCATGCACCAGTGGGGCTGGGCATTGACGCTTGCTGTGAGGCAAGGAATGCAGAAACGCTGCGTTCCAATGCCTACATTCTGGCTTCCCACTCGGAGGTTGCAGCCTTCAATACAGATGCCGGGGTGACCAGGTCAAATATCAGGGAGGAGAGGGAGTCCTCGATGGGACGGGTCTCGGGGGTCTGAGATCTGTTGCCGGAGGCCTCAGCATCTGTCCTGGGTATCTTCGCCGGCTGCTCCTACTCCGACTCCTCGGATACCCTCCGGGGACTGTGAGACCACACATGGGTCTTGCCATGCATGTCCACTTCCCAGAAAGAGATCCTCAAGGATTTCTTCTTTTTCTTACGTTTTCGCTCTGGGGAACCCTAGTAAGAGTGTCCGCGTGCCCGCTTGGGCACCGTGGGGGTTTTACGCGACTCCAAGGATCCGTGCGGGGCCTTAGAATGCGTGGCTACCGGAGATACCAGGGCTGAGTCTGACTTGTGGAATATGTCCTTCTGCTTCTGCCGGCGACTCTGGATGGCCTTAGCGAACATCTTTTTACACAGAGAGCACGCCTCTGGGTCATAGTCGGCACCCAGACACCTGAGGCAACAGTCGTGTGTGTCGGTTAGTGACATGTTTTTAGAGCACTAATCACACTTCTTAAACCCGGTGGCCATTGGGGCAAAAGGGGCCCCAGCAAGGTCGAAGACCTTCGACTCTACTAGCGGTTGAAAATGGCGCGAAACCGTGCTGGATGGTAAAAACCCCCTAGCTAATAGGTTCCAAGTCCCAATGCCGGGGTGATGCGGCTCAGAAGCAGGAAAAGGACCGGTGCTAACCAGATGATGCACAGACGTGCACAAGGAAATCAACTTTTTTCCAGGAAAGAGATGAACATCTGTAGGGCTCCGCAGAAAAAGGAAGACTGAGCAAGATGGCACCCTTGGGCGGGAAGGGGATCACACATTGTCAAGCCCCAGCCCTCCGCCTAGGGCTCAGAGGGTTGGGGTTGCCATTATATGCTCCTTGCAGAAGGTGAGATAAAACCTTTGGCTCCCGCTATGCCTGCTGGGAGTGGTAGTTCTTTTGCCCTCTGATAAGGAAATAGTTGTGAGACCAGTGGTAAGGCAAAATGACAAGAATTTATTCCCCAACAAAAAGATTCAGTGCAGATTAAATCAGGATACTCTTCAGGTGTTTGCTCGAGGATATTTACAGAACTTAAACTGATTGAGCTTCACACTCTTTGCTCACAAAACGTGCAATGCATATCACATGTAACAGATAGAAAACATAACAGCTTCTTCTCACAAAGAAAAATATCTTCTTTCCCTTTGTTCACACTCAGCTCCCTCATACACCTTTAGCAAAGGGATTCTATATCATCTGCCAAACATAGTGTACAGTCCATAGGCACTTCTGCTGAGTCACTCTCATTAAAGTCCTATTGCGTCTCTTCAAACTCTGGAACTATGGAGTTTGGCTTTAAGCTGTTATTATACGGCTTAGGATAATTTCCCCCTAAGACCTCTGGTGCTTCCTTTGGGCACAGTTCTATATGGTAAGGATTGGAAATACCTGAGGTTGTGGAGATTCCTCTCTGGCTTTGTTCAGCTATCTTTTTCCAGCTGTAGGGAAACGCTCTCTGATTCCCTGTTTGGAGTTCTTGTCTGGAGAACTGCTCTGGTTCCCAGTCCCAAACTGAGCTTGGCAAACTCCTAGGTTTAGTGCTAGGTTCCCACCTGTGAGCTCCTTGAAGCTTTTTATCTGGCAATGAGGTCTGAAGGTCTCTCTGCTCTCTCCCTCTAGGCAGGTTTCTGACAGCAGTCTGTCCCTTCTCTCCTTCTGCTCTGTCTGCTTCAATTCCAGAACTGCAGCTAGGTTTCCTCAAAGGTCTCCTCCCAGCTCTTCTCCAACCACCTCTCCAGTCAATACTCTCATCAACACTCTTACCGGCTCTCTCAGCGAGACTCCAATCACCAACTCCTTCCCCCTTGCTTTCTCCTAGCCTGGGTTTATATTCCTGTTCCCTGAGCCTTGGGTCTGCCTTCCCGAACAGGTGTGTGTAATTAGGTTCCAGGCTTGCAGTTACGTCAGAGCTTTGGTGTGTTAGACTAGCTCCTGTTTCCCTATGCTTGCCTCTCTCTTGCAAACGCTGAAACGTGTGTGCAGCCTGACTGTCAGTTTGTTTAAAGGTAAAATCACCCTTTTCTTCTACTTCCATATGTTCAGTATGGGCTTCTTCATCACATATCCACCCCCTTAAGATATTACGGGCTGGCGGCCCATCACCCGCACAGCACGTAATCTTCGATAGGGCCTTGATATGCTTTTCCACTCTGGATAAACTAGCTACCACTGTTCTCTCACGCCAGGGCTTAAGGACGTTTACGTGGTAAATCTGCCGGCGGCCCCTATTGTTCTCCACTGCATAGGAAATCGGACCCACTTGTTTAACCACTTTGTAGGGTCCTTTCCATTGGGCCTCAAATTTAGGTCCGGTGTTGGCTACCATCACTACAACCTTCTCCCCTATGGCTATCTGGCAAGGTTTCGTTCCTCGATCACAGTACTTCTTCTGGCGCTCCTGACTGGCTTGTAGGTTTTCTTCGGACACCTAGGAAGTCCTTTGTAACCGTTCTCTCAAATCTCGCAAAAATTGAGGTACCCCCATTATTTCTACCCCAGGTTCCACCCATTGTTCCCACAAAATGTCTAAAATTCCCCTCAGGACACAGCCATACAACAACTCATATGGGGATGCCCCTAAGGATGCCTGTGTACGCTCTCGACAGGCGTACAGCACAAATGGTTACCATCCAAACCACGTCTTAGCATTTGTTTAAGTGTTTGGTTTAATCTTTCCACTAGTCCATTGGATTGGGGGTGGTAGGCGGCAGTCTTTATGTGGTGTACCCCGAAAGCATCCCATACCTGGGCCAGATATTTCGATACGAAATTGTTCCCCTGATCTGTGAGCATCTCCTGGGGAAATCCCACCTCACAAAAGAGTTTTATTAACTCTAGGGCTATGGTTCTGGCAGAGATGTTCCGTAAGGGGATGGCCCATGGAAACCGGGTGGCCTGATCCATTATAACAAAAATATACTGAAATCCCCTGGGTGTCTTCAGCCAAGGTCCTACAATATCCATGGCCATTCGTCGTATGGGTTCTGATATGGTGGGAGTAGGAATCATGGGCACCCCTGGTGGCCTAGCAGAGGTAACACGTTGACATGAAGGGCATGACTCGCAAAAACGGGTGGTTTCTTTAAAAAAACCCGGCCAGTAGAAACGGGCCAAAATTTGCTCTAAAGTCCCCTGTAATCCCTTATGACCACCTACAGGGTGATCATGGGCCAGCCTCAAAACCATTGTCTTGAAAGCGGCCGGGACTACCAATTGTTTCCTGACTGTGCCTGCCTGTGGAACTGCAGCTGGGTTTCCTCAAAGGTCTCCTCCTAGCTCTTCTCCAACCACCTCTCCAGTCAATACTCTCATCAACACTCTTACCGGCTCTCTCAGCGAGACTCCAATCACCAACTCCTTCCCCCTTGCTTTCTCCTAGCCCAGGTTTATATTCCTGTTCCCTGAGCCTTGGGTCTGCCTTCCCGAACAGGTGTGTATAATTAGGTTCCAGGCTTGCAGTTACGTCAGAACTTGGGTGTGTCAGCCTAGCTCCTGTTTCCCTATACTTGCCTCTCTCTTGCAAACGCTGAAACGTGTGTGCAGCCTGACTGTCAGTTTGTTTAAAGATAAAATCACCCTTTTCTTCTACTTCCATATGTTCAGTATGGGCTTCTTCATCACAACATGCATGGTGGCATCTCCCAAAGACTTTCTTTGAAAGCTGGGGAGATGCTACTACAAGGGCTCCGTCGGCATCAATGTCACCCATATCCGAGGACTGACTTCCTGCTTGTTCCTGGAGAATTTTTCAGATTTCTCTTCCCCCAAATTATGCATCCAGTAAAAACTGAATCACCTTCTAAGGCACAGTCATCTGTGATATCCCGCTTTGACCCGGTGAAAAGCGGGATATAAATACAGCTAAATAAATAAAATAAATAAATCATCAAATACCTTTAAAAACAGAAGCACCCAAACTAAAGATGACAAACAGATGAGAGAAATATGCCATGAAGCATTATGCGTTTTTATTTACCCCTATATAGGAGTAAAGTGTGGAATCTCTGAACAGGATGGGACTGAACTTTGGTATAGGTCCAGCTCTAGAAATATTTCTTGCACTCACAGAAACTCACCAACAGTGGGTACAGAACAGAAATTAAAACGCTAGCAGAATCCCTCATCATAGTGTGACCAAGATGAGGGATTCTGCTAATGTTTTAATTTCAGACAGACCATCACCAAACACAGAATAAAGGGACCACACATTAGAAACAGAAACATGCAAAAACTGAACTGGACATGCCAAGATACCAGCATATGTATGCAATTCAATACTTGAAAAATAGAAATGGAATTGCTTATAGGTCATCTCTGGTCCCAAAAAATCTCTTGTACACTGTCTGACCAGCCCTGCCACTACCTGGTTTGCCAATTTACCTTCTACCGTATCATAATCTTTTTTCAATAAAATGTTTTTCAACCTTTATATTTATTTTTCTTTTTATTCTCATCTTCATTCTTTACATAAGAACATAACTGCCATACTGGGTCAGACCAAAGGTCCATCAAGCCCAGTCTCCTGTTTCCTACAGTGGTCAATCCAGGTCATAAATACCTGGTATAATCCAAAAGTATTTCTAAATAACTAAACCATCTTATTTCAAATCACATGCTATGCTACTAATCCATAAATAATTAACTTATAGCAAAATCTATCAAAATTACCCCTGTCAGACACTCCTTTTCTCCTCGGTCCAGTCCAGCCTCAGCCAGCATCCACGTTGGTCCTTTTTAATTGAAAGATATAAAACATATTGCAGAAATATCCACTGATTTAAGCTCTCTCGTATAACCATTCAACCCTAAAGCTTCAGGTTTCATCCGACACTGACAAAAGACACCATCTCCGTCCCTTCCCTAACAAGCCTTCAACCCATAAACCCTCTCAAAAAGTCTTGCTTCAGGGAAATTCATGAAATGACCCTCTGCCAGCAACAATCTGCACCACATCTCTCCACCCCCTCTCCCAGCTGATCTTTACAATGTTCCTTGTAAAGTTATGTTACGTTATATGTAAACCGCTTTGATCATTGGAAACACTACATATAAAACCTTTCAAATAAATAAATAAATTGGTGATCCTGTCACCCCCACCCTGGTACTCACTCTCAAAATGGCTGCTGAATCCCCACATCTCCCCATGTGATCACTTTTACCCTCAAAGAGGTTTTCAGCATAGGGGATAGAGAAGAAAATAGTTTGGTTTGCGTACTCCCATACTCTGTTTCATTCCTTTCTTCTAATCCCACCTCAATTTCATCTGTTTTGTTTGTGCTTTTTATTTCATATTTTCCATCTCTTCCTATTGATTTTCCATTTTTCTGCATTTCCTCTTCCCTCTGATTTTTGTATTTCCTTCTTCTCTTACCCAGTCTATGCTGACAGACTTTCCTCTAAATTCTTTTTGTCCTGCTGCCCACTGCTGGTCTCTTTCTCACATCCTATTTCGTTTTTATTTATCAGTTATTTTGTACTATTTGTCACTTTTGTTTCTTCATCTTACTTCATGGTAATTTACCAGGCCTCTATTACCCCTTCCATCTCTCACACATACATTCCTATTCCCCCTCCCCTCCCAAACCCCCCCCCCCAATCCCTTCTTGCTAATATACATCCCTTTCCAAGCCTGCTCTCCTTTCTCACACAAAAAGTGTAGTTACTCACCTGTAACAGGTGATTTCCAGGACAGCAGGAATCAGTCCTCACATAAGGGTGATGTTGGCATCGATGGAGCCTGCGCGATAACCTCTTCCCAGCTTTTAAAGAAAGCCTTTGGGAGATCCACCCCACATGCGTGGTTGCCTTCCCTCCCAAAGGTTTCATCTTGCCTCAGTATGATGACATAGCTCAAGATGGTAACAAAAAAAAAATAAAGCAACTCCATGGGGAGGAGGGAGGGTTGTGAGGACTGATTCTTGCTGTCCCCTGAGAACACCTGTTACAGGTGAGTAACTGTGCTTTCTTTGGGAACAAGCAGGAAGTCAGTTCTCACATATGGGACTACTTAGCTACAGACTGCCAAAAAAACCTGTAAGCCACAGGCAGCTCCAAAAAACCAAGTGTGAGGAACAGCAAGAGTACAGTTTGGTAAGAAGACCTCAGCAGCGACACCATTGTCGACAAGGGAAATCAGCTCTCCTGTAGCCTGGACACACAGAAGGGCTGAAGGGCAGGAATTGCCTTAAACCCCAAACAAATGATGGAGTACCACCTGGCCAAAGGCACTGTCCCGCCTTGGCTCCTCCTCCAGGCAATAATGCGCTGCAAAGGTGTGAACTAAGGACCAGGTAGCAGCCTGGCAGATCTCCAGTAAGGGGACTGAGCGGAGGTTCGCCACAGAAGCTGCCATGACGTGATGCTCCAGCAAGAGACCAGACTGACCATAGGTGAAGGCAATGCAGTCTGCCACCCAGGTGGACAGAGTACGCTTGGAGATCGATACACCCAGGTGATTAGGGTCATAAGAAATGAAGAGCTGTGAAGGACAGCGATGGAGCGTGGTTCACTCTAAGAAATAGGCCAATTCCCGTTTACACTCCAGTGAATGGAGAGCGGCCTCCATCCTACTGGTGTGAGGACACAGGAAAAAGGTGGGAAGAACCACCTCCTGGTTGAGGTGGAATGAAGGAACCACCTCCTCGTTGAGGAGGAATGAAGAAACCACCTTAGGGAGGAACTTAGGGTGCGTCCGGAGCACCACCCTGCTCCTGTAAAATCTAGTAACGGGGGCATGAGCCACCAGCGTCTGGAGTTCAATGACCCAGTGGGCAGAAGTAAGCACCATGAGGAAGACCATCTTCCAGGACCGATATTTGAGGTGGCAGGAAGCTAGTGGCTCCGATGAGCTTTGAGAGAACCACATTGAGATCCCAAGCTGCCACCAGTGGACGAATGGGTGGTCGAGAGAGCAGGAGGCCCCTCTGGAAGTGAGTCACGAGAGGCTGGGCAGAGAGGGGCTTCCCCTCGATGAGGTTATGGTGTGCAGAAAGTGCACTGAGATGAACTCTGATAGAGTTAGATTTCAAACCAGCATTAGACAGGTGCAGCACGTACTGCAGCACCAGCAGGACAGAACAAGAGAAGGGGTTGGCATCTCTTTCTGCACACCAAAATGAGAACACACACCACTTAAAGGAATACGTTCACCAGGTGGAATGGCATGAGACCAGCATGACCTCCTCCACTTCTCAGGGCAAGTCGAACTAGGCCAAGTCTACCCTTTGGTCCAGGGGACTGGGAGCGCCCAAGACAGGCTGAGAAGCAGTGGATACCAGGGTTACTGGGGCCACCGGGGAACTATTAGAGTCAGGGTGGCCTTGTCGAGCTGGACCTTCAAGAGGGCTTGTCAATGAGAGGCATGGGAGGGAAGACATAATGGAATCCTTCCGTCCATGGAATCAGAAAGGCATCAGCTGCCACTCAAGAGGGGTGCAGAGTTCTGGAGAAAAAGCGGTCAGCTGAGCATTGGCCAGAATGGCAAAAAGAACGAGCACAGGAAGGCCCCCCAACAGCAGAACAGTTGGCTGGCCACCTGCAGGTTGAGCTGCCAATCATGAGGTTGGAGAACTCAGCTCAGGCGGTCTGCAAGAACATTGTCTTGCCCAGGAAGATATACCGCCCCGAGGAGCATCCTGATCTTGCTGGCGAACGTGCAGAGATGGACCACTTCTGAGCATAGGAGACAATCCCATGACCCCCTGCTCTTAGATAGAGAACATTGCCACCTGATTGTTCATCTGTATCCAGGCTCTGTGCTGCTGTTTGGTCTCTCCGCCTCCTGGCTTGTGTGTGCCCCGCCTCCAGGAAGTGACGTGGACGCAGTATCCAGGTACCTCACTGCATTTAAACGAGCGACTGGCGGTGTCCCACAAGTGATGCTGTGTCCTCCTGCATTTTCTGTGCTCCCTGCTGCTGCCGATTGTATTGTATGCTGCCTAACTGTCTGCTTCTCTCCCAGGCTCTGTGCTGCTGTTTGGTCTCCCCGCCTCCCGGTTTGTGTGTGCCCCGCCTCCAGGAAGTGATGTGGACGTGTTTCACGCACCCACGTCAGTATCCAGGTACCTCACTGCATTTAAACGACCAACCAGCAGCGTCCCGCACCATGTGCGTGCGCACAAGGAGCAGGATGTGCTCCTTGAGCGAGCTCCTTGGGGGGACGATGAGAGCACACAATCCCAGTATCCATCCACTGTTTGCCTCTACAGTCTGATCTCGGTGCTTATTTTTGTGTCTACGCTAGTCCGGCCTGCTTCTTCGGCAGCAGTAGCCCCACATCTTAGAGTTTTCTCCTGCTTTGGTCCCACTTAGTGCTTCCTCATTATATTACATGTCTGCTATCGCTGTCTTCTGGGGGTCACTGCCCCTCCCCTGTTTCTCTACCGTCATCTGGGGCAGCTGCCTGTAATGTTCACAATCTTCTCCTCTGTCAGCCCAGTCAGTTATCCTCTCCACCACCTGTCGCCTCCTTCAATTACTTCACTTCTGACAGTGTCATTTGCTCTTCTGAATTGTTAGCCTCTGCGCACCAAGACTCATCTGGTGCACGACCTTTTGTCCCAGCATTCCTTGATGCACTCTTTCTCACGGAAACCTGGCTCCGTGAGGGAGAGGATGGCCTGCTTCATCGATGCCTCCCCCCTGGTTAAACTGCTTTCCATACTCCCCCGGTTGCATCGAATAGGGGGGGCTGTGGCGGTTATTTACCGGACGTCTCTCCCTTTTTCTCTTATCTCACCTCCTCCGTCTTATTCTGAATCTCTTTTGTTCCACTTGACGTCCTCCACCCCTATATATTTCCTCCTGCTTTATGCTCCTCCATCCTTGTGCCCCGATCTCTGGGATTCTCTCCTTCTTTCTCTCTCCGAAACAGCTCTCCTGTCCTCTCATCTTGCAGTTCTGGGAGACTTTAATGTCCATCTTGGCTTCCAGACAAGATCATGAGATAAAGTTCTTCTCTCTCTTTTCAATGATCTATGCTTCACCCAGCATGTGGACTGTCCCACTCATGCCTCAGGGCATACTCTCGATCTTATTTTTACACTTGATTCTTCTCCATTTCAGCCATCTAATATTGTACCGCTTCTTCTTCCTTGGTCAGATCATAGCTGTGTTTTTTTCTCTTTTTCTTTTCTGATGCTGACCACAGGCCCTGAGTGCGAAGGTGCTGCAATGGGCTCCCTAGCCCAACTTAGAGGCATCCGTAGGGAGGACCCTCTGAGGAGTTGGGACCTGAAAGAGCATCCCTGCCCGCAGGTTCGGTGGTTGCTGCCAGCAGTCGAGGGATTCAGCAAGGTGACAGGTAATGGTCACCCTCTCTTGCAGGTAACCCCATCGCCTGGGACAACTGGGAGCAGAGGGCCCACTGGGCCAGCTGCCTGTGGAGATAGACGGCAGCCGTGATGTGCACTGTCGAGGCCATGTGTTTCAGGAGGTGCAGCATGAGCCAGGCAGAGGATGAAGTTCAGCCCTGAACCTCTCTTGTAAAGTCTGTTAGGTGCTGGGCTGTCAAGGGAGGAGGAAGGTTCTGGCCTGGCCGTGACTAGCAACGCCCCATGAACTCCAGGCTTTGGGTCAGTTGCAGGTGGGTCTTGGGGTAATTGACGACAAACACCAGGTGCTCCAGAGTGAGAATGGTGCAGTGTGTTGCCCACTGCACTTCGATGGCTGTACCACCCCATACCAGCCAGTCATCTAGGTAGAGAAAAATGAACACTCCTGCAGCCACAGATGGGCGGCAACCACTGCTAGGCACTTTGTGAACACAGAACCTTGTATTGGTAGTGGCTTCCTCCGATGACAAACCAGAGGTACTGCTGGTGTCGCAGATGGATGGGAATGTGTATGTATGCATTTTTGAAAGCCAAAGAAGATAGCCGTAAGGCAGCAATGTTCCAAGGGAGAGCACTTTGAACTTCTCCTTCACCAGGAACTTGTTGAGACCTTGCAGATCCAGAATAGGGCAAAAGCAGTTGGCCCTCTTGGGAACTAAGATGTACTGGGAGTAAAACCCCTCGCCCCTGAGATGGGGTGGGATCAGTTCCACGTCTTGTCGGCTAGAAGCCTAGTGAACTCTTGCTGGAGCAAGTCTCTGTGAAAAGGAGTCATTGGGAGTTCCCCTGGAAAGAACGGGGGTTGTGTCTGGTCGAAATGGAGGAGGTAACCCTCCCCCACCCTCCCTGGAGGACCCAGGTATTGGTGTTGATGCTTGGCCACTGGCTGCCAAAGTATACCAGATGCCCCCCATGTGCTGTGGGACTAGACTTCCCGGGGGAGGAAAGGCTAGCCTAAGGAATCAAAAGCCCCCCCCCCCTCGGGAGGGCCTTAGGCTTATGTGGCCCATGTCCCTGTCCCTTCACCTGCTGGGAAGCTGGGAAGGCAGTACTGGGGGTAGTTTCTGTAAGCCTTCCATCAGGAAAGGTCAGTAGTTTTCTTGGAGAGCCTTGTCCTGGTCAGGAATTCTGACTACAGCTCAACAGCGTTATCATTCATGGGCTTCCCGAAGAGATTCTTCCCCTGGCATGGGACATCTTCCAGCTTATCCTGTACCCATTGGTCCAAGTCAGAAGACTGTAGCCAGGCCTGGCGCCGGGCACTAATGCCCACTGCAGATACTCTGGCCACTGACTCGAAACACAGGCCGCACGAGTGATGAATTTGGAGCACGCCTGGACCGTTGAGGTCAGGGTCCAAAACCGCTGAAGAGGCTCTTCTGCCAGCCCAGCCAAGAACCCAGCGAGCTCCCTTGCCATGTCTTGTAAGTACATGCCCATATAGAGCTAGTAGGCATGGATCGGGCCGACAAGCATCGAGCCCTGATAGCACTTTCTGCCCAAGGCATCCATGGAGCAGGCTTCCCTGCCGGGGGGGGGGCACCAAGGAGTGCATCTTTTGGCTTTTAATCCTACGCATGGCCGACCCCACCACCATGGAGTTATGGGACAGCTGTGCTTTTTGGAACCCCAAGGCGGTCATGTGAGGCAGAGGCCCCCCGGCGGCTTCCGAGGGTGCTGGCTCTGCAAGCGACGATGGGACTAAGACGGAGGTCTTCCCAAACATGGACTCTTGCTGGGTTGCACTGTTCTTCCGTCCTTGGCTCATCATCTGCTGACAGAGCCCACAGGAGTCGTCATCGTGGTCCGCACCGAGGCAATGAAGACAGCAATTGTGCAGGTCTGCTTGAACCCACTGGCCGAGGGCATAGCGGGGAAGACGGCGCCTGCGAGATCAAACTCAAGCGTCCCAAGCCAGGGACAGCATGAGGAATTTACATACACTGAAAAAAAGACCCAAGAAAAATGCGGCACCGACACGGCAGTGGACCCGAGGGGGAAAGCAGGCACCTGTTCGCATACCAGAGAAGGAAAAAGAGCAAAAAGAGAAAAATCAACCTTTTCTGGGATGCAGACAAACTCTCAATGGGCTCCACTGAAAAAAGGAGACTGAGGAAAGATGGCATCCTTGGGCTTTCTTTCTTTATTTATTTTATTTAACCAGGCTTATATATCGCTTTTCTACCAGTCAAAGCAGTGTACATTCAGGTACTGTAAATATATTTTTCCCTTGTCCTAAAGGACTCACAATCTATGTTCTTGTACCTAAGGCAACAGAGGGTTATAAGGGCTTGCCCAAGGCCACAAGGAGCACCTGTGGGACTAGAAACCCCAGTCCTTCCGGCCCACGGTTGCTGTCCTCTAGTGGGATTCGAACCCATGGACCTCCGGCCCGAGGTAACGTGCCCCAACCACTAGGCCACTCCTCCCCCTTTGAAAGCCAGGAGAGGTTACCATGCAAGCTTCGTCGGTGCCAACGTCACCCATATGTGAGGACCAACTTCTGCTTATTCCCGGAGAACATGCATCCCTACACCTTCCCTCACCATTTATGTTCATCCCTCATTTCTTTTTTTTAACCCTTCCCTTGTTCCATCTTGTTTTTCTTATCCTCTCTTCTTCAGTTCTTCCTTCTCTCCTCCTTTCCTTCCAGTATCTTTATCTTCCCTAGTTTCATCATCTCTCTCCTCCACCCTTTCCTTTCTTGTCTCTCTTCAGTTCTACCTCTTACATTTTTAATTCCATCCATTTGCCAGCTATACAAGGATCATAGCCCTGGAAATGTGAGTACATGGCCAGTCCTGAAAAGAGTGTGCACATCAAGATCACCCAGCGTCCAATTAAATGAAAATAAAGTGAACTGTTAATAGCCAGAGACCCAAACAATACCAGCAGCAAGATTTACTTCATCCATTTTTCATTATTTTCAAAAGGGGTGTCAGAGTGCATGTCAAAATATTCTATGAAAGAAAATCTGCGTGTTAAATAGACAATGTAAAAAACCAACTCCAGTCAAAATGTTCAAAATATTAATAAACACTCATTATGAAGAATCATCATATGCACTGTAATTCCTGAGATTAATTCATTTCTGGATATTTTTTCCGACAAATGCAGAAAACAGATTGATGCGCACGTACATAGCAAAGGAAAAACAAGCACATACATTAACTCCAAGTATATTAAAATTATACGCAAATGAGCTGCGCGTATTAAAATGGCATATTAATATTGTCTGTGCCCGATATAGAGAAACAGAGGATTATGAAACCAGCTAAAGCACCAATATCTCTACTCCCGGTCTGAGATTGCTTAAACGTCTTGAGCGTGCTCCCGACAATATTTTGATGGCATTGAGGGGGGTTTCCCCGATACCTGGATCATCTGAGGTGAAGTGTCAAACTTCACCTCAGATGACCCCGTTTCTCTGGGAGAGCATGCCAAACTTGCGCCGACTTCTGTGCATATGTATTTGGCTTGCTCTCCAAGTTTAACGTTGACATTTGCTCCTCAGTTTAATGCATGGCTAATTTGCAAATACTCCCCTTTCTGTATGCTGGCGCTGAAGTCACACACCATTGGCACACTACATAGACGCATACATAGCTAATAGCACGCAATTTCAGTGCTGGCTTTCTGCATTGGCTCCTTAAAGAGGAATTTGAGAGGAGGGTATGGAAATGCTTGAAGGTTGAGGGGAGAAGGAGAAAGAGAGAGCAGAGATGATGGAATGTTGGGGGGAGGGCTACTATTCTCCTGCAATCTGCTGCTGCCCCAGATGCTGTATAAAATGGTTTATGTACAGATGTAATCATCATATGCATGGATGTTGATGCTGGTCTATTATGAAATAATATATATAGTAGAATTTGTGTTGTCTTAACCTTAGTGGAAACATGTTTCACCTACTTCGAGGATATTCTGACTGGGTTAGAAACAGGTTGAATGAGAGACAACAGATAAATGGCCTTCAATCTAAGGAGGATGTTACCAGTGGTGTGCCACAGGGATCTGTCCTTAGTCCAATTCTTTCTTTTTTCCTCAAAGATTTATTATGTTCTAAACATGCTACAGATATAATTCAACATCTTTCCATCTGAAAGAAAAACAGAACTCGGAAGCTTCATCAGCTTCATACAAATAGCCTCATCGAGTTTTCCCACCCTGAAGGGTAACCCTTTAACATAATGCAAAAGAGTGAGTATTACTCTCAAGCTCCTTTTAGCCCAAGATCTCTCAACAAGAAAAAAAGGAAAAGTGGGCTCCCCCCCCCAGTCCTAATAACAATAGTAAAATAAAATAATCCAAAAGAGAGTCCCTCTCCTACCCCTCACCCTCACATTCGCATTCCCAATTCCTCTTCAACTCAGTAGTACACACTGGATTTCTTTATTTCCCCACATCATAGGATCTATGCTGTTCCACAAAGGGTTTCCAATTTGATCAAAGTGCTCTGTTCAAACATTCACTGTAGAATCATTCTTTCCATATTATATGTCTCACACATTCGTACCAGCCACACAGACAAGGATAGGGGTGGGGGGTGGGGGGGGGGGGGGACTAGCTTCTTCCAGGCCAAAGCAAAAGTCAACTTGGCCGCATTTATACAATGTTTTACCAACTCCAATTGCGAAGACTTTACTCTGGGGACTGACATGTTAAACAGGTAAATTCCTGTGTCCCAAGGCACTTCCAGCCCCAATATTCTGCACGTTCTCTATTGTATGCCCTTCCAGTAGCCCAGTATCCTCACACATGAGCAAACATTCCTTCTCTTCCACACCACCTCCAACACACATCCAAAGAATTTGGGAATGCCTTTGCAATGCGCTCTTCAGGTGGCAAACGCCTCTGAAAGGCGGGCGTGGATGGGTCCGACGGGAGGTCCCAATAGGCACGGGTCTCTGGAGAGGTATCCTCGTCTGACTACCAGTCCGAGAAATCAGAGGAGGAACATGATTCGGGCTGGTTGCCTCGTCCGGAAGCCGAAGCCCGCTTGGAGCCGGAGGCCCTGGAGAATCTCGCCCCCGATGAACGGGAAGGTGAGCGAGACTGACACCGAGGACCCTCATGAGGCCCATGGCTCTCGGGGGTTTCCAGGGTGGATTTTGGTGTCCCTCTCAAGGGAACCTCTGTTTCTAGGCACAGGCCAGCAAATCTGGATATGAGTGCCTGCTGGGAAGCTATGAATGCAGAAACATTACGTTCTAGCATCAGCATATAGGACTTCCATGCGGGCATGGGGCCATGCGACACCAACACTGCGGTCACCGGGTCGGGCATCGAAGAAGAGAGGGGGTCCTTGCGGGATGGCCCTCAGGAGACCTGGCGCCATCACTGGGGGCCTCAGAGTCTGTATAGGGTACCTTACGAGGTCGCTCCTTGTCCGAATCTCAGGAATGCCAAGGGGGGGGTTAAGCGACCAAACGCAGGAGCGCTCGCGCTTGACAGGAGCCCCCAACAGCAACTTCAAGGCCTTCTTCTTCTTATGCCGCTTCACTTCAGGGGACCCCTGGTCGGAGTGCCGTCTTGAGCACTGAGCCGAAGTGGGGGATCCCACCGGCGGAGAAACGACCGAGAGTGCCACCGGGAATTATGAGGCAGCCTTACGGAAAATGTCCTCGGACTTCTGCTTACAACTGAGCAGGGCTTTGAAGGACATTTTTTTACAAAGCGAACAGAGCTCTGGATCATGGTCGGCCCAAAGACACTGCAGACAGCAGTATTGGGTGTCAGTAAGGGACATGTTTTTGGAGCACCTATTGCATTTTATGAAGCCGGTGGCCATCGGGGCAAAAAGGACCCCCATGAGGTTGAAGACCCACGCAGCCAGCGGTTGGGAGAAAAAAGGGTGCGAAGCCTGCTAACAGCAAAAATTTTAGGAAAAATATCCCCTATGCTCAAAAGGAATGGGAGCAGGGGAAGGACGGGTAGAGGACCGATGCAACCGGGAAAAAAAAAAAATAGTAGGCCAGAGGCCGGGAAACGAAACACTTTTTCCGAGGGACGAGGACGTGCATCCAAAGGGCTCCGTGGAAAAAGGGAGATTGAGCAAGATGGCACCGTTGGGCAGGAAGAGAACCATGCATGCATGGCAGCAATCCCAAAGGCTTTCTTTGAAAGCTGGGGAATTGCTCTGCACGGGCTCCGTCGGTGCCGACGTCACCCATAAGTAAGGACTGACTTTATTTTATTTATAAGTATTTGTTAACGCCTTTCGTGAATCAAAGCGGTTTACATAGAACTTAAAACTTACATTAAACAGAGTTAACGGAATTATACATTGAACATTAAACATTTTTACATGAATGAACAGTTAACTTGGAGTGATAAGGGGAAGGGAAAAACAGCTTATTAGCAACTGCTATTGTCCTCTCATAGCTATTTATAAGATTGTGGCAATCTCGTCGGTGATGGTAAATTCCTAATAGCCAACTTGTAGTCTGAGTATGGATAGATCTATTCCAGTTAATTTGTATGGAGTGGCTATTTTGTAAGGGTTTTCTGTTTAGGTAATTAGTTCGCCAAAATGTTCGTTGAATAAATATGTTTTTAGATGCTTGCGGAAGGCTACTGGATCTTTGGTGGCTCTTAAATTTTCAGGAAGAGAATTCCATATTTGTGGTGTGCATAGTGAGAAGGCTCTCTTAGAGGTAGTGGATTTGCAGTTCTTAAATTTGGCTGGTACTACAAGGAGTTCTTTATTGTTGCTTCTCCTTGGTCTGTTATCCAGGGTGAGTGTCATCAGCGTTTTGAGGTAGGTGGATGAATAGGCTTGGAGGGATTTAAATATTGCATGGATAACCTTGAATTTTATTCTGCTCTCTATTTGGAGCCAGTGGAGAAGCTTTAATACTGGTGTAATGTGTCCTTTAATTGGTACTTGAGCTATTACTCTAGCTGCTGTATTTTTGGGCTAGCTGTAGTCGGTGGATTGTTTGTTTTGGGAGACCCTTTAGTAAGGCATTACAGAAGTCTAGGTGCGGGAAGATCATTGCCTGTACTGACTTCTTGCTTGCTCCTGGAGAAGTGAAATTAGAGTAAGCACTGCTTGCAGCTCAGACCCAAGGAAGGAGCGCACGTTAACTCACAACCAATTAGGTATGCCAGGGTTTGTTTGGCCGCATCTCCTGCTGATGGTCTGCTTCTGCTGGCACACCTCCTGCTGCTACCACAGTACCAGCCTCTTGAAGCCGCTGTGGCACTGTACTATGCAAGCGCAGGCTCCAGCCCAGGAGCGGCTCATGGAAATCTGCTGCCTGAGGCGAGGGAAGAGCTGATGTCCTGTATCCCCCAAGATACCCAAAATGGGAAGGCCTCCTCAGAGCTCCAGATAGGGAGAAAAGGTTCTCTTCAATCAATGGTTTTGCCAAAAAAAAAAAAGGAAAAGAACATCTTCCCAGACTATATAATCAAGAACATAAGAACTTAAGATATGCTATACTGGGTCAAACCAAAGGTCTATCAAGCACCGTACCCTGTTTCCAACAGTGGCCAGTTCAGGTCACAAGTATCTGTCAGATTCCCAAAGGTAGCCAGATCTCAGTTTAAGAATGGTTAATGGGTTTTTCCTCCAGGAACTTGCCCAAACCTTTCTTAAACTCAGCTACACTAACAGCTTTTACTACATATTCCGGCAACGAATTCCAGAGCTTGATTATGTGGTAAGTGAAAAAATATTTTCTCCGATTAGGCTTAAATGTACTACATTGTAGCTTCATTGCGTGTTCCCTAGTCTTTCTACTTCTTGATGGAGTAAACAATTGATCTATGTTTATCCGTTCCACTCCACCCATTATTTTATAGACCTCTATCATAGCTTCCCTCAGTTGCCTCTTCCCAAGCTGAAGAGCCCTAACCTTTTAAGTCTTTCCTTGTAGTTGAATCCTTCCATCCTCTTTATCATTTTGGTCACTCTTCTACCTTTTCTAATTCCGCTATAACATTTTAAGATATGGCGATAAGAACTGCACACAATATTTGAGGTGCAGTCACTTAACACAAGGAGCGATACAGAGGCATTATGATATCCTTGATTTTATTCTCCATTTCTCTCCTTATGATTACCAGCATTCTATTTGCTTTCTTGGCCGTCACTACACACTGGGCAGAAGGTTTCAATGTATTGTCCACGATGTTGCCCAGATCCTTTTCCTGGGTGATGATTCCTAATATCAAACCTTGCATCATGGAAATGTAGTTTGGTTTGTTCTTCCCAAGTGCATAACTTTGCACATTAAATTTTATCTGCCATTTGGAAGCCTAGTCTCTCAATTTCTCAAGGTTCTCTTGCAACATTTTACAATCTTCTTGTGTTTTAAAAACTTTGAATAATTTTGTGTCTATGTTAGGAAAAGAGGGGACTACTGTAGTAGTTGATATGGAAGGGCAGACTAGATAGGCCATGTGGTCTTTTTCTGCCGTCATGTTTCTAGGTGTCATCTGCAAATTTTATCACCTCACTTGTTGTTCCCATTACCAGGTCATTTATGAATATGTTAAAAAGCAGTGAGCTCAGCACAGGTATTGGGGTATTCCACTATTCATCTTTCTCCACTGAGAAAATTGGCCATTTAGCCCTACTCTCTGTTTTCTATTTTTAAACCAGTTCCCAATCCACAATAGTATACGCCTACTATCCCATGACTATATAATTTCCTCAAGTCTCTCATAAGGGACCTTATCAACGACTTTCTGAAAATCCTGATACACTCTATCAACTGGCTCACCTTTATCTACTTGTTTATTCACACCTTCAAAAAAATGGAGATTAGTGAGACAAGACTTTCTTTAACTAAATCTATGTTGGCTTTCTCCCATTAAACCATGACTATTTACATGTTCAGTAAATTTTATTCTTTAAAATGATTTCTACGATTTTGCCTGGTCGTAGTTTCCTGGATCACCCTGGAACCTTTTTTAATACTTGGCATTACATTGGCCACTTTCCAATCTTCAAGTACTACACATAATTTGCAACTCTTTAGTTTGTCAAATTGCTGTATTACATCTTCCAGGTTTACTGAGATTTGTTTCAATTCCTCAGGTATATCACCCTTAAATATCATTTCTGGCATGGGTTAACTTCCCTACATATTTTTTAATAAAGACTGAAGCAAAGAATTTGTTCATTCAGTGTTTCTGCTATGGGCCTTGTTCTTTTAAACAAGGACACATCCCCCCCCCCCCTTATCTCTCTATCCCTTTAATGGTCCAACTGACTCATATGTTTTTTTGCTACAAACATTCTTGAAAAGGTTTTCATTGTAAGTTTTTCCTTCTACAGGAAGATTATTTTCAAATTCTTTCTTTGCCTGCCTTATCTATGCCTTGCTAGTGCTACTGTTGTTTCCTGTTTCATCATTTGACTCCTTGTCCCCTTTTCTGAAAGGGGCTTTTATTGGCTAAATAGCCTTTCTGACCTCACCTTTAAACCATGCCTGCAGTTTTTTGGCCTTCCTTCCACCTTTCTTAAAGAAGCAAAAATTATAGCTGTTTAATTATTTGCAATTATTTAGCCTTCCATTCTAAATAAAAAATTGTGACTCCTGACAATGCATACTAGACCAGCATGTTAAATGTAAATATATATTCTGAAAAAATATATAAGGTGTGCTCAAACACCAAGGGACAAAAAGAAAAAGAGAACCACAGTGCAATTTCTAACACCAAAATAAATTACAACTAATTTTATTCTGGTGCTGGAAACTGTGCTATGGTTCTTTTTTTTCTTTCTTAACATCTATTTTGCATCCAATTTAAATCCCCCTCCAAACAACAGGTGCAGAGGACATTTCACCATAAAGCCTAACATATAAAAAAAATACTGTTTCCAGTGTCATCTTATTAAACAGCAATATAAAGCCTCTCTAGTACCAGGTATATTGTAAACTCATACAAAACACTACGAAAGTCACCGAAGACCTATAAAGCAAATCTACCATACCATAATGACACCAGCTTCAAAAACGAACACAATAAGGAGCCTACCCAGAAAAAAGCAGCACTATAAATTATTGCAGTGGACCCTAGAACATCAATACACCTACAGGGAAATTTGAAAAAGACAGATTACTTTAGATCCCTACATTGAAATTCCATGCTAACAGTACACTGGCCTTGGTCACACATGCAGAACAAAGGTAGACCCTCACCAAGTAGAGAAAGCACAGTTACTTACCTGTAACAGGTGATCTCTGGGAACAGCAGGAATAAGTCTTCACATATGGGTACGTCGGTACCGATGGAGCCTGCGCGGGAACGCTCCCCAGCGTCCAAAAAGAAAGTTTTTGGGAGCATCCCACATGCATGCGCGCTGCCTTCCCGCCCATTCACTTCCCTCTCATCAGTTGGGTTTGTAGCTGAGACCGAAGGAGGGAAGTAGACAAATTAGAGAGAGAGAGAGAGAGAGAGAAACAACTCCTAGGGGAGGTGGGTGTGTTGTGAAGACTTATTCCTGCTGTTCCCAGAGATCACCTGTTACAGGTAAGTAACTGTGCTATCTCCAGGAACAAGCAGGAATGAGTCTTCACATATGGGGACTCCCAAGCTAGAGATGCCTAGAGGAGGTCCCAGCATGTTGCAAATCTAATCGATGGGCCATGCTATTTCCCAGAACCTCAGGCATCCAAGGGATGGAGGGTAGGAGTTGAACTTCAGCTATCTGGTTCACCTTTGGTTCTTCCCCACCCAACCTCTCCCCAACATTTTCCTCTGCGCCTATACCCACTGTTTCTTCTATGCGGTACTTGGGTGTAACTCTGGATTCCTCCCTGTCCTTTAAAAAACATATTTCTTCTATGGTTAAGCGCTCTTTCTTTACTTTAAGACAACTTCGTACTGTACGCCCCTTCCTTACCCCTTCCTCTTTGGCCACCCTGCTTATCTCCCTTGTTATGTCGCGTCTTGACTATTGTAATGTCTGTCTTGCTGGGCTTCCCCAATCACAAATTTGTCGTCTTCAACGGGTCCAAAAACGCTGCTGTTCGTATTCTTTCTCACGCTTCTCGTTTTGATCACGTCACTCCCTTGTTAATACACTATCACTGGCTTCCTGTTCCTTTTCGTGTCCAATTTAAAGTTCTTATCTTTGTTCACAGGGTGATCCACTCAGGTGTCCCCTTGTATCTTGCTGATCAAGTTCGTCTTCATACTCCTCACCGCTCCCTACGTTCCATCCACGCTAATCGTATGTTTCTTCCCCCTCCCTCTCAAGCACACTTAGAACTAACTCGATCTTCTGCTTTCTTCTTTCTCGGTCCAAGGCTTTGGAATTCACTCCCCCACTCCCTACGTTTAGAGACCTCCTATCAATCCTTTAAAGCCAAGTTGAAAACTCACAGTTTCTGTTCTGCTTTTAACCTCCCTCCTCCAGTCCCGTCCTCTTCTTCGTCACAGGACTAATCATGTCAAATCCTTAAACCCTCCTTCCTGCACCTTGTGTGTTGTCAATGTCTCCCCCCTCCCTTCATGTCTGCCTCAACCTCCACCTTCCAGCCCCACCCTCTTCTCCTACTTAGTCAACTTATGTTAGTTCCTAATTCCTCTTTCCTGAGCTTCTTTGTTTTGTCTATGTGCTCCCTTCCTTCCCTCCATGTCTGCCTTTCTGTATCCCCTGACTGCTATCTGTTTCTATCCCTGTTCTTTGATTTTATGGCGTTCTTTTCTGTTTCTTTTTCCGCAGCCTTCCTTTTAAATGCTTTTATGTATTGTAAACCGCCCAGATGCTATTTTGTATTGGGCGGTATATAAAGTTTTAATAAACATAAACATAAACATAAACTAAAAAGGGTGTGCTGTGGAACAGCTTGACTAAACAAGGTGTCTAGAGGGGAGTCCTTGTGTAGATCATAAATGTTAATAAAATATTGGATTCCAATTTTCTAATGTGGACCTTAGTCAAAAGTATTGCAAAAGTATTTGTTGTGGCCAATATGGGTCTGGTGCTAAGAGCCAGTACATTATCCTCAAAGAAAATACCTTACTGTGAAGTAGAGGAAATATATTTTTGCAATACAGGCAGAGGTCAGAAGCCTAAATGGCTAGAACTAATCCCAGAAGAAAAACTGGGGGAATTTAATGGGGTTGGACTTTGGATGAGAAGCTAAAGCTTCTGTAGGCCAAAGTTTGAAGCTCTTTGTCGTTGGAGCAGAAAAAGGCTCTAGGAAAGAGAGGAGATAAATCTGACTGGTTTGCAGAAAAAGGATGGGTCTTTAAGACCCCTCTATCCAAATGAAAGAAAGAAAAACATTTGTAGTAGGCGGTGTAGCCTCCAATTTCTTGAAGATCAGTAATGTCTTCGCTAAGTGATGTCACTGAGGATGATGACTTTACATGGAGAGCTTCAGATGTAACGTAACCGGAGAGGTTACAGTAAAAGAAGGTAGTTTCCAATTACCATAGAAATTGGATGTCCATTTAAAACCCTATGGCATGCTGGAACAGCATTAATATGGACAGTAACAAATCTTTCAGAGTGAGATATGTGTATTTATATAAACATATATATATATATATATATATATATATATATAAAGAAAGACTCACTTAATAACAAGGGGTAAGACCTGCTTGAGAATATGGATAGAGAACCCCTTACTGGTTACATGTGGAAGAACCATGAAGAAGGTTACATGGAAACCAGTGGAATGTTCCTAGTCAGAAGGATAGGTCTAGATCTCTTTAAAAATTCTAGACTTTGAATAACCAGAAATGGAGATCTACGTGAAGGGGTGCAGAGAAATCCTTAGTCTTAAGACAACAAGTCTGGATCCTTCTATAACTTCATGTGGAGAAAAAGACGCAATAAAAGGGAATACCATATTTGCCCGTCTATGAGGGCAATATGAGTATAATGCGTTCTTTGTTCAGCATAAGCTCCAATGAAGTATTGGGAATTAGAAGGAATGCACTAGACAAGGACCGACTGCAGTGAAAAGAAATGCATCCCTGTTGGAAGAGTTTCACTGGAGATGTGGAACAACTCAGGGAATTAAGTAATTCTTTATGCTTTCACGTGATCTAAGCCCTGGTTCATTTTCCCTAAAATGAAATTTTAAGGAAGATAGTAAGAGTAGGAAAAAACCGGTCATGTGGGAGCATGACTGGGCAAAGCCTTTTAACCATCTGGAAGTTACCCACCAGGAATGGCTCTGACGCTCTCTGGCAAAGGCCCATAGTTGCAGAGCTTTTTGTAGAATTACAGAGAGCATGTTGTAGGTTGCTTAGGTGAGATCTGGCTGTTTAATTACCAGTGTGCGACCTAATCTATTCTGTGAAAGCCAAAGAATTGAAGATGGCTAAGAATAGTAGACAGGCTGGTTGCCTGCAACGATAAATTGTCCAAGTAGGTTTTGGAACCTCTCTTGGAATTATCTGTTATTAAGGCAGCAGAAGAGGTTAGGTCCTATAGATTGGAAAACGACTGACAGACATAATTAGAAGTGATAAAACTCAATTATGGTCTGATAAGCTGTCTTAAAAGAAATATTTGAAAAGATTGCAGAGGGGAGAAACTCTGTATGGAAATCACTTACTGGAGTAGGTATTGAAGACAATCCTATGGCTTAAAAGGTAAGCCCTCCAGTCAAATAGTATCACTCTTAGAGTGAAAGTCTCGACTAAGAGGGATAGAAAGTAATACAGAGTTGGGAAGACTTACAATTTGGTAAGTCTCTGAAAAAGGTAAAGCTCCCCTGCAGTCAAACGTATGAGATATCCTCATACAGGACAACTGTCAAGGTGAAGGGCATGGCATACCTCTGTTTACTTTAAAAGGAAAGGAGAAACCTGTTATCTGTAGGGCATGATTATCCTTAATAGCTCTAAGAGCTAAAAGAATGGATTGCTCTTGGCAAGAGATTCATGCCTAAAGTGGAGGATTGAGCCAGTGTATCACTGACCTCTCAGTAAGGATGAGAACTGTAAATGCTTCTGCTGTTAAGAAGTAGCGGTTCTGAAGCTCAAAAGGAAAAAGAGATTTAATGAATAAAATATCAGAAACCCTGTGACTGCTGAGTTTGCTGAGCCTGTTGAGGCTTTGGTTTTCTTAGCCTGGTATGATGTTGCCCTTCTTTGGAAACATCTGCATGATGGGAAGAAGATGAATAAAACTTTTTCCCTTTAGGGGAATAAAATTTGTTAGGAGATTTTTTTACTTAGCTGGGATAGAGGAAAGTTTTGACAATCCTCTGAAAGCAACAATATCAGTGTTTAGCATAGTTACTCACCTGTAACAGGTGCTCTCTGGGAACAGCAGGAATTTAGTCCTCACATATGGGTATCGTTGGTACCGAAGGAGCCTGGGCGGGAACACTCCCCGGCGTCCAATTAGAAAGCTTTTGGGAGCATCCCACAGCGCCTGCATGCTGCCTTCCCGCCTTTCCCAACTGCCTCTCTCCAGTTGAGTTTTAAAGATGAGACAAAGAGAGAGAGAGGGAAAGGAAAGAGATAGATAGAGAGATTCAACTCCTAGGGGAGGTGGGTGGGTTGTGAGGACTAAATTCCTGCTGTTCCCGGAGATCACCTGTTACAGGTGAGTAAAGCACAGTTACTTACCTGTAACAGGTGATCTCTGGGAACATCAGGAATAAGTCTTCACATATGGGTATCGTCGGTACCGACGAAGCCTGCGCGGGAACGCTCCCCAGCGTCCAATCAGAAAGCTTTTGGGAGCATCCCACAGTGCCCTCATGCTGCCTTCCCGCCTTTCCCAACTGTCTCTCCTCAGTTAGGTTTTAAAGCTGAGACAATGAGAGAGAGAGAGGGAAAGGAAAGATAGATAGAGAGATACAACTCCCAGTGGAGGTGGGTGGGTTGTGAAGACTTATTCCTGCTGTTCCCAGAGATCACCTGTTACAGGTAAGTAACTGTGCTATCTCCAGGAACAAGCAGGAATGAGTCTTCACATATGGGGACTCCCTAGCTTTAGATGCCAAGGAGAGACCCCAGAAGTTGTGTGTCCCTGGGACAGGGCTCCACTTCCCCCCATGGATCTCTGGCATCCCATCAGGGATGGTGGGTAGGAGTTATGATTAAGTATGGAACAGGTGTTTGAGAACAGCCTGACCAAACAAGGCATCCCGGCGGGGGTCCTTGTCCAAGCAGTAATGGGCTGTGAAGGTATGAACCGAGGCCCAAGTGGCTGCTCGACAGATGTCGTCAATAGACACAGAGTTCAGATGAGCCATTGAGGCTGTCATGGCCCTCACATTGTGAGCTTTGACATGGCCCTCCAGAGAAAGGTTCTTACTCTGATAGGCGAAAGAAATACATTGGGCAATCCAGTTAGATAGTGTTCTCTTGGAGACTGGTAGTCCCAAATGAGAAGGATCAAAGGCAACAAAGAGCTGAGAGGATTTTCTATGTTGCTGTGTCCTTTGTAAATAAAAAGCCAGAGCTCTTTTACAGTCCAGGGTATGAATATTCCTCTCTGCACTTGATGCATGAGGCCCTGGAGAAAAGACAGGTAGGTAGACCTCCTGGTTGAGGTGAAAGGGCGAGACCACCTTAGGCATAAAATGTGGATGAGTCCTAAGGACTACCTTGTCATGATGGAACCTTGTATAAGGTGGATTAGCTACGAGTGCTTGCAATTCACTAATACGACGTGCTGATGTGATTGCAATAAGAAAGATAACTTTCCAAGAAAGGTATTTCAAGGAGGTGGTAGCTAAAGGTTCAAAAGGTGGCTTCATAAGCTGACCAAGAACCAGGTTCAAGTCCCATGCCACCAGAGGTGGTCTAATGGGAGGCTTTGTTAAAAGGAGGCCTCTCATGAACAGTGCTACAAGAGGATGAGAGGAAACAGGTTGTCCATTCAGAGGCTTAAGGGAAGCTGCAATAGCACTCAAAAGGACCCTTACTGAGTTAGTTTTAAGGCCTGCATTAGAAAGAGGGAGGACATACTACAGCAAAGATTCCAGGGGTATGGAAAGGTGGTTAAGACCCTTCCCAGCGCACCAGATAGTAAACCTCTTCCACTTGAAAGCATAAGAACGTTTAGTGGAAGGTTTTCTGGAAGCATAAAGAACATCTTTCACCTGTTGAGAAAGATGAAGATCTTGGAGATCTAGGCCTTCAGCAACCAAGCCCTGAGATGCAGAGACTGGGGATTGGGATGCCACAACTTCCCGTCCTCTTGAGATAGGAGATCTGGAGCAGACCCTAACTCCAGGGAGGGAGCTTGAGAGAGATGTAGAAGCAGAGGGTACCACACTTGCCGTGGCCAATGTGGAGCTATGAGAATCATGTGGCCTCTGTCTCTCTGAAGCTTGAACAGGGTTTTGGAAATTAGAGGAATGGGTGGAAAGGCATACAGGAAGTCTTGACCCCAGTGAAGGAGGAAAGCATCCCTTGCCTGAGCCCCCTGAGCCGGAGTTCTGGAACAGAACCGGGGAAGTTTGGCATTCCACGGACTTGCAAAGAGGTCTATGTCCGGGGTTCCCCAAATCTGAAAAATCCTGGTCACCTGGTCCACATGTAGGGACCACTCGTGTGGAAGTAGAACTCGACTGAGCCTGTCTGCCCAAGCGTTTTGAACGCCTGGAAGATAAACTGCCAGAAGATGAATTTGATGCTCTCTGGCGAGGGCCCACAGTCGCAAAGCGACAGAGAGCCAGTTCCCCCCTGCTTGTTCACATAGAACATGGCTACCTGATTGTCCGTGTGGATAAGAACTGTCTTGCAGCTGAGCAGGGTGTGGAGCACTCACAGAGCAAGGAAGATTGCTCTGAGTTCCAAGAGACTGATATGCAGACAAGTCTCCTGTGGGGACCAGATGCCCTGGGTGGAGAGGTCTTGTAGATGAGCTCCCCGCCCCATTGGAGAAGCATCTGTTGTGAGAGTTGCTTGGGGTAGAGACTGCTGAAAGGGGGACCCCAGCAATAGGTTTTGAGGGGACTTCCACCACTGGAGAGACAAAATGAGGCGACTTGTGTTTGCTATTTTGTCTGACAGGCAGTCTAATGCCTGGGTCCATTGGGTGGATAAAGTCCACTGAGCTGCCCTCATGTGAAGGTGAGCATATGGGACCACATGCACGGTGGATGCCATGTGGCCTAGTAACGGTAACTTCTCTCGAGCAGTTAAGTGAGGCTTCAACTCTGCTTGAGAAGCTAACTGCACCAAGCGAAGGCAACGGGCCTGGGGGAGATAGGCCCTTGCCTTTGTGATATCCAGCAACGCCCCCATAAACTCCAGGGACTGAGTAGGGGTTAAATTGGATTTTGGGATGTTTATTATCAGCCCTAAATACTGAAGGATACTCATTGTGCAGTTTAGAGAACTCTTGGCCTCTGACTGAGTGGGAGCTCAGATGAGCCAGTCGTCCAAATAAGGGAAGACGAATATTTCCAGAGTGTGCAGAAATGCAGCTACCACTGCCCCATGCATTTCGTGAACACCCTTGGTGCAGAGGCCAGACCAAAAGGAAGCACTCTGTATTGATAGTGCTTCTCTTGAAAAAGGAACCGAAGGAACCTTCTGTGAGTTGGATGGATGAGAACATGGGTGTACGCATCCTTGAGATCTAGAGAACAAAGCCAATCCTGACTCTGAAGGTATGGCAGCAGAGTTCCCAGATATATCATTTTGAAATTTTCCTGACTAGGAATATGTTCAATTCTCTGAGATCTAAGATGGGTCTGTAGCCCCCTGTTTTCTTTGGAATAAGAAAATAGGGGGAGTAGAAACCTGTGCCCTGTTGTTGAAGAGGCACTTCCTCTATTGTCCCCTGGGTGAGAAGGGTGGCAACCTCCTGCCTCAACGGGCTGAGGAGGGAGGTTGGAGAATTGAACTGGTGCACTCTTGTGTGACGGGGCAAGCTTGAAAAATGAAGTTTGTACCCCTCTCTTATGATGGAGAGTGTCCAATGCTCTGCTGTAATTTGCTCCCATCTGGGAGCAAAATGAAATAACCGTCCTAGAATGGTGGAGGGCTCTGGTCCTTCCTGAGCCAGGAAGGCTAAGTTCTCTAGCGGAATGTCAAAGGCCCTGAGGGGGCTGGCGTTGCTGGGTCGGTGGAGGCCTAGCAGCCTTTGCTTTGCTCTGTTTGGATGATTGCTGATGTTTGGTAGGGAACTGAGCTGCAGAAGATGCCCGCTGACCATAAGCAGGATAGAATCTTCCCTTTTTAGAAAAAGGTGCTTTCTTGAACAACCTTTTCTTAGCAGGAGCAGCTGTGGATTTGGATAGTCTATCCAAGGCAGAGTTTTCAGCAGCCATCTGATTGGCTTTTGCTTGCAAATCTTTACCAAACAGGTTCTCACCTGTACAAGAGATATTTCCCAATTCATCTTGAACCCAGATCTCCAAATCAGATGCTTGAAGCCAAGCAATTCTACGTGCACCTATGGCAATAGCTGAGGCTCTGCTGACACAGTCAAAGGAATCAAAAGCTGCACGGTTGGAGAATTTGGAGATATCTTGGGCATGTTTAAGCCAAGTGAGAAAGTCCTTTCTTTTATCTTCAGAAATGAAAGGACTTAAAGTCTGCAAATGATCAGTGACCTCTTTTAAGAACATTCCCATGTAAAGACTATAGGAATTAATTCTCGCAGCAAGCATGAAAGCTTGGAAGACTCTTCTTCCAAAAGCATCCAGGGTTCTACATTCACGTCCTGGAGGATTAGAGGCATGTCTTTTGGCACTTCTAATTTTTCTCATAGCAGACTCAACCAAATAGAGTGGTGAGGAAGTTGAGTCTTATGGAAACCAGGACAAGGAGGGACACGATACATTGTATCCAACCTGCGAGAATGAGGGGAGGTGGTCAGAGGTGCTTCCCACATCCTTAACATGAGATCATACAAAATCTCATGAACAGGCAAGGTAGCTTTCTCCTTAGGAGTTTTAGGATATTGTAAAATATCTAACTCCTTGGCTCTGGGTTCTGTCTCAGGGGCCACCGTAATGGAAAGGCCCCGGGCCACCTCCCTGATGAAGTCTTGAAAAGACAAGTCCTCTGGAGGAGACGTCCTTCGTTTAGGAGAGGACTCCTCCTGTGGAAGAAGCATCACTGCATCGACCGACTCTTCAGAATCCTCAGAGTCCTCAGAGGAATCGAAGTATCGTCTGTCCAGATGCTCTTGCAAAGCCCGATACCCGTACCGATTGAGATCGGCATCAGGAATGACCAGTACCGGGGTATCGGTACCGGAGGGCTGCAGAGGACAGAGTACCGGCATAGCAGACACTGATGCCGATGTCACCGGTACCGGGATCGGTACCGATGGCGATGCTATCGCCGGTACCGGTGGGGTAGTCTGTAGCGGTACCACGGGCGTCGATGCCACAAGGAAAGCCGCCAGACTGCGTTCTATGGACAGAATCCTCTGATCCATCGACGCCGCCAATGCTTGGAAGTCGGTACCGGTGGAAGCCACCAGTACCCCAGAACATGGCACCAGGAGATCTGTCGAGGCCACGCCATCAAGATCATCCTGGAACCCCGATGATGATGCTTTAGAGGCCGAAGACTCCCGCCGGGGTAATTTTGCCAGTGCAGAATCCTCGAGGGCAACGCCAGAGGCATCTCGATGCTTAGAAGGAGATCTACCCTTCGAGGACCGGCTGGATTTATGTTTAGTTACCTGAGATCCATGTGAGGAAGAAGCAGCCCTGGAAGACGTCGATGCCACCGAAGCCGCATCAGAGGGAAACAGGGTACTGAGATTGGCAGCTTGGTTCTGCCGACCTCTTTTAGACATCATAGAACAGGACATATAATCCGTGATGGAATGGTCAGGACCTAAACATTTTAGACACCAGTCATGGGTGTCGGTGACGGAAATTGTACAGCCACATTTTGTGTACTTCTTAAATCCTGAGGCAGGTTTTTCCATGTTAAGGAAAGAAGCCACCCACCTCCCCTAGGAGTTGTATCTCTCTATCTCTTTCCTTTCCCTCTCTCTCTCTCTCTCTTTGTCTCAGCTTTAAAACTCAACTGGAGAGAGGCAGTTGGGAAAGGCGGGAAGGCAGCATGCAGGCGCTGTGGGATGCTCCCAAAGCTTTCTGATTGGACGCTGGGGAGTGTTCCCGCGCAGGCTCCGTCGGTACCGACGATACCCATATGTGAAGACTCATTCCTGCTTGTTCCTGGAGATCTATGCTATCTCCAGGAACAAGCAGGAATGTAGTCATCACATATGGGGACTCCCTAGCTTTAGGTGCCAGGGAGAGAACCCAGAAGTTGTGTGTCCCTGAACAGCGCTCCACTGGATCTCTGGCATCCTACCAGGGATGGTGGGTAGGAGTTGATTAGGTATGGAACAGGTGTTGGAGAACAGCCTGACCAAACAAGGTATCCCAGCGGGAGTCCTTGTCCAAGCAGTAATGGGCTGTGAAGGAATGAACCGAGGCCCAAGTGGCTGCTCGACAGATGTCGTCGATAGACACAGAGTGCAGATGAGCCATTGAGGCTGCCATGGCTCTCACTCACATTGTGAACTATGACATGGCCCTCCAGAGAAAGGTTCTTACTCTGATAGGCGAAGGAAATACACTGAGCAATCCAGTTAGACAGTGTTCTCTTGGAGACTGGAAGTCCCAAATGAGAAGGATCAAAAGCAACAAAGAGTTGAGAGGACTTTCTATTTTGCTGTGTTCTTTGTAAGTAAAAGGCTAAAGCTCTTTTACAGTCCAAGGTATGAAGATTCCTCTCTGCATTTGATGCATGAGGCCTTGCAAAAAACACAGGTAGGTAGACCGCTTGGTTTAGATGAAAAGGCGAGACTACCTTTGGCATAAAGTGTGGATGAGTCCTAAGGACTACCTTGTCATGATGGAACCTTGTATAAGGTGGATCAGCTACTAGCATCAGTACCAGGAAAAATGGTAGAAACCATCATAAAGAATAAAATTACTCAGCATGTAGATAGTCATGACCTAATGGGAGACAGCCAACATGGCTTTAGACAAGGAAGATCTTGTCTTACTAATCTGTTATGTTTTTTTCAAGGAGTGAATAATCAGGTGGACAAAGGTGAGTCGGTTGATATTGTGTATCTGGACTTTCAGAAAGCCTTTGACAAGGTCCCTCATGAGAGACTTTGGGCAAAACTAAAGAGTCATGGGATAAGAGGCAGTGTACTATTGTGGATCAGGAACAGGTTAAAAGATAGAAAGCAGAGGGTAGGGCTAAATGGCCAATTTTCCCAATGGAGAAAGGTGAATAGTGGTGTACCCCAGGGATCTGTGCTGGGTCCGCTGCTTTTTGACATATTCATAAATGACCTGGAAAGTGGAATAACGAGTGAGGTTATCAAATTTGCAGATGACACAAAACTATTTAAAGTTGTTAAAACCCAAGAGGATTGTGGAAAATTGCAAGAGGATCTTGATAAATTGGAAGACTGGGCATCAAAATGGCAGATGAAATTTAATGTGGACAAGTGCAAGGTTATGCACCTAGGGAAGAACAACCCAAACTATGGTTACACGATGCAAGGTTCCACATTAGGAACTACCACCCAGGAAAAAGATTTAGGCGTCATTGTGGATACCATGTTAAAACCCTCGGCCCAGTTTGCAGCAGCAGCCAAGAGAGCAAACAGAATGCTAGGTATGATAAGGAAAGGAATGGAAAATAAAACAAAAGATATTATAATGCCTCTATATCGTTCCATGGTGAGACCGCACCTTGAATATTGTGTGCAATTTCTGGTCGCCGTATCTTAAAAAGGATATAGCGATTTTAGAAAAGGTTCAGAGAAGAGCCACCAAAATGGTAAAGGGGATGGAAGGATACTCCTATGAAGAAAGGCTAAAAAGGTTAGGGCTCTATAAGCTGGCAAAGAGACGGCTGAGGGGAGATATGATAGAAGTCTATAAATTAATGAATGGAGTGGAACGGGTAAACGTAGATCGATTGTTTACCTTATCAGAATATAGAAAGACTAGGGGACATGCAATGACGCTACAGGGTAAACTATTTAAGACTAATAAAAGAAAATATTTTTTCACTCAACATGTAAACAAACTCTGGAATTTGTTACCGGAGGATGTAGTAAAGGCTGTTAGTGTAGCTGGGTTTAAAAAAGGTTTGGACAAGTTCCTGGAGGAAAGGTCCATAAACCATTATTAAGAAGGGACCCAGGATATCAATGCTTGAACCAATACAAGCATTGTGGAACCTGTGTCCCTTGGGGAAACTGCTAGGTACATATGACCTAGATTGGCCACTGTTGGAAACAGAATACTGGGTTTGATAGACCTTGGTCTGACCCAGTATGGCATATCTTATGTTCTTAGCGCTTGCAACTCACTAATGCGGTGTGCTGATGTGATTGCAATGAGAAAGATAACCTTCCAAGAAATGAATTTCAAGGAGGTAAAAACATAGAAACATGATGACAGAAAAAGACCACATGGCCTATCTAGTCTGTCCTTCCATAACAACAACTACAACAGTCCACTTTTTACCTTTAGAGATCCTCTGTGTTGGTCCCATGCTTTTTTGAATTCAGTTACTGTCCTCATCTCTACCACCTCCACTGGGAGACTATTCCATGGATCCACTACTCTTTCTGTAAAGAAATATTTCCGCATATCACTCCTGAATCTATCTCCCTTCACCCTCATCCCATGTCCCCTCGTAGCAGAACTTGCTTTCAATTGAAAGAGGCTCTCTCCCTGAACATTTATGCCACAGAGGTATTTAAACATCTCATTCATATCACCTCTATCCCGCCTTTCCTCTAAGGTGTACATATTAAGATCCTTAAGTCTGTCCTCATATGCTTTATAATGAAGCCCATTAATCATTTTAGTAGCAACCCTCTGCACCGACTCCATCCTGTTCACATCCTTTTGAAGGTGCGGTCTCCAGAATTGCACACCATACTCCAAATGAGGTTGCACCAAAGACTTATACAGAGGCATTATCACCTCCTTTTTTCTGCTAGCCATTCCTCTCCATATGCACCCAAGCATCCTTCTAGCTTTTGCCGTCGCCTTTTCTACCTGTTTAGCTACTTTAAGATCATCAGACACAACCACGCCTAGATCCCGCTCTTCTTTAGTGGACAAAAGTACTTCACCTCCTATACTGTATTGCTCCCTTGGATTGCTGCAGACCAAATGCATGACCTTACATTTATTAACATTAAATCCCAGCTGCCAAATTCTAGACCATTCTTCAAGCTTAGCTAGATCCCTCCTCATGTTATCTACACCTTCCTGGGTGTCTACTCTACTGGAGATTTTGGTATCAAAATCTGCAATAGAGTAGACACCCAGGAAGGTAGTAGCTAAAGGTTCAAAGGGTGGCTTCATGAGCTGCCCAAGAACCAGGTTTAAGTCCAATGCCACTGGTGGTGGCCTAATGGGAGGCTTAGTTAGAAGGCCTCTCATAAATCTTGCTATAAGAGGATGAGAGGAAATAGGTTGTCCATTTAGAGGCTTAAAGGAAGCTGCAATAGCACTCAAATGGACTCTTACTGAGTTAGTCTTAAGTCCTGCATTGGATAAATGAAGAAGATACTCCAGCAATGATTCCAGAGGTATCGCAAGGGGGTTAAGACCCTTCTGCGAACACCATATGGTAAACCTTTTCCACTTAAAAGCATAAGAGCGTCTTGTGGAAGGTTTCCTGGAAGCAAAAAGAATATCTTTTACTTGCTGAGGAAGATTACGATCTTGGAGATCTAGGCCTTCAGCAACCAAGCCCTGAGATGCAGAGACTGGGGATTGGGATGCCATAACATTCCGTCCTCCTGAGATAGGAGATCTGGAGCAGACCCTAACTCCAGGGAGGGAGCTTGAGAGAGATGTAGAAGCAGAGGGTACCACACTTGCCGTGGCCAATGTGGAGCTATGAGAATCATATGGCCTCTGTCTCTCTGAAGCGTGCACAGGGTTTTGGGAATTACGGGAATGGGTGGAAAGGCATACAGGAAGTCTTGACCCCAATGAAGGAAGAAAGCATCCCTGGCCAGAGCCTTCTGAGCCGGAATTCTGGAACAGAACCGGGGAAGTTTGGCATTCCATGGACTTGCATAGAGGTCTATGTCCGGGGTTCCCCAAATTTGAAAAATCTTGGTTACCTGGTCTGCATGCAGAGACCATTCGTGTGGAAGCAGAACTCGACTGAGTCTGTCTGCCCAAGAGTTTTGTATGCCTGGAAGATACACTGCCAGGAGATGAATCTGATGCTCTCTGGCGAGGGCCCATAGTCGCAAAGCTTCGTTGCAAAGCGACAGAGAGCCTGTTCCCCCCTGCTTGTTCACATAGAACATGGCTATTTGATTGTCCATATGAATGAGGACTGTCTTGCAGCTGAGCAGGCTGTGGAACAATTGCAGAGCAAGGAAGATTGCTCTGAGCTCCAAGAGATTGATATGTAGATGACTCTCCTGTGGAGACCAGGTGCCTTGGGTGGAGAGGTCTTGCAGATGAGCTACCCAACCCATTGGAGAAGCATCTGTTGTGAGAGTTGTTGGGGTAAGGGTTGTTGAAAAGGGGACCCCAGCAACAGGTTTTGAATGGACTTCCACCACTGGAGGGACAAAATAAGGCAACTTGTGTTTGCTATTTTGTCTGACAGGCATCCAGATGCCTGGGTCCATTGGGTGGATAAAGTCCACTGAGCTGCCCTCATATGGAGGCGAGCATAGGGAACCACATGCACAGTAGATGCCATGTGGCCTAGTAGTTGTAACATTTCTCGAGCAGTTAGATGAGGCTTTAGCACTGTTTGAGAAGCTAACTGCACCATGCGAAGGCAACGGGCCTGGGGGAGATAGGCCCTTGCCTTTCTGGTATCCAGCAAAGCTCCTATGAACGCTAAAGACTGAGTGGGAGTTAGACTGGATTTTGGGATGTTTATTACCAGCCCTAAATACTGAAGGATACGCATTGTGCAGGATAGAGAAGTCCTGGCCTCTGACTCTGTTGGGGCTCGAATGAGCCAGTCGTCTAAGTAGGGGAAGACGAATATCCCTAGAGTGTGGAGAAATGCTGCTACCACAGCATTTGGTATCATCTGCAAAGAGGCAAACCTTACCCGACAGCCCTTCCGCTATATCACTAACAAAGATGTTAAAAAGAATCGGACCAAGGACAGATCCCTGGGGTACACCACTGGTAACATCCTTCTCCTCAGAGTGAGCTCCATTTACTTGTACTCTTTGTCACCTCCCACCCAACCAATTTCTAACCCAAGCAGTAACTTTAGGGTCCATCCCTAGGGTGCTCAGTTTGTTTATAAGTCGCCTGTGAGGAACAGTGTCAAAGGCTTTACTGAAATCTAAATACACCACATCTAGAGCTCTCCCTCGGTCCAACTCCCTGGTCACCCAGTCAAAGAAATCAATCAGATTTGTCTGACAAGACCTGCCTCTGGTGAATCCATGCTGCCTCGGATCCTGCAATCCACTGGACTCCAGAAACCTCTCTATTTTCTCTTTCAGCAGCGTTTCCAATAATTTACTCACCACCGAAGTTAAACTAACCGGCCTGTAGTTTTCAACCACATCCTTACTTCCGCTTTTGTGTAAAGGTACCACATGAGCCTCTCTCCAGTCCTTTGGCACCACTCCCGACTCAAACGAGGCATTGAAAAGGTCAGTCAGTGGAGTTGCTAGAACGTCCCCAAGTTCCCTCAGTATTCTAGGGTGTATCCCATCCGGTCCCATCGCTTTGTCTACTTTAAGTTGAGCTAGTTTCTCACGAACACAGTCTTCTGAAAATTGTTCAAGATGTCCCTCGCTTCTTTTCCTATTTGTGGGTGTTTTCTGAGGTCCTGCTCCTGGTTCTTCATCTGTGAACACAGAACAAAAATATTTGTTAAGCAATTCCGCTTTATCCTTATCAGCTTCTACATATTCCCCCCCTGCACCCTGGAGTCTGACAATACCACTTTTGCCCTTCCTCTTCTCACTAATATATCTGAAAAATGTCTTATCTCCCCATTTTATTGCATTGGCTATTTACTCCTCCTTTTGAATCTTTGCCTTCTTGACTACTTTGCTAGCTTCTCTAAGTTTTTCCAAATACAGATGCCTGTTTTCCTCTCTCTGTGATCTCTTGTATTTCATGAAGGACTCCCTTTTTTTCTTCACTTTTTCAGCTACTTCCTTCGAAAACCATAGAGGTCTCCTTTTCCTTTTGCCTTTATTTACCATTTTAACAAAAAGGTTGGTTGCCCTTAAATTACCCCCTTTCAGTTTTTCCCACTGTTTTTCTACATCCCCCAGCTGTTCCCATCCCACTAACGACTCCCTGAGGTATTGGCCCATCTTCGCAAAGTCAGTCTTCCTAAAGTCTATGATCCTCACCTTGGAATGGATTCTAACAGCCCTAGTCCTAATACTGAACCACACCATCTGGTGATCACTGGATGCAAAATGATCTCCCACTACAACATCAGAAACACTTTCACCATTGGTAAGCACCAAGTCCAGTATGGCCCCTTCACGTGTGGGGTCTGTTACCAATTGCCTGAATAGTTCTCCCTGTAGAGAATCCAGGATCTCCTTACTTCTAGATGATACTGCAGCAGGAATGTGCCAATCAACATCTGGCATATTGAAATCTCCTAGCAGTAGCACTTCCCCTTTCCTAGCAATGCTGCGTATGTCTTCAATTAACTCTCTGTCCACCTCGTCCTCTTGTGAGGGAGGTCTGTATATCACACCAATGCAAATAGATTTCTCTTTCCTTCTTTCTAGTTTAACCCACAATGCCTCCTCTCTCCCTTTTAAGCTCTGTAATTCCAAAGCTTTAATAGTAGTTTTTACATATAGTGCCACTCCTCCTCCCCTTCTTCCTACCCTGTCCTTTCTGAATAAAGTATAGCCAGGTATAGTTACATCCCAACCATGGTTTTCTGTGAACCATGTTTCTGTAACTGCCACTAAATCCAAGTCAGCCACTCCCACCAAAGCTTCAACATCAGGGATCTTATTTCCCATGCTACGGGCATTTATACACACTGCTTTCCATATGTTACCCCTGTTACCCATTTCCATAAAGGTAGTTAATGTATCATCTACCTGGGGGCTTTCACTTACCTGGGGGCTTTCTTCACCCATCCCCAACGAATCTAGTTTAAAGCCCTCTTCAGTAGATTACTCAGTCTACTACCGAAGATGCGTTGACCTTTCTTGGACAGATGGATGCCATCTCTGCTCTGGAACCCTTGGAACAGCATCCCATAGTCCAGGAAACCAAAATGCTCTCGATGACACCATCCACGCAGCCATGCATTCATCTCCAGGATGCGAGCCTCTCTGCCTTGGCCTTTACCCTCAAAAGGGAGGATTGAAGAGAACACCACCTGTGCACCTAACTGCTTCACCCTCTGTCCCAGAGCCGTGAAGTCACTTTTGATACGTTCCGAGGTATATCTGGCAGTATCATTTGTTCCAACATGGATTAAGAACATTGGGTAATAGTCAGTGGGCTTGATGAGTCTCGGCAAACTCTCCGTAACATCTTGGATTTTGGCAACAGGCAGACAGCATACCTCTCTGGACATCAAGTCTGGTCGGCAGATGGATGCCTCAGTACCCCCTCAGAAGAGAGTCTCCAACCACCACTACCCTTCGTTTCCTTCTGGTCACTGATTCTGCAACTTTGGGGTACTTGAACTCTGGTTCTTCCCTTTCCAGGGATGCTTTCACCTCCTCCACTTCCAGGGCTGCATAATGGTTCTTCAGTTCAAGGGCTGGAGAAGTTGGATTGGTGATTTTGCAGGTTCTGGTGACTTGTGTCGAACCATCGACATTCTGTTGGCACCCATCTTCTCCTGTGCTGGAGAGCTTGGTTGCTGCAAGAAGCATCTCAACAATGTACTTCTCACTGTCTTGAATGCTCCTCAGCCTCGCCACCTCCTATCTGAGTTCCTCCACTTGTTTCCTCAGAGCTTCAGCATGCAGGCACCCTGCACATGGAACTGGTCCTTCAACTGGCATTAGGACCTCTGCCTGGACCGAGGCAGAAGCTGTAACGGGGCAACAGCTTTAGCAATACGATTTTTCCCAGCCATTGTTCTGTTCGTGGAGCTTAGGTATCTGTTAAAGCAAGAGAGAGATCTACCAACTACCAGCCAGTTTCCCAGCTGTCCTTTCAGAGAAAAAGCAGTTAAATCTCTTTAATTATATTCAAAATGTGCTGGTCCAATTCTCTGTGATTTGTTAAAGAGGGAGGTGCCCTATAAAGCAAGACTGCTCACTAGGGGTGGGTGGGAGTCGGGGTGGGTAGGGAGGGAACTAACACCTGATTAGGTGTTAGCAGTTTCCAAACCTGAGGTGGTTATTAGAGTTCAGCAACCTACTGTGCTCAAGGAAAGTTCCCCTAAAGCACCAAAAGAAAGTAACCTTGCTTTAAAAAATATACAAAAAACCCTTTTAAGAGCTCCCAGTCAGAGAGCTAGCAATGTAATATAATAAAAACAAACAAACAAACAAACCCTCAAATCCTTACTGTTTGTTGATCTGTAGAGCCCTGGTTAGGAAAGCCTCAACAGGGCAGGGCACTGGAGCTTTTTATGCAGGCCTCAGCTGCACTCAGGAAATCAGGCCCACTAACTCCTGATTAGGTGTTAGCAGTTTCCAAACCTGAGGAGGTTACTAGAGTTCAGCAACCTACTGTGCTCAAGGAAAGTTCCCCTAAAGCACCAAAAGAAAGTAACCTTGCTTTAAAAAATATACAAAAAACCCTTTTAAGAGCTCCCAGTCAGAGAGCTTGCAATGTAATATAATAAAAACAAACAAACAAACAAACCCTCAAATCCTTACTGTTTGTTGATCTGTAGAGCCCTGGTTAGGAAAGCCTCAACAGGGCAGGGCACTGGAGCTTTTTATGCAGGCCTCAGCTGCACTCAGGAAATCAGGCCCACTAACTCCTGATTAGGTGTTAGCAGTTTCCAAATCTGAGGAGGTTACTAGAGTTCAGCAACCTACTGTGCTCAAGGGAAGTTCCCCTAAAGCACCCAAAGAAAGTAACCTTGCTTTAAAAAATATACAAGAAACCCTTTTAAGAGCTCCCAGTCAGAGAGTTAGCAATGTAATATAATAAAAACAAACAAACAAACCCTCAAATCCTTACTGTTTGTGGATCTGTAGAACCCTGGTTAGGAAAGCCTATCCAAAGTGGAGTTGTCAGCATCCATCTCATTGGCCTTTTCTTGCCAATCTTTACCAAACAGGTTCTCACCAGTACAAGGGATATTTCCCAATTTGTCTTGTACCCAGAGCTCTAGATCAGATGCCTGGAGCCAAGCAATTCTACGTGCACCTATGGCAATAGCCGAGGTTCTGCTTATGCACTCAAAGCTGTCAAAGGCTGCACGGTTGGCAAATTTAGAAACATCTTGGGCATGTTTGACCCAAGTGAGAAAATCCTGTCTTCTATCCTCAGGAAGAACAGGACTTAAAGCTTCTAAATCATCTGTGACCTCCTTCAGGAACATTCCCATGTAGAGACTATAGGAACTGATCCTGGCAGAAAGCATGGAAGCTTGGAAGACCCGATGTCCAAAAGCATCCAGGGTTCTGCACTCACGTCCTGGAGGATTAGAGGCATGCCTCTTTGCACTCTTGATCCTTCTCATAGCTGATTCCACTACAATAGAATGGTGAGGAAGCTGAGTCTTTTGGAAACCGGGACAAGGAGGGACTCGATACATAGTATCCAGTCTGCGAGAATGAGGAGAGGTGGTAAGAGGTGTCTCCCACATCCTTAACATGAGATCATATAAAATCTCATGAATGGGCAAGGTAGCTGCCTCCTTAGGAGTTTTGGGATATTGTAGAATTTCTAACTCCTTGGCCCTTGGCTCTGTTTCAGGGGCCACAGTAATGGACAGGCCACGAGCCACCTCCCTGATAAAATCCTGGAAGGAAATATCCTCTGGAGAAGACATCCTGCGCTTAGGGGAGGAGGGCTCCTCTGGGAGAAGCATTCCTGCATCGACAGAACTGTCAGAATCCTCAGATTCTTCTGAGGACTCGAAGTACCGTCTGTCCGGATGCTCTTGAAGAGCCCGATACCCGTACCGACCGAAGTCGGTACCGGGAGTAATTGGTACCGGAGGGCATCGGATGACTGGGTAATGGCAAAGCAGACACCGATGCCGATATCGATGCTATCGGTACCGGTGCCGATATCGATGCTATCGGTACCGGTGCCGGTACCGATGCTGGGGCCGTGCTGGTACCGGTCGAATTGTCTGTCGCGGTTCCGAGGGCGTCGATGCCGCAAGGAGAGCTGCCAGATTGCGCTCAATAGCCAGGACCCCCTGGTCTATCGATGCTGCCAATGCCTGGATGTCGGTATCGGAAGAGACCGCCGGTACCCCAGAGCATGGCACCAGTAGTTCTGCCGAGGTTGAGGCCTCGAGAACATCCTGGAGCCCCGATAATGCTTTGGAAGCCGAAGCCTCCCGCTGGGGCAATTTTGCCGGTGCAGAATCCTCAAGGGCACGCCAGAGGTATCTCGATGTTTAGAAGATCTACCCTTTGAGGACCGGCTGGACTTATGTTTAGTTACCTGAGATCCACGGGAGGAAGAAGCAGCCCTGGAAGACGTTGATGCCACTGAAGCTGCATCAGAGGGATACAGGGTACTGAGCTTAGCAGCTCGGTTCTGCTGACCTCTTTTAGACATCATGGCACAGGACATACAATCCGTGATGGAGTGGTCAGGGCCTAAACATTTTAGACGCCATTCATGGGTGTCGGTGACGGAAATGGTACCGCCACACTTGGTGCACTTTTTGAAACCTGAGGCAGGTTTCTCCATTGTAAGGAAACGTTTTTGGGCCTAAGGCCCAAAAAGGTGCATGCATCTGAAGAAAAATGAAAAAAGGTAGAATATATATATATATTTTTTTTTAAAAGACAGAAATAAGAAAAAAAAATGGTGGTACCGGTAAAGCGTCGAGGAAGGCAGACGCGACCACAAAAAAAAAAGAAATAAAAAAGAATTCTTCTGCGGTGACAGGAACAACGACCTGCTGGCTCCGCGGAAAAAATAAGAACTGGAGAGAGGCAGTTGGGAAAGGTGGGAAGGCAGCACGCAGGCGCTGTGGGATGCTCCCAAAAGCTTTCTAATTGGACGCTGGGGAGCATTCCCGCACAGGCTCCGTCGGTACCGACGATACCCATATGTGATGACTACATTCCTGCTTGTTCCTGGAGATAACTGATTAGCTTGGAATAAAGCATCCTTGTTAAAGAGATTTTCACCAGTACAAGGAGTATTTCACAGCCTTTCTTGTACCCATTTGTCCAAGTCTGAAGCTTGGAGCCAGGCCATGCGTCGTGCTCCTATGGCTATAGCAGACGTTCTGCTAATAGACTCAAAACAGTCCAGGGAAGCATGATTAAGGAATTTGGAGACATTTTGAGCATCACTAACTAATATGAAAAAGTCTGCTCTTTTATGTTCTTGAAGAAAAGGGTTCAAAAGCTTTAAGTTCTTTGTGACCTCTTCAAGAGATAATCCCATATAGAAAATATATGAGATAATTCTTGCTGAAAGCATGGATGCCTGGAAGCATCAACGTCCAAAGGCATCTAAAGTCCTAGACCCACGACCTGGCGGATAAGAAGAGTGCTTCTTTGCACTCTTAATATGCCTCATTGCTGATTCTACAACAATAGAATGATGAGGAAGTTGAGTCTTTTGAAAACCTGGAGAAGGTGGCACCTTGTACATAGTGTCAAGTGTCTTAGAATGTGGGGATACCGTTAAAGGAGTTTCCCACATTCTTAATAGTAGATCTTGTAAGATCTGATGCAAAGGAAGCATGATCACCTCCTTTGGAATCCAGGGGAATTGCAGGGTCTCTGAATCCCCTGGTAGGGATTCTTTACCAGGTATAGAAATGGCAAGTAACTTTGCCATATCAAGCAGAAAAGCTTGAAAAGAAATCTCCCCTGAGGAGGACCCTCTAAAATGAGGGGTAAAGGCAAGACTTGTTGAAAATTCAGCCTTGGTACCGATGGATTCATCCCAGTCATCGGGATTGGAAGACTTGAAAGGATGAAGCATCAGATTTTCCTTAAAGTGATGTCTTCGGTACCGCCCGAGGTCAGTACCGAGACGAGTCGGTACCGAATCCTCCATGCTAGAGATCAATTCCAGGCTCGGCATTGAAGGAAGCGAGTCTGTCAAAGCAAGCATGGATGGTACCGACACCGATGCCAATATCGATACCGGTACCGAAGCCGATACTCGAGGAACGGTCTGCAGCAACTCTAGCGGTACCGAAGTAGCTGAGAGCGCTAGACTGCATTCATCGGTGAGGAAGGTGAAATTAGACTTACCTGCTAATTGTTGTTCCTAGAGTGTAGCCAGTCTAGTCCCGGACCTCCGAGTTCCCTATCTCATCCAGCAGCTTGGAGACTGAGAAAACTCCTCCTTTTTATGATGTCACCGGTAAATCCATTCGGAATCCGCCTCCTTGGATCAGTAACCTATTGACAAAGCAGACTCACCGGAGACACAAGTAAGAGAAGCACAGGAGAAGCAATGCACTTAATTACAACAGAACTAAAGAACCCCTAAGCAAAGGAGAACAAGCTCCTGCAGAACAAAATCCGCTCTGCACCCGGCTGTGACTGTAAACGCCGCAGGCTACCTTCCCCTTCCAAAGAAAGGAGGACCCGCACCAGGAGACCCTCTACAGGAAAACTAGCAAAAGGAAAGCCCCCTTTTATCTATATATTTATTGATTTGTTAACTTCTAAGATACCTGCTGTTAGAAACAGCCTGACAAGCAAAGAAAAAATTCTTACCTGTTATCGAGCTCATCTCAGCAGCCCAATCAAGATTTACAAAACACTGGGGCGGGATACAGGACTAGACTGGCTACACTCCAGGAACAACAATTAGCAGGTAAGTCTAATTTCACCTTCCTGATCGTGTAACCAGTCTAGTCCCGGACCTCTGAGTATGTACCAGAGCAGTGAAAACCTTAAACCTGGGAGGGCCCCGGAAGACCCGCCTGCAGAACTGCCGAGGCAAAAGAAGTCTCATCCGCCCTCTGGACATCTAGGCGGTAATGCTTCACAAAGGAATTCAGCGACGACCAAGTCGCCGCTTTGCAAATTTCCACCGGAGGAACCAAGCGCACTTCCGCCCAAGACGCGGCTTGTGCCCTAGTAGAATGAGCTCGAAGCCCTTCCGGTACTGATTTACCTCGCAATATGTAGGCAGACGCTATGGCCTCCTTAATCCATCTTGCGATGGACGCCTTGGAGGCCACCTCCCCCTTTCTGGATCCCGCGAAAAGGATAAAGACAAGCCAACACATTGCTCCTGCAAATCACCACCCTCCGGAACATACAAGCCCGCTACCTCCCGACTCCCTCCCTCTAAATGAGACAGCAGATAACCACCACATTCTTAACTCCTTCTCCCCCCCAACAGCAAGGGAGATCCAAGATACCATCACATGCATCAATACCACCACAGCTCCGAGCGACCCATGCCCGGCACAATGGATAAAAGCGCTAAAATCAGACCTCAGCCCTTTCCTCGCCAAACTAATAGGATCATCCTTCTCTTCGGGGATTTTCCCACAGAACCTGAAGCAAACTTCAATAAGACCCCTACTGAAGAACAAAAAGCTCGACCCCACAAAGATGGACTCTTACAGGCCCATATCGAGCATCCTGCTTCTAGCTAAAATCATCAAAAAAACAGTCCAACAGCAACTAACCCATCACATTGAAAACAACGCACCTCTCGATTACTGCCAGCATGGATTCAGAGAGTCCCATGGAGTCGATACCCTTCTGACTACATTATTCAACTCCCTTACCATTGGGCTCGATAACATCAGGAAGGGTTTTGCCCTTATCTTTCTGGACATCGCAGCCGCCTTTGACTCGGTGGACCACAAGATACTCCTATCACGCCTCACTGAGAAGGGTCTTCGTGGCAACGCTCTAGCTTGGTGCGCCTCATATCTGAATAACAGATGGCAACATGTCCGCTCCGGATCCTCTTTATCGGACCCTTTCCCACTAGAAAAAGGCGTTCCCCAGGGCTCATCCCTCTCAGCACTTTTATTCAATATCTATATGCAGCCCATCTGCAATCTTATCCGGTCCTTTAACATCAACTGCCTAGTATATGCTGATGATGTCCTAATGTTCACCCCAATAGACACAGATCATCCAAACCTCGACCAGCTCTCCTCTTGCTTCAATGCCGTCACAGATTGGCTACACAACCAAATGCTCAGAATAAATCTGAAAAAGACAGAAGTTCTATTCATTGGAAGAAACCAGTCATTCACTCCCCCATCTTCAATCAAGGTGAACAACGCAGAACTCCTCTCCAAGACAACGATCAAATACTTAGGCGTAACACTGGACCAGCACCTGGACATGCATGCTCATATAGACAATACAATCAGAACAATATACCACAAATTATGGACACTACGCCTCATAAAGAACACCCTTGAACCAAACGACTTCAGAACAGTCTTCCAGGCCATAATCATGCCCCACTTCGATTACGCCAACCCCATCCTACTCGGTCTCCCAAAGAGCTCGATAAACCCCTTACAGCTTGCGATGAATACCGCAGCAAGAACCCTCTATGGCGCATCTCGCAGAGAACATATCACCCCTATCCTGAAGAGCTTGCACTGGCTCCCCGTCCAGTACAGGATCACATTTAAGATCCTCACCTTGACCTTCAAAGCAGTCGACTGTATCACCGCAAATATATTGTCAGATCTGATCCAACTTACTCCAAACAACAGATTAAGAAGAACCACATCCTGCAATACCATCCTCCTTCCAAAAGCCATCACAAAATGCAACAAATCCACTAGAAAGCGTGCCTTTGCCTTATTCGCCCCTTCTTGCTGGAACTCCCTCCCAACAGAAATCCGCAGCATAAATAACCTCCCACAGTTCAGAAAAGCCCTCAAACTGCAATTATTTTTACAACATTTTGGTAACTCCGACAGCATCACCTAGACAGTACCACATGATCTTATAGTCTAACAAGCCAACGCTGTCTAACCAATTTCTGATGAAAACTCTTCACCTCCCCATCTATCCCCCTTAGGGCCTGTATCATAAACTTAGATGTGATGCAATCCCTGTGTATATAATGTATAAAGTTCACCTGTTACCCTTGTTTAAATCTCCCTTTGTTTGCTATGTATAAAGTTCACCTGTTATCCATGTTTAAACTCCCTGTTCTATGTAAGTTCAATGTATGGCTGTTCCTCATTGTACAAACTTGTTTATTGTAAACCGTGCTGATGCCGAATAGTGCGGTATAGAAAAACCTTAAATAAATAAATAAATAAATAAATAAAAAGTCTGTCCGACTTACGAAAGCCAGCCGTGCGCTATAGATACTTCCGTAGCGCCCTTCGCACATCTAAGAGGTAACGCTCCCTCGAACCAGACGCCTGTGCACCCTTCGAGAAGACAGGCAAAGAAATCGGTTGATTCACGTGGAAAGGAGAAACTACTTTCGGGAGAAAAGTCGGCACCGTGCTTAACACCACTTTTGAGGGAAAGAACGATAGATAAGGCTCCTTGCAGGAGAGCGCCTGCAACTCCGATACCCGTCGAGCCGAACAAATAGCCACCAGAAATGCTACCTTCAAAGTGAGGTCCTTAAGAGAAGCTCGGGACAAAGGTTCGAATGGCGCCAGTTCTAGCGCATCCAAAACCCATGGCAAGTGCCACTTAGGGACGACGGGCCTGGCTGGAGGCCTCAGCAGTGACCCAGCTCGCAGAAAACGCTTAACATCCAGATGACTCCCGAGCGCCTGCCCTCGTATCTTTCCTCTATAGCAGGATAAAGCCGCCACCTGCACTCGCAACGATGCCACCGCCAATCCTTTATCTAGTCCGTCCTGAAGGAAATCCAAGATCTCAAAAACGGAAGTTTTGAGCGGCTCGCAGCGCCTACTTACACACCAAGCCTCAAAGACTCGCCAAATACAGATATAAGCCAGTGAGGTGGAATGCTTCCTAGACCTCAAAAGAGTGGAAACGACTGCCGTGGAGTAACCCCGAGCCGTTAACCTCGCCCTTTCAAGAGCCAGGCCGTAAGCGAGAATCGATTCACGTGAGGCATGAGGAGAGGCCCCTGCGACAGCAGATCCGGCCGAAGAGGAAGCTTCCAAGGACGCGCCACGAGCAAGCGAACCAGATCCCCGTACCAAGGTCTGCGAGGCCAATCCGGGGCAATGAGGATCACGTGACCCCGGAACCGCTCTATCCGCTGAATCACTCTTCCGATCAAGACCCACGGAGGGAACACATACAGCAGATGTCCGTCCGGCCACTCCTGAGTGAGAGCATCCAAGCCCTCTGACATCCTTCCTCGTCTTCTGCTGAAGAACCTTCCGACTTTTGCCGACGCGAAGGTGGCCATGAGGTCCATCACCGGCACACCCCATCTGCGCACTATCATCTCGAAGATCTCGGGATGCAGAATCCATTCCCCCGGGTCTACTTGAATGCGACTGAGGAAGTCGGCCTGGACATTGTCCACCCCCGCGACATGCGCCGCGGACAGATCCAGAAGATTCGTCTCCGCCCAATCGCACAGGGTTCCGGCCTCGGCCTCGAGCAGGGCACTGCTGGTGCCTCCCTGCCGGTTGACATAGGACACCGCGGTGGCATTGTCGGAAAAGACACGAACCGCCTTGCCGCGCAGCAGGCTCTGAAAGGATCGCAACGCTAGTGTCACCACTCGCAATTCCAGCCTGTTGATGGACCAGCTCCGCTCCTGGACCGTCCACTGTCCCTGCGAGAACTGGCCTTGGCAGTGAGCGCCCCAGCCCGTCAGACTGGCGTCCGTCATTACCGGAATCCAGAGCGGAGGATCCAGAGACCTGCCGCACTCCAATGACTGGGGGCGCAACCACCACCGAAGAGACCGCCGCGCCTCTTCCGGGCAGGGCAACTTCCGCGAGAGAGGATCTCGCTGATGAGACCAGCGACGAAGTAACGCCCTCTGCAAAGGCCGCATGTGAGCTCTCGCCCACGGGACCGTCTCTATGGCTGCCGCCATCGTACCCAGCAACTGTAGATAATGCCACGCCGATGGCGCCTGGTATCGAAGAAAACGGTGCACCAATTTACGAAGACGCCGCGCTCGATCCACCGTCAGGAACACCCTGCCGGCGCGCGTATCGAAACGAGCTCCCAGGTATTCCAGGTTCTGGGAGGGCTCCAAGTGGCTCTTGGCCACATTGACCACCCAACCGAGCTCCTCCAGAAAGGCTACCACCCGAGACGTGGCCGACACGCTCTCGGCCCGGGACTTCGCACGAATCAACCAATTGTCCAGATACGGGTGGACTAAGATGCCTTCCTTCCTTAGAGCAGCCGCGACAACCACCATAACTTTTGTAAAGGTGCGTGGGGCTGTCGCCAGACCGAATGGCAACGCTCGGAACTGATAGTGGCCGAACGGAACCGCAAACCTGAGAAACTTGTGATGGTCCTGGCGAATCGGGATGTGAAGATAAGCCTCCGACAAGTCTAGGGAGGTAAGGAATTCTCCCTTTTGGACCGCCACCACGACGGAGCGAAGCGTCTCCATGTGCAAATGCGAGATCCGAAGGCAACGATTCACCTCCTTGAGATCCAGGATCGGCCGTATTCCCCCATCCTTCTTGGGAACGACGAAATAGATGGAGTAGCGACCGCCGCCGATTTGGTCTGGCGGGACAGGAACGATGGCCCTGAGCTGCAGTAACCTTCGGACCGTCTCCCTCAGAGCCGCCCTTTTGCCGGACGACCTGCCGGGTGACTGAACGAAAGCATCCCTTACCGGCCGAAGGAACTCCAGTGCGTACCCCTCTCGAATAACCTGGAGCACCCACTGATCGGACGTTACCCGGACCCAGGCAGCATAAAACTCCTGCAACCGCCCTCCTACCGGCAGCAAGGGCGCCCGGGTTCCCCGTATCTCATTGCTTTTTGGCGGTGAAGGAAGAGGAGGACGAGGGACCGAACCCCCGTCCTGCTCCCCGAAATCCCCGGAAATTCTGACCACGGGAGGAAGAACGCCCCCTCTGACCGGTATTATATCTTTGGAAGCGAAAATGGTGAAAATCGCGCTGTTGCCCCCTGCCAGCCGGAAAGGGCCGGCTCTGCTTGGGCCTGTCTTCGGGCAACTTACCCCCCTTGGACTCCCCCAAGTCCTTAACCAATTTCTCTAGGTCCTCTCCAAATAATAGACGACCTTTAAAGGGAAGCTTGCTCAATCTGGCCTTAGAGGAGCTATCTGCTGCCCAATTGCGCAGCCACAAATACCGTCGAGCTGCCACCGCCGACGCCATGCTCTTAGCCAGACCCCGCATAAGATCATACTAAATGTCCGCCAGGTAGGCCGCGCCCGACTCCATCCTGGTCCCCTCCGCAGACTCAGCCGCCTCTGCATCGCCCTGCAGTCTCTGAGACCACCGAAGGCAGGCTCTAGCGACCCACGCACCGCAAATAGCCGCCTGCAACGAGAGCGCATTCACATCAAACACCTGACGTAACACCACATCCAACTTCCTATCCTGGGAATCTTTGAGGGCCGCCGCACCCTCCACCGGGATACTGGTCTTCTTGGTGACCGCCGAAACGGCCGCATCAACTTTAGGTGACTTAAAAATTTCCCTATCCTGATCCAGTAAGGGATAGACACGGCCCATGACCCTGGAACCCTTCAGAGGAGCTTCCGGCAGGTTCCACTCCTCCTGAATCATCTCCCGGAACACCCTATGTACCGGGAACGCTCTCTGAGTCTTTCTGAACACCTGCAAGAGAGGGTCTTCCAGGGTCTCGTCCTTGCTTGGGCCCGGAGCAGGCATATTTAAGACCTTTAACGCCTCTACAATGAGCGCCGGTAGCTCTTCCTTCCTGAAGACGCGTACCACCCTAGCCTGCTCCTCACGCTTGGACAGCTCGCCTTCCTCCAGCTCTTCATCCTGTACCTCCCCACTGGGATTCTCCTCCTCAGGAAAGGACCCTTCTGAGGCCAACGAATCCTCCGCTGGTAACTCTTCTGAGCGCGGTCTCTTGGCCCCGCGGAAAGGGTCCTCCGCCAGCGGGGAAGGGGCCGGTCTCTTCCCTCCGCGAGCGGCTGCAGGCATCGGCTGCTGCTGCGCAGGGGCTAATAAAGCATGTTGGAGAAGGGCGACAAACTCCTTAGAAAAAATTGCTGCCAAATCCTTTGGCAAAGAAGTCTGAGGAAGGGGAGCGGTAGGCCCAGAAGAAGGCCCCGCCACCGGCTCTTCCTGGTTCCCCTCCTGAGACTGGGGTTCCAAGGGCTCCAGCTCTGCCACCGGACCTACACCCTGCTCTTCACCAGAATCCATGTCCACTGTCTCTCTAGCACAAGACTTGCAAATTCCTGATGCAGAGCCTTTCTTCATGCCACTTACCAAGCAAAGTGGCTTAGATGGCATGGCCCCTGAGAACTAAAAATGCAGGCAGAGGAAAAGAAAAAATAAACGTTCTCAGGATTTGTTGCAGACCGCGCGGCTTAGCGCCGTTTTTTTTTTTTTTTTTTTTTACAAGCCTCACACAAAAGAGGAAAGAAAATAAAATACCCCCTTGGTAGGGAAAAACAAAAGGAACCAAGCCTGAGGCAAGAGGCCCTCACCGGGAGATGAAGAAATTATCCACCTGTGCAGCGGCGTTCCCGCGCGTGACCGCCACGCGGCTAGGCCCGCCGCACTGAAAATGCGCGCCAAGAACACAGCGCTCCGTGAGAGAAAGGCCCTTCCCCAAATAAGGATGCCCGCTCAATGGCCAGCAGTAGACTCACCGGGCTCGCGTTCCGCCAGTCCGAGGAAGAGTCTGCTGCAACCAGGAACACCACCGCACGCCCGATCCGCTGAGCGCGGTGGTCCCGAGCCTGCCAGCGCACGAACAGGCAAGCTTCTGTGTGGCGCTGGCAAGGCTTCCGCACCGGAGCTGACCCCCCGACAAGGAGGCTGACCGTTCCGGTAGCGGCAACTGTAGTCTATCACCCCTCTCCCAGGCAGACTAAGCCATAGAAATAACTCGTCGGTAAGGTGGAGGGGGGGGGGGGGTTAGAGAAAGGAAGAGAAAGGCGGCTGCAGCAAATTTAAAGGCACAGAATGGATAAAAAACTAAAAGGAACTAATTTTATTTCCCAGAATACTAAAAATAAAACAAATAGCCTTAATTGCTTCTCCAGTGAGCCCGAGCCTTCAGGCTCCTATCTATCTAGCTGCTTGGAGACTGAGGTAACTGATCCAAGGAGGCGGATTCCGAATGGATATACCGGTGACATCATAAAAAGGAGGAGTTTTCTCAGTCTCCAAGCTGCTGGATGAGATAGGGAACTCAGAGGTCCGGGACTAGACTGGTTACACGATCAGGAATGTTTCATCCATCACCATAGCCGATGCCGGGGTGTCGGTACCGCTCGAAGCGGCCACAACCACCGAGCATGGCCCAGGTATGTTCATCGAGGTAAGAACCCCGGGAACAACCTGAAGCTCTGTTAATGCTTTGGAGCCCGAAGACTCCCGCCGGGGCTTTATTGCCAAAATGTCCTCGAGGGCAAGGCCAGAGCCATCTCGATGCTGAGAAGGAGATCTACCACTCGAGGACTGGCTAGTCTTTACAGACTTTTGTTTGGTTACCTGATCCTGTGAAAAAGAAGATATTCTAGCTGGTGACATCGAGTACGATGTGAACCGGGTATCGAGTTGTGCTCGATCCTGAAGACTTCTTCTGTTTGAGCTCCAGCAGGAGAGACACTCCAGTGGGCAATGGTCAGGACCTAAACATTTTAGACACCAAGTATGAGTGTCTGAAAATATATCTGTACCGCCACACTTTGAGCATTTCTTAAGGATAGTGGCTGGCTTTTCCATAATGGAAGGATAGAGGTCTAGTGGCCTAGAAACCGTCAGGCACTAAACAGGAAAAATTTCTAAAGAAAAGAAGAAATTCTTTAGTAAAAAGAAAGAAAAGCAACGGTGGTACCAGTGGCGTCGAGGGAAGGCAGACGCGACGACAAAAAACTAAGAAGAAAAAGAAGAATTTTCTGCGCTGACAGGAATACGTCCTGCCGGCTCCGCGGAAAACGGAAAACTGATGAGAGGGAAGTGAATGGGCGGGAAGGCAGCGCGCATGCGTGTGGGATGCTCCCAAAAGCTTTCTTTTTGGACGCTGGGGAGCGTTCCCGCGCAGGCTCCGTCGGTACCGACGTACCCATATGTGATGACTCATTCCTGCTTGTTCCTGGAGATTAAACTATCACAAACTCAAAGTAGAAATATTTAGACAAAAAATGTAATTGAAACCCCAGGAAGCTAGACACTGCCTGCAGTGCAACACCAGGGAAATAGAAAAAGTGATGCATTTTCCCCTGTACTATACAAAATATTAAGATGGCAAATAAAAAATTGACACATTCCATTCACTAAACTTAAAATAAATTCTTTATCGCTATCGCCTGTCTATTTTATATTTCTAATTGCCTTGATCCCAGTCTGTTTCTGCCTCCTCTATCTTCTCTTAAGTCTCTTTTCCAGAGTCTGCAATCCATCTGTAATTTCTCTCCCCACCTGTCTTCACTTGCTCCACTACAGTAATCTCTAACATTGATCTTTTCCTTTCAGTTTTCTTCCATTTTCTCTATCCACTCAGATTTCTCTCTTCCGCCTCCTTACTGCCCAGTGCTCACTCCCACGCTTTCTAGTACATCTCTCTATCGCTTTCCAACCCTCACTCTATCCTCCAATTCCCCATTTCTCTTCTTCCCCACCCTCTTATTCCCCAGCAGGGCTGGTACCAAGGGCTGTGTGAGCAGTTCGGCCCCATAGGGTGCAAGTCTGGAAGGGGGCACAGATATCATCACTGGGCTTCCAGGAAGCTCAAAGAGTGTGAGTTCTGGGGGGGAGGGGGCACCAGGTTAGTAAGTCACACGGGGTGCATTTCTAGCTTGCTACAGTCCTGTTCCCCAGTCTTCCCTAACTCTTCCCTCCTTACCAACCAGCATCCTCCCACTCTCTCTCTGTCTGCCCTCATCCATCTTCCCCCTCTCTGTCACCCACATTCAATATCTTCCCCCCCCCTTTCTCTCCCCCATCCAGAATCTTACCCCTCACTCTGTCTCCCTGCCCAGGATTTTCTCCCTCTCTCTCACGTCTAGCATCTCCCTCCACTCTCCCTACCTCCCCATGTCTACCATTTCCTTTCTCTCTCTCCCTATCCATAAGAACATAAGATATGCCATACTGCGTCAGACCAAGGTCCATCAAGTCCAGTATTCTGTTTCCAACAGTGGCCAATCTAGGTCATAAGTACCTAGCAGTTTCCCCAAGGGACACAGGTTCCACAATGCTTGTATTGGTTCAAGCATTGATATCCTGGGTCCCTTCTTAATAATGGTTTATGGACCTTTCCTCAAGGAACTTGTCCAAACCTTTTTTAAACCCAGCTACACTAACAGCCTTTACTACATCCTCCGGTAACAAATTCCAGAGTTTGATTACACGTTGAGTGAAAAAATATTTTCTTTTATTAGTCTTAAATAGTTTACCCTGTAGCTTCATTGCATGTCCCCTAGTCTTTCTATATTCTGATAAGGTAAACAATCGATCTACGTTTACCCGTTCCACTCCGTTCATTAATTTATAGACTTCTATCATATCTCCCCTCAGCCGTCTCTTTTCCAGGTTAAAGAGCCCTAACATTTTAGCCTTTCTTCATAGGAGTATCCTTCCATCCCCTTTACCATTTTGGTGGCTCTTCTCTGAACCGCAGCATTTCTATCTCCCTATGCCTGTCCTTCCCCATGTCCAGCATCTCCTTTCCATCTTCCTATGCCCCTCTATGTCTAGCATCACCGCTCCATCTCCCTTTGTACCCCCCATGTCCAGCATCACCCAATGTCCTTTCCATTTCCCGCAAGATCCCTCCATCTCCTTATGTCCCCATTGCATGTCCAGCATAACCCCAAGGCGTGAATACCCAGAGGTACCAGGACTGGACTGAACGATATGGAACCCCTCTATCACCAATGACACCCCCACCATGCCCAGCCTCACCCGAGTCCACCTCCATCTCGTATTCCACATCTCCTGTTTCTTTTCCATCCCTGTGCCTTGCTTTGCTCTTCCAACCTCCTGAGGGGGGCTTGCAGAAGACGACAGTAGCACTAGCTGGAAAACTGATGCTGGAGAACAGAGCTGATGTTTTAACCAATGTTTACCGAGTGGGTGGAGGAAAAACAGCTCAGCCAGTACAAGACAGCAGATGGACAAAATGGTGCGGATCACTCATTGCTTCTGTGCCTCTACAGCTCCATTGTCCAGCTGCGCACTGATGCAGCATGGGCAGCGCACCCCAAGAGAATCTAGACCGGTGATGCCAGCTGCAACCCTGTCACTAACCTCACCTTTGGCAGCTATCAGCATCAGCCAGTACAGCATTGGAGTCACAGTTGCAAGGGACTTGGAGTGACAAACAAAGTTGGAGGAAGGGAGAGAGCCTGGAGACGGAAGAGGAGTTGCAGCAGCTATGGTCCCAACTCCTACAAAGAGAGACTTGCTTATCTAAAGACAGTACTGCAGCAAGTCTGTTTATGATGTGATCATGTGATCAATGTCACCAGCCCACTGGGGCATGGCCTGAATGCCCTATATGGAAATCCACCCCAAATCAGGGGGAGCGGAGAGGGAAAAGGGGGAGAGAATGAAGGGGGACGTTATGGCTATGCATGGTATACTGTACTGGTTTATAAAGATTCAAACTAACAATAAAGACAATCATAGAAAATAGCTAGAAAGCAGACTAAAAATGTTATCAGTCATCATAGAGGAAATGCAACTTAGGGCAAAGGCAATCCTTTCCTGAACCTTATCCCTCAACCCCAACTAGCTCCGATAGGCTTCTACCGGAGAAGGTTTCAAGTCACTTTGCCAGCAATGAATCAGATCTGGCTTCAACAGGTCACATGAGGTATTGCTCTGAGGGAAGGGCACACGAAGGATATATCTGCTCCTAGAATAGACATGTCATGTAACACTGGCTTTAAAGATTCTTGAGGTTGTAGATGGCAAGTTGCAATTCCTGGTGCTACTTTCTGTCTAAATCAATTGATTTGTGTCTGCATCCAAAGGTCCCTGACTCATTTATTTGCATGTTGTTTTTTTGTTTTATATTTTATGAATGTGTTACTTGTTCATATGTAAGTCGCTAAGTCCCTAATTTAGAAAGACAGCATGCAATGGTGAATTAACAAATAAATTACTCTGAGCAATTCATGCACTTCTATCCTCTTCAGAATAAGAATTTGTAAAAACCCTTGCCTACTCCTCCAGAGCACAAGGCTTAGACCTACCATGACCTGCCAGTCCTACATATATCCTTCTCCCACATCTGCTTAGCTTAGTCAGAAAAGAATAAACCACAGACTAAACAACTGCTCTTATTCCAGCTGTCTCTTTATTTTTGGCCTGACAGTTTCTTTCTGTTTCCTTGGGACTTCCAGTGATAATGTACCCAGCTACAGCATCATAAGCCTTCATTCTCAGCTAACTAGGGGATTTTCTTCCTCTCCCCAATTCTGAAATTCCCTTCTCTCCCCACCATTTAGCCTAGCTATGGCATTAAGAGTTCTCACCCGGGAACCAGAGATCACTAGGAATGTGCTTTTTTCCCCATTTTGTGTACACTAAATGAGAATTACACTTACCTGGTAATTGTTGTTCCTTGAGTGACGACAGTTTACCTCTGGGTAGTGCACCTCCTCCTGCAGCTTGGAGACTGGACCAATCAAAACCTTGTCCACATAGTATGTAGAGTACTGGAACTCCCATCAACCCTCAGTGAACTATTGTCAAAGCAGACTCAAACGAGCAATAACAATTATCCACAAAGATTAAATAACCACATTTCCATTTTTTTTTTTTAACTAACAAGACAGGGACCCTCCTATATAGTGAGATCTCTGATATCAAAGCTACCCCCCCCCTGCCGAACCAGGCAAGAGATAGAGGAATAGTCAAAAAACTGAGAAAAAGAACACAGCTGATTAATCAAATGACTAGCTCACCTGTAAATGCGCTTCACGCCCTTGAATGCGTGCCAAGCTGACAATAGAACTCATACCCCTGGGCGGGAACGAGGACTAAACTGTCGTCACTCAAGGAACAACAATTACCAGGTAAGTGTAATTCTCATTTCCTTATCGTTCCTCCAGTTTAGTCCTCTACCTCTGGGATGTAACAGAGCAGTACTAACGGGAGGGACCCTGCCAGCCGGCACGCAATACCGCCAACCCACAACAGGCATCCCTCGCCGCCAGAACATCCAGACGGTAGTGTTTCGTGAAAGTATGTAGGGACGACCAGGTTGCCGCCTTACAAATCTCTACCGGCAGCACTAGACTGTGTTCCGCCCAGGAAGTTGCCAGTGCTCTAGTGGAGTGCGCCCCTGCAACATGTAAGCGGAGACAATGGCCTCCTTAATCCATCTGTAAATGTAAGCCTTCGCCGCTGCCTCACCTTTTCTAGGTCCCCCAAACAACACAAACAGACGATCCAACTTACGAAAAGACTGGGAGATGGCCAAATACCAATGCAACACCCTCTTTAAATCTAAATGATGCAAGCCTCTGTCGGAAGCGTGGTCCATCGCGGAACGAAAAATAGGAAGAGACACAGTCTGATTTACGTGAAAAGGAGAGGAGACCTTCGGAAGAAAGGAAGGAACTGGACGCAGAACCACCTTTTCCTCAGAGAAACAGAGAAAGGGTTCCCGACAGGAAAGAGCTTGTAACTCCGAGATTCGTCGGGCCAAACAAATGGCCACCAAAAACACCATTTTGAGAGTTAAATCCTTGACTGAGCTCCGTTTTAAGGGTTCAAACGGAACCTTACCTAGTGCCCGTAACACCAGATTGAGATCCCACGGCGGAACGGAAAGCCGATGCGGAGGATGCATCCTAGAAACTGCTCTGAGAAAACGAATCACATCGTCGTGAGCCCCAAGAGGCACACCGTGCACCTTTCCTCTATAACAGGCTAGGGCCGCCAACTGCACCCTTAAGAAGCTAGTGGCCAGCCCCTTCTCGAAGCCATCCTGCAAAAATTTCAGCACCACTGGCATGGCAGCACGGATGTTATGTCTAGAGCACCAGTCTTCAAAAATTCGCCAGATGCGAACATAGGCCAGCGAAGTAGAGTGCCGTCGTACCTGGAGCAGAGTGTTGACAACCGACCTGGCATAACCTCTCTTTCTCAACCGCGCCCTTTCAATGGCCAAGCCGTAAGCGAGAATCGATCCACCTTCGGCATCCGGAGTGGACCCTGCAACAGGAGCTCGTGAGACACCGGAAGGCGCCACGGGAGACCGTCCAACAGCCTCATTAGGTCAGCATACCACAGCCACCTGGGCCAATCCGGCGCCACTAACAGCACCCGACCCCGATGCGCCTCGATGCACTGTATTACGCGACCTATGAGTGCCCACGGTGGGAACACATACAGAAGACCTGACGACGGCCACGGCTTCATCAAGGCGTCTATGCCCTCTGACATGGGCTCGCGTCTTCTGCTGAAAAATTGATTCGCCTTCGCCAACTGGAAAGTGGCCATTAAGTCCATGACTGGCGTTTCCCACCGGAGAACCAACTGAGCGAACACGTCGGGATGCAGCTCCCATTCCCTTGCATCCACTCGAACCCTGCTGATAAAATCTGCTGCCACATTGTCTTTTCCAGCAATGTGCGCCGCCAATATTGCCAGCAGGCAGGGCTCTACCCAGGAGAACAGCCTCTCTGCCTCCTCTTCCATGGCTGCGCTCCCGGTCCTGCCCTGCCGACTTATGTAAGCCACGGTCGCTGCATTGTCCGATAGTACTCGCACCGCACGTTGCTTCAGCAGAACCTCAAAGCTTTGCAGGGCTAGGAACACTGCTCTCAGCTCGAGACGGTTGATCGACCAGTTGCTCTCCTCTGACGACCACCGACCCTGCGCATAGTTCGTTTCGCAATGCGCTCCCCAGCCCGTGAGACTCGCATCTGTGAGAAGAGGAACCCACGCCGGTAGCTCCAAGGGCATACCGGCGTGCAAGGACTCGGGCCTCAGCCACCATGTGATCGCCTGGCGGACCTGCAGAGGGCAGGGGAGTCTCATGTTCAAAGAGTCAGACTGGTTGCACCAATGGCGCAGCAAGGCCCGCTGCAACGGCCTCATATGAAATCTGGCCCAGGGGACCACCTCCAGTGTCGCTGCCATTGTACCGAGCACCTGCAGGTACCTCCATGCCGTTGGAGTGGCAAGTTTCCTGAAACCTATCACTAGAGCCCGGACAGTCCGGACTCTTTTCTCCGTCAGAAACACCGAGCCTTGTCGTGTGTCGAAGCACACCCCTAAATACTCGAGAACTTGAGTAGGTTCCAGATGACTCTTGAGAGGATTTACCACCCAGCCTAGGCTCTGGAGAAAAACAATCACTTTCTTCCTAACATTCTCGCTCTCTTCCCTGGACTTCGCCCAGATCAGCTAATCGTCGAGGTAGGGATGGACTAACCTGCCTTCCTTCCACAGCACTGCCGCTACCACTACCATAATTTTGGTGAATACCCGTGGAGCTGTGGCGAGGCCAAACGGTAGAGCCTGAAACTGGAAATGCCCCCACGGAAGTGCGAATCACAGGAACATCTGATGCGCTTCTCTGATTGGAATGTGGAGATATGCCTCCTTGAGATCGAGGGACGTAAGAAACTCTCCTTGACGAACGGCCACAATAACGAAACGGAGTGTTTCCATGCGAAAATGCTGCTCCCGAAGACAACGATTCACCCCTTTGAGATCCAGAATAGGACAAAGAGACCCATCCTTTTTGGCACCACGAAATAAATAGAGTAACGACCCATACCGTAATCCGCTGGCGGTACAGGAATGACGGCTCCGAGCTGCAGCAGACGGTCTAACGTTTGACGCACGTGAGCAGCCTTCTGCGGACTTCTGCAGGGCGAAATCACAAACGAGTCCAGCACCGGCCTTGCCAGATCTAGAGCATAGCCGTCGCAGACAATCTCTAAAACCCACTGATCGGACGTAATGTGGGTCCAGGCAGAGAGGAAACCCTGAAGACGACCTCCGATCAATGGCCCCTCTGCCGGGACCTGCCGCCACTCATTGTGGTCTTCGAGCGGCTCTGGAGGATGTCGCTGCGAATCTTCTACTGGCACCCCGAAACCCACGAAACCCCTGGGCTCAGGAGGCAAAACGTCCCCTTTGGGACCCTGCAAAACGAGGAGATCGAAATCTCCGAAAGTCTCTATACTGCCCCCGGAAGGCTGAAAATCCTTTCCCTTGTTTAGGCTTATCTTCCGGAAGCTTTCCTCCTTTGGACTCACCCAGATCCTTCACCAACTTATCCAAATCCTCTCCGAACAAGAGCTTCCCCTGGAACGGGAGTTTACCGAGCCGCGACTTGGAAGAGCCATCGGCCACCCAATTCTTTAGCCAAAGAGCTCTGCGCGCTGCTACCAACGAAGCCATACCACTCGATAAAACTCTAATGAGGTCGTAATGCACATCTGCCAAATATGCCAAACCCAATCGTTGTACTTCCCCGACTTCATCAGGCCCCAAAGAAGCTGACTGCTTTAGGTGCTGAACCCAACGGAGACAGGCTCGCGCCACCCAAGCTCCACAAATGGATGCCTGTAAAGAAATCACATTTGCCTCAAAAGACTGCTTTAATAAACTATCCACCTTCCTATCTTGCGCATCCTTCAGGGCCGTGCTGCTCTCTACTGGGATTGTGGTCTTCTTAGTGACCGCAGAAATCTTAGGAGAATGGAACCTCTCCTTGTCCTTCTCAGTCAGGGGATAAAGTTTACTCATAGTCCTAATCCCTTTCAATCCTGCTTCCGGCTGGTCCCACTCACTCTGAATCATCTGATCTATTACCTTATGAACAGGGAAGACCACCTGCGCTTGATGCACCGCCTGAATAATGGGATCTGCGCTATTGTCTTCCTCAGCTGGTTGCTAGGAAGACAGCCTAAGGGAATGCAAAGTTTTGGAAATTAGAGCTGGCAACTCCTCTCTTCGAAACACACAAATAATTCTCGTCTGGCCTTCTGGCTCAGGAATCTCCCCCTCTTCCAATTCATTCCCATCCGCCTCCATTTCATAATCCGTCTCCTCCACCTCCTGCCACCCCACGTCCGGGTTAGGAGGTTCTGGAGGCCACGGCCTTTTGACCGCTCGTACTGGCCATGCTGCACCCTCCCCAAGCTCGGGCACCAGGGCCGGGGAGGGCATAGGAAGTGGAGAAGGCATCCGACCCTGCCTCCGAAGACAGAAAGCTTGATGCAAGAGCAAAATAAAATCCAGGGAAAAATCCTCCATCAGCGCCACAGATCCAGACTTTGTAGCTGTACTAGAAGTACCTGAAGTTTCCAGAAGTGAAGTGGATGGACCTGCCATCCCAGCCTCCCCTTCTGTCCCTGCTACTGCTTCCTGGGGTACATGGGGGGTGATGTTCTGCATTTGCTGTAGTGCAGGAAGAGGCGCTGCTACACAGCCAAAACAGACACCAGTCTCTGCACCAGCGCTGTCAGGGGAGCTACAAATAATACACTGGGAGCTGCTTGACATGGGTAAAACAAAAAACTGAGGAAGATAGCAGTGAGCCCTGGCTCTTTTCCCTATTAATAAAATTATCTTTAAACCCCCTGAAATGCGCAATCTTCTATTTTAAACAATTGATAGCCTAGTCTCAGAGAGAGTTTAAAGCAGCCCCCCGCTAAAGTCAACAGAACCCAAATTAAAATAAAACAAAACCAAATAGAAAGAAAGAAAGAAAACCCCCTAAAAGGGAAATATCTAACCTGAAAGTCCCCTGCCTCAGATAAAAACACTGCCGGCTAGAGGAACTACGTCGCTGAAGAAGCCACGTGTTTAAAATGGCCGCGGCTTCCCTCAGCGATTAGGCGGGAACTGATTAAATGCTTTGCAGCCTCGAGCAGCAAAGAGACACCGCTTGTAGGCTGCCCGCTCTCAAGACCGGCTCTAAAATGTTGACAGTACCTGAATACCGGCGTACCGCAAAGGCAGACGGGCACCAGAGTAGCCGCTTCTGCAGCCAACGCCTGTAATTCAAAGGCGAACCGGCTGAGTGACAGACTGACCGCTGATTAGGGCTTTCCACCCCGCTCCGTCCAGGGGTACGAGATCCCTAAAAGAAAACGCAGAAACTGCGTGGTTAGGCAGGGGCAGGACTCGAATACCACAGTCCTTCACTTTAAAAGATATACTAAAGGTCCTCTATGAATCAATTAACTTCGCTCAGCCTTTCTAGTATAATTTTTTTTTTTTTTTAAAGAGACAGGAACGCACTGTCCCAATGAAAGGATTACGCACCAGATCTACAATGCCAATCTCAGACCACCCAAAGAAAAAGAAGCAAATAGTCAAAACCAAATAGAAAGAATGAACCTAACTAGCCTGCCCTTATCAAGTTGTCCAGTGAGCCCAGCACCTAGGCTCACTAGTCCTCCTGCTGCATGGAGACTGGACACACTGAGGGTTGATGGGAGTTCCAGTACTCTACATACTATGTGGACAAGATTTTGATTGGTCCAGTCTCCAAGCTGCAGGAGGAGGTACACTACCCAGAGGTAGAGGACTAAACTGGAGGAACAATAAGGAACATCATTTTAGTGCTCATCAAATGATTTTGGCAGGTATTCAAAGAAAGAAAACTACCCCCCCCCCTCCTTAGAAACATTTTTTCCCTCCACATTCCTACAGACCACTGCTCTTCTAAGTCACAGGATGTGTGTGCATCCTAAGCCTGGCCACTAGGCGTTGCCATTGATCAATGGCTGGGACAAACTGTGCTGACTGCTAATTTTGTATGTTGTTTTTGTTGTTAAATGCCGTCGAGTCGGAGTCGACTCATGGCGACCCTCTAGATAGCTATCCTAAATTGTGTTCGGTCTTGAGTCAGGTGGCTCATTGTTAATTTTGTATGTAAAAACTATAAAAAGGACCAAGACACAAGACATACCAATACAAAAAGCAGAAGTCCCAGTGCCAAAACTAAAGGGAACACATGAAAGCAGCTCATACCAATTTTCTTTTTACAAAACAAGCATTTCGGCAGATAGGCGATTTGTTCTTAATGCATCTATTTAGAAACAGAACATGATGGCAGAAAAAGACCACATGGCCTATCCAGCCTGCCCATCCATACCAACAAATAAGCTGTACAATTCCTTCCTCTCCCTTAGAGATCCTCTGTGCATGTACCATGCTTTCTTAAATTCAAATACAATCTTCATCTCTGCCACCTCCACTACAGTCTTCCACCCATTCACAACCCTTACTGTAAAGAAAAATTTCCTTAGATTACTCCTGAGTCCACCCAGGACCAGTCCCAAAGCTGGTGCAAGGTATTGGGCACCCTAGGCAAACTTTCAGCCTTATGCCTACCTTCCTGCAAGGTTTTTGATAATTAAACTCAACAATTGTGATCTTTGGACCACCCTTCCAACAGCATTCCTATAACAATAAATTATTGGACATCATATATTTAAATAATAAACTTTGCTTTGTATGTATGTGTGCTCCCTCTCTACCTGCAAGTAAAAGAATGTGCTGATGGCTCTTTGAGTTTGCATAGCGATCAGGATCTATTATTTTACTTTGAACACTACTGCTCTTTGCTATATTCCCAGAAGCTGCTCCCTTGTTGACCACCTAGCCTAATGGTTGGGCAGGCTCTTAGAGATGCATTCTCCAAAATTACACAGAGTATTCCAAATAAAGCTTCACCAGAGACCTATACAAAGACACTATCACCTCCTTTTTCCTGATGGCCATTCCTCTCCCTATGCACCAAAGCATCCTTCTGGCTTTGCTGTCACCTTTTCTACCTGTTTGACTAGCTTAAGCTAATCAGATACAATCACCCTCCCCCTGGAGAAATAAAGCACAGTTACTTACCTGTAACAGGTGATCTCTGGGAACAGCAGGAATAAGTCTTCACATATGGGTACGTCGGTACCGACGGAGCCTGCACGGGAACGCTCCCCAGCGTCCAATCAGAAAGCTTTTGGGAGCATCCCTCAGCGCCTGCGTGCTGCCTTCCCAACTGTCTCTCCTCAGTTGAGTTTTATAGCTGAGACAAAAGAGAGAAAGAGGAAAGGAAGATAGATAGAGAGAAACAACTCCTAGGGGAGGTGGGTGGGTTGTGAAGACTTATTCCTGCTGTTCCCAGAGATCACCTGTTACAGGTAAGTAACTGTGCTATCTCCAGGAACAAGCAGGAATGAGTCTTCACATATGGGGACTCCCAAGCTAAGATGCCTGGAGCCCTAGCATGCTGGTGATTGAAACATGCTCCACCTCATATGCCCAGGCATCCCGAGGATGGAGGGTAGGAGCTGAAGAAGAGAGGAGCTGTAGGAGACAGCTGACCTAAAATAGGACTACAGATAAGGAGTCCCTGTATATATGATAAGCATCATGAAATGTATTGAAATGAACAATCACCATATGGACCTCACCTACTGGATTGCAGGAAGTAGAGAGGCTGATGGAATCTACTGGGGATCCAGTAGAGGAATCTTCAAGATGACCTCACAGAAGTGAGTTGAAGGTCAAAATCTGGAACTGACAGGCGACCCCAGGATTCAACTGGGGAAGAACAAAAACGGTAGGTCTTTAGTAGAAAGCTTTATGGAAAAAGCTGAAAACTCTTTTGGCTACAGAGTTAATTATAGTTAGGAGCAAAAGAGGAAGACTGACCGAGTTGGACAAAATTGGCTTAGTCCTTGAGGGAAGAAGGGGTATGGAGAAAAACCCCGTAATCCCAAGGAAGGACAGATGTCTGAGGAGTTGGAAACCTCAGAGCTACTGAAGATCCCCCATGTCTGTCCTAACTGACGAGAGGTAGGAAGATAAAGGAATAGGGAGCTTCAGGGATACCTGAACCTAAGGTTATGGTAAAAGCTGTCAGTACCACAGCAGTGGTTGTGTGCATAAAACCGAAACATACTGTGAAATAGTATGAACATGTGAAAACCCACTGTCTGGAACAGATAGGAAGGAAAAAACACCTTTATGAGCACAGACAGTTAGAGAGATAAGTATGTGAATACATATCTACCTAAAAGAAGTATCTCGACAGAGAAACACATATATATATATATATATATATATATATATATATGTAGATATATATATAGAGGTATATATATAAATATATAGATATGTTTATGGCAAGATCCAGGGGGTATAGTCTATGCACACATGGCTGACAGACATATGCATCTAAAGAAAGCATATAGACATATGAACCTATATGAATATATATATAGGTCTAAAGAGAAATGTCTGCAATTAAGCAGAAAGAGATATGTCTACAGGAATCTTCACATGGAAGATGTGAAGAGGAATGATTCATCTCATAACAAGAAGGTGGAACCTACTTGAGAAGATATAGAGAATCTATTCCCTCTGGTTAAGATGGAGTAGAATGCTACCCAGTAAAATAACCAGGCTGGTTGCGAGAACACAGAGGATAATATTAGTCTGTAAACAGCAAGTCCTGAGTCCAGTAGAACTCTAACATGGTGAAGGGACAGAATACGCATAGGAAGAGACACCAGGTAGACCCACTTGAGGGACAAGGGGTGGGGTATCATGCGTTATTTAGTTAAATATGTGCTGTCCATGAAGGATTAGGATACCATGAGGACGAGCTGCAAGGAAAAAGAGCATATTTCCTGTAGGAATTTGGTAACACTTTAGACTGTCACGTAGGAAAGGCTTATGTCCTTTATTAAAAGGAAATAGAAGGGTGTAAGAAACCCTCACAGTCATGGGAGGTGACTGGGGAAGCCCTTTTCAACCATATAGGATAGTCATTAGAGAAAAAACCCTCATGCTCTCTAGCAAGGGCCCATAGTGGAAAGCCTCTCTGTAAGATTGCAGAGAGCATTATGCAGGAGAGTTGGGAAAGAAAACTGGCTGTTGGAGACAACCAGCTGCCAGCTCAACTATGCTGTCAACTCCAAGGATTTGGAGATGGCAGAAAAGAAGTTATAAGGATTATCCAAGATAGATGAGCACTATCTTGGAAGCACTACTAAGGTTAGATAAAAAGTAGTGGAAGACAATACTGGAACTTATAGAAAAGTACCAGTAGACCAATCACTGAAGCTCCTGCATGGGCAGCTGCTGAATGGCAGAGCAGAAAGATCTTTCTGTTTTTAACAGAGAGAACAGACAGAACAAGAGGAGAATATCCTGTCCCTGTCTGACAAGCTGCCCAGATGAGGAAAAAAGGGGTTTAATCAAGAGAAAGAAAGAGTAGTTACTCACCTGTAACAGGTGTTCTCCAGGAGCAGCAGGAATCAGTCCTCACTGATGGGTGACGTCGGCGCCGACGGAGCCCTCGCGGAGCAATTTCCCCAGCTTTCGAAGAAAGCCTTTGGGAATTGCAGCGCGCATGCGCGGTCCCCTTCCCGCCCAAGGGTGCCATCTTGCTCAGTCTGATGACATAGCGAAAAGACAGCAAAAAAGTTAGAAAAACAATGGATAAGAATGACTGCAACTCCGAGGGGAGGAGGGAGGGTTGTGAGGACTGATTCCTGCTGCTCCTGGAGAACACCTGTTACAGGTGAGTAACTACTCTTTCTCCAGGACCAAGCAGGAAGTCAGTCCTCACTGATGGGACTCCCAAGCTTAAGGCTACCGGAGACCTCAAGCAGAAAAAATGAGCTCCCTCTAGCTCAGCAGTACAGAAGTAAGGAATCTTCTCTGAATACACTTCCGGCCGGTAGCCCAACACCAGGGCCGGAGGGTAGGAGTTGCCTAAACCTCAAAGAGATTGTGGAGGACTGCCTGTCCGAAAGCACTGTCCCTGCGGGACTCCCTCTCCAGGCAGTAATGAGCCGCAAAAGTCTGGCTTGAAGACCAAGTAGCGGCCCGGCAGATGTCTGCCAACGGAACAGAGCGGAGATGAGCCACTGACGCAGCCTTCGCCCTGACACGGTGAGCCGTGACTCGACTCTCTAAGGAGAGGCCGGCTGCCCCATAAGCCCAGGTGATACAGTCAGCTACCCAGATGGACAAAGTACGCTTGGAGACAGGCACCCCCAACCTATTGGGGTCAAAAGAAACGAAAAGCTGAACAGCCTTTCTATGCGCCCGCGTACGGTCAAGGTAGAAGGATAAGGCCCTCCTACAGTCCAGGGTATGCAGAACTGTCTCAGCACGGCTGGTATGCGGCCTGGGAAAGAAGGTTGGAAGAACCACCTCTTGGTTGAGATGAAAAGGGGAAACCACTTTTGGAAGAAACTTTGGGTGAGTCCGTAAGACCACCCTATTAGGGTAGAACCTAGTGTAAGGAGGCTCAGACACTAGGGCTTGCAGTTCACTAACGGTTCACTAACGCGCCTAGCGGAGGTAAGGGCTACCAAGAAGAGAGTTTTCCAAGAGAGGAAACGAAGAGGGCAGGTAGCCATAGGTTCAAAAGGCGGACAGGTAATCCACTGCAAGACCACATTGAGATCCCAGTCAGAGGCTGGGGGGCGCAAGGAAGGCTTAAGCAGGAGGAGGCCTCTGAGAAAACGTGCCACCAAGGGGTGTGCGGAAAGAGGCCTGCCGTCCACCGGCGAATGATGTGCAGAGAGAGCACTGAGGTGGACTCTTACAGAGTTGGACTTGAGGCCGAGATTGGAAAGGTGAAGCAAGTATTGCAGAATCACCGATACCAAGCAGGAGAAGGGGTTCTCAGATTGTTGAGAACACCACACAGAGAAGCGACACCATTTAAGGACGTAAGACTTCCGGGTGGACGGACGCCTAGAGGCCAGGACGACATCTTCCACCTCCGGAGGGAGGAGCAGCGGAGCTAGGACTACCCTTTCAGCAGCCAGGCCATCAGGTGAAGGGTCCGGAGGTTGGGGTGCAGGAGAGTGCCTTGATCCTGAGTCAGGAGATCGGGCTGAAACCCCAGAGGAAGGGGAGTGTCCACTGCCAGTTGTAGCAGGAGTGGGAACCAGGGCTGTCTCGGCCACCTGGGCGCTACCAGGATTATCGAGGCCCTGTCCCGGAGAACCTTGAAAAGCGTCCTGGACACGAGTGGCGTGGGAGGAAAGGCATACAGTAGGCCCGTGGACCACGGAATGAGGAAAGCATCCGCCGCTACTCTGAGCGGGTGTGGGTGCCTGGAGCAGAACCTGGGAAGTTGCCGGTTCAGAGGACTGGCAAAAAGATCCATGGTGGGGAGGCCCCACCTGAGGAAGATCCGCTGAACAACCAACGGGTCTAATCTCCACTCGTGTGGCTGCAGAATCCTGCTCAGTTTGTCGGACAGGTAGTTTTCCTGTCCGGGCAGGTAAACCGCTTTGAGCAGGATGCCATGGTCGACTGCCCAAGAGCACAGCCTCTGAGCCTCCTGACATAGGAGGAGGGAGCCGGTGCCCCCCTGTTTGTTGACATAGAACATGGCAACTTGATTGTCCGTCTGGACGAGTACAGACTGATGAGAGGTGAGGTGAGAGAAGGTCCGCAGAGCTAGGCGGATCGCCCTGAGCTCCAGGAAGTTTATCTGCTGAGCAGCTTCCCAAGAGGTCCAAAGGCCTTGAGTACATGTCCCCTGGCAATGTGCTCCCCATCCCAGGAGAGAGGCATCTGTTGTCAGCACTTGGGAAGGTGGAGGAGACTGAAAAGTCATGCCAAGAAGCAGATTTGGCAGATGAAGCCACTATTGCAGAGAGGAGACCAGGCGGTCGGAGATCCGTACTAAGTCCGCAAGGCTCCCTGTGGCTTGATGCCATTGAGTGCGAAGGCTCCACTGAGCAGGCCTCATATGTAGACGGGCATTCGGAGTGACATGGACCGTGGAAGCCATATGGCCGAGCAGCCGCAGGAATTGCCTGGCCGAGACCAGGGAAGAGCTGTGAAACCTGCTGGCCAGAGCTGCGAGCCGGTTGGCCCATTCCAGAGGCAAGAAGGCACGAGCCTGCAGTGTCCAACCGTGCTCCTATGAATTCTAGATCCTGAGAGGGGAGCAAAGTGGACTTTGCGAAGTTTATGACAAACCCCAAGTGCTGAAGCAGAGCTACAGTGCGACGAGTGGCCTGAGTGACCTCCAGGGAAGACTGTGCCCGGATGAGCCAGTCGTCCAGGTAGGGAAAGACAAACAGGCCTTGAAGCCTCAGGAAGGCTGCCACCACTGCCAGGCATTTGGTGAACACCCTGGGAGCGGAGGACAGGCCAAAGGGCAGTACCCTGTACTGATAATGATTTCCTTCCACAACAAATCGTAGATATTGTCTGTGGTCCGGATGGATAAGGATGTGAGTATAAGCATCCTTTAGATCCAATGAGCATAGCCAATCTCCCTGCTGGAGGTAGGGCAGCAGGATTCCAAGGGTAAGCATCTTGAACTTTTCCCTTTGCAGGAACTTGTTGAGGTTGCGCAAGTCTAGGATGGGTCTGAGGCCTCCTGTGCTTTTTGGTATCAGAAAGTACCTGGAATAAAAGCCGTGACCTTTCAGGTGGTGGGGCACCGGTTCCACAGCCTGTTCCTGAAGAAGACTTGCTAACTCCTGAAGGAGTAAGTCCCTGTGCAGAGGGGGCCTTGGGGGCTCCCCTTGAAAGTAGGAGGGAGGTACCTGGTGAAAATGCAAAAGGTAGCCCTCTTGAACTACCTGAAGCACCCATGTATCTGATGTTACGGCTGACCACCTGTGGGCAAAGTGGGCCAGCCGGCCACCAGTGCTGAGAGAAGCCAGCGGGGGGGAAGAGGCTATGCTTACGGAGTCAAAACCCCCCACCCTGCTGAGCTGGGGCCTGTGTAGTGGGCTTGGGGGCCTTCTGCCTACGGGACCCATTACCCTGTCCCTTAGCCTGCTGACCCTGATGGGGAGCTGCTGAGGCTTGATATTGTGGGTGGTGTTGTTTATAGGCAGACACCTTCCTCGGGTAAAAAGGCTTTTTCCCCGAGCCCTTCCTCTTCTGTGAAGGGGCAGAGGTCTTTCTGGACAGGCGAGTCCTGGTTAGAGTCTTGGTCTCGAGTTGCGCAGCCTTTTCAGCCATGTGCTTGCCAAAGAGGTTTTCACCTCTGCAGGGGACATCGACCAACTTGTCCTGCACCCATGGCTCGAGGTCAGATGACTGAAGCCAAGCTTGCCGGCGGGCACCGATGCCTGCCCCGGCTACTCGAGCCGATGCTTCGAAGCCATCGTAGGCTGCTCGAGAAATAAATTTCGAGCACTCTCGAATACCAGTGGACAAGGCCTGGAACCTCTGCAAAGGTTCCTCGGAGAGACCAGCAGAGAACCCGGCAATTTCCTTTGCCAGGTCTCGGAGATACATGCCCATGTAGAGCTGGTAGGTCTGGACTCGACAAGCAAGCATAGAGCCCTGGAAGCACTTCCTACCGAGGGCATCCAGGTTCTGGGCCTCCTTGCCGGGAGGCACCGAGGAGTGCATCTTTTGACTCTTGAGTCGATGCATGGCCGATTCCACCACCATGGAATTGTGCGGTAGTTGTGCCTTCTGGAACCCGGGGCTCTTGCGGACTCGATACATGGAATCGACCCGCTTGCTTAACACCGGCGTCGATGCCGGGCTCTCCCACATGCGGAAGAGAAGTCTTTCCAGCATCGGAGGAACCGGTACAGTAAAGGCCTCCTTCGGGGGAGAGTCATACTGGAGGGCCTCGAGCTCTTCGGCTCCTCCTCGGGATCCGCGGGGAAGGCCAAAGCCTTGGCCATATCCCTCACAAAGTCCGAGAACCTGGTATCCTCGGGGGGGGGGGGGGGACCGTCGCCGAGGCTCAGACTCGGGCGAGTCGGAGGGGACGCACCGAGTCTGAAAAGAACCGGGTGACTCATCCTCCTCCGTGTCCCAGCCCGACTCCTCCGAGGAGGAATCAAGTGGCTCCGTGCGGGCGGCCGCCGAGGACCTCCGCCCCGACGCCGAGGCCGGCGTCGACGACCTCGGTCCCGAACGGGAGGCCGAGGGAGACCGTGGCCGAGGATCAATTCGAGCCCGCATGGACTCGAGGATCGGCTCGGCCTCCGGGGTCGACTTGGACGTCGACATCCCGGTGGTCGGGGCAGATGCACGGGTGAGGCCAGCGATCAATGCCCGCTGCTGGTCCATGAAGGCAGCAAAACTGCTCTCCAAGGCCGTCAGCCTGAGTCCAAGCTCAGGAGACCCAGCAGCCCCGACTCGGGCCCCGACGGTGTCGGGCCCGACGTCGGCTCCTTCGGAGGCGAGTCCACGAGGACTACAGTACTCGCGAGTCCAGGAGACTCCACTTCGAGACGAGGATGCTTCGAAAGCCTCTCCGACTCTGAGGACCCGGGGCGGCTATCGGGGCTATGCGACCTGGCCCTTGAGGAACCAGGAGCGTCCTCCGATGCCGCCCTCACGGGTTTCTTCTTCCGACGATGTTCCCGGGCGGGAGACCCCCGCTCAGAGGAGCTCCGACGATGCTCGGGGCCGGAGTCACGAGACGTCGAAGCCTCTGGCGAGGTCCGGGCTCGGCCGGACGCGGAGTTAGAGAAGATTCGCTCCTTTTGAGACTGCCGACTCCTCAATGTCTTCGAGGACATTTTGGTACATGGACCACAAATCATCGGGTCATGATTGGGTCCGAGACAGCGGAGGCAGCAGTCGTGTGTGTCAGTAAGAGACATAAGCCTCGTACACCGATCACACTTTTTAAACCCGCTGGCAGCCATCGGGGGAAAAAGGGCCCCTGCGAGGTCAAAAGACTGGGCTGCCAGAGAAAAAGAAAAAAGTGGCGGGAATGCCAGTCACGAAGGACAAAAACTGAAAAATAGTGAACGGACTCGACACCGGAGTATCGAGGCCGGGCGGGAAAAGGACACGGCATCGAACCGAGAAAACAGAACCAAAAAATCAACTTTTTCAGGGGTGATCACAAACTATGTCTGTAGGGCTCCGCGGAAAAAAGAAGACTGAGCAAGATGGCACCCTTGGGCGGGAAGGGGACCGCGCATGCGCGCTGCAATTCCCAAAGGCTTTCTTTGAAAGCTGGGGAAATTGCTCCGCGAGGGCTCCGTCGGCGCCGACGTCACCCATCAGTGAGGACTGACTTCCTGCTTGGTCCTGGAGAACTCTACACTGGAATGGAAAGGCTAAGAAAGCCTTCCATTGGTATGATACCACTCTTACAGGGAACCCTGGAAAAGAAGGTAAAGAAAAAATAGGAGCTGAGGTGAAACTTGTCATATGGTAAGTCTGTAGAAGGAAAAATTCATGGTGGTACAGAAAAACTATCATGAGATAGTTGGCAAACCTCTCTTCAGTGTAGGAAGAGGAGGAAAATCCTGTGACCCATAGACATGAATATCCTGACAGCTCAGCATACCTAAAAACAAGTGGATGTCCTGGAAACAGGAATCCAATTGTAGAGGTTTAAATGAAAAAACAGTGAAAAAACTTCTAATGAGAAGAAGTGAACTGTATGTTATAACAGATTAATTGGAACCCTATTGAGGGTTAATTTTCCTGGCTTGAGTTTGGATTCTTCAGACCAGGGCGAGGTTTCCCCTGTTTGGGAACATCGGCATGATGGGCAGGAGAAGAATAAAACCTTCTTCTTTTAGGAAAAGGAGGTTTGGTAGGGCATTTCTTACCTGCTGGGGAAGGAGAAGGTTTAGGATGGCCCTCAGAAGCAGGGAAGTCAGTGGAGCAATGAGCAGCAAAGACTCCTTGTTGAAGAGATTTTCTCCAGTACAAGGAGTGTTACCCAGTCTTTGTTGTGCCCATCTGCTCAAGTCTGAAGCTTGGAGCCAGGCTCTACGTCGTGCTCCTATGGCTATAGCAGAGGTTCTGCTAACAGACTCAAAGGAGTCTAGGGAAGCACGAGAAAGAAACCTAGAGATATTCTGGCTATGACTAAGAAGCAAGGAATAGTCTGCAGCCTTGGGCTCTGAAAGAAAAGGAGTCAAAAGAGATAATTTCTCTGTGACCTCCTGAAGGGATAGACTCATATAGAAAATATATGAGAGAATCCTTGTTGCCAGCATAGATGTTTGGAAGGTTTGACGTCCAAAGGCATCTAGTGTTCTAGATGCACGACCTGGCGGGAAAGAAGAATGCTTCTTCTTGCTTTTTACCTTCCTCATTGCTGATTCCACTACAATGGAATGATGGAGAAGTTGAGTCTTTTGAAACCCTGGAGAGGGGGGCACCTGATACAGAAGAGCAGTTGCTGTAGAAGGTGAGGAAGCCCTTAAAGGTGTTTCCCATATTTTCAGAAGAAGATCCTGTAAAGAATGATGTAAAGGAAGCATTATATTTTCCTTTTCCCCAGAAAAGCCTTGTGTAGGATCATAGCCAGGGATAGGAATAGCCAGGAATGTTGCCATGTCAAGGAGAAATTTCTGAAAAGAAGGATCTCCAATGGGAACAATCCCTGGACAGGCTAAACTCGAAGAACTAGGCTGGGCACTAGTACTTGTCTGGTGCAAAACAGGATCTCTAATGAATGGATACTGGGACTGGCGGGTATGACCTGAAACCGTCAGTACTGTATCGTCCATGCTAGGTATTGACTCCAAACTAGGTATAGAAAGGAGCGATCCTGGTGAAAAAAGCATGGATGGAGCTGGTCCTGATGTTCCTGCAGGTACCAGCATCGACACAGATACCGGTAGCTGAGCCGGAATCGAAGGCGATACCGACATCGAAACAGTCATCGGAGGCTGCTCAAACGGTACCGAGGAAACTCGAAAGTCTCGGTGAATATCCTCGGTACCGCGCATCCGGAATCGGTGCGTGTCGGTTCCGAGACGCGTCGGTACCCAGTCTTCCAGACTAGATATCGATTCTAGACTCGGCATCGAAGGAAGCGAATCTATCGATGCATGTCTAGATGGTACCGACATCAGGGGTCGTATCGACGGAGCTGCCGATACTGGAAAGTCAATCTGAGTATCGATCGGTCCCGAAGGCACCGAGTACACCAGATGACGATCCCTGGTGAGGAGTGGATCGCTCAACACCAGTGCCAATGCCGGGGTATCGGTACCACTCGAAGCGGATGTCACACCCGCGCATGGCTCAGGTATGTTCTGTGAGGGGTGAGCCCCAGGAACAACCTGAAACCCCTGAAAGGCTTTGGAGACCGAAGACTCCCGCCGGGGTTTTGAAGCCAATGAGGTCTTGAGGGCAAGGCCGGAGCCGTCATCATGCTTGGCATGAGACCTACCACCCAAGAATTGGCTAGTCTTAACAGACTGTTTGTGGGTTACCTGATCCTGTAGAGAAGAAATGCTCGGTGCCCTTACACTGGAAGGGAAAACTGCATCGAGGGAAACTCGAAATGGAGAATTTCTTCTCATAAAATTGTAGCCTGATGGCTCTGGAGGAAAGGGGTCAGGACCCAAACAGGTTAGACACCAGTTATTGGAGTCTAAAAAGAAAACTGTATTTCCACAGTTAAGGCACTTCTTAGGAGAAGGCGGCTCCATAATGGAGAGGCCTTACAGGCCCAAAAATTCAAGACAGAAACAGAGGGAAAAAAACTCCCTGAGTTTTAGGAAAAAAAAAGAAAAAACCACCGGCGGTACCGGTGGAGTCGGGGAAACAGCCGTGACCACAAGAAAACAAAAAGTAAAAGATTTAAAGAAAAAATTTTCTGCGGTGACAGGAAGACGTCCTGCCGGCTCCGCGGAAAAACGAAAACTGAGGAGAGACAGTTGGAAAGGCGGGAAGGCAGCACGCAGGCGCTGAGGGATGCTCCCAAAAGCTTTCTGATTGGACGCTGGGGAGCGTTCCCGCGCAGGCTGCGTCGGTACCGACGTACCCATATGTGAAGACTCATTCCTGCTTGTTCCTGGAGATATACATTTTTTTAATGCCCATGAAGGCAGTACTCTGGTACCTCCCAAGACTCAAGCAGTGAAAGCAGCTGGAGAGCACTAAATGAGAAGGGCACTTTTATATACCTGTCTTAAAGCTACAACAAAGGTGCCAGGTGTTAAATATTAAAACAAAGTGCAAAACAGGCTGGTTCAGTGGCTCAGCAAAGACCAAGGTTTGATTCCCAGGCCAGAACTATGCTCCTTAGGGTGGCCAGTCTGGGAATCCTGTGGTGACAGCATTCATAGTCCCTGCAACCAAGGAGTCTCCGCATTACTCAATAGCAGCACTTCGTGGTCCGACAGGAGCGGCCCAAAGGGGTTGGGGGTCATGTGCGGAGACTCGGCACGGGGCCTCATTTGCATAAATATTTGCATGATGTTACCATACACTAACTTAGTAAACATGCCTCTTAATGAGTGTATGGATAAAGAAAGACTAAAAGATTTCTACATTACTATACTCCAGTGCCAACTGCCAGGCACATTAGGAACTACTACAAACACTGCCCATTTAGAACCCATAGCAAACCCGCCGTATCGTAACAGCACTACCAGGACTCACAAAGCACCATACTCTACCTATCAAAAGGCAACACTGCAAATATTAAACCAATACATTTCAGAGAATAACAATACATGACCAACTGGGGAAAGAGAACAAGTGGCAATGTCAAATAGGAATTACATAAACAGAATACCTCAGCTCAGTTACACATGCAGAACAAAGACCATCACCAAACAAGGAATCACAATTTAGAAACAGGAAGATAATAATTAAACTGGGAACCCCAAAAGCCAAACTTGGAAAGCGTAGTTACTCACCTGTAACAGGTGTTCTCCAGGAGCAGCAGGAATCAGTCCTCACATATGGGTGACGTCGGCGCCGACGGAGCCCTCGCGGAGCAATTTTCCCCAGCTTTCAAAGAAAGCCTTTGGGAATTGCAGCGCGCATGCGCGGTCCTCTTCCCTCCTAAGGGTGCCATCTTGCTCAGTCAGATGACATAGCTAAAAGACAGCAAAAATTAGCAAAAACGAAAGCATATAACTGCAACTCCAAGGGGAGGAGGGAGGGTTGTGAGGACTGATTCCTGCTGCTCCTGGAGAACACCTGTTACAGGTGAGTAACTACGCTTTCTCCAGGACCAAGCAGGAAGTCAGTCCTCACATATGGGACTCCCAAGCTTAAGGCTACCGGAGACCCTAAGCACAAAAATGAGCTCCCTCAAGGTCAGTAGCACAGAAGGAAGGAATCTTCTCTGAATATGTCTCCAACCGGTAGCACAACAACCGGGACGGAGGGTAGGAGTTGCCTATACCTCGAAGAGGTTACGGAGGACTGCCTGTCCGAAAGCACTGTCCCTGCGGGACTCCCTCTCCAGGCAGTAATGGGCTGCAAAAGTCTGGCTTGAAGACCAAGTAGCGGCCCGGCAGATGTCTGCCAATGGAACAGAGCGGAGGTAAGCTACCGACGTAGCCTTCGCCCGAACACGATGAGCTGTGACTCTACCTTCCAGCACGAGGCCGGCCGCCTCGTAAGCCCAAGCGATACAGTCCGCAATCCAGGTGGACAAAGTACGCTTGGAGACAGGGAGCCCCAACTTGTTGGGGTCATAAGACACGAAGAGCTGAACAGCCTTTCGGTGCTCCCGCGTACGGTCAAGGTAGAAGGTCAACGCCCTTCTACAGTCCAGGGTATGCAGGACCATTTCAGCTCGGCTGGAGTGTGGCCTGGGAAAGTAGGTCGGAAGTACCACCTCCTGGTTGATGTGAAAAGGGGAAACCACTTTGGGAAGAAATTTAGGGTGAGTCCGTAGGACTACCCGGTTCTTGTAGAATCTAGTGTAAGGAGGATCAGAAACCAGGGCCTGCAGCTCACTAACGCGTCTAGCAGAAGTGAGGGCTACCAAGAACAAGGTTTTCCATGAAAGAAAACGTAGCGGACAGGTAGCCATAGGCTCAAAAGGCGGACAGGTAATCCGCTGCAACACCACATTAAGATCCCAGTCCGGGGCTGGCGGGCGCAAAGGTGGCTTAAGGAGAAGGAGGCCTCTGAGAAACCGAGCCACCAGAGGGTGGCTGGAAAGAGGTCTACCATCCACCGGCATGTGATGCGCAGAAAGAGCACTGAGGTGGACCTTGACCGAGTTGGACTTAAGCCCAAGGTTTGAGAGAGAGAGCAAGTACTGCAAGACCACTGATGCTGAACAGGAGAAAGGATCTTGAGACTGCTGAGTACACCAGACGGAGAACCGACGCCACTTGAGAGCGTAGGCCTTTCGGGTGGAGGGCCTCCTGGAGGCCAAGACGACCTCCTCCACATCTGGAGGTAGCTGCAGCGGAGCAAGGACTACCCTTTCAGCAGCCAGGCCATCAGATGAAGGGACCGGAGATTGGGGTGTAGGAGAGTCCCCTGATCCTGCGACAGGAGGTCGGGCTGAAATCCCAGCGGAAGAGGAGTGTCGACCGCTAGCTGCATCAGAAGCGGGAACCAAGGTTGTCTCGGCCACCGGGGAGCCACTAGGATCAGCGATGCTTTGTCTCTGAGAACCTTGAAGAGCGTCCGAGACACCAGTGGCATGGGAGGAAAGGCATACAAGAGGCCGGTGGACCATGGAATTAGAAAAGCATCCGCCGCTACCCGGAGAGGATGCGGCTGTCGAGAGCAGAATCTGGGCAGCTGTCGGTTCAGAGGACTGGCAAACAGATCCATGGTGGGGAGGCCCCACTTGAGAAAGATCCGCTGAACCACCAGCGGATCCAGCCTCCACTCGTGTGGCTGGAGGATCCTGCTGAGCTTGTCGGCCAGGTAATTTTCTTGACCTGGGAGATAGACAGCCCTGAGGAGGATGCCCTGGCGGACTGCCCAAGAGCATAGCCGTTGCGCCTCCTGACAGAGGAGGAAGGAGCCTGTTCCGCCTTGTTTGTTAACGTAGAACATGGCAACCTGGTTGTCCGTCTGTATCAGCAGCGACTGGTGGGACACCAGGTAAGAGAAGGCTTTGAGCGCTAGGCGGATGGCTCTGAGCTCCAGGAAGTTTATCTGTTGAGCAGACTCCCAAGGAGTCCAGAGTCCTTGAGTACATGACCCTTGGCAATGTGCTCCCCAACCCAGGAGGGAAGCATCGGTCGTCAGGACCTGAGAATGCGGAGGGGACTGAAACGCCACTCCTAGCACTAGGTTGGGTAGATGAAGCCACCATCGCAGAGAGGAGACCAGCTGGTCGGAGATCTGCACAGAGTCCGCTAAGCTCCCCGTGGCCTGATGCCATTGATTGCGAAGGCACCACTGAGCAAGACGCATGTTCAGTCGGGCATTGGGGGTCACATGGACTGTGGAAGCCATTTGGCCGAGCAGTCGCAGAAAGTGCCTGGCTGAGACCAGCGCATTGCAGTGAAAGTGGCCGGCGAGATCCATGAGCCGCTTTGCCCTGTCCAGAGGGAGGAAGGCCCGCGCCTGAAGTGTGTCCAACCTGGCGCCGATGAACTCGAGATTTTGAGAGGGGAGCAAAGTGGACTTTGCGAAGTTTATGACAAAACCCAAGTGCTAGAGCAGAGCCACAGTGCGATGAGTGGCTTGAGCGGCCTCTGGTGAAGATGGGGCTCTGATGAGCCAGTCGTCCAGGTATGGGAACACAAACAGACCTTGAAGTCTCAGATAAGCCGCCACTACTGCGAGGCATTTGGTGAACACCCTGGGTGCGGAGGATAGGCCAAACGGCAGCACTCTGTACTGGTAATGATTTCCTCCCACAACAAATCTGAGATATTGTCTGTGGTCTGGATGAATGAGGATATGAGTATACGCATCTTTCAGATCCAAGGAGCATAGCCAGTCTCCCTGCTGGAGGTAGGGCAGCAGGATTCCAAGGGTAAGCATCTTGAACTTTTCCTTTGCAAGGAACTTGTTGAGGTTTCCAAGTCCAGGATGGGTCTGAGGCCTCCTGTTCTTTTTGGAATCAGGAAGTACCTGGAGTAAAACCCTTGACCCTTCAGGTGGTGGGGCACCGGTTCCACGGCTTGTTCCTGAACGAGACTTGCTAACTCCTGAAGGAGTAAGTCCCTGTGCAAAGGGAGTCTGGGAGGCTCCCCTGGAAAGTAGGAGGGAGGTACCTGGTGAAAGTGAAGAAGATAGCCCTTTTGAACTATGTGAAGTACCCAGGTATCTGTGGTGATGTTGGACCACCTGTGGGCAAAGTGGACCAGCCGGCCTCCTGTGCTGAGAGAAACCAGCCGAGGGAGAGAGGCTATGCTGAGGAAGTCAAAAACCCCCACCCTGCTGAGCAGGGGCCGGTGGTGCAGGCTTGGGGGCTTGCTGCCTACGGGACCCATTACCCCGTCCCTTGGCCTGCTTTCCCTGTGGGGGAGCTGCTGAGGCCTGATACTGAGGGTAGTATTTATAGGCAGCACCTTTCCTCGGGTAAAAGGGCTTTTTCCCCGAGGCCTTCTTCTTTTGAGAAGGGGCAGAGGTCTTCCTTGAGAGACGAGTCCTGGTGAGAGTCTCCGTCTCGATTTGTGCAGCCTTCTCATCCATGGGCTTGCCAAAGAGGTTATCACCTCGGCAGGGGACATCGACCAACTTGTCCTGTACCCAGGGCTCGAGGTCGGACGTCTGAAGCCAAGCCTGGCGGCGTCCACCGATGCCGGCCGCAGCTACTCGAGCCGAAGCCTCAAAACCATCATAGGCTGCTCGAGATATAAACTTGGAGCACTCCCGAATACCAGTAGACAAGGTTTGGAACCTCTGCAAAGGTTCGTCGGAGAGACCAGCAGAGAACCCGGCTATTTCCTTAGCCAGGTCTCGGAGATACATGCCCATGTAGAGCTGGTAAGTCTGGACTCGACAAGCAAGCATAGAGCCCTGGAAGCACTTCCTACCGAGGGCATCCAGGCTTCGGGCTTCCCTACCAGGGGGCACCGAGGAGTGCATTTTTTGACTCTTAAGTCTATGCATGGCCGATTCCACCACCATGGAATGGTGCGGTAGTTGTGCCTTCTGGAAGCCGGGGCTCTTGCGGACTCGATAAATGGAATCAACCCACTTGCTTAACACCGGCGACGACGCCGGGCTCTCCCACATGCGGAAGAGAAGTCGTTCCAGCATCGGAGGAACCGGTACAATAAAGGCCTCCTTCGGGGGAGAGTCATATTGGAGGGCATCGAATTCTTCGACTCGAGGTTCCTCCTCGGGATCCGCGGGGAAGGCCAAGGCCTTGGCCATATCCCTCACGAAGTCTGAGAACCGGGTATCCTCTGGGGGGGACCGTCTCCGAGGTTCGGACTCGGGGGAGTCCGAAGGGACACACCGAGTCCGAAAGGAACCAGGTGACTCTTCGTCCTCAGATTCCCAGGCCGACTGCGCGGAGGAGGAGTCGAGCGGCTCCGGTCGGGTGGGCACCGATGCTCTCCGCTCCGATGCCGAGGGAGTCGGCGTCGACGACCTCGGTCCCGAACGGGAGGCCGAAGGAGACCTCGACCGAGGATCGACTCGAGCCCTCATGGACTCGAGGATCGGCTCGGTCTCCGGGGTCGATTTGGAGGTCGATGTCCCGGCGGTCAGGGCAGAAACACCGGCGAGGCCAGCGATCAATACCCGCTGCTGGTCCAAGAAGGCAGTCAGACTGCTCTCCAAGGCCGTCAACCTGAGTCCGAGCTCAGGAGACCCAGCAGCCCCCGACTCGGGCCCCGATGGCGTCGGGCCCGACGTCGGGTCCTTCGGAGGCGAGTCAACGAGGACAACAGTACTCACGTGAGCTGGCAAGTCCACCTCGAGTCGAGGATGTTTTGACGGCCTCTCCATCTCCGAGGACCCGGGACGGGAATCGGGGCTATGCGACCTGGCCCTCGAGGAACCAGGAGCGTCCACCGATCCCGCCCTCGCAGGTTTCTTCTTCCGATGATGTTCCCGGGTAGGAGACCCCCGTTCAGAGGAACTGCGACGATGCTCAGGACCAGAGTCCCGAGACGTCGAAGCCTCTGACGAGGTCCGAGCCCGGCCGGAGTCAGAGAAGATACGCTCCCGCTGATGCTGCCGACTCCTCAACGCTTTTGAGGACATTTTGCCGCATGGCCCACAGATCATGGAGTCATGATCGGGTCCGAGGCAGCGGAGGCAGAAGTCATGAGTGTCTGTAAGAGACATGAGTTTCTTACAGAGATCACACTTTTTAAAGCCGCTGGCAGACATCGGGGGAAAAAGGGCCCCTGCGAGGTCGAATGACCGGGCTGCCAGGGAAAAAGGAAAAAGGCGCGAAATCTGTCACGAAGGACAAAAAACCGAAAAATAAGGAACGGACTCGCAACCGGCGTCGCGAGTCCGGGCGGGAAAAGAACCGGCGTCGAACCGAAGAAAAAAGAGAAAAATAGAGAAAAAATCAACTTTTCGGCGGGGATTCACAGACAACGTCTGTAGGGCTCCGCGGAAAAAAGAAGACTGAGCAAGATGGCACCCTTGGGCGGGAAGTGGACCGCGCATGCGCGCTGCAATTCCCAAAGGCTTTCTTTGAAAGCTGGGGAAAATTGCTCCGCGAGGGCTCCGTCGGCGCCGACGTCACCCATATGTGAGGACTGACTTCCTGCTTGGTCCTGGAGAATGTACAACAACACTGTAGAAATAAAACTATAAATTAATTTCCTCTTGTACTAAACAAAGCACAGACGTTAATGATGCACATTTCCCAGAGCTGACATATTCCAGTTAATAAATTCAAAATAAAGAGATATTTTTCTACCTTTTGTACATTTTATTTTCAGTTGCAATTGCTCCAGCCACTTTCTTCTGGTTTCTTTGTGTCTTCTGCTAACTCTCCATCGTCTGCTGTCCATTTGTCCTTTCTTCTCTCTTCTAGTTTTTTTTTTCATTCTCTCTCTATATCTGCTTTAACATACTAATCTTTCTCCTTTTACTCTTTCCTCATTCCTATTTCATCCACTCAAATTTTACCCCTCCATCCTCAATCCCCACTTACTCCCCCAATACCCGGCCAATTGTAGATTTTTCTTTCCTTCCACACAAAATATTTTTCCCCTCTCCATTTCATTCTCCCAGCCCCATCCCATTCTAATCCTCCCCCAACATCAGCTCCCTTCTAGTTCCAGCTCCATCCAGCATCCGCTCCCTTCTAGTCCCCGCATCAGCCCATTTCCAGTCCTAGCCCATCAGCCCATTTCCTATCCTAGCCCCACCATCAGCCCATTTCCAGTCCTTTCCTAGCCCCACCATCAGCCCATGTCAAATCCTAGCTCCCCTCTACTCAGCCCATTTCCAATCCAAGCCCCCCATGAGCCTACTAGTTCTAGCCCCAACATGAGTCCATTTCAATCCAAGCCCCCACCACAGTCCATTTCCAATCTTAGCACCCCCCAACAGCCCATTTCCAGTCCTATCCTAGCTCCTCCATCAGCCCATTTCCAGTCCTAGCTCCCTCCCCTCACAGCCCATTTCCATTCCAAGCCCCCCTCCCCATCAGCTATTTGCCACTCAGCCCATTTCCAGTCCTAGAACCCCCACAGCCCATTACCAGTCCTAAGCCCTCCATCAGCCCACTTCCAGTCCTAAACCCCCCATCAGCCCATTTTCAGTCTTAGCCCCCCCATAGCCCATTACCAGTCCTAACCCCCCATCAGCCCACTTCCAGTCCTAACCCCCCCCCATCAGCCCACCTCCAGTCCTAACCCCCCCCCCCCCCGCCCATTTATTTATTTATTTGTACATTTTTCTATACCACCCCTTCCAGTGATCAGGGGCAGTTTACAGCTAACAGAAAGATAACAACAAATATTATTATTATTATTTACAAAGAACAATTTGAACCATGTCAACTATTTACATTGAACATTATAATGTAACTTAATAACTTCATAACTAATTACATGAAACTATTTACAGGCATATATAATGACAATTAGCCTTGTTTGATTTACATGGAATGGAATGGTGCAGGGGAAAGATGGAGAGAAGGTAATTGTGCTTGACATGGGAGAGTCTAGGTGGGGTCGACATGGGGTTGCTGATCAATAAGGACCTGTGAAGTCTGATCATTAGTGAGCTGAAGATTGTAGAAATGTATAAAAAGGTAGGTTTTTAACTCCCTTCTAAAAGATTGCAGGTCTCTAATCTCCCTTAGGTTAACTGGGAGATTGTTCCATAGCAAAGCTGCAGAGTAAGAAAGCGCTGTGTTGCTAGTTTTTTGCCTCGTTCTACGAATGGATTAGCCCCCCCCCCCATAGCCCATCACCAGTCCTAACCCCCCCATCAGCCCACTTCCAGTCCTAACCCCCCCATCAGCTCACTTCTAGTCCTAACCCCCCCATCAGCCCACTTCCAGTCCTAACCCCCCCATCAGCCCATTTCCATTCTTAGCACCCCCCCATCAGCCCACTTCCAGTCCTAACCCCATCAGCCCATTTCCAGTCTTAGCACCCCCCCATAGCCCATTACGAGTCCTAAGCCCCCCATCAGCCCATTTTCAGTCTTAGCCCCCCCATAGTCCATTACCAGTCCTAACCCTGCATCAGCCCACTTCCAGTCTTAGCCCCCCCATAGCCCACTTCCAGTCTTAGCCCCCCATAGCCCAATACCAGTCCTAACCCCATCACCCCACCTCCAGTCCTAACCCCCATCAGCCCATTTCCTGTCCTAGCCCTGCCCCCACAGCCCATTACCAGTCCTATCCCATCAGCCCACTTCCAGTCCTACCCCCCCATTAGCCCATTTCCAGTCTTAGCCCCCCCATAGCCCATTACCAGTCCTAACCCCCCCATCAGCCCACCTCCAGTCCTAACCTCCCCATCACTCCATTTTCAGTCTTAGCCCCCCCATAGCCCATTACCAGTCCTAACCCCCCTTCCCCCATCAGCCCAGGTAAAATTAAAAAAAAAAACTGGCTGCTGCTGCTGCCCCCCCCCCCCCCGCCTGCCCGGCAGAGCCCTCATTGAAGCAATCCTCTCGGCGCCGGCTTTCAGAGTCGTGAAGAGAGAGTTTCTCCCTCACGGCTCTGCCTGTTTCCCATCAGCGCCGATGGGCTTAACAGAGCCGCGAGGGAGAAACTCTCTCTTCGCGGCTCTGAAAGCCGGCGCCGAGAGGATTGCTTCATGGAGGGCTCTGCCAGGCAGGTGGGGGGGGGGGGCGTGGGACACTTGATTCTGCCGCTGCCACGGCGGCAGCAGGCGCAGCCAGTTTTGTTTTGTTTTATTAATTTAATGCAGAATGTTGTTTGCGCGGGGCCCCCTGAAACGCGTGGCCCTGTGCAAACAACATTCTTGCTCAATGGATGGGCCGGCCCTGTGGCCAGAAGTATGGTTTGCATTAGTCGGGTTCTGTAGAGAAATGTAGTTAGTGCAGACATCACAGCAACAGTCCAGAACCACTAAGGTGGCTGGAGTTATAAAAACAGGGGGAAAAGCTTGGCTAATTGCAAAAAGAAGGCTGATGGCACTTGAGCCCAATACAGTCAGGTTCTGAATGAACTGCAAATGCAAAGTACCAGGAGGAAAGATCCAGGGCAAAAATCAAAAGAAAAAAGGAAAAAGTAAATAATTTTGCATAAAGCAATAAAGAGAGTCAGGAATAAAACCAAGATGGAGCTAATGTGATTTGGAGGGAATCGCTCCCACTCTCCTTGGCATGCCTGCAGCTGCCAGCATGGCAAGCTGAAATGGGAGTTTTGTCAAAAGAATGGAAATCCCCTAGTCACATCCTAAAACTATGCACACCCACTGAAACTTCACAAGGAAGCAGACAGTAAGCTACAACATTGCTCTTGCCTTCACAAGCACAAAATATTTCATTACTTAGTTTAGATTCCATGACCCATCATTACGCAACGCCTCGCCATATACTCTCCAAATATTTAATCATCTCTATGAATATATGTATGGTGGTGTGTATTCATATATATATGTGCATGGATAAACCTTTGTATTTGCCTACATCTTCAGAATGCATGCATTGTGTGTGTGCAGTCACTGCACTGTATGAGTGTTTCATCAGCTTTATTCATTTGCCTGCATACTTGAATGCATTGTGCCAAAATATGTACGTATGTGCCTGAGCACGTGTGCATTTCAGAGTATAAATACCTTCTAAAGTTATGGTTATTCATAGGGTCATAGCAGTTTGTGTCTTACTTAATAACTGTCATTCCTTGATCCTGCCAGAGCAGTCTAGACCAGCGATGGCGAACCTATGGCACGCGTGCCAGCTGTGGCACGCGAAGGCCTTGCAGCTGGCACGCGGGAAGGTCCGCAATCGAAAAAAAAAAAAACAACCCTGTCTGCTGCCGTTGTCGGGGCCGCCGCGGCAGAATCGAGCGTGCCGCGGGGCCCCCCTGTACCCGGCAGATCCTGCCCTCCCCGTAGCAGCTCTCTCTTTGGAGCTGCAGTCAGACGCGCCGGCTTGCAAGCGCGAAGGGAAGAGTTTCCCTTTCGCGACTCAGTTAAGCCCGCGGGGGCTGATGGGAACTTCCCATCAGCCCCCGCGGGCTTAACAGAGCAGCGAGGGAACTCTTCCCTCGCGCTCTGCAAGCCGGCGCGTCTGACTGCAGCTCCAAAGAGAGAGCTGCTACGGGGAGGGCAGGATCTGCCGGGTACAGGGGGGCCCCGCGGCACGCTCGATTCTGCCGCGGCGGCCCCGACAACGGCAGCAGACAGGGTTGTTTTTTTTTTAAATTTTCCCTGGGCTGGGCTGGGCTGGGGGGAGGGGGGGGTTAGGAGTGGTGATGGGCTGGGCTGGGCTGGGCTGGGGGGGGTAGGAGTGGTGATGGGCTGGGCTGGGCTGGGGGGGTTAGGAGTGGTGATGGGCTGGAGGGGGGGTTAGGAGTGGTGATGGGCTGGGCTGGGCTGGGGGGGGTTAGGAGTGGTGCTGGGCTGGGCTGGGGGGGTTAGGAGTGGTGTGGGGCTGGGCTGGGCTGTGGGGGTTAGGAGTGGTGATGGGCTGGGCTGGGCTGGGGGGGGTTAGGAGTAGTGATGGGCTGGGCTGGGCTGGGCTGGGGGGTGTTAGGAGTAGTGATGGGCTGGGGTGGGGGGGGTTAGGATTGGAGATGGGCACTGGGCTGGTGGGGTTAGGAGTGGTGATGGGCACTGGGCTGGCTGGGGGGGTTAGGAGTGGTGATGGGCGCTGGGCTGGGGGGGTAGGAGTGTTGATGGGCGCTGGGGGGGTTAGGAGTGGTGATGGGCTGGTCATGGGGGGTGAAGGAGTAGTGCTGGGCTGGGCTGGGCTGGGGGGGGTTAGGAGTGGTGATGGGCTGGGCTGGGCTGGGCTGGGGGGTGTTAGGAGTAGTGATGGGCTGGGGGGGGGGGGGTTAGGAGTGGTGATGTGCACTGGGCTGGGGGGGTTAGGAGTGGTGATGGGCACTTGGCTGGCTGGGGGGGTTAGTAGTGGTGATGGGCGCTGGGCTGGGGGGGGTAGGAGTGGTGATGGGCGCTGGGGGGGTTAGGAGTGGTGATAGGCGCTGGGGGGGCTTAAACTAAAAATTGAGTGATGGGGGATTAGGACTGGGAGTGGGCTGATGGGGAGGTTAGGACTGGAAATGGGCTGGTGGGATTAGGACTGGGAGTGGGCTATGGGGGGCTAGGACTGGTAATGGGTTGGGGGGGCTAGGACTGGAAATGGGCTGAGTGGACGGGGGCTTGAACTGCAAATAGCTGTTGGGGATGGGGCTTGGAATGGAAATGGGCTGAGGGGAAGTGGGGGGCTTGAACTGCAAATAGCTGATGGGGACGGGGCTTGGAATGGAAATGTGCTGAGGGGAAGTGGGGGGCTTGAAGAAGGGAATGGATGCTGGGTGAGACTGGAACTAGAAGGGAGCTGATGTTGGGGGAGGATTAGAATGGGATGGGGCTGGGAGAGTAAAATGGAGAGGGGAAAAATATTTTGTGTAGGAGGGATGAAAAATCTACAATTGGCCAGGTATTGGGAGAGTAATTGGGGATTGAGGATGGAGGGGTAAAATTTGTGTGGATGAAATAGGAATGAGGAAAGAGCAAAAGGAGAAAGATTAGTATGTTAAAGCAGATGTAGAGAGAGAGAGAATGGAAAAAAAACTAGAAGAGAGAAGAAGAAAGGACAAATGGACAGCAGACGATGGAGAGTTAGCAGAAAACATGAAGAAACCAGAAGAAAATGGCTGGACCAATTGCAACTGAAAAAAAATGCACAAAAGGTAGAAAGATATCTCTTTATTTTGAATTTATTAACTGGAATATGTCAGCTCTGGGAAATGTGCATCATTAACATCTGCGCTTTGTTTGGTACAAGAGGAAATTCCTATTTGACGTTGCCACTTGTTCTCTTTCCCCAGTATTCACTGAAATGTATTGGTTTAATATTTGCAGTGTTGCCTTTTGATAGGTAGGGTATGGTGCTTTGTGAGTCCTGGTAATGCTGTCAGGATACGGCGGGTTTGCTATGGGTTCTAAATGGGCAGCGTTTGTAGTAGTTCCTAATGTGCCTGGCGGTTGGCACTGGATTATAGTAATGTAGAAATCTTTTAGTCTTTCTTTATCCATACACTCATTAAGAGACATGTTTACTAAAAGTTAGTGTATGGTAACATTATGCAAATATTTATGCAAATAAGACCACTTATGCAAATGACGTGCTGGCACTTTGAGGAAATTCTTTGGTTTTGTGCGGCAGTTTGGGCACTCGGGCTCAAAAAGGTTAGCCATCACTGGTCTAGACAATTGGGATTTGCCCTTCTCTCAGCAGGCGGAGACAGAGCAAACCTGCCTGCCTCCTTGTATTTACTGATACGGCCAGGAAGCAGATCAGTATGTCGTCGACCAAGCTTCCTTTTCCTCTATCTTAAAAATTCATTGTTAACACGACAAATTATTCACTATATTGCATTATCGGCATTTCACTCTCTCTCCTCCTCTACGACATGCATGAATTCTCATGTTGTCAAACAACAAATGAAGTTAAATTTTCAACCTGCTAGCCACACTAGGGCGGGATTCTGGACTGGTCTGGCAGGACTCAAGGAATGACAGCTATCAGGTAAGGCATAACTGTACTTTTCTCTTCATCCATGCTAGAACAGTCCAGACAACTGAGATGTACCAAAACTTCCCTTTGAGTTGGTCGAGAGAAAGTTGAAGCAACTCTATTTTGTGCTGTGTCAAGTGCAGCCCTCTGTGAAGTCGCTATTTTGATCGAGGTGCTGCCTTGAGCGAGTAGACACCTTAGAGGTGTACTCTGTTAGGATTCTTTCCCAGATGTCCCTGTCTGCTATTCTCATATTTTTTGCTGACTTTTGGTAATGCAACTCCTATGACTACCTTAGTACTGGAAATCGGAGTCCAAGACACCATCACCTCCCTATAGAAGAGGTGGTCTGGCAAAGAGTAATTAGTTTTTACCTGATAATTAGCATTCCTGAAGGAACTCCGGTCCAGTCCCTTTCCTCTGGGTTGTGCTCCCCTTCCAGCAGCTTGGAGACTGAGCACGTCATCATCTTGATGACCCTCGGGTATAAATACCACTGGCACCACCCACCAAATCCAGTATCCTATTGACAAAGCAGACTTAACAGAGAGAGAATTAAGCAAAACAAAACAATTAACTATATCTAACTTAATAACTTTAGAATACCACCTCCCCCTTACCCAGGGAGAGACTTCCCACCTCCCCAAAGAGGAGCAGGCTTACCTGAAACAGCCCTCGCCCTTCGCCAGTAAACCCCCCCCCCCCCACCTCAGGGCACTTGGCTGTCCATACCTCCATCTGAACTCGCCAGCACGGAAATTTCAGCCACTTCTCTGCTCCTGCTTACCTGACGCTTCAGACCGGCGATACCTCCATCACCTGGAAAAAACTGAAAATGGGAGGGATCAGGGACTGGACTGGAGTTCCTTCACGAATGCTAATTAGCAGGTAGGAACTAATTACTCTTTCCTAAGCATCCCTCCAGTCCAGTCCCTTTCCTCTGAGATGTAACAGAGCAGTTCAAGCCTGGGAGGGGCCTGAAAGACCGGCCCGAAGAATCGCTCCCCCAAAGCCAGCATCTCCTGCTGCCTGAACATCCAAACGGTAATGCTTAGCGAAAGTATGCAGGGAAGACCAAGTAGCCACTCTACAAATATATCCAGTGGCGGCACCAGACTAAATTCCACCTACGAGGCTGCTTGAGCTCGGGTAGAATGAGCCCGAAACCCCACTGGAACCGGCCTTCCCTTTTGTAAGTATGCCGAAGCAATAGCCTCCCTAATCCATCTGGAAATGGAGGCCTTAGATGCCGCCTCTCCTCTGCGCGGTCCCCCAAACAAGATGAAGAATTGCTCAGATTTGCAGAACGCTGCTGTTCGTTTCAGATAACGCTTCAGGACTCTGCATATGTCCAGATAGTGCAGTCGCGCATCATCAAGAAGGAAGGCACCGTTCGCAACACCACCTTCTCCCTAAAGAAGGAGAGGAACATGAGAGAGCTTGAAGCTCCGAGATACGCCTAGCCGAACAATTCGCTAACAGAAAAACGGTCTTGAGAGTCAAATCCTTCAAAGAGGCCCTTCTCCAGCGGCTCGTAAGGTTCCCCCGCCAGAGTATTCAGCACGAGATTGAGATCCCAGGGAGGAACCGACGACCTCTGCTGAGGTTGCATGCGGCAAACTGCCCTCAGAAACCTACCTGTCGGGATGTTTACTCAACGTCTTACCCTGAATCTTGCCCCTGTAACAGGAAACAGCAGCCAGCTGCACCCGCAAGGAGCTGGCCGCCAAACCCTTCTCAAAACCTGCCTGCAAGAAATCAAAAAACTCCGGAATCGAAATCGCCATAGGCTTCTTCCGATGCAATACACACCAATCCTCAAATATATGCCATACTCTCACATAGAAAAGACAGGTCGAATGCTTGCGTGCATTCAGCAAAGTCGAAATCACTAATCCAGAATATCCGCGCTTATGCAGCTTTGCCCTTTCAATAGCCAGGCCATAAGCGAGAACCGATCCACCTGTGGCATCCATACGGGACCCTGCGCCAGGAGGTCATCCCTCACTGGAAGGCACCAGGGACAGTCGGCCAGCAGCCATACGAGATCGGCATACCACGGATGCCATGGCCAGTCTGGGGCTATGAGAATTATCCACCCTCGGTAGGCCTCTATTCGTTGATCATATTTCCATGATCATATTTCTTCTCTGGTCAGGCGCTCTTTCGCCATTCTTCGTCGTCTCCGGGCCGTTCGCTCGATTCTCCCCCTTGGGTCCCTGGTCACTCTTGCCCTTGCTCTTGTTATTAGCCGCCTCGATTACTGTAATATTTTTCTGGCCAATCTCCCTAAGTATCAACTTCAACGATTACAGCTTATTCAAAATACCGCCGCCCGTATTATCACCTTCACCCGCCGCTCTGATCACATCACTCCCATTCTCGTTCGACTTCACTGGCTGCCCCTCCGTGTTAGGTTTCACTACAAACTTCTGATCCTTATTCATCGTGCACTCTATACCAATAACCCTCTATACCTGGCTGATTTAATCTCCCTTCACACGCCCTACCGTCAGCTTCGCTCCCTTCACGCTAATCGTTTGGTTTTACCGTCCCCATCTCATGCTCATTTAGAGAAGACCCGTCACGCTGCTTTCTTTTTTCTTGGACCTTGGTTATGGAATGCCTTGCCTTCATCTCTCCGGTTAGAGTCTTCTTACCCACAGTTTAAATCCGCTCTCAAGACTCACCTGTTTCAAAAAGTGTTTGATCTCCCCCTCTGATTTCTCCTGTTTTTCCCTCCCAGATACCATCCCTGGCTACTGTTTTGTCCTAGCCTAGTTGGTCTCGTCCCCCCCCCCCCCTGTTTGTCTTTGTCAAGTGGTACTGTCTGTGTGCTTTCCTTATTTATTGCTGTTAATTATTGGTTGCTGTTTGTATATTGTCAACTGGTGGCTGTTTTTATTGCTTATTATTGTATAAATTTTATTGTTTTAATTCTATTGTTTTAAACTTATGTTTTGATACTGCCTCTCGTTTTAACTCGTGCCCATGTCTAATTGTTATTTATTATTGTCTGTACAGTTGCTGTGCTTTTCTTTCTTTTCTATTATTTTTGGCGTTCCTTTTCCGTAGTTTGCAGTGCTGCCTTTTTATTTTGTTTGTACACCGCTTTAATGTTTTTAACGTAAGCGGTCTATCAAGTATGGAATAAAGTTAAAGTTAAAGTTGGAGGACCCTGCCTATCAGGGCCCATGGAGGAAACATGTACAGAAGCCCTTCCGTGGGCCACCTTTGAACCAACGCATCCAGGCACTCTGACATCCTTTCTTTCCTTCTGATGAAGAACAGGCTCACTTTGGCTGACCCCCATCGAGCCATGAGATCCATGATGGGAGTCCCTCATTGGCACACAATCAGCTTGAACAGAGCTCCCATTTGCCATGATCTACCCTGACCCTGCTCAGGAAGTCTGCTGTGACGTTTTCTACTCCAGCCACGTGCTGCGCCGCCAGGCCACAAGATGGACTTCGGCCCAGCTCAACAGGCTCTCTGCTTCCGTCTCCAAGAGAGGGCTGCTCGTGCTGTCCTACCGATTGAGATAGGCCACCGTGGTTACGTTGTCTGACAACACTCTGACCGCGCCTTCCAGCGAACCCAATGCTCGAACGCTCAGCGTCAGTGCCACCGCCCGCAATGCCAATCTGTTGATGGGCTCCCGGGCACTCCAGTCCTCGCAGTGAGTGCCCCAGCCGGTCAAACTGGTGTTCGTTGTTAACTGTAGCCACAGCGGAGGCTCGAGGGGCATGCTACTCTCTAGATTCCCTGGCTGGAGCCACCATCTCAATGCTTCCCTGGCCGCAGAGGGACAGGGGAGCCGCACTGACATGGCCTGTCACTGATGGGACCAATGACAGAGGAGGGTCCTCTGAAGTGGGCGCATATGGGCCCTGGCTCAGGGTACTACTTCGATTGTCGCTGTCATGGTCCCCAGCACCTGCAGATAATGACAAGCTAAGGGCGCTTTCATGGCCAGAAACTGACGAACCAGACGGCGTAGCTCCCTCGCTCGCTGTATGGGCAAGAACTCCTTGCCCCCGCAAGTGTCGAACCTTGCCCCAAGATACTTGATTTCTTGAGAGGGCACCAATCTGCTCTTTGCCAGATTGATCACCCACCCTAGGCTTCTTAGAAGCCCAACAACTCTATTCATTGCCTTCAGACTCTCCTCCTTGGACTTGGCCCGAATCAACCAGTCGTTGAGGTACAGATGGACCAGGATCCCTTCCTTGCATAGCGCCGCGGTCACCATGACCATCACCTTGGTAAAGGTATGAGGAGCCGTCTCTAGGTCGAAGGGCAACACCTGAAACTGAAAGTGTCCGCTTGGTACTGCAAACCGCAAAAACTGCTGATGCGACTCTCGGACGGAATGTGTAAATACGCCTCTGTGAGATCGAGAAAGGTTAGAAACTCTCCCTGCCGCACCACAACTATCACCGACTTTAGGGTTTCCATGCGAAAATGAGGAACCCGGAGGCAACGATTGACCTGCTTTAGGTCAAGGATCAGACGAAAGGAGCCCTCCTTTTTTGGCACCACAAAATAAATGGAGTATCGACCGGAACTGCACTGATCTTTTGGTACCGGCACAACCACCCCCAACAGCAGAAGTCATGCCAGAGTCTCCTCCACTGCTGCGAGCTTAGTCGGAGATCTGCAAGGAAACTGCACAAACGAGGGGAGAACTGGTCTTGCCAATTTGAGGGCGTATTCTTCTTGAATCACCTCCAGGACCCACTGATCGGACATGACTCGGACCCAGGTAGAGAGGAATTGCCGCAGCCATCCTCCTACTGGCAGAACAGACGCCTGGGTCCCACTTGCTTCACTGTGGCTTCCTAGGGCCCAAGGTGGAGGAAGAGGCCCCAAAACCACTACCTGCCCCCCAAAAACCCTGGAAGCCCTGACCACTCGAGGAGAAACATCCCCTCTGAAAGGGCGTTGATCAAGCAGGCCGAAACTTTCGAAACTCCTGGAGCTGGGACCTCACGGGAGTAGCAGAACGACTCTGCCTCAGCTTATCCCTCAGGGAGCCTGCCTCCCTTAGATTCACCCAATTCCTTCACCAGTTTATCTAGCTCCTCTCCAAACAGGAGCTTTCCTTTGAAGGGGAGTCTGCTGAGGTGAGCCTTAGAAGAACCATCTGCAGACCAATTCCGGAGCCAAAGGTAACGACGCGCCGCCACCACCGAAGCCATATTCTTTGCCAAACTCCTAATGAGATCATATTAGCTATCCGCAAGGTAGGCCGCACCCTATTCTTGCCGCCTCCCCGGGCTCTCCATTTGGAAGGTCACTAGACAGCTAGAGCTGTTGAGACCACTGTAGACAGGCCCTGGCCACCCACGCGCCACAAACCGACGCCTGAAGAGCCAGGGCACTGACGACAAAGGCTTAACATAAGAACATAAGATATGCCATACTAGGTCAGACCAAGGTCCATCAAGCCCAGTATCCTGTTTCCAACAGTGGCCAATCTAGGTCATACGTGCCTAGCAGTATCCCCAAGAGACACAGGTTCCACAATGCTTGTATTGGGTCAAACATTGATATCCTGGGTCCCTTTTTAATAATGGCTTATGGACATTTCCTCCAGAAACTTGTCCAAACCTTTTTTAAGCCCAGCTACACTAACAGCCTTTACTACATCCTCCGGTAACAAATTTCAGAGTTTGATTACACGGTGAGTGAAAAAATATTTTCTTTTATTAGTCTTAAATAGTTTACCCTGTAGCTTCATTACATGTCCCCTAGTCTTTCTATATGCTGATAGCATAAACAATCGATCTACGTTTACCCATTCCACACCATTCATTAATTTATAGACCTCTATCATATCTCCCCTCAGCCGTCTCTTTTCCAGGTTGAACAGCCCTAACCTTTGTAGCCTCTCTTCATAGGAGTAGCCTTCCATCCCCTTTACCATTATGGTGGCTCTTCTCTGTACCTTTTCTAATAACGATATATCCTTTTTAAGATACGGCGACCAGAACTGCACACAATATTCAAGGTGCGGTCGTACCATGGAACGATACAGAGGCATTATAATATCCTTTGTTTTATTTAACATTCCTTTCCTTATGATACCTAACATCCTATTTGCTTTCTTGGCCGCCGCTGCACACTGGGCAGAGGGTTTTAACATGTTCTGCTTTCTTCAGCAAGGTGTCCAGCTTCCTATCCTGGGCATCCTTTAAGGCCGCACTGCCCTCAACTGGTATAGTCGTCTTCTTGGTGACCGCCGACACCGCGGCATCCACCCTAGGTGACTGCAGTAGCTCCCTTTCCAGCTCTGGCAAGGGGTACAAGCGTGACATAGAACGCACCCCCCCTCAAACTGGACTCCGGCTGATCCCACTCTTCTTGGATCATCTGACGGACCACCCGGTGGACTGGAAAAACCTTCCGCGACTCCCGGATCGCCTGAATCAGCGGATCCTCCAACGAGTCCTCTTCCGCCAGAGTGCCTGTGATAATGTTGAGAGCCTTTAAGGACTCACCAATCAACGCCGGTAACTCTTCTCGGCGGAAGACCTGAACAATCCTAGCTTGCTCCTCTTCCGGAATCTCATCCTCTTCGAGTTCCTACTCATCCTCCCCCAACTCCCGTTCCGAGGCCTCCCCCTCCAGATCCTCCGAAGGAGGGGAGAGGAGAGCTTTGTCATTCAGCAGCCTAGGCCGCTTGGGCAAGCCTGCATCTTCCTCCTTGGCTCCTACGGTCCTCGAGGCTGCATGGCCCTGCGCTGCCACATGAGTCTGTGCTCCCTGCTGACGAAGACAAAACGCCCTGTGCAGCAGCAATACAAATTCTGGGGAGATGTCTCCTATTTCTCTCCCCTCTGGGCCTCCCAGAGACATGGAGTGAGCTGGCTGAGGAGGGACCGGCTGTTCAGATGCTAAGGGCAACAGAGATTCCGAACCGAGCCCTGTTCCTAGAGAGTCCCCTGACTCCTGGGAAACGGAAGGAGTGGGTATCCTGGAACATGCTGGCTTGGATCCCCTGTTCCACAGAGGCAGCCTCTACTGCACAACCTCTGCAGACGCCCGCCTCCAAAACCGTTCCCCGCCGGGTCCCACAGACCAGACACTGGGGTCTCGCCGGCATGGCAGAAAGCTACTGTATCCCAATAAAGATATAATCCTTGTGCGTAGACTCTCCTCCTTCCTATAACTCTATATGTTTCCCTCTAAATATATCTACATATATCTATGGGTATATATATGCAAATATAAAGATATCCACATATACCTATATATACACCCAAAAACTCGCCAAATACAAGGTCAGACCTCCCTCCTCCCTATTTCTTTTTTTTTTTTAGAAGGGAGAGTGCAGCGATCAAGATCCCAAGACCCGTGGGCCTAAAACGGCTCCAGCACCTGAAAAAGCATGCGGAAATGCAGCCCCCACCTACCTCTGCTCCTTCGTCTCTGGAGACGGCAGGCCTCGCAACCAGCACGGCCGGCGATCTCGTGGCAAACCATGCTCTCCACGAGGTTCACCGCCGTGTCCTGTGCTGCTCCTTTCGCTTGTCCTCTTTCTTCCTCCTCTTCTTCTTCTGATGGGTGCACTTCCCACCCTTGCGCTCAGCTGCCGAGAGGGCTTCGGCTGCGAGGCGGGAAAAGGAAGGCTGCAAACACCACACAAGTGTCTTGAGGGTTCCTCACCCTCTCAGGATTGGGAACCGCTGCTTTTATTTTTCTTTTTTTTAAACTAAGTCTCCTCCTGGGCCCGCAGAGTGTCGGAAGAAAGGGGGGGGGGGATCTCTCCTCTTACAGGCAAGCTACCAAAGGAAAGAAATAAAGGAAATAAAATAAATCCAGGAAAAAGAACCCCCCTAACTCTCTGAGTGTCCCTCCAGAAAGCCTGATTCCCTGGCTTACTGACTCCCTCCAGCTGCTTGGAGACTGAGCATACTGGATCTTTTGGATGGTGCCAGTGATATTTATACCCGAGGGTCATCAAGATGATGACATGCTCAGTCCCCAAGCTGCTGGAAGGGGAGCACAACCCAGAGGAAAGGGCCTGGACTGGAGGGACGCTTAGGAAGGAGCATTTGCCTAGTTCACTCAAGGAAATGTACTAACTCCTTGTAGTATCCTTGGGCCAAGTAGAGAATCTTCCACAGCAGCCCTTGATTGCCCAGGAGGAAAACAAACTATTTGGAATGAAGAGAACTTATTGCAAAATATAAATTGAAATCATTCTCAGGATTACCTCTTGAGACTCTTGACAGGTGCTGTACAGGCCCTGATTTGCCAGGCCAGGAAAGTCATAGCCAACCATGTAGCCATGACCTGAATCCCAGAGAAGAAGTTTATATGCCAGACCTCCTTACAAGACCACCAGAGACTGTAACAAGACCCTGAGGCCCTACATCTCAGCTCTATGTCTCTGTATCAGCATGGTGACATAATATTCTGAATTTCTTTATAAGAACACCAAAAAACTATTCCATATGAACTGTTCAACATCCATTCTATCATGCATCATCACTGATGCCTGGACTTGCCCAGCAGATTTGGCCTGAGAGCAACCAAAATGTGTTACTAGATTACAAGGATGAGTCCTTGTCTCATTCTAGCACCAACTGTAATGAAAGGCGCAGGTTTGACTCTAGCAAAGAGTATAATGAAAGAAGCTCGACTTATGCTATGAGGGCCAGTTTAACTGTAGTACAGGCAACATCGTTATCAAGTGGCACTGGCTATGCCCTAGCACAGACAGCAACAGCAAGCACTAGTTACACTCTAGGTCAAGGGGCAGCATGGGAGCAACCTCCCAAAGAATGCTCGCTTACCTCTACTGTAAAGCAAAATTATTGAGTGGCAGCCTTTCCTGAATGAGATCCAGGTCAATGAAAATTGCCACAAAACAGTATAACCAGTAGTGCCATATGCCCTGAACCTGCAGCTTGGCATGCAAAAAAGAGACGCTGATCTATCTGCTGCACAGCTAGAAGACAGGACACTAACCCAGCTATAGCGTTAACTACTGGCAATGCATACTGCACCCCCAAGTATTACCAGCCTAAATATCCAGTCATTTTGTTACTAGCAGGTTGATTCTTTGCTTCCTTTTTTGGGGAAAAAATGTGACTCTCTGAAAGAAAAGAAAGAATCAACCATAAGGGAAACTACAGCCAAAGCAGCTTAAATCAGTGTTTCTCAAGCCGGTCTTGGTGTACCCCCTGACACTAGTCTGCCTTTTAGGATATCTACAATGAATATGCATGAAAGCACAGTTACTTACCTGTAACAGGTGATCTCTGGGAACAGCAGGAATAAGTCTTCACATATGGGTACATCGGTACCGACGGAGCCTGCGCGGGAACGCTCCCCAGCATCCAAAAAGAAAGCTTTTGGGAGCATCCCACGCGCATGCGCGCTGCCTTCCCGCCCATTCACTTCCCTCTCATCAGTTGGGTTTGTAGCTGAGACCGAAGGAGGGAAGTAGACAAATTAGAGAGAAAGAGAGAGAGAGAGAGAGAGAGAGAAACAACTCCTAGGGGAGGTGGGTGGGTTGTGAAGACTTATTCCTGCTGTTCCCAGAGATCACCTGTTACAGGTAAGTAACTGTGCTATCTCCAGGAACAAGCAGGAATGAGTCTTCACATATGGGGACTCCCAAGCTAGAGATGCCTGGAGGAGGTCCCAGCATGTTGCAAATCTAATAGATGGGCCATGCTATTTCCCAGAACCTCAGGCATTCAAGGGATGGAGGGTAGGAGTTGAACTAAAAAGGGTGTGCTGTGGAACAGCTTGCCTAAACAAGGCGTCTAGAGAGGAGTCCTTGTGTAGATCAGAATTGTTAGTGAAAATTGGATCTTAGTCAAAAATATTGTGAAAATATTTGTTGAGATTAATGGTCTGGTGCTAGAAACCAGTACATTATCTTCAAAGAAAATACCTTACTGAGAAGTAGAGGAAAATAAATTTTGCAATACAGGCAGAGGTCAGAAGCCTAAAAGGCTAGAAGTAATCCCAGAAGAAAAAACTGGGAGAGTTTAATGAGGTTGGACTTTGGATGAGAAGCTAAGCTTCTGTAGGCCAACGTTTGAAGCTCTTTGTCCTTGGAGCAGAAAAAGGCTCTAGGAAAGAGAGGAGATAAATCTGACTGGTTTGCAGAAAAAGGATGGGTCTTTGAGACCCCTCTATCCAATGAAAGAAAGAAAGAAAGAAAGAAACATTTGTAGTAGGCGGTGTAGCCTCCAATTTCTTGAAGATCAGCAATGTCTTCCCTAAGTGATGTCACTTAGGATGACTTTACATGGAGAGCTTCAAATGTAACGTAACCGGAAAGGTTACAGTAAAAGAAGGTAGTTTGTGATTACCATAAAAATTGGTTGTCCATTTAAAAGCCTATGGCATGCTGGAACAGCATTAATATGGACAGCAACAAATCTTTCAGAGTGAGATATGTGTATTTATGTACATATATATATATATATATATATATATACATAAATAAGAGAGTCTCACTAAAAAACAAGAAGGGGTAAGACCTGCTTGAAAATATGGATAGAGAACCCCTTATTGGTTATACGTGGAAGAACCATGAAGAAGGTTACATGGAAACCAGTGGAATGTTCCTAGTCAGAAGGATAGGTCTAGATCTCTTTGAATTCTAGACTTTGAATAACCAGAAATGGAGATCTATGTGAAGGGGTGCAGAGAAAACCTTAGTCCTAAGACAATAAGTCTGGAACCTTCTATAACTTCAGTGTGGAGAAAAAGACGCAATAAAAGGGATACCATATTTGCCCATCTATGAGGGCAATATGAGTATAATGCGTTCTTTGTTCAGCATAAGCTTCAATGAAGTATTGGGAATTAGAAGGAATGCACTAGACAAGGACAGACTGCAGTAAAAAGAAATGCATCCCTGTTGGAAGAGTTCCACTGGAGATGTGGAACAACTCAGGGAATTAAGCAATTCTTTATGCCTGGAAACATTGACATCCAAAGGCATCTAAAGCTCTAGACTCACGACCTGGCGGATAAGAAGAGTGCTTCTTTGCACTCTTAATACGCCTCATTGCTGATTCTACAACAATAGAATGATGAGGAAGTTGAGTCTTTTGAAAACCTGGAGAAGGTGGCACCTTGTACATGGAGTCAAGTGTCTTAGAATGTGGTGATACCGTTAAAGGAGTTTCCCACATCCTTAAAAGTAGATCTTGTAAGATCTGATGCAAAGAAAGCATGATCACCTCCTTTGGAAACCAGGGGGATTGCAGGGTCTCTAAATCCCCTGGCAAGGATTCTTGACCAGGTATAGAAATGGCAAGTAACTTTGCCATATCAAGCAGAAAAGCTTGAAAAGAAATCTCCCCTGAGGAGGACCCTCTAAAATGAGGTGTAAAGGGCTAGAGTTCTTGAAGATTCAGCTTTGGTACTGATGGATTCATCCCAGTCATCGGGATCGGAAGACATGAAAGGATGAAGCATCGGATTTTCCTTAAAGCGATGTCTTCAGTATCCCCCGAAGTCGGTACCGAGACGAGTCGGCACCAAATCATCCATGCTAGAGATCGATTCCAGGCTCGGCATCGAAGGAAGCGAGTCTGTCGAAGCAAGCATGGACAGTACCGACACCGATGTCCATGTCGATACCGGTACCAGTACCTGAGCCGATACCGATACTGGAGGAACAGGCTGCAGGAACTCTAGCGGTACCGAAGTAGCCGAGAGTGCTAGACTGCGATCATCGGTGAGGAGTGTTTCATCCATCACCATAGCCGATGCCGGGGTGTCGGTACCGCTCGAAGTGGCCACAACCACCGAGCATGGCCCAGGTATGTTCATCAAGGTAAGAACCCCGGGAATAACCTGAAGCCCCGTTAATGCTTTGGAGCCCGAAGACTCCCGCCGGGGCTTTATTGCCAAAATGTCCTCGAGGACAAGGCCGGAGCCATCTCGATACTGGGAAGGAGATCTACCACTCGAGGACTGGCTAGTCTTTACAGACTTTTGTTTGGTTACCTGATCCTGTGGAGATATTCTAGCTGGTGACATCGAGTGCAATGTGAACTGGGTATCGAGTTGTGCTCGATTCTGAAGATTTCTTCTGTTTGAGCTCCAGCAGGAAAGACACTCCAGTGGGCAATGGTCAGGACCCAAACATTTTAGACACCAAGTATGGGTATCTGAAAATATATCTGTATCGCCACACTTAGAGCATTTCTTAAGGGTAGTGGCTGGCTTTTCCATAGTGGAAAGATAGAGGCCTAGTGGCCTAGAAACCGTTAGACACTAAACAGGAAAAACTTTCTGAAGAAAAGAAGAAATTCTTTAGAAAAGAGAAAGAAAAGCAACGGCAGTACTGGTGGCATCGAGGGAAGGCAGACGCGACCACAAAAAACTAAGAATAAAAAGAAGAATTTTCTGCGGTGACAGGAGTATGTCCTGCGGGCTCCGCGGAAAACGGAAAAACTGATGAGAGGGAAGTGAATGGGCGGGAAGGCAGCGCGCATGTGCGTGGGATACTCCCAAAAGCTTTCTTTTTGGACACTGGGGAGCGTTCCCACGCAGGCTCCGTCGGTACCGACGTACCCATATGTGAAGACTCATTCCTGCTTGTTCCTGGAGATACAGATTTGCATCAGTAAAGGCAGTGCATGCAAATCTCTAATGCATATGCATTGTGGATATCCTGAAAACCAGACTGGCTAAGGGGTATATAGGACTTACTTGAGAAAGAGTAGTTACTCACCTGTAACAGGTGTTCTCCAGGAGCAGCAGGAATCAGTCCTCACTTATGGGTGACATCGACGCCGATGGAGCCCCCATGCGGAGCATTTCCCCAACTTTCTATGAAAGCCTTTGGGAATACTGCACGCATGAGCGGTCCCCTTCCCGCCTAAAGGTGCCATCTTGCTCAGTCCAATGACATAGCTAAAAGACAGCACATAAAAAAGTAAAAATGAACTATGTACAACTGCAACTCCCAGGGGAGGAGGGAGGGTTGTGAGGACTGATTCCTGCTGCTCCTGGAGAACACCTGTTACAGTGAGTAACTACTCTTTCTCCAGGACCAAGCAGGAAGTCAGTCCTCACTTATGGGACTCCCCAGCTTCAGGCTACCAGGGACCCAGAGCTGAAAAATGAGCTCCCTCTAGCCTCAGCATCAGAGAAAGGATTTTCACTGAAACATACCCCCACCGGTGGCCCAACCAGAGGGCTGGAGGATAGGAGTTGCCTAAACCTCAAAGAGATTCCGGAGCACTGCCTGACCGAAAGCATTGTCCCTACGGGACTCCCTCTCCAGGCAGTAATGGGCCGCAAAAGTCTGGCTTGAGGACCAAGTTGCAGCCCTGCAGATGTCTGCCAATGGTACAGAGTGGAGATGAGCTACTGAGGCAGCCATTGCCCTGACACGGTGGGCCATGACCCGACCCTGCAAAGGAAGGTCAGCCGCCCTGTAAGCCCAGGTGATACAATCAGCCCCCCAGATGGACAAGGTACGCTTGGAGACAGGCATCGCCAAGTTATTAGGGTCAAAAGATACGAAGAGCTGAGTAGCCCTCCTATGCCCCTGCGTACGTTCAAGGTAGAAGGATAAGGCCCTCCTACAGTCCAGGGTATGCAGGACTGTCTCAGCCCGGCTGGCATGGGGCCTAGGGAAGAACGTTGGAAGAACCACCTCCTGGTTGAGATGGAAAGAGGAGACAACCTTTGGGAGGAACTTAGGATGAGTCCTAAGGACTACCCTGTTCCTATAGAAACGAGTGTATGGCATGCCACAGACCAGGGCTTGAAGTTCACTCACTCGCCTGGCCGAGGTCAGGGCCACTAGGAATAGAGTCTTCCAAGAAAGGAAGCGGAGAGGACATGTAGCCATCGGCTCAAAAGGTGGGCGAGTCAATTGCTGCAAGACCACATTCAATTCCCACTCAGGGGCTGGTGGACAGAGAGGAGGCTTGAGCAATAGTAAGCTTCTGAGAAATCTGGACACCAAGGAGTGAACTGATAAAGAGTGTCCCTCCACCAGTGAGTGGTGAGCTGCCAGAGCAGAGAGGTGGACCTGAACAGAATTGGACTTAAGGCCCTGATTGGACAAGTGCAGTAGGTACTGGAGCACTACTGGCACAGTGCAGGTGAAAGGATCTTCCTGGCGCTGTTGACACCACAAGGAGAACCTTCTCCACTTCAGGGCATAAGTTTTCCTGGTGGATTGCTTTCTAGAGGTCAAGACCACCTCTTCCACTTCCTGAGGCAGGCCCCAGGGAGCTAAGACTACCCTTGCAGCCTCCAGGCCATCAAATTGAGAGATTTGAGATTGGGGTGCAGAAGGGAACCGTGATCCTGAGAGAGAAGATTGGGTTGAAACCCCAGAGGCAGTGGTGTTTCCACTGCTAGTTGAAGCAGAAGTGGGAACTAGGGCTGCCTCGGCCACCTGGGAGCTAACAGAAGGACCGAGGCCTTGTCCCTTAGAATCTTGAACAAGGTTCGGGCCACCAGAGGCGTGGGAGGAAACGCATACAGTAGGCCCTGGGACCAAGAAATCAGGAAGGCATCCGCTGCTAACCTCAGGGGATGTGGTTGCCTGGAACAGAACCCGGGTAGCTGCCGGTTTAGGGGACTGGCAAAGAGATCTATGGATGGAAGTCCCCATTTCAGGAAAATCTTTTGAACCACCAACGGGTGCAGCTGCCACTCATGGGGATGCAGAATTCTGCTTAACCTGTCTGCCAGGGAGTTCTCCTGGTCAGGAAGATAAACAGCTCTCAGAAACATTTTGTGCCTGAGCGCAAAGGAACAAAGGGCTTGTGCTTCCAGACACAGGGGCTTGGATCCAGTGCCGCCCTGTTTCTTCACATAGAACATGGCCACCTGATTGTCCATCTGAACTGGAACAGACTGGTGAGTCAAAGTGTGAGAAAAAGCCTTGAGGGCTAACCGAATAGCCCGAAGTTCTAGTAGGTTGATCTGTTGCGTGGCTTCCCATGGGGACCATAGGCCCTGAGTGCAGCTCTCCTGACAGTGTGCACCCCAGCCCTGCAAGGAGGCATCTGTCATCAACACCACTGTGGGGACAGGCACCTGAAAAGGCACCCCCTGGAGCAAGTTGGGGGGATGAAGCCACCACTGAAGAATTCAGGAATGGTTTTCACACCCTGACTTTATCTGCTAAGCTCCCTGTAGCTTGCTTCCACTGAGTTCTGAGGCACCACTGTGCAGGCCTCATGTGGAGGCGGGCATTGGGGGTCACATGTACAGTCGATGCCATGTATCCTAGGAGCTGTAGACAGAGCCTGGCCAAAACCTTTGGCATGGTGAGAAACCTGGATGCCAACTCCATGAGCCTTTGAGCTCTGTCCTCTGGCAAGTAAGCCCTTGCTTGCAGAGAGTACAGTCGCGCTCCTATGAACTCTAGGTTCTGGGAGGGGAGCAAAGTGGACTTTGCAAAGTTTATGACAAAGCCTAGGTCTTGAAGGAGTGATACAGTTTAGAAGGTGGCCTGCCTAGCCTCCTGGTAAGTCTGACCCCTGATGAGCCAGTCGTCCAGATAGGGGAAGACAAAAACACCTTGAGTCCTCAAGTAGGCCGCCACCACAGCAAAGCACTTTGTAAAGACTCTTGGGGCGGACGTTAGGCCAAAAGGTAGTACTCTGTACTGGTAATGGTTTCCTCCCACCATGAACCTGAGGTACTTTCTGTGGTCTGGATGAATGAGGATGTGGGTGTACGCATCCTTTAAATCTAAGGAGCATAGCCAATCTCCCTGCTGGAGGTAGGGTAGAAGTGTTCCAAGAGTAAGCATCTTGAACTTTTCTTTCTCCAAGAACTTGTTGAGGTTCCTGAGGTCTAGAATAGGCCTTAGGCCCCTGGTTCTCTTTGGTACTAAAAAGTACCTGGAGTAGAAGCCGTGCCCCTGTAAGTAGGAGGTCCGTGTGCAGGAGAGGCCTTAGAGGCTCTCCTGGGAAGTAGGCAGGGGGTAACTGCTGCAAATGAAGCATATAGCCCCTGTGGACTATGCTTAATACTCAAGCATCCCCTGTAATGGGTGGCCACCTGTGGGCAAACAGGGTTAGACGACCTCCTGTGCAGGAATGGGTAGCAGAGATGGAAAGGCTATGCTGTGGGAGTCAAAAACCCCTCCCTGCTGGGTAGGAGCAGGAGCCGGAGGCTTGGGAGCCTTCTGCCTACGGGGCCCATGTCCCTGCCCCTTGGCCTGCTGCCCCGCTGGGGAGCTGGGGAGGCCTGGTACTGAGGGAACGGTTTGTAGGCAGCTGCCTTTCTCGGGTAAAAGGGCTTTTTACCCAAGCCCTTCTTTTTGTGGGAAGGGGCAGAAGTCTTTCTGGACAGCCTTGTCCTGGTCAGGTGCTCGGTTTCGAGCTCAGCCGCCTTCTCGGCCATGGGCTTGCCAAAAAGGTTTTCAGCTCGGCAAGGGACATCGACCAACTTGTCCTGCACCCAGGGCTCGAGGTCCGATGACTGCAGCCATGCCTGGCGTCGGGCTCCGATGCCGGCTGCCACCACATGAGCCGAAGCCTTGAAGCCATCGTAGGCCGCTCGGGACATGAACTTTGAGCAGTCCCGGATTCCTGAGGACAAAGTCTGGAACCTCTGCAAAGGTTCCCCGGAGAGGCCAGCAGAGAACCCGGCAATCTCTTTCGCTAGGTCTCGTAAGTACATGCCCATGTACAGCTGGTAGGACTGGACACGGTAAGCAAGCATCGAGCCCTGGAAGCACGTTCTGCTGAAAGCATCCAGGTTCCGGGCATCCCTGCTGGGAGGCACCGCAGAGTGCATCTTCTGGCTCTTCAGACGATGCATGGCCGATGCATGGAATGGTGCGGCAGCTGCGCCTTCTGGAATCCAGGGCTCTTATGGAGTCGATAGATGGAATCGACCCGCTTGCTCAAGACCGGCGCCGAGGCCGGTGCCTCCCACATCCGGAAGAGGAGCCATTCCAGCATCGGAGGAACCGGCACAGTAAAGGCCTCCTTCGGAGGAGAGTCATACTGGAAGGTCTCGAGCTCCTCGGCTCAAGGCTCCTCCTCGGGGTCCGTGGGAATCGCCAATGCTTTGGCCATGTCCCGAACGAACTCCGAGAACTGGGTGTACTCCAGGGAGGACCTACTCCGGGGCTCGGACTGCAGCGAGTCCGAAGGGACGCGACGAGTCCGGAAGGTGTCGGGGGACTCCTCGTCCTCCGTCTCCCACGGTGACTCATCCGAAGAAGAGTCGAGGGCCTCTGACCGCGCGGGTCTAGGTGGCACCCACCCCGACGCCCTCGGTTCCGAGCGGGAGGTCGAGGGTGACAGTGACCGAGGACGACTTCGAGCCTTCATGGTCTCGAGTATCGGCTCAGTCTCCAGGATCGCCTTCGACGTCGATGTCCCGGTGGTCAGGGCACATGCACCAGCGAGGCTGGCCATCAGTACCCGCTGCTGATCCATGAAAGCAGACAGTCTGCACTCCAAGGCTGTCAGCCTGAGTCCAAGCTCAGGAGATTCAGCAGCCACCGACTCGGGCCACGGCGGCGCCGGGCCCAACATCGGCTCCCTCGGAGGAGAGTCCATGAGGACTACAGGACTTATGTGTCCGACGGACTCCGGCTCCACACGAGGCATCTTGGACGGCTTCTCCTGTTCCAAGGGCCCGGGACAACGGTTGGGGGTCTTAGACCTGGCTCTCGAGGAACCAGGGACCTCTTCCGACGCCGCCCTCACGAGTCGTTTCTTCCTCTTGCATTCCCGATCAGGGGACCCCTGTCCGAGGAACCCTGGCGATGCTCGGGATCAGACTCCCGAGACGTCGAGGCCTCAGACGAGGTCTGGGCCTGGCCGGAGGCAGAATCTGAGAAAATCCTTTCTTTCTGGTGCTGAAGGCTTCGAAGTGCCTTGGTGGACATTTTGCCACACGGGCCACAGATTTTTGGATCATGATCTGGGCCGAGGCTCCGAAGGCAGCAGTCGTGTGTGTCGGTGAGAGACATGAGTTTCTTACACCGATCACACTTCTTGAAACCACTGGAAGCCATCGGGGAAAAAAGGGCCCCCGTGAGGTCAAAGGACCGGCTATCCAGGGAAAACAGAAAAAAGGCGCGAACGCCAGCCACGAAGGGAAAAAACAAAAAAATAGAAAACGGGCTCGATACCGGTGTACCGAACCCGGCAGGAAGGGGAACCGGCGTCGAACCAGAGAAAAAAGATGAAGTAATCGCTGAAAACGTTTCCGGGTGACACGGACAGATGTCCGATGGGCTCCACGGAAAAAGAAAGTCTGAGCAAGATGGCACCTTTAGGCGGGAAGGGGACTGCGCATGCGTGCAGTATTCCCAAAGGCTTTCATAGTGAGGACTGATTTCCTGCTTGGTCCTGGAGAAACACTGGCTTAGATCAAATGGAAACTATTCCTCTTTGCCAAAGCTAGACTAGTTTAAAATCAACTAAAATAGGTAAACTGCTCCTGTTTGGCACAGCAAGCACACCTTCAAAGCTAGCATAGCCTCAAATAACCCAATCAGGTAGGCTACTTCTGTTACATGCTCATATAACCTTGTCACTTCACTGACTCCCTGTTTCCGTATCCAGTTCAAACTTCTGCTGCTGATCTATAAGTACACTCATTCTGCTGCTCCTCACTACCTTTCCTCTCTTATCTCTCCCTACACCCCTCCTCGTGAACTCTGCTCTTCTAGTGGATCACTTCTATCTGTGCCCTTCTCTTCTACTGACAACTCCAGACTTCGATCCTTTCGTCTTGCTGCTGCTTATGCCTGAAACAAATTACCTGAGCTTGTACGTCAGGCTTCTTCTCTGGCCTTTTTAAAATCCAGGTTGAAAACTCACCTCTTTGAGGATGCTTTTGGATCTTGATCTGCTTAATCTCCTATGTGTTTCCTTACCATTCCCCTAGATGTATCCTTGTCCACAGCTGCTGTGTTGTCTGTCTTGACTGGACTGTAAATTCTGATGAGCAGGGACCATCTTTTACATGTGTCTGTACAGCGCAGTGTAGCACCATATAAACGATCAGCAGCAGTAGTAGTAGTAGAACGCATAGCTTCAATTAATTCAAATACATAAATCACACCTGCTTAACACAGCTAGCACAATCTCAGTTAACTCAAACAGGTAAACCACCCCTACTTGTTAGAGAAAACATAGCTTCAATTAACTTAGAGAAAGCATAGCTTCAATTAACTCAAACAAGTAAACATCTCCTGTTTTTTCAGGGTCAAAACAGCTGACTTGCACAGAGGATCATCTTTGTATTCCCATAAAGCATAGTTACTCACCTGCAACAGGTGATCTCCGAGAACAGCAGGAATTTAGTCTTCACATATGGGTATCATCGGTACCGATGGAACCTGCGCGGGAACGCTCCCCAGCGTCCAATTAGAAAGCTTTTGGGAGCATCCCACAGTGCCTGCGTGCTGCCTTCCCGCCTTTCCCAACTGCCTCTCTTCAGTTGAGTTTTAAAGCTGAGATAAAGAGAGAGAGAGAGGGAAAGAGAAAGATATAGAGAGATACAACTCCTAGGGGAGGTGGGTGGGTTGTGAAGACTAAATTCCTGCTGTTCCCGGAGATCACCTGTTACAGGTGAGTAATTATGCTATCTCCAGGAACAAGCAGAATGTAGTCTTCACATATGGGGACTCCCTAACTTTAGATGCCAGGGACAGACCCCAGAAGTTGTGTGTCCCTGAGAAGGGCTCCTCTTCCCCCCATGGATCTCTGGCATCCACGCAGGGATGGAGAGTAGGAGTTGATTAGGTATGGAACAGGTGTTGGAGAACAGCCTGACCAAACAAGGCATCCCTGCGAGAGTCCTTGTCCAAGCAGTAATGGGCTGTGAAGGTATGAACCGAGGCCCAGGTGGCTGCCCGACAGATGTCGTCGATAGACACAGAGTGCAGATGAGCCATTGAAGCTGCCATGGCTCTCACATTGTGAGCTGTGACATGGCCCTCCAGAGGAAGGTTCCTACTCTGATAGGCAAAGGAGATACACTGAGCAATCCAGTTAGACAGTGTTCTCTTGGAGACTGGAAGTCCCAAATGAGAAGGATCAAAAGCAACAAAGAGTTGAGAGGACTTTCTATGTTGCTGTGTTCTTTGTAAGTAAAAGGCTAAAGCTCTTTTACAGTCCAAAGTATGAAGATTCCTTTCTACATTTGATGCATGAGGCCTTGGAAAGAACACAGGTAGGTAGACCGCTTGGTTTAGATGAAAAGGCGAGACCACCTTTGGCATAAAGTGTGGATGAGTTCTAAGGACTACCTTGTCATGATGGAACCTTGTATAAGGTGGATCAGCCACTAGTGCTTGCAACTCACTGATGCGACGTGCTGATGTGATTGCAATGAGAAAGATAACCTTCCAAGAAACAAATTTCAAGGAGGTAGTAGCTAAGGGTTCAAAAGGTGGCTTCATGAGCTGACAAAGAACCAAGTTTAAATCCCATGCCACAGGTGGTGGCCTAATGGGAGGCTTAGTTAGCAGAAGGCCTCTCATAAATCTTGCTATAAGAGAATGGGAGGAAATAGGTTGTCCATTTAGAGGCTTAAAGGAAGCTGCAAAAGCACTCAAATGGACTCACTGAGTTAGTCTTAAGTCCTGCATTGGATAAATGAAGGAGATACTACAGTAATGATTCCAGAGGTATAGCAAGGGGGTTAAGACCCTTCTGCGAACACCATAAGGTAAACCTTTTCCACTTGAAAGCATAAGAGCGTCTTGTGGAAGGCTTCCTGGAAGCATAAAGGATATCCTTTACTTACTGAGTGAGGTTAAGATCATGGAGATCTAGGCCTTCAGCAGAGACTGGGGATTGGGATGCCATAACATTCCGTTCTCCTGAGATAGGAGATCTGGAGCAGACCCTAACTCCAGGGAGGGAGCTTGAGAGAGATGTAGAAGCAGAGGGTACCACACCTGCCGAGGACAATGTGGAGCTATGAGAATCATACGTCCTCTGTCTCTCTGAAGCTTGAATAGGGTCTTGGGAATTAGGGGAATGGGTGGAAAGACATAAAGGGTTCCAAGGGTTGCAGAGCAGAGATGGCATCCATCTGTCCAAGAAAGGTCAACGCGTCTTCAGTAGTAGACTGGCTAATCTACTGAAGAGGGCTTTAAACTAGATTTGTTGGGGATGGGTGAAGAAAGCCCCCAGGTAGGTGATACATTAAATAACTTTATGGAAATGGGTAACAGGGGTAACATATGGAAAGCAGTGTGTATAAATGCCCGTAGTATGGGAAATAAGATCCCTGATGTTGAAGCTTTGGTGGGAGTGGCTGACTTGGATTTAGTGGCAGTTACAGAAACATGGTTCACAGAAAACCATGATTGGGATGTAACTATACCTGGCTATACTTTATTCAGAAAGGACAGGGTAGGAAGTAGGGGAGGAGAAGTGGCACTATATGTAAAAACTACTATTAAAGCTTTGGAATTACAGAGCTTAAAAGGGAGAGGGAAGGCATTGTGGGTTAAACTAGAAAGAGGGAAAGAGAAATCTATTTACAGACCTCCCTCACAAGAGGAAGAGGTGGACAGAGAGTTAATTGAAGACATGCGCTGCATTGCTAGGAAAGGGGAAGTGCCACTGATAGGAGATTTCAATATGCCAGATGTTGATTGGCACATTCCTGCTGCTGCAGTATCATCTAGAAGTAAGGAGATCCTGGATTCTCTACAGGGAGAACTATTCAGGCAATTTGTAACAGACCCCACACGTGAAGGGGCCATACTGGACTTGGTGCTTACCAATGGTGAAAGTGTTTCTGATGTTGTAGTGGGAGATCATTTTGCATCCAGTGATCACCAGATGGTGTGGTTCAGTATTAGGACTAGGGCTGTTAGAATCCATTCAAAGGCGAGGGTCTTAGACTTTAGGAAGACTAACTTTGCGAAGATGGGCCAATACCTCAGGGAGTCGTTAGTTGGATGGGAACAGCTGAGGGATGTAGAAAAACAGTGGGAAAAACTGAAAGGGGATATTTTAAGGGCAACCAACCTTTTTGTTAAAATGGTAAATAAAGGTAAAAGGAAAAGGAGACCGCTATGGTTTTCAAAAGAAGTAACTGAAAAAGTGAAGAAAAAGAGGGAGTCCTTCATGAAATACAAGAGATCACAGAGAGAGGAAGACAGGCATCTGTATTTGGAAAAACTTAGAGAAGCCAGCAAAGTAGTCAAGAAGGCAAAGATTCAAAAGGAGGAGGAAATAGCCAATGCAATAAAATGGGGGGATAAAACATTTTTCAGATATATTAGTGAGAAGAGGAAGGGCAAGAGTGGTATTGTCAGACTCAAGGGTGCAGGGGAGGAATATGTAGAAGCTGATAAGGATAAAGCGGAATTGCTTAACAAATATTTTTGTTCTGTGTTCACAGATGAAGAATCAGGACCTCAGAAAACACCCACAAATAGGAACAGAAGCAAAGGACATCTTGAACAATTTTCAAAAGACTGTGTTCGTGAGAAACTAGCTCAACTTAAAGTAGACAAAACGATGGGACCGCATGGGATACACCCGAGAATACTGAGGGAACTTGGGGACATTCTAGCAGCTCCACTGACTAACCTTTTCAATGCCTCGTTGGAGTCGGGAATGGTGCTAAAGGACTGGAGAGAGGCTCATGTGGTGCCTTTACACAAATGTGGAAGTAAGGATGTGGTTGAAAACTACAGGCCGGTTAGTTTAACTTTGGTGGTGAGTAAATTATTGGAAACACTGCTGAAAGAGAAAATAGTGAGGTTTCTGGAGTCCAGCGGATTACAGGATCCGAGGCAGCATGGATTCACCAGAGGCAGGTCTTGTCAGACAAATCTGATTGATTTCTTTGACTGGGTGACCAGGGAGTTGGACCGAGGGAGAGCCCTAGATGTGGTGTATTTAGATTTCAGTAAAGCCTTTGACACTGTTCCTCACAGGCGACTTATAAACCAACTGAGCACCCTAGGGATGGACCCTAAAGTTACTGCTTGGGTTAGAAATTGGTTGGGTGGGAGGCGACAAAGAGTACAAGTAAATGGAGCTCACTCTGAGGAGAAGGATTTTATCAGTGATGTGCCCCAGGGATCTGTCCTTGGTCCGATTCTTTTTAACATCTTTATTAGTGATATAGCGGAAGGGCTTTCAGGTAAGGTTTGCCTCTTTGCGGATGATACCAAAATCTGCAATAGAGCAGACACCCAGGAAGGGGTAGATAACATGAGGAGGGATCTAGCTAAGCTTGAAGAATGGTCTAGAATTTGGCAGCTGGGATTTAATATTAAAAAATGTAAGGTCATGCATTTGGGCTGCAGCAATCCAAGGGAGCAATATAGTATAGGGGGTGAAGTACTTTTGTCCACTAAAGAAGAGCGGGACCTAGGCGTGGTTGTGTCTGATGATCTTAAAGTAGCTAAACAGGTAGAAAAGGCAACGGCAAAAGCTAGAAGGATGCTTGGGTACATACTGAGAGGAATGGCTAGAAGAAAAAAGGAGGTGATAATGCCTCTGTATAAGTCTTTGGTGCGACCTCATTTGGAGTATAGTGTGCAATTCTGGAGACCGCACCTTCAAAAGGATGTGAACAGGATGGAGTCGATGCAGAGGGTGGCTACTAAAATGATTAGTGGTCTTCATTATAAAGCATATGAGGACAGACTGAAGGATCTTAATATGTACACCTAAGAGGAAAGGCGGGATAGAGGTGATATGATTGAGATGTTTAAATACCTCCGTGGCATAAATGTTCAGGGAGAGAGCCTCTTTCAATTGAAAGCAAGTTCTGCTAAGAGGGGACATGGGATGAGGGTGAAGGGAGATAGATTCAGGAGTGATATGCGGAAATATTTCTTTACGGAAAGAGTAGTGGATCCGTGGAATAGTCTCCCAGTGTAGGTGGTAGAGATGAGGACAGTAACTGAATTCAAAAAAGCATGGGACAAACACAGAGGATCTCTAAAGGTAAAAAGGGAACTGTTGTAGTTGTTATGGAAGGACAGACTAGATAGGCCATGTGGTCTTTTTCGGTCGTCATATTTCTATGTTTGTAAAGGAAGTCTTGGCCCCAGTGAAGGAGGAAAGCATCCTTGGCCTGAGAGCCCTGAGCCGGGATTCTGGAACAGAATCGGGGAAGTTTGGCATTCAACGGACTTGCAAAGAAGTCTATGTCCGGGGTTCCCCAAATTTGAAAAATCTTGTTCACCTGGTCTACATGTAGAGACCATTTGTGTGGAAGCAGAACTCGACTGAGTCTGTCTGCCGAAGAGTTTTGTATGGCTGGAAGGTACACTGCCAGGAGATGAATCTGATGCTCTCTGGCGAGGGCCCATAGTCGCAAAGCTTCGTTGCAAAGCGACAGAGAGCCTGTTCCCCCCTGTTTGTTCACGCAGAACATGGCTACTTGATTGTCCGTATGAATGAGGACTGTCTTGTAGCTGAGCAGGGTGTGGAACACTCGAAGAGCAAGGAAGATTGCTCTGAGCTCCAAGAGATTGATATGTAGATGAGTCTCCTGTGGAGTCCAAGTGCCTTGGGTGGAGAGGTCTTGCAAATGAGCTCCCCAACACATTGGAGAAGCATCTGTTGTGAGAGTTGCCTGGGGTAAGGGTTGTTGAAATGGGGACCCCAGCAACAGGTTGTGAGTAGACTGCCACCATTGGAGGGACAAAATAAGGCGACTTGTGTTTGCTATTTTGTCTGACAGGCACCCTGATGCATGGGTCCACTGAGTGGATAGTCCATTGAGCTGCTCTCATATAGAGGCAAGCATAAGGGACGACATGCACGGTAGATGCCATGTGGCCTAGTAGTTGTAGCATTTCTCAGGCAGTGAGAAGAGGTTTTAGCACTGCTTGAGAAGTTAATTGCACCATGCGAAGGCAACGGGCCTGGGGAAGATAGGCCCTTGACCTTTTTGGTATCCAACAAAGATCCTATGAATTCTAGAGACTGAGTGAGAGTTAGACTGGATTTTGGGACGTTTATGACAAGACCCAAATATTGAAGGACACGTATTGTGCAAGATAGGGAGGTCCTGGCCTCTGCTTCTGATGGGGCTCGAATGAGCCAGTCGTCTAAGTAGGGGAAGATGAATATCCCTAGAGTGTGGAGAAATGCTGCTACCACAGCCATGCATTTCGTGAACACTCTTTGTGCTGAGGCCAGGCCAAAAGGAAGCACCCTATATTGGTAGTGCTTTCCTTGGAAAAGGAACCGAAGGAACTTCCTGTGAGTTGGGTGGATGAGAACATGAGTGTACGCATCCTTGAGATCTAGAGAACAAAGCCAATCCTGACTCTGAAGGTATGTCAGCAGAGTTCCTAAAGAAATCATCTTGAATTTCTCTTTGAACAGGAATTTGTTCAATTCTCTGAGGTCCAAAATAGGTCTGTATCCCCCTGTTTTCTTTGGAATAAGGAAATAGGGGGAGTAAAACCCTGTACCCTGTTGCTGAATGGGTACTTCTTCTATTGCCCCTTGGGCAAGAAGCATAGTGACCTCTTGATCTAACAGGTTGATGAGAGAGGTCTGAGAATTGAACTGTCTTACCAAGGTGGAAGGGGGCATGCAGAGGAAGTGCAGCTTGTACCCCTCTCTTATAATGGCGAGTGTCCACTGCTCTGCTGTTATCTGCTCCCACCTGGGGGCAAAGTGACATAACCTTCCTGGAATGGTGGAAGGCTCTGGTCCATTCAGGGCCAGGAAGGCTAAGTTCTCTAGATGAAAGTCAAAGGCCTTGTGGAGGCTCAGACTGCTGAGACGGTTGAGGCTTAGCAGTCTTTGCTTTCTTTTGTTTGGGTGGTTGCTGACCCTTCCGGGTAGGCTGACCTGTAGAACGTCCCTGCTGGGAATAAGAGGGATAAAACCTCTTCTATTTTGAGAAGAAAGAAATCTTTCAAGAAGCCTTTCTTGCAGGATCAGCTGTGGCTTTGGATAGCCTATCCAAAGTGGAGTTGTCAGCATCCAACTCATTGGCCTTTTCTTGCCAATCTTTACCAAACAGGTTCTCACCAGTACAAGGTATATTGCCCAGTTTGTCTTGTACCCAGAGCTCCAAATCAGATGTCTGGAGCCAGGCAATTCTACGTGCACCTATGGCAATGGCAGAGGTTCTGCTTATGCACTCAAAACAGTCAAAAGCTGCACGGTTGACAAATTTGGAAACATCCTGGGCATGTTTGACCAATGTAAGAAAATCTTGTCTTTTATCCTCAGGAAGAAGAGGGCTCAAAACCTCTAAATCCCCAGTAATTTCCTTCAGGAACATTCCCATATATAAAATATAGGAATTGATCCTGGCAGAAAGCATGGAAGCTTGGAAAGTACAACGTCCAAAAGCATCCAAAGTTCTGCACTCGCATCCTGGAGGATTAGAAGCATGTCTCTTTGCACTCCTGATCCTTCTCATAGTTGATTCCACCACAATAGAGTGGTGGGGAAGTTGAGTCTTCTGGAAACCAGGACAAGGAGGGACTCGGTACATAGTATCCAGTCTATGAGAGTGAGGAGAGGTGGTAAGAGGCGTCTCCCACATTCTTAGCATGAGATCATGCAAGATCTCATGGATTGGTAGAGTAGCTGCCTCTTTAGGAGCTTTGGGATATTGTAAAATTTCCAACTCCTTTGCTCTGGGCTCTGATTCAGGAACCACAGTAATGGACAGGCCTCGAGCCACCTCCTTGATGAAGTCCTGAAAGGAAATATCCTCTGGAGGAGACATCCTGGCTTAGGGGAGGAAGGCTCCTCTGGGAGAAGCATTCCTCCATCGACAGAACTGTCAGAATCCTCAGATTCTTCTGAGGACTCGAAGTATCGTCTATCCGGATGCTTTTGAAGAGCCCGATACCCGTACCGACTGAAGTCGGTACCGGAGTATCGGTACCGGAGGGCATCGCATGACTGGGTGCCGGCAATGCGGACACCGATGTCGATGCTATCGGTAACAGTACTGATACCGGTGCCCAAGTTGATGCCGGTACCGGTTGAATTGTCTGATGCGGTTCCGAGGGTGTTGATGCCGCAAGGAGAGCCGTCAGACTGCGTTCAATAGCCAGGAATCTCTGGTCTATCGACGCTGCCGATGCCTGGATGTCGGTACCGTAGAAGACAGCCAGTACCCCAGAGCATGGCACCAGTAGTTCTGCCGAGGTTGAGGCCTCGAGAACGTCCTGGAGCCCCGATAGTGCTTTGGAAGCCGAAGCCTCCTGTCGGGGCAATTTTGCCGGTGCAGAATACTCAAGGGCAACACCAGAAGCATCTCGATGCTTAGAAGGAGATCTACCCTTTGAGGACCGGCTAGAGTTGTGTTTAGCTACCTGAGATCCACGGGAGGAAGAGGAAGCCCTGTAAGACGTCGATGCCACCGAGGCCGCATCAGAGGGAAACAGGGTACTGAGCTTAGCAGCTCGGTTCTGCCAACCTCTTTTAGACATCATGGCACAGGACATACATTCTGTGATGGAGTGGTCAGGACCTAAACATTGAGACACCATTCATGGGTGTCGGTGACGGAGATGGTACCGCCATACTTGGTGCACTTTTTGAAACCCGAAGAGTGCTTTTCCATTGTGGAGGAATTTTTGGGCCTAAGGTCCAAAAAGGCACGTGCACGTGGAAAAAAAATACTAAGTATTTTTTTTTTTTTTAAAAGAAAAGAAAGAAAGAAAGAAAAACCAACGGTACCGGTAGAGCATCGAGGAAGGCAGACGCAACCACAAAAAAGAAAGGCAATAAGGGAAATTTTCTGTGGTGACAGGAACGACGACCTTGCTGGCTCTGCGGAAAATGAAGAACTGGAGAGAGGCAGTTGGGAAAGGAGGGAAGGCAGCACGCAGGCGTTGTAGGATGCTTCCAAAAGCTTTCTAATTGGACGCTGGGGAGCGTTCCCGCGCAGGCTCCGTCGGTACCGACGATACCCATATGTGAAGACTACATTCCTGCTTGTTTCTGGAGATTAATAATACTGCCCTGGTTGGGACGGGACACTATATCAACTGACTCACCTTTGTCTATATGAATAAACAGGTAGACAAAGGTGAGTCGATTGATATATTGTATCTGGATTTTCATAAAGCCTTTGACAAGGTTCCTCATGAGAGACTCTTGGCGAAATTAAAAAGTCATGGGATAGGGGGCAGTGTACTATTGTAGATCAGGAACTGGTTAAAAGATAGAAAGCAGAGGGTAGAGCTAAATGGCCAATTTTTCCTATGGAGAAAGGTGAATAGTGGAGTACCCCAGGGATCTGTGCTGGGTCCGCTGCTTTTTAACATATTCATAAATGACCTGGAAATGGGAATAACGAGTGAGGTAATCAAATTTGCAGATGTCACAAGATTATTCAAAGTTGTTAAAACACAAGAGGATTGTGAAAAATTGCAAGAGGACCTTGATAAATTGAAAGACAGGACATCCAAATGGCAGATGGCAGAGGAGTGGCTCAGTGTTTGGGACAGGTTACCTCAGGCCAGAGGGCCAGGGGTTCAATTCCCACATGGGGACAAGCAACTTCAGGCCGGACCCAGTACAAGCATTGTGGAACTTGTGTCTCTTGGGGAAACTGCTAGGTACATATGACCTAGATTGGCCACTGTTGGAAACAGAATACTGGGCTTGATGGACCTTGGTCTTTCCCAGTATGGCATATCTTATGTTCTTATGGAGGTACTGGGGTCTCTAGTCCCATGGGCACTCCTTGAGCAAGCCACTTAACCCTCCATTGCCTCAGGTACACTTAGATTGTGAGCCCTTTGGGGACAACGGAATAAAAAGTACCTGTTAGTATACATGTAAACCGCACTGATTCTAAAAAGCGCGGTATAATAAATAATAAAATAAAAACATGGACAAGTGCAAAGTTATCTACGAACAAGTACAAGCTGAAATAAAAAAAACATGCAAACAAAATATACTGATGGAATGAAGACGAAGGTAAAGCAGTTGGAAAATATGGACTTGGCAAAAGAAATGAAGCTGGAGAAACACAGATAGAATTCTGCAAGACCAACAATCTATTCATCTCAAACACCTTCTTCCAGCAACACATGCGACTATAAATATGAACTTCGCTCAATTGATTGTACAAAAAATCAAATTGACTACATCTGTGGAATTCAACGATGGAAAAGCTCAATATCAACAACAAAGACAAAACCTGGAGCTGACTGTGGTACAGATACCCAGCTACTAGTATGCAAACTCAAGCTAAAGCTGAAAAAGAGCAAGCAACTCATGAATGTAGCAAAATACGATCTTAAAAATATACCACCAAAATTTAAAGACTCTTGCCAAAGCGTAGTTACTCACCTCTAACAGGTGTTCTCCAGGGACAGCAGGAATCAGTCCTCACATATGGGTGACGGTGGCACCGACGGAGCCTGCACGGAGTATTTCCCCAGCTTTCAAAGAAAGCCTCTGGGAATGCTACCACGTATGTGTGATAGCTTAGGCAAAAGACAAAAAGGTAAGGAGGAGGGAGGGTTGTGAGGACTGATTCCTGCTGTCCCTGGAGAACACCTGTTACAAGTGACTCACTACGCTTTCTCCAGGAACAAGCAGGAAGTCAGTCCTCACATATGGGACTCCCTAGCTCCAGATGCCGGAGCCCGAACCATGACAGCAGCAGCAGCGACCCGAGTTGCAGAAGGTGAGTTCCTACCAAGAGACTCTGCAGACCCAAGCGTCCAGCATCACCATAACTCCGGTAGCCTGAACACTGAAGAGTTGGAGAGCAGGAGTTGCCTATACAACTGAGAATGCTTCTGATTACTGCCTGGCCAGAGGCACCGTTTCTGCAGGACTCACTCTCAAGGCAGTAATGGGCTGCGAATGTATGGACTGAAGTCTGTATATAAAAGGACAGGGCCCTCTTGCAATCCAGGGAATGCAAGACAACCTCCTCTCTGCCGGCATGCGGCAGTGGGAAGAAAGTGGGGAGAACTACCTCCTGATTGAGGTGAAAAGCAGACACCACCTTTGGGAGGAATTTGGGGTGCGTACAAAGCACCATCCTGTTCGTATAGAACCTGGTATAGGGCAGATCTACCATCAGGGCCTGCAGCTTGCTTACTCTGCGAGCGGACATCAATGCCACCAAGAAGACCACCTTCCAGGAGAGGTATCTCAGGTGGCAAGTGGCCAAAGGCTCGACCGGCAGCCTAGTGAGCTAGGAGAGCACCACATTGAGGTCCCATTCTGCTGCCAGAGGGCAGAGAGGAGGCTTGATTAGCAGGAGGACCCTGAGGAATCTGGAGACCAAAGACTGGCCTGACAGGGGCTTCCCCTCTATAGGGTGATGGTTAGCCGAAATGGCGCTGAGATGCATCTTCACCGAATTAGATTTCCAGCCCGCGTGTGAGAGGTGCAGCAAGTACTGCAGCACGAGCTTTACCTGACAGGAGAATGGGTTCTCATTCCTTTCTGCACACCAGACAGAGAACCTTCTCCACTTGAAGGCATAAGCCCTTCTGGTGGATGGCTTCCGGGAGGCCAGAAGGATCTCATCGACCTCAACTGGGAAGTTGAAAGGGGGCAGTGCAACCCTTTCAGCAGCCACACATCAGCGTTACAGACCCCAGGTTGTTGGGACAGGAGGTCCGGGACCCGTCCCAGTGGTACTGGGGTTGCCCAGACAGGGAGAGCAGCAAAGGGAACCAGGGGTTCCTGGGCCATCTGTGCACAATCAGGATTACTAAGGCATGCTCGCTCTGGATCATGAAAAGACAATTGGCTATCAGAGGTGTCGGTGGGAATGTATAAAGCAGCCATACGACCAGGAGATAAGGAAGGTGTCTGCAGGCACACTCCTGCGGTGTGACTGAGGAGAGCAGAATTTGGGCAGCTGTGAGTTGTCTGTGGAGGTGAACAGGCCCAGCCAGGGTCTTTCCCAGAGGCGGAAAAGCCTACGGATCACTTTTGGGTCCAGGTGCCACTTGTGAGGCCGAAGGACCCTGCTAAGGTTCTCCGCCAGGCAGTTGTCTGGCCCAGTAAGGGCACCACCCTCAGAAGGATATGGTTGCGCACTGCAAAGGAATGGCGGGCCACTGCCACCTGACAAAGGGAGAAGGAGCCCGTATCCCCCTGCTTGTTCACATAGAACATGGAACCTGAATGTCTGTCTATATGAGGATTGGGAGATCGCTCAGGAGGTGGAAGGTGGCCTGAAGAGCCAGGAAGATGACCCCTTAGCTCGAGGAGATTGATTTGCAGGAGGGATTCCTCTGGGGACCAGGTGCCATGGGTGCACTGGCCCTCACAATGTGCACCCCAGCCCACAAGGGAGGCGTCTGTCATCAGGACACTCTGAGGGGTCGGTGCCTGGAAGGGCATCCTGCCCTGAGGTGATGTAGGGACTGCCACCAGCTGAGGGAGGCCGCCAGCTGGGGGGTGACCTTCAATCTGTCTCTTAGCCTGCCTGTTGTCTGTGTCCACTGGGAATGGAGGCACCACTGGGCTGCCTGCATATGTAGGCGAGCCAGAGGCATAACGTGAACTGTTGAGGCCTTGTGGCCTAAAGGTGGAGAAGTAGGCGAGCTGGCACCAAACTGGAGCTCTGCACATCCCTCCTTGCCAGCTGCATCAGACGGTGGACTCTCTCCACAGGGAGAAAGGCCCTGACTCGCACACAGTGTCCAGTTGGGCCCCTATGAATTCCAAGTCTTGGGACAGGGAAAGGCTGGACTTGGGGTAGTTGATGATGAACCCCAAATGCTGCAGGGAGTGGATAGAGAGCCTTGTGGCCCACCTAGCCTCGAGAGCTGTGCTGCCTCTGATGAACCAGTCATCCAGATAAGGAAAGACGTGGGCCCCTGGGAGGCGCACATGGGGGCTACGACCGCCAGGCATTTTGTAAAGACCTTTGGAGAGGAGGCGAGGCCGAATGGCAGCACCCTGTACTGGTAGTGCTGTCCCCCCCCCCCCCCATGAATCTCAGGTAATGCCTGTAGGATGGGTGGATCAGGATGTGGGTGTAAGCATCCTTGAGATCCAAGGAGCAGAGCCAGTCTCCCTGGTGGAGGTAGGGCAGCAGTGTCCCAAGGGAGAGCATCTTGAACTTTTCCCTCACCAGGAACTTGTTCAAGTTGCGCAGGTCCAGGATGGGCTGGAGACCCCTTGTTCTTTTTGGGACAAGGAAATACCTTGAGTAGAACCCCTTTCCCCAGAGGTGACGGGGTGCCGGTTCCACCACCCTGTCCTTGAGCAAGCCTGCGAGTTCTGTGGCGAGCAAGGCCTGGTGGAGGAGAGGCTATAGTGGCTCTCCTAGGAAGAAGTCTGGAGGTTTCTGCTGCAGATGGAGGAAATATCCCTCCTGCACCACCCACAGAACCCACTGGTCTGTGGTGATGCTGGCCTATCTGTGGGCGAAAGAGGCCAGTCAACCCCCTGTGGGCTGAGGTGGGCCTCCCAGGGGAGGGAAGGCCCAGCCCAGGGAGTCAAAAGCTTCCCCCGGGTTGGGTGGGAGCTGGTATCTGGGGCTTGGGAGCCTTGGGCTTCTTAGGCCTGTGTCCCTGGCCTTTGGCTGTGAGGCCTGGTGAGGCTGCCCAGAGTAAGGCTGGTAGTGGTCCAACTGGGAGTAGCGCTTTTTCCCTTAGGATTTTTTCCTTGGGAGAACCAAGGCCTTTTTGGACAGCCTGCTGGGTCACTACCTCAGACTCAATCTCCGCAGCCTTATCGGACATCGGTTTCCTGAATAGGTTCTCACCATTGCAGGGGACATCCAAGAGTTTTTCCTGTACCCACTGCCCAAGATCCGAGGTCTGTAGCCATGCCTGGTGCTGGGCGCCGATGCCGGCAGCTGCAATCCTGGCCGCAGACTCGAACCAGTCGTAGGCGGCCCGGGAGAGGAATTTGGACCAGTCCCGGATGCCTGCTGCTAGGGACTGGAAGCTTTGCAGAGGTTTCCCGGTGAGGCCCGCCAAGAACTCCGAGAGTTCCTGTATCAAGCACTTAAGGTACATTCCAATGTACAATTTATATGCCTGTATTCGGCACCCAAGCATTGTGCACTGGTAGCATTTGTGCCCCATGGCTTTGAGGGTCCTCTGACTCTTCAGTTTTCGCATGGAGGACTCAACCAACATTGAGTTGTGGCTTATGGAACCCGGGGTCCTTCCAGACACGATAGATGGCGTCCAGGTGCCAACTGACCAACGGCATCGAGGCCGGGGACTCCCACATCCAAAGGAGCAATCTCTCAAGAATGGGTGGAACCAGCACTGTGAGAGTCTCCATGGGAGGGGACTCATATTGTAGGATCTCAAGCTTCTCAGTGCATGGGTCCTCCTCCAACTCCGTCTGGATCGAAAGAGCCCAGGCCATATCACAAAGTCATGAAAGGCCACATCCTCAGGCGGGGATTGGTGCCAAGACTCCATGGGAGGCGGCTCAGTGGGGACGTCCCGGTGTCAGGAGGTCGCCAGGGAGGCTTCGCTCTTAGTCTCCCAGTCGGAGCCCAAGGGCGCCAAAGAGTCAGTCCCAGGGGTGGCTCCGAGGAAATAGGCCCCCGGAGAACCTGGGGTCGGACTCCCGTAAACTCACCAGAGAGGACCGGAGCCCTGAAGAGTGTGATCGAGACCTTGCTTGATGCCGAGGACTTACCTTAGGTCGGTGACAATCGGTGTCAAGTTTGACACCCGGAGGCTCCCCCGAGGCCAGGGAGCCTGTATCAGGGCCGATGATACCAGGGGGCCCGACATCAACACCCACTGCAAGGCCAAGATGGAGGAGAGGCTCTGCTCCATGGCTGCCATGCAGGACTCGAGGCCCGATGGCTGTGCAGCACTCGGCATGGACACCGAACCCCCGGTCCGACGCTGGCACTCCAGAGAGTGCATCCTCGAGGAGAGCTATAGGTTCAAGGGTCCTGGCGAGGTCTCCACCGGCCGAGGACTTCTGTCTCGAGACTTTCTGAGGGCCCTGCTTGAAATCTCCAGAGTCCCGTCGAGGGATCTTGCCAGGTTTGATTGGAGGCACCTTCTTTTTGGAAGGGTCCGGGGCCGCACCGGAGGAGCCGCCGCTGTGGGACTCCGAGGACATCCGGACCTCTCACAAAGGGCTGGCTTTGGGGCTCGGTGATGGGGAAGCTGGAGCAGAGTAAGACCTAGGGAAAAGCTTCCCCTGCAACTCAGACCACCTCCTATTGGTTTTAGGGGTCATGGCCTGGCACTGGTCGCAGGTGGAACTGTCATGGTCTGGGCCCAATATAAGTATGGATAAAAATTACTCTACTCTGAACATTTCCGTCAACAAAACAAAGAGGAACTCTCTGCTAACTTCTAGTTTGCACGGAAGTGGTCTCAGACTTATCGGCTGCCTTTATAAAGATATATAGGTAACTTGAATATCTTACGGCACCTATTAGCATCAACGACACAAAGATATTCAAGTTACCTATATATCTTTATAAGGCAGCCGATAAGTCTGAGACCACTTCCATGCAAACTAGAAGTTAGCAGAGAGTTCCCCTTTGTTTTGTTGACGGAAATGTTCAGAGTGGAGTAATTTTTATCCATACTTATATTGATATTTTGATATTACTCTTATACACCAGACCGTTAGCTTTTTGTATAAATACAACAATGGTCTGGGCCCAGGCAGCGGATACAGCAGTCGTGAGTATCAGTGATTGAGATAGTCTGACTGCAGCGGTCACATTTCTTGAACCCACCAGGAGTCATGGTGGGAGCACACATGGCTGGGGTCGAGGATCCCCGGGCGAAAAATGGCACGAAAGCCGGTCGAGGTGGAACCTCAAGGAAACATGGGAAAAAAAGGGAGCAACCCCGAGGCGGGAAGAGAACCAGTACACAAACCAGACAAAAGGAAGGAATTGTTGTTGTTGTTAAGTGCCGTCGAGTCGGAGTCGACTCATGGCGACCCTCTGGATAGCTATCCGGAAGGAATTAAAGAACTTTTTCAGGGAGAGTAGAGGACCACGTCAGTTGGACTCCATGGAAAAAAAGAAGACTGAGCAAGATGGCACCCTTGGGCAGGAAGGGGACCATGCATGCAAGTTAGCATTCCCAAAGGCTTTCTATGAAAGCTGGGGAAATGCTCCATGAGGGCTCCTTCGGTGCCGATGTCACCCATATGTGAGAACTGACTTCCTGCTTGTTTCTGGAGAAATTGATTCGCTGCTTTTGAATATAAATGACAGAGCACCAGAAGAGTTATGGGATGAGATCAAGAAAGTTGTGCTCGAAGAAAGTTAAAAGTTTTCGCAGAAGGTGAAAAAGCTAAAACAGCCAAAATGGATAACCGAAGAAACTGCTCAGAAATGCACAGAAGCCAAAGGAGAAAGAGCGGTAATCACCAAAGTTAATAGAAATTTCCAACATGCAACAACACAAGAGAAAGCACTACAATGACACATGCAAGGGAATAGAATAAGAAACTATCAGGAGGAAGAACAAAATCAGCTTTCCTAAAGCTACGAGAGTTAAAGAGATAATTCCAGCCTCAAATTGGAATGCTAAAAGATGCTCAAGGGTGGTATATCAAGTTTTTAATAAACATGAACATGTTGAATGATGCTGAGAAGATCAAGAAAAGGTGGAAAGAATACACAGAGTCATTGTATCAGGAAGATCAAGTGGATGAACAGCTTGTTTCAACCTGTATCTTATGACCAGGAACCAATGGTGATGAAAAGAAGAAAAAGCAGCAGCACTGAAAGCATCATCAAAAAGCAAATCACCAGGCACTGATGGCATTCCCACTGAAGTATTAAGGATCAGATGCAAATGTTACAATCCTTACAAAGCTCTACCAGGAAATTTGGAAGGCATCACCATGGGTGATGCATGGGATTTTAGGTATGAACAGTTCCTAGTACTATCTACCACTACTATGACTACTTATCATTTATACAGCACTACAAGGCATATACAGTGCTGTACACATAGATGAATGAAACAGTTCCTTCTAAATAGAGCTCACAATCTGTTCAAGACAGACATACACACACAACAAAACAGGGGACTAGGGCAATACTAAAGGGAAAATGGTTATAATACACATGGGTAGTGAAATAGGAGAATGAAGGGGTCAGAATCCAAAAGCAGCATCGAAGAGGTGATATTTTAGCCTGGATTTGAATAGGACCAGAGATAGAACCTGATGTACCAACTCACGTAGTCGGTATATCATGCAAATAATTAAATGCAAAACTCAAATTCAAAATCCAGATGTGTGAGCATGAGAATAAGAGGAGGTACAATGGGGTGCATATAGAGGATGGGGCAGTATGTGTATGCATGCACATGAATATCACCACAAACCTTTTTTCCACCTGCCTCCAGGGACTTACCTGATCTCTGAAGAAAACTTTGAATATGGCCTGGAATCCCTTCTCACCGCTCTACCAATTCCAATTCACAATAATAAACCTGCAGCCTCTGTTGGCAGCCAAAGAATAAAAAGATACTTTTCTTCTTCTCAGCTATATCAAATGGTACATTTGTGGTAAATATTATTGACACCCTTGCATTTTATGTATGTTGTGTACAACATCTTGAGAAATAAATGGAAATATTCCAACTATATGTTATCATAATATTTTAATAGTATGTTCATAGATATACAAAAAAAAAAGATGTCTGTGCAACTTATTGACGTAGTAATTTCTGAGAAAAAAAACAAAATATGACCTGGACAGGATTAATGGAACCCTTCACTAATATTTGGTTGCACTGCCCTTGGCAGTGATAACAGCCTCCAAACGTTTCTTGTAAACATCTATAAGTTTCATACATCTGTCTGCTGGTAGTTTCTCCTACTCTTCAGCTGCGATTTATTCCAGCTCATGAATGTTTCTAGGATTCCTTTCACCAGTGGCAGATTTCAGCTCTTTCCAAAGGTTCTTGATTGGATTGAGATCAGGTCTCATTGCTGGCCAAACAGCCTCTTTTTTCCTTTTTTAACCATTTTTTGAACTTTTGGATGTCTGTTTTGGGTCACTGTTCTGCTGGAGGACCCATGATCTTCGACCCAGACCTAGCTTTCTGACACTAGGTAACAGATTTCACTCCAAAATACCTTGGTACGTCTCTGACTTCATGATTCCTTTAATACGTTCTAGGCCTCCAGTTACTGAAGCAGCAAAACAACCCCCAACATTATGGAACCACCATCATATTTAACTATAGAAAGAATGTTTTTTTTTCCTTATAAGCTTCATCACTTTGTCTGTAAATGTATCGCTGGTCTGCACTGCAAAGAGCTCAAGTTTGGTTTCATCTGTCCAAAGAACATTTTCCCAGAAGAACTGTGATTTCTCAAGGTGGGTTTAGGCAAAGATCAGGGTGCCTTTTTATATCTGTCTTTGAGCAGTACGGTCCTCCTTGGCCTTCACACATTAAGTGTTTCTTTGTGTAGTGTGTGTTATATGGTATAGGTTGAAACCACCACTCCAGATTGCTCCAGGTCAGCCTTAAGCTCTTTGGATGTTGTACACAGTGTTTTTCCAACAGTTTGTACTAACCTTGGATTCATTTTTCTCTCCCACCATGTCCTGGGAGGTTCTTGACAGTTCCACGAGCAGAAAACCTCTTAATAACATTGCCAACTGTAGACACAGGAATCCCAAAGTCTTTGGAGATGTACCTGTATCCCTTTAAAGTTTGATGTTTGGTGGTAATTGCTTTTCTGATGGTCTCAGGCAACTCACTTGTCTTCACCATTGTGAAAATTGAGCAGGGAGTGAATGTGGCCATTTTAAATATTAGAGCCATCATTCATTGGTTGATTCCAGTCATGTGAGTATTGACAATTGATCACAGATGCGTCTAATTTTACTGCAATGGGAATGTGGTTCTTCTGTTCAAACTGATTTGAATTGTTTATAAGGGTGCCAATAATCATGTCCTGGCAATGTCCCAGTTTTTATACTATTTCCTTTTTTAATTGGTCTTGTTTTATTTGATTCCTTTATGAGTCGAATATGTGTGCATATATAGTCCAAAGCCAGTTCACTAGACACTATTTTTTTAGGAGCTATTGGACATTAAGGGGTTGAACTGCAATGGTGCCAGTAATGTTGACCACAACTTTATAAGTTTCATACTAGGTTTTTGAGAATGTGGCTATGAATTGTTTTGGAGTTATAGGCAGGAATAGATCATAAGTAGAGACCCTAGGCAGAAGAACGGCAAAATGACTAGATGCCTGCTTTGTTTCCTTCTACCACATTCTCATTCTTCTGTCTTGCCAGATAACCTCTCTCTTCCTCATACATAAAGCAGTATGTACGATGGATGATACCGCATACAGCCGCATCAGAAAACACAACTTTCCTCATACACGACATTTCAGCTCCCATCTCATGTGGAATTTCTGCTCCAAGCTGCATCTCCCTCGTGCATGCCACTTCTGCTCCAGGTCATCTTTATTCCACCCCCCTCTTTTCCATAGCAATCTAGCCTAGAGTTGCTTCTTCCTCCCATATGTTACAGTACTTGACTCCCATTTGCCAGCTGTTGGATTCATCTAAATAAGGGGTTCTCAATCCAGTCCTCGGGACACACCTAGCCAGTCAGGTTTTTGGGCTAACCACAACGAATATGCATAAAAGAGATTTGCATACAATGAAGGCAGTGCATGCAGATCTCTTTCATGCATATTCTTTGTGGTTATCCTGAAAACCTGACTGGCTAGGCATGTCCCGAGGAATGGTTTGAAAACCCTTGCTCTAGATCAGTCTAGTGCCCAGTTTGTTATATTGTCTGTCTCGATTAGATTGTAATCTTTATTGAGCAAGGGCTGTCTCTTACATGTATATATATGTAAAGTGCTGCCTTGTAGCACTTTACAAATGATAAGTAGTATTAGTAATATTAGCAACACCGAGCCATGTTTCCTACCACTTGCAGCAGCACAGAAACATTTCACCCTCTCATCTTCCAGCTACTGCAATTGTGGACCATTTCTCCTTCCCATCTGCCAGTTACTGAAGCACCAGGCCACCTCTCCCCTCCATCTGTTACAGCAACAGACCACTGCTCCCTCCCCTGTAACAGCTGCTGCAGCATTAAGCCTCTTTTTGCTCCCATTTGTGGATTTTGGCAGGACTAGGCCTCTGCTCCCTCATATCTGTTAGCTGCTAAACCATTAAGCCCTTTTGCCCTACCCATTTGCCTGCTGCTGAAGCACTAGGCCACCTCTCCCTCCCATCTGCTAACTCCTGGCTCCTGCAGCACCAGGCTACTTTATCCTAACTGCTGCTGCAACACTAAAATGGAAATTACACTTACCTGGTAATTGTTGTTCCTGAAGGGACTCCAGTTTAGTCCTCCACCTCTGGGTAGTGCACCTCCTCCTGCAGCATGGAGACTGGACCAATCAGAATCTTGCCCTTACTGGATGTATCCTGCTGGAAATCCCATCAGCCCCAGTGAACTATTGACAAAGCAGATTCACAGCAGCAACAAATAAGTAGCTAATAAATTGTCAAAAATCAACTATAACTAGCAATATTAAACTTTGAACCTTAAACTATCAAATCAACCCCCCGAAATGAGAACGAGGAAGCCAATATCCCCTCTCTTGCTTCTGTCACATCTCCCAGACCAACTGACAGAGACAGAAGAAAACCAAGAGAGAAAGACAAAAAGGCCATAGATAGAGGAAAGAGAGACTGGCAATAGCCAAAGGCTCCTGGTATGAACCATACTGCACTCTGAATCCCGGAAGCCCTCTCTTCTCCAACTCACGATGTACTTCTGAAAGAAAACTCACACCCGGGTGGGCCTGAGGACTAAACTGGAGTCCCTTCAGGAACAACAATTACCAGGTAAGTGTAATTTCCATTTCCTTATCGGTCCTGCAGTTTAGGCCTCCACCTCTGGGATTTATCAGAGCAGTTATCATTGGGAGGGACCTTTCCAACTGGCCCGTAACACTGCCGATCCGAAGCAGGCATCACTGGCTGCCAACATATCCAGACAGTAGTGCTTGCTGAAAGCATGAAGGGAAGACCAGGTAGCCGCCCTGCAAATTTCCACCGGCGGTACCAAGCTTTGCTCCGCCCAGGACGTCGCCTGCGCTCTAGTAGAGTGCGCCCGCAACCCCACCGGAACCGGACGCCCCTGCAAAATATATGCCGATGCAATCGCCTCCCTAATCCACCTGGAAATGGATGCTTTTGCCGCTGCTTCCCCCTTGCGGGGGACCTCCAAACACAAAGAGATGGTCCGACTTACGGAAGACCTCTGCAACCGTCAAATACCGTCGCAATACTCTTTGGACATCCAGACGATGCAAGCCACGGTCCGTGGCGTGCCCTGTCCCCGAGCTCAACACTGGAAGGGAAACTGTCTGGTTCAAATGAAACGGGGAAACCACTTTAGGCAGAAAGGATGGAACCAGCCTTAACAACAACTTTTCTCTAGAGAATGACAAGAACGGCTCCCTGCACGACAACACCTGCAGCTCCAAAATTCGCCTCGCTGAACCGATGGCAATCAGAAACGCCGCCTTCAAAGTTAAGTCCTTAACCGACGCCTGGTTCAGGGGTTCAAAGGGTTTTCTGGCTAACGCTTCTAAAACCAGATTCAAATCCCACGGCGGTACCATCACCATGCGCGAGGGTTGAAGCCTGAACACCGCTTAAGGAACCGCTGCACATCTGTGTGCGAACCCAGAGCTACCTCCTGAACCTTACCCCGGTAGCAAGAAGGTGCCGCTAACTGGACCTTCAAGGAACTGGCAGCCAAGCCTTTCTCAAAGCCATCTTGCAAAAAACTGAGTACCACAGGAACGGAAACAGTCGCCGCCCGGATTTGCTACCGAGAACACCAGTCCTCAAAAATGCACCATACGCACACATACACGAGAGATGTGGATTGTTTCCTTGCTCAAAGCAAAGTGGCGATCACCGCCGCAGAATAACCTTTCTTCTTTAGCCTTGCCCTTTCAAGGGCCATACCATAAGCAAAAATCGATCCACCTGAGGCATCTTCAGAGGACTCTGGACCAGCAGGCCCTCCGATATCGGGAGTCTCCAAGGCTCCGAGTCGAGTAGCCGAATCAGATCGGCATACCACGGGCGCCTGGGCCAGTCCGAGGCCACCAACAGCACTCTGCTGCGGTGCACCTCAATGCACTGTACCACTCTGCCTATAAGCGCCCAAGGAGGAAAGACATACAGGAGGCCCAACGCCGGCCAGGGCTGAATGAGAGCGTCGATGCCCTCGAACATCCTTTCCCTCTGTCTGCTGAAAAACTGACCCATTTTCACTGACTGGAAGGTCGCCATGAGATCCATTATTGGTGGCCTCCATCTGCGGACAATTTGCGCGAACAGCTGTGGATGAAGCTCCCACTCCCCGGCGTCCACCTGCACTCTACTGAGAAAATCTGCCATCACATTGTCCTTTCCTGCGATATGCGCTGCCAAAATGGCCTGCAGACGAGGTTCTACCCACAGGAACAACGCTTCTGCTTCTTCCTCCATGGCCATACTTCCCGTTCCGCCTTGTCGGTTGATGTAGGCCACTGTTGCAGAATTGTCCGATAGAACTCTCACTGCTCAATTCCTCACAGAGCTCTTGAACGCCTGCAGTGCCAGCAGCACTGTCCACAGCTTGAGGCGGTTGATTGACCAAGCTGTTTCCTGGGTTAACCAGACTCCTTGCGCGAACAGACCTCCCCAACCCGCCAGACTCGCATTCGTCATCAGCAGAAGCCACTACGGTTGTGCTCGACCAGTGGCGCAGCAAGGCCCTTTGTAACAGTCGCATATGAAATCTGGCCCACGGGACCACCTCCAGCGTCGCCGCCATGGTCCCCAGCAGTCACAGATACCACCACGCTGACGGTGCCGGGGTCCCCAAGAACCTGCGTATGAGCGTGCGAAGAACCTGTGCCCGGTGATCCGGCAAAAATACCAACCCCCTCGAAGTGTTGAAATGGACTCCTAGATACTCCTAGAGCCTGCAAAGGATCCAAGTGACTCTTTCTTGCGTTGACCACCCAGCCGAGACTTTGGAGGAGCTTCACCACTTTGTCAGTGGCCTGCAAGCTCTCGACCTTGGACTTTGCCTGAATCAACCAATCGTCGAGATAAGGGTGGACTAGAATGCTCTCTTTTCACAACGCCGCTGCCGCCACTACCACCATGATCTTGGTGAAAGTGCGCGGAGCCGTAGCCAAACCAAACGGCAATGCCTGGAACTGAAAATGTCCCCATGGGAACGCGGACCTCAGGAACTTCTGATGAGCTTCTCTGATCGGAATATGCAAGTATGCCTCTGTGAGAGATTGAGTGAAGTCAAAAACTCTCCTTGACGCACCCCCACAATGACAGACCTCAAGGTTTCCATCCGGAAATGAGGGATGCGCAGACAGCGATTGACCCCTTTGAGATCCAAAATAGGCCGGAGAGACCAGTCTTTCTTTGGCACCACAAAATAAATGGAGTAGTGACCCACCCCGAGGTCTGAGACCGGGATGGGCATCACCGCTCCCAGCTGCAACAGCCGATCTAACATGAGGCGGATCGCCCGAGCTTTGTGCCGCCCCTTGCTGTGGGACAGAACAAAGGAGTCTCGAAGTGGAGAAGCCAATTCCAGCACATAACCTTCACGAACTACCTCCAACACCCACTGATCTGACGTTATTTGGACCCAGGCAGGAAGAAAATCCCGAAGCCGGCCTCTTATTGGTTGGCTTTCTATTGGGATTCACCTCCTTTCATTGGGGTTTGCGGTTAAAGGAGGAGGAGGCAGGCGCAAACCCTTTGCCTGCTCCCCGAAACCCAAGAAACCCTTGGGCTCTAGAGGCAAATCTGCCACGTTGGAAGCCTCCCAAACGGGACAACCGAAATCTCTAAACTGGCCACGAGCGGACGGAAAAGACTTCCCCTGCTTAGGCTTATCTTCCGGCAGTCTGCCTCCCTTGGACCCCCCCAAGTCCTTCACTAATTTATCCAGATCCTCTCCAAACAATAACTTGCCCTTGAACGGAAGCTTACTGAGACGCGATTCAGACGATCCATCGGCCGCCCAATTCCTTAGCCAAATGGATCTCCGAGCAGCCACCAAGGATGCCATACTATTCGCTAATGCTCTGATCAAATCATAGTGTACATCTGCTAAATATGCTGAACCATATTCCAGCCGAGCCACCTCCTGCAAACTCTGCTGATCCAGGTGAACGTCCTGCCGCAGGTGCTGAGACCACCGAAGACAGGTCCTCGCCACCCAGGCGCCACAGATAGAGGCCTGTAAGGATAACGCATCGGCCTCAAATGCTTGCTTCAATAAGCCATCCACATTTCAGTCCTGCGCATCCTTTTAAGGCCGCGCTACCTTCCACCAGAATAGTCATCTTCTTGGTCACTGCCAACACTGCCGCGTCAACCTGCGGGGAGCAAAACTTTTCCTTATCCTTGTCTGCTAACGGGTAAAGCTGGTTCATCGTCCAGATGCCTTTCAATCCCGCTTCAGGTTGATCCCACTCATCTTGGATCATCCGATCTACTACTCTGTGGACCGGGAATACCGTCTGGGACTCTCTCACCACTTGAATGCGGGGGTCTTCCAGCCCCTCGTCCAGACCCCGCCGGAACCTCCAGGGACAGCTCACCATCAACGCTTGCCCGGGGTCCCTGGGACTCCTGGGCCACTTTTCCCTCCATTTGCTGCTCAACGTTGGAGGAAAGCATAGCACAGCCCCTGCAAATACCTGTAACAGAGGCCATACCCCTGCAAGAACTGCAGACCACTCACTGCGGCCGAGAAGACAAGAACCAATCCACTCCAAACACGTGGTTGTCAGGTCCCCGGAGAGTCAGCACCACGCTGACCTTCAAAGAAATAAAAAGATGTGGGGTATTTTTTTTTTAAAGGAAGGAGCCGAAACAAAAACTAATAGAACTAATAAACTGCTCAAAACCCCCAACCAAGTGATGAAACCAAAATGGGAGAGAATGGCTCCGCCAGACAAAAAAACCTCTGTCTCAGAATCGGGCAAGCCGCCCACGGCGCGAAACGCTGCTCTGCGGCCCGTCACATGGCTTCCACAGCGCGGGAACAGAAACTAAAATGGCCGCCGCTTAGCTCCACGAAGCGCCAAACACCACCGTGTGCTCTTGCTGTGCCCTGCTTTCCCCGATCGCTGATCGCTCCAGAGCCCTGTCTCCCCCCCCCCCAAAAAATGGGCAGAATTACCGCGTGGAGACAGCCCTGCAAGCTGCGACGTCGCTCAGCTCCTCCATGAGCGACGTCCGTGGCGAAAGCTGCTGTGCCAGCGTCTGTGCGCTGCTCTCCGTTCTGCTCTGCTCGGCTCCGGGAGATCAAGGAGCCGCTTGCTGGAGAGCGTGACTGACAGAGCTCTCCCCCGTACAGCCCAGGGGAAGAGATCTGATGCTGCCTGCAGTAGCCAGAAAGGAAAAACTAGTGGGGGAAGGACAGCAGCAAGCCGGCTCCTCTTCTCCATTTTTTTTGTTTTTTAAAGGTATATCTCCCTAGAAAGGAAAGAAACAAGGGTAAGTTAAAGGGACAAAATAAAATTGACAAACACTAACTACGGTCCCTAGTCAGTCCTAAAGTGAGCCCAGCTCTAGGCTCACTACGTCCTCCTGCTGCATGGAGACTGGACACACTGGGGCTGATGGGATTTCCAGCAGGATACATCCAGTAAGGGCAAGATTCTGATTGGTCCAGTCTCCATGCTGCAGGAGGATGTGCACTACCCAGAGGTGGACGACTAAACTGGAGGACCGATAAGGAACCACCTTTCTTTTCTATCTTCCTGTATCTGCAGCATTAAGCTAGCTCTCCCTCCCATCTGCTGGCTGCTGCAGCACTGGGTCACCTCTCCCTCCCATCTACCAACTGCCCCTCACCCCCTCATCTGATGGTTACTACAGTACTGAATCTCCTCTCTCTCTTCTCTTCCAGCATCTGCAGCACCAGGCTGCCTTTAAACAGCACTGGGCCACCTCTCCCTCCCATCTTCTGGTTTCTGCCACACTGAGCTACCTCTTCCTCACACCTGCTGACTTTTGCAATACCGAATCACCTCTTCCTCTCATCTGCCTTATACATTAGGATCGGACTCAGCTATCAAATAAAATGGAGATATGACTATCTAAGCCCAGTACGTACAGTGAACACAAAAGGAGTTTTCCTCATTTTGGGTCTATGGGAAAATGGCTTAGCGCATCTGGCCCTATCTATGTATTTTTGCTGATTCCTGCCAGAGAACAAATTGTCTTGCCAAGACAGTTTCCCTTGAAAGTAGCATGTGACAATTAAAACAAACAATATATTAAGATCTTGATTTAGATGACATCCTCAAGGATATCAGTGTACAGATTTTGAAAGCTGCATCACTATGGCAAGCTAAAGTAAGTCGGGAAACTGCAGAGTCAATGAGAAGCTCAGATCTGATGTCATAAAGGGCAGTATAAAAAGTATGTGAATAAAGATAAAGATAGATGATGCACAGACAAATGTACTGGCAAGGGAAAGCAATGTTTTAACAGGAGATTTTCAGCAGTGCCCCCCATACATCCCTCATGACTCATCCCTACCTCACCTCTCCCCACCCTGGAGCATCTCACTTTTTACCCCTTCCACATCCCTCACCTACTCGCAGGCTTTCTCCCTGTATCAGCTGGACCCAAGCTAAAGGCCTAGAGCAGACTATATCTCTACAAGAATTGCTAACAACTTCAGATCTCATGGGCAGACACATCCTGCTGCTGATCCATGATAAATATCATTTTGAGAGATCAAAAGTTTTTGTGGGGCTGACAGAGCAGAAATGAAATATGGACTGCAGTGCACCAGGTTCCCCGCACTCTTCTCTTCTGTTCTGCCTCCCAATTCTCCAGCACTTGACATGTGTTTCTTGGTCTTGCATGGGAGAATGGAAGATGGACTCTTAAGCAAGAGACTCTTTTCCAATGTTGGAGACTTAACAGATCTGCATGTAATGCAAGAATGCAGCACAAATAGCTGGAGTGAGGAGTTGAGGAGAGGAGAGTTGTAGAAAGGGATCATGCAGTGTATGTTTATTCCAAAAAGTGTGACTATATAATAAATAATATACATGGAGGTCAAAAAAGAAAGCAGAGTTGAGGTTGCTATCAAAAGAGCAAAACAGGGGAGCTCCTGGTCTGAGAGGTGAAGCTAGTATTGAGAGTGCACTAAGAAAACATTTGAAGAAAGATCTCAGCCAATGGACATCTGCGCCATCTACTGACCAGATTGGTTTAATTTGCCATATGGCATTCTATATATCAGAAGAGTTCCACTAGTCTGTGTTTAACCTACAAACATAGAAAATGGCAGCAGATGAAGACCATATAGCCTATTTAGTTTTCCCATCCATACCAACTAAGCTCTACAATCTCTTCCTCTCCCTTAGAGATCCTATCTGCTTGTCCCATGCTTTCTTGAATTCAGACATCATGCTCATCTCCTCCGCCTCTGCTGGGAGGTCATTCCACAAGTTTACCATCCTTTCTGTAAAGAAATATTTCCTTAGATTACTCCTAAGGCAATTCCCTTTTACCTTTATCCTATATCCCCTCCTGCCAAAGTCAACTGAAAGAGGCTCATCTCCTGTGCATTTATATCACAGAGGTATTTAAATATCTCCCACCTTTCCTCCAAAATATCTATATTGATATCTTTAAACCTTTCCCCATATAGTTTACAATGAAGACCACTGATCATTTTAGTATTTACTCGCTGGACTCACTTCATCCTGTTTATATATCTTTTTGAAGGTGCGTCTCCAGAATTCCACACAGAACTCCAAATAAAGTCTCACCAGAGACTTATACAGAGATACTATTACCTCCTTCTTCCTGCTGGCCATTCCTCTCCTTATGCACTCAAGCATCCTTCTGGCTTTCCCTATTGCCCTTTCTACCTGTTTTGCCACCTTAAGAACATCAGAGATGATCACCCTCAGGTCCTTTCTTTTGTGCACAAAAATATTTCACCTTTTATACTATATCGCTCCTTTGGGCTTTTGCAGACCAAATGCATGATGCTGCATTTTTAACATTAAATCTTGGTTTTAAATTCTAGACCATTCTTCAAGCTTCACTAAATCCCTCTTCATGTTATTTATGCTTTCCAAGATGACTACCCTATTGCAGATTTTGATATCATTTGTGAAGAGGGCAAACCTTATGTAACAATCTTCTGCAATATCAACTAGACGAAGACCCAATACCTGTGGAATATCATCGGTAACATCCTTATCCTCAGAGTAAACTCCATTTACCACTACCCTTTGTTGTCCCCCACTCAATCAGTTGCTAACCCAGACAACAATTTTAGAGCCATACCAAGGGTGCTCAATTTACTTATAAGTCACCTATGTCAAGCCATGTCAAAGACTTTGCTGAATCTGTGCATCATATACATTGCTCTCTCTTGATCCAACTCTCTGGTCATTCAGTCAAAGACATTAATCAGATTTGTCTGACGAGACCTACATCTAGTATAACCATGTTGCCTCGGATCCTGCAAGCCACTGAATTCCAGAAACTGCATTTTTATTTATTTTATTTTTATTTATTTGCAGGGTTTTTATATTCAGCCCCTTCCAAAGATCAAGGGCTATATATAAAATCCACTTGCACAACTTCAATAAGAAAACCACACATCCTCCTCGGGGAATTTAACTTACCATCCCTCCACAACACACTATCAACCCTATTCATCAACTCTCTGAATAAAATGGTATTTCTGCAAACAGTCTTCACACCCACACACACTAAAGGGAACACCCTAGACCTGGTTTTCCTACCAAAAAGTATAACCAACCATTCCATATTCATTTCCCCCAGAACAAAACAAATCCCTTGGTCAGATCACTCCATAACAGAATTCACCATTCCCATGACACCTCACAGTCCTTCCCAAACTAAAGAAATAACCCAAACAAAACTATTCACTCAATTCAACAAAGACACATTCCTTGAGAATATAGTCCCACAACTAACAAACCTACCAAAAGACAAACACATCCATAAACATGTGGAACACCACTATCTCAAAAACAACAACATATGCATACACTAAGGAAAAAACAAAACATAAACCTACAGAAATATGGTACACCAAAGAACTCACAACCCTAAAAAAAGAATTATGAACGATTGAACACAAATGGAGAGCAACAAAAAACACAGACATCAGAACCACTTATATGTCAGCCCTACAAAAATATAAAGAAGCAATCTTAGAAAGAAAGAATACCGCTCCAATTTACTTAACAAATCACTAAATCGACCTAGGGAGCTTTTTAACATAGTCAAATCCCTAACCCAAACATCCTACACAGAACCAAACAGCTGTACCATTAAACCACAAATCCTTGCCAACCACTTTGTGGACAAATTGAAAAGCAAACCAATGCCTGACCTCACTCCCTTGAAAGATCAACCCACATATCTCGACAACTGGAGCTCCTTTCACCCAGTCGATTAAAAACAACTCCTAAATATCATCAACATAATCAACATCACCACTTCTTCACTGGACCCATGCCCTGTAAACTGGATTAAGGTAACCAGAACAGAATTAGCCCCAATCATCTTACCCATAGTAAATCAATCCCTTATCCAAGGGTCCATGCCGGTCGCTCTCAAACAGTCTATGATACGCCCTATTCTCAAAAACAAGAAACTGGACAAATCCAACCCTAGCTCTTACAGGCCCATAGTGAACATTCCTCTGTTATTCAAAATAATCGAAAAGGCCATCCAAATACAATTACAAGATCATATTAATCACAATGCCCCCATGGACGAACAGCAATCCGGCTTCACCACGGAGTATAAACACTGATATTAACCCTCTTAGATAATCTGATTCACGGCTTAGACAACACAAAAAAATAATTTATCCTAGTTTTTATAGACATTGCCTCTGCATTTGGCAATGGCAACCATAACATCATAATCAAAAAACTAGAACAAATCAGAATAACAGGCACAACACTAAAATGGTTCCGATCTTATCTAAAGGACTGAACCCAACAAGTCCAAATAGGAATAGAAACCTCACTAAAATTCAGGCAGGAAAAGGGAATCCTCCAAGGCTCGGCTCAGTCTGCACTATTATTTAATCTATATCTACAATCTATATGCAACATATTCAAAAACTTCAAAGTAGGATATCATATTTACCCAAATCAACATCCACTTACCTCCTGCATCAAAGAAGCCCAATCCTGGCTAAACTCAATGAATCTGCGGATAAACTTTAGCAAAACAGAAGTCCTATACATAACTAGGAACTCAACATTTGCCCCCCCACGGAACTTCTCAACACATGAAACCGACATCCCAATCAGAAAAGTAGTAAAATATCTAGGAATCATTCTAAACCATATCCTTAACATGGAATCCCACATAAAACTAATCTCGAAAAACATATTTTTCAAACTAAGAACACTCCAGCATTTAAGACCATTACTTGCCCCTCACGACTTTAGATCAGCTGTCCTAGCTCTTGTCACTCCACATCTCGACTTCTGTAATGGCATACTACACGGTCTACCAAAGAAAACTTTAAACCAACTTCAAAAAGTACAAAATGTTGCAGCCAGAATTATCTATAAAGCACACCCTCATGAACATATGACACCCATCTTATACATGCTACACTGGCTCTCAGTCGCAAGCAGAATAAAGTTCAAACTGCTGATGACCACATTTAAATTAATTAACATCATATCCCCCTCATTCCTCTCCACACTAATACACCCAGCAACAGACATGAATAATAAAAGAGGATGCCATATGAACACAATCAAAATTCCCTCAGCCTACAGAAAAAACAAACAAACCACGAGCAACAGAGCATTTTCATATGTTGCCCCTACCCTCTGGAATTCCCTCCCTGATACCCTCAGAGCTATTAAGGATCTTCAAACATTTAGAAAACAGATCAAAACACATCTGTTTATCAAACACTATGGTAATGACACCTTAACTTCCCAAACATCGCTGAACACCTATACACAACACGCCCAACCCCTCAACCAAATGAACAACATATATTTACAATACTGTGCAAAACATGATGTACTGTAAATATTTAACGCTGTACATATTTGATAAATGGACCATCCCAAGTTTGTTACTCCTCATGTTGATTACTCCCCACTTGTTCAATGTATACAGTTGCGTTCTGTGTAAACCGCCCTTGATCTCTGGAAGGGACGGGACGGTATATAAATCTTTCAAATAAATAAATAATGAATTCCAGAGTATGATTACGCGTCAAGTTAAAAATATTTTCTCTTATTAGTCTTAAATGGGTTACACTGTAGTCTTCCTAATTTTAATGGGGTAAACAATCAATCTACATTTACCTGTTCCACTCCATTCATTAATTTATAGACCTCTATAAGATCTCCCCCCTCAGCTGTCTTTTTTCTAAGTTGAAGAACCCTAAGCTTTTAAGCCTTTCCTCATAGGAGTATCCTTCCATCCTCTTTACCACTTTGGTGGCTCTTCTCTGTACCTTTTCTAATTTCCGCTATCTCCTTTTTAAAATATGGCAACCAGAATTGCACACGATATTCAAGGTGTGGTCTCACCACGGAACAATAATGAAGCATTATAATGTCCTTAATTTTATTCTCCATTCCTTTCCTTATTATTATTATCATTAGCATTCTATTTGCTTTCTTGGCGGCTGCTGCACACTGGGCAGAGGGTTTCAATATACTGTCCATGACGACACCTAGATCCTTTTCCTTGGTGGTGGTTCCTAATGTGGAATCTTTCACTATGTAACCATAGTTTGGTTGGTTCTTCCTTAAGTGCATAACTTAACTCTGTCCATATTACATTTCATCTGCCATTTGGATGTCCAGTCTTCCAATTTATCAAGATCCTCTTGTAATTTTTCATAGCCCTCTTGTGTTTTAACCACTTTGAATAATTGTGTCATCTGCAAATTTTAGCAACTCACTTGTTATTCCCATTTCCAGATCATTTATGAATATGTTAAAAAGCAGCGGGCCAGCACAGATCCCTGGGGTACTCCACTATTCGACATTGAGAAAATTTGCCATTTAGCCCTACTTTCCGCTTTCTATCATTTAACCAGTTCCTGATCCACAATAGTACATTGCCTCCTATCCCATAAGTTTTTTGTTTTGCTAAGAGTCTCTCATGAGGGGCCTGGTCAAAGGTTCCCTCCAATATCTTTGGATGTATCCCATCTGGCCCTATCACTTTTTCTATTTTTAGTTTAGCTACAGTCTTCCGAAAATCATTCAAGATCTACCTCATTTCCATTCCTATTGTTTTCTGAGGTCCTACTCACAGCCTTTCATCTATGAACACAGAAAAGAAATACTTCTTAAGCAATTCTGCTTTATGCTCACCAGCTTCTACGTATTCCTTAATTTTGTCTGTGGTTCTGACAATGCCGCTTTTTTACTTCCTCCTGTTTCTAACATATCTTCAAAAAAAAAAGCCTTGCCCCCATCCATCTTACTGTATTGGTATTACTTTGCAAACAATATCTATTGTTTTGGTCCTTATCATAAGACCTTGGTGTACTCTTTCACAGCCCGCACAGTATTACTTTCGACCCTATAGCTCCACCCGATGGTAGTCTTCTGAATTGCACCTTTTTAGATATCAGTATCATGTGTTACATTTTTATTTTCATTTTAATCTTTGAAATATTGGAATCCATTTTTAAAGTTCTTAATCTGTGGTTGTATTGTTCTAATTAAGTTTTTAATTATTTATGTTATTTAATTTATTATATGTGTCTAGCCCTGGAATATTTGCTAGTACTTGCACTCATTCGCATTAGTCCTGCCCTGCCCTGCCCCCTTTTCATTTAAGATTTGCAGATGGATGGATGGAATCCCTTGTGAAATGGTCTTTTGTTTTTACATCAGGTCTACACCATAACAGAAATTCTCCGGTAACAATCAGGATGTCAGTCCTCACATATGGGTGACATCAGTGCTGACGGAGCCCGCATGGTAACCTCTCACCAGCTTTCAAAGAAAGCCTTTGGGAGATACACTACGAATGCGTGGTCCCCTTCCCACCTAAGGATGCCATCTTGCCTCAGTCTCCTTTTTTCCGTGGAGCCCATCGGATGGGTGTCTGGTTCCCTTTGAAAAGGTTGATAGTTTTTGTCTTAAAATTTGCTTTTCTTCGATCGTGTACCAGATAGGGGGCATGGGGTCGTCCTTCCTTTGCCAAGAAGCAGTGGACATCTGCACATATGTCAGCAACAACAGGATGCTCCTGTGGACAGTATTTCTCCCGGGCCAGGACAAAGCCCTGATGAACAGGCTCAGCCGGGTCTTCCAGCCGCACGAGTGGAGGCTGGACCCCAGAGTTGCCCACGTTATTCCGGCGCTGGGCTCCCACAGATGTATATCTCTGCCAGCCCAGCTGCCCCATTTCTGTTCTCGGCAGCCACACTCTGCCAGGGTGGTGGCTGATGCCTTCCGGATTTTATGGGTGTAAGATTTACTTTACACCTTCCTGCCCATGCCCCTGATCGCCAAGACCCTCTTCAAGGTCCAATGCGACAAGGCCATGATGATCATGATAGCTCCACGGTGGGCCAGGCAGCCATACCTTCCCCTGCTTCTCCACCTGTCCACCGCACCCTCCTGTTCCCTTGGGGTGCGACCCAGGCCTACTCATGCAGGAAGGGGGCTCTCTCCTGCACCCCAACCTGGGGTCCTTGATGTTCACAGCCTGGCTGCTGAGTGGGTAGCCATGGCTCTCTTCAGCCTCTCTACAGAGGTGGAGGAGGTACTCCTGGCCTCCCGTAAGACCTCCACCCACCGGGCATACACCTTCAAGTGGCAGAGGTTCTTCTTCTAATGCATAGAGAGATGTATCAAACCCTTCTCCTGCTCTATCCAACTGGTGCTGCAGAATCTGCTTCACCTGTCTCAGACAGGCTTCAAGACTAACTCCATTAGGGTGCACCTCAGCTTGCTGGTTGCGCACCACCATCTAATTGAGGGCAAATCCCTCTCCGCTCAGCCGTTAGTGGCTCACTTCCTGAGTTGTCTCCTCCTCTCAAAGCCTCCAATATGTCCCCCGGTAGTGGAGTGGAGCGTGGTACTCTCAAAGCTTACCACGCCACCATTTGAGCCTCTCAGCTCCTGCCACCTTAAGGATCTCACTTGGAAGATGGTGTTCCTTGTGACACTCATGTCCACTCACCAAGTCAGTGAGCTCCAGGCATTGGTGGCAGACCCACCGTACACTAGGTTCTATAGAAACAGGGTTGTGCTCCGCACACACCCTAATTTCCTGCCCAAGGTGGTGTCCCCGTTCCACCTTAATCAGCAGATAGTGCTACCTACCTTCTTTCCGCAGCCCCACACCAGCATGGCAGAGGCCATCCTTCATACAATGGACTGTAAGTGGGCACTTTCCTTCCACCTGCAGCACACTCAGGGCCACCACCGATCTTCTCAGCTCTTTGTCTCCTTTGAACCAAGTCGGTTGGGGATGGTGGTCTCTAAGCACACCCTGTCCACCTGGGTAGCGGACTGCATTGCCTTTATCTATGAGCAGGCTGATCTCTTGCTGGAGAGCTGTGTGTCACAGCACAGAGCACATGGGCCATAGCAGCCTCAGTGGCAAATCTTCATTCCGTTCCCTTGTCGGAAATCTAACAGGCCACCACCTGGTCCTCAGTCCATACTTTCACAGCTTATTACTGCCTGGAGAGAGCAGTACCCCATCATTTGTTCAGGGTGTAGGCAACTGGCCCTTGCTGTGTTTGGGCTACTTGTGAACTGGTTCCTTGTTGAACACTTGGGTCGCTCATGGTCTGTTATCTTCTGACTCAGTTGCTGCTGCTCATGGCTCACCTTTTCTGGTCACCCGTGGCTTTTTACAGATTTTTTCGGTAGCCTGTAGCTGGGGAGTCCCATATGTGAGGAATGACTTCCTGCTTGTTCCCAGAGAAAGCATAGTTACTCACCTGTAACTCACCTGTAGGAGATGGAATAAATGGAAACCTACAAGCTCAATCATATGAAATATTAGTCAAAAAGGGAAGAAGACAATCTAACAAAGAGTAACTGTATGTTTACATCAAGCTTTCAAGCCTGCCTGAGTGAATCCTCCTCCTCCCCCCCACTGCTGAGGTATTGTGTAGCCTTCTTCCTGTTTCCTCCACGTGTGCATAGTCTGTTTTAGTCTGCTTTTCTCTGATCAGAGAAGAGCAGTGCTTTTTACAGTGCTCTGCTAGAGAAGTAGATATTTGTCTCCTGTGACACCTTGCTGTGAGTTCTAGCTGTTTATTAATTATTTATTGTTTGTCTAACTGTTTATTTAATTATTTATTGTTTGTCTTAGTGGTGTGCTAGTTCAGCCTTCTCAGCTATAACTTACCTTGCCTCTCTCAACTAACTGGGCTTTGTGTGGTACCCCCTTCCCACCTGCTGAGGGTTCAGGACAGGGTACCTTGTAACTGCCCTCATTAATAGGACTTATCTCCCTCCCTCCCCAGCACCCACCCACCCCTGGGGTAATTGTAGTTTTATAGGTACTTGCACATCTTAGAGGAAAGGGGCTGCTCTCAGGTGCAGCTCGTTATCCAAATCAGTCATACACAGAGGACCTGAGATTAATTACTTAAGCTTCAGGTACACAAGGTGTATTAGGGGTATTAGATACACTTTTATTGGTATAAGCATCCACACCAATCCTTATTATATACAGAATTTAAAAGACCTAAACACAAGCTTTAAACTAAGATGCAGACAGAAGTCCAGCAACGAGATGGGGGTTCTCCGGTCTTTTGCATTGAGTGTCACATGTATGATTTTCTCCCAGTTGGTGAGAGGTCTTACGTATGCACTAAGTGCAAAGAACTCTTTACTCTCAGGGAACGAGTCCGTTCTCTAGAGGCTAGAGTAGCAGACCTGGAAGACATAAGAAAGACAGAGAAGTACATGGACGAGACCTACAGCGATATAGTCCTGAAGTCCCACCTCCAGTCTGGCAGCATCCCTGTTGCCATGGAGGAGAGAGGTCACGTGACAGGAGAGCATCACCCTGGTGTGGCAGGAAGTGATCCTGTAACTAGGACCTGTCCTCCAGGTGATGTAAAACCCTCTCGCACCGAGGACGTTTCTCCAGGGCCATGTCCCCATGAGGGGAGGGTCAGGACAGCTGTTATAGTTGGTGATTCAATCATTAGGAATGTAGATAGCTGGGTGGCTGGTGGACGTGAGGATCGCCTGGTAACATGCCTGCCTGGTGCGAAGGTAGCGGACCTCACGCACCGCCTAGATAGGATCATAGATAGTGCTGGGGAGGAGTCTGCTGTCTTGGTACATGTTGGTACCAATGACATAGGAAAATGTGGTAGGGAAGTTCTGGAGGCTAAATTTAAGCTTTTAGGTAGGAAGTTGAAATCCAGAACTTCCAGGATAGCGTTCTCCGAAATGCTTCCTGTTCCACGTGCAGGACCCAAAAGACAGGCAGAGCTCCGGAGTCTCAATGCGTGGATGAGACAATGGTGCAAGGATGAGGGTTTTGGATTTGTTAGGAACTGGGGAACATTCTGGGGAAAGGGGGGGCTCTTCCGAAGGGATGGGCTTCACCTTAATCAGGATGGGACCAGACTGCTGGCATTAACCTTTAAAAAAGAGATAGAGAAGCTTTTAAACTAGAAATTAGGGGAAAGCCGACAGTCACCCAGGAGTGCATGGTTTGGACAAAGGTATCCTTGAAGGATACTACCAAAAGCAGTGAGGTTCCAAAAGGGAGTATAGTAGCCCAAATGCCCTTGAGTAAGGAGCAGACAGAGCATAAAGATTCCAAATTACCCCTGCCTACCAATAGCCAGATTAATATGAATAAAATACAGTCTCTAAAATGCTTGTATGCCAATGCTAGAAGTCTAAACAATAAGATGAGAGAGTTAGAATATATAGCACTGAATGAGAGGTTAGATATGATTGCACTCTCAGAGACATGGTGGAAGGAGGATAACCAGTGGGACACTGTGATACCTGGATACACACTATATCGTAATGATAGAGCTGATCAAATTGGTGGAGGGGTTGCGCTCTATGTTAGAGAGGGCATTGAGTCAGAAAGGATTAAAGTTTTGCAGGGAACAAAATTTGCTGTAGAATCTCTATGGATTGAAATTCCATTTATGAAGGGGAAGGTGATGGCAGTTGGAGTATACTATCGACCGCCTGGCCAGAATGAACAAATGGATGATGAAATGCTCAAAGAAATCAAGGAAGCTAAGAAAAGTCACAACAGAGTAGTAATAATGGGTGATTTCAATTACCCCGGTATCGACTGGGTCAGTGTCACAGCAGGACAAGCTAAAGAGATAAAGTTTCTAGATGGAATAAATGACTGCTTCTTGGAGCAGCTGGTTCATGAACTGACCAGAGGGGAAGCCATACTGGACCTAGTCCTTAGTGGAACGCCAGATCTGGTGCAAGAAATAAGGGTGTTGGGACCACTTGGCAATAGTGATCATAGTATGATCATGTTTGATTTAATTAGTGGAGGACAGATAGTAAAGGCATCCACAGTACTATCTTTTAACTTTCAAAAGGGAGACTATGATAGAATGAGGAATATAGTTAGGAAAAAACTAAAAGGAGCGGTTCCAAAGGTTAAAGACTTACAGCAAGCTTGGGTGTTATTTAAAAATACTATCCTCGAAGCCCAGACCAGCTGTATTCCATGCATTAGGAAAAGTGGAAGAAAGTCCAAAAAACTGCCAGCATGGTTTAAAGGTGAGGTCAGAGAGGCTGTTGCTGCCAAAAAAGCAACCTTCAGGAAATGGAAAAAAGAGCCAAATGATGAAAACTGGAAACAGCACAAGCACTGGCAAGTTAAATGCAAAGCACTGATAAGGCAGGCAAAGCGGGAATTTGAGAAGAAACTTGCTACGGAAGCAAAAACATGAAATAAAGACTTTTTCAAGTACATTCGTAGCAAAAGGCCTGTGAGAGAGTCAATTGGACCATTAGATGATAGAGGGGTAAAAGGGGCAGTAAGAGGAAACAAGGCTATAGCAGAGAGACTGAATGAATTCTTTGCTTCGGTCTTTACTGAGGAAGATGTAGGGATGTTACCCAAGACTGAAGTGGTATTTAAAGGTGATACTGCAGAGGAATTGAGAGAAATATTGCTACACCGGGAAGATATATTACAACTATTTGATAAACTGAATAGTAGCAAATCACCTGGACCGGATGGTATACATCCCAGAGTGTTGAAAGAACTGAAATATGAGATTGCAGACCTGCTATTGGTAATCTGTGAACTTTCATTAAAATCATCTGTAATACCTGAAGATTGGAGGGTCGCCAACGTAACACCAATTTTTAAAAAGGGTTCCAGGGGTGATCCAGGAAATTACAGACCGGTGAGCCTGACGTCAGTACCAGGAAAAATGGTAGAAACCATCATAAAGAACAAAATTACACAGCATGTAGATAGTCATGGCCTAATGGGAGACAGCCAACATGGCTTTAGACAAGGAAGATCTTGTCTTACTAATCTGATATGTTTTTTTGAAGGTGTGCATAAACAGGTAGACAAAGGTGAGTCGGTTGATATAGTGTATCTGGACTTTCAGAAAGCTTTTGACAAAGTCCCCCATCAGAGACTTTTGGCGAAGCTAAAATGTCATGGGATAGGAGGCAGTGTACTATTGTGGATCGGGAACTGGTTAAAAGATAGAAAGCAGAGGGTAGGGCTAAATGGCCAATATTCCCAATGGAAAAAGGTGAATAGTGGAGTACCCCAGGGATCTGTACTGGGTCCGCTGCTTTTTGACATATTCATAAATGACCTGGAAAAGGGAATAACTAGTGAGGTTATCAAATTTGCAGATGACACAAAACTGTTTAAAGTTGTTAAAACCCAAGAGGATTGTGGAAAACTGCAGGAGGATCTGGATAAATTGGAAGACTGGGCATCCAAATGGCAGATGAAATTTAATGTGGACAAGTGCAAAGTTATGCACCTAGGAAAGAACAACCCACACTATAGTTACACGATGCAAGGCTCCACATTAGAAACCACCACCCAGGAAAAAGATTTAGGAGTCATCGTGGATAACATGTTAAAACCCTCCGCCCAGTGTGCAGCGGCGGCCAAGAAAGCAAATAGAATGCTAGGTATCATAAGGAAAGGGATGGAGAATAAAACAAAGGATGTAATAATGCCTCTGTATCGCTCCATGGTACGACCGCACCTTGAATATTGTGTGCAATTCTGGTCACCGTATCTTAAAAAGGACATAGCGTTATTAGAAAAAGTACAGAGAAGAGCCACCAAATTGGTGAAGGGGATGGAAGGCTACTCCTATGAAGAGAGGCTAAGAAGGTTAGGGCTCTTTAGCCTGGAGAAGAGACGGCTGAGGGGAGATATGATAGAGGTCTATAAATTAATGAATGGAGTGGAACGGATAAACGTGGATCAATTGTTTACGCTATCAGAGTATAGAAAGACTAGGGGACATGTAATGAAGCTACAGGGTAAACTATTTAAGACAAATAAGAGAAAATATTTTTTCACTCAACGTGTAATCAAACTCTGGAATCTGTTACCGGAGGATGTAGTAAGGGCTGTTAGTATAGCTGGGTTTAAAAAAGGTTTGGACAAGTTCCTGGAGGAAAGGTCCATAAACCACTATTAAAAAGGGACCGAGGATATCAATGCTTGACCCAGTACAAGCATTGTGGAACCTGTGTCTTTTGGGGATATTGCTAGGTATGTATGACCTAGATTGGCCACTGTTGGAAACAGGATACTGGGCTTGATGGACCTCGGTCTGACCCAGTATGGCATGTCTTAAAAAAGAAAAGGCAGGGAATTGGCAGCAAAGCCTTGAAATATTCCTAGGTATAATCAGTAAGAAGGTGGAAAGTTTCCTAACAAAGGCTACTTGCTGACTTGGCTATATTTCTCAACTAGTAAAAAGCAGCAATAACTTGCAGGCAGTCAAACTAGGTAAGCTGTAAACTTGTAATACCTGAGGATTGGAGGATGGCCAACGTAATGCCAATTTTTAAAAAGGGTTTCAGGGGTGATCCGGGAAACTACAGACCGATGAGCCTGACGTTAGTACTGGGAAAAATGGTAGAAACCATCATAAAGAACAAAACTGATGAACATGTAGATAGTCATGGCTTAATGGCAGACAGTCAACATATCTTTAGAAAAGGAAGACCTTGTCTTACAAATCTGTTGTTTTGTTGAAGGTGTGAATAAACAGGTAGACAAAGGTGAGTCGGTTGATATAATGTATTTGGACTTTCAGAAAGCCTTTGACAAGGTCCCTCATCAGCGACTTTTGGCAAAACTAAAGAGTCATGGGATAGGAGGCAGTGTACTATTGTGGATCAGGAACTGGTTAAAAGATAGAAAGCAGAGGGTAGGGCTAAATGTCCAATTTTCCCAATGGAGAAAGGTGAATAGTGGTGTACCCCAGGGATCTGTACTGGGTCCGCTGCTTTTAGACATTCATAAATGACATGGAAAAGGGAATAACGAGTGAGGTTATCAAATTTGCAGATGACACAAAACTATTTAAAGTTGTTAAAACCCATGAGGATTGTGGAAAATTGCAAGAGGATCTTGATAAATTGGAAGCCTGGGCATCCAAATGACAGATGAAATTTAATGTGGACAAGTGCAAAGTTATGCACCTAGGGAAGAACCACCCAAACTATGGTTACACGATGCAAGGTTCCACATTAGGAACCACCACCCAGAAAAAAGATTTAGGCGTCATTGTGGATAACATGTTAAAAACCTCCACCCAGTGTGCAGCAGCGGCCAAGAGAGCAAATAGAATGCTAGGTATCATAAGGAAAGGAATAGAAAATAAAACAAAGGATATTATAATGCCTCTGTATCGTTCCATGGTGCGACCGCACCTTGAATATTGTGTGCAATTCTGGTCGCCATATCTTAAAAAGGATATAGCTTTATTAGAAAAGGTTCAGAGAAGAGCCACCAAAATGGTAAAGGGGATGGAAGGATACCCCTATGAAGAAAGGCTAAAAAGGTTAGGGCTCTTTAACCTGGAAGAGAGACGACTGAGGGGAGATATGATAGAAGTCTTTAAATTAATGAACGGAGTGGAACGGGTAAACGTAGATCGACTGTTTACGTTATCAGAATACAGAAAGACTAGTGGACATGAAATGAAGCTACAGGGTAAACTATTTAAGACAAATAAGAGAAAATATTTTTTCACTCAACGTGTAATCAAACTCTGGAATTTGTTACCGGAGGATGTAGTAAAGGCTGTTAGTGTAGCTGGGTTTAAAAAAAGGTTTGGACAAGTTCCTGGAGGAAAGGTCCATAAACCATTATTAAAAAGGGACCCAGGATATCAATGCTTGACCCAGTACAAGCATTGTGGAACCTGTGTCTTTTGGGGAAACTGCTAGGTACGTATAACCTAGATTGGCAACTGTTGGAAACAGGATACTGGGCTTGATGGACCTTGGTCTGACCCAGCATGGCATATTTTATGATCTTACAGCTAACAGTTGGGAGATTACCTCCTCAGTGAAGGGGGTGGGGTGGTAAGGGCAATGAAAGATGATGGCAACAGCTAGAATAGCAAAATGGTCAAGATGAAATATACACTCAACTGGAATAAGATAGTGCAGACAGGGTAAGCTAAATGGTCCTTACCTGCCAACATATGCATGTAAATCAACAAATAAAGAGATCTATATACTAAGCCATGATAACATGGCAGTATGAACAGACTATCTAATTCAACATTCAGCATACATTAAAACAGTTACTCACCTGTAACAGGTGATCTCTGGGTATATATGGGTGACGTCAGCATCGATGGAGCCCGTGTAGGAATGCCCCCCAGCGTCCTATAGGAAAGCCTTTGGGAGTACTCCACTGCGCTTGCGCGACTGCCTTCCCACTCTTCTGACTCCCTCTCCTCAGTTGGGTTTGTAGCTGAGAAGGAAGAGTAAAAATAACCCTACAACTCCATGGGGAGGAGGGTGGGTTGTGAAGACTAAATTCCTGCTGTTCCCAGAGATCACCTGTTACAGGTGAGCAACTATGCTATATCCAGGAACAAGCAGGAATGTAGTCTTCACATATGGGACTCCCTAGCTCCCAGATCTACAAGATTTGGAAACCAAGTCAGAGATGTCGGACTGAGTTCAACTGGACACAGACATCCCCACCATGGAGATCTGGATAACAGTGTGGGCAGGGGGTGGAGTTGTAGCTATGTTCCAAAGATATGCTGGAAGACCACCTGGCCAAAGGCCGCATCCCGGCAGGAGTTCTTGTCCGAGCAGTAGTGGGCGGCAAAGATGTGGATAGAGGACCAGGTTGCTGCCCGGCATATTTCATCAATGGCTACTGAGCGTAGACTAGCTACAGATGCCGCCATTGCTCAAACATTGTGAGTTATGACATGTCCTGTGAGGGAGAGTCCTGTCTGATCATAAGCGAAAGCAATGCAGTCTGCTGGAAATCCGGCAGCCCCAGATGAATGGGGTCAAATGACACGAAGACTTGCAGTGATCCCGAGTCCTCTGGAGGTAGAAGGCCAGGACTCATTTACAATTGAGTGTGTGAAGTGTGGCCTCTGCACAGGAGAATAAGGTCTTGGGAAGAAGACCAGAAGTATGATGGATTGATTTATGTGAAATGGCGATACCACCTTTGGTAGGAAGTATGGATGTGTCCTGAGGAAAACCTTGTCATGATGGAAACTGGTGTATGGTGGATAAGCCTGCAACTCACTAATGTGCCTGGCTGAGATCAGGGCCACAAGAAAAATGACCTTCCAAGTCAAGTAGCGCAGGTGGGTTGCTCTCAGGGGTTCAAATGGGGGTTTAGGAAGCTGGGCCAAGACAACATTGAGATTCCATGCCAATAGAGGTGGCTGAATGGGTGGCTTAGAGAGGAGGAGGCCTCTCATGAAGCATGCCACTAAAGGGTGCATTGAGATGTGTTGGCCATCGATTGGTTTATGAAAATCTGCAATAGCACTTAGGTGAACTTGAACCGAATTGGTCTTAAGTCCTGAAGAGGACAAGTGTAATAGATATTGCAGGATTATGGATACTGGTGCGTCAAATGGATTGAGCACCATGATTCATATTTGCGCCATCTGCAGGAGTACGTCCTTCTGGTGGAAAATTCCTAGAAGCCAGGAAGATGTTTTTTACTTCATTAGACAGGTTGAGATGCTGAAAGGCTATGCTTTCAGCAGCCACACAGTCAGAGGGAGTGACCTCAGATTGGGATTTAAAACTGTTCCTGTGATAGAAAGTTCAGACTGCAACCTAGATGGATTGGATTCATCTATTGAAGTCGAAGAAGAAGGGAAAACCACGGCTGTCAAGGCCAGAAGTAGACTATGAGTATCATAGTGCCACCATCCCACTGGAGCTTGAAGAGGGTTTTTGGTATTAGAGATGGGGGGGGGGGGGGAGGAATGCATAAAGCAGTCCTCAACCCCAATGTAAATGAAATGCATCGTTTGCTTGGCTGAGTTTGGACGGAACTCTGGAGCAGAAATGCGGAGGTTTGGTGTTCTGTGGGGTAGCAAATAGGTCAATGACTGGTGTTCCCTAGGCTTTGAATATCTGGGTTACCCTGTTTGGATGTAGACTCCACTCGTGTGGATGGAGAACCTGACTGAGTCTGTCCGCAAGTTGATTCTGCTCGCCCAGAATATATACTGCACGAAGGTGTATGTGGTGAGAGATGGCAAAGTTCCACAGGCAACAGGCCTCCTTGCAAAGGGGGAGTGAACCTGTTCCGCCCTGCTTGTACAAATAGAATATTGCCACTTGGTTTGTCCTTACCAGAACATGGCTGCTGGTGAGGTGATGGCAAAAAACCTGTAGGGCTTTAGAAATTGCCCAAAGCTCCCATAAATTGATCTGTAGGGATGACTGCTGGGTTGTCCAGAGGCCCTGAGTGGAGAGTGACTCCTAGTGGGCTCCCCAAACAACCTTGAACACATCTGTCTTAAAGGTGTGTTGAGGTTGAGGCATCCAAAAAGGTGATCCTTCGAGCAGGTTTGCTGGTGTGCACCACCACAGTAGGGAGTGCACTAATGGGCAGGTGATCCGAATGATCTCATTCAATTGTCCCGTGGATTGTGTCCATTGGGATGATAGGGTCCATTGTGCTAGGCACATATGTAGTCGTGCATATGGCACTACATGCACTGTAGATGCCATATGGCCCAGGAGACGCAGGTAGTCCCGAGCCATTGATGATGTTTGTTGGCGCATGTGGGTAACTTGGTTAACTAGTCGGTCCATATGGTCCAGTGGTAGAAAGGCCTTGGATAGCTGAGCTGGGGTTAGTTGAGACATGTGGGTAACTAGGTTGACTAGTCGGTCCATATGGCCCAGTGGTAGTAAGGCCTTGGATAGCTGAGTTGGGGTTAGTTGAGACTTTGGGAAGTTTATTACGAATCCCAGGTGTAGCAGCAATACTATGGTGGTCTGGCATGACGAGCAGAGTTCTTCTGGAGAGTCTGCCTTTACCAACCAGTCGTCCAAGTAGGGGAAGACAAAAATGTCTTTACTTCGCAGGTGGGTTGCTACCACTGGCATGCATTTTGTGAAAACTCTGGGAGCCGATGCTAGGCCAAAGGGGAGGACTCTGTACTGGTAATGGGCCCCCTGGAAAGTGAAATGGAGATATCTCCTGTGTCCTGGATGTATTAGGACATGAGTATATGCGTCTTTTAGATCTAGGGAACACAGCAAGTCTTGTTCCTGAAGATAGGGTAGGAGAGTTCCCAGAGAGATCATTTTGAACTTCTCCTTTATCAAGAATTTGTTGAGATTTCAGAGGACGAGAATAGACCTGAATCCTACTACTACTACTATTTAGCACTTATAGAGTGCCACGCACGCAGCACTGTACAGCTGACCTATAAGAGGCAGCCCACATACAAGAGAGTCCCTGCCCGTCAGGGTCATGCTCATCGGAGCTTACAATCCAGTCAGAATCCTCCTGACTTTTTTGGGATGAGGAAACATAGAAACATGATGACAGAAAAAGACCACATGGCCTATCTAGTCTGTCCTTCCATATCAACAACTACAACAGTCCCCTTTTTACCTTTAGAGATCCTCTGTGTTTGTCCCATGCTTTTTTGAATTCAGTTACTGTCCTCATCTCTACCACCTCCACTGGGAGACTATTCCACGGATCCACTACTCTTTCCATAAAGAAATATTTCCGCATATCACTCCTGAATCTATCTCCCTTCACCCTCATCCCATGTCCCCTTGTAGCAGAACTTGCTTTCAATTGAAAGAGGCTCTCTCCCTGAACATTTATGCCACGGAGGTATTTAAACATCTCAATCATATCACCTCTATCCCGCCTTTCCTCTAAGGTGTACATATTAAGATCCTTCAGTCTGTCCTCATATGCTTTATAATGAAGCCCACTAATCATTTTAGTAGCCACCCTCTGCACCGACCCCATCCTGTTCGCATCCTTTTGAAGGTGCGGTCTCCAGAATTGCACACTATACTCCAAATGAGGTCGCACCAAAGACTTATACAGAGGCATCATCACCTCCTTTTTTTCTGCTAGCCATTCCTCTCCGTATGCATCCAAGCATCCTTCTAGCTTTTGCCGTCGCCTTTTCTACCTGTTTAGCTACTTTAAGATCATCAGACACAACCATGCCTAGGTCCCGCTCTTCTTTAGTGTACAAAAGTACTTCACCCCCTATACTATATTGCTCCCTTGGATTGCTGCAGCCTAAATGCATGACCTTACATTTTTTAACATTAAATCCCAGCTGCCAAATTCTAGACCATTCTTCAAGCTTAGCTAGATCCCTCCTCATGTTATCTACACCTTCCTGGGTGTCTACTCTATTGCAGATTTTGGTGTCATCCGCAAAGAGGCAAACCTTACCCGACAGCCCTTCCACTATATCACTAACAAAGATGTTAAAAAGAATCGGACCAAGGACAGATCCTTGGGGCACACACCACTGGTAACATCCTTCTCCTCAGAGTGAGCTCCATTTACTTGTACTCTTTCTCGCCTCCCACCCAACCAATTCCTAACCCAAGCAGTAAGTTTAGGGTCCATCCCTTGGGTGCTCAGTTTGTTTATAAGTCGCCTGTGAGGAACAGTGTCAAAGGCTTTACTGAAATCTAAATACACCACATCTAGAGCTCTCCCTCGGTCCAACTCCCTGGTCACCCAGTCAAAGAAATCAATCAGATTTGTCTGACAAGACCTGCCTCTGGTGAATCCATGCTGCCTCGGATCCTATAATCCGCTGGACTCCAAAAACCTCACTATTTTCTCTTTCAGCAGCATTTCCAATAATTTACTCACCACCGAAGTTAAACTAACCGGCCTGTAGTTTTCAACCACATCCTTACTTCCGCTTTTGTGTAAAGGCACCACATGAGCCTCTCTCCAGTCCTTTGGCACCACTCCCGACTCCAACGAGGCATTGAAAAGGTCAGTCAGTGGAGTTGCTAGAACGTCCCTATGTTCCCTCAGTATTCTAAGGTGTATTCCATCTGGTCCCATCTCTTTGTCTACTTTAAGTTGAGCTAGTTTCTCACGAACACAGTCTTCCGAAAATTGTTCAAGATGTCCCTCGCTTCTGTTCCTATTTGTGGGTGTTTTCTGAGGTCCTGGCTCCTGGTTCTTCATCTGTGAACACAGAACAAAAATATTTGTTAAGCAATTCCGCTTTATCCTTATCAGCTTCTACATATTCCTCCCCTGCACCCTTGAGTCTGACAATACCACTTTTGCCCTCCCTCTTCTCACTAATATATCTGAAAAATGTCTTATCCCCCCATTTTATTGCACTGGCTATTTCCTCCTCCTCCTGAATCTTTGCCTTCTTGACTACTTTGCTAGCTTCTCTAAGTTTTTCCAAATACAGATGCCTGTCTTCCTCTCTCTGTGATCTCTTGTTTTACATGAAGGCCTCCCTCTTTTTCTTTACTTTTTCAGGTACTTCTTTCAAAAACCATAGCGGTCTCCTTTTCCTTTTACCTTTATTTACCATTTTAACAAAAAGGTAGGTTGCCCTTAAAATATACTCTTTCAGTTTTGCCACATCCCCCAGCTGTTCCCATCCCACTAACGACTCCCTGAGGTATTGGCCCATCTTCGCAAAGTTAGTCTTCCTAAAGTCTAAGATCCTCACCTTTGAATGGATTCTAACAGCCCTAGTCCTAATACTGAACCACACCATCTGGTGATCACTGGATTCAAAATGATCTCCCACTACAACATCAGAAACACTTTCACCATTGGTAAGCACCAAGTCACGTGTGGGGTCAGAGAATCCAGGATCTCCTTACTTCTAGATGATACTGCAGCAGTAATGTGCCAATCAACATCTGGCATATTGAAATCTCCTATCAGTAGCACTTCCCCTTTCCTAGCAATGCTGCGTATGTCTTCAATTAACTCTCTGTCTACCTCTTCCTCTTGTGAGGGAGGTCTGTATATCACACCAATGCAAATAGATTTCTCTTTCCCTCTTTCTAGTTTAACCCACAATGCCTCCTCTCTCCCTTTTAAGCTCTGTAATTCCAAAGCTTTAATAGTAGTTTTTACATATAGTGCCACTCCTCCTCCCCTTCTTCCTACCCTGTCCTTTCTAAATAAAGTATAGCCAGGTATAGTTACATCCCAATCATGGTTTTCTGTGAACCATGTTTCTGTAACTGCCACTAAATCCAAGTCAGCCGCTCCCACCAAAGCTTTAACATCAGGGATCTTATTTCCCATGCTACGGGCATTTATACACACTGCTTTCCATATGTTACCCCTGTTACCCATTTCCATAAAGGTATTTAATGTATCACCTACCTGGGGGCTTTCACTTACCTGGGGGCTTTCTTCACCCATCCCCAACGAATCTAGTTTAAAGCCCTCTTCAGTAGACTAGCCAGTCTACTACCGAAGACGCGTTGACCTTTCTTGGACAGATGGATGCCATCTGTGCTCTGCAACCCTTGGGACAGCATCCCATGGTCTAGGAAGTAAGGAGAGTAGAAGCCCTTGTGTAATTCTTGTTGTGGGACCTCCTCTATGGCCTCTTGGGTGAGAAGATTGGAGATTTCCTCCTTGAGCAGGGCCCTGAGGGCTATTCGCCTTTGAAGTGAGATGGAGGAAGTTGTTTGTAGTTTAACTGATAACCTTCCCTGATGATGTTTAAGGTCCACTGCTCTGAGGCGATGGCCTGCCAGTGACTGGCAAAGGAGGAAAGTTGACCTGCTATTTTTATTTAATTGGTTCCCTGCAGAGTCAGAATGACCATGTTCCCCAGAAGAGAGTCAAAAACTGGGAGTAAATTGTGTTTCAGCTGGTGGCTGCTGTTTGCTAGCTCTGGGCTTCTTAGTCTGTTTGGTCCCCTGCTGCTTGCCCTACTGTTGGAAAGAGGACTGTGAGTAAGAAGGGTAAAACCTCCTCTTTTTAGGGTAGAAGGGCTTTTTTGTTTCTGGCCTCTTCTTTGAGGGGTCAACAGTCTTCTTGGAGAGCCTCTTTAGGGTAGTGTCATGAGTTTCAAGCTCTCTAGCCTTTTCTCTCCAATTCTTACCAAACAGGTTTTCCCAGTGCAAGATATGTTACCCAGCTTGTCCTGGTCCCACTGTTCAAGATCAGAGGCCTGTAACCATGGCAGCCTTCTAGCACTGATGGCAAAAGCAGATGCTCTGCTGGTAGATTCAAAAGCATCGAATGCTGCCCTGTTAACAAATTTGGAGACATTGTGACTATTCTTGAGGACAGTTTCAAAAGCTGGCTTTGTGTCATCTGGGATGGATGCAAGGAAGGCCTCCCAATCCTTATTGATCTCCTTTAGAAACATTCCCATACATAAAGTGCAAGAGTTGATCCTACTTGCCAGCATGGAGGCCTGGAAAGACCATCGGGAAAAAGCACTGAGGTTCCTTGATTCTCTTCCGAGAGGTATCGATGCATGCGTTTTGCCACTCTTGATGCGTCGCATCGTTGACTCTGTCACCATCGAGTGATGTGGTAGTTGCAGTTTTTGAAAACCTGGGGCCTCCGATACATGATATCGAGACATCTGCTGATTGGTGCTATTGTGAGCAGGTTATCCCACATGCGAGGCATTAGATTGTGAAGGATCTTGTGTACTGGTAAGATTGTTGCTCCCTTTGGTGCTGTGGGTTACTGGAGGATTTCCAGTTCCTCCGCTCGCGGATCTGGTTCCGTCGGTGCTGGGATCAAGAGCTCTGCCGCCATGTTTTGAATAAATTCTTGGAAGGACATGCCCTCCGGTGGAGATTTGTGGCGGGACGTGATGGCTGTCAGTAATGGTTCCGATACCGATGCAAAATCAGGAGATCCTCCGAGTCAAGAGATCGATGATCTGAGTCAGATGTATCGAACTCTGAGCCCGGAGAATGCTGACTGTGCCAGTGACTGTACCAACTGTGCTGTTGGTGCTGGTCATGATCTATGTCCTCACCATGCTGAGTAGTCAGCATCATCGATTGTGGCCCTGCTGATGGAGCACCAGGCGTCGATGCTGATAGAGGAGCAGTATAGGTTTGAAGTGGTAGTACCGGTAACGATACTGATACTACCTTTGGTGTCGGTATGGGTGTCGATACCGATCCTAGCGGTGCCAGAGTCAGAGGTCGGGGTACTGATGCTGCCAGTAGTGCTGCTAATGTCTTCTCAATGGACAGCATGCACTGATCCAATGAAATTGACGGTGTCTGATCCAAGGAGGGAAGAGGGCTTGCAGCCACCATACCAGAACACAGCACCGGAGGGCTCTGCAGAGGTCAATGTCTCGGAGGCCTTCTGGTCCCCCACTGAGGCTTTGGAGGACAAGTCCTACCACAGGGAGTGTACAGTCTGATGTCCAGCTTCAGAGGATGTCTTCGGAGAGTCTCTATGTTTAGAACGAGACCTGTCCCTTGATCCTCTTGGTGCCTCTCTGGATTGCTTTGACGAAGCTCGAGACTCTTGATAATTCCACAGTGATTATGGCGGGGATCTCAAAGTTTTCATCTTCTTGGAGTCTGAGCTGTGCTTCGAGGTTTTAGATACCTTGGAAGCCAATGATCAAGAGGACATCAACGCCAGTGAAACAGAGTCTGATGGAAAAAGTTCCGACAGTTTTCTGGCCCGGTTTCCTAAACCTCTCGTGCTCTCTGTAAACAGATGACTAAAAAGTCTAGGTCGTGGCCATGACAGAGGCATTTTAGGCACCAGTCATGTGAATCAGTGACAGAAATAGTGCGGGAATACTTGGTTCATTTTTTAAAGCCAGAAGGCTGTTTCTCCATGATGGAGGGAATAGGCCTGAGCCTTATGTGGGGTACTAGGCCCTTGATGAAGAAAAAATAATACTAAAATTAAAATAGAAAAAAGAATGAAAAATTAAGAAAATAATATGGTACCAGAATTGAAATGCTGGTGGGCAGACAGGAAGGCAGAAAGCATAGTTACTCACCTGTAACAGGTGATCTGCGGGAACAGCAGGAATTTAGTCTTCACATATGGGTATCGTCGGTACCGACGGAGACTGCGCGGGAACGCTCCCCAGCATCCAATTAGAAAGCTTTTGGGAGCATCCCACAGTGCCTGCATGCTGCCTTCCCGCCTTTCCCAACTGCCTCTCTCCAGTTGAGTTTTAAAGCTGAGACAAAGAGAGAGAGAGAGGGAAAGGAAAGAAAAGAGAGATACAACTCCTAGGGGAGGTGGGTGGGTTGTGAAGACTAAATTCCTGCTGTTCCCGAGGATCATCTGTTACAGGTGAGTAACTATGCTATCTCCAGGAACAAGCAGGAATGTAGTCTTCACATATGGGGACTGTCAGACGGCTGCCTGGGTGAGAATCTTCACAGTCTTGGCAAGTGGAGGAGTGGCCTAGTGGTTGGGGCAAGGTACTTCGGGCCGGAAGGTCGGGGGTTCAAATCCCACTAGAGGACAGCAACCTTGGGCCGGAAGGACTGGGGTTTCTAGTCCCACAGGTGCTCCTTGTGGTCTTGGGCAAGCCACTTAACCCTCCATAGCCCATGTTCCCTGTAAAATAGTTCTCTGTGTGCTGTGCTTTCCTGTCTAATCAATGTGTTTATACCTCAAAAAAAAAATTTCCTGTCATGATTTGACAATTTCCAATCTGTAATCAAACCGCTGCTGATCGCTGGAAGTAGCGGTATACAAATGTATACTAAATAAATAAAATAAAATAAATCCATATATTCCTATATGACTCTGACGGATGTGCACTACCCCTATCAATGCTGTGCCAGCATGCTTGGGGTTCTACACATATAACCACTCCCTGTGGTAATTAACAAATTTTTTTGTTTCTCTTACCATAACCTTTCAGGTTTAGGTACCTCTGAAGCTTTCCATGTACCTTTTCTTTCCTAATTGACCTCATTTAGGAAAGACATCACAGATTTTCAGTTAATCTAAAGCTGTATCGCTTTATAAGTCTGTCCTTACTTTGTTATCGGATATAGGGGTCTCCATACCCCTTCTCTCCTACAGGGACTATTTCTATTGTCAGTCCAAATCGGTCAGACTTATTTTTCCTTTTGGTCCTAGCATTGTACTGTTCTTCGACCAAAAGGGCTTAAGCTTTGTCTAATAGTACCTTCTGCGTTTCCCGCTGAAGCCCTACCTCATTGTACTACCCCAGTTTCCCCTGGGGCTATTTCTCACCCTGATGGGTTCTGACCTCCACTTGTTTTTCCTACAGTTTATTACCTCTACTTCACAGTGAGGCACTCCTTGAGGATCTTCTACTGGCTCGTCTAACAGATCCATATGAACCTCAATAGTCCTTTTACAATACCACCAAGGGAGGTCCATATTAGAATATTGCACTCAATATTTTTACTACTAAATGTCATCTATACAGGATCTTCCTCCATAGAAGTCCTGTTCTAGTCCAGCTGTTCCACAGCACCTTTTCTATAATTCAACTCCTACCCTCCATCCCCAAGATGCCTGAGATCCTGAGGAATAGCATGGCTCTTTCTAGATTCCCTACATGCTAGGACTCCCTCTGGGCATCTTAGCTAGGGGAGTCCCCATATGTGAAGACTCATTCCTGCTTGTTCCTGGAGATAGCACAGTTACTTACTTGTAACAGGTGATCTCTGGGAACAGCAGGAATAAGTCTTCACAACCCACCCACCTCCCCTAGGAGTTGCTTTTCTGTATCTCTATCTTTCCCTTTCTTGCTCTCTCTCTCTTTGCCTCAGCTTTAAAACTTAACTGAGGAGAGGCAGTTGGGAAAGGTGGGAAGGCAGCACGCAGGCGTGTTGGGATGCTTCCAAAAGTGTTCTGATTGGACGCCGGGGAGCGTTCCCGCGCAGACTCTGTCGTTACTGATGTACCCATATGTGAAGACTTATTCCTGCTGTTCCCAGAGATCACCTGTTACAGGTAAGTAACTGTGCTTTACTCCCCTTATTTCCTTATTCCAAAGAAAACAGGGGGACAGAGACACATTTTAGACCTCAGAGAACTGAACAAATTCCTGTTCAAAGAGAAAGTCAAGATGATTTCTCTAGGAACTCTGCTGCCATACCTTCAGAGTCAGGATTGGCTTTGTTCTCTAGATCTCAAGGATGCGTACACTCATGTTCTCATCCATCCAACTCACCGAAGATTCCTTCATTTTCTTTTTCAAGGAGAGCATTACCAATATAGGGTGCTTCCTTTTGGCCTGGCCTCACCACCAAAGGTGTTCACGAAATGCATGGCTGTAGTGGCAGCATTTCTCCGCACTCTAGGAATATTTGTCTTCCCCTACTTAGACGACTGGCTCATTCGAGCCCCATCAGAGTCAGAGGCCAGAATTTCCCTAGCTTGCACAATGTGTATCCTCCAGTATTTGGGCCTGGTCATAAACATCCAAAAATCCAGCCTAACTCCTACTCAATCCCTAGAGTTTATAGGAGCTCTGCTTGATACCAGAAAACTAAGGGCCTATCTTCCACAGGCTCGCTGCCTTCGCATTGTGCAGCTAGCCTCCCAGGCAGTGTTAAAAACTCATCTCACTGCTCAGGAAATGTTACAACTACTAGGCCACATGGCATCTACTGTGCACGTAGTTCCCTATGCTCGCCTCCATATGAGAGCAGCCCAATGGACTCTATCCACTAAGTGGACTCAAGCATCAGGCTGCCTATCAGACAAAATAGCAAACACAAGTCGCCTTATTTTGTCCCTACAATGGTGGCAGTCAACCCAAATCCTGTTGGTGGGGTCCCCTTTCCAGCAACCCCTACCCCAGGTCACTCTAACTACAGACGCCTCACAGGTGGGTTGGGGAGCTCATCTGCAAGATCTCTCTACCCAAGGCACCTGGTCTCCACAGGAGACCTACTTACATATCAATCTCCTAGAACGCAGAGCAATCTTCCTTGTTCTTCGAGTGTTCCATACCCAGCTCAGCTACAAGACAGTCCTAATTCAGACGGACAATCAAGTAGCTATGTTCTATCTGTACAAGCAGGGGGGAACAGGCTCTCTGTTGCTTTGCAACAAAGCTTTGTGACTATGGGCCCTCGCCAGAGAACATCAGATACATCTCCTTGCAGTGTATCTGCCAGGCATTCAAAACTCTTGGGCAGACAGACTCAATTGAGTTCTGCTTCCACACGAATGGTCTCTCCATGCAGACCAGGTAGCAAAACATTTTTCAAATTTAGGGAACTCTGGACATAGACCTCTTTACAAGTCCGTTGAATGCCAAACTTCCCCGGTTCTGTTCCAGAATTCCGGCTCAGGGATCTCAGGCCAGGGATGCTTTCCTCCTCCATTGGGATCAGGACTTCCTATATGCCTTTCCACCCATTCCCCTAATTCCCAAAGCCCTGTTCAAGCTTCAGAGAGACAAGGGCCACATGATTCTCATAACTCCACATTGGCCACGGCAGGTGTGGTACCCTCTGCTTCTACATCTCTCTCAAGCCCCATCTCTGGAGTTAGGATCTGCTCCAGATCTCCTGTCTCAGGAGGACGGGATGTTCTGGAATCCCAAGCCCCAGTCTCTGCATCTCAGGGCCTGGTTGCTGAGAGCTTAGACCTTCATGGTCTTAACCTTTCTCAACAAGTAAGGGATGTCCTTTGTGCTTCCAGGAAACCTTCCACTAGACGTTCTTATGCTTTCAAGTGGAAAAGGTTTTCCATATGATGTTCGCAAAAGGGTCTTCACCCTTCTGCGATACCCCTGGAATCATTACTGGAATATCTCCTTCATTTATCTAATGTAGGACTTAAGACTAACTCGGTAAGAGTCCATTTAAGTGCTATTTCAGCTTCTTTAAAGCCTCTAAATGGTCAACCTATTTCCTCTCATCCTCTCATAGCGAGATTTATGAGGGGCCTTCTTCTAACTAAATCTCCCATTAGGCCACCTCCAGTGGCATGGGACCTGAATTTGGTTCTGGGACAGCTCATGAAGACGCCCTTTGAACCTTTAGCTACTACCTCCTTGAAATTCCTTTCCTGAAAAGTTATCTTTCTCATTGCAATCACATCAGCACGTCGCATCAGTGAATTGCAAGCATTAGTTGCTGATCCTCCTTACACGAGGTTCCATCATGATAAGGTAGTCCTTAGGACTCATCCACACTTTATGCCAAAGGTGGTGTCACCTTTTCATTTAAACCAAGCAGTTTACCTGCCTGTATTTTTTCCAAGGCCTCATTCTTCAAATGCAGAAAGGAATCTTCATATTTTGGACTGTAAAAGAGCGCTTGCCTTTTATTTACAAAGGACACAGCAACATAAAAAGTCTTCCCAGCTCTTTGTTGCTTTTGATCCTTCTCATTTGGGACTTCCAGTCCCCAAGAGAGCATTATCCAACTGGATTGCACAGTGTATTTCTTTTGCCTATCAGAGTAAGAACCTTTCTGTGGAAGGCCATGTCACAGCTCACAGCTCACAACTTTCACCCGATGGTTCTCCCTGATGTTTTTTTCAGTTGATATGAGTTGTTGTTTGTTTGTATACTTGTCCTGTCTTGTACTTTGTTTACCCATAGTCTATCTCCGTCTTCCCCAATGTGGGCCTATTATTTTTATCCTTGCTGTAATTTTTTGTTTTTAGTAACTTTATGCTTTTAAATACTGGCCTTTTTGTTCTGTTTTGTTATGTTCTGTCCATTTTACCTGTTTATGCTTTTATACTTCTGCTTTCCTGTCTTACTTTGGCGTTCTTTTCTTTATATGTGCATTGCCAACCTTTTATTGTACACTGCTTTATGTTTCGACGAAAAGCGGTTTATCAAATTTTAATAAAGATAAAGATAAGATGAGAGCCATGGCAGCCTTAATGGCTCATTTACACTCTGTGTCTTATTGACGACATCTGTCGAGCAGCTACTTGGACACAGTCCAAACCGTGATTATTCTGGAAAAACAGACTTTATTTGATAGTTTTTGACCAATTACCAACCCAACACAGGCCATGTTTCGCTAACCTTCATCAGGGGCAAATCAGGTAAAGGTACTAAAACATAGAAGGACATAAACACTAATTATACAACATATCATAAAAATAGCGAGATAAGGACAGATAATTAAACAACAATATGAATAAAATCATAAATATTTCTTAAAAAATAAAAACCATAACTACTTAAAAATATAAGTGTTTAAAAGGACATATATAAGAAGAGTAAGAAATGTATGGAACATAAATAACACAATTATAATTAAAATTAAAATGAAACAACTTTCAATTAATTATAAACATAATTGTGTGCTAATAGGATGATAAAAGCTAAAGAGAACAAGAGCGTGACAAACATATATGGTATATAATAATAAATACCTCTATCTTGAAATTGAGGCCCATTCAACTTGTGACCTTTGTTAAATATAGTGTGCTCATATAACTAAAACAATAACAACATTGAGGTTAAATACCACCCATACCTATTTACATAATATTTTATGAAATAAATAGATGATATCTATGTATGTGTAATCGTATCTTTCTACTTAAAAAAAAAAACTTTTATATAAAGAACGCAGCAGGAGCAATAAGGGACGTAGACCATATAATGTCTATATTCTAAAAACACATGGAAGGTATATACATATATATCTTAACACACATATAAAACATTAGTTGTAAAAACATAATATAAATGAAAAAAAAATATAAATAAAAACCTTATATCCCATAATAAATAAATAAAATTGTCCACCAGAAACTACTATTAAAACTCAAGTATTAATACCACGTCTAAAACCATGTAACCATCTGTCTCAGGAGAGAATGTACACAACCGTGTACTTGGAAATGTAAAACAGCAAAGAGCCTTTTAATTATCCTCAATCTCAACTGTATTAATTCCTCTTTATGTAAGTTATAATATGGATCACCCTCTATGATTGTATAAAAAAGGATTGTGAAAATCGCTATCATCAAATGAATGTCATAATACTCTATAATACATATAAATCTTTCAAAGCTGTTTATGCACCCACACGTAGCATATTTCACTTCCAAAAAAAAACTAACGAAGGAAAAAAAAAAAAAAGTTGGTTTGTTACTCACAGAGCCGCGCAAACATTTATCATGCCGATCTGTAATGCATTCTAAAGAACGCCGGCTCATGTGCACATTTAACAGTGGTTCTAAAGGCGGGAACGTTGAAGAGGGATGGAACAGAGGGTGGAGCTATCTGATCAAAACAAAGCTTCAGGAATTGACAGATAGCCACGAATCGGGCACAGACAGAACAGCCGTGACTACTATGAAACCCTGTTTATAAATAAATAAAAACCTCAACATGTGTCTCTACAAAACATAGATTTCACATCATCTAGAAATATTATATAGACCTAACCAGTAAAAAATATAGTAATATATATATATGTGCTATCTCAGAACCTACTCTAATTATAAATAGTTGTATCTCATGGGCTCCAAAAACAATAGGGGAGCAAACTAGAGAAAATCATCCCTACATAAAAATTATATTAAAAGGACTATTTAAAATTTTACCTTATCCAAGGGATGTATGTAAATAAATAGATAATTATAAACCACATAAACCTAGGCTCAACCCCAAAAACAAACCATATATTAGACAGGATCTGAAAGCGACCTACTTGAAAAACTAGGAAGCCTTTAGAGAAAGACAGAAAAATCCTTATCTAAGTTAAGGCCATTTGGAACTAATGAATCTAATAAAAAAAATGTACCTCTGTTCTAGCCTTAAAATGGTTTTGTTTATATCTCCCCCTCTCCAATTGTTTTTAACTTTTTTAATAACGAAAAATTTCAAATCTGTAATCTTATGTTGGTAATCATACCAATGGGCGACCAAGGGCTTTTGATTAAGAAAGAAAAAGAGGGTTTTTCCACCACTCTCTACAGGAAGCCCACTGATAGGAATCAGTTACTGCATTGTGACAACTTCCACAACTTCTCATTGAAGAAAAATCTTCTAGTGGGCCAGTTTCTGAGGGTCAGAAGGGATTATTAAAATACTGAAAAAGGAGTGGCATTTGATTCAAACCTTGCCAGCCTTCCAAGATATGTCTGACTATTGCACATAAGCGGAATGTGAATCTACGGAATTTACTCGTGCCTTCGGCTCTTACTGAAAAAAGATACTTGTCCAAGTATAAAGGACAGTTTCAATGCGGGAATTGTTCTGTATGTCTTAATGCATTACCAGTCAGAGATATATTTATTCACCCCACTACATATAAAAGGTTTTGTATTAATGATTTTTCTTATTGTGATACTTCTAATGTTATTTATGTAATAAAGTGTCTTTGTAGCAAACTATATGTTGGTAAGACTACCTGTAATGTTAAAACTAGAATAATGGAACAGAAGAGTTTAGATTATGGATTAACTAATTGGTATGATCAATATACAGTATGTAATAAACAGTACTGTATAGTGATGATACACATATATATATATATATTTATTTATTTTAAAGTATTTGTATTCCACACAACATAACCTAAGCGGATCACAACAGGACATACACAAAGATAACACAATAATGTACCTATAATAAAATCGCAAAATAAAATGTATAAAATACAATAAAAAGACAACACACAAGAACAAAAAATGTAATAAAACTTCAATTAAAAAAAAATCAAAGCATAAAACATAGAAAACTTCTCATTCAAGTTCAGTCCCTGGAGGTAATGGGAGATAAAGTAACTTGTTCAAGGTTAAGAGTAACAGTGGAAGATGCAGGATTTGAAACTTGGCTTTCCCAGTTCTCAGCCCATTGCTCTAAGCACTAGGCAACAAGTGCAAAATCTACCATAGACAAGTATGAGCGAAGCTGTCTAATGCAGCGCAAACACATAAACGAGACCATGACTTCAGAGAAAACTTGAAGCACCAATAACTTAGAATCTAGATGGAATTTCAAGCTATAAGAGGAGATTTGCTTTGGCTTCAAATCTATGCCCATAATCAAAAGAATGCCTCTGTTTCGAGATCCTTCTATGTACTTCGTAAGATTATTCATAATTTGTATATAGCTCCCCCGGTTTCTTCCATGTTTACTACCCCTGTTCCATGTAAACTCAATGTGACCTGTTACATTGTAGTATGTTCTGTTTTAACTGTAAACCGCACTGATTATAATAGTGCGGTATATAAGAAATATAAATAAATAAATAAAAACTGCTGAAGCTATGTTAAACTATGTTAATCCACTGTCAAAGCTATGTCAAAACTATGTTAATCCACTAACAATGTTCCTTGTAAAAGTTATATTCACATCCTGTTCCTTCTTGATGTAACTGTTCGTTAATTGTAAACCGATTAGGCAGTATTAAAAAAACCAAAAAAAACCCAACATATAAATAAATAAATAAAAATAAAAGCTCCGTTCTTCCTGGTTTAGTTGAATATGCTGGTAGACCAGCTTTCAACTAGTAGTAGTACATTAGAACAGTTTACATCAACTGAGCACATACAGATATTTAGAAGTTAAAATCATGGAAATAAGGGGAAAGGAACAGGAAAGCAAAGGCAAGTTGGAGTCATGGAAGAACCAGGATGGAGGCACAGAAAGTAAATGTAGAAACAGAATGCTCCCTACTACTGTTACAACCCTACTGATATCAAACTGAAACAACTGCTGATCTTTTTGCCTAGGCACCCTATATCAGACCAAATGTTTGTTTAAAAAGCCAAATTTTCAGCCCAAGCATGAAGGCCAAATAGATGGCATTTGCGTTCATGTAAGCTACAATGGAGTTCCAGGGAAAGGTGCCATACAACTGAATGCCAAGTGATGGATATATGGCTCACAACTTAAATTGTGAAGACCTTAGAGAGTGTACTGGGGAAAAGGAAATGAGAAGATTCTCACTCAGTGAGAAGAGCTTTTATTTCGGCAGGCCTTTGATAGCTTCATGTAATATATGTTTTATATTGCATTTGTTTATAGCAGTGACAGTCTGCGCTAGTAGTGCTCCTTTTATTGACAGGTTATTTATGTGTTTATGTTTTTATTGTTTTTTTGAGGGCTATTTTATATTTATTTTCATATTCTTGTTTTTAATTTGTAGCTTCTTACTTGTGTCATTATTTTTCCTTTTTAGTATTTTATATAACAATGTGTATGTTTTACTGTGATCTACCAAGACACTAGGATTGTTTGGAATATAAATGTTTAGATAATTCTGACTTTTTAAATTTTTATTTAAGGGCCTGAAATTCAAAAGGGTTTTATGTAGTTAGCAGGACCTACTAACCACATAAATCCCGTTGAGCCTGATATTCAAACGCACTAACCACCCAGTGCCTTGGCACAATCTGGATAGTGCTGGTACCCTTCTGGTAGTGCAGTCCTGATACCTATCTGGTCAAGAGCTATTTTCAGCCAGCTAACCAGATAGATAACCGCATAAAGTTAGGATATGTCAATGACTGCCCTACCTTTAGGCAGTTTTTCTATCTGCTTAGTGGCTGACTATCGCCACTGACCGGATAGCAACGGACATCAGTGGTGAAACCGGATAGGAGCACCAGGGATGAATATATTTTCACCTTTGCCCATGGCAGCCAGGCCCTTTACAAGCACTGACTGCCACAGGCTGAATTTCGGGCCCCAAGATTTTACATTTAATCTTGAGAATGAGCCAATGGAGCTCCTTGAGAAGGGCTTTAACATGATCATGCTTGCGAGGACTATAATAAAGCTTGGTGGAAGTGTTTTATATGAGTTGAACGTGTTCCATTACCACTCCTTAAGCTCCAGAGTAAAATGCATTGTCACAGTCAATTCTATTAGGGACTAATAGAATATTTAGGTCTTTCTAAAAACAGATAGAGAAGGCATAGTTGTATTAGGAAAAAATAGTTTGGGGGGATTTTTTTTTTTTTTTTTTTTATTACCATTGAGACATTAAAGGCAAAGGTCAGTTGGCATCTAATATGGATGTGCACCTTTAAAAAATTTTGGTTCACTTTGTGTTTGGTTCAATCACCCATTTGACTAGTTTTTAGAGTCTGAACTATTTGGCTCATTAGGCCCATTAAAATTAATGGGGCAAGCAATTTTGCACTCTAAAAGTGAGGTTTTCCATCAATTTTTAAAGTTTACTTAAAACTTGCTGTGGTATCTGCCACAGAGGCAACAGAATTCCAAGATAACAAGAGTGGTATGAAGACTTCACGGCAACAAAAAAGGAGTAACGGTCATTAACAGTAGAATGAAGACCACAAGGCACAGGAAGGGGGGCAAATCAGCACCAACATTGGCATGTTGGTGTGAAGACCCCAAAGTACCAAGAGAAGAGTAAAGCAGAATCAACACTGGCATGAAGATCCCAAATCCTCTGGGCATGATGCAAAGAAGTACCAGGAGGGATAGGTCAGAGTTAGAGTTCTGTGAGAAAACAAGTCTGTTTGAGGGATGCACAAAGGAGTAGTCACATGACTTCATAGATAGGTTCTTGCCATCAAATTCTCCTGGGCAAATCTATCTTCTGTCACACTGCCCGAAGGATTTAGATATCCTTCTTTGAAAGGAAGATTGGAATACAGCCTAAACATTTATCTGTACTTTTGCCCAGGCTGTCACCATGGAGCTGCTATTGACTAGTTCCAAAAGCTGTGTTTGGGACTGGTCAATAGTAGCTCCAACAAGACTTTTACATGTAAAATCAATAAATAAAACAGCGACGTGATGACCCCCAAGGCATAAGGATACATTGGTATGAAAACCCCAAGGCAATGAGGATGAAATGTATGGGCACTGGTGTTCTGTGTGCATGGGGGGGGGGGGGCTGATTATTTCAAAAGATCCAGCCAATGGATTCAGTGGGAAAGCTAGGATTCTAAGCATCATCAATACTCAAGGTCTCATGAGATACCTGGATGCACAAAATTTGTTAGCTTTAATACTGTTATCCTGGAGGGTACTTGGTAGAAGGAACATCTATCATTTCCTCTCGGTACTGTAGAGGGAAGACGACTCCAAAGCATGGTAGAAAGAAAAGCGGTACAAGCAATGGCAGAATGAAGATCCAAGGCAAACTGAGATCTACATATAAAGACACTGATCACAGAGGAAGTAAACTGATGGCATGGTCCTTACCATCAGAATGGCAGATCACATGGATCATGTATAAGCAATATTAGGAAGAGGCAGAGAATGGAGAAGGGCATAGAAGCTGCTTTATCAAAAGCTAGAAGGATGCTTGGGTGCATACGGAGAGGAATGGCTAGCAGAAAAAAGGAGGTGATAATGCCTCTGTATAAGTCTTTGGTGCGACCTCATTTGGAGTATGGTGTGCAATTCTGGAGACCGCACCTTCAAAAGGATGTGAACAGGATGGAGTTGGTGTAGAGGGTTGCTACTAAAATGATTAATGGGCTTCATTATAAAGCATATGAGGACAGACTTAAGGATCTTAATATGTACACCTTAGAGGAAAGGCGGGATAGAGGTGATATGATTGAGATGTTTAAATACCTCCGTGGCATAAATGTTCAGGGAGAGAGCCTCTTTCAATTGAAAGCAAGTTCTGCTACGAGGGGACATGGGATGAGGGTGAAGGGAGAGAGATTCAGGAGTGATATGCGGAAATATTTCTTTACGGAAAGAGTAGTGGATCCATGGAATAGTCTCCCAGTGGAGGTGGTAGAGATGAGGACAGTAACTGAATTCAGAAAAGCATGGGACCAACACAGAGGATCTCTAAAGGTAAAAAGTGGACTGTTGTATTTTATGGAAGGACAGACTAGATAGGCCATGTGGTCTTTTTCTGTCATCATGTTTCTATGTTTCTATTCCAGGAACCTCCCTAGTTACATCATTATAAGGCGGCATAAAAACCTGTAAACTAAGTATAAATCAAAGCACGACTACAACCATTGTCTTTAAAGGTCTATCCATGATATCCCTTTCAAAACACTTTTTAACTTCCCCTTCCTGTCTCCACCAGTCTCTCTCTCCCCCTGCAGCCAGTCCCCACCAGTCTCAGTCTCTCTCTCTCCCCCTTCCATCTCTCTCTATTCCACCCAACTAATTCCTACCAGCCTCTCTCGCCTTTTTCTCTTTTCTGTACCCTATAGACCTCCTAAAATGGTATCACAGATCCATTGGTGTTCACAGACCACAGGTAGGGACCCACTAAGCTAAAGGATATAAATAAGCCAAAAGCTTATTTGTATTTCACAACTAAATTTTGTAAAAATGAGCATTCTCTTATGAACAATTTTGGGGGTTTGTGCATAAGGCCCCAAGGCACAAGGTGGTATTGTCCAAAGAAGACCAGTGCCTACCATGCAGGAAGCCCAAAGGAGCAGGAGGAAACTGGGTAGCCAAATATACAAAACAAAAGCAGATGCAAAATTACCTATTCATACTAAAGAATCAAATATAAAGAAATGTGAAAAGACGGGTTTTGAGTTAAAATTTAAAAAATAATGTGCTGGCAACAAGCATGGAATAATAAAGAAAGAAGAGCAAGATAACTAATACCACAAACTAGGAAACATATTTCTTCTTCAATCAACTTAACTGATTATAAGCCCAATTTTGTAGAGGGTGTCTAGATCAGTAACCAAATATTTAGGTATGTGCATCTAAAAACGCAACAGCATTTTCTAAAAGACTTGCTAAATGCAGAGCCTTTTATAAAATATATACAGTGCTGTGGAAAATACACATGTAGTTAGCAATAGGCACAACAGAGGAAGCCATTTTAGAAAACGATACGAAGAGGGGAAAAAAAAAAAAAAGGAGCGTGGCATCACTACAGGGCTTTGCACGTTTAAGTGTCAGAACTTACATATATATGTGGTGATTTTGCCACCTAGGGCCAACCCTACCACTAGGTCATTTAGAGTGGCACCATTTGGGGAGAAGGCCCAATCACCATGGCTGCCTTCTACTCGCAGGAATCATTTTGCTATGGGCAACATTAAGTGAAAAAAAGTATACATAGGGTTCAGTGGGGATCTTGAGTGCTGCTGGGAAGAGCAGAGAGAGCCCTAGGTTGTGTGGGGCCAGGCTGTTTGAGACCGTGTTGGTTTGGAGGTGCTTCAGTGCAGTTAGAGGTGTGGCTGTGCTGATGAGGCATTTGCAGTGGAGCACTCAAGCTTTAGTATTGGCCTGTGAGGCAAGTGATGAGAATCGTCCTGAAGGACCTGGAGTTGGAGTGTTGTGCGCTGTACCAGTGGAGCTGGAAGAATTACTTCTGTAAAGCAGGAAGGATCACACCCTGCATGACTGAGGCATCAAAGAGGATCCAGCCTGGAGAGCAGTACTCAAGGTCACAAAGATTAAAGAGGACGGGGGGAGTGGTTACCTCTAAGATGGCGGCGTGAGTGTTTCCTTGTATTATGCCAAAACGCAAGGGTAAGCACAAGGCTCTGCCCGCGGAGCTGTTGCCTGCCGTTACCTCAGGTCCTATGGACCGTTTTGTCTCAATTTCGGAGCAGAAGAAGGGGGAGATTAGAGCGGGCGCCGTGGCACCGGTGGAGGCAGACCCGGTCTCACCTGCCCTTGAAGTATCTCTCTCCCCGGATGAACGACCGCCTCCTCTGCGCTCAGCCCTCCTGGAACCTCTTCTATCGAGTGGTGAGTCAGCCTACCCGGATGGAGTGGGAGCAGTCTTGCTGGTGCGGGCCCCGATTGATTTGAGTTCCGGAGAGTCCTCCCTGGCATTGGAGGTTGTGGATGGGTCTGGTTGGCAGTTGTTGGAGACGGAGGTGAATTTACAGCTTAATGGAGTTTCAGCGGTGGGGAGTTCCTCGGCGGTTGTAAATTTGCCTCGGATTGCCCCTTTGCAACGTCCTAAGGTGTTCTCCCTGGAATCCATTTGGGACGCGATCTCACAACTTTCTGCGGTGGTATCTCAACAGATGGCCATGTACTCCCAGCGTCTTGAGAAGTTGGAGACAGCAACAGAGGCTTTTAAGGAGAACTTGACTGCATGTGGTAAGAAGATAGTTACTGGTGAACAGAAAGTTTCCCAAATTTCGGTACTAACTGAGTCAATTGTCAAAGATAATGTAGCAATTCGGGGGAAATTAGAAACTTTGGAAAATGCTGTTGGGCGTCCAATATACGCCTGCTAAATTTTCTTATGGTTAGTAGTATTTCCCCTTTGGATTTGTTTAAAAGATATCTACATGAGTCTTTAGATGTGCCTGAGAATATACTGCCACCAGTAGTAAAAGCTTATTTTCTCCCTGTAGCTAAACGTGGGGACCAGTTGGATTTGGGGGCTTTCAAAGCGGACACTCTTGATGTGTCTGCTTTGTTACAGTCTCTCAAAGAAACTGATATTAAGGTTTCTACTCTGTTGGTCACTTTTGCTATTTCTTCTGACCGGGAGTGGGTTTTGAAGTTATACTTTAAGAAGCGGCACGTATTGTTTATGGGACAGAAAATTGCTATTTTCCCAGAAGTAGCTAGAGAGACCCAAAAGAGACGGAAGGCTTTTTTGCTCTTAAGACCTGGTGTCCTTTCTATAGGGGCTACAATGATACTTCAATTTCCTTGTAAATGCCTTGTGTATTATCGAGATAATAAGTATGTATTTTCTCAGCCTGAAGATTTATCTCTGTTTGTTTCATCTCACCTGCTGACTTCATCACCTTTAGGATAATTCATTGTTATATGGAATATGTTCTGAGCCGCGCCTCCCTCTTGGTGTTTGCAATAATTTTTTCCTAATTATGGGATGAGGCTTTACCTAGCCTCATTTATCTATTTTCTTTACACTTCCCCCGTATTGTGGGCTAAATTAACCCTGTGTATAATATAATCTATTTTTCCCTGTTTTTTGTTTATTCTTTAATATGTACCTTATATACGGTGGTGTTTTTCTGTACAAGCTTTTGCTTGATTTTGTTGTAAAATTGCATAAATATAAAATAAAATAAAAAAAAAGATTAAAGAGGCCACGATGTGAGAGAGAGCAGGTCCCAAGTTAAGAGGGGCAGAGATTGTGGCTCCTATTAGGAAGCTGAGCTTAAATGGTTATGCTGCATGCCTGAGGAAAAACTAACAAAAAACCCCAAACAAATCAGGAGGACAGCAGAGGCTTTATAGACTCTTGCTGGCTGAGCCAGTAAATCTAAAGGACCAAAGCCCTGTGGAGCAACTGGAGTAAGCAGAGTGCTGAGAAGCTTCATGGTGCCAAAGGGAAGGGGAAATGTCGGACACCTTGGAGGGGAGGGGGATACAGAAAGGAAGGGGATGTGTTAGACTATGGAGGGGGGGTAAGTGCCTGAGCTGCACTGGGGGAGGGGCAAATGGCTGAAGGTTCGCCTATGGTATCTGATATCCTGGGGGGTGGAAGATTCAAGGGCAGGGGTGGGAAGGGAAGATGCTGGACATCTGGGTGAGGGAAGGTTAAGGGAAAGGGAGATGCCAAGTTCTTCCAAGTGACCCAGACAAGTTACTGTTGGAAAGAGGATGATGAGCTCAAAGAAGCATGGATCCGTCCCAACAGGACATTGTTATATTTAGGGCTTCTAGTTCTAGGTATTTACTCTTAGGGATTTTAGGTGTTTATTTCTAAGAAATTAGACTTACCTGCTAATTGTTCTTCTTTCAGGAACTCCAGTTCAGTCCCTCATCTCTGGGTTGTGCACCTCTTCTCGCAGCATGGAGACTGGACATATCAGAACTGTGACACCACTGTACATATACTACTGGCACCTCCCACCAGCTCCCAGTGATCTAATGACAAAGCAGACTCAAAGGAGCAACAAATAAGTAGCTATAATATTAAATACAATTATCTCTAACACTGAACTAAAACCCCATAAATGAGAGGATAACTCTCCCTCTCCCGTTTGTAGAAATAGGACAGAAAGGAGAGAGAAGAAACAATACAAGGTACACGTGAACTGAATTGAGAGCACATTTGCTGAACTTCTCCTACTGGATTGTAGTCACTGCCATCACACAGCATGCTTTGCAGAAGCTGACCAAAAGACCCCCGGGCAGGAATCGGGACTGAACTGGAGTTCCTCAAGGAACAACAATTAGCAGGTAAGTCTAATTTCTCTTTCCTTATCGTCCCTCTAGTTCAGTCCCTCACCTCTGGGATGTAACAGAGCAGTAAACAATTGGGAGGGACCTGTCCATCCGGACCGTAAAACTGCTGACCCAAAACAGGCATCTCCCACCGCTTGAACATCCAGGTGGTAATGTTTACTAAAAGTATGCAAGGAAGACAAAGTGGCTGCTCTGCAAATCTCAACCGGCGTAACTAAGCTATGCTCCGTCCATGAAGCCGCTTGCCCTTTAGTAGAATGAGCCCGCAGCCCCAAGGGCACCTGACAATCTTGCAAGATATAAGCTGACGCTATTGCTTCACGAACCCATCTGGAAATTGAAGCTTTGGCTGCCACTTCATCTTTACGCGGCCCACCAAAGAGAATGAACAAATGTTCAGACTTGCGGAAAGACTCTGAGACCTTCAAGTATCGCCAAAGTACCCTCTTAATGTCTAACAAACACAAACTACGGTCCGATGTGGTCTTCCCCGAAACACACAAAACGGGCAAAGAGACCGACTGATTCACATGAAATGGTGAAACTACCTTTGGTAGGAAAGAAGGTATGGGATGCAACACCACTTTTTCCCTAAAAAAAGTCAGAAACGATTCCCGACAGGACAAAGCCTGCAACTCAGAGATTCGACGTGCAGAGCAAAAGGCTACCAAAAATACTGTCTTCAAAGTCAAATCCTTTAGGGAAGCCTGATGCAAAGGCTCAAAAGGCTCCCTTGTCAAGGCTCCTAAAACCAAGTTGAGATCCCACGGAGGAGAAACCACCATGCACGAAGGAGGTAGACGGGATACCGCTCGCAAGAAACGTACATCAGCATGGACCCCCAAAGGAACTCCTTGCACCCTTCCTTGGTAAGAAGAAATAGCTGCCAACTGCACCCTTAACAAACTGGCAGCCAATCCCTTATCGAACCTGTCTTGCAAGAAACTAAACACTGTCGGTACAGATATTAATTCCAGACGAAACCGACGTTGAGCACACCAGTCCTCAAAAACACGCCAGACATGCACATATGTTACAGAATGGTCCTCTTTCTGGCCAGAAGCAAGGTGTCAATCACAGCCTTGGAATAATCCTTCTTCCTTAACCGAGCCCTTTCAATGGCCAAGCTGTAAGTGAGAACAGATGTACCTGAGGCATTTGTAGAGGACCCTGAAGCAGCAGATCCCCCCTTAGCATCATTCGCCACGGTTCCCCATCGAGCAGATGCACCAGATCGGCATACCACAGATGACGAGGTCAATCTGGAGCTACTAGAACCACTCTTCCCCAATGAGCCTCGATACACTGTATCACTCGTCCTATGAGCGCCCAAGGGGGAAACACGTAGAGGAGACCATGAGCGGGTCATTGTTGTAGTAAGGCATCTAGACCTTCCGACATTCGTTCTCGTCGCCTGCTGTAAAAGCGACTGGCTTTGGCCGACCAAAAGGTCGCCATGAGATCCATAACTGGAGATCCCCACTTGAGGACAATCTGAGCAAACACCTCCGGATGAAACTCCCATTCTCCGGGATCCACTCGAACCCGGCTGAGAAAGTCTGCCGTCACATTGTCCATTCCAGCAGTGTGCGCCGCTTACAGAGCCTGAAGCTGAGGCTCTATCCAATTGAAGAAACTTTCCGCCTCCATTCCAGAGCCGTGCGTCCCGTGCCCCCTTGACGATTGAGGTACGCAACCATCGCGGCATTGTCCGAGAGCACTCGAACTGCTCAACCCCGTAAGGTGGATTCGAAGGCCCGAAGCACTAGAGCTACCGCTAGCAACTCCAGCCGATAGATGGGCCATTTGGCTTCCTGTTTGGTCTAGTCGCCTTGGGCGAAGAACTCTCCGCAATGAGCTCCCCATCCTGCGAGACCTGGCATCCGATAACACTGGCATCCACTGCGGTTGTTCGAGAGGCATGCCCACCGTGAGATTCTGCGGACAAAGCCACCATTGAAGAGACTTCCTGACCCGCAATGGACAGGGGAAGCGCTTGGACAGAGAGTTGTTCTGGTAAGACCATTGACGGAGCAACGACCTCTGTAAGGGATGCATGTGAGCTCTGGCCCACGGCACAACTTCCAGAGTTGCCACCATTGTCCCTAACACACAGAGATAGTGCCAGGCCGATGGTGCAGGAGTCCGCAAAAAATCGTGCACCAGAAGCCGCAGGCCCTGGGCTCAGAGATCCGGCAGGAAAACCGATCCAACACTAGTGTCGAAGCGAACTCCCAACTACTCTAGAACTTGCGTCAGAACCAATCGGCTCTTGGCAGTATTGATCACCCAACCAAGCCTCTGCAGGAGCGCTACCACTTTGTCTGTCACTTGTACACTCTCGGCCCTGGACTTTGCCTGAATCAACCAGTCGTTGAGATAGGGATGAACTAATACTCCCTCCTTCCGAAAAGCTGCCTCCACCACCACCACCATAACCTTGGTGAAGGTGCGCGGAGCCGTCACCACACCGAAGGGCAACGCCTGAAACTAAAATATTCCCCCATGGTAGCGCAAATCTAAGAAACCTCTGATACTCTGGACTGATCGGAATGTGTAAATATGCTTCGGTGAGATCGAGAGACGTTAAGAACTCCCCTTGACGAACCGCCACTATAACTGAACGTAAAGGTTTCCATTCGGAAATGAGGTGCCCACAAACAGTGGTTTACCCCCTTGAGATCCAGAATCAGGCGGAAGGCCCCGTCTTTCTTTGGCACCACGAAATAAATTGAGTATCGATCGATATCATGGTGCTCTCGCGGAACCGGAAGCACTGCTCCCAGCTGCAAAAGACGAGCCAGAGTCTCCCATACTGCAATCTTCCTTTCTCGCCCCCTGCATGGCGACATGACAAAAGAGTCAACCACCGGACGAGCAAACTCGAGAGAATAACCTTCTCGAACGACCTCCAACACCCACTGATCGGTTGTTATTTGGACCCAGGCACGAAGAAACTCCCGAAGTCGACCCTCTACCGGCTGAATTCCTGCGCTTTCCAAAAAAACGAGGAAAAGGGACTAGCAAATCCACGGCCCACTCTCCAGAATTCTCTAAAACTTTGCCCTCGGGAGGAAAACCATCCTCTTTGAAAACCTCCCAAACGGGAGGTACGAAAACGCTTGAAATCCCGAGGTTGCCCACAGGAAGGTAACAGGGCTCGACCCCGCTTCAATTTATCCTCCGGCAAGCAACCTCCTTTAGAATCCTCCAAATCCTTGACCAGCTTATCAAGATGTTCTCCAAACAACAGCTTCCCCTTAAAAGGAAGCTTGCTCAGACGCGACTTGGAGGAACTGTCTGCCGCCCAGTTCCTGAGCCAAAGACAGTGGTGTGCGGCTACCAAGGAAGCCATGCTATTCACCAAACCTCTAATAAGATCATAGTGGATATCGGCCAAATATGCGGAACCTGACTCCAGTCTTCTCACATCAGCTAGCTGCTCCTGCGTTTGCTGAACTCGCAACCCAAGCTCCACAAATAGAGGCCTGCAGAGCCAGAGCATTAACCTCAAAAGCTTGCTTCAATAAGGCGTCCACCTTCCGATCCTGTACATCCTTCAAAGCCGCACTGCCTTCAACTGGAATGGTAGTCTTCTTCATGACCGCTGAAACTGCAGCATCTATACGCGGAGAATAAAACACTTCCCATTCTTGATCCGCCAAGCGATTCATGGAGCTTACACCACGCAAGCCTGCCTCCGGCACGTCCCATTCAACCTGAATCATCTGCTTAACCAGACGGTGAACAGGAAAAACCGCCTGGGACTTTCGTACCGCCTGAATGAGAGGATCCTCCAAACCCTCATCCTCCGCTGGTACCACCAACGAAAGGTTGAGAGCCTGAAGGGACTCCGTAATGAGCGCTGTCAGCTCCACCCTTCGAAAGACTCGGATAATCCTTGCTTGATCTTCAGGTTCCTGACTCTCACCTTCCTCTAAATCCTCCATCCTGGCTCCAGCTCAAGGTCCTCTGCATCTGGCCAGTGCGAACCAAGAGGCTGATCTTCCACTGACCGTACCCTTTTAACCGGTCTCCCATCACTACCACCAAACCTTTCGGTGTCCGCTTGGCCTCCTGCCGCCCCAAGCGAGGCATCTGCAACTACCCCCTGCTGCCGCAAGCAGTAAGCCTGATGAAGCAGCAGTACAAAATCTGGGGAGAAACCCTCATAAGCTGCCCCCGACATCATGGGAGTGGCGGATTACCAGGCAATGCCAAATTTGAAGTAGGAAGAGCGGAGACTCCCGCAGAGACTCCCCTTCCGCAGAAGTGGCAGCACCCTGCGCCACCAGAGCCGTGCCTTCTTTAGACCGATCCTGCATTTCTTGCTCCATAGTAAGCGCCTCAGATGCGCAGCCACGACACACCCCCGCGTCAGAGACAGAGCCCCTACGGACGCCACAAATTAGGCATTGTGGCCGCGTAGGCGTTAGTGCTATGGGATCCGAGAGACTGGATAGTAAAGGAAATGGCTCCCACAGACCACCAAAAAGGGCAACCAAACAAAACATGCAGAACCTGCTTTAATTTTTTTTTTTTACTTTTCTGTACTGAGCTCCAAAACATTGAAAATTAAAAGTAATCAAAATTAATTCCAAGTAAGCAGAAAAAGCATAGTTACTCACCTGTAACAGGTGATCTCCGGGAACAGCAGGAATTTAGTCTTCACATATGAGTATCGTTGGTACCGACGGAGCCTGTGCGGGAACGCTCCCCAGCGTCAAATAGGAAAGCTTTTGGGAGCATCCCACAGCACCTGCGTGCTGCCTTCCCGCCTTTCCCAACTGTCCCTCTCCAGTTGAGTTTAAAGCTGAGACAAAAGAGAGAGGGAAAGAGATAGAGAGATACAACTCCTAGGGGAGGTGGGGGGCTGTGGAGACTAAATTCCTGCTATTCCCGGAGATCACCTGTTAGAGGTGAGTAACTATGCTATCTCCAGGAACAAGCAGGAATGTAATCTTCACATATGGGGACTCCCTAGCTGCAGATGCCAGAGAGAAACCCCAGAATTTGTGTGCCCTTGTGAAAGGGCTCCACTTCCCCCCATGGATCTCTGGCATCCTATCAGGGATGGTGGGTAGGAGTTGATTAAGTATGGAACAGGTGTTGAAGAGCAGCCTGACCAAACAAGGCATCCCGGCGGGAGTCCTTGTCTAAGCAGTAATGGGCTGTGAAGGTATGAACCGAAGCCCAAGTAGCTGCTCGGCAGATGTTGTCAATAGACACAGAGTGAAGATGAGTCATAGAGGCTGCCATGGCTCTCACATTGTGAGCTGCGACATGGCCTTCCAGAGGAAGGTTTTTACTCTCATAGGTAAAAGATATACACTGTGCAATCCAGTTCGACAGTGTTCTTTTGGAGTCCCAAATGACTAGGATTAAAAGCAACAAAAAGTTGAGAGGAATTCCTATGTTGCTGTGTCTTTTGTAAGTAAAAGGCCAGAGCCTTTTACAATCCAAAGTATGAAGATTCCTTTCTGCATTTGAGGCATGAGGCCTTGGGAAGAATACAGGAAGGTAAACCGCTTGGTTTAAATGAAAAGGTGACACCACCTTTGGCATAAAGTGTGGATGAATCCTAAGGACTACCTTATCATGATGGAACCTTGTATAAGGAGGATCAGCCACCAATGCTTGCAATTCACTGATGCGACATGCTGATGTGATTGCAATAAGAAAGATGACCTTCCAGGAAAGGAATTTCAAGGAGGTAGTGGTTAACGGTTCAAAAGGTGGTTTCATAATCGGCCCAAGAACCAGATTTAAGTCCTATGCCACCGGTGGTGGCTTAATGGGAGGCTTAGTCAAAAGAAGGCCGCTCATAAATCTCGCTATGAGAGGATGAGAGGAAATAGGTTGCCCATTTAGAGGCTTGAAAGAAGCTGCAATAGCACTCAAATGAACTCTCACTGAATTGGTCTTAAGCCCTGCATTAGATAAATGAAGGAGATACTCCAGTAATGATTCCAGAGGTATCGCAAGAGGATCAAGACCCTTCTGTGAGCACCATATGGTAAACCTTTTCCACTTGAAAGCATAAGAGCGTCTTGTGGAAGGCTTCCTGGAAGCATAAAGGATATCCTTTACCTGCTGAGAAAGATTAAGACCATGAAGTTCTAGGCTTTCAGCAACCAGGCCCTGAGATGCAGAGACTGGGGATTGGGATGCCACAGCATCCCGTCCTCCTGAGAAAGGAGATCTGGAGCAGATCCTAACTCCAGAGGCGGAGCTTGAGAGAGATGTAGGAGCAGAGGGTACCACATTTACCGTGGCCAATGTGGAGCTATGAGAATCATATGACCTCTGTCTCTCTGAAGCTTGAACAGGGTTTTGGAAATTAGGGGAAAGGGCGGAAAGGCATACAGGAAGTCCTGGCCCCAATGGAGGAGGAAAGCATCCCTGGCCTGACAACCCTGAGCCGGAATTCTGGAACAGAACCGGGGAAGTTTGGCATTCAGCGGACTTGCAAAGAGGTCTATGGAAATTTGGAAACTTTTGGCCACCTGGTCTACATGGAGAGACCATTCGTGTGGAAGCAGAACTCGACTGAGTCTGTCTGCCCAAGAGTTTTGAATGCCTGGAAGATACACCGCAAGAAGATGAATCTGATGCTCTCTGGCGAGGGCCCATAGTCGCAGCGCTTCGTTGCATAGTGATAGAGAGCCTGTTCCGCCCTGCTTGTTCACATAGAACATGGCTACTTGATTGTCCGTTTGAACTAGGACTGTCTTGTAGCTGAGCTGGGTGTGAAATACTCGAAGAGCAAGGAAGATTGCTCTGAGTTCCAGGAGATTGATATGTAGATAGGTCTCCTGTGGAGTCCAGGTACCCTGGGTAGAGAGGCCTTGCAGGTGGGCTCCCCAACCCACCTATGAGGCATCTGTTGTTAGAGTGGCTTGGGGTGGAGATTGGTGAAAAGGGGACCCCACCAAAAGGTTTTGGGGTGATTGCCACCATTGGAGGGACAAAATAAGGCGATCTGAGTTTGCTATTTTGTCTTGACAGGCAACCTGACGCCCGAGTCCATTGAGTGGATAAAGTCCACTGGGCTTCCCTCATATGGAGGCGAGCATAAGGAACCACATGCACGGTGGATGCCATGTGGCCTAGCAATTGTAACATTTCCCGAGCAGTGAGGTGAGGTTTGTGATAAGGAAGCTTATCATAGCTCAGGTAGGAGCTATAGAAAAGATGATGTGACTCTGAACAAGCAACCTGTCAGTTCTGGTAGAAGCAAGAAAACAGAGTTTTCACATAAAAGACTACCAGTCCCAGAATGCACCAGGTTTCCAGCAGCCATGAGAGGGGCTGAAGTGAGAAAACGTGTGTGCAATCAAGAGAGCTATGAGGTAATCCCTAAGCACTCATCTCAAAGGGCAGGGCCTGATTCAACACAGCTGCGCTGTGTTAGGGAGGAGCACACATTAGGACAGAATAAGAATAGAGCTTATTCTTCAGATAACAGCTTCAGGGAGAGCTTCAGCAATGGCTACAAGCTCCAGCCCAGCTACAGGTTTAAGCATCACCTGGAGAAACAGAAGCCAAGCCAAGCGGATAGAGAAAGAAGGAAACTCTCTGGAAGGAAGAGAAGAAAGGCCATTGGAAGGTCTGGGAAGGACCAAGGCAGTACCTATACTGGGAGGTATTCCAAATGCCAGCAGAGTCCATTGGACTGGAGTCAGCCAGAGGAATGGAATGGCAGAGATAGGAATCACCTGTGGCTACCTGGAAGAGAGAAGACTGCACGTGGAAAGGACTTTCAGACCTATGCCAGAAGGTATGTGAGAGGAGATCCAGTGTCCAGGGATCAAGATTGGAAGGCTGGACATCAGAATTGGATTACATACTGGCCAGGCTATACAGAGAGAGGAATTATGATAGCAGGAGAGGCTCAGGTATGAACACTGATCCAGACCCTATCTATAATAGTGAATGGCAGCAAGGGAATAAGCATTCTCATGATAGTGCCTTATGGAAAGACTCATCTGTGCCAATGTATGATAGTGACCCTATGCTGATTGATGAAGGGGGAGATACAGCAGATGAAACTATTAATTACCTGGACTGTTCTTTATCCAAGTGCTATTGCTAGCTTTCTGTGAGCAAACACATCAGCCATCACAAAGAAACCTAACTTTGTTCTTTATTTCCACTGCAAACAGCTCTTAAAGCAGGATTTGGGTTCACACAGTAGCAGCCAGCCAGCTAAAGGGTTTCAGCTGGTCAATTGATAGTAATTAAAGCTGCACCTGATTGTGTGTGTGAGCAAGAGAGAATCACTGCAGGATCTGTGTGGAAATTAAGCAGAAGTTAACCTAACCAGCAAAGTTTATTCATTTCTTTGTGCCTTTTTATTTGGTAATTATTTGCTAAGAAAACATTAGCTAATTGCCTGACAAGCTGAAGGTTGTTCTCTGATTTGCTTTGTGACTTTATGTTATCCATTTAAACACGGCAAGCAAGTAACCTCATTTATATTGCTAACAAGCATACTTGTGCTGGGTGAATTAAACCCCATCAATAAAAGAAGTATTTTATTGGCCTTACCACTGGTATCACAACTCAATTATTGTCTTCAGCTGTGTTTGGGAGTGAAAGAATTACATTACCCACAATACCTTGCAAGAATCATATGAATATATGCATCGTCAAGATTGTGTAAGTTCTCACCCTAGGCAGCCGTCTGACAGGTTTTAGCACTGCTTGGGAAGCTAACTGTCACCGCTGAAACAGCGGCATCCACCTTTGGAGATTTGAAAAGCTCCCCCAATGGATATAGGCGAGACATTACCCGAGAGCCTCTGAGAGCGGATTCAGGCATATTCCACTCACTTTGTATCATCTCTTTAATAACTCTATGTATGGGAAAAGCTTTTTGCGTCTTCCGAAAAGCCTGCAAGAGTGGATCCTCCAAAGTAGCCTCCTCAACCGGCTCAGCCACCGACACATTAAGTGCTTTCAAAGTCTCAGAAATCAGTGCGGGTAACTCCTCCCGTCGAAAAATATGCACCACTCTAGCCTGATCCTCCTGTTCAATAATCTCTCCTTCTTCCAACTCCTCGTCCATTTCATGATCATGTTCCTCCTCTTCCGTACGCAAATCCTCCGAAAACTCGGACTGACACCGCTTATCCGACTCCACCCGGGCTCTCTTCGGCCCGACGGCCGAAGGCGTCACTGAGAGAGGAGAGGCAGGCCGCTTGTGCCCTAATTCTGCCGGCAGAGGCGCACCGGCAGAGGCGGAAAGTTCACCAGGAGCCCTGACAAATGCCCTTTGAATAAGAGCTACAAAGTCTGGGGAAAAATTTGAGGACAAATCACTAGTGAAGGGGACCTGAGAACGAGGTACATCCGGAGCCGTGGAAGGGCCGGGCACAGGCTCCACGGGATCAATCAGAGGAGACATCGGCCTCTGTACCACTACGTCCTGGTCCTCCGTGGAATCTAAACGCTGCTGCCCTACCTCTGAAGGCCGGCTGCAGCTTTTACAGATGCCCGCCTCAGACACTGTAGACCTCTTCACTCCGCAGAGCAAACAAAGTCTTTGCCGGCATTCTAACTTGCTTTGCTTCCAATGTTAAAAAAAAAAAAAATCTTCAAAATCTTCAAAACCTGCCCAAAAGCCTTGTCTCTAACCACAGAAAAAAACAATTGGCAGGGATGCTCAGCTGAACGTGCCCTGCCGCTCAGGGCCGTTTTTTTTGTTTTTGTTTTGTTTTTTTGTTTTTCACAGCAAATTAAAGCAGGAGGTCCCCCGACCTGAATCGCAAAAGAAATATTGCAAAACGAAGCTTCCTGCTCTTAAAACTTGAAAGTGTTTCCCCAAACGCTCTACCGGGTTTTCCCGCTGAAAACGGAATGCAGCGGGAAAAATGCCGTGTACTCGGGCCTCGTAGCAAATCTTACACCCGCAGTCGGGAGAGAGAGAGAGGGTAAGTAAATAAGCAGCGCTTACCTCACAGAGAGGAGTTGGGAGCAGCCTCAACTCCCCCGATGCTGCCCAAACTCACCGTGGCCAAACCCCGTCACAAGCCCCTGCTCTGGCAAAAGCTCAGAGGAGATCTGCGGTCCCCACTGTGCCTGTCTGCCGACTCCCCAAAGCGCCTGCAGGCAAAGACTTCTGCATTGTGCTGGAGAAGGCAGGCACAATTAAGCTGAGACCCCCCCGGACTTACTCCGGTTCTGAAAAACCTTCCTGCCCCAGTCTCACCAGCAAGGGGGAGGAGAAGGGAAGAGAGGCCCCTCAGCCGTCAAAATTTAAAGTGATATAGAACCTATGCTCAACTAAAGAAAAATAAAATTTGGGAGAAAAATTTAGAATAAAAGAAATTATGCCCAATGTGAGAGTCAAAACCCCATTGAACCCAATTAACTAAAACTAAAGTCCTTTAGTGAGCCAGAAACTCTGGCTCACATCCTCCAGCTGCTTGGAGACTGATATAACTGGAGTGGGAGGAGCCGGTGCCTGTGTCCTTATACCAGTGTCATCAAAGAATGACATCTATCAGTCTCCAAGCTGCTGGAAGAGGATGACAATCCTAGAGTTTCCGGGACTAGACTGGAGGGATGATAAGGAACTGCACAATGCGAAGGCAGCAGGGCTGTGGAAGGTAGGCCCTTGTCTGTCTGGTATCCAGCAGAGCTCCTATAAACTCTAGGGACTGAGTGGGAGCAAGGTTGGATTTTGGGAAGTTTATGACAAGTCCCAAATACTGAAGGATGTGCATTGTGCGAGAGAGAGAAGCCCTGGCCTCTGGCTCTGAAGGGGCTCGAATGAGCCAGTCGTCTAAGTAAGGGAAAACAAATATTCATAGGGTGCGAAGAAGTGCTGCCACCACAGCCATGCATTTTGTGAACACCCTTGGTGCCAAGGCCAGGCAAAAAGGAAGAACCCTGTATTGGCAGTGCTTCCCTCGAAATAGAAAGCAAAGGAACTTTCGATGAGTTGGATGGATGAGAACATGAGTGTACGCATCTTTGAGATCAAGAGAACAAAGCCAATCCTGACTCTGAAGGTATGGCAGCAGAGTTCCTAGAGAAATCATTTTGAACTTCTCTTTGAACAGGAATTTGCTCAATTCTCTGAGGTCTAAAATGGGTCTGTGTCCTCTTGTTTTCTTTGGAATAAGGAAATAGGGGGAGTAGAACCCTGTACCCTGTTGGAGAATGGATACCTCTTCTGTTGCCCTTTGGGCAAGAAGCATAGTGACCTCTTGACCTAACTGGTCGTTGAGAGAGGTCTGAGAATTGAACTGTCTTACCATTGTAGGAGGGGGCATGCTGAGGAAATGAAGCTTGTACCCCTCTCTTACAATAGACAGAGTCCAATTTTCTGCTGTTATCTGCCCCCATCTGGGGGCAAAATGACACAACCTTCCTGGAATGGTGGAAGGCTCTGGGCCGTTCAGGGCCAGGAAGGCAAAGTTCTCTAGATAGGAGTCAAAGCCCCTGTGGAGGATGAGTCTGCTGAGCCATTTGAGGCTTAGCAGCTTTTGTTTTTCTTTGCCTAGGTTGTTGCTGCTGTCCCTTTTGCGCAGACTGACCTAAAAGATGCCCCTGCTGGGTATAGGAGGGATAAAACTTCTTCTTCTTACTGAAGAATGCTTTCTTGTAGGATTTTTTCCTTGCAGGATCAGTTGTAGATTTAGACAATCTATCCAAAGTGATATTGTCAGCATCTATCTCATTAGCTTTTTCCTGCCAATTCTTGCCAAAGAGATTCTCTCCTGTGCAAGGAATATTCCCTAATTTATCCTGTACCCAAAGTTCCAAGTCAGATGCCTGGAGACAGGCAATCCTACATGCACCTATGGCAATAGCAGAGTTTCTGCTTATGCACTCAAAGCAGTCAAAGGCCGTACGATTCACAAACTTGGAAACATCCTGAGCATGTTTGACAAGGGCGAGGTAATCCTGCCTCTTATCATCAGGAAGGAGAGTGCTCATAAGCTCTAAATCCCCCGTGACCTCCTTAAGGAACATTCCCATATATAATATATAGGAACTGATCCTATCAGAAAGCATGGAAGCCTGGAAGGTTTGACGTCCAAAGGCGTCAAGAGTCCTACACTTACGTCCTGGAGGATTAGATGCATGCCTTTTTGCACTCTTGATCCTTCTCATAGCTGATTCCACCACCATGGACTGGTGTGGTAGCTGAGTCTTCTGAAACCCAGGACAAGCAGGAACTCGATACATGGTGTCAAGTCTTCGAGAGTGAGGAGATGTGGTTAGAGGTGTTTCCCACATCCTTAACATGAGATCATGCAAGATCTCATGAATAGGTAAGGTAGCTGCCTCCTTGGGAGCTTTAGGGTATTGTAGGATTTCTAATTCCTTTGCTCTAGACTCTTTTTCAGGAGCCACTGTGATGGAAAGACCTTGAGCCACATCTCGGACAAAATCCTGAAAGGACATATCTTCTGGAGGAGACATCCTACGCTGAGGAGAAGAAGAATCCTCAGGAAGAAGTACTCTGGTATTGGCAGAGCTTTCAGTCTTCAGACTCATCAGAGGATTCAAAGTATCTCCGATCCGGGTGATCTTGCAAGGCACGGTACCGGTACAGATCGAAGTCAACATCAGAGGGGTCCGGTACCGACTTGTCAATACCGGATGGATAAGCATGACTCGGTCCCAGTACAATACCTGCCGATGTCGATGCACTCAGTGCCGGTACCAGTTGAATTGTCTGAAGCGGTTTCAGGGGCATCGAGGCCGTGAGAAGAACCGCCAGACTGCGTTCAATAGCCAAGAATCTCTGGTCTATCGACGCTGCCGATGCTTGGGTATCGGTACCGGATGAAGCAGCTGGTACCCCAGAGCATGGCACCAGTATTTCTGCTGAGGCTTCGAGAACATCCTGGAGCCCCGTTAGTGCTTTGAAAGCCGAAGCCTCCCGCCGGGCCAATTTTGCCGGTGAAAGTCCCTCAAGGGCAACGCCAGAGGTATCTCGATGCTTAGAGGGAGATCTACACTTTGAGGACCGGCTAGATTTATGTTTAGTTGCCTGAGATCCATGGGAGGGAGACAAAGCCCTGGAAGACGTCGATGCCACAGAGGCTGCATTGGAGGGGAAAAGGGTGCTAAGTTTTTAGCAGCTCGGTTCTGCCGGCCCCTTTTCGACATCATCCCACAGGAAACACACTCCGAAATAGAGTGGTCAGGACCTAAACATTTGAGGCACCACTCATGGGTGTCAGTGACGGAGATGGTACCGCCACACTTGGAACACTTTTTAAAACCCGAAGCGGGTTTTTCCATTTTAAAGGAAAAAGTTGGGCCTAGTGCCCAAAATGGCGCGTGACACCTGAGGAGAAAATAACTGGAAGAGACTCCAGAAGAAAGGGGGTTTTTTTGGAACAAAAGAAAGAAGAACCGACGGTACCAATGTAGCGTCGAAGGCAGGCAGACGCGACCACAAAAAAGAAGAATAGAAGGGAATTATTTTCTGCGGTGACAGGATATGTGACCTGTCGGCTCCATGGAAAATGAAGAACTGGAGAGGGACAGTTGGGAAAGGCGGGAAGGCAGCACACAGGCGCTGTGGGATGCTCCCAAAAGCTTTCCTATTGGACGCTGGGGAGCGTTCCCACGCAGCTCCAACAATACCCATATGTGAAGACTACATTCCTGCTTGTTCCTGGAGATCTACAAGGATTAATTAAAGAAAACTGTCAGCAAAGAGAAAGAGTACTGTGAAGAAAATACATCGGGAAAAAGGCCCGCCAAGATCCTGAGCTCCGCTAACCCACAGAACCTGCTTCACATGCGGAAGCAGGCCTCAAAAACGCTCACAGGACACTAGCAGCAAAGATTTAAACACTCACCTCTTCTTCAGAGACCTTCAGAATCTCTCTGCGCCCCAATAAGAATAACGGGCTTTCTGTGAGCAGCACAGCTGAGAAAGGCTGTCAGCCGGCAGCAGCAGAGAAACAAGGTCCGACGACAGTTTCTGACTGGAAATCTACAGCACAGAAAACTGAGCCGGTAAGGAGATGAAAAGCATGCTATAGAACTCCCCTCCGTGCTAACAAGGAGGGGAGAGCATGCAAAGGGGGAAGAAATAAACAAGAGGGAGAAAAGAGACTCCTCTAAATCCCTTCCGATCCCCTCTAAGCCCTTGCTTTTATTTATTTATTTAGTTAGTTAGTTATAACAAGCTTTAATGAGCTTTAAAGCTACAGATCAAAAGAAAAAATGTTATAGGGAGAAAAGAAAAACTAAAAACCCTAGCTAAGCTGCCTAAAGCTGCTTACCTGCTCCTCTAGTGAGCCCAGCACCTAGGCTCACTACCTCTAGCTGCATGGAGACTGGACACACTGGGAGCTGGTGGGAGGTGCCAGCAGGATATCTACAGTGGTGTCACAGTTCTGACATGCCCAGTCTCCATGCTGCGAGAAGAGGTGCACAACCCACAGGTGAGGGACTGAACTGGAGGGACAATAACAAATACCAAATTAGTAGTAGATCAAATGGTTTAGACAAAGGACAGTGTAGGGACCATGTCTTCTTCCTCTTCCCAAGAACTCCCTTGGCCCAACACAGCACAGCTGCCACCTCCTTTCTCTAGGCCACAATGGCCCTATGTAGCATCTCCTCCCTTTGTAGCCCCTTCAGTTTGGGATCGAGTGGCAAAGAACAGTGTAGAGGCGGGGAGGGGGGGGGGAGTTGGCCACCACTGCTTACTCTTCCTCCTCTTCATTGAAACCCTCTGCCCAGTGTGCAGCGGCGGCCAAGAAAGCAAATAGAATGCTAGGAATCATAAAGAAAGGAATAGAGAATAAAATGAAAGATATTATAATGTATCCGTATCGCTCCATGGTGCGACCACACCTTGAATATTGTGTGCAAGGTGACATTTTAATTACCTGTTAAATGTCCTTTCTTTGAGTCCTGCTAGACAGTCCAGACAAGTGGGTTATGTTCTCCTATCAGAAGACTGGTGGAAACAAAGAACCAATGAAAAGCCTAGGTTTCAATGACATCACTCCCATGCCTCTATTCACCTCAACCACCAGAGATCTCCTCAGTATTTGTCCCAAGGCATATGGGAGAAACATGGCAAGCTGCACACAACCTCAAATGTGGGCAACAATGCCTAAAGCATAGTTACTCACCTGTAAAAGGTGATCTCCGGGAACAGCAGGAATTTAGTCTTCACATATGGGTATCATTGGTATCGACGGAGCCTGCACGGAAACGCTCCCCAGCGTCCAATTAGAAAGCTTTTGGGAGCATCCCACAGTGCCTGCATGCTGCCTTCCCGCCTTTCCCAACTGCCTCTCTCCAGTTGAGTTTTAAAGCTGAGACAAAGAGAGAGAGAGGGAAAGGGAAAGAGATAGATAGAGAGATACAACACCTAGGGGAGGTGGGTGGGTTGTGAAGACTAAATTCCTGCTCTTCCCGGAGATCACCTGTTACAGGTGAGTAACTATGCCATCTCCAGGAACAAGCAGGAATGTAGTCTTCAAATATGGGGACTCCCTAGCTTTAGATGCCAGGAACAGACCCCAGAAGTTGTGTCTCCCTGAACCAGGGCTCCACTTCCCCCATGGATCTCTGGCATCCAACCAGGGATGGCGGGTAGGAGTTGATTAGGTATGGAACAGGTGTTGAAGAACAGCCTGACCAAACAAGGCATCCCGGTGGGAGTCCTTGTCCAAGCAGTAATGAGCTGTGAAGGTATGAACCGAGGCCCTGGTGGCTGCTCGACAGACGTTGTCGATAGACACAGAGTGCAGATGAGCCATTGAAGCTGCCATGGCTCTCACATTGTGATCTGTGACATGGCACTCCAGAGGAAGATTCTTACTCTGATAGGCAAGGGAAATACACTGAGCAATCCAGTTAGATAGTGTTCTCTTGGAGACTGGAAGTCCCAAATGAGAAGGATCAAAAGCAACAAAGAGTTGAGAGGACTTTCTATGTTGCTGCGTTCTTTGCAAGTAAAAAGCTAAAGCTCTTTTACAGTCCAAAGTATGAAGATTCCTTTCTGCATTAGATGTATGTGGCCTTGGAAAAAACACAGGCAGGTAGACCGCTTGGTTTAAATGAAAAGGCGAGACCAACTTTGGCATAAAATGTGCATGAGTCCTAAGGACTACCTTGTCATGATGGAACCTTGTATAAGGAGGATCAGCTGCTAGTGCTTGCAACTCACTGATGCGACGTGCTGATGTGATTGCAATGAGAAAGAGTAGTTACTCACCTGTAACAGGTGTTCTCCAGGAGCAGCAGGAATCAGTCCTCACATATGGGTGACATCGACGTCGATGGAGCCCTTGCGGAGCATTTCCCCAGCTTTCCAAGAAAGCCTTTGGGAATGCAGGCACGCATGCGCATTTCCCTTCCCGCCTAAAGGTGCCATCTTGCTCAGTCAAATGACATAGCTAAAAACAGCACACAAAAATGTAAAAATAAACTATGTACAACTGCAACTCCCAGGGGAGGAGGGAGGGTTGTGAGGACTGATTCCTGCTGCTCCTGGAGAACACCTGTTACAGGTGAGTAACTACTCTTTCTCCAGGACCAAGCAAGAAGTCAGTCCTCACATATGGGTGACTCCCTAGCTCTGGGCTACCGAGGAACCCAGGCTGAACAAGAGAACTCCCTCTAGTCCCAGCATCAAAGAAAGGCTTTTCACTGACAGAACCTCCACCGGTAGCCCAATAGAGGGCTGGAGGGCAGGAGTTGCCTAAACCTCAAAGAGATTCCGGAGTACTGCCTGGCCAAAAGCACTGTCCCTACGGGACTCCCTCTCCAGACAGTAATGGGCCTCAAAAGTCTGGCTCGAGGACCAAGTTGCAGCCCTGCAGATGTCCACCAACGGTACAGAGCGGAGGTGAGCCACTGAGGCAGCCATTGCCCTGACACGATGGGCCGTGACCCTACCCTGCAAAGGAAGGTCAGCCGCCCTGTAAGCCCAGGTGATACAGTCAGCTACCCAGGTGGACAAGGTACGCTTGGACACAGCTAACCCCAAATTATTAGGGTCAAAAGATACGAAGAGCTGAGTAGCCCTTCTATGCCCCTGCGTACGGTCAAGGTAGAAGGATAAGGCCCTCCTACAGTCCAGGGTATGCAGAACTGCCTCAGCCTGGCCTGCATGAGGCCTAGGGAAGAATGTTGGAAGAACCACCTCTTGGTTAAGGTGGAAGGAGGAGACAACTTTGGGGAGGAACTTTGGATGAGTCCTAAGGACTACCCTGTTCCTATAGAAGCGGGTGTAAGGCCTATCACAGACCAGGGCCTGAAGCTCACTCACTCGCCTGGCTGAGGTTAAGGCTATCAAGAAGAGTGTCTTCCAGGACAGGAAGCGGAGAGGACAAGTAGCCATCGGCTCAAAAGGTGGGCGAGTCAGTTGCTGCAAGACCACATTCAACTCCCACTCAGGAGCAGGAGGACGGATTGGAGGCTTGAGCAAGAGCAAGCCTCTGAGAAACCGGGACACCAAGGGATGAACCGACAGAGAATTTCCCTCCACCAGTGAGTGGTGAGCTGCTAGAGCTGAGAGGTGGACCCGAACAGAATTGGACTTAAGTCCCTGATTTGATAAGTGCAGTAAATACTGAAGCACTACTGGTACAGTACAGGAGAAAGGATCTTCTGTACGTAGCTGACACCACATAGAAAACCTTTTCCACTTCAGAGCATAGGTTTTCCTAGTGGACTGTTTCCTAGAGGCTAGGACAACCTCCTCAACTTCCTGAGGTAGGCCCCAGGGAGCCAAAACTACCCTTGCGGCCTCCAGGCCATCAAATTGAGAGCTTTGAGATTGGGGTGCAGAAGGGAACCCTGATCCTGAGAGAGAAGGTCGGGTTGCAACCCCAGAGGCAGTGGGGGATCCACTGCCAGCTGAAGCAGAAGTGGAAACCAAGGCTGTCTCGGCCACCTGGGAGCCACCATCAGGACCGAGGCCTTGTCCTGAAGAATTTTGAAGAGAGTTTGGGCCACCACGGGCGTGGGAGGAAACGCATACAGGAGGCCCGGAGCCCAGGGAATCAGAAAAGCATCTGCTGCTATCCACATAGGATGCGGTTTCCTGGAGCAGAACCTTGGCAGCTGTTTGTTCAGTGGACTGGCAAACAGATCTATGGATGGAAGTCCCCATTTCAGGAAGATCTTCTGAACCACCAAAGGATGGAGCTGCCACTCGTGGGGCTGCAGAATCCTGCTTAACCTGTCGGCCAGGTAGTTTTCCTGGCCAGGGAGATACACAGCCTTGAGGAGCATGTTGTGCCTGAGAGCAAACAAGCAAAGGTCCTGTGCTTCCTGACAAAGGAGCCTGGACCCAGTTCCTCCCTGCTTGTTCACGTAAAACATGGCTACTTGGTTGTCTGTTTGAACTAGGACAGACTGATGAGCCAGGGTTGGAGAGAAAGTCTTGAGGGCTAACCGAATAGCCCTGAGTTCCAGTAGATTGATTTGCTGTGTGGCTTCCCAGGGAGACCACAGGCCCTGGGTGCACTTGCCCAGACAATGAGCTCCCCAGCCCTGCAGGGAGGCATCCGTGGTCAACACCACTTTGAACCCAGGAACCTGAAAAGGAACCCCTTGCAGCAGATTGGGTGGGTGCAGCCACCAGCGGAGGGAGTTCAGAAATTGTATGGACACCCTTATCCTCTGAGGCTGCCTGTGGCCTGTGACCACTGAGACTGAAGTCACCACTGTGCAGGCCTCATATGGAGCCTGGCATTGGGGGTCACATGTACAGTCGAAGCCATGTGGCCAAGAAGCCACAGGCAGAGTCTGGCAAAGACCAGAGACCTGCTGAGAAACTGGTTTGCCAAGTCGATCAGTCTTTGGGCTCTGTCTTCTGGCAAGAACGCCTTTGCCAGCAGAGAGTCCAACCTTGCCCCTATGAACTCCAAGTTCTGGGAGGGGAGCAAAGTGGACTTTGCGAAGTTTATTACAAACCCCAGGCTTTGAAGAAGAGCAATAGTTCTGAGGGTGGCTTGACGGGCCTCCTGGCACGTCTGACCCGATGAGCCAGTCGTCCAGATAGGGGAAGACAAAGATTCCCTGATTTCTCAGGTAGGCCGCCACCACTGCCAGGCATTTGGTGAAGACCCTGGGAGCGGAGGTGAGGCCAAAAAGTAGTACTCTGTACTGATAATGGCTTCCTCCCACAATGAACCTGAGGTACTTTCTGTGGTCTGGATGAATGAGGATGTGAGTGTACGCATCCTTTAGATCTAAGGAGCATAGCCAATCTCCCTGCTGGAGGTAGGGCAGAAGTGTTCAAAGAGTAAGCATCTTGAACTTTTCCTTCTCTAGGAATTTGTTGAGATTTCTGAGGTCTAGAATAGGCCGAAGGCCACCGGTTCTTTTGGGTACCAGGAAATACCTGGAGTAGAACCCTTGACCCTGTAAGTGGGGAGGCACAGGCTCCACTGCCCTGTCCACTAACAGACCTTGGAGCTCCTGAAGGAGAAGATCTGTGTGCAGGGGAGGCCTTGGAGGTTCCCCTGGAAAGTATGGAGAAGGCAGCTGTTGGAAGTGTAGCAGATAGCCCTGGTGGACTATGCTTAACACCCAACTGTCTCCAGTGATGAGTGGCCACTTGTGGGCAAACAGGGCAAGGCGACCTCCTGTGCAGGGTTGGGAGAGCAGGGACGGAGAGGCTATGCCTAAGGAGTCAAAACCCCCCACCCTGCTGAGTAGGAGCAGGGGCCGAAGGCTTGGGAGTCCTCTGCCTACGGGGCCCATTACTCTGCCCCTTGGCCTGCTGACCCTGAGGGGGAGCTTGGGCGGCCTGGTACTGTGGGTACTGTTTGTAGGTAGTGCCCTTTCTCGGGTAAAAGGGCTTTTTACCCAAGCCCTTCTTTTTGTGAGAAGGGGCAGAAGTCTTTCTAGATAGCCTTGTCCTCGTGAGGTGCTCGGTTTCGAGCTGTGCGGCCTTCTCGGTCATGGGCTTGCCAAAAAGGTTTCACCTCGGCAAGGGACATTGACCAACTTGTCCTGAACCCATGGCTCGAGGTCCGATGACTGCAGCCATGCCTGGCGTCGAGCCGCGATGCCGGCTGCCGCAACACGGGCCGAAGCCTCGAAGCCATCGTAGGCAGCGCGGAACATAAACTTGGAGCATTCCTGGATCCCCAAGGACAAGGACTTGAACCTCTGCAAGGGTTCCCTGGAGAGACCAGCAGAGAACCCGGCCAGCTCCTTGGCCAGGTCTTGCAAATACATGCCCATGTACAGCTGGTAAGACTGGACACGGCAAGCAAGCATCGAGCCCTGGACGCACTTTCTACCAAAACCATCGAGGTTCCGGGCCTCCCTGCCAGGGGGCACCGTGGAGTGCATCTTCCGACTTTTCAGGCGATGCATGGTCGATTCCACCACCATGGAATGGTGTGGTAGCTGCGCCTTCTGAAAGCCAGGGCTCTTCCGGAGTCGATAGATTGAATCGACCCGCTTGCTTAGAACCGGCGCCGAGGCCGGTGCCTCCCACATCCGGAAGAGGAGCCGTTCCAGCAACGGAGGAACCGGAACAGTAAAGGCCTCCTTTGGAGGAGAGTCATACTGTAGGGCCTCGAGCTCCTCGGCTCGAGGCTCCTCCTCGGGGTCCACAGGGATAGCCAATGCAGTGGCCATATCGCGGATGAACTTCGAGAACAGGGTATCCTCCGGGGGGGGGGGGGGGATCTACTCCGGGGCTCAGACTGCAGTGAGTCAGACGGGACACACCGAGTCCTGAAGGTGTCGGGGGACTCCTTGTCCTCCGTCTCCCAGGCAGACTCAACCGATGAGGAATCGGGGTCCGACCGCGCGGGACCTGTGAGCACCCGCCCCGACGCCGAAGGCACCGGCGTCGATGCCCTCGGTCCCGAACGGGAGGTTGAGGGAGACCGCGACTGAGGTCGACCTCGAACCTTCATGGTCTCGAGTATCGGCTCGGTCTCCGGGGTCGACTTCGACGTCGATGTCCCAGTGGTTGGGGCAGATGCACCAGACAGGCTGGCCATCAGTGCCCGCTGCCGTTCCATGAAGGCAGACAATCTGCTCTCCAAGGCTGTCAGCCTGAGACCCAGCTCAGGAGACTCAGCAGCCACCGACTCGGGCCCCGTCGGCGCCGGGCCTGACGTCGGCTTTCTGGGAGGAGAGTCCACGAGGACTACAAGACTTACGTGTCCAGCAGACTCCGGCTCCACTCAAGGTATTTTTGGAGGCTTCTCCTGTTCCACGGGCCCGGGGCGACGGTCGGGGGTCTGAGGCCTAGCTCTCGAGGAGCCAGGGACCTCTTCCGATGACGCCCTCGCGAGCCGCTTCTTCATCTTTCGTTCCTGATTGGGGGATCCCCTGTCCGAGGAGCCCCGACGGTGCTCGGGATCCGATTCCCGAGATGTCGAGGCCTCAGACGAGGTCCGGGCCCGGCCAGAGGCCGAGTCGGAGAAAAGCCTTTCCTTTTGGTGCTGACGACTTCGAAGCACCTTGGAAGACATTTTGCCACATGATCCACAGGACTTAGGATTGTGGTCAGGACCGAGGCACCGAAGGCAGCAGTCGTGTGTGTCAGTGAGAGACATCAGTTTCTTGCACCGATCACACTTTTTGAAACCACTGGAAGCCATCGGGGAAAAAGAGAGTCCCCGCGAGGTCAAAGGACCGGCCTTCCAGGGAAAAAGAAAAAAAGGGCGCGAACGCCAGCCACTTAGGGCAAAAACCGAAAAAATGAGACCGGGCTCGATACCAGTGTACCGAACCCGGCGGAAGGTGAACCGGCGTCAAACCAGAGAAAAAAATAGCGAAGGAATCGCGAAAACTCCAACTATTTTCCGGGAGGACTAGGAAACACGTCCGATGGGCTTCACGGAAAAAGAGAGACTGAGCAAGATGGCACCTTTAGGCGGGAAGGGAACCGTGCATGCGTGCCTGCATTCCCAGAGGCTTTCTTGGAAAGCTGGGGAAATGCTCCGCAAGGGCTCCATCGACGTCGATGTCACCCATATGTGAGGACTGACTTCCTGCTTGGTCCTGGAGAAAGATAACCTTCCAAGAAAGGAACTTCAAGAAGGTAGTAGCTAAGGGTTCGAAAGGTGGCTTCATGAGCTGACCAGGAACCAAATTTAAGTCCCATGCCACAGGTGGTGGCTTAATGGGAGGCTTAGTTAGCAGAAGGCCTCTCATAAATCTTGCTATAAGAGGATGGGAGGAAATAGGTTGTTCATTTAGGGGCTTGAAGGAAGCTGCAATAGCACTCAAATGGACCCTTACTGAGTTAGTCTTAAGTCCTGCATTTGGATAAATGCAGGAGATACTCCAGTAAAGCACAGTTACTTACCTGTAACAGGTGATCTCTGGGAACAGCAGGAATAAGTCTTCACATATGGGTACGTCGGTACCGACGGAGCCTGCACGGGAACGCTCCCAAGCGTCCAATCAGAAAGCCTTTGGGAGCATCCCACAGCGCCTGCGTGCTGCCTTCCCGCCTTTCCAACTGTGTCTCCTCAGTGGAGTTTTATAGCTGAGACAAAGAGGGAGAGAGAGGGAAAGGAAGAGAGCGAGAGAGAGAGACAACTCCTAGGGGAGGTGGGTGGGTTGTGAAGACTTATTCCTGCTGTTCCCAGAGATCACCTGTTACAGGTAAGTAACTGTGCTATCTCCAGGAACAAGCAGGAATGAGTCTTCACATATGGGGACTCCCTAGCTTTTGATGCCAGGGAGAGAGCCCAGAAGTTTTGTGTCCCTGGGACAGGGCTGCACTTCCCCACCTGGATCTCTGGCATCTCATGAGGGATGGTGGGTAGGAGTTGATTAAGTATGGAACAGGTGTTTGAGAACAGCCTGACCAAACAAGGCATCCCGGCGGGAGTCCTTGTCTAAGCAGTAATGGGCTGTGAAGGTATGAACTGAGGCCCAAGTGGCTGCTCGACAGATGTCGTCGATAGACACAGAGTTCAGATGAGCCATTGAGGCTGCCATGGCTCTCACATTGTGAGCTGTGACATGGCCCTCCAGAGAAATGTTCTTGCTCTGATAGGCGAAAGAAATACATTGGACAATCCAGTTGGAAAGAGTTCTCTTGGAGACTGGGTGTCCCAAATGAGAAGGATCAAAAGCAACAAAGAGTTGGGAAGACTTTCTATGTTGCTGTGTCCTCTATAAATAAAAAGCCAGAGCTCTTTTACAGTCCAGGGTATGAAGATTCCTCTCTGCAGGTGATGCATGAGGTCCTGGAAAAAGACAGGTAGGTAGACTTCTTGGTTGAGGTGAAAAGGCGAGACCACCTTAGGCATAAAATGTGGATTAGTCCTAAGGACCACCTTGTCATGATGGAACCTTGTATAAGGTGGATTAGGTACTAGTGCTTGCAATTCACTGATGCGGCGTGCTGATGTGATTGCAATTAGAAAGATAACCTTCCAAGAAAGGTATTTCCTTTTTTTTTTTTTTTGTAATTTATAATTTTTATTAGTATTTTTCAAACTGTACATTCCTAGTCATCAACTATTACAAACATAGTCATCAACTTTTACACACAGTCAGACTTCACTTCCCACCTCCTCCTCATCATACACCTTTGAGCATAAGCACCCCCTTCAATATAAATTCCCCACCTACCCCGCCTCCCATTCTTTTATACACTTCTTTATACCCTTTAATCTATAACGTAAAGCACACTAAGACACCAACAAACACATTCCATCGAACTGTTATCCGTCCCCTTAATCTTATGCTCAAATGCAAAACAAATACTACAACATCGATATGTCCTTATCATAATCTCCCCGATCTATCTTTTTTTTTTTTTCCCTTATAATTGAAAATTTTTTGTTTGTTATTAAGGGTTTCTCTATACCATAACACAACATGGAATTCAACATAGTAAATATCAAACAGCTTACCCCAAAGTGTAAGCGGACATCTCCAAGCTCCACACATGCCCGATATGGCACATCCAACTTCCCCCTACCCAGCTACTCCCGTCCCATCCACAGAACTGCCACCCCATGTCTACTGAACCCCCCCTCCCCCCCACTACTCCTCCCCCCTTCTAACCCGCCCGCCCATCCCATAACCCAGCCCCTCTCACTAAACCCCCCCAGCCACCTCCCCTACCCCTCTCCCCTCCCTCCATTCCTCATATCTCCCCCACACTTCCCGAAATACTTTCATGTTATGATGCCTGTGGGCTGCTATAGCACTCATCGTCCACAGGTGATCCATATACTGCTGGATCATGGGAAGTGTCGGTGCCTCCTTACACTTCCACCTTGCCATAATCGCCCCCCGTGCAGCCCCTATGCAACTGCCCATAAGCCGAAGAAGCCCCTTCTCCCCCTCCTCGGGCATTTCATTCAGTATGATCATAGGCGCAGTAAAGGCTATATCCACCTGCACCATGCCCGATAGCCACTTCCCCACAGACCTCCACATTTTCTGCACCTCGTCACATCCCCATACTATGTGAAACAGGTCCCCTTTCTGCCCACATCCCCGCCAACATGCCCCAGACTCTTGAGGGCAAAAAGCTTGCAATTTCCACGGGGTCCAATACATCTGATGGCGAACCTTCAAACTATTTTCTAGATAGGACGGTCCCGGAGCTAAATGTCGAGACCATTTATAAATATTTTCCCACCGCTCCTCCCCCCATTCCCCTCCTAATTGTTGCTCCCAAGCCGCCTCCCCTTTACTCCTCCCCTGCCTACTGGCAGCCACAGAGTGCCTTAACTCATTATACAATATTGTAATCAGCCCCCTCCGTACCCCCTCCCTCCTCATTGCTAATTCAAAGGGCGTAGGCACTTTCCGCAAATCTGCTAGGACCCCCATCCGCCGTACATAGGAGATTACCTGCATGTATGCAAAATAATCTCTATCCTCCACTCCATACACTTCCTGCAGGTCTGCAAAAGGTCTAAGCTCACCCCCATTATGTACCAGTTGCCCCAAGGTATGTAAGCCTTTCACCCCCCATTCCTGAAACACCCTCCCTTCCTTCCCAGGACCAAAATCTTGTATCCCCCTTATATAGGTACCCCGGGTGTACTTCTTCCCCTGCAACAGACTGTCCCTATGACGCAACCACAGACCCTGCGTATACTCTGTGAATGGATTCCCTCCACGACCCCCTCCCCTCCGCCCCCCCGGGTCCCACATCCACATCCGCAGGTTCTCCCCCTCCTCTCTGAGCTGTTCCAACTCCACCCAAATAGGAATCTCTCCCCCCCCCTCCGTGCCAGCTCGCTAAGGCCTTTAATTGCGCTGCACCATAATATTTTTCAAACCACGGCACCCCCATACCCCCCTCACGTTGATCCCTATAAAGAGTAAATTGCGACACCCTAGGTCGCTTCCCTGCCCAAATAAATTCCAAGATCATACTCTGGGCCCGCTTCAAATACGTCGAAGGAATCTTACATGGGATAGAACTAAACAGAAACAGGAACCGGGGCAGAACATTCATTTTAATGACAGCAATTCGCCCCAGCCATGTCAGATACAAACTCTTCCACCGGGCCAAATCCCTCTTCACCGCCTGCATGAGTGGAACCATATTCTGCTCCCACAGCCTCCGCCAGTCTTTCCCCATTTGTATCCCCAAATACCGGTAACCTCCCCGCACCCACCGAAAAGGAAAGCTACTACGGAGACTCTCTTCTAGCCTCTCTCCCAGATGAAATCCCAATAGCTCAGTTTTACTGCCATTTATTTTATACCCTGACACTCCACTATACTGTTCTATTTCGTTCATTAAAACGGGTAAAGACACCAAAGGTTCGCGAAGGGTGTAGATAATATCATCCGCAAATAATGCTATTTTAGATTCATATTCATTCATAAGCACCCCTTTAACATCCACTGCCCGACGAACTCGATCCGCCAGGGGCTCTATAGCTAATGCAAAAAGCAGAGGTGACAGCGGGCACCCTTGGCGGGTTCCTCGTTTCAACTGAAACCCCTGAGAATAACTCCCATTCACTCGGACCCTAGCCTGTGGTCTTGTATAGAAGGCACGGATCCATGTAATGAAATTCTCTCCCAACCCCACCGTCTCCAGGACCGTCAACAAAAACTCCCACTCCACCCTATCAAACGCCTTCTCAGCATCGATAGAAATAAACACCGCCTTCTGCCCTGTCCGTTGTACCTCCAAGGTTAAATTGCATAATCGGCGGATATTGTCTCCCCCCTGCCTCCCTGCCACAAACCCCGTCTGATCCCCATGTATTAACTTAGGTAATACATTTTGCAATCTAGTGGCCAGTATTTTTGCCAAAAGTTTAGCATCCACATTTAACAACGATATGGGCCTATATGAGCCACATACCATGGGATCTTTACCCGGCTTAAGTAGAATGGTGATCCCCGCCTCCGTCGTTGAGCCTGGAACCGCTCCCGACCCAAGCACCCCATTAAACACCTCCGCCAATAAAGGTCTCAGTTGGGCCTGAAATACCTTGTAAAACTTTCCAGTCAGGCCATCCAGACCCGGTGCCTTCCCTATCTTCAATGTTTTTATCGCCTCGGTCACCTCTTCCTTGGTAATGAGCCTATCCAACCTCTCCACCTCTGCTGGATCCAGCTTGGGCAGTGCACACCCCTCCATATAACTCCTACTTTTTCCCAACCCCCCCAATACCTCACTACGATACAACTGCTGGTAATACTCCCGAAATGTCTGGCGGATCTCATTATTCCCGGTGACTAGCTTCCCCCTCCCATCTCTGATACCCCTTATAGCCATCTGAGCCTCCCTTGCCCGCAGTCTACTGGCCAGGAGTCTCCCCGCCTTATTCCCCCCCTCAAACATGGCTTGCTTCAGCACGTTAAGTTCATATGCCATTTTACCAGCACGAAGCTGACTCAGCCGCCCCCGCAATCTTTGCAACTCTGCTAATACTCCCTCATTCCGATCACATTGATGGCTCTCCTCCAATTGCTGAATCTCACGCAACAAAGTGCCCTCCGCCTCCCCTTTCAGCCTACATCTACGCGAGGCTTCCCCCAACAAATGCCCTCGCACCACCGCCTTCAGTCCATCCCATACCATCTCCAATGCGACCTCCCCATTCCAATTAAACTCCTGATACTCCTTCATTACTCCAGCCGTCTGCTCGACAATAGCGAGGTCCTCCAATAACGAGTCATTAAGTCTCCAAAACTTCATGCCCGTATCCCTATACTGCAAATTAAAGGCTACATTCACCGGGGCATGATCGGTCCACGTAATAGACCCCTGCTCTACCTCAGCTACCTTACTCATCCATCCACCCCCCACCCAGATCATGTCTATCCGACTATAGCTCCCATGTGGTGCCGAGTAGTATGTATATTGCTTCCTCCCAGGATTCTTACAGCGCCAAACATCCACCAACCCTAATGTTTCTTTCATCTCCAACATTTTCCGCCGCTCTGAGCGTTTCCCGGCCCCCACCCCCCCTCCATTGTCCAAACGTGGATTAATAGTTAAATTAAAATCCCCTCCGATAATGAGGGGCAAATCAGCTAACTTCTCCAAATCCTCCCTCATACGATCGTAGAACACCCCCTGTCCCTCATTCGGGCCATACACACTTATAATCCACACCACCTCCTCCCCCAACTGTACCTTAATTCCCACATAACGCCCCTTTTTGTCTCTATATCCCCCCACCACCCTATCCCTCATCTCTGCCCCCACCATGATTCCCACCCCTCCCTTCCGCGATTCAGCTCTCTGCCCCGCCAATACAACCTTGGGGTATTTCTTGGACTCCAGCATTTTTTCTTGACCCACCCGCAAATGCGTTTCCTGGATACACATGAAGTCTGCCCGTACGCGCTCCCCTTCCTTCTCTAGCAAACGCCGCTTCCGCCACGTTCGCAGCCCCTTAGCATTAATTGTGACCACCCGCAATTGCTGCCCTCCCACATCCCCCTGCCCCCTCCGTACCCCCCCACCACACCCCCCTGCTGCCCCCTCCCCCTTTCTCCTCTCTCCCCCCTCCCTTCCCCCCGCCCCACCCCCACCCAACCCCCTCCTCCGCCCTCCCGAGGCCTCCTGTAGAGTAGTGCCCATCAGTGCAAAGGAGCCCAGCCGCCCCCCCGAACCACCCACTCGCCCTCCTCACCCCTCCATGACTCCCTCCCCCACCACCTCCACATAATCCCCCCCTCCCCTCACTTTCATCCCCGCCGTGCACACCTCTCCCCCCCCTAGGTCTCCTCGCCCCCGCTTCCCCCTCCCCCCCCATCCAGTACGCCTTGACGGACCCCAGCTCCCCCTCGCCCTTCCCTCTCTCACACCCCATCCGTTATCCCTCCCCTCCATACCCCCCCAGGACCACATTCTCTATCTCCCTCCCTTCCGCCCTCCCCTCCTCCCCCCTCCTCTCCCCAACATCAAATCGGGAAATCATTACTCAATTATTTTAATGTCCAAGAGTCCCAATTCTCCACTTCACGTCAGCCCCGATGGAGCCTCCTCCACCAGTTGACTCTGTTCACCAGCATGTACGCCCTCCTGCTCCTCCTCCCGCATCCTCCGCTCCAACTGCTCATCCGGTCTCTCCTCCCTCCGGCGTTGCATGCCCTGCAGACCCGCTTCCTGCAGGGCCTTGTCAGCCTCCTCGCGATTCTGCACCCGCCAATTGCGGAGTCCTACTGTGAAGCTCAACCCAAAGGGGTACAGCCAGCGATAGCGTATATTCTCCTGCCTCAGCCGCATAGTTACCGGCTGCAGCTCACGACGCCTTTGCAGTGTCCCTGCTGCCAAGTCCGCATACAGCGCCACACTGTACCCCTGCCAAACGTAGTCCTTCATCTTCCGCATCTGCAATACAATCTTCTCCTTTAAAGTATAGTCCTGCACACAGATCACAATGTCCCGTGGTCGATTAGGTCTACTAGGCCCCAGGGCCCGGTGCGCTCTGTCCAATACCACTTTATCAATCCCCTTAACAGCTGCACCCTTCATTAAAATGTCCTTACAAATTGCTTCAGCTACTCGCCTGCTGTCATTGAACTCAGGGTCCTCGGGGATGCCTCTTATACGGAGATTGTTCCTACGTGTGCGGTTTTCTAAATCCTCCATTTTATACAAAAGTTGCATTCTCCACCTCTCCCAGTCTTTCACAGCACTCTCCAGCTCACCCTGCTGCTTTTTCACACAGTTGAGTTGTTGCTCGTGCCTCTCCGTTCTCCTGCTCAGCTCCTGTACTTCCTCCCGCATGGCATTACACATCTCGCCAACCTCCGCTTTCACTGCCACCATCTCGGCTTTTAATTCCCCAAACCAGGCCTTCAATTCGGCCCTGGAGACATCACTCACCACCATAGCACCCCACTCTAGTTCCTGTGCACGTGGCAACAGGCTCTCCACAGAGTCCCGAGGCTGTCTTTCCCCCGCCGCCATTTTGTGCTCTCTCCCTCCAGCCTGCCCGCCGCTGTAGGCGAACTCCTTCAGGTCTGCCGCCTTCTTGCGAGTAGTCATCTCGCCGCCCGCCCGCCTTCCCCCACTCGTTCCGCCACCACTCTCCGCGGTCCAGGGTATGGTATCGGGCAGGGGAGTCGCTCGTTTTCCGCAACTTTCGGGGTTCAAGTCCGGAGCTCTGCGCTTAGGCTGCCATCTCCACTGATGACGTCACTTCCTCCCCAAGAAAGGTATTTCAAGGAGGTAGTAGCTAAAGGTTCAAAAGGCGGCTTCATAAGCTGACCAAGAACCAAATTTAAGTCCCATGCCACCGGTGGTGGTCTAATGGGAGGCTTTGTTAAAAGGAGGCTTCTCATGAACCTTGCTACAAGGGTATGAGAGGAAACAGGTTGTCCATTTAGAGGCTTGAGTGAAGCTGCATTAGCACTCAGATGGACTCTTACTGAATTTGTCTTAAGGCCTGCATTAGACAGATGCAGGAGATACTCCAGCAACGATTCCAGAGGTATGGCACGGGGGTTAAGACCCTGTTCAGAACACCAGATGGTAAACCTTTTCCACTTGAAGGCGTAAGAACGTCTAGTGGAAGGTTTTCTGGAAGCTTGAAGAACATCTTTCACTTGCTGAGAAAGAGGAAGATCCTGGAGATCTAAGCCTTCAGCAACCAAGCCCTGAGATGCAGAGACTGGGGATTGGGATGCCACAACTTTCCGTCCTCCTGAGAGAGGAGGTCTGGAGCAGACCCTAACTCTAGGGAGGGAGCTTGAGAGAGATGTAGAAGCAGAGGGTACCACACTTGCAGTGGCCAATGTGGAGCTATGAGAATCATGTGACCTCTGTCTCTCTGAAGCTTGACTAGGGTTTTGGGAATTAGGGGGATGGGTGGAAAGGCATACAGGAAGTCTTGACCCCAGTGAAGGAGGAAAGCATCCCTTGCCTGAGCCCCTGAGCCGGAGTTCTGGAACAGAACCGGGGAAGTTTGGCATTCCACGGACTTGCAAAGAGGTCTATGTCCGGGGTTCCCCAAATTTGAAAAGTTTTGGAGACCTGGGCCATATGTAGTGACCACTCGTGTGGAAGCAGAACTCGATTGAGTCTGTCTGCCCAAGAGTTTTGATCCCCTGGAAGATAGACTGCCAGAAGATGAATGTGATGCTCTCTGGCGAGGGCCCACAGTCGCAGAGCTTCGTTGCAAAGCGACAGAGAGCCAGTTCCTCCCTGCTTGTTTATATAGAACATGGCTACCTGATTGTCCGTGTGGACAAGGACTGTCTTGTGGCTGAGCAGGGTGTGGAAAACCCGTAGAGCAAGGAAGATTGCTCTGAGTTCCAAGAGATTGATGTGGAGATAAGTCTCCTGTGGGGACCAGAAGCCCTGGGTGGAGAGGTCTTGAAGATGAGCTCCCCAGCCCATTGGAGAAGCATCTGTTGTAAGAGCTGCCTGGGGTAGAGGCTGTTGAAAAGGACACCCCAACAATATATTATTCATTCACTCTCTACAATCTCTAACTTTAGATTTTGTATACCAAGTGGCCACCGGTCTCAGATAAACGGTATATATATGACACTTATTTGTGGGTAATGTAACTCCCCCATCTAGTGTCCGTTTACATCAATGACCTCAGGCCAGTATGGTTCTAATTTTTTCTTTTATGTATTGCTCACTTTTTATATATAAATGTCTTTTTGTTTTTCTTAAAAACTTTAAATAATTACACCATTCGACTTATATTGTGCAGAATGGCATTAACAAATGCCCCTATTCAATTGCAGACAAATAGAAAACCCCGACGCCTCAATCTTCTAAGCGCTCCGGCGTTTCTCCTCCTGGGTTTATCAAGGGGATGAATGCAATGCGTCTTTCAGGGACTTTTTTTTGGTAGTCTGATTCTTCAATGTTCTTCCAAGTTAGCTATGACAACACAACAATAGCCACAGCGTTACATAATAACAACTCTTAGACATCCTAACTCTACTCATTATATCACATCACTGTTTTTTCATTTACCTGAACATTTTGCCAAGTCCATAATCCCTTATCGAGTCAAGCTTTCATTGTAACTCTTAAATTTACTCTCAAAGGACGCCACGCATGCGCACAGGACTGAAGTTAAATACCTCTTTTAAGGCTAACCATTGGAGCTCTCAGATACATGCCAACCAATCAACGCTGACATTTAGCCCCTCTGGCTGAACTGTTCGGAGCTGGTGAATCCACCATTGCTCCCGATAGGAAAGCATTTGTTCACATGATCTGCCATATGATCCTTGCAGAACTGCTTCAATACACCAACATTGTAGCATATTAAAACTGTGGCCCAAGTCCAAACAATGTTGTACGATGGGAGCTTCTAACCGCCGACATCTTAATCTACTCTCATGTTCTTTCAAACGGGTCCTTAGGGCTCGAATCGTTTTTCCAACGTACAAAAAGGAACAAGGGCAACGAATTGCATGGACTACCGATTTGGAATCACAATCAGTTAAATGTCGCAAATGATATGTAATACCTCGATGAGTGAACTCGGAAATTTCTTGCGTGATGTTACAAATGCTGCAGTGGCCACATTTCACATGTTTCCCATTACTTTCAGCTCTTGGAACCCAATCCAGTGGATTCAATACGGTGGAAGATAAATATTCTTTTAAACTTCTGTTTCTCCTCCATACACACCGCCAGGGCCGGATTTAGCTAGAGTGAGGCCCTACGCCAAGAAAAATTGTGGGCCCCCCCCGTGTCCCCGTGCAGTCCTGGGCCCCCCCGTGTCCCCCCCCATGCCCCTGTGCAGTCCTGGGCCCGCCCCCGTGCCCCCGTGCAGTCCTGGGCCCGCCCCCATGCCCCTGTGCAGTCCTGGGCCCCCCCCCGTGCCCCCGTGCAGTCCTGGGCCCGCCCCCGTGCAGTCCTGGGCCCTCCCCCGTGCAGTCCTGGGCCCCCCGTGACCCCGTGCAGTCCTGGGCCCCCCCGTGCCGTCCTGGGCCCCCCGTGCCGTCCTGGGCCCGCCCCCGTGCCATCCTGGCCCCCCCCGTGCAGTCCTGGGGCCCCTCCCCGTGCAGTCCTGGGCCCGCCCCCGTGCCATCCTGGGCCCGCCCCCGTGCCATCCTGGCCCCCCCCGTGCCCCCGTGCAGTCCTGGGGCCCCTCCCCGTGCAGTCCTGGGCCCCCCTGGACAGCATCGCGGCTGTCTGAGGGGCTTCAGAGGGAGCCGGGGAAGCCCGCGCGAGGCCCCGGCTCCCTCTGTACAGCCGCCCTTTAACCTTTCCCAGCATTCGCGGCTTCACAGAAACAGCCGCCAGCGTGAAGGAAAAGGCTCTTCACGCTGGCGGCTGTACAGAGGGAGACGGGGCCTCGCGCGGGCTTCCCCCGCTCCCTCTAAAGCCCTCCGGTGGGCCCTTGCCAGCTGTGGGCTCTACCAGATGTAGTGCAAGAGATAAGGGTGTTGGGGCCACTTGGCAATAGTGATCATAGCATGATCACCTTTGATTTAATTAGTGGAGGAGGGATAGTAAGGAAATCCACAGTACTACCCTTTAACTTTCGAAAGGGAGACTATGATAAAATGAGGAAAACAGTTAAGAAAAAACTAAAAGGAGCAGTTGCAAAGGTTAAAGACGTACATCAAGCTTGGCTGTTGTTGAAAAATACTATCTTGGAAGCCCAGACCAGCTGTATTCCACGCTTTAAGAAAAGTGGAAGGAAGTCCAAAAAACTGCCAGCATGGTTTAAAGGTGAGGTCAGAGAGGCTGTTGTTGCCAAAAAAGCATCTTTCAGGAAATGGAAAAAAGAGCCAAACGATGATACCTGGAAACAGCACAAGCACTGGCAAGTCAAATGCAAGGCATTGATAAGGCAGGCAAAGAGAGAATTTGAGAAGAAGCTTGCTGCGGAAGCAAAAACGTGAAATAAAGACCTTTTCAAGTACATTCGTAGCAAAAAACCTGTGAGAGAGTCAGTTGGACCATTAGATGATAAAGGGGTTAAAGGAGCACTAAGAGGCGACAAGGCGATAGCGGAGAGACTGAATGAATTTTTTGCTTCGGTCTTTACTGAGGAAGATGTAGGGATGTTACCCATGACTGAAGTGGTATTTAAAGGTGTGGAAGAATTGAAGGAAATATCGATACATCGGGAAGATGTCTTACAACTATTAGATAAACTGAAGAGTAGCAAATCACCTGGGCCGGATGGTATACATCCAAGGGTGTTGAAAGAACTGAAATTTGAGACTGCAGACCTGCTATCAGTAATCTGTGAACTATCATTAAAATCATCTCTAATACCTGAGGATTGGAGGATCGCCAATGTAACACCAATTTTTAAAAAGGGTTCGAGGGGTGATCCGGGAAACTACAGACCAGTGAGCCTGATATCAGTACCGGGAAAAATGGTAGAAACCATCATAAAGAATAAAATTACTCAGCATGTAGATAGTCACGACCTAATGGGAGACAGCCAACATGGCTTTAGACAAGGAAGATCTTGTCTTACTAATCTGTTATGTTTTTCTGAAGGAGTGAATAAACAGGTGGACAAAGGTGAGTCGGTTGATATTGTGTATCTGGACTTTCAGAAAGCCTTTGACAAAGTCCCTCATGAGAGACTTTTGGCAAAACTAAAGAGTCATGGGATAGGAGGCAGTGTACTACTGTGGATCAGGAACTGGTTAAAAGATAGAAAACAGAGGGTAGGGCTAAATGGCCAATTTTCCCAATGGAGAAAGGTGAATAGTGGTGTACCCCAGGGATCTGTGCTGGGTCCGCTGCTTTTTGACATATTCATAAATGACCTGGAAAGTGGAATAACAAGTGAGGTTATCAAATTTGCAGATGACACAAAACTATTTAAAGTTGTTAAAACCCAGGAAGATTGTGGAAAATTGCAAGAGGATCTTGATAAATTGGAAGACTGGGCATCAAAATGGCAGATGAAATTTAATGTGGAGAAGTGCAAGGTTATGCACCTAGGGAAGAACAACCCAAACTATGGTTACACGATGCAAGGTTCCACATTAGGAACCACCACCCAGGAAAAAGATTTAGGCGTCATTGTGGATACCTTGTTAAAACCCTCGGCCCAGTGTGCAGCGGCGGCCAAGAGAGCAAATAGAATGCTAGGTATGATAAGGAAAGGAATGGAAAATAAGACAAAAGATATTATAATGCCTCTATATCGTTCCATGGTGAGACCGCACCTTGAATATTGTGTGCAATTCTGGTCGCCGTATTTTAAAAAGGATATAGCGATTTTAGAAAAGGTTCAGAGAAGAGCCACCAAAATGGTAAAGGGGATGGAAGGCTACTCCTATGAAGAAAGGCTAAAAAGGTTGGGGCTCTTTAGCCTGGAGAAGAGACGGCTGAGGGGAGATATGATAGAAGTCTATAAATTAATGAACGGAGTGGAATGGGTAAACGTAGATCGATTGTTTACCTTATCAGAATATGGAAAGACTAGGGGACATGCAATGAAGCTACAGGGTAAACTATTTAAGACTAATAAAAGAAAATATTTTTTCACTCAACGTGTAATCAAACTCTGGAATTTGTTGTAGTAAAGGCTGTTAGTGTAGCTGGGTTTAAAAAAGGTTTGGACAAGTTCCTGGAGGAAAGGTCCATAAACCATTATTAAGAAGGGACCCAGGATATCAATGCTTGAACCAGTATAAGCATTGTGGAACCTGTGTCCCTTGGGGAAACTGCTAGGTACGTATGACCTAGATTGGCCACTGTTGGAAACAGAATGCTGGGCTTGATGGACCTTGGTCTGACCCAGTATGGCATATCTTATGTTCTTATAGGCAAATCCGGCCCTACACACCGCAATACTTTGTCTTGTAACCCCGGTACTACTTCTAAGACTGCTTTATGTTTTTTTAAAATCTTTTGGATCATTGTGCTTAATGGTGAATAAGTAGTCACCAAATTCACCTTTTGATCATCCCATTCTGTACCCAATTTTTCTCTGGAATCCAGCAAAAGCTCTCTATTGTTATATAAGGCCCGACTGTAGGCCCGATGAATCACCCCTGGTGGATACCCTCTATTGAGAAAACTCTTTTTAAGATATTTTGAAGCCTGTTTATATTCCATTGTGGTGGAACAATTTCTTCGATAGCGTAAGAATTGCGAAATCGGAAGACTATCCTTCAAACCTTGGGGGTGAGCACTCGTATAATGTAGAAAGGTATTTTTATGGGTAGGCTTACGGAACACTGTGGTGTTCCAACTCTCAGAACCACAAATTATTAATACGTCCAAATAAGTAATCTGTTTATGATGGCTTTCAAAAGTGAATTTTATGTTCTCATCACAGGTATTCAGCCATTCTACAAACAAAGGGATGTTTTCTTGAGTCCCTTGCCATAACATAAAGATGTCATCAATATATCGATGCCAGGATTTGATGTATGTTATAAAGGGAGATGAAACCAGGAATTGTTTTTCAAATACACTCATATACAAATTTGCTATCGAGGGAGCGCATGTGGCGCCCATAGCCACCCCTGCAAGAGGTTCTGAGGGGACTTCCACCACTGGAGGGACAAAATGAGGCGACTTGTGTTTGCTATTTTGTCTGACAGGCAGCCTAATGCCTGGGTCCACTGGGTGGATAAAGTCCACTGAGCTGCTCTCATGTGAAGGCGAGCATATGGTACCACATGAAAGGTGGAAGCCATGTGGCCTAGCAACTGTAACATCTCTCGAGCAGTGAGTAGGGGTTTCAACTCTGCTTGAGAAGCTAACTGCATCAAGCGAAGGCAACGGGCCTGGGGAAGAAAGGCCCTTGCCTTTGTGGTATCCAGCAATGCCCCTATAAACTCCAGGGACTGAGTAGGGATCAAATTGGATTTTGGGATGTTTATTACCAGCCCTAAGTATTGAAGGATACGCATTGTGCAGGTTAGAGCAGTCCTGGCCTCTGACTGAGTGGGAGCTCGAATGAGCCAGTTGTCCAGGTAGGGGAAGACAAATATTCCCAGGGTGCGCAGAAAAGCAGCAACCCCTGCCATACATTTTGTGAACACCCTTGGTGCAGAGGCCAGGCCAAAGGGGAGCACACTCTGTATTGATAGTGCTTCTCCTGGAAAAGAAACCAAAGGAACCTTCTGTGAGTTGGATGGATGAGAACATGAGTGTACGCATCCTTGAGATCTAGAGAACAAAGCCAATCCTGACTCTGAAGGTATGGCAGCAGAGTTCCCAGAGAAACCATCTTGAATTTTTCTTTGATTAGGAATCTGTTCAATTCTCTGAGATCTAAAATGGGTCTGAAGCCCCCTGTTTTCTTTGGGATAAGAAAATAGGGGGAGTAGAACCCTGTGCCCTGTTGTTGAGAAGGCACTTCCTCTACTGCCCCTTGGGCTAGAAGAGTGGCAACCTCCTGCTCTAATAGGCTGAGTAGGGAGGTTGGAGAATTGAACTGGTGCACTCTTGTGAGAGGGGGCAAGCTGGAAAAATGAAGTTTGTACCCCTCTCTTATGATGGAGAGTGTCCACTGCTCTGCTGTGATTTGCCCCCATCTGGGAGCAAAGTGACATAGCCTTCCTGGAATGGTGGAGGGCTCTGGTCCTTCTAGAGCCAGAAAGGCAAAGTTCTCTAGCAGAAAGTCAAAGGCCCTGAGGTGGCTGAGACTGCTGGGCTGGAGCAGGCCTCGCAGACTTTGCCTTGGTCTGTTTGGAGGATTGCTGACGTTTGGAAGGGAACTGAGCTGCAGAAGATGCTCTGACTATAAGCAGGATAGGATCTTCCCTTCTTTGAAAAAGGTGTTTTCTTGAACAACCTTTTCTTAGCAGGAGCAGCTGTAGATTTGGATAGTCTATCCAAAGCAGAATTTTCAGCATCCATCTAATTGGCTTTTGCTTGCCAATCTTTACCAAACAGATTTTCACCTGTACAAGGGATATTTCCCAATTCATCTTGGACCCAGGTCTCCAAATCATATGCTTGAAGCCAAGCAACCCTACGTGCTGCTATAGCTATAGCTGAGGCTCTGCTTACGCATTCAAAAGAATCGAAAGCTGCACGGTTGGAGAATTTGGAGACATCCTGGGCATGTTTGAGCGCAGAGAGAAATTCTTGCCTTTTATTGTCAGACATAAAAGGACTTAAAGCCTGCAAATGGTCAGTGACCTCTTTTAAGAACATGCTCATGTAGAGACTATAAGAATTAATTCTTGCAGCAAGCATGGAAGCTTGGAAGATTCTTCTACCAAAAGCATCCAGGGTTCTACATTCACGTCCTGGAGGATTAGAGGCATGTCTCTTGGCACTTCTAATCTTTTCCACTGCAGACTCAACCACAATAGAGTGGTGAGGAAGCTGAGTCTTATGGAAACCAGGACAAGGAGGGACATGATACATGGTGTCCAACCTGCGAGAATGAGGAGAGGTGGTTAGAGGTGCTTCCCACATCCTTAACATGAGATCATACAGAATCTCATGAATAGGCAAGGTAGCTGCCTCTTTAGGAGTTTTAGGATATTGTAAAATATCTAACTCCTTAGCTCTAGGCTCTGACTCTGGGGCTACTGTAATAGAGAGACCCCGAGCCACCTCTCTGATAAAGTCTTGAAAAGACAAGTCCTCTGGAGGAGACATCCTTCGTTTAGGAGAGGCCTCCTCCTGTGGAAGAAGCATCGCTGCATCGACAGACTGTTCAGAATCCTCACAGTCATCAGAGGAATCGAAGTATCGTCTGTCGGGATGCTCTTGCAAAGCCCGATACCCGTACCGACCGGGGTCAGTATCGGGAATCATCGGTACCGGAAGGCTGCAGAGGGCAGGGTACCGGCATGGCTGACACCGATGCCAATGTCAATGCCACCGGTACCGGGATTGGTACCGATGGCGATACCGGAGCCGGTACCTGCGGAGTAGTCTGTTGCGGTACCACGGGCGTCGATGCCACAAGGAAAGCCACCAGACTGCGTTCCATGGACAGAATCCTCTGATCCATGGATGCTGCCAATGCCTGGAAGTCGGTACCGGTGGAGGCCACCGGTACCCCAGAGCATGGCACCAGGAGATCGGTTGAGGCCACGCCATCTAGATCGTCCTGGAACCCCGATGATGATGCTTTAGAAGCTGAAGCCTCCCGCCGGGGTAATTTTGCCAGTGCAGAATCCTTGAGGGCAAGGCCAGAGGCATCTCGATGCTTCAAAGGAGATTTGCCCTTCGAGGACCGGCTGGATTTATGTTTAGTTACCTGAGATCCATGTGAGGAAGAAGAAGCCCTGGAAGACGTCAATGCCACCGAAGCTGCATCAGAGGGAAAACAGGGTACTGAGCTTGGCAGCTCGGTTCTGTCGACCTCTCTTAGACATCATGGAACAGGACATACAATCTTTGATGGAATGGTCAGGGCCTAAACATTTGAGACACCAGTCATGGGTGTCGGTGACGGATATAGTACCGCCACATTTTGTGCACTTCTTAAAACCTGAGGCAGGATTTCCATGTTTGAGGAAAAAGGTTTTGGGCCTAAGGCCCAAAACTGAAGTACACCTGAAGAAAAAATATAAGGTTTTTTTTTTTTTAGGAAAAGAATAGGAACCAGCGGTACCGGTACAGCGTCAAGGAAGGCAGACGCGACAGAAAAGAAATAAAGAAAAAAATAAGGAAATTCTTCTGCAGTGACAGGAACACGACCTGCTGGCTCCGCGGAAAAAGAACAACTGAGGAGAGACAGTTGGAAAGGTGGGAAGGCAGCACGCAGGCATTGTGGGATGCTCCCAAAGGCATTCTGATTGGACGCAGGGGAGCGTTCCTGCGCAGGCTCCGTCGGTACCGACGTACCCATATGTGAAGACTCATTCCTGCTTGTTCCTGGAGATTGATTTCAGAGGTATGGCAATGGGGTTAAGACCCTTCTGCGAACACCATATGGTAAACCTTTTCCACTTGAAAGCATAAGAACGTCTTGTGGAAGGCTTTCTGAAAGCATAAAGGATATCCTTTATTTGCTGAGGGAGGTTAAGATCATGGAGATCTAGGCCTTCAGCAACCAAGCCCTCAGATGCAGAGACTGGGGATTGGGATGCCATAACGTTCTGTCCTCTTGAGATAGGAGATCTGGAGCAGACCCTAACTCCATGGAGGGACCTTGAGAGAGATGTAGAAGCAGAGGGTACCACACTTGGCGTGGCCAATGTGGAGCTATGAGGATCATATGGCCTCTGTCTCTCTGAATCTTGAACAGGGTTTTGGGAATTAGGGGAATGGGTGGAAAGGCATACAGGAAGTCTTGACCCCAGTAAAGGAGGAAAGCATCCCTGGCCTGAACCCCTGAGCCGGAATTCTGGAACAGAACCGGGGAAGTTTGGCATTCCACGGACTTGCAAAGAGGTCTATGTCTGGGGATCCCCAAATTTGAAAAATCTTGGCCACCTGGTCTGTATGCAGAGACCACTTGTTTGGAAGCAGAACTCGACTGTGGAGGAGTGGCCTAGTGGTTGGGGCAAGGTACTTCGGGCCGGAAGGTCGGGGGTTCAAATCCCACTAGAGGACAGCAACCTTGGGCCAGAAGGACTGGGGTTTCTAATCCCACAGGTGCTCCTTGTGGTCTTGGGCAAGCCACTTAACCCTCCATAGCCCATGTTCCCTGTAAAATAGTTCTCTGTGTGCTGTGCTTTCCTGTCTAATCAATGTGTTTATACCTCAAAAATTTCCTGTCATGATTTGACAATTTCCAATCTGTAATCAAACCGCTGCTGATCGCTGGAAGTAGCGGTATACAAATGTATACTAAATAAATAAATAAATAAATAAGACTGAGTCTGTCTGCCCAAGAGTTTTGTATGCCTGGAAGATACACTGCCAGGAGATGAATCTGATGCTCTCTGGCGAGGGCCCATAGTCGCAAAGCTTTGTTGCAAAGTGACAGAGAGCCTGTTCCCCCCTGCTTGTTCACGTAGAACATGGCTACTTGATTGTCCGTATGAATGAGGACTGTCTTGTAGCTAAGCAGGCTGTGGAACACTCGAAGAGCAAGGAAGATCGCTCTGAGCTCCAAGAGATTGATATGTAGATGGGTCTCCTGCGGAGTCCAGGTGCCTTGGGTGGAGAGGTCCTGCAGATGAGCTCCCCAACCCATCGGAGAGGCATCTATTGTGAGAGTTGCCTGGGGTAAGTGCTGTTGAAAAGGGGACCCCAGCAACAGGTTTTGAGTGGACTATCACCACTGGAGGGACAAAATAAGGCGACTTGTGTTTGCTATTTTGTCTGACAGGCATCCTGAAGCCTGGGTCCATTGAGTGGATAAAGTCCACTGGGCTGCCCTCATATGGAGGCGGGCATAGGGAACCACATGCACGGTAGAAGCCATGTGGCCTAGTAGTTGTAGCATTTCTCGGGCAGTGAGATGAGGCTTTAGCACTGCTTGAGAAGCTAACTGCACCATGCGAAGGCAACGGGCCTGGGGGAGATAGGCCCTTACCTTTCTGGTATCCAGCAAAGCTCCTATAAACTCTAGAGACTGAGGGGGAGTTAGACTGGATTTTGGGATGTTTATGACCAGACCCAAATACTGAAGGATACGCATTGTGCAGGATAGAGAAGTCCTGGCCTCTGACTCTGTTGGGGCTCGAATGAGCCAGTCGTCTAAGTAGGGGAAGACGAATATTCCTAGAGTGCGGAGAAATGCTGCTACCACAGCCATGCATTTCGTGAACACTCTTGGTGCTGAGGCCAGGCCAAAAGGAAGCACCCTGTATTGGTAGTGCTTTCCTTGAAAAGGGAACCGAAGGAACTTTCTGTGAGTTGGATGGATGAGAACATGGGTGTACGCATCCTTGAGATCTAGAGAACAAAGCCAATCCTGACTCTGAAGGTATGGCAGCAGAGTTCCCAGAGAAATCATCTTGAATTTCTCTTTGAACAGGACTTTGTTCAATTCTCTGAGGTCTAAGATAGGTCTGTATCACCCTGTTTTCTTTGGGATAAGGAAATAGGTGGAGTAAAACCCTGTACCCTGTACTTCTTCTATTGCCCCTTGGGCAAGAAGCCTGGTGACCTCTTTATCTAACAGGTTGGTAAGAGAGGTCTGAGAATTGAACTGCCTTATCATTGTGGGAGGGGGCATGCTCAAAAAATGAAGCTTGTTACCCCTCTTTTATGATGGAGAGTGTCCAATGCTCTGCTGTTATCTGCCCCCATCTGGGGGCAAAGTGACACAACCTTCCTGGAATGGTGGAAGGCTCTGGTCCATTGAGAGCCAGGAAGGCTAAGTTCTCTAGCTGAAAGTCAAAGGCCTTGTGGAGGCTGAGACTGCTAGGACGGTTGAGGCTTAGCAGTCTTTGCCTTTCTTTGTTTGGGTGGTTGCTGACCTTTCCGGACAAGCTGACCTGCAGAACGTCCCTGCTGGGAATAAGCAGGATAAAACCTTTCCTTCTTGGAAAAGAGAGGTTTTATGAAAGATTTCTTTCTTGCAGGATCAGCTGTGGCCTTGGATAATCTGACCAAGGTGGAGTTGTCAGCATCCAGCTCATTGGCTTTTTCTTGCCAATCCTTGCCAAACAGGTTCTCACCAGTACAAGGAATATTGCCCAGTTTGTCTTGTACCCATAGCTCCAAATCAGATGCCTGGAGCCAGGCAATTCTTCGTGCACCTATGGCAATGGCAGAGGTTCTGCTTATGCACTCAAAACAGTCAAAAGCTGCACGATTGACAAATTTGGAAACATCCTGGGCATGTTTGACCAATGTGAGAAAATCCTGTCTTCTATTCTCAGGAAGAAGAGGACTCAGAACCTCTAAATCTCCTGTGATTTCCTTCAGGAGCATCCCCATATATAAAATATATGAACTGATTCTGGCAGAAAGCATGGAAGCTTGGAAAGTACGACGTCCAAAAGCATCCAAAGTTCTGCACTCACGTCCTGGGGGATTAGAGGCATGCCTCTTTGCACTCCTGATCCTTGTCATAGCTGATTCCACTACAATAGAGTGGTGAGGAAGCTGAGTTTTCTGGAAACCAGGACAGGGAGGGACTCGATACATAGTGTCAAGTCTACAAGAATGAGGAGAGGTGGTAAGAGGGGTCTCCCACATTCTTAGCATGAGATCATGCAAGATCTCATGGATGGGCAGAGTAGCTGCCTCCTTAGGAGCTTTGGGATACTGTAAAATTTCCAACTCCTTTGCTCTGGGCTCTGTTTCAGGAGCCACAGTAATGGAGAGACCCCGAGCCACCTCCCTAATAAAATCCTGGCATCTGGAGGAGACATCCTGCGTTTAGGGGAGGAGGGCTCCTCTGGAAGAAGTGCTCCGGCATCGACAGAACTATCAGAATCCTCAGATTCCTCTGAGGATTCGAAGTACCTTCTGTCCGAATGCTCTTGTAGAGCCCAATACCCGTACCGACCGAAGTCGGTACCGGGGGGAATCGGTACCGGTGTATCGGTACCGGAGGGCATCGGGTGACTGGGTGCCGGCAATGCGGACGCCGATGTCAATGCTATCGGTACTGGTACCGATACCAGTGCCAGAGTTGGTGCCGGTACCGGTTGAACTGTCTGACGCAGTTCCGAGGGTGTCGATGCCACAAGGAGAGCCGCCAGACTGCGTTCAATAGCCAGGAACCTCTGGTCTATCGACGCTGCCGATGCCTGGATGTCGGTACCGGAGAAGACAGCCGGTACCCCAGAGCATGGCACCAGTAGTTCTGCCGAGGTCGAGGCCTCGAGAACATCCTGGAGCCCCGATAATGCTTTGGAAGCCAAAGCCTCCCGCGTGGGCAATTTTGCCGGTGCAGAATCCTCAAGGGCAACGTCAGAGGCATCTCGATGCTTAGAACGAGATCTACCCTTTGAGGACCGGCTGGACTTATGTTTAGTTACCTGAGATCCACGGGAGGAAGAGGAAGCCCTGGAAGACGTCGATGTACCGAAGCTGCATCAGAGGGAAACAGGGTACTGAGCTTAGCAGCTCGGTTCTGCCGACCTCTTTTGGACATCATGGCACAGGACATACAATCCGTGATGGAGTGGTCAGGACCTAAACATTTTAGACACCATTCATGGGTGTCGGTGACGGAGATGGTACCACCACACTTGGTGCCCTTTTTGAACCCCAAGAAGGTTTCTCCATTGTAGGAAAACCTTTGGGCCTAAGGCCCAAAATGGTGCGTGCACCTGGGAAAAATGGGAAAAAGTACTACGTTTTTTGTTTTTTTTGTTTTTAAAGAACAGAAATAAATAAAGAAAAACCGGCGGTACCGGTAAGCGTCGAGGAAGGCAGACGCGACCACAAAAAAAGAAAGTAATAAAGAAGATTTTTCTGTGGTGACAGGAACAACGACCTGCTGGCTCCGCGGAAAACGAAGAACTGGAGAGAGACAGTTGGGAAAGGCGGGAAGGCAGCACGCAGGTGCTGTGGGATGCTCCCAAAAGCTTTCTAATTGGACGCTGGGGAGCGTTCCCACGCAGGCTCCGTCGGTACCAACGATACCCATATGTGAAGACTACATTCCTGCTTGTTCCTGGAGCTTCAACAGTAGAGAACTATGTACAAGAAAACAAACAGAAGGCTGTTAGTAGAAGATGAATCTGCAGATCCAAGTGTAAAAATCATAGCGGACCCAAGGGTATCGTAGCAGAACAGAGCAAATACAATTTCAGGGGCGGGCTCTAAAATGGTCTAGCAGAACTCAAGGAAAGGACATTAACTGATAAGTAAAATGTCATCTTCCATATCATCCTGCTAGACCAGTCTAGACTGAGATGTACCAAAGCTACAACTCCACTGGATGGGAAAACACAGCAGCTCGCAAAACACTTGAGCCAAGGCCATGTCCACCCACATGTAGATATCCAAGCAGCAATGCTTGACAAAAATGTTCCTCTCACCCCGCCCCCTGCCATACATTTCCCTTGGACACCCCTCCCTCTTCTTGCCAACTCTCTCCCCTCCCCCAGCCTACCTACAAGGTCTGTTGACCGAGAGTACATCTCCTCCTCTGAATTGTTCGCATGGTTTCTTTAAGTTAAGACTTATGGGCCTGATATTCAGCGGCAGCGACTAGCGTGAGTACAGCACCTAGCCATCGCCACTGAAGACTTAACCCAGATATTCAATGTTGGGAACATAACTGACCACTGGCATTGAATATCCAGGTTTGCTGCACATCTGTAGATGGTGCAGAAGCTAACCGGGCAATGGCAATATTCAGCCACTGCCCAGTTAGCTTCGGCGGCAAACGTTAGGACAGCTTTTGCTGCGCCTAACTTTTGCTGCTGAGGGAATATTGCTGCTGCCCGGTTATCCCCGTGTACTGCTCCTGGAACGCCCCCAACATGCCCCGATGCTAAGCAGTTAGCATCAGGGTGTAAAGTGGCATTACTCAGGGATATTCAGTGGTACTAACCACGTTAGTGCTGCTGTATATCACGCTTGTGACATTTATACGGTTTACAGTCTGTAAACCATGTAAATGCCTTGCAGTATTGGGCCCTATATTACTATGTTCTTATGTATTATTATGTTCCAGTGTTCTATCGTCCCATTTAAGTCTAACATTAATGTCTAACGTTAAGCTTCATTCAACCTGTTTACTTGTAAATCGCTTTGACACCGAGATAAGGCAGAATATAAAACCAGTGAAATAAATAAATACAACAAATAAAAGTGGAAAGTGATGCCAAATGTTCGCAGGGGCTACTGAGATCTGCTCCGCCCCACCCACGAGGATGCTTGTACTTGAGTAGAATGGGCAAAAACCCTCCGGAACCGACTGGTTCCACAAGAGATATGCCGAGGCCATGGCCTCCTCAATCCAGTGCTCCAAAAGAGACATAGCCACCGCATCACCCTTGCGCTTCTGCCAGCAAACAGCACAAAATGATGGTTGGACTTACAAAAGAAATTTGTAACCTCCAAATATCAGAGAAGCACCCTCCGGACATTCACAAGGCAGAGATCCTTATCCTTCCCCCAACACTGCTCCTTTGGGGAGGATTGTGGAACCTGTGTCCCTTGGGGAAACTGCTAGGTACATATGACCTAGATTGGCCACTGTTGGAAACAGAATACTGGGCTTGATGGACCTTGGTCTGACCCAGTATGGCATATCTTATGTTCTTATGACAGGCGGACCAACTGGTTCATGTGAAAGGGAGAAGGCACCTTAGGCAAGGAAGGAAGGCATAGGCTGAATGGAAATGGCCTCCTTAGTGTGTAAAATTTTTATTAAGATCAAATACAAATTACAAACTTGTCAAAACAGGCAAGTACAGGCAGGATAATTTAAGAAACAGGAATGGCAAATAATTACCAGGAATTCTCAAAGCAATACAAACAACGTTCCATCTCTGAACACCCAGACAAAAACCCAAAATCAGCACATAGTCACAGTAAGGACTAAAACAGAGAGAGAATGTACATGGCAAATAGTAAAAGTAAACGATTTAGAAAATACCATATAAATACAGATTTAATAGTAATGCATATAAATCTGCTCCTCCACACAATCAGAATTTAGATGGGTGAGAAGTCCCTCCTCTGTCTGGACCCCCGGTGTTCCGACCCCCCCACCCTCCCTTTCCAACCCCCTCCCTCGTATACTCCATCCCCGCCTCTGTGAAGCTATTTAAGCAGTATGTAAGTGCAAGGGTAGGTGAGACAGATTTTTTATCTCATGTTAAGAATCCAGAATCCGTCAGAGAAAAAGGTAGTTTTAAAAATAGACTTTACCTTGGTGCTGCAGAAAGTCTCAATCATCTAATGGAAGAAAAGTAGACCAAAGGTCCTTTACTTTCCCGGGAGTCCCATGCAACTCTGCTGTACGTTTTTCCATCCTAAATATATATCCCATACCTTGATCATCCATTCATCCAGCAATGGCGCATAAGATCTTTTCCAATACCTAACTAGCACCGAGCGGGCAGCTAATAGTAAGTATTGGACTAGACGGAGGTAATCCAACAGCAGGGAGTCTGTGCAAAATAACCCAGAACACAGGATTCCAAATGAAAAGGAAAGTGGACCCCCACCTCCTGCTCTATGTGGTTGTACACCAAGGACCAAAACTGTTGGATAACCGGACATTTCCACCACATATGGCAAAAATCTCCTCTATGTCTATAAAGTCGCCAGCATAAGAAATCATCCGCATGCCTCCATCTATAAAGGTCTACCAGGACAACAAACATGCGGAAAAGAATCCTTAGTTGAGTGTTAACCAAGGATAGAGAAATAGAGCATTTGTGAGATGACCGATATACCTCCGCCCAAAAATCGTTCATCTTGTTAGGAAGGTCCAGAAGCCACTGAGCCCTATTATAGGGTAGTGTAGAATCAATTGGCGATTCTGTGGCTCGGACACGATCAAGTCTTGCTAGCAGTGCAGTGAACCGTGGGGCATCAACAGAATACTCTCCCAGAGTTTCGGTGTACACCCACATCTCTGCGCACATAAAGAGGACCCCAAGCAGTGACAGAACTGCAAATACTGAAAAGAAGAAAGCTTAGTACCCTCCTATTGTTCAAAACGCATCTTAGATAACAAAATGTGCATGTCAAAGAGCTGCTAATCTAGTTAAACCTTCAGAGGTTACAAAGCACCCCCCCAAAAAAAAAATCTCTAGCAAAGGGGAAAGCGGCATGCACAGCATAAGGGGAACATTGTGGGGACAAATGATAGCGTCTACACCCGCCAGACCGGTCCAATAAGCACATGGGAAAGAACCCGCTGCTGATCACTGGGATAGCCCTAAGCAATATCAGAGCCAGCCACTACACTTCCAAGGTCACCCATGAGGATGTGGAGTTTACCACCCATAAATGCATAACCCATAGGCATGCACATTGATAAGACACCTCTAGGTTCGGTAGCCCCAGGCTGCCCAGTTCTTTTGGGTGTATCAGTGTGGACCAACTAATCCGCGGGTGCCGTCCTTGCCAGAGAAATCTTATTAGTAAACGTCGCACAGCAAGAAAAAATGATTGAGGAACCCAGTTGCGTGAACGTAGAGAGGAGCTTGTAGCATTTTGATTGTGTTAATACGTCCCAAACACGATACCGCTAACATTTGCCAGGAGTTGACATCTCACGCTAATATACAAAGCAGGGTTTCACAGTTAAGCGCATAGAGCTTCAAGAGATCTTGGGGAATTAGAATTCCCAGGTATCAGAATTGCTTCACTGTCAGAAAATCATTCTCAAGTGGGAACGTAGTGCGTACTGTGGTGGAAAGGCACGGTAAGAGTGTCGACTTATGTTTATTGATCATAAACCCAGAGACCAAAGAAAATTGCTGTAGAATATCACTTATTGAAGGTAGAGAGGAATTTGAATTTTGGAGGAAAAATAGAAATTACACTTACCTGGTAATTGTCGTTCCTTGAGTGACGACAGTTTAGTCCTCTACCTCTGGGTTGTGCACCTCTTCCTGCAGCTAGGAGACTGGGCATGTCAAAGTCGTGATATCACTGGATATAGCCTGCTGGTATCTCCCATCAGCCTCCAGTGTACTATTGACAAAGCAAACTCAAAGGAACAACAAATAAGTAACTATACCATAACTTTAAATAACTCCCCATTCTTTAACCGGAGGAGCCTTTTTAACCGTATCCGTTTTATATTTTCTTTTCTCTCTTTTTTTTTTTTTTTAAACTTTACATTCATGTCCCCCCTATGCAAACACGTTTACTATACCATCACCTCATTTAAATAAGAGAAAAGGAAGAAAGAACAGAGAGGGATACTCACTGCGATCTAGAAACTGAAAGGATCTGTCCACTCCTTGAGATTGATGCTCCACTCTGCTTGAAAATAAACTCTGAAGAAATCACACTCCTGGGCGGGAATGAGGACTAAACTGTCGTCACTCAAGGAACGACAATTACCAGGTAAGTGTAATTTCTATTTCCTTATCGTTCCTCCAGTTTAGTCCTCTACCTCTAGGATGTAACAGAGCAGTAATCATTGGGAGGGACCTATCCAGCCAACTCACCACACCGTCAGCCCGGAACAGACATCCTTTACTGCCAAAACATTTAGGCAGTAGTGGTTACTGAGGAAATGAAGAGACGACCTGGAAGCTGCTCTACCAATCCCCCCTGGTGGAATGACACAGTGATTCACCCATGAAGCCGCTTGTGCCCTAGTAGCAAGAGTCAGAAAGCCCCCCGAATCATACAACCTCGCCAGCAGAAAGCTGAGGCAACCACCGCCTTAACCCAGTGCGAAATGGCCGCCTTCGCTGCTGCTTCCCCTTTGTGGGGACCTCCAACCAGCACACAAAAACAAAGAAACGAACGTCGCAGCATGAATTTAATGTTTCCTATCGGCGTAAGCTACGAATAAAACCTCCTCTTCCAGAAAAACCGAGAACTGGAAGAGAAACCAATAGACTCAGGAGAAAAATCAGATACCACCTTTTGGAAGGACGACAGGACTGCTCGCAAACACCACCCTCTATCCAGAAAGGGTGAAAACGGCTCATTACATGACAACACCTGAACTCCGAAACTCGTCGCACCGAACAACGAGCTATCAAAGCCACTGTCCATAACAGCAAATCCTTTACCGACGCCTGGAGTAAAGAATCAAAGGGCTCTTTAGCTAACACCTCTAAGGCCCAATCGGGATCCCCCGGCGGCACCCGAACTCTCCTTGAGGAGCGCAGTCGGATCCCAACTTAAGGAAACGCTACACATCGATCCGAACACCTAGCGCTATTCCCTTCACAGAACCTCTACAGCCGGAAACAGTCGCCCGGTGGATCCTCTAAGGAACTGGTCGCTAGTTCCTTCAGACACTGTCCTGCAGAGAACTCAGACCAAGGATACAGACACCTTTGTCGCCCGGACTTGCCGCCATGAACAGCAGCCTTCCAAAAGGCGCTAAGCACAGACCTATGTAGCAGAAGCAGCCTGTCTCCTTGCTCTCAACAAGGTGGCGAAGACTGCCGCAGAATAACCCTTCTTCTTGAGCCCCGCCCATACATAGGCCAAACCATAGGCGGGCACCGATCCACCTGAGACATTCGTCACGGACCTAGCCTCAGCAGAACGTCCGCTACCGACAACTTCTAGGAAAAGCCTGTCGAGTAAGCGAATGAGAAAAGCCTAGTACGGCCGTCTCGTCCAACCGGGCGCTACCAAGAGTACCTTTCTCCGAAAGCCTTGATACGCCAACTAGTTGCCCCATGAGAGCCCACGGAGAAAGGACAAGACAATGACTTAATTGGGAGCTTACTGACCCTCGACTTGGACGAACCATCGGCTGCCCCATTCCTCCACCAGAGAGACCTCCGGGTGAACCCCAAGGAAGCCAATAATATTAGCTAGCGCTTGAATTAAGCCATAATGCACATTTGCCCCATAAAGCAAATCAGGCTCTAGTCAATTCAACTCCTTGATCCTTTCCAGTTCCAGGCGAGTAGACTGCCGTAAACACTGCGACCACCTGAAGCATGCTCTCGCCTCCCCAGGCTCCACAAATGGGAGCTTGTAAGGCCAGAGCATTGCCCCCAACGATCTCTTCAGTGAACCATCTACTTTCCTATCTTGCGATAAGAAGATTGCTAGGGCTCTGTTCCATACAGTGAGTCCACACCCCTGGTAGTGCAAGGTGTGCACCCACCCACGTAGTACCCAGGCCTGCCCCTGCTTAGCCTCAAAATGTCAATCAAGAACAGGCGAATTCAGGACAGCTGAATACTTTTTTTTTTTTTTTTTTTACAAAGACACCTCTTAACCAAAAATTCCTTCAGCATATGTTAAGAGACGCTCTTTCCGTGCCAACAATATGAAGTAGAAAGAACTCCCAAACACAGGCATACTAATCCACGGCCTTCCTGCTAGAGTAACGCCCCATTCCGTCTGACTGCACAAAGATGGACTTTATATTTTAAGTTCAACTAGCACCTGGTGATATGAAATACCGCTCTCATTCCGCAGTGGCAATTGAGTCAGCAATGAAGAAGCCGAGAAACTGCAGACAAGTTCCCATTATACCACCTGGTAAAGACTCCACTTTTAGACCACTGAAGCAAAAAAGCATGCAAGAGTGCCTTGTGTCCTGCCAGTAGCTGATCGAATTGAAGTGAATCAGTGTATGCAGGGCGTTGTTCAGAGAACGCAAGGCCCCTCCTCCAGGCTGACTCCACATTCACAGTCTAAACCCGCAGTCACCTTGGCTGATGCCGATCAGCGCGGAAGCCATCTTGTAAGCCCAGCATATGAAGTATGCCTACTAGAGTCTGAGCCACTGCCATTGCTGCTAGAGAACTAGCCTGGCTGCGTGCTTCTGGTCTCCCATTAAGGCATTCGCTGAACACTAGCAGAGACTCTCCGTACTGGAGAACCTCTGATAAATGGAATGGGAGCATAGATAGCTTCAAAGGCCAGAGTTCTATCTTGCAACCTCTCTCTGCTGAGCTGCCCTTTTTCATATGTAAAATTAAACCACATATAGCCAAAATTAAGACATTACAAATCTACCGTAAAATCTTATAATTTGGGCAAAGCCAAACTAAACGGGAACATTTTCCATTAAGAAACCACACAACTATAAAAGCCTTCCCATGACATAATGCTTATGGCAGAGCATTCCACATCTGTGGACTGGCCATGGCGCTCACCCAAGCACCTGTTACAACTGTCCAAGAGAGTTATCACCATAATTCATTTTGCCTTGAATATGTTTACAGCAGCTAAGCCAAAATATTACCCTGCCATATAAACCGACTTTAACGCTTTATAGGACCTTCTATGGATAGCGGAAGGAGATTCTTGTAAATCAACATAGCTATGCCCCTTTTTTTTTTTTCTTTTAAAGTATAGGACTCCAAAAACCAAGTTTCCGCCAACTCCAATGAAATCAAAGCAGATCAGCTAAAATTACCCGAACTGCTCCTATAGCTTTGCAAGATGCTACCAGCCCCCCGCTGCACCCAGTTGTCCTTCCCCTCTTATCCTGGAGGATTCTGCATTGCAGGAGGCGTTGCACACCCCCTGCCAGCCTACTGCATCTGCCAGGGAGCTGAAGAGCAAAAAAGAAAGTAGAACCCCTGGAAGCCAACAGTGTCCCGTCCTTGGGATTCAGGACGCCAACAGGAAAAAGTCAAAAGTAAAATCAACAGTGTTAGCTAAAAATGAACAAGGCTATCTCTCACTAAAGCGAGTTTCTTTTTCTTTTTGAAATCCCACCGAAGTCCGTGGGATCCAAGCTTTCGAACACAGCCCCTAACGCTGTGCATTAACCACAACCAGAGAAATGAAATGAAATGAAACCCTGCTCTAGTAATAGATGAGAATTTCCTGGGAAGGGCCTAAGTGTTGCTATGAAACACACAGGCACCTCCCCAGGCCTTCCTGCAGTCAGAGAAATAGCAGTGGAATACACCGACCACCCTGCAAATGGAGGTCTTAGAGGTTGTTGCCTGTGTGAACCTGATGAGTAATATGATTTTGTATTGTACCACCCCCCCCCCCAAATGATGGGGGCACTGAATACTATATGTGATTCATGAGCAGCGCTGTCATTCGGTGGCCTTTAGGGCACCAGAGCCCGACCAATGATATAGAAGTTAAGAGCTTTAAATCTTGGTCATATAATCTGGATTCTCAGAACATAACATCACCTTACAGAGGCTCTGTGGCTCTGTGGTGATTTCTTTCCTGACTTGCAGATAATGGCTGCATACCCACAGTCATAGAAAGGCACTATTGAGTGTACCAGCTGCCCTCTGATGGCCATAGACCGTAGCACAAGCACTTCTTGGTTGACAGTTTAACTGTCTATTTTTTTATATCCTAAGGTTTCCTAAACCTGTCCCTGTGAATTTTGGGCAACTTTCACTATAGAATACATAAAAGCACACTTCCAGGCTGTCCCTCCTTCAAACTACAAGTTAGGGCTCTGCCCTTGAACCTAAAAGCTGGCAATTTGCCTAATATCCTGGGACTTAACAGATGCTCCTCAGAGACATGATTAGGAGGGAAAGACCATGTGGTTTCAGGGATCAATGCCAAAACTGCTGTCCTATTTTTAAGTTTATTCTTATTTATTTTATAAAGAGGATTGACAACAGTCCCCCTTAAGGCTGAGGAACCCCCTTCGCCTCAAAAAAAACCCCCCTACAAACAAAAGAAAGAAACAAACACTAGGCCCAAAAATCTAGCTATTCTGCCTGTTGTTTTCCTCACACAGGCAGCTCACTGCAACTCTTGCCATGCGGTCCAAATACCTAGAGAGGAAATGGCCGCCCCTTCGCCAATGAATTTTGGCGCCAAGAACAACAGCCGCTGCAAAAATGAGGCCTCAGCAGACCGACCGAGCCCAAAGGCCTTTCCTGCAGGGCTGAAAGCCACACAGCCTGCTCCTACCACCTTGAATTCATCCGATCCTCAAGCCACGCTGATGCGCCTGGCAGCCACGGCGAGGATCGCTCAGCCGGTTCCACAGAGTAAAATTAAAATCCCGCAGCAACGGAGAGGCTCCGTCTCACACAGCTTCAGTGTGGCTGTACGGGTCCCGGAGCTCTCTCCCGTACAGTCAAGGGAGAGAGATCCGCACCGGCAAATGCCTGCAGCAAGTGAAATAACTGACAAGGAGGGAGGGCGAGAACTGCTACTAATTTAAAGAGCCAGGCTCAAATTTAAAATTACTGTAAATAAGGAAATTTGCTCCTAACTAAAGGGAACTAATTCCTGATTGCCAATTAACCAAAGGTAACTGAATTAAAAGTAAAATTAAAAGTAAATTAAAGGTAAAAATCAAAAGTAAAATCAGAATAGAATTTGTCACACTAAATGCTCCTTATCTGTTCCCCCCAAGTGAGCCCAGAAGCTAGGCTCACTATGTCCTCCTGCTGCAAGGAGACTGGACATACTGGAGGCTGATGGGAGATACCAGCAGGCTATATCCAGTGATGTCACGACTTTGACATGCCCAGTCTCCTAGCTGCAGGAAGAGGTGCACAACCCAGAGGTAGAGGACTAAACTGGAGGAACGATAAGGAATGAGAGTGTTGTCTGCATACAATGATACTACATGATATTGTTCTCCAAATCTGATTCCTATCTTAGAAGCTTTTTGCCTAAGACGTGCCGCCAATGGCTCAATGACCAGCGCGAATAAAAGCGGGCATCCCTGTCAAGTACCTCTGCCCAAGTTAAAAGGTAGCGAGATGAACCCGTTTACCAATGCTTAAGCTTGGGGAGCCGGATACAGCGCTTTGATCCAACCCCTAAAGACAGGACCAAAGTTAAAATTATTAGAGGACAGCTAGTAGGTATTTCCACTCAACTTTATCAAAGGCTTTCTCAGCGTCAAGAGATAAGACAGCGAATTCTCCAGGAACCCTGTGTAACCACAATAAGACATTAATTAAGTGGCGGATCTTCTCAAAGCCATATCTATGTCACATGAAACTTGTTTGATCCAGGTGTAATATATCCTGAATTCGGGAATCAAGGCAGGTGGATAATATCTTTGTAAAGATCTTATAATCAAGATTTAACAGTGATATCGGACCGTAACTACACAAAGTAGAGGATTCTTACCCTCCTTGGCTATCACAGTGATTGTGGCGTGATATAAAAAGTCGGGAAGTGTGCATCAGACTAGAACCTCATTAAAAACCAGAGTGAGATATCTGGTAATGTTTTGTAAAGTTCAGCTAGAACAAGTCCGGCAGGTCCAGCAGCTTTGGCATTTTTCAATGAGCAAATCTCAAACTGTACCTCGGATTAAGCAATGGGACTTTTCAAGGCCTCCCAAGTTCCCGGAGTGAGACGAGGCAATTTTACCTCCTTCAAACAACAGTGGATAGCCTCATCATCCTCTGAGAGGTATAAAGATCTTTATAAAACTATGCAAATATTTTCGCCATGGCATCAGATTTCTGCATCACAGAGTTTGGTGCAGAAGATAATCGCCAAAATCCTATGTTTTTGACAACAACGTTTTAATTGCCACAGAAGCAATTTGCTCACCTTGTTACTATGTTCATAAAACATTTGGTGAGTGTGTAGCAACTGAGAAGCTAAATCTTCCATTTCTAGGGCTGCAAGTTCTCCCATGAGTCTTACCAGTCTAAGCCACACTGAAATCCCTCCCCCATATCTGTGAGCTAATTCCAAGCATGCTATCTGCGCCTGAAGATCTTGCTGTTTGGACAATTTCTGTTTCTTTAATGCTGCCGCGAGCTATATCATTTGTCCTCTCAGGACTGCCTTACCCGCCCTCCCACGGAGTGAATACAGAGGTACCCTCGATATCATTAAAAGTAAGATATTCTTTCCATCTGCTTTTTATTGAATCCAGGAAGGCCCAGCATTTGAGCAGATGATGCGGGAACGCCCAGGAGCGTGGAGGCGTTTCCCCTTTTGCTGCACACCACACCAGAGATAAAAAGAGCGTGATCTAAAGAATCCATAGTGCTGATGGTCACCATAGGGACCACTGGTAGAAGCAAGTGGGATATTAATCACATATCTATCCATGAGTGAGAAGAGAGAAAAAAGGTATAATCTCTCTCTCCCGGATGTAGCTCCCACCAAGCATCGCATAGGTCCAGGTCAACAATCAGTGCTTCTAACTAGGAGGGTCTCATAGCACCCAAGCTACCCACACCGGTTCTATCAATGTCAGAAAAAACGCAGTTAAAATCACCTCCTAGGAGGATATTGCTTTGTGAGTGAATCTTAACAGCCCCCAGTAGATCATGGAGAATGTTTGCAAGCTCTGAGGGTGGTACGTAAATATTAATCAAAGTAATTAAGGAGTCATGTAAAGAGCCCACCAGAATCAGGAAGCGCCCACAGGGATCACTATATTGGGTATTCACCTTGAAAGCGCAGTCATGGGAAAACATGATAGGCACTCCTCTTTTGTATGAGGAGTAACTAGTGGCATACATAAGGGGGAATTTCCTGGAAACATATTGCAAATGTGTCTCTTGAAGAAAAATCACCTCTGCATATGTCCTTCGAAGTTGATCTAGCATTTGCTACCACTTAATTGGATGAAAAAGTCCACGGATATTCTATGATATTATTTTAAGCATTATGTTGAAGGGTTAAAGTAAATTGAAGACCTCTCTGCAGCACCGAAACTCCCCGTCTCCTTACCAATAAAGAAAGGGGCCCGCATTTTCCTTTTTTCCACCTACGATTCCCTCGACACTTATGGAAAAAGAGTAGTTACTCACCTGTAACAGGTGTTCTCCAGGAGCAGCAGGAATCAGTCCTCACATATGGGTGACATCGACGTCGATGGAGCCCCCATGCAGAGCATTTCCCCAGCTTTCTAGGAAAGCCTTTGGGAATACACAAACGCATGCGCGGTCCCCTTCCCGCCCAAAGGTGCCATCTTGCTCAGTCAGATGACATAGTTCATTTTGTTTTTTGTGCTGTCTTTTAGCTATGTACAACTGCAACTCCCAGGGGAGGAGGGAGGGTTGTGAGGACTGAATCCTGCTGCTCCTGGAGAACACCTGTTACAGGTGAGTAACTACTCTTTCTCCAGGACCAAGCAGGAAGTCAGTCCTCACATATGGGTGACTCCCTAGCTCTGGGCTACCAGGAACCCAGGCTGAAAAATAGAGCTCCCTCTGTGAAGCCTCAGCATCAGGGAAAGAATTTTACTGAGAAGAGATCCCACCGGTAGCCCAACAAGAGGGCTGGAGGGCAGGAGTTGCCTAAACCTCAAAGAGATTCCGGAGTACTGCCTGACCAAAAGCACTGTCCCTACGGGACTCCCTCTCCAGGCAGTAGTGGGCCGCAAAAGTCTGGCTTGAGGACCAAGTTGCAGCCCTACAGATGTCTGCCAACGGTACAGAACGGAGATGAGCTACTGATGCAGCCATTGTCCGACACGGTGGGCTGTGACTCGACCCTGCAAGGGAAGGTCTGCTGCCCTGTAAGCCCAGGTGATACAGTCTGCCACCCATATGGACAAGGTATGCTTGGAGACAGGCAACCCCAAGTTGTTTGGGTCAAAGGAGACGAAGAGCTGAGTAGCCCTTCTATGACCCTTAGTACGCTCAATGTAGAAAGACAAGGCCCTTCTACAGTCCAGGGTATGCAGGACTTCCTCAGCCCGGCTGGCATGGGGCCTAGGGAAGAATGTTGGAAGAACCACCTCCTGATTGAGGTGGAAAGAGGAGACTACCTTCGGGAGGAAATTAGGATGAGTCCTAAGGACTACCCTGTTCCTATAGAAACGAGTGTATGGCCTGTCACAGACCAGGGCTTGAAGTTCACTCACTCGTCTGGCCGAGGTAAGTGCCACTAGGAAAAGAGCCTTCCAAGAAAGGAAGCAGAGAGGACACGTAGCCATCGTCTCAAAGGGAGGGCGAGTAAGCTGCTGTATGACCACATTCAACTCCCACTCAGGGGCTGGTGGACGGAGAGGAGGCTTTAGCAAGAGCAAGTCTCTGAGGAACCTGGACACCAAGGGGCGAACTGATATAGAGTGCCCTTCCACCTGTGAGTGGTGGGCTGCCAGAGCAGAAAGGTGCACCCAAACAGAATTGGATTTAAGACCCTGATTAGACAAGTGCAGCAGGTACTGAAGCAAAACTGGCACAGTACAGGAGAAAGGGTTCTCCTGGCGTTTATCACACCACAAGGAGAACTGCTTCCACTTCAGGGCATAGGTCTTTCTGGTGGATTGCTTCCTAGAGGCCAAGACCATCTCTTCAACTTCCTGAGGCAAGCCCCAGTGAGCCAGCACTACCCTTGCAGCCTCCAGGCCATCAAATTGAGAGTTTTGAGATTGGGGTGCAGAAGGGAACCCTGATCCTGAGAAAGAAGATCGGGTTGCAACCCCAGAGGGAGTGGGGCGTCCACCGCCAGCTGTAACAGAAGCGGGAACCAGGGCTGTCTCAGCCATCTGGGGGCTACCAATATGACCGAGGCCCTGTCCCTTAGAATCTTGAACAAGGTTCGGGCCACCAGGGGCGTGGGAGGAAACGAATACAGGAGGCCCTTGGATCATGATATCAGGAAGGCATCCGCTGTGAATCTCGTGTGATGCGGTTGCCTGGAGCAGAACTGAGGCAGCTGCCGGTTCAGGGGACTGGCAAAGAGGTCTATGGATGGAAGTCCCCACTTCAGGAAAATGTTCTGAACCACCAAAGAGTGCAGTTGCCATTCATGAGGCTGTAGAACCCTGCTCAATCTGTCTGCCAGGGAATTTTCCTGGCCAGGAAGATAGACTGTCCTGAGCAGCATATTGTGTTGAAGTGCAAAAGAGCATAGGGTCTGTGCCTCCTGACACAGGAGCCTGGACCCCGTGCCCCCTTGTTAGTTCTCAAAGAACATCGCCACCTGGTTGTCTGTCTGCACCAAGACAGATTGGTGGGCCAGGGTGTGAGAGAAGGCCTTGAGGGCTAAGCGTATCGCCCTGAGTTCCAGGAGATTGATTTGTTGTGTGGCCTCCCAAGGAGACCAGAGGCCCTGTGTGCACTTACCCAGACAATGTGCACCCCAGCCCTGCAAGGAGGCATCGGTTGTGAGTACCACAGTGGAAACAGGTACCTGAAAAGGAATTCCCTGTAGAAGGTTGGGGGAGTGCAGCCACTACTGCAGGGAGTTCAGGAAGGGTTTGGAAACCCTTACTTTGTCTCTTAGGCTTCCTGTAGCCTGCTTCCACTGAGTCCTGAGACACCACTGTGCAGGCCTCATATGCAGGCAGGCATTGGGGGTCACATGCACTGTTGAAGCCATGTGGCCCAGGAGCCTTAGACAAAGTCTGGCGGAGACCAGTGGGTTGTCTAGAAACCGGCTGGCCAAGTCCATCAGCCTTCCCGCTCTGTCTTCTGCCAAGTAAGCTTTTGCATGCAGGGAGTCTAACCGTGCCCCTATGAACTCCAGGTTCTGGGAGGGGAGCAAAGTGGACTTTGCGAAGTTTATGACAAAGCCTAGTTGTTGAAGGAGAGAGACAGTATGGAGGGTGGTTTGCCTGGCCTCCTGGAGAGTCTGACCCCTGATGAGCCAGTCGTCCAGATAGGGGAAGACAAACATACCCTGGTTTCTCAAGTAGGCTGCCACCACCGCCAGGCACTTTGTGAAGACCCGTGGGGCAGAGGTTAGGCCAAAGGGCAGTACTCAGTACTGAAAATGGTTTCCTCCTACCACAAACCTTAGGTATTTTCTGTGGTCTGGATGAATGAGAATGTGAGTGTACACATCCTTCAGATCTAAGGAGCATAGCCAATCTCCCTGCTGGAGGTAGGGCAGCAGTGTTCCAAGAGTAAGCATCTTGAACTTTTCCTTTTCCAAGAATTTGTTGAGATTTCTCAATTCCAAAATGAGCCGGAGACCTCCAGATCTCTTTGGCACAAGAAAGTACCTGGAGTAGAAGCCCTGCCCCAGTTGGTGGGGAGGTACAGGCTCCACCGCCCTGTCTTGAAGAAGACCTTGCAGTTCCTGGAGAAGGAGATCCTGATGCAGAGAAGGCCTTGGAGGCTCCCCTGGGAAGTAGGAGGGGGGCACTTGATTGAAATGGAGCAGATAGCCCTTCTGGACTATGCTCAGTACCCAAGCATTTCCTGTGATGGGCGGCCACTGGTGGGCAAACAGGGCCAAACGACCTCCCCTGCTGAGATGGGCCAGCAGAGGTGGAGAGGCTATGCAGTAGGAGTCAAAAACCCCCTCCCTGCTGAGTAGGAGCAGGAGCTGGAGGCTTGGGGGCTTTTTGCCTACGGGGCCCATGTCCCTGCCCCTTGGCCTGCTGACCCTGCTGGGGAGCTGGGGAGGCCTGATAATGAGGGAATTGTAGGCAGATGCCTTCCTCGGGTAAGAGGTCTTTTTCCCCGAGTCCTTCTTCTTATGAGAAGGGGCAGAGGTTTTTCTGGACAATCTTGTCCTCATCAGAGTCTCGGTCTCGAGCTCAGCGGCCTTTTCGGCCATGGGCTTGCCGAAGAGGTTTTCACCCCGGCATGGGACATCGACCAACTTGTCCTGTACCCATGGCTCGAGGTCCGATGACTGTAGCCATGCCTGGCGTCGAGCACCGATGCTGGCCGCCGCTACTCAGGCCGAAGCCTCAAAGCCATCGTAGGCTACCCGGGAGATGAATTTGGAGCATTCCCGGATCCCCGAGGACAAGAACTTGAACCTCTGCAAAGGTTCCCCGGAGAGGCCAGCCAAGAACCTGGCTATTTCCTTAGCCAGGTCCCGCAAGTACATGCCCATGTACAACTGGTAGGACTGGACATGGCAAGCAAGCACCGAGACCTGGAAGCACTTTCTGCCGATGGCATCTAGGCTTCGGGCCTTCCTACCGGGGGGCACTGCAGAGTGCATCTTCTGGCTCTTCAGACGATGCATGGCCGATTCCACAACCATAGAATGGTGCGGAAGCTGTGCCTTCTGGAACCCAGGGCTCTTTCGGACTCGATACATGGAATCGATCCGCTTGCTCAAAACTGGCACCGAGGCCGGTGCCTCCCACATTCGGAAGAGGAGCCGTTCCAGCATCGGAGGAACCGGCACAGTAAAGGCCTCCGTCGGGGGAGAGTCGTACTGTAGGGCATCGAGCCCTTCGGCTCGAGGCTCCTCCTCAGGATCCACAGGAACATGCAAAGCCTTGGCCATGTCCCTGACAAACTCCGAGAACCGGGTGTCCTCCGGTGGGGACCTACTCCGGGGCTCGGACTGCGGTGAGTCCGAAGGGACACACCGAGTCCGAAAGGTATCGGGGGACTCCTCGTCCTCCGTCTCCCACGCAGACTCATCCGAGGAAGAGTCGAGGGGCTCCGACCGTGCGGGCTCCAGCAACACCCGTCCCGATGCCGGGGCCATCGGTGTCGACGCCCTCGGCCCCAAATGGGAGGTCGAGGGAGACTGTGACCGAGTCCGGACTCGGGCCTTCATGGCTTCGAGAACCGGCTCGGTCTCCAGGGTCGACTTAGGCGTCGATGTCCCGGTGGTGGGGCAGATGCACCAGTCAGGCTGGCCATCAGCACCCGCTGCTGATTCCTGAAGGCAGACAGTCTGCACTCCAAGGCCGTCAGCCTGAGTCGAAGCTCAGGAGACTCAGCAGCTACCGACTCGGACCCCGGCGGCGCCGGGCCCGACGTCGGCTCCCTGGGAGGAGAGTCCTCGAAGACAACAGGACTTACGTGCTCAACGGACTCCAGCTCTATATGAAACACCTTAGTTGGCTTCTCCAGCTCCAAAGGCCCGGGGCGGCGGTGGTCAGGGGTCCGAGACCTGGCCCTTGAGGAACCAGGGGCATCCTCCGACGCCGCCCTCACGAGCTTTCTCTTCCTCTTATGCTCCCGACTGGGGGACCCCCTTTCAGAGGGACCCCGACAAAGCACGGGGTCAGACTCTCGAGACGTCGAGGCCTCTGACGAGGTCCGTGCTTGACAGGAGGCAGAGTCAAAAAGAATTCTCTCCTTCTGATGCTGCCGGCTTCTGAGTGCCTTAGTGGACATCTTACTACACGGGACACAGACCTGGGGATCATGGTCCGGCCCGAGGCAATGCAGGCAGCAGTCGTGTGTGTCAGTAAGAGACATGAGCTTCTTACAACGATCACACTTTTTAAAACCACTGGAGGCCATCGGGGAAAAAAGGGCCCCCATGAGGTCAAAAGACCTGCCCTCCAGGGAAAAAGAAAAAAGAGCGCGAACGCATGCCACGAAGGGCAAAAAAACGGAAAATAGAGATCGGGTCGATACCGGCGTACTGAACCCAGGTAGGAAGGGGAACCGGCGTCGAACCGGACAAAAAGAGAGCGAAAATTGCAGAAAAAAATCAAACTTTTCTGGGTGACATGGACTCACGTCCGTTGGGCTCCAAGGAAAAAGAAAGACTGAGCAAGATGGCACCTTTGGGCGGGAAGGGGACCGCGCATGCGTGGGTGTATTCCCAAAGGCTTTCTTAGAAAGCTGGGGAAATGCTCCGCATGCGGGCTCCATCGACGTCGATGTCACCCATATGTGAGGACTGACTTCCTGCTTGGTCCTGGAGAAAGTTCCCTCCCGTCTCCCCCCAGCCCACCCACCCACCCTTATCCACCTCCTTACCCCCCCAACCCCTCTCCAACCCCTTCAATCCTGTACCTTAAGGATAGAAACATCCCTGACTTGTCAAGACTATGATAGTAGGGCGTAGTCGCCCTAAAATAAGTTAGGGGCATGCAAGGTGCACCCCACAGCCTCTACCTACCCTCGACCCTCTTTGACTAACCCACCTTCAGTGCGCACTCGAAGAGATTATCTCACAGGTATCTACAGCAGCCGATGATCGTCAGTGCTCCTTTCACTTCACATAAAATAATTCTCATACACTCTGTGTTTATCTCTGAATATACAAACACCTTAGCTCCTTGGAGCTACCAAAATTCCCCCCAGTATAGAACCTCCCTCCATCCTCAATGTGTCTAAGGGAATCCCCCTTAAGCTAGTAGAGTTGTTATCCAAAAAAAACAACAATCATAACACTGAACAGTAAATTCAATCTTCAAAGTTCATTAGGTAGAAGCAGTAGTATCCATTGACTTAGTTTGCGCATCTTCTGCGTCATCCTTGGACTGTTGGCATGATCGCGGCACCTTTCAGCGCTTTGGTGTTGAGACATCCCACTCCGGTTTCACGCTTTGTGGTCTTAGCTCCAATTTTCTTCGTTCTGGGCAGAGTCCAGGAAAGCCAAACAATCGGACAAATCAGAGATCTTCTGTGCTGTGTTATTCCATGGCACAGAATAAGGCAAATGGGAACCCCTACCTATATTTAATTGCTTTCTTTGGAAGAAATTGCATGAGTGGCTTGAAACTGTGCCTTCTCTCTAAAGTGAACTGCAAAAGATATTGGTAAATTTGTATCTCCTGATCCTAACAGAAACTTGCAATTATTGGTCTGGGTCTAGCAACCCCTCCTGAACAAAGACCTTAACCTTGATGCGCTCGCTCCAGCTTTACTGGAGCCGGTTGTCCCGGAACAAAACAGGAGAATATTTTTTGTACTAGCTGCATGATGTTTTCTCGCCCACTGGGCACTTCATGGAGACAGACTATGCAAGTATTTTTTTCTGCACTGCCTATTTTCAAGCTCATCATGTTGATCTTTAGATTCACTGGTGAGATGGTCAAGCTTTAAAATTTTTAGACTGAAATAATGCAGTAGCATCTATTTGTTCTCCAATATTTATTTCGTTCTGAGTGGCATGTTCATCCAGAGTCTTCACGTCAGAACGAAGATCAGAAATTGCTTTGGATAAGTCTAGTCTAAATGATCTCAGCTCTTGCAGGACTTCTAAGAGATCAGCTTTGCTAACTGGCAATGATGTCGAGCTGTCCGAACTTGATGGGCGGCCAGAAGATGATGTTGTGTCCCTAGGAGAGCTGTCTGCGGCAATGTTGTCCGTTTTCCTAGAGAACTTAAACAGTGCTGTGGCGTAGGTATTTTTTTTGTTGACATATTTGTAAGTGGGTCTTCAGCACCCAAGTTTTGCCCTGCAAATATTACGGTAGGAGGGGTATAGCACTGGCCCAAGAATCAGAATGTATCATAATGAGTGATCGCTGCACTTAGATGAGATATCACCATCTGCGAGCATAGCTGCATAGAAGGTAGAGAGAGACACAGACTCCCCTCAACTATCCCATCACAGGATTCCATAATGTATGTTTCCCTTTTGGTTTCTGCTGTATTTTGGCGCTTCCACTCATTCACTCATTTAAGTACGCTATTGCGGGAGCAGTGCGATTCGAAATAGGTTCACTGAGTGAAGTGTTGTGGAGGTACAATTCCATGCAAACCAGCAGGGGGAGCTCCTACCTCAAGAATAACTGAAGATATGGATGCAGGTTCCCTTCCATACACAAAGGTCTGGGAGATCAGAAAGGCAAGATTGCGAAAGCCTCTGCTCCGACTTAAATTGCTGCAGATCTGTCTCTCTTAGATTGAGTGGTAAAACCCTCTTGTGGTTTCTTCATATGCAGCGCTTCTGAAAAGAATGCAGTCTAACAGCACCGGAAATGCCATTTCCCATGCCAGCATACACACTCCTGCATTCCAAGGCTTGCTAGGCCTCCTGCGTTCCAATGCCTCATTCTTCCAATGGCGGCATCAGTCGGTGAATCTTCATCTACCTGATCTACTCAGACAGCATCAGGACCACCTGGTAAGGAATAAGTGTTCAGGGCGCATGGTTAGAGGAGCCGCGATCTTTAAGTACTACCGCTATGGAAATAATCATTCACTCTACGGGCTATGGCAGGCAATGGTAAGGCAATGTACAAAGCGGAGAGCTGTTCAAAGGTCATATTTAATCTCCCAAGTTTGTCAGCAGGCGTGTGAACCTGGGCACAACAGCAGTGTTCAATTAACCGTGGTTAGTCTTAGATCGTAGTCAGGACATCCTTTCTACAGAGCATGTGGAGAAACAGGAGCCAGAATTAACCAGCCTTGTTGCGATCGCTTAGTCCTTTTCCCAAATTAGTGTTGCTCAACGATAGAGGCATCGAAAATGGGGTTAAATGTTAAAGAACAGGAGCTCTGTGACAGCTAGCCCCATCAGTGAAGGTTTTCAAGGTAGGAGCTGTGTTAACCTGCTGCCATTACCATTGGGCTCATGAGTGCCCCTCCCCTCCTTTGAAAAGACAGATAAGGATCTCGGCAAGATAGAGTCTGCAGCTCGAAAATCCACCTTACGGAACAAATCACAACCAGTAAGACTGTCTTCAGTGCAAATCCTTTAAAGTAACATGCTTCAATGGCTCAAAGGGCACTGCCACCAGGGCCCTGAGCACCAGACACAGATCCCAGGAAGGGATCACAGACCGGAGGGGAGGATGCAGATGCCAAACTCCCTAGAGAAAGAGCGAGACGTCCAGGAGCAAGGCTAGAAACTTACCAGTCACTGGAACTCGGAAACAAGCCAAAACCAACACATAAACATTTAGGGAGCTAAGGGAAAGGCCTTTCTCCAGGCCATTCTGTAGACAGGCCAACAGAGACAGCACCTTGGCTGCCTCAGGAGCCAACTGCCAAGCGCTGCACCACTGCTCAGAGGCACCAGATCCGTATGTATGCTAGCTTGGTAGTCCTCCTCCAGGCTCCGAGCAGAGTCGAGACCACCGCTGGAGAGTAGCTCTTACGCGCTAGCCATCTTCTTCCAAGAGCCAAGTCATAAGCGAGAAGGGAACCAGGTCCTCCAGGATGATCGGTCCCTGCCACAATAGGCCCCGAGATGGAAGCCACATTAGTTCTCTGAATCACGCACCCTTCAGTCAATCACACGCCTCACCACGCCACAGAGGAAACACGTACAGCAGTACTGACTTGGCCAAGGCGACAATGACCTCAGACCCTGTCTCCATGTGGTGACTAAAGAAGCATCAAACTTTGGCAATGGAGCGGGTCACCATCAGATCCATGTCAGGGCGACTCTAGTGGCATAGAATCAACTGAAATGCCGCCTAACTCAACTCCCACTCTCCAGGGTCCAGAGAGTGCTGGCTAAGGAAGTCTGCTTCCATACTGTCTACCCTAGCAATGTGCTGAGCCGACAGGGCTCGGAGGTTCTTCTCCACCCAGGCAAAGAAGAGAGTCATCTCCAGAACTACCCTGGCACTCCTCGTGCTGCCTTGCCGATTGACATAAGTCATCACCATAGCTTTGTCTGAAAACACTCAAACTGCCCAGCCCTCAATCAGGGGTCAGAAACGTAGAAGAGCCAAGCTGATAGCCCTTGCCTCGAAGCGATTGATGGACCATACCACTTCCCTGTGATTCCAATGGCCCTAGGCTGTATGGTCTTGGCAATGGGCTCCTCTGCCCAAGAGACTGGCATCAGCTGTCAAGAGAATCTAAGAGAAATTGTCCAGTAGCACGCCCTTCCTCAGATGACAGGGCTGCCACCAACACCGCAGGCTGGACTTCACCATCAACGGGAGCAGGAGCCTGCGCTCAAACTCTTGAGAACTTGGGAACCACCGAATCAACAAGGACTGCTGTAGCAGTTGCATGTGAGCACATGCCCACAGCACCATCTTTATGGTCGCCACCATCAATCTGAGGAGCTGAAGAGAATCACAGACTCTAGGTGTCTGCTGCGCAAAGAACAGTGTCAGGCAATGTAACTGTCTTTTAACTTTCTCTTCTGGCAGGAAATTCCGCCCACTCAAGTGTTGAAACGTGCTCCGAGAAACTCCAGGGATTGGGAAGGCCACAGTTGGCTCTTTCCCCAATTGAACACCTAGCCAAAGCTAAGAAGAACACCACTTGGGACGCCACCCTTCTGAAAGGGAATGGGCCTGAATGAGTCAGTCGTCCAGATAAGGATGGACACAGATCTCTTGGCGCCGCAGCACTGCAGCCACCATCACAATGACCTTGGAGAACATCTTAAGGGCGGTGGATAGCCTGAAAGGGAGGGTAGTGCACTGGCATGGCAATAGGCCAATACTTTGCTGATCCGCCCAGATCAGGATAAGAAAATACACCTCGGCCAGATTCAGAGAAGCCAAGAACTCCCCTTGGCACACTGCTGGAATCACTGAATGCAAGGTTTCCATTCGGAAGTGCAGGACATGCAAGCGCTCGCTGAGCCCCTTGAGGTCCAGAATGGGCCAGAAGGAAAAGTCATTTTTTGGGCACCATGAAATAGATGGAGTATCTGCCCTGCCTTGCTCATCCAGCAAGAAGGGCATCACTGCCTTTAGGTGCAGCAACTTACCCAAAGTGGCACAGTAGCAGTTTTGATCTCAGACACACAAGGGGAAATGACAAAGGCATCCGGAATTGGCTCTTTGCATTCCAGGGCATAGTCTAACTGAATGGTGTCTAGCACTCAGTGATCCTTGCAACCTGGGCCCATTCCTGAAAGACAGTGTAGTTACTTACTTGTAGCAGGTGTTCTCTGGGAACAGCAGGAATCAGACCTCACATTTGGGCAACGTCGGCACCGACGGATCCCGTGTGTCATCCACCCCAGCTTTCATAGAAAGCATTTTAGAGTTCTACCACGCATGCGTGGTCACCTTCCCACCCAAAGGTGCCCTCTTACCTTGGTATGATGACATAATTTAAAGAAGCAGAAAAAGAAAAAAACAACTCCACAGGGAGGAGGGAGGGTTGTGCAGACTGATTCTTGCTGTTCCCAGATGACATCTGCTACAGGTGAGTAACTACGCTTTCTCCAGGAACAAGCAGGAAGTTAGTCCTCACACATGAAACTCCCAACCTACAAGCTACCAAAAAACCTGTAAAAAGGCCACAGATGACCGGAAAATGGAACCGTGAATGCCAGTGGAGAGTGCAGATTGTCCCCAAGTCCTCTGACACGATACGAGGGTCGACCAGAGAGTCAGTTTCTCCGGTAGCCTGGACTCACAGAAGGGTGGGAAGGAAGGAGTTGCATTAATTCCCAAACAGATGATGGAGTATCACCTAGTTTAAGGCGCTGTCATGCCAGGAGTCTGTCTCCAGGCAGTAATGCGCTGTGAAGGTATGGACCGAGGACCAGGTGTTTGCCCAGCAGATCTGCAACATGGAGATGGAACGCAAGTTAGCCACCAAGGCTGCCATCGCTCGCACGCTGTGAGCAGACATGCCGTTCCAAGGAGAGACCAGCCTGTGCATAAGTGAGAGAGATGCAGTCCGCCACCCAGGTGGACAGGGTGTGCTTAGAGCTGCGACCCCAAGTCTGTTGGGGTCAAAGGAGATGAAGAGCTGCGAGGAGCGGCAATGGGCTTTCATCCGCTCAAGATAGAAGGCCAACGCCCTCTTACAATCGAGAGTGTGGAGCGCGGCCCTCCACCCAACTAGTACAAGGTCGGGGGAAAAGGATAGGAAAGACCACCTCTTGGTTCAAATGTGTCACTCCGTCTCAGGTCCAGTCCGGTATCATCTGTCTCCAGGTCCAGCAGGCACAAATGTGAATGATATTCAAATTAGGTCAGGAATATGCAAATTATGTCTTCCCAATGTCCTTCAGTTTAGACAAATATATACATTGAACATTACAATAAATTCCCCCCCCTTAAGTCTCAGATTCAGCCAAGGAGTGTCCCATGTGTGGAATTACCTGGATGCCCCACCACTTCTCCCATAGCTGCTTGTTGCTACCACCACCCCAAGTCTGGTGGGTTATCCACCAGCTGAATGTCCATGGGGGTCTCTTCAGGGACTCATTGTTGCTCATTTCCCAGCTCCATATCCTCCTCCCACTGGGGTTCCCCTCGATCCTCTCCATGGGGGTCTGGGCCAAGTCCCTCAACTCCCTCATATCCCAGGTGTGTCAGGGAGCCGGCCCCTGTCTCCTGGCCGGGGAGGGAGCAGGGCTTCGGGCTCTTCCTCGGCCCCTGGGTGTCCTCGTCTGCCACTCTAAGGGGCCCCTCCTAGATGGATCCATACCTCCCAAGTCAGGGCTGACTGGGGTTCCCTGGGAATCCTGCAGTGACGGGATGTATACCCCATCACAAGATGAAAGGGGGAAAAAAACATCTTAGGTAGGAACCAGGGATACGTGTGCAAGACCACCTTATTCCTTTGAAACCTGGTGTAAGGAGCATGTGCCACCAGTGCCTGCAGCTCGCTGACCCTTCGAGCAGAAGTGAGCGCTACTAGGAAAACTACTTTCCAACAGAGGTACTTGAGGTGACACGGGATCAGTGGCTTGAAGGGTGGAACCATAAGCTTACCCAGAACCACATTCAGGTCCCAGGCCGTCGCCGGGGGATGAATGGGAGGCAGCATGAGCAACAGACCCCACATAAAGCGGCCCACAAGTGGATGGAAGAACAGGGGTTGCCAGTCCACCAAATGATGGTGCGCTGCCAGAGCACTGAGGTGCATCCTCACCGAGTTGGATTGCAACACCGTAGGTATTGACGAGGAGAAGGGGGTCGATACACTGATCTACGCACCAGACAGAGAACTGATGCCATTTCAAGGCATACGCTTGCCTCGTGGAATCCTTGCAGGAGGCCAAGAGGACATCTTCAACCTCCTAGGGCAGATGAAATTGGCCAAGGGCTACCCTTTAGGCAGCCAGGCCATTAGGCAAGGGACCAGAGGTTGGGGTACAGGAGGGAGCCATCCTCCTGTGATATCAGATTCAGGGCACAGCCCAGGGCAATCGGGGGCGCCTGAGACAGAGCAGCAGGGGAAACCACGGCTGACAGGCCCACCTAGGGGGCTATGAGGATCACAGAGGCCCAATACCGTTGAATCTTGAAAAGAGTCTTGGAGACCAGAGTGGTCGGAGGGTACGCGTATCCTTGCTCCATGACAGGAAGAATGTGTCGGCCGCTACTCGATGCAGGGCTAGAATCCTGGAGCAAAAATGCAGAAACTGGGTGTTGCTGGGGCTGGCAAAGAGGTCGAGTGTAGGAGAGCCCCATGTTAGGAAAAGGTGGTGTGCCACTCGAGGGTTCAGCCTCCACTCATGGAGATGGAGAACCCGACTGAGGCGATCCATGAGGACATTCTGCTGTCCCGGAAGGTACACCACCTGAAGAAGCATACCCCTCTCTCAGGTGACGTTCCAGAGATGAATCGCCTCCTCGCACAAGAGTTACAACCCAGTGCTTCTCTATTTTTTGAGATAAAACATTGCCACTCGATTGACCGTCTAAACCAGCACGACCTGGTTTGATAAGTGGTGCTGGAACGCTTGCAGAGTTGATCTGATGTAGACATTCCTCTGCCGACTAGATGCTGACTGCTGCAGTGGCCCCCCCCCCCCCAGGGCAGTTTTGAAGCATCTGTCGTGAGGGTCATCCTGAGGGGAAGAAGACTGAAAAGAAATCCCCACCAGGAAGTGCCATGGCTTCTGCTACCAATCGAGGGATGTCACCCAAACCTGATCGTGGAGGCAACCCGTCACCTGGGCCCATTGGGAGTTGAAGGCCCACTGGGCCAGATGCACACAAATGTGGGCGAAACATGCACATTCAAGGCCATGTGTCCCAGAAGGTGCAGCATCAGGTGGGCTGGGGCCATTTTTGCGACCCTGCAGGACCTGCGCCAGGCCTGCCAGGTGCTGAGCTCGATCTACAGGAAGAAAGGCCTTGGCCTGGACTGTGTCCAGGAGGGCTCCTATGAACGCCAGACGCTGAGCAGGCTTGCAGGTGGGACTTGGGGTAGTTGATGACAAACCCCAAGTGCTCCAGGATGAGTCAGTCATCCCGGTAGGAGAACACGAACACCCCCTGGAGGCATAAGTGAGCGGCGACCACCACCAAGCACTTTGTGAACACCCAGCGGGCGAAAACCAGGTAGGTAGACCGCTTGGTTTAGATGAAAAGGCGAGACCACCTTTGGCATAAAGTGTGGATGAGTCCTAAGGACTACCTTGTCATGATGGAACCTTGTATAAGGTGGATCAGCCACTAGTGCCTGCATCCTTGGCCTGAGAGCCCTGAGCCAGGATTTTGGAACAGAACCGGGAAAGTTTGGCATTCAACGGACTTGCAAAGAGGTCTATGTCCGGGGTTCCCCAAATTTGAAAAATCTTGGTCACATGGTCTACATGTAGAGACCATTTGTGTGGAAGCAGAACTCGACTGAGTCTGTCTGCCCAAGAGTTTTGTATGCCTGGAAGATACACTGCCAGGAGATGAATCTGATGCTCTCTGGCGAGGGCCCATAGTCGCAAAGCTTTGTTGCAAAGCGACAGAGAGCCCATTCCTCCCTGCTTGTTCACGTAGAACATGGCTACTTGGTTGTCCGTGTGCATAAGGACTGTCTTGCAGCTGAGTAGGGTGTGGGACACTCGAAGAGCAAGAAAGATTGCTCTGAGCTCTAAGAGATTGATATGTAGATGAGTCTCCTGTGGAGTCCAAGTGCCTTGGGTGGAGAGGTCTTGTAGATGAGCTCCCCAACCCACTGGAGAAGCATCTGTTGTGAGAGTTGCCTGGGGTAAAGGTTGTTGAAACGGGGACCCCAGCAACAGGTTTTGAGTGGACTGCCACCATTGGAGGGACAAAATAAGGCGATTTGTGTTTGCTATTTTGTCTGACAGGCACCCTGAAGCTTGAGTCCATTGAGTGGATAAAGTCCACTGGGCTGCTCTCATATGGAGGCGAGCATAGGGAACCACATGCATGGTAGATCCCATGTGGCCTAGCAGTTGTAACATCTCCCGAGCAGTGAGATGAGGCTTTAGCACTGCTTGAGAAGCTAACTGCACCATGCGAAGGCAACAGGTCTGAGGAAGATAGGCCCTTGCTTTTCTGGTATCCAGCAAAGCTCCTATGAACTCTAAAGACTGAGTGGGAGTTAGACTGGATTTTGGGACGTTTATGACTAGACCCAAATACTGAAGGATATGCATTGCGCAAGATAGAGAAATCCTGGCCTCTGACTCTGATGGGGCTCGAATGAGCCAATCGTCTAAGTAAGGGAAGACGAATATTTCTAGAGTGCGAAGAAATGCTGCTACCAGCCATGCATTTTGTAAACACCCTTGGTGCAGAGGCCAGACTAAAAGGAAGCACCCTGTATTGGTAGTTTTTCCCTTGAAAAAGGAACCGAAGGAACTTTCTGTGAGATGGATGGATGAGAACATGAGTGTACGCATCCTTGAGATCTAGAGAACACAGCCAATCCTGACTCTGAATGTATGGCAGCAGAGTTCCTAGAGAAACCATCTTGGATTTCTCCTTGAACAGGAATTTATTCAATTCTCTGAAGTCTAAAATAGGTCTGTCTCCTCCTGTTTTCTTTGGGATAAGGAAATAGGGGGAGTAAAACCCTGTACCCTGTTGAGGAATGGGTACTTCTTCTATTGCCCCTTGGGCAAGAAGCATAGTGACCTCTTGATCTAATAGGTTGATGAGATAGGTTTGAGAATTGAACTGCCTTACCATTGTGGGAGAGGGCATGCTTGAAAAATGGAGCTTGTACCCCTCTTTTATGATGGAGAATGTCCAATGCTCTGCTGTTATCTGCCCCCATCTGGGGGCAAAGTGACACAACCTTCCTGGAATGGTGGAAGGTTCTGGTCCATTGAGAGCTAGGAAGGCTAAGTTCTCTAGATGAAAGTCAAAGGCCTTGTGGAGGGCTGAGACTGCTGAGACGGTTGAGGCTTAGCAGTCTGCTTTCCTTTGTTTGGGTGGTTGCTGACTTTTCCGGACAGGTTGACCTGCAGAGCGTCCCTGCTGGGAATAAGCAGGATAAAACCTTTTCTTTTTGGAAAAGAATGGTTTTTTGAAACATTTCTTTCTTGCAGGATCAGCTGTGGCCTTGGATAATCTATCCAAGGTGGAGTTGTCAGCATCCAACTCATTGGCTTTTTCTTGACAATCTTTGCCAAACAGGTTCTCACCAGTACAAGGAATATTGCCCAGTTTGTCTTGTACCCAGAGCTCCAAATCAGATGCCTGGAGCCAGGCAATTCTACGTTCACCTATGGCAATGGCAGAGGTTTTGCTTATGCACTCAAAACAGTCCAAAGCTGCACGGTTGACAAATTTAGAAAGATCCTGGGCATGTTTGACCAATGTGAGAAAATCCTGCCTTCTATCCTCAGGAAGAAGAGGGCTCAAAACCTCTAAATCTCCAGTGACTTTCTTCAGGAACATTCCCATATATAAAATATAGGAACTGATCCTGGCAGAAAGCATGGAAGCTTCGAAAGTACGACGTCCAAAAGCATCCAAAGTTCTGCACTCATGTCCTGGAGGATTAGAGGCATGCCTCTTTGCACTCCTGATCCTTTTCATAGCTGATTCCACTACAATAGAGTGGTGAGGAAGCTGAGTCTTCTGGAAACCAGGACAAGGAGAGACTCAATACATAGTATCCAGTCTACGAGAGTGAGGAGAGGTGGTAAGAGACGACTCCCACATACTTAGCATGAGATCATGCAAGATCTCATGGTTGGGCAAAGTAGCTGCCTCCTTAGGAGCTTTGGGATATTGTAAAATTTCCAACTCCTTTGCTCTGGGTTCTGTTTCAGGAGCCACAGTAATGGAAGACCTCGAGCCACCTCCCTGATGAAGTCCTGAAAGGAAATATCCTCTGGAGGAGACATCCTGCGTTTAGGGGAGGAAGGCTCCTCTGGGAGAAGTATTCCCATATCGACAGAACTGTCAGAATCCTCAGATTCCTCTGAGGACTCCAAGTACCTTCTGTCCGGATGCTCTTGAAGAGCCCAATACCCGTACCAACCGAAGTCGGTACCGGGGGGAATCGGTAGCGGTGTATCAGTACCGGAGGGCATCGCATGACTGGGTGCCGGCAATGCGGACACCGATGTCGATGCTGATGCTGTCGGTACCGGTACCGATACTAGTGCCGGAGTCGGTGCCGGTACCGGTTGAACTGTCTGACGTGGTTCCGAGGGTGTCGATGCCGCAAGGAGAGCCGCCAGACTGCGTTCAATAGCCAGGAATCTCTGGTCTATCGACGCTGCCGATGCCTGGATGTCAGTACCAGAGAAAACAGTCGGTACCCCAGATCATGGCACCAGTAGTTCTGCCGAGGTTGAGGCCTCGAGAACGTCCTGGAGCTCCAATAATGCTTTGGAAGCCGAAGCCTCCCGCCGGGGCAATTTTGCCAGTGCAGAATCCTCAAGGGGAATGCCAGAGGCATCTCAATGCTTAGAAGGAGATCTACCCTTTGAGGACCGGCTAGACTTATGTTTAGTTACCTGAGATCCACGGGAGGAAGAGGAAGCCCTGGAAGACGTCGATGCCACCGAGGCTGCATCGGAGGGAAACAGGGTACTGAGCTTAGCAGCTCGGTTCTGCCGACCTCTTTTGGACATCATGGCACATGCCATACATTCCGTGATGGAGTGGTCAGGACCTAAACATTTAAGACACCACTCATGGGTGTCGGTGACGGAGATGGTACCGCCACACTTGGTGCACTTTTTGAAACCCGAAGCGGGTTTTTCCATTGTGGAGGAATTTTGGGCCTAAGACCCAAAATGGCACGTGCACCTGGAAAAAAGTACTAAGTATTTTTTTTTTAAAGAAAAGAAAGAAAGAAAGAAAGAAGAACCGGCGGTACCGGTAAAGCGTCGAGGAAGGCAGACGCGACCACAAAAAAGAAGGGCAATAAGGAAAATTTTCTGCGGTGACAGGAACAACAACCTGCTGGTTCCGCGGAAAACGAAGAACTGGAGAGAGGCAGTTGGGAAAGGCGGGAAGGCAGCACGCAGGCGCTTTCTAATTGGACGCTGGGGAGCGTTCCCGCGCAGGCTCCGTCGGTACCGACGATACCCATATGTGAAGACTACATTCCTGCTTGTTCCTGGAGATAACAGCAGGAAATCCCTACCCTGTATCAACAGTCATCAGCAGTCTACCCTGAATTGCATCCCACAGAGACGGAATCGGGAGCCCCCAACAAGACAATGACGAGGGCAAGCTTTGATACTTACCCCTTGAGAGCCCCAGGCACAGGATCCATGCCGGGATCACTTTTACACCCATGATACTATTTCACTGAGAGCCTTCTGCAATCTTCGGGAGAGAACAGGGTGGAACAGAGGTGAAGGGAGGGGCACTGAGGTTGTGTGAGGCTGCAGCACTCTTTCAGATCTTTCCAATTTTGTGGCTGCTCAACAGGCTTTAATCATGGTAAGAGCATTGAGCTAAACAAATTTTCCCTCCTCCTATAGCTACCGAAAAGACCACAGACTAATGGAGCCTCCCAGGTTGCAATCAAAATCAGAGTCAACCTCAAAGTGGTTGTTCACGAGCATTTAATCAATCTCTTTTCCTCTCAATCTTCAGATTTTCTTCAGAGAGGAAAAAATCAATCCACCATCTGCAGGAGATAAAGAAATATTGAGGAGAACTCTGGTGGCTGAGACAAAGAGAGGCATGGGAGTGATGTCACTGAAATCTGGGCTTTTCATTTGTTCTTCATCTCCACAAATCTGCTGGTAGGGGAACACAACCCATTTGTCTGGACTGGTCTAGCAGGACGATATGGAATTCTGGTTGCCATATCTTAAAAAGGATATAGCAATATTAGAAAAGGTAGAAAGAAGAGAGACAAAAAAGGTAACGGGGATGGAAGGATATCCCTATGAGGAAAGACTTCTCCAGGGACAGCAGGAATCAGTCTTCACTTATGGGTGATGTCGGCACCGATGGAGCCCGCGCGGAGCAATTCACCAGCTTTCAAAGAAAGCCTTTGGGATTGCTACCCTGCATGCGTGGTCCTCTTCCCGCCCACGGGTGCCATCTTGCTCAGTCAGGTCCCTTAGCTCAAGCCGTACCAAGCAGATGACAAGGGAAGGACAAAAATCCAGCAACTCATCAGGGGAGGCAGGAGGGTAGTGAGGACTGATTCCTGCTGCCTCTGGAGAACATCTGTTACAGGTGAGTAACTACGCTTTCTCCAGGAACAAGCAGGAAGTCAGTCCTCACTTATGAGACTCCCCAGCTACAGGCTACTGAACCTATAACCAAAAAATGCCTCCGCGAGGTTGTGAGCAGAAACCGATGCCCGAAAGAGCCCGAGTCCTCGGGTCCTCGGGGCGAAGCCCTCGGTAGCCATGAAGAAGGGTCGCAGGGCAGGAATTGCTTATACCACGAACAGATTACGGAGTACAGTCTGGCCGAAGGCACTGTCCCGATGGGACTCCCTATCCAGGCAGTAGTGGGCAGCGAAGGTGTTCACTGAGGACCAGGTCGCCGCCCGGCATATGTCCATCAGAGCGCAGTGAGGCCACCGAAGCCGCTTTGGCCCAGACCCCTTGCACGGTGACTCGACAATCTAACAGGACACCAGCCTTCGTGTGAGCAAAGGCGATGCAGTCCGCCACCCAAATGGAGAGGGTGAGTTTAGTGACTGCCTGTCCCAGTCAATTGGGATCGTAGGTCACAAAGAGTTGGACAGATCTGTGATGAGCTTGGGTGCGCTGCAAATAGAAGGCAAGAGCCCTTTTGCAGTCGAGTGTATGGAGAGCCGCCGACGCCTGGTTGGCTTGGCCCTCGGGAAGAAAGTCAGTAAGACTATCTACTGATTAAGAGGGAAGTCCGAAACAATCTTCGGCAGGAACTTGGGGTTGGTACGGAGGACCACCCTATTCCTATAGAATCTCGTGTAAGGGGCGTCAGCCATAAGAGCCTGGAGTTCGCTGACTCAGTGGGCCGAAGTCAGGGCCACCAGGTAGACCACCTTCCAGGAGAGGTGCCGAAGCGAGCACTTCGCCATCAGCTCGAAGGGTGAACGCATAAGCTGCATGAGCACTACGTTTAGGTCCCAGTCCGCCGGGGGCGGTCGGATGGGCGGTTTGGACAGCAAAAGACCCTGCATAAAGTGGAAGACCAATGGCTGCCCCAAGAAGGGCTTTCCCTCGACAGGGAGGTGATTCGCCAAGATGGCGCTCAAATGCACTCTGATGGAGTTCGACTTCAGAACTTCCTTCGAGAGATGGAGGAGGTACTGAAGGACCCACCAAATGGAGCAGGAGAATAGGTCATTCTGGATCCCAGAGCACCAGACCAAGAAATGCCACCACTTGAAGGCGTAAGCTCGCCTAGTCGAGGTCTTCCTCGACCTCCTCTGGGAGACCTAGCGGGGCTAGGGCAAACCTGTTCAGCCGCCAGGCTGTGAGGGATAACGAGGCCAGGTTTGGGTGCCGCAATCGTCTGTCCTCCTGTGTTAGCAGGCCCGGGGCACAGCCCAGGGGAACTAGAGGCTCCGTCGACAGCCGGAGCAGGAGCGGAAACCAGGGCTGTCGAGGCCACGAGGGAGCTATGAAGATCATCGATGCCCGGTCCCGCTGAGTCTTGAGGAGGATCCTCGCAATGAGAGGAATGGGAGGAAACGCATAGAACAGACCGGAGGACCAGCTCAGAAGGAACGCATCAGGGCCCTCCCTGTTCGGGTGCGGCACTGGCCCACAGAAGCGGGGGAGCTGTGCATTCAGCGGACTGGCAAATAGGTCCATAGCAGGAGTCCCCCGCCAAAGCCAGCCGGCCACCACCAGATCCAGTCACCATTCGTGAAGGCAGAGAATTCTGCTGAGCCTGTGCGCTAGGACATTCTCTTGGCCCGGGAGGTAGACCGCCCTGAGGGTCATCCCTCGATGGAAGGCGAAGGAGCAGAGGAGGACCGCTTCCCGGCAGAGGGAGCGTGATCCGGTACCCCCTTCCTTGTTGATGTAGAACATCGCCATGCGGTTGTCGGTCTGCACGAGCACCGACCTTCTCTTGAGGTGGTCCTCGAAGGCCCACCGAATCGCCTGGAGCTCGAGCAAGTTTATCTGCTGCTCAGACTCCTCGGGCGACCACTGCCCCTGCGTGCACAATGCACTGCAGTGGGCTTCCCACCCTAGCAGAGAGGAATCCGTTGTCAGCACTATGTCATGCTGTGGGGTCTGGAAGGGCAACCCCTGGAGGAGGTTGCGGGGGTTTTGCCACCAACCCAGGGACAGGCGAAGGCTGTGGGAGACCCTTATGGGGTCCCTGAGGTGGCCGATGGACGGGCTCCACTGGGTGCTGAGGCACCACTGAGCTGTCCACATGTGCAGATGGGCATGGGGAGCCACATGGATGGTGGAGGCCATGTGGCTCAGTAGGTGCAGCATAGTTCGGGCTGTGACCTGGGGGGTGCTCTGAACCTGAGCTGCCAGGGCTCGGAGGCAGACGTTGCGATCCACTGGTAGAAACGTGGTCACATGCTGAGTATCGAGGCATGCCCCAATGAACTCTAAAGCCTGCACCAGTTCGAGGTGGGACTTGGGATAGTTGACCAAGAAACCCAGGCCCTCGAGCAGACGAATCGTGAACGACGCCACCTGGCGAGTTTCCTCGACTGAGGATCCCATGACGAGCCAGTTGTCGAGGTAGGGGAAGACCGGTACGCCCTGACGCCTGAGACAGGCAGCAACCGCAGAAAGGCATTTCATGAAGACCCGCGGGGCAGATGCGAAGCCGAAGGGGAGCACCCTGTATTGGAAGTGCTCTCCCCGCATCCTGAAGCACAGGTATTGCCTGTGCTGGCGGTGAATCAAAAATGTGGGCATAAGCGTCTTTTAGATCCAAGAAACATAGCCAGTCGCCCTGCCGGAGGAAGGGCAGCAGAACGCCAAGGGATAACATCTTGAACTTCTCCCGCACTAAGAACTTGTTTAACTTTTGGAGGTCGAGGATGGGCCGCAGACCCCCTGTCTTCTTCAGGAAGAGGAAGTACCGGGAATAGAAGCCCCGACCTCGGAGGTACGACGGCACCTTCTCGACCGCCCGTTGGGCGAGGAGGTTGACTAATTCCCGCTACAGGAAGACCTGCTGCGCGGGGGGTCGAAAAAGCTCCGCCGGAGAGAAGGGAGGGGGATGCTTGTCCAAGCAGAGGCGATAGCCGTCCCAGATGACTCGGAGGGCTCAAGTGTCCGAGGTGATGTAAGCCCACTGAGGGGCAAAAGAGGACAGGCATCCCCTCCACTGGCTGCTGAGTCGCCGGAAGGCGAGAGACTATGTGGCTGGCATCAAAACACCTGTGCGGGTTGCGGTGGAGCCGGGGTTTGGGCTTTGGGCAATTTCGACTTGCGGTGACCCTGGCCGGACTTCCCTTACGCCGGAGTGTTTGGCGTAGGGGTAGTCGAGTAGCCACAGTAAGGAAGGCCTTTCCTCAGAAAGAAAGGCTTTTTGGCCTGTTTCTTCTGAGGGAGGGTGGAGGTCTTACGCGAGAGACGGGTTCAGGTGACGAACTCCATCTCTATCTCCATGGCCTTATCTTCCATCGGCTTGCCTAAGAGCTGCTCGTCGAGGCAGGGTACGTCCAGGAGCTTCTCCTGCATCCACTGCTCCAAGTCTGAGGATTGGAGCCATACCTGGTGACGGACCCCGATGCCCGCAGCCACCACCCGAGCAGAGAACTCGAAACTATCGTAGGCAGCATGGGAGAGCTATTTTGAGCAGTCCATGACAGACTTCAGCAGGGTACGGAACCTATTGAGGGATTCGCCCTCGAGGCCCATGGAGAAACCTCCGAGCTCCTTGGCCAGGTTGCGCAAGAACATGCCTATGTATAATTGGTATGCTTGAATGCGACAGGAGAGCATGGACCCCTGGTAGGCCTTGCATCCTAGGGCATCGAGGGATCTCGACTCCCAGCCCTGGGGGACTGAAGAGTGCGATTTCGGGCTCTTTTACTTTCTCTTGGCCGATTCCACCACCAAGGAAGTATGGGGGTTGAGTCTTTCTGAACCCAGGGCAGTGCTGTACCTTGTACATTGTGTCGAGGCGCTTACTCATGTTGGGGACCGAGGCGGGTGCCTCCCACATGTGGAGCAGCAGCCTGGACAGCATGGGAGGGACCGGGACAGTCAGAGAGTCCCTAGGTGGGGACTCGTAATGAAGGATGTCGAGCTCTTCAGCTCTTCAGCTCGAGGATCCTCCTTGGCCTGGGTGGCCAAGTTAAGAGCCCATGCCATGTCCCGAACGAACACCAGAAAGGAGGTGTCCTCGGGCGGCAAGCACCACTGAGACGCAGGCAGGGAGAGGTCTGACGGAAGGTCCCAGTGGGAACGGGTTTCCAGGGAGGTGTCCCCGACTCCCAGTCTGAGAACGCGGATGAGGAATCTGAACCAGGCAGGTCACCCTGTCCAGCGCCGAGGCCTGCTTGGAGCCAGAGGCCCTGGATGATCTTGCCCCTGAGGAACGGGAAGACGAGCGAGACAGACATCAAGAACCCTCACGAGGCCTGTGGCTCTCGAGGTTTCCTGGACGGATTTCAGCATCCCACGCAAGAGAACCACGGTCTCTGTGTGTGAGTCAGCGATGCTGGCTGTGAGCACCTGCTGGGAAGCGATGAACGCAGAAACGCTGCATTCCAGCGCCAGCATGTGGGATTCCCATGTGGGCGTGGGGGCCTGTGATGCCAAACCCGGGATCACCGGGTCGCACGTCGAGGAGGAGAGAGGGTCCTCGCCGGGACGGCCCTCAGGAGACTGGGCGCCTTCACCAGAGGCCACCGTATCTGTACGGAGTACCTTGCGGGGCCGCTCCTTGTCCAACTCTCGGGAACGCAGAAGGGGGCTGAGCGACCAAGCACGGGAGAGCGTGCGCTTGTCGGGAGCCCCCGACAGCGACTTCAAGGCCTTCTTCTTCTTGCGCCACTCCACTTCAGGGGACACATGGTCAGAGTGCTGTCAAGAGCATGGGGCTGAGATGGAGGATCCCACCGGAGGAGAGATGACTGAGGGCGCCACCAGGGACTCCAAGGCGGCCTTTCTGAAAATGTCTTCGGACTTCTGCTTACGACTGAGCAGGGCTTTAGAGGACATTTTCTTACAAAGTGAACAGAGCTCTGCATCATGATCAGCCCCGACACACCGCAGGTAACTATCATGGGTGTCCGTAAGCAACATGTTCTTAGAGCATCTATCGCATTTTTTGAATCTGGGGGCCATAGGTGCAAATATGGCCTCTGCGAGGTCGAAGACCCACGTGGCCAGCGGTTGGAAGAAAAAAGGGGCACGAAACCCGTTAAGGCAAAAAAGACGAAGAAAACTGTCCCCTAATAGCTCTAAAAAAGGTAGAGCGGGGGAAGGATAGAGGGTAGAGGACCGTTGCAACCGGAAAATAGAAGGCCATTAGGTCAAAAACAAAATACTTTTTCCGAGGGACGAGGATGTGCATCCGAAGGGCTTCGCGGAAAAAGAGACTGAGCAAGATGGCAACATTGGGCAGGAAGAGGACCACGCATGCGTGGCAGAAATCCCAAAGGCTTTCTTTGAAAGCTGGGGAATTGCTCCGCGCGGGCTCCGTCGGTGCCGTCACCCGTGAGGACTGACTTCCTGCTTGTTCCTGGAGAACAGTTGTTTACTTCTTCAAAAAGTAGAAAGACTAGGGGACACACAATGAAGCTACAATGTAGCACATTTAAGACTAATCGGAGAAAATATTTTTTTACTCAACATGTAATCAAACTCTGGAATTCGTTACCAGAGGATGTAGTAAAAGATGTTAGTGTGGCTCGATTTAAAAGAGGTTTGGACGAGTTCCTGGAGGAAAAGTCCATAAACGATTATTAAAGAGGACCAGGAAAATCCAGTATTTACCCATTGGACAAGCAGCCTGGAATCTATACACCTTTTGGGAACCTGATAGGTACTTATGACCTGGATTGGCCACTGTTGGAAATAAGATACTGGGCTTGGTGGACCCTTGGTCTTACCTAGTATGGGATATCTTATGTTCTTCTTCCCTGGGCTATTGACAGCTGCTGCCTCCTGTTCCCAAAGCCAGGACTTTTGTTCGTAGCATCTTTTCCTTTAGGTCCTACTTTAATCACATCACCAAGCCACGTCATCTGAACAGGACAAGCCAAAGAGCCAAAAAGGGATAAGCTGCTGTGAATGGCCGCGGCAGCAGCTGTTCTGTACTGGGCCAAATGGACCCAGGGAAGAAGAGGAGGCAGCTGTCGTGGGAAGGAGGATTTTGTTGTTTTTCTGTTATAACCAGAAAACTCAGATTCTACATCAAGGATGTTTTATCAGGGTTTTCCGGCTATATCCGAAAATCTGAAGCCCTAGTTATATTCTGATGTTCTAAAAAAAGCAGATGAATTTCCCAGTGTTTTGAGATGAAAGAAGGTTAGATCCAGGATCCCTCATGTGAGCTGGGATAACCTGGGCTGCCATAGGGCTTACCTCAGGGGTAGTCTTCCTGAATGTATCTCTTCCATGTATCACATCATTCAGAATAACATCTTTCAGACTCTCATACTCTTCTTGGCTCAGGTTTATCGACTCCAAAGACCGGCCACATGTCTGACATTGACCACTATAAAAAAAAAAATCCGCAAAGGCCTCTTATGAAGGATGCAACCTCAAAACATTTATTTATAGTTTATAATTTGTTACCTTGATATATCCCTTTTCCATCACTTTGGATTTAATTCATGTCTTTTCACTTACACCACAAGGTTAGTTGAATTTATGCTCTAGTTTTATTTTTAGCATGAGGCTAATCCTCTTCATTTGGCAATAGCTGAAGCATAAATTTTATTTATTTATTTATTTAAAACTTTCTTATATACCGCCTCTTCCATAGATCAAAGGCGGTTTACATATAACAAGTGTAACAAGAACAGGTTTTACATAGAACAGATTTTTAAATTATTTACAAATCAACTTTTAAATAAAAAGCGGTTTACATATAACAAGTGTAACATGAACAGGTTTTACATAGAACAGATTTTTAAATTATTTACAAATCAACTTTTAAATCAACAGTTTTTAAATTATTGACATTCAACATGATTGTGAGTAACTATATTATTAATTGTAAACAACTATATACAGGAGTAGTAGAGTAGGTAGCTTAGGTAGACATTTGTTGGATTCAATCATCAACGTTGAGGTTACGGTGTGATCGTCTGCATTTAAGGTGGGTTTGTGATCTGTATTGTGTTTGAGAAGTGTTCTGTGAATAAGTGGGTTTTAAGTTCTCTCCTGAATAGATGGAGGTCTTTTATCATTCGGAGATTTAAAGGTAATTTGTTCCATATGGCGGGTGCAGCATATGAGAATGCTCTGGAGCTCGTGGTTTTTTTTGTTTTACGGATAGTGTTTTGTATGGCTAACGAGTATGTTGCATTTTGTCTTCGTGTTCTGTGTTCTGGTGGGGCTTGCAATAGGGTGGTTAGATGAGATGGAGAGATGTCATTGATGAGTTTAAATGTGGTTATGATTATTTTGTATGTTATTCTGCTATTTATGGGGAGCCAGTGCAATTCAAATAAGATGGGAGTTATGTGGTCGGTCAGGCGAGCTTTCGTTGTTACGCGAGCGCAGATATTTTGGGCTCTTTGGAGGAGGTTAGTGTTTGCTAGTGGTAGACCGTTTAGGAGACTGTTACAATAGTCGAAGTGGGGAGTGATGAGTGCACTGATGACCGATCTGAAATCGTGGGAGTCTAGGAGTGGTCTTAGGTGTTGTATGGTTTTTAGCTTGAAGAATATTGTCTTAACTGTTTGCTTTATGTGAGGGATCATACTGAGGGTATGGTCTAGAATTATTCCTAAGTATTTCACCTCTTTCTTGATTGGGATTGTTGTGTTGTTTATTGTGATGGTTTCCGGGAAGGTTGCGTTTAGTTTTCTTGCTACAAACATTGCTTCCGTTTTTTTCAGGTTGATTTTGAGGTGGTTTTTCTCAAGCCAGGTGTCTGTCTCTTTGATACATTCAGACATATTCTGGTATGTGGGGTTGTTTGTGTTAATTGGGAGGGTGAGCATGATGTCGTCAGCGTAGATATAATGGCTAACTTTGTATTTTTTGAATATACTTGTGATAGGTTGGAGGTAAATGTTGAAGAGGAGTGCTGAGAGAGCTGAGCCTTGGGGTATGCCTTGGTCTTGTGTGAAAGGTTCTGATGTGTTTTGGCCTAGTTGAATGCGTATTACTCGGTGGGTTATATATGAGATGAACCATTGGAGGATTGTCCCGCTAATTCCTATATCTTGGAGTCTGTTAATTAGTGTATTGTGGTTGACACTGTCAAAAGCGGCTGATATGTCTATGAAAATGAGGAGGAATCCTTGATTGTTATCGTCTGTGCCTTTAATGAGGTTATCTAACAGTGTTATTAGTAGGGTTTCTACCCCGTGAGATGGGCGGAATCCAAATTGGTGGGAGTCAAGGGGGGCATGAGAGTCAATATGGTCCTGGAGTTGAAGTTGTATGATTTTTTCAATTATTTTGGCTACGAATGGTATGCTGGCTATAGGCCTATATGAGTTTGGATCCTTTGGGTCTAATTTGTTGTTTTTTAAGATGGGTCGTATGGAGGTGAGTTTTAGGGGATCGGGCATTAAGCCTTGGGCAAGGGATTGGTTTACTATCGGTTGGATATGTACAGCGAGTTCAGTTTTTGAGGCTTTTATCCATGAAACTGGGCATGGGTCAAGGGGGGATGTTGTAGTATTGATCATTGTTATGACATTGAGGAGGTGTTTTTGGTCAATTTCGTGGAAGGTTGTCCATTTAAATGGTTGTTTTGGGTGTGAGTGCAGAGTTATAGTTTGGATGCTCGTTCTGTTTTTTAGCTTCTCAGCAAAGTGTGTAGCTAGGGTTTGTACTTTTATGTCTAGGTGATCCGGTTCATGTGTTTGGGTTTTGGTAAGGGATTTTACGATATTGAATAGTTCTCTTGGGGCGGTTGATCGCCATATTTATCACTTTAGAGTGGTAGTCTTTTTTAGCTTTGTTGATTGTGTTTTTGTATATATTGAGTAGTGAGAGATATTGGGCTTTGTTGTCTTCAGACTTTACTTTTCTCCAAATTTTCTCTTGTTTTCTCAATTGTTTTCTTAGAGTCGAGAGATTTTTAGTAAACCATTTTTCAGATCTTTTTGGAGGTTGTTTTTGTGTGAGCTGGGTGGGGGTTGCTGCGCTTTTTATAGTTGAGTTCCATTGGTCTGTTAATTCATTGACGTTGGTTGTGTATGTTGAGAGTTTAGGTATTACTTCATTTAGGAAGGTATCCTTGTTAAAGTGGGTGAAGCGAGATTTGTGTGGAGGGATGGCTGGTGTGGTGTTGGAGGGTGCTGTGGGTGTGGTGAGGTTAAAAGTTATTAGATGGTGGTCTGACCAAGGTACATTGGTTATTATTGGAGGGGTATGGAGTTGTTGTTTATTGAGTATTGCAGGAAGGAAGATGAGGTCTAGGGTGTTTCCTTTTATGTGTGTGGGGGTGTGTATGATCTGTATATAGCCCATTTCTGTCATGGTGTCCATGAAATTTGTCGTGTGTTGTGCATTGATTGACGGTAGATTCAGGTCTCCTAGTATGATACGAGGTTTTTTTAGGGAGGCTGTACAGGCAAGTTCTAGGATAGGGGTGAGGTTTTTATGATCAGCTGAGGGGGGTCTGTAGATAAGGGAGAGTGCGAGGGTTTTTTATTTCTATACAGATGATGTCTAGACCCTCTAAGTTGTTTATATCTGTTAGAGTGTATTGGAGATCTTTTTTAGCGAGGATGAGGGTTCCCCCTCCTCTCTTCGCTTCTCTGTGGCTGGAGAAAAGGTCATATTGTTGTATATTGAGTTGGTTTATTATGATTGTATCGGTGGGGGTTAGCCAGGTTTCAGTGATGAGGAATACGTCAGGTTTTTCGTCTCTGATTAGGTCATTGATTACACAGGTACACTACCAAAAAACTGTCTCCAGTTTTGCAACTGATTCCTATAGATTTTGGGGTGCTGAATCCAGGAAAAATAGCCAAAATGTTCCATCACGTCACATTTTCTTGCAAAATTAGATTTCTTACCCAATATAAGGAATGTTCACATAATTTCTTTTTAGCCAACTGCAGTTTATTTTTCTTGGCCCAAAATAGAAGTTGTAATGGTTAACTAACTAGAAACACTCCCTCATGATATTTTAGAGTGTTTTGTATTCATTTTAACATTAACAGGACAATTGGGAGGCGGGGGGCTAAATCCAGTACTCGCGCTGGCGCATGTTCTTTCCTGTTCGCCTCGCCCGTTCGCGCCTTGTCGCTCAAACACGTTGGTTGCGACATGAACGTTCCTGTCAAATTTCAGTTTCTTGCAAGTTCATTATTACCTTTTGTTTGCTCAGTCGTAATCCATCTTTATTCCGAAGTGGTTCACTACAGTTGTAGTTTGCAGTGCTGTGTATTTGTGATGGCTCACAGAGCCAGAGGTTGCGTCAACTCTCTGGACAGTTTTTGTTTTATTTATGGGGAATATACCGTGAAAAAGCGGCAGAGAACATTTCTGCATTTATTAAAAAAGTATATTTCGCCTATTTCGGTTTGAAGTTAGGCGATCAAGACAAAACCGTGGGCTCCTCACAAAGTGTGCAAGACATGTGAGGAAGATCTTACGCTTTATGGATGAAAGGTAAAAAACAAGCATTTCGTTTCGGAATACCTATGATGTGGCGTTGAACAAAAGAGACCACAGCAGTGACTGCTATTTTGTGCTCTTGCATTGTGAAGGGATACAACTTAAAAAATAAGAACTTAATAAGTTACCCCAACCTTCCCTCAGCACTTAGTCCTATGCATCAAAGCAACGAAGTGCCTGTGCCTGAACCACCAAAATCTATGGTACATATTTGTGTGGACGGTTCTGATCAGGAAGAGACTCATCAGAGGGCATTTCCCGATGAGTCCAGTACTTCCGAGTTTGAAACTGAACCAGATCCGAAACCTGAACTTTTCTCTCAAGCTGAATTGAATGATTAGTCTGGGATTTAGACTCCCAAAAGATGCTGCCCAACTGCTAGGTTCTCGGCCTTAAACAGAAAAATCTATTGTCACCAGGAACAACTTTTTATTGGTACCGCAACCGCGAGACACAATTTTTTGAAGTATTTCAGCAAAGAGGAAGATTTGGTATTTTGCAACGATATATACGGAGTGATGGAAAAGTTTAAACTCAGTATGATCCTGCTGAATGGCGGCTGTTCATTGATTCGTCAAAAGACAGCATAAAAGGTGTTCTTCTTCATAATGGCAACACATTCGCTTCAGTTCCTATTGCTCACTCTGTTATTCTCCAAAGAAAAATAACGAGAATTTGGCCCTGATTCTTCAGAAGATTCGTTATGATGAGCATAAGTGGATGATTTGTGGAGACTTTAAAATTCTATCCATGCTATTAGGGCGCAATCTGGTTTCACCAAATATCCCTGCTTCCTTTGCTTGTGGGATAGCCGGGCCCACGACCTACACTGGGGGAAAAAAGACTGGCCAATTCGGGAGTATTTGAGACCCGGTGAGAAAAATGTTCTTCATGAGAGCTTGGTACCTCGTGATAAAATTCTATTACCACCTCTTCCACATTAAGTTGGGTCTCATTAAGCAATTCATCAAGTCCCTTCCAAAAGATGGTGAGTGCTTTCGGTACCTTTGCTCAAAGTTCCCCCCAACTTTCTGAAGCAAAGCTAAAGGAAGGAGGGTGTTTTGTTGGCCCTGATATAAGGAACTCATTCAGATGGAGCATTCGCTGAACGATGTCTGAGAAGGAAAAAGAAGCCTGGGATTCCTTCAAGGATGTTGTTCTCAAATTCTTGGGGAACAGGCGGGATGAGAACTATAAGGATATTGTTGCCAGGATGCTCAATGCCTTCAAAGAACAAGGCTGTAACATGAGCCTGAAAGTCCATTTCTTGCACTCCCATGTGAACTACTTTCCCGAAAACTTGGGGGCGTACAGTGAAGAACAAGGTGAAAGGTTTCACCGACCATCAAGGACACAGAGAGAAGGTACCAAGGAAGATGGAACACCACTATGATGGGTGATTTCTGCTGGTTGCTGCTGCGGGGAAACCCCAGTGAGGGATGAAAAAAATACGCCAAGCAGCGCACCAGAGAAGCATTCGGGGAGGGAAGAAGAAGAAGAAACGGGCCACCAGGAGATTGATTGACCCAAGAATGACTTTAAAAAATCTAAACTGTGTTGACAAATATCGTGTTTTTACTAAACTTTGAAATAAAAAATTTGCTAGTTATTACCACAGTGTCGGATCTCATTTATTAGAATTTTATTTTCACACCATCGGGTGTTTGTCTTCATGGTATTGCAATGGTGCGGTTTGCGTTTTCTATTCTTACATACATACCTGTACAACATTTTTTGCACATTTCTTTGCTTTGCTTTGTGTCTAACCTCGCTCTTATATGCTCAATGTTTGTGTGCACATGTATGTGGCTTGTTTTAAGTGCAGACAATTTTGCTAACCATCACAGTGTGTTTTGTTGACATTACTCTATTTCTTATGTGCTGCCTTGTTACAATTTTCTTTATTCTTATTTGAATAACTACTAAACAATTAGTATAAAGAATTAATCCAAGAAACTTTTATCTCGATCGCACTCAATCTGAAACGTTCACCTCAACTGCTAACCCAATGGAGCAAAAAATCTGTACGTGATGGAGCAAATTGGTTACCAGATTTGGATTCAGCGCACCAAAAAACGTAAAAATCAATCGAAACATTAGAGGCAGTTTTAAAAAAAATTTTTTTAGTGTACCTGTGTTATAGGTATTTTGTTTTTTATGGATCTGGCATTTAAAAGGATAAACTTTCTAGGGGGGTGTGAGTTAGAAGTGGTGTTTATATCGTTAGGTGGTTGCAGGTTTATTTGTATCAATCTTGAATGAGGTCTGTGGGGGTGGGCTCGGTGGGTTGAGTTAAGTGTGTAATTGTGTGTTTGTAATGTATTTCTGTATGGATTGTGTATAATAGGGATGTTGTTTTGTGTTACATAGCTTGATTTGTGTGTGCATATGATGTGTATTAGTTGGAGGATAAGTATAGTGAAGAGAATGGTGGTCTGAGGTCTTGTGAGAGTCATTATTGTGGAGTTATTCCAAGGTAGTAAGGAATATTTTATTGCAGTTGATGAACCTACGTAAATGATATATCGTTTCGGTGGGGTAAATATATTGACTGGTGTTACTACTGGCAACAGTGTCTCACAGTGACCATGTAAGAAGGGTAATTACTACTGGCAACAGTATTTTATAGTGACAATGCAATAAATCTCTCCCCAACAGTTGGGTGGTGGGACACTAACCTTCTTCCCCCACCCCCTGCCATTTAATAAGGCTCTCCAATTCAGCCAAAAAGACTCAAGGACCATCTTCAGCTCACAGCTTATATCCTGCACTTGGATCTCAGCCACAAGGCCAAAATGCATTCAAAATGCACAATTCTTACAACCTAACTACAGCTTGCTATATCTATATTTTCCTAGGAAGGACAAAAAGGCTGAGTCAATTGTGCTGGGCTGGTGTAAATGCCAGGCCTATGCCCATATAGAATTTCGTATGCAAATTTCTAGGGAATTTCATAAAAAAATCCTGACTAAAAGATGTAAAAATGCTATAAAATTTAGAGGAAATCACCAAACAACAAATCCTGTATCATAAACCACTGTGCTGAAAGAAATAATTTCTTTTTAAATAAAATGCAACCAGGTAATTAAATCTTTTTGTCGGAGCGCTAAATAGGAAGGGGCAGAGGAACCACCCACTCTCAAAAACAGCTGCTCCTTTTTAATCAAGTTTCTTATAAAGCTGAATATTTCAGTAACTTATCTGAACTGTGAAAATGCTCCAATACCGCTCCCAGGATACTATTGTCAACAACGTGGCACGTTTCGGGTCCCCTTATTATGACCCTGCATCAGGTTGAGACATGATTCTTAATCCTGCAGTCATGGAAACAGAAGAGCAAAGCCAGCAAGCAGCCACTTTTAAAGTGCTCGAAGTTGGCATCTGACGTCAGAAACACGTCTATCATGATTAACAGATGATATGAGCCAATTGGAAATGCCTTACCGAATGATCCACCAATAAGAAGGGAAAGATCCTATTGAAACAAGCGAATCCCCTATAGGATTGGTGGATGAAATCTTCATCAAAATTCCTCGAGAATGTAAACCATCAAGGCAGTGAAAGTAAACGAGAATCTCATTTTCTGGTTATTAAATTTCCAAAAATTCTGTTTTTTTTACCTTCTTCCCAAAATCCACAAATCTTTAACTAATCCACCAGGAAGTCCTATAGTTTCCTGTTGTGATTCTGTATTGCAGCCCCTGTCAACATTTTGTGACTTTTTTTTTTTTTTTACAGCCAGCTGCTGCTAAGGTGTCATCATTCATTAAGGACACTGGACATTTCATAACACAGTTATCAGCTTGTACGACATGTTCATCTTATCATTTAGTAACATTGGATGTGCAAGCCCTTTACACTAACATCAATCAGGTGGAAGCACTTCAATTCCTAACCACATTTCCTTTGGACCTTCCAACGCGGCTGCCACGGGCTTTTTTGCTGGATCTTTTAGATCTTGTACTTAATTATAATTATTTTTTGCATAATCAACAATACTATTTACAAATTTTTGGCATTGCTATGGGGGCGACGGTGGCACCATCCATTGCCACAATTTACATGGCTCAATTTGAAGACTTGTACAATTTATTTACATAATGTAAATAAATTGAAATTGATGTATATAGTGCCCCTGGTTGAAACCCAAGTTTAACCTCCTGTTCACTGTACGTGCCTAATAGTGTACCTATCCGGCACAGAATCGTTGTATGTAAACCGCACTGATTTTTAAGAGTGCGGTATATAAGAGCAATAAATAAATAAATAAATAAATTGTACATTTACTCTTTTTTTTTTCAGTATATTCCTTTCTGGTGTCGATTTCTCGATGACATCTTATGTTCTTACCTGGATGGGTACTGTCTCACAGTTGGATACTTTTCTGGAGATGTTAAATTCTTTCAAGCCCAATATTCAGTTCACAGCTCATCAAAATCCCACCCAGATTCAACTTCTGGACATTACAATCACTCTGACAACCGCTGGCTTTACAACCTCATTATATAGGAAGCTGGTTCAACGGAACACTTTTTAAAATTATAAGTTATCATCCCTTGCCGCTTAAATGGGGGTTACCCTATGGTCAGTTCCTAAGTTTACGATGAAATTGTTCCTCATTGCAGGATTTCTATGTACACGCTGACGATCTTATGCAACGATTGTTACATCGTGGCTACCCTTTGAGGTTACTTAAATCTGCGTTTAAGCGAGCCAGATTTACACATCGGGAGTGGTTGTTAGCGCCAGCCCCTGCTACTACCTTGTCCTCTGGAGATATGATTACTGTCAGTTTGGGTCAATTTTGGGGCTTCATCCATGTTTTAACAATAAACGTTTGATGTTGGCTTACACTAGAGGCACAAATTTGCATGATCGGATTGTACATTCCACTCCATTAGTGGATCGTCCAATTTTTTGTCATGACAATCCGGGTCACTATGCTTGTGGTTCCTGTCGTTTTTGTGAATCTTCACTTGAAGGGGAAGTGCGGTGCGATCCTAAAACGTCTATACATTTTTTTATCTCACTGGCATACTACTTGCCTTTCCACTTACATAGTGTATTTGCTTATCTGCCCTTGCTTGCTATATTACATTGGCCGTATGATTAGATCTGCCAAGGTTCATCTTTCGGAGCATGCTTCATGATTACATACTAAAACTTTAATGGCTCCAATAGTGGAACATTGCCTTTCCAACAATCATACGTTAGCCCAGTTACGCTGGAGCATTTTAGATCATGTTCCATTGGATCCTCGCGGGGGCAACTGACTTTGTAGACTGCAGAAAACTGAACGCTGGATTTTTCATCTAAACACGGTTGCACCACATGGATTAAATGCGGCTCTTGAATGGAACAGTTTACTTTCACTGCCTTGATGGCTTACATTCTCGAGGAATTTTGATGAAGATTTCATCCACCAATCCTATAGGGGATTCCCTTGTTTCAATAGGGTCTTCCCCTTCTTATTGGTGGATCATTCGGTAAGGCATTTCCTTTTGGCTCATATCTGTTAATCTTGATAGACCTGTTTCTGACGTCAGACGCCGAATTCGAGCAATTTAAAAGTGCTTTGCTCTTCTGTTTCCGTGACTGCTGGATTAAGAATCATGTCTCAACCTGATGTAGGGTCATAATGAGGGGACCTGAAACGTGCCACGTTGTTGGCAATAGTATCCTGGGAGCGGTAATGGAACAGTTCCTATTTAGCGCTCCGACAAAAAGATTTAATTACCTGATTGCATTTTATTTAAAGAGAAATTACTTCTTTCAGCACAGTGGTTTATGAAACAGGATTTTTTGTTTGGTGATTTGTTTATTGATCCTGGTACTGGGGACATTTTTTTGATAAAATTTAGAGGGGCATTTAGAAAGGTGTCCAAGTGCAATTGGGGATATCTAAACTAGAATGTCTGAAAAAAAGCAGGCACGTCCAGGTGCAGACATGATTTCACAAACATGGGTGTGCCCAATATGGATGTCTGTGGAAGGGCTGTCGGGTAAGGTTTGCCTCTTTGCAGATGATACCAAAATCTGCAATAGAATAGACACCCAGAAAGATGTAGATAACAAGAGGAGGGATCTAGCTAAGCTTGAAGTATGGCCTAGAATTTGGCAGCTGAGATTTAATGTTAAAAAATGCAAGGTCATACATTTGGGCTGCAGCAATCCAAGAAAGCAATATATTATAGGGGGTGAAGTACTTTTGTCTACTAAAGAAGAGCAGGACCTAGGCATGATTATGTTTGATGATCTTAAAGTAGCTAAATAGGTAGAAAAAGTGACAGCAAAAGCTAGAAGGATGATTGGGTGCACAGGGAGAGGAATGGCCAGCAGAAGAAAGGAGGTGATAGTGCCTCTGTATAAGTCTTTGGTGTGACCAGGGGTGGTTCTATCATTAGGCCTACTGAGGTGGTGGCCTCAGGCAGCAGTTTCTAGGGCGTGGCACTCCGGCTGTGTTTATTTCTGATTTGCCACTCCCTAGAAACTACCTAATGATAGAACCACCAATCTTCCAGCAGGGCCGGCGCTACCCAGTAAGCCGGGTAAGCGTGGCATGAGGGCACCAGCGGGGGGAGGTTGAGGTTGCCGCCACCGCCTCACCTTCAAAAAAGAAAGCAGCCGCAGGAACATTTCTCTGTTCCCGCAGCTCTGCTAACTTTTAAACTGCTGCTGGGTCGTGGAGTTTCTAAAGGCAAGAATAAGCATTTCCTACGAGAAACAGGAAATGCTTTTTCTTGCCTTTAGAAACTCTGTGACCCAGCAGCAGTTTAAAGATAGCAGAGCCGCGGGAACAGAGTAATGTTCCCGCAGCTGCTTTCTTTTTTTTTAAAGGACGACCCAGTGAGGGGGGGGAAAGGTGCCAGAACCGAGCAGAAATGGGGGGGGGGGAGCTGGAAGGGAGCAGTGTAGACATGTGGGGGGGGGGAGCTGGAAGGGAACAGATAGGGGGACCTAGAAGGGAGCTGAAACGGGGGGAGGAAGCTGGAAGGGAGCAGAGCAGACATGGGGGTAGAGCTAGAAGGGAGCAGAAAGGGGGAGCTGGAAGGGAGCAGAGCAGACATGAGTGGGGGGAGCTGGAAGACAGCAGATATGGGGGGAGCTGGAAGGGAGCAGACACTTGGGGATGGGGCTAGAAGGTGGCTGGGTAATAGGAGGGGGGTTGGAAGAGAACTGACAAGGGGGAAGGTGGGGGCTGGAAGGAAGCTGACATGGGGGTTGGATGGAAGTGGAAAAGAGGGGAAGGAGGAGGCTGGAGGGAAGGTGGGGGCTGGAAGGGAGCTGACACCTGGGGATGGCACTGGAAGGCGGATGGACAGAGGAGAGGGTGACTGGAAGGGAACTGACATGGGAGAGGGCACTGGGACTGGACGTTCGCTGATACCTGGGATTGTATTTTGACTAGAAGAGGTTGGACAGTGGAGAAGGAGGGGGACTGGAAGGGAATAGACACCAGTGGCAGTACTGGGAATGCAAGGGGGTTGGCACTGGAAGGTACTGGGAGGGAGGCTGTAAAGGATGGTGATACTGGGGAGAGTTACTGGGACTGGGAAAAGGCTAATGGAAGAAAATGAAGAAAGCAAAAGGAGAGACAAGAAAAGGCAGATGGATTATAAACCCTAGAAAAAGAGCTAAGAGAAGACAGAGGAAAACAGAAACCTCAGATCCCAGACTAGCATGATCAAAAATTGTCAGACAACAAAGATGAAAAAAATAATTTTAATTTTCAATTTAGTGACTGGACTTTGTGCTATCTATATTTCACACAGTATGGGGAACTACATCTCTTAACTGGTGTGGAGCCACATATGGATGAAGGGATGAAGATGAAGACTTTAGAACCGTTACACAAGCTTTGGTCATACCACATTTTGATTTTTGTAATAGCATACTTCATGGTATAACTAAGAAGAACATCAAAATCATGCAAATGGCCCAAAATGTAACAGCAAGAGTTATATTCAAAGCCAAACTATCTGATCATATTACTCCTATTCTATACACACTACACTGGTTACCCATTTTCAGTAGGATCCAATACAAAATACTATTAACCACTTTTAAATTAATTAATAATATTGCCCCATCATACTTAACTACTCTTCTTAACAGCCCAATAGAAAATAGGATGAGACGGAGAAAAAACCTTAACACACTAGCAGTCCCAGATCTAATAAAGAAAACAAAACACTCAACTAGTAACAGTGCCTTTTCGTTTGTTGCTCCAATATTGTGGAACAACCTTCCAGACCAATTAAGAGAAACTAAAGATCTACTAACGTTCAGAAAAGATCTAAAAACCCATCTATTCAGCCAACACTACAACAATGAAGAAACATTTGTAGTTTCCCAACCACCATAATCATTTTATTCACCCTTTCCAAATGTATAACTACAACATAAACAACGTCATCCTCAAACGATAATTAACTTAATAATGTTTCTTCCCACCTATAAATAAAAATAAAAATCAAAGCAACCCTTGATACCTGTTATACAGTTTAAATGTATTATACAGTTTAATTGTATTATAGTTCAATAATTGTTCCTGTTATATTGTAATACATTTTTGTTACACAATTATAATGTAATATAGTTTAATAGTTTAATAATCTTTCTGTTATATTGTAATTCACTAATCTGTTCCATACAATTCATGTTATAATGTAATATAGTTTATAATGTTCTATGTATCTGTTTTGACTTTTTGTTGTAATGTAAACCGCTGCTGATCCTTGGAAGCAGCGGTATATAAAAGCTGTTCAAATAAATAAATAAATAAATAAATATGGAGTCTGGCTTCTTGGGATTTCATTTTAATTTTTGTCTATATATTTTTATTTTTGCTTTAGGTTGTGGTCACTTATTCTGTACTTGGTGAGGGTCTGTGTTCTTAGTGTGTGACCAAGGCAAGGTGTTCTGTTAATATGGTGTTTGTATGTAGGGATCTGTATTGTAGTAATTTGACAGGTACAGCTTTTCAAATAGGGGTATGGATATTTTGGGGCCCACTGCAGTGTTTATAGTGCTGCTTTTTTCTGGGTAGGCCTCTTATTGAATGAGTTTTGGAAGTGTATGCTGGTATGGTATGGTAGATTTGGCCTTGCAGATCTTCAGGGACTTTAGTAGGGTTTCATATTAGTTCCCAATATGCCTGGCACCGGAGAATGTTTGCTGTTGGTGAGATGACCAGAATCAGATTTTCTTTTTTAAAATATTGAGTTCTGTGGGTGAATGTCCTACCTCTGCTCTGCACCCATTATTGAGGAGGGGGTTCTATGAATGCAAAATATATATACAAAAAGAAAAAGAAAGCACCATAACGCAGTTTATAACAACAAAATACAAATGAATTATAATTTGGAGTTATAAACTGCTATGGTTCCCACTCTTTCTTTTAGTTCCTTGGTGTGCGAACATCTTGCATTTGCTCCACATTATCTAATGTTCAGTTCCTGAATGGAGTTTTGAGAAAGATCCCCCCCCCCATCTCTGGGGGGGTGCGTGCCATCTCATCCCTTGCCTCAGGCAGCAGATTGCCTTGAGCCGCCCCTGGGTGCAACCTCATTTGGAGTATTGTGTGCAATTCTGGAGACCACACCTTTAAAAGGATATAAACAGTCTGGAGTTGGTACAGAGGGTGGCTACTAAAAAGGTTAGTGGTCTTCATTATAAAACATATGAGGACAGACTTAAGGATCTTACTATGTACCTTAGAGGAAAGGCGGGATAGAGGTGATATGATTGAGATGTTTAAATACCTCCATGGCATAAATGCACAGGAGGAGAGCCTCTTTCGACTGAAAGCAAGCTCTGCTACAAGGGGACATGGGATGAGGGTGAAAGGGGATATATTCAGGAGTGATATGCAGAAATATTTCTTTACAGAAAGAGTGGTGGATCCATGGAATAGTTTCCCAGTGGAGGTGGTAGAGATGAGGACAGCATCTTATCTGAATTCAAAGAAGCACGGGACAAACACAGAGGATCCCTAAAGGAAAACAGGGGACAGTTGTAGTGGTTAATATGGAAGGACAGACTAGACAGGCCATGTGGTCTTTTTCTGTCATCATGTTTATGTGTTACCAGAATAATATTTCAGAATCTGACCGTCTAGAAATAGCTTAATGGTTAGAGTAGTGGGCAGGAAGAAAACTTACTGCTCTGCCCTACAAAAGTGAAATTCCCAAGAAGTGAAGCAGCAAGCCCCAAACAGAACACCAATTCCCCGCGGCCAACTAAGCCAATGGGGAATACTCACCGCACACACCAACAGTGTACCTCCTGCCACGGCAGCAAGCCCGACAGCCTCTAACCCACCAAAGAGTGTCGAGGCATCAGACAGCAGGTCTGATCGCACCGAGAGCAGAAGGAAGCAAGCCCTCCCCACTCTTCCCAGGGCCCTACCACCGACTAAACAGCATTGGTCCCCTGGGGCAGACCTAGTCACCACAGCAGCTGCACTGACAACCCACTGGTACTAAGCCCTTTGGCACAGGAATATCAGTTAGGGTCTGCCTGCTAGTTTTCTGTCTATGATCTTTGATTTGTCGTTTATTTTTTTTAAACTGTAGCTCAAGGAACCCACAGTAAAGCCCAAGCTACCAAGGGTTCTGTCCCATCTGCTGGAGACTGAGGATATTGGTTTGGTGGAAGAAGCACCCGCTCCTTATACTGTGACATCACCAAAAGCTAGAATGCTCAGTCTCCATCTTCTGGAAAGTGACACAACCCAGGAGTCTGGACTGGACTGGACTGTAGGGACGTCATGGAATAGCCTAATGGTTAGAGTAGTGGGCCATGTCCAGAGAAGCTAGGGTTAAAAGCCCACTGCTGCTATCATTGTGACTGTGCTGAGTACTGGGGATGTTGTAGTGCTATTTTCTCTATACCCTCTGGATGTTTTTTAGCCAAAACTAGCACTTTCCCAATGCTTATTTGTGCCTGGAGCAGGTCTAAACAGACATGATTCCAGACATTCAGGATGTTTCTGAGATCAGACAGTGACATCCAAGTTCTTGGGAATGCCCCAACAACGCTCCACTAAGTCCCCATTCAAACTTGGACATCTTCACACTGGGGATGTCTACAGTTCTGGCTTATAAAATGACTCTAGATATCTCTGTGCTTTGGATGTCTCTATGTCCATTTTCAGATGTCCAAAGCCTGAAGAGGGCTTCCAAAATAACCCTCTTAGTGTTTGCTGGAATGTGGCAGAAATTATTCTTTAGTCATAATATATGACACTAGACTTTCTTTCAGGCAACATGAGAAAGATGACATCAACAAGAAGATGGAGGAGAGGGGGAAGATAGGACATAAATTTGTTCTATGTAAAAACCTGTTCTATGTAAAATAGTTCTAAACCTGTTCTATGTAAATTAGTTTCTAAACCTGTTCTATGTAAAATAATAGCATTCTATTATTAAACTTTGTTTACTTGTAAACCGCCACTGATCGCTGGAAGTGGCGGTATAGAAGAGATGTATAAATAAATAAATAAATAAATAAAATAAAAGCTAAGTTTCTATTAGAACTGGGAACAGACAGCATTACATGTCCTAGATTTGCCTCATGGTGGTTCTGTATCCCTAATTAAAGCAAGTCTGGGCTCCTATAGGCAATAGGATAGGGCTGGAATGGAGTCATCCGACAAGTAAAGGCCCTGATGTCAGCTCAAATATTTCAATTGCTCCAAAAGTCAGGAAATTAATACACTTCTCTGGCACAGAGCTTTGTAAAGACTTGGGTGGGGGGTGGGGGTAGAGGGAGGTGATATTCAGCAATGACAGCTAGCCATCGTCACTGAACTTTAAACCTAGATATTCAATGCACCACCCGTGCAATTTACCATAAAACCAAAATGGTACAGCACCTGAGACCACTACTTTCCCACTCCGATTTCCGCTCTGTAGCTCAAGCACTGATTTGCCCACACTTTGACTACAGCAACAGCATACTTCATGGACTCCCCAAGAAAACACTAAAGCCATTACAACTTGCTCAAAACACGGTTGCATGTACAATTATGCATGCCAAAAGATCCAACCACATAACACCCATTCTATTCCACCTCCACTGGCTCCCGATTCTTCAAAGAATCAAATTCAGAGCCCTTACAAACATCTATAAAATAATATACAACACTGTACCAACATATCTTAGCACACTAACATGCAGCAATACACAAGGCCAACAAGAGACAACCTGAAAAACACTCTATCCATCCCAAAAAACGCAAGAAAAGCTAATCAATCAATCACCAACAGAGCTTTCTCCTTTATGCACCTGTCCTTTGGAATAACATACCCAACGCTCTAAGAGAAATCAAAGACCTCACCCAATTCAGAAAACATCTCAAGACTTTCATCTTCACGGACTACTAAAAATGTGATCAACAGCAATAACTATCATATGTACCTCCAGTCCATATTACAATGACTCTCACAATTGTCGCACTGTGACCACTTTCCCTCTTGTAAAATAATGAGAATATGTAATCATGTAAATAATTTCATTATTTATTGTTACTGTTAACTACAATTCTTATATGTAACTGTTTCCTGTTCCATGTAAACTGCATTGCGCAGTAATTCAAAAGTTCCATGTAAACCGCTCTGATTTCAAAGACAAAGCGGTATATAAAAACAAACAAACAAATAAATAAATGCCAGGACCATATCTGGCCACCAGCACTGAATATCCGGGTCAGCCAGATAGCATTGCAACTAACTGGGGAGCAGAGATATGTTCAGCCCTGCTAATAATAAGATGTTATTTACTAATTATTCAGATCTTTCCATTCATTTCCAGATTATACATATACACATTCCCAGATTTTCACATAGGCAATACAAGTAACTGCCTTCAGTGTAAAATTTTCATAGGCTCCGAGCACCACCACACCATGCCACTATCCAGCCCTACTCCATACTACCAGCTTGTTAAAAGTTGCCTGCAGCAGCAGATCCTGTAAGAAAATTTAGTGCAGGCTCCGGGCTAGGCCAAGGGTATCTCACACCCTAGGTGAACCTTCAGCCATGCACCACCCTTCAGAGGGAAGCTCAAAGCTCTATTCAACCTATACCCCTAGTCCAGCATCTCCCCTTCCCTTGCCTACCACTCCATAGTCTATCATCTCCCATTCCCTACCCCCCATAATTCAGCATCTCAGCATCTCTCCATCCCTATTTCCCCATGTGCAACATCTCCCCTCCCCTTCACCCATCTAGCTTATTTCCTTGCATTCCTACCCCTGCCCAAGTGTCCAGAATCTATCCTTCCCTAACCCCCTCCCCCTCCATGTCCAGCATCTCTCCCTTTTCCCTTCTCCAGCTTGTGTTCTTTCTTTGCTCACTGTCACCTTCATTCCCTCCACCTGGGACGTCCTGCAGCTCCAAAGGCAGTGACAGCAACACAGGGCCCTTGAGAATCATCCCCAGGTTCAATGCTGCTACTTCCCATCCCTTATCCTCCAATGCAAGCTTCCTGTATACATGTGCTCAAAGGCCTGCTGCCACGCTCACAATGGCTTTCAAGTACTGTACTGCTGTTGTCTTACCGACTGTGCTAGCAACGTGCTACTGCCCCCTGAATTTGGTTACTCCAGGCAGACACCAAGTCCACCTAGGGATAGGGGAGGCCCTGCAGTATTTGCAGCAGTCCATCCTTACCCCTTTGCAGGACCTCCATGGTAACAGAAAGCCCAAGCAGAAGGAGGGGCAGGTCTGGCACAGTATCTGTGAACCTATGATGACTTGCAGAGCCTGCACTAAATTTTCTTCCAGAAACTGCTGCTTCTAAGTGTATCGTGCAATGAATTAGGAGTGCAATAATTCCAAGGGAAGGCCAAACAGTGAAAGGAAGATCTGGGCAGAGGCAAGTTAGGGTGTCAAAAATCTCAAAACAAAGTCACACAAGTGCAAAAAAACCCCAAAACCAAAAAGACCACACCACCAACAACAGTAGATGATGGTAGAAAAAGCGTAGTTACTCACCAGTAATAGGTGTTCTCCAAGGACAGCAGGAATCAGTCCTCACATATGGGTGACATTGGCACCGACAGAGCCCTCACAGAAGCATCCCCCAGCTTTCAAAGAAAGCCTTTGGGAAATGCCACCACACATGCATGACCCCTTCCCACCCAAGGGTGCCATCTTGCTCAGTCAGATGACATAGCTAAAAGACGGCAAAAATAAAAGATGGTAAAGGAGCAACTCTAAGGGGAGGAGGGAGGGTTGTGAGGACTGATTCCTGCTGTCCCCGGAGAATACCTGTTACAGGTGAGCAACTACGCTTTCTCTGGGAATCAGCAGAAAGTCAGTCCTCACATATGGGATTCCCCAGCTACAGGCTACCGAAAGCCCATAGCAAAAATAGGGGCTCCCTCATGGGGAGCCACAAGCAGCAGCAATTTAGTCTGTGTACACATACCACCTCTCACTTGGTATGCAGCTTGTCGTGCTGTGAGGGCTTGCGTGCATCAGTGATGCTGAGAGCTAAACTATCGGTAGTTTAACTACTGGCAGGGTCTCCCAAGATAGACAGGTCTCAGCTGAGGTGCCAGACCAAGACAAACCACCCATCTGGGCTGCAGCAGAATGGGACAGTGTTGACGGCGGAGGATCACATTTTTGTGACAACGGCAACAACACCAAACTTAAACTGCGCGAAAGAAAGGCCCGGCAATCTACTTCTGTATCTTGCCATGAAAACCCAATGGATAGCTACAACAAAACAAATTGTGCTATGGTGCTGGAAGATGAGACCCCCAGGTCGGAAGGCACTCAACTAGCTACTGGGAAAGAGCTGAAGACTTTTCAGAGTAAAGCCAGTATTAATGATGTGGTTGGATCAAAGCCCTCGGGAAGTCTGACTGCTGATGTAGCTGCGCATGAAATGAGAGTCAGAAACTGTAAAGATGTCTTACACATTGGAACATGGAACGTACGAAGCATGAACCAAGGGAAGTTGGAGGTGGTCAAGAATGAAATGGAACGTGTACAACTTGATCTGTTGGGTGTCAGCGAACTGAAATGGACTGGCATGGGGCACTTTGCATCAGATGATCACATGGTCTACTATGCTGGAAATGAAAGACAAAGAAGAAATGGTGTTGCATTTATAATAAAGAAGAAACTTGCAAGAACTGTAATGAAATACAATGCAGTCAGCGAACGCTTAATCTCTATTCATCTACGAGGAATGCCTATCAACACAACTATAATTCAAGTATATGCCCCAACAACAGCTGCAGAAGAGAATGAAACTGAAGAGTTCTATGAACAAGTACAAGCTGAAATTGACAGAACATGCAAACAGGATATCCTGATAGTCATGGGTGACTGGAACGCAAAAGTTGGCAACAAAGAAGAAGGCAAAGTAGTTGGAAAATATGGACTTGGCAACAGAAATGAAGCTGGAGAAAGACTGATAGAATTCTGCAAGACCAATGATCTATTCATCTCAAACACCTTCTTCCAGCAACACAAGCGGCGACTGTACACATGGACTTCACCCAATGGATTGTATAAAAATCAAATTGACTACAGCTGTGGAAGTCAATGATGGAAAAGCTCTGTAACATCAACAAAGACAAAACCTGGAGCTGACTGTGGTACAGATCATCAACTACTAGTATGCAAACTCAAGCTAAAGTTGAAAAAGAGCAAACCACTCATGAATGCAGCAAAATATGACCTTGAGAATATACCACTGGAATTTAAAGACTGCCTGCAAAATCGATTTGCTGCTTTAGATACAAATGACAGAGCTCCAGAAGAGTTATGGAATGACATCAAGAAGGTTGTGTTGGAAGAAAGAGAGAAGTCTCTACAAAAGGTGAAAAAGCAAAAACGGCCAAAATGGATGACGGAAGAAACTCTGAAAATTGCCCAGAAACGCAGAGAAGCTAAAGCCAGAGGAGAAAGAAAGACAATCGCAGAACTCAAAAGAGATTTCCAACGTGCAGCAAGACAGGACAAGGAAAAGTACTACAATGACACTTGCAAGGAAATTGAAGCAGAAACTATTAGAGGAAGAACAAGATCGGCTTTCCTAAAGCTACGAGAGTCAAAAAAAAAGTTCCAGCCTCAAATTGGAATGTTACAAGATGCTCAAGGTTCTATGTTGAATGATGCTGAGAGGATCAAGAAAAGGTGGAAGGAATATACAGAGTTTTTATATGATAAAGATCAAGTGGACCAACAGCTGTTTCAACCTGTACTTTATGATCGGGAACCATTGGTGATGAAAGAAGAAGTTGAAGCAGCATTGAAAGCCTTATCAAAGAACAAAGCACCAGGCATTGATAGCATTCCCATAGAAGTATTGCAGCAATCTGATGCAGCTGTTACCGTACTCACAAGGCTCTGCCAAGAAATATGGAAGACAACATCATGGCCAACTGATTGGAAAAGATCTGTGTTTATACCAATACTAAAGAAAGGTGATCCAACTGACTGTGGAAATTATCGCACAAATCGCTCTGATCCCACATGCCAGCAAGATTCTACTGAAGATTATCAAAAGAGACTACAACCATACCTGGAACAAGAACTACCTGAAGTGCAAGCAGGGTTCAGGAAAGGGCGAGGAACGAGAGACATCATTGTGGATGTGAGATGGATCCTTGAAAAGACTAACGAATACCAAAAGGATATGTATTTGTGCTTTATCGACTATAGCATGGCTTTTGACTGTGTAAACCATGAGAAACTCTGGGCCACATTAAGAAGCATGGGTATACCAGAACAACTGATCGTTCTCTTGCGCAATCTGTACATTGATCAAGAAGCAACAGTTCGAACGGAACAAGGAGAAACAGAATTTATTTATTTATTTTATTTATTTAAACGGACTTGGTATACCGCTTTCTCATGAAATCAAAGCGGTTGGCACAGCAAACAATCAAAGAAGGGGGGGTTGTCAGTAGCATGCAGTGTTGATTTGTCGCAGTGTACTGTGTGATGGAGTATGGTTGATTTGATGTGAGGCTATATACATTGTGTGCTTATGATACATATTTACAGATTCATATTTACAATGGTGGCTTTGCTAATCTGAAAAAGTCATTCCATGAAGTCCTCGAAATGGTTTTTGAATAGTTCAGTTTTGAGCTGTTTTCTGAAGTCTTTGATGTTGTTTGTTGCTCTGAGGTGGTCTGGGAGAGAGTTCCATATGGCGGGGGCTGCCAGGGTGAAGGCTCTTTTTGATGTGGCTTGGTTTAAAATAAGCAAAGGTGTAAGACAAGGCTGCATACTTTCCCCCTACCTGTTTAATTTATATGCAGAACAAATCATCAGAGAAGCAGGATTGTATGAAGACGTGTGAAGATTGGTGGAAGACTCATCAACAACCTTCGCTGTGCTGATGATACCACATTACTGGCTGAAAGTGAAGATGATCTGAAACATTTGCTTCTCACAATCAAAGAACATAGTCTCAAAATGGGCCTGCACCTTAATGTAAAGAAGACAAAGATCATGACAACTGGCATAATCAACAGGTTCATCGTTGAAGGAGAAGAAATTGAAATTGTGAACAACTTTAACCTACTTGGATCAACTATCAATAAAGAAGCAACAAGCAGTCAAGAAATCAGACGACGCATTGCTCTTGGCAGAATGGCTATGAAAGACCTAGATAAGATTCTCAAGAGCAGAGATGTCTCTCTCCATACAAAGATTCGACTTGTTCAAGCCATGGTATTTTCAATAACATCATATGGATGTGAAAGCTGGACAGTGAAAAAGACAGATAGGAAGAAAATTGATGCCTTTGAATTATGGTGCTGGTGGCGAATACTGTGTATACCATGGACTGCCCGAAGAACAAACCAGTCGGAACTAGAGGAGATCAAACCTAAGCTTTCTTTAGAAGCTCAGATGACAAGACTTCGACTTTCATACTTTGGACACATCATGCGAAGAGAGAGATCATTAGAGAAAGACATTATGCTTGGCAAGATAGAAGGTCAACGCAAAAGAGGAAGGCCAGCAATGAGATGGATCGATACAATAACAGCAGCTACGAGTACCAGTCTGTCAACAATGAGCCGCCTGACTGAAGACCGAACACAATTTAGGATAGCTATCCAGAGGGTCGCCATGAGTCGACTCCGACTCGACGGCACTTAACAACACCACCACATACCACAGTAGGACCCCTGTGTCTGAAGAACCAGCACTCCGGTAGCCTGAACACAGAAGGGTCAGAGGGTAGGAGCTGCCTAAACCCCGAAAAGGTTACGGAGCACAATCTGGCCGAAGGCACTGTCCCATCGGGACTCTCTTTCCAGGCAGTAATGGCTGCGAAGGTATGGACTGAAGACCAGCTGGCAGAGCCACTATCGGGACAGAGCGGAAGTTCGCCACCAAGGCCACCATGGCCCTGACACGATGCGCCGTGACGCGGCCTTCTAGTGGGAGCCTCGCCTGCTCATAAGCAAGGGCAATACAGTCCGCCACCCATGTGGACAGCGTATGCTTGGTCACTGCCTCCCCCAGCCTACTGGGGTCATAGGAGATGAAAAGCTGCGAAGCTTTGCGGTGGCCCTGAGTGTGCTGGATATAGAAGGACAAAGCCCTCTAGTTGTGAAGGACCGACTCCGCCCGACTGGAGTGAGGTCTTGAAAAGAAGGTAGGGAGCACCACTTCCTGGTTGAGATGGAAGGGCGATACTACCTTCGGCAGGAATCTGGGGTGCGTGCGAAGCATCAGTCTGTTCTTGTAGAACCTCGTATAGGGCGCCTCTGCCACAAAGGACTGAAGCTCGCTAATTCTGCGAGTGGAGGTAAGTGCGATCAGGATAACCACCTTCCAAGAGAGGCAGCAAAGGTGGCAGAAGCTCGAAGGGTGGGCGAGTGAGTTTCCCCAACACTATGTTGAGGTCCCATTCGGTTGCCAGAGGGCAAGCCAGGGGGTTTCGATAAGAGCAGACCCCGAAGAAATCGGGTCACCAAAGGTTGGACCGAGAGGGGCTTACCATCCCATCTGGTGGCGCGCTGCCAAGGCACTAAGGTGCACTTGGACGGAGTTAGACTTGAGCCCGGGTTGAGAGAGGTAGAGAAAATACTTTAACACCAATGCCACCGGGCAGGAGAAAGGGTCTGCCCCGTGTTCGACGGACCAAACCAAGAACCTGCGCCATTTGAGGATGTAAGCCTTTCTAGTAGAGGCCTTGTGAGAGGCCAGCAGAATGCCTTCCACCTCAACCGGAAGATTCAAAGGGGCCAGAGTCACCCTCTCAGCAGCAACACTGTCAGCGACAGGCACTCCAGGTTGGGGTGCAGAAGAGAGCCTCCCTCCTGAAAGAGGAGTCCCGGGGTGGTCTCCAAGGGAATGGGGGTCTCCACCGTCAACTGGAGAAGCAGCGGGAACCACGGCTGCCTGGACCACCAAGGAGCTATCAGGATGAGCAAGGCCCTGTCGCAGAGGGTCCTGAACAAGGTCTTGGTGATCAGTGGCGTAGGAAGGAAGGCGTACATGAGGCCTGCCGACCATGAGACAAGGAACACGTCTGCTGCCACCCTGGAGGGGTGGGCCTGCTGGGAACAGAAGCAGGGCAACTGGAAATTTCCCGGGCTGGTGAACAGGTCCATCACGGGTTCCACCCGAGCTGGAAAAGCTGACTGGCTACTCTGGGGTCCAGCTGCCACTCGTGCGGCTGGAGGACTCTGCTCAGCCTGTTGGCCAAAAGACTGTCCTGGCCTGGCAGGTACACTGCCTGCAAAAGGATACCCTGTTGGATTGCGTATGAGCAGAGGACCAGTGCCTCCTGACAAACGGTACAAGACCCTGTACCCCCCCTGTTTGTTCACTTAGAACATTGCCACCTGGTTGTCTGTCTGGACCAGCACTGGCTGTGACGCAGGTGGTGACAGAAGACTTCGTGTATGGCTCAGAGCTCCAGGAGATTGATCTGCTGGGTGCTCTCGTCTGGTGATCAATTGCCCTGGGTGCGGAACTCTCCACAGTGGGCTCCCCAGCCAAGCAGGGAGGTGTCCGTGGTGAGGACCCTTGAGGAGTTTGGGGCCTGAAAAGGCATGCCCGCCTCGAGATGCTGGAGAGTCTGCCACCAGACCAGGGAGCCCACCAGTCGATGGGTTACAGAGATTCTCTCTTGGAGGCGATTTTCTCTTGGAGGCGACCTGTGGCCCGAGACCACTGGTCCTGGAGACATCACTGCGCCGCTCTCATGTTGAGGTGAGCGTCGGGGGTGATGTGGACCGTGGAGGCCATGTGCCTGAGGAGGTGCAGAAGAAGCGATGCGGACACCGAGGGACGGTACTGTATGTCCCAGGCCAGAGTCCTGAGATAGTCGGCCCAGTCCCTGGGAAAGAATGCCTTTGACTGGAGAATGTCGATCTTTGCCCCGATCAACTCCAGAAACTGTGTCGGGAGGAAGTGAGACTTGGGGTAGTTTATGACAAACCTCAAGTGCTGCAGGACCTGGATGGTGTGTGCGGTGGCCTGTTGCACCTCTGAGGCCAGGCCTCCCTTTATGAGCCAGTCGTCCAGGTAGGGAAAGACAAAGACCCTCCTGGAGACGGAGGAAGGCGGCCACAACTGCCAGGCATTTTGTGAAGACTCTTGGGGCAGAGGCCAAGCCGAAGGGGAGTGCCCTGTATTGAAAGTGCCTGCCCCACACTATGAACCACAGGTACTGCCTGTGGTTGGGGTGAATGAGGATGTGGATATAAGCATCCTTGAGATCTAATGAGCATAGCCAGTCTCCCTACTGGAGGTATTGCAGCAATGTTCCAAGAGAGAGCATCTTGAACTTCTCCCTCACTAGGAATTTGTTGAGGTTGTGCAGGTCGAGGATGGGCCTTAGGTCCCCTGTCCTTTTTGGCACGAGGAAGTACCTCGAGTAGAACCCCTTGCCCTTGAGATGGTGGAGCACCGGTTCCACTGCTATGTCCTCGAGAAAATCTGCCAACTCCTTCAGTAGAAGATCCCAGTGGAGGGGAGACCTGAGGGGATCTCCGGGGAAATAAGGGGGAGGTGTCTGAGTCAGGTGGAGGAGGTAACCCTCCCTGACTACCTGAAATGTCCAGGAGTTGGTGGTGATGGTCAACCACCTCTGGACATGGAGGGCCAGACGCCCCCCTGTGGGCTGCTGATCTCCTTGGGGTAGATAGGCTATGCTCAAGAAGTCAAAAACTCCCCCCTGGCTGGGCCGGAGCTGGTGCCTGATGTTTTGCAGCCTTCTGCTTATGAGGGCCATGCCCATGTCCCTTGGCCTGCTGACCCTGTTGGGGAGCTGGGGAGGCCTGAAAAGGTGGGTAGTTTCTGTAAGCAGCTTCCTTCCTTGGGAAAAGGGACTTTTTATCCAAGCCCTTCTGTCGGGGAGGGTCTGCAGTCTTTTTGGAGAGCCTGGTCCTCATCATGACCTTGCCAAAGAGGTTCTCTCCTTGGCAGGGGACACTGACCAATTTCTCCTGAACCCACTGCTCGAAGTCGGATGACTGTAGCCAAGCTTGGTGGCATGCACCGATGCCAGCCACTGTTACTAGAGCCGCTGACTTGAACCAGTAATAGGCCGTTCAAGATATGAATTTGGAGTACTCACGGACTGCCTTGGCCAAGTTCTTGAACCACTGTAAGGGTTCCTCGGAGAGACCAGATGAGAACCCAGTGAGTTCCTTCGCTAGGTCTCTCAGATACATGCCCATGTACAGCTGGTAGGTCTGGATGTGGCCAATGAACAATGAGCGCTGGTAGCACTTTCTGTCGAGGGCGTCCAGGGTGCGGACCTCCCTGCCGAGGGGCACTGAGGAGTGCATCTTCTGACTCTTCAGCCGACACATGGCCGACTCCACTACCATGTTGTTATGCGGCAGCTGTGACTTTTGGAAGCCTGGGCTCCAGAGGACTTGATACATCAAGTCGAGCCACTTGCTCACCACCGGTACCGAAGCTGGTGTCTCCCACATTCGGAGCATCAGCCATTCCAGGATGGGAGGAATGGGCACCGTGAGCAATTCCCACGGATGAGCCTCATACTGGAGGATTTCCAACTCATCTGCCCGAGGGTCCTCCTCCGACTCTGTCGGGAACACCAGGGCCTTTGACATATCCTTGACAAAATCAAGGAAGCCCATATAATCCAGCAGAGACTGCAGTCGAGGCTCCGAGACAGGAGAATCGGATGGGACGTTGCAGTGGCGGCGGGTATCAGGGGACTCCTCGTCTTCGGTCTCCCACTCAGAGTAGTCTGTCGAGGACTTGTAGGAGGGCTGCTCTGCGGGCCTTGGGGCTCCTGATGCTCCATGGCCGGTGCCCGGCATACTTGCCGGGGATGACTGCGGTCCTGTCGAGCGGGACTCAGATCGTGACCTAGGCTGAAGATCGTCTCGGCCTCCGGGGATGTCTTGGACGTCGAGGGCCCGGTAGTCGGGGTGGAAGAACCGGTTGTGCCAGACAACAGCGCCCGCTGCTGGTCCATGAAGGCAAACAAACTGCACTCCAGGGTCACCATTCTGGACTCCAGACCAGAAGGCTCCACAGCCTTTGGCGCAGGCACAGAGGGACATAGGCCCGATGCCAGCTCCCCCGAAGGGGAATCCTCGACAAAGATGGTGTCTGTGGACCGAGGCTGGTCTGCGGTCAAAAGCTTTCAGGGGACCTTTGCAGGCTGCTCTTTCTCCGAAGCCTCAGATGAGCGTCTCAGACTGCGGGACCGGGCCCAGGGGTACTTGGCCGGTCGGAACCATCCAACGATGCCGCTTTCAAGGATTTCTTCTTCTTCCTGGGTTCCCTCGAGGGAGGCCCCATTTCTGAGAACCCACGATGGGGCTTGGGTTCGGGAAGTTCCATCCAAAGCGTCGAGGCCTCAGATGAGGCCCTGGCCTTCGGAGGCGCCAGGGACTCGGGGAAAAACTTATCATGCTACTGCTGACAGCTCTTGAGTGCCGTAATGGGCATCCTTTTGCAGAGACTGCAGGCTGCTGGGTTGTGGTCTGGCCCGAGACAGCAGTCGTGTGTGTCGGTCAAAGACATAATTTTAGAGCACCGATCCCACTTCTTAAAGCCATTGGTAGCCATGGGGGAAAAAAGTACTCCTGCGAAGTCGGAGACTCTCCGGGCTGCCAGTTGAAAAAAAGGATCACCTCCCGTCTTGACTACTGTAACCTACTTGCTGGCCTCCCTTTGAATCATCTCTCTCCCCTTCAATCTATTCAACACTCTGCTGCGCGGCTAATCTTCCGCCAGACTCGTCATGCCAATATTACCCCTCTTCTCAAGTAACTTCATTGGCTCCCTATCCATTTCCGCATCCAGTTCAAACTTCTCCTGCTGACCCATAAGTGCATTCACTCTTCAGCTCCTCACTATGTTTCTTCTCTTATCTCTCCTTACACCCCCCCCCTCGTGAACTCTGCTCTTCTGATAAATTGCTTCTATCTGCCCTTCTCTTCTATTTCTAACTCCAGACTTCGCTCCTTTCACCTTGCTACACCTTACACCTGGAATGAACTACCTGTGTCTGTACGTCAGGCACCTTCTCTGACCCTTTTCAAATGCAGGCTGAAAACTCACCTCTTCATTGCTGTTTTTGGATCTTGACTCACCTGATCTCGTTTCTTTACCTTTCCCCCTTGTTTTAACTGTCTACACCTTCTGTGTTGTTTGTCTTGACTAGATTGTAAGCACTGATGAGCAGGGACTGTCTCTTATATGACTGTGCAGCGCTGCGTACAACTTGTAGCGCTATACAAATGCTCAGTAGTAGTAGTAGTACCGGTGCAATACTGGAGGCGAGTATGAAACTCTGAGAAAAAAAATCAACTTTTTCTGGGGACAAGCCAGATGAATGTCTGAAGGGCTCCGCGAAAAAAAGGAGACTGAGCAAGATGGCACCCTTGGGCAAGAAGGGGACCACAAATGCGTGGTGGCATTTCCCAAAGGCTTTCTTTGAAAGCTAGGGGGATGCTTCCATGAGGGCTCCGTCGATGCCGACGTCACCCATATGTAAGGACTGACTTCCTGCTTGTTTCCGGAGAAAGGCCAAACAACCTATTTAGCCTGCCAGTAATTCTGTTCCTATTGTACGCTACCATCTCAGCACCCAAGATTCCCCACTTAGTTCATATCCAGCACTCCTTCCTCCCTCTCCATGTCTAACCTCAAGGTTTTGGAATTAGAATGGAGCAGTAGCCTAGTGGTTAGGGCAGCAGGCTGGGAACCAGGAAAGCCAGAATTTAAATCCTGCTTCTTCCCACTAACATTCCTTGTGACAATGGGCAAGTTACTTCACCCTTCATTACCTCAGGTATGATTTAGACTGTAAGGCCTCTTAGGAAAGGACCTATCAACCTTGCCTGTATATGTAACTTGCTTTGTTTTGAAAAAAGTGAGTAATTAAGTCTAAATTTTTAAAAACCCAAACATAAACAAATATCAATACTACTTGTCTTTATCTGCTATTATTTAATGTTACTCTAATGGCAAGGATAAGCACAGAGGATCCCTAAATAGCAAGAAATGGAATCACAGTAACAGAGCATTTATACTAAAAGCAAATATCACCCTATTTGCTCCCACACTATGGAATTCACTACCTCCAGATCTAAGAGGATGCTCAGATCAGAGGGAATGCCAAAAGAGACTAAAAACATACCTCTTCCAAGAGCACTTCTGCACAACTGTGAACTCAGTGACACACACCGTTGCAATCTCTTGGGCACAACGCATTGTATTAATGTTGAGAAATTACATCCTTTAGTTACATTGTATATAGTTACATTGTTGCTGCTACTGATTACTTTGCTTAGTTCCCTGTACAACAGAGTGCTTTCTGAGGCCCTGTTAGATTTTAGTTCTGTGTAAACCGCTTTCAATAGTAGAAAGGCGGTATAAAAATTAGTTTAAATAAAATAAACAAAATAAACTTTTGCACTTCAAAAAGGGATAGAGGAATAACCTGCACAGAGTGGCAGCTGCAACTCTAACCACCTACCTGAGTGCACTAGCCCAAGCATCCAGATTTCTAGGTAACCAGTCCGCCAGACAAGACTGGGCTAAGTAAAAAAAAAAAAAAAATTCCATTATGACCTGCAGCCCTCCAAAAGGCTCGGGTGCTAGTTGAATTCTGTCATCATAGCCAATACTAGCGTGGCAATTGCCAGAGCTAGTCCTATAAATGTGTGAGCATGTTGTTGGCACAGGGCTCCGCATCAACCTCATGTTGCAGCCACATGTAATGCTTTTGCCTAGTGCTGATAATACTTCTGTGGCTGCCAGGTCTGGGCAAGCTCACTCCAGCCTTACTCTATACACTGCCACTCACTAGCTAGAGTCCTCCCTGTATGATCAGCGGCTCCAACTGCCCAGACAGGTTCCAGCCTCCATATGTGTGCTGCCACTCTATTGTGCCAAACAGAAAAAGGCTTCCTCCTCTTCCAATCCATGGCTCTATCAGCCCAGGTTTGGAGGCTCCTGTGCACGTGCTGCTACTGCAGTGCTGAATCGGAGCCAAGGCGAGGACAACTGTGGTATTCACTGCAGCCAGGCAGGCCGCTCTCAGAGTACCATCAGTCCTCATTCTGCAACACCTGACTATGAAGTTGGTCCGCTGCTGCCTGCCGGTTGCTACTTCCCTAAACAGGCTCTCTCATATGCGCTGGACTGCTGGAGCCCCACTGCATGCTTAGTGCTGCCACTGCTGCTGAATTAAGGGTGGCCACCACTTTTAGGCCCCTCTGCTGCTGTTCTAACGTGATACTCAAGATACAACAGACTGTTGCAGACACAGTACGTTTCAGAACAAGCAGGGAAATGTTAGACTAGGGGAAGGGGAAGGGGAAGAAAGGGAAGCAAGGCTTAACACAGGAGATATGCAGAGCATGATGGGGGCAAGGAGAGAGATAGAAAGGATATGTTGACCTTGGCACGAATGGGAGCAAAGACAGAACAGAAAGCACATGCTGGGCATGATGGGGGCAGAGAGAGAGAGACAGGGGTGAGATATGCTGGACATGATGGGGCAGACAGATCCGGATAATGTATCAGGACAGCAGCTGAAAATTACCACTATCCAGATGGCAGTGATTATCCTGATAGTTCCTGGTGCTAGACCTCATTTGCATACATATCTGCATAACTGTGGGATCTTGTATCCATGTTCCCATTCATTATGTTCTTTCAAATGTATGAGTTGTGTGCCTAATAGTAAAGGACTAAAGCAGTTTTGTGCCTCTTAAGGTAACATTTAACCAAGGAGAGCACGGCATTTCACAAGGCATGGGAAACCAACCAAAGGATAGTATCCAAGAACGATCAATGTCACTTTTATTATTTACACTGCTTATTTTGTTAAGAAACCATAGCAATATAATGTTTTTAATAACATGATTTAATAGAAAAGTTTTTTCACTGTTGAACAGTGCTTACATATTGATGCAAACATACCCCTAACATGTTTCATAGGAATTGTAGCGCTCAGAACTGGCAATCAGATGTTCTGACATAGTATGAACTTCCGTGGGTTGTATTACTCTTCTTCAGATGCTGTCCTTGAATGCTAGAAAGCAAACAAAATATAGGCCACAAGGAACTATAAAGAGTAGTTACTCACCTGTAACAGGTGTTCTCCAGGAGCAGCAGGAATCAGTCCTCACATATGGATGACGTCGGCGCCGACGGAGCCCTCGTGCGGAGCATTTCCCCAGCTTTCAAAGAAAGCCTTTGGGAATGCAGCGCACATGCGCGGTCCCCTTCCCGCCCAAGGGTGCCATCTTGCCCAGTCTGATGACATAGCTAAAAGACAGCAAAAACAAAATGAAACATATGACTGCGACTCCAAGGGGAGGAGGGAGGGTCGCGAGGACTGATTCCTGCTGCTACTGGAGAACACCTGTTACAGGTGAGTAACTACTCTTTCTCCAGGACCAAGCAGGAAGTCGGTCCTCACATATGGGACTCCCCAGCTCTAGGCTACCGAGAACCCAAAGCTGAAAAATAAGCTCCCTCTAGAGACTCAGCATGCGTGATAAGAATCTTCTCCGAGGCCACCCCCGAACGGTAGCCCAACACAAGGGCTGGAGAGTAGGAGTTGCCCAAACCTCAAAGAGATTACGGAGTACCGCCTGTCCGAAAGCACTGTCCCTGCGGGACTACCTCTCGAGGCAGTAATGGGCCGCAAAAGTCTGGCTTGAAGACCAAGTAGCGGCCCGGCAGATGTCTGCCAACGGAACAGAGCGGAGATGGGCTACTGACGCAGCCTTCGCCCTGACACGGTGGGCCGTGACTCGACCCTGCAAGGAGAGGCCGGCTGCCCTGTACGCCCAGGCGATACAGTCTGCTACCCAAATGGACAGGGTACGCTTGGACACAGGTAACCCCAGCTTCTTAGGGTCAAAAGATACGAAGAGCTGAACAGCCCTTCGATGCCCCTGCGTACGATCAATGTAGAAAGACAACGTCCTCCTACAGTCCAGGGTATGCAAGACCATCTCAGCCCGGCTGGCATGCGGCCTGGGAAAGAAGGTCGGAAGAACCACCTTCTGATTGAGGTGGAAGGAGGAGACAACCTTTGGAAGGAACTTAGGATGCGTCTGTAAGACCACCCTGTTCCTATAGAACCGTGTGTATGGTCTATCAGAAACCAGAGCCTGTATTTCACTCACTCGCCTGACCGAGGTAAGAGCCACCAAGAACAATGCCTTCAAGGAAAGGAAGCGTAAATTACAGGTAGCCATCGGCTCAAACAGTGGGCGAGTAAGCTGTTGCAAGACCACATTCAAATACCACTCAGGGGCTGGTGGACGAATCGGAGGCTTGAGCAAAAGCAGGCCTGAGGAAGCGGGCCACTAAGGGGTGGACCGACAGAGACTGGCCCTCCACCGGTGAGTGGTGTGCTGACAGAGCACTGAGGTGGACCCGAACAGAGTTAGATTTAAGGCCTAGGTCCGACAGGTGAAGCAGATACTGCAGCACCACTGGTACCAGGCACGAAAACGGATCCTTTTGGCGCTGGGCACACCAGGTGGAGAACCTACGCCACTTGGGGGGCATACGATTTCCGGGTGGATTGTCTCCTAGAGGCCAAAACCACCTCCTCCAATTCCCTAGGTAGAAGTAAGGGGGCTAGAACTACCCTTTCAGCAGCCAGGCCATCAAATGTAGAGACTGGAGGTTGGGGTGCAGGAGAGATCCCTGATCCTGAGACAGGAGATCGGGTTGCACCCCCCGAGGGAGTGAAGTGTCCACCGCCAATTGCAGAAGGAGTGGAAACCACGGTTGCCTCAGCTACCTGGAGGCTACCAGGATCAACGAGGCCCTGTCCCGAAGAACCTTGAATAGGTTACGGGCCACTAGAGGCGTTGGAGGAAACGCATACAGCTGGCCCGTAGACCAAGAGATTAGGAAGGCGTCTGCTGCAGAGGACGCTGCAGAGGACGCGGTTGTCTGGAACAGAACCTGGGCAGCTGACGGTTCAGTGGACTGGCAAAGAGATCGATGGTTGGAAGACCCCATTTTAGGAAGATCTGCTGGAGCACTAGGGGATTCAACTGCCATTCATGAGGCTGTAGAATCCTGCTCAACCTGTCTGCCAGGTAATTTTCTTGGCCAGGTAGGTAAACTGCCCTGAGGAACATGCCGTGCTTTACTGCAGAGGCGCACAGGGCCTGTGCTTCCTGACACAGAAGCCGGGATCCTGTACCTCCTTGTTTGTTCACATAGAACATTGCTACTTGGCTGTCCATCTGAATCAAGACAGACTGGTGAGAGAGGGCATGAGAGAAGGTTTGTAGAGCTAATCGAATAGCCCGCAACAACAACAGATTGATCTGCTGTGTGGCCTCCCAAGGGGACCAGAGGCCCTGAGTGCATGCCCCCTGGCAATGTGCACCCCAACCTTGAAGAGAAGCAACGGTTGTAAGCACCTGTGTGTGTGGTGGTGCCTGGAAAGGCACCCCTTTGATCAGGTTCGGGAGATGCATCCATCACTGCAGGGAGGCCACTAGTAGTTTGGACACTCTTACTTTGTCTCTTAAGTCCCCTGTGGCCTGTATCCACTGAGCCCTGAGGCACCATTGAGCAGTCCGCATATGCAGATGAGCATTTGGAGTTACATGGACCGTGGATGCCATGTGGCCCAAAAGCCTCAGGAAATGTCTGGCAGAGCCAGAGATCCACTGCGAAACTGCTGGGCCAGAGCCATCAGTCTGTGAGCCCTGTTCCCGGGCAAATAAGCCATTGCTTGTAGGGTATCCAACCTTGCCCCTATGAACTCTAAGTCCTACCCCAGAGCCTGTTGTTTGTTAAGCTTTTCCTGTCCTTGCCTGCCTGAGTGACTCCTCCCCCTGTGTGTGTGGTAGCCATTTTGAATTAATCTCTCTCCCCAGAGCCTGCTGTTAAGCTTTTTCCTGTCCTTGCCTGCCTGAGTGACTCCTCCCCCTGACCCCCTCCCCCTGAGGTATCCTGTAACCTTGTTCCTGTTTTCTCCACGTGTGCATAGGCTGTTTTAGTTTGCTTTTCTCTGATCAGAGAAAGGCTGAACTTTTACAGAGCTCTGCTAGTGAGTGGATTTTTGCCTCCTGGGACATCTTACTGTGAGTTCTAGCTGTTTATTTAATTATTTACTGTTTGTCTAACTGTTGTTTGTTTAATTATTTAGTGTTGGTCTTAGTGGTGTGGCAAGTTTCAGCCTTCTCAGCTGTACTTACCTTGCCTCTCTCAACTGGGCTTTGTGTGGTAGCCATTTTGAATTAATCTCTCTCCCCAGAGCCTGTTGTTTGTTAAGCTTTTCCTGTCCTTGCCTGCCTGAGTGACTCCTCCCCCTGTGTGTGTGGTAGCCATTTTGAATTAATCTCTCTCCCCAGAGCCTGCTGTTAAGCTTTTTCCTGTCCTTGCCTGCCTGAGTGACTCCTCCCCCTGACCCCCTCCCCCTGAGGTATCCTGTAACCTTGTTCCTGTTTTCTCCACGTGTGCATAGGCTGTTTTAGTTTGCTTTTCTCTGATCAGAGAAAGGCTGAACTTTTACAGAGCTCTGCTAGTGAGTGGATTTTTGCCTCCTGGGACATCTTACTGTGAGTTCTAGCTGTTTATTTAATTATTTACTGTTTGTCTAACTGTTGTTTGTTTAATTATTTAGTGTTGGTCTTAGTGGTGTGCAAGTTTCAGCCTTCTCAGCTGTACTTACCTTGCCTCTCTCAACTGGGCTTTGTGTGGTACCCCCATCCCCCTGCTGAGGGTTCAGGACAGGGTACCTTGTAACTGCCCTCTTTAATAGGACTTATCTCCCCCCCTCCCTCCCCAGCACCCACCCACCCCTGGGGTAATTGTAGTTTTATAGGTACGTGGACATCTTAGAGGAAAGGGGCTGCTCTCAGGTGCAGCTCTTAATCCAAATCAGTCATACACAGAGGACCTGTGATTAATTAGCTTCAGGTACACAGGGTGTATTAGGGGTATTAGATACACTTTTATTAGTATAAGCATCTACACCAATCCTTATTATATACCGATTTAAAAGACCTAAACACAAGCTTTAAACTAAGATGCAGTCAGAGGTCCAGCAACGAGATGGGGGTTCTCCAGTCTTTTGCATCGAGTGTCACATGTATGATTATCTCCCAGTTGGTGAGAGGTCCTACATATGCACTAAGTGCAGGGAGCTCTTTGCTCTTAGGGAACGAGTCCGTTCTCTAGAGGCTAGAGTAGCAGACCTGGAAGACATAAGAAAGACAGAGAAGTACATGGACGAGACCTACAGGGATATAGTCCTGAAGTCCCACCTCCAGTCTGGCAGCATCCCTGTTGCCATGGAGGAGAGAGGTCACGTGACAGGAGAGCATCACCCTGGTGTGGCAGGAAGTGATCCTGTAACTAGGACCTGTCCTCCAGGTGATGTAAAACCCTCTCGCACCGAGGACGTTTCTCCAGGGCCATGTCCCCATGAGGGGAGGGTCAGGACAGCTGTTATAGTTGGTGATTCAATCATTAGGAATGTAGATAGCTGGGTGGCTGGTGGACGTGAGGATCGCCTGGTAACATGCCTGCCTGGTGCGAAGGTAGCAGATCTCACGCACCGCCTAGATAGGATCATAGATAGTGCTGGGGGGGAGTCTGCTGTCTTGGTACATGTTGGTACCAATGACATAGGAAAATGTGGTAGGGAAGTTCTGGAGGCTAAATTTAAGCTTTTAGGTAGGAAGTTGAAATCCAGAACTTCCAGGATAGCGTTCTCCGAAATGCTTCCTGTTCCACGTGCAGGACCCAAAAGACAGGCAGAGCTCCGGAGTCTCAATGCGTGGATGAGACAATGGTGCAAGGATGAGGGTTTTGGATTTGCTAGGAACTGGGGAACATTCTGGGGAAAGGGGGGGCTCTTCCGAAGGGATGGGCTTCACCTTAATCAGGATGGGACCAGACTGCTGGCATTAACCTTTAAAAAAGAGATAGAGAAGCTTTTAAACTAGAAAATAGGGGAAAGCCGACAGTCACCCAGGAGCGCACGGTTCGGACACAAAGGTATCCTTGAAGGATACTACCAAAAGCAGTGAGGTTCCAAAAGGGAGTATAGTAGCCCAAATGCCCTTGAGTAAGGAGCAGACAGAGCATAAAGATTCCCCATTACCCATGCCTACCAATAGCCAGATTAATATTAATAAAATACAGTCTCTAAAATGCTTGTATGCCAATGCTAGAAGTCTAAACAATAAGATGGGAGAATTAGAATATATAGCATTAAATGAGAGGTTAGATATGATTGCACTCTCAGAGACATGGTGGAAGGAGGATAACCAGTGGGACACTGTGATACCTGGATACAAACTATATCGTAATGATAGAGCTGAACAAATTGGTGGAGGGGTTGCGCTCTATGTTAGAGAGGGCATTGAGTCAGAAAGGATTAAAGTTTTGCAGGGAACAAAATATGCTGTAGAATCTCTATGGATTGAAATTCCATTTATGAAGGGGAAGGTGATGGCAGTGGGAGTATACTATCGACCACCTGGCCAGAATGAACAAATGGATGATGAAATGCTCAAAGAAATCAAGGAAGCTAACAAAAGCCACAACAGAGTAGTAATAATGGGTGATTTCAATTACCCCGGTATCGACTGGGACAGTGTCACAGCAGGACAAGCTAAAGAGATAAAGTTTCTAGATGAAATGAATGACTGCTTCTTGGAGCAGCTGGTTCATGAACCGACCAGAGGGGAAGCCATACTGGACCTAGTCCTTAGTGGAACGCCAGATCTGGTGCAAGAAATAAGGGTGTTGGGACCACTTGGCAATAGTGATCATAGTATGATCATGTTTGATTTAATCAGTGGAGGACAGATAGTAAAGGAATCCACAGTACTACCTTTTAACTTTCAAAAGGGTGACTATGATAGAATGAGGAATATAGTTCGGAAAAAACTAAAAGGAGCGGTTCCAAAGGTTAAAGACTTACAGCAAGCTTGGGTGTTATTTAAAAATACTATCCTCGAAGCCCAGACCAGCTGTATTCCACGCATTAAGAAAAGTGGAAGAAAGTCCAAAAAACTGCCAGCATGGTTTAAAGGTGAGGTCAGAGAGGCTGTTGCTGCCAAAAGAGCAACCTTCAGAAAATGGAAAAAAAGAGCCAAATGATGAAAACTGGAAACAGCACAAGCACTGGCAAGCTAAATGCAAAGCATTGATAAGGCAGGCAAAGCGGGAATTTGAGAAGAAACTTGCTACGGAAGCAAAAACACGAAATAAAGACTTTTTCAAGTACATTCGTAGCAAAAGGCCTGTGAGAGAGTCAATTGGACCATTAGATGATAGAGGGGTAAAAGGTGCAATAAGAGGAGACAAGGCTATAGCAGAGAGACTGAATGAATTCTTTGCTTCGGTCTTTACTGAGGAAGATGTAGGGGTGTTACCCAAGACTGAAGTGGTATTTAAAGGTGATACTGCAGAGGAATTGAGAGAAATATCGCTACACCGGGAAGATATATTACAACTATTTGATAAACTGAATAGTAGCAAATCACCTGGACCGGATGGTATACATCCCAGAGTGTTGAAAGAACTGAAATATGAGATTGCAGACCTGTTATTGGTAATCTGTGAACTTTCATTAAAATCATCTGTAATACCTGAAGATTGGAGGGTCGCCAACGTAACACCAATTTTTAAAAAGGGTTCCAGGGGTGACCCGGGAAATTACAGACCGGTGAGCCTGACGTCAGTACCAGGGAAAATGGTAGAAGCCATCATAAAGAACAAAATTACACAGCATGTAGATAGTCATGGCCTAATGGGAGACAGCCAACATGGCTTTAGACAAGGAAGATCTTGTCTTACTAATCTGATCTGTTTTTTTGAAGGTGTGCATAAACAGGTAGACAAAGGTGAGTCGGTTGATATAGTGTATCTGGACTTTCAGAAAGCTTTTGACAAGGTCCCCCATCAGAGACTTTTGGCGAAGCTAAAAAGTCATGGGATAGGAGGCAGTGTACTATTGTGGATCGGGAACTGGTTAAAAGATAGAAAGCAGAGGGTAGGGCTAAATGGCCAATATTCCCAATGGAAAAAGGTGAATAGTGGAGTACCCCAGGGATCTGTACTGGGTCCGCTACTTTTTGACATATTCATAAATGACCTGGAAAAGGGAATAACTAGTGAGGTAATCAAATTTGCAGATGACACAAAACTGTTTAAAGTTGTTAAAACCCAAGAGGATTGTTGAAAACTGCAGGAGGATCTGGATAAATTGGAAGACTGGGCATCCAAATGGCAGATGAAATTTAATGTGGACAAGTGCAAAGTTATGCACCTAGGAAAGAACAACCCACACTATAGTTACAAGATGCAAGGCTCCACATTAGAAACCACCACCCAGGAAAAAGATTTAGGAGTCATCGTGGATAACATGTTAAAACCCTCCGCCCAGTGTGCAGCGGCGGCCAAGAAAGCAAATAGAATGCTAGGTATCATAAGGAAAGGGATGGAGAATAAAACAAAGGATATTATAATGCCTCTGTATCGCTCCATGGTACGACCGCACCTTGAATATTGTGTGCAATTCTGGTCACCGTATCTTAAAAAGGACATAGAGTTATTAGAAAAAGTACAGAGAAGAGCCACCAAATTGGTGAAGGGGATGGAAGGCTACTCCTATGAAGAGAGGCTAAAAAGGTTAGGGCTCTTTAACCTAGAAAAGAGGCGGCTGAGGGGAGATATGATAGAGGTGTATAAATTAATGAATGGAGTGGAACGGATAAACGTGGATAAATTGTTTACGCTATCAGAATATAGAAGGACTAGGGGGCATGTAATGAAGCTACAGGGTAAACTATTTAAGACAAATAGGAGAAAATATTTCTTCTCTCAACGTGTAATCAAACTCTGGAATCTGTTACCGGAGGATGTAGTAAGGGCTGTTAGTATAGCTGGGTTTAAAAAAGGTTTGGACAAGTTCCTGGAGGAAAGGTCCATAAACCACTATTAAAAAGGGACCCAGGATATCAATGCTTGGCCTAGTACAAGCACTGCAGAACCTGTGTCTTTTGGTGAAACTGCTAGGTACGTATGACCTAGATTGGCCACTGTTGGAAACAGGATGCTGGGCTTGATGGACCTCGGTCTGACCCAGTATGGCATTTCTTATGTTCTTATGTTCTTATGTTCCTGTGAGGGGAGCAAAGTGGACTTTGCGAAGTTTATGACGAAGCCCAGGAGCTGGAGAAGAGACACAGTGCGAAGAGTGGCTTGTCTGGCCTCCTGTGGAGACTGACCCCTGATGAGCCAATCGTCCAGGTATGGAAAGACAAAGATGTCCTGGTTTCTGAGATAGGCCGCCACCACCGCCAGGCATTTGGGGAAAACCCTGGGTGCGGAGGTTAGGCCAAATGGAAGTACCCTGTACTGAAAATGTTTTCCTCCCACTACAAATCTTAGATATTGTCTGTGGTCTGGATGAATGAGGACGTGAGTATAAGCATCCTTTAGGTCTAAGGAGCATAGCCAATCTCCCTGCTGGAGGTAGGGCAGCAGTATTCCAAGGGTAAGCATCTTGAACTTTTCCCTCTCCAGGAACTTGTTGAAATTTCGCAAGTCTAGGATGGGCCTGAGGCCTCCTGTCCTTTTTGGTACCAGAAAGTACCTGGAATAGAAGCCTCGTCCTATCAGGTGGTGAGGCACTGGTTCCACCGCCTGCTCCTGTAGAAGACTTGCCAACTCCTGAAGGAGGAGGTTCCTGTGCAGAGGGAGTCTTGGAGGCTCCCCTGGAAAATAGGAGGGGGCAACTGGTTGAAGTGGAGCAAGTAGCCTTTGTGGACTATGCTCAGCACCCAGGCATCCCCTGTTATAGCTGACCATCTGTGGATGTACAGTGTCAACCGGCCTCCTGTGCTGAGTGGAGCCAGCTGTGGGGAGAGGCTATGCAGTGGGAGTCAAAACCCCGCTCCCTGCTGTGCAGGAGCCGGAGCTGGCGGCTTGGGGGTTTTCTGCCTACGGGGCTCATGTCCCTGCCCCTTGGCCTGCTGACCCTGTTGGGGAGCTGTAGAGGCCTGGAATTGAGGGTAGGATTTGTAGGCAGAGGCCTTCCTCGGGTAAAAGGGCTTTTTCCCCGAGCCCTTCTTTTTCTGAGAAGGGGCAGAAGTCTTCCTGGACAGCCTTGTCCTGGTGAGAGTCTCAGTCTCGATTTCTGCAGCCTTTTCAACCATGGGTTTGCCAAAGAGGTTCTCACCCCGGCAAGGGACATCGACCAACTTGTCCTGGACCCATGGCTCGAGGTCCGATGACTATAGCCAGGCCTGATGGCATGCACCGATGCCGGCCACTGCTACTCGGGCCGAAGCCTCGAAGCCATCATATGCTGCTCGAGATATAAACTTCAAGCACTCCCGAATCCCCGATGACAAAGCCTTGAACCTCTGCAAAGGTTCCTCGGAGAGGCCAGCAGAGAACCCGGAAATCTCCTTTGCCAGGTCTTGGAGGTATATGCCGGTAAGTCTGGACACGGCAAGCCAGCATAGAGCCCTGGAAGCACTTTCTACCGAGGGCATCTAGGTTCCGGGCCTCCCTGCCGGGGGGCACCGAGGAGTGCATCTTCTGACTCTTCAGACAATGCATGGCCGATTCCACAACCATGGAGTGGTGCAGTAGCTGTGCCTTCTGGAACCCAGGGCTCTTACAGACTCGATATATGGAATCGACCCGTTTGCTGAGAACCGGCGCCGAGGCGGTGCCTCCCACATACGGAAGAGCAGCCGTTCCAGCATCAGAGGAACCGGTACAGTAAAGGCCTCCTTCGGTGGGGAGTCATACTGGAGGGCCTCGAGCTCCTTGGATCGAGGCTCCTCCTCGGGATCCGCGGGGAAGGCCAAGGCCTTGGCCATGTCCCTCACGAAGTCCGAGAACCGGGTATCCTCTGGGGGGGACCTTCTCCAAGGCTCGGACTCCAGTGAGTCCGATGGGACGCACCGGCAATTTGGCAGGCCTCTCCGGCTCCGAGGACCTGGGACGGCGGTCAGGGTTATGCGACCTGGCCCTCGAGGGACCAAGAGCGTCCACCGACACCGCCCTCGCTGGTTTCTTCTTCCTTTTGTGTTCCCGCGAGGGAGACCCCCGCTCAGAGGAGCCCCGACGATGCTCGGGGTTGGACTCCCGAGACGTCGAGGCCTCTGACGAAGTCCGGGCCTGGCTGGACGCGGAGTCAGAGAAGATCCTTTCTCGTTGATGTTGACAGCTCCTCAGCGCCTTAGAGGACATTTTGCCACACGGGCCACAGATCATCAGGTCATGATCGGGCACGAGGCACCGGAGGCAGCAGTCGTGTGTGTCGGTGAGAGACATCAGTTTCTTACACCGATCACACTTCTTGAACCCGCTGGCAGCCATCGGGGGAAAAAGGCCCCTGCAAGGTCAAAAGACCGGGCTGCCAGTGAAAAAGAAGAAAAGTGCGAACGCTAGTCTCGAAGGACAAAAAATGAAAAAGTAGCTCCGGGCTCAATACCGGTATACCGTGCCCAGGCGGGAAGGGGAACCAGCGTCAAACCGGCAAAAAACCATGAATCTTCACAGGAAAAATCAACTTTTAACCGGGTGACTAAGACACACGTCCGTCGGGCTCCGCGGAAAAAAGAAGATTGGGCAAGATGGCACCCTTGGGCTGGAAGGGGACCGCGCATGCGCGCTGCATTCCCAAAGGCTTTCTTTGAAAGCTGGGGAAATGCTCCGCACGAGGGCTCCGTCGGCGCCGACGTCACCCATATGTGAGGACTGACTTCCTGCTTGGTCCTGGAGAATGTCTTTATGCAAGTTTGGATACTATAGCTCTAGCAAATCAGTTTAAAATAGGTGCAATTACGAAAAGCCAGCAAAAGATGAAAATCTACTCCATTACCTTTTTAAAACTAAGCTTTTAAATAATTGTGTAGTCTTCACATAGATCACTTTTAATATCATCACATTTTTAATACTATTATATGTTTTCATTTGATGAGCAGATTAATGTAAATAATATTGGTGTTAGCAGAACTCTTCTTCTCTCCCTGCCATGCGGTTGGGTACTACTGAATGTTTTGAGATCTATAGTCTCGGTCAGTCCCTTAGTTTTTTTATTGAAGTATGTTCAAAATTTTTAATTTTTTCATTATCTATTCAAAAATTCCCAGTTTGAGCCCCCCCATTGCTACTCATGAAATCTAGAGATTATGGTCACCCCTTTTCCATTTATCATTCTTCTCACTCTAGTTCCATAACAATTTAGAGAGCATATCAGTTTGTCTCTCTCAGATAGGTGAGTTTTGAATTTAATCTCCTCGGTGCTTTTAAATTAAGCATATTTCTTTGATGTTAATTGGAATATCACTTTTAGCTCTGTGTATATATATATATTTTTTTTGGGGGGGGTTAATGTACTTAACGGTCTACTGATCAATTTAAATATTATGCTAAGCATTCAGTCCATATATATTTTATAATTTTATGGTTTTTACTATGATTTATTTAAATTGTTGCTATTGGTTATTATTATTATTTAAAAGTTTGGTTCTTCTACATATTATCATTTTTAATTATTTATTATTTTTAACTACTATTTATGGATAATGTTGGATTTTATCCTTTTACTTTGTTAGCTTATTAATCTATTTATGCGGATGTATGTCTTTTAAGGATGTTGTCCCCTGAAGAGGCTAACTGGCCGAAATACAAGTAGGGCTGACCCAAGACACAAATCAATAAAGGCTCTCGTTCCTACCAGTGGCATCTGCTTTCCTGTTTTTTTGTGCCCGGTGTTTGTTCCCCTTGTTTGTTAACTTCAGTGGTTATCCAGATAAAGGCTTTTGAATATTGACCTCAGAATGAATAGAGGCAGAAAAATAAATGGAAGAAAGCTGAAAGTGGAAGATCAATGTCAGATATGAATGTAGGAGAGGAAGTGAAGATGACAGGAAGAGAGAGTAGAAATGGCAAAATGGACAGGAGACTTAGGAAACAGAGTTAAGAGAAGACAGAGGAAAGCAGAAGCAGAGACTAATGTGTTTAGAAAAATAAAACTGCCAGACAGCAAAGGTAGAAAAAATAATTTTATTTTCAATTTAATGATTGGGATATAGCAATGTTTGGATTTTATATCTGTTATTTTTATATTTTGTGCAGTACTGGGGAAATGCATTGCTGTATCTATTTTCTCATGTTTCACTGAATATAGTGTGTTATGTCTTGAGGTTTATGTTTATTTTTACCTTTATGATGTGGTACCAAACTCTGTACTTGGCAAAGGGTCTATCTGTATTCTGCGTGTGTGACTGAGGCTGGGTATTCTGTTATCATGGAGTTTCCATGCAGAACTGGAGTTAGGGGGTGCAACAAGGCAGCTGCCCTGAACTCCCATGCCACAGGGGGCACAAGGCCCGCCCAGAACTGAAGAGGACATAGACTGCCAATGGGTTTTGGTGCTCCCTCTCAAATTTCTGATCCCGAGCCCCTGAATTTCTATAACTGGCCATGTTTCTATGTAAGATCTGTAGTAATCAGCTTCTTCAGTTTTCACAACAGGTGTATTGATGTTCTAATGCCACAATATTTACAGTGCTGTCTTTTCCTAGCAAATGTTATCGTGCGAGTTCTGGCAGTTAGTGCTATTATGTTATGATGATTTGCTCTGCAGGTCCCGAGTATTTCTTGGTAGTATCGATAGTGCAGACTGCATATAGTGGTTTGCAATGTTTCAGGTTGGGTGATTATTCTTTGTCTCATGTCAGTAAGACTCTAGCATTCAAGGACAGCATCTGAAGAAGAGTAATAAAACCTATAGAAGTTCATACTATGTTAGAACATTTAATTGCTCGTTCCGAATGCTACAATTCCTACGAAACATGGCAACAATATATACGAGCTGTTCAACAGTGAAAAAATCTTTTCTATTAAATCATGTTATTAAAAGCATTATATTGCTATGGTTTCTTAACAAAATAAGCAGTGTAAATAATAAAAGTGACATTGATCGTTCTTGGATACTATCCTCTGGTTGGTTTCCCATACCTTGCGAAATGTCGGGCTCTCCTTGGTTAAATGTTACCTTAAGAGGCACAAAACTGCTTTAGTCCTGTACTATTAGGCACACAGTTCATACATTTGAAAGAACAGAATGAATGGGAGCATAGAATATAAGGTCCCACGGTTATGCAGATAGGTATGCAAAAGAGGTCCCGCAATGGGTCCCCGAACATAGCCCTGCACCCCCCCCCCCCCCTTGGGCCACCCCTGGCTACTGCTCAAGTATTTGGACTCCTAGAACTTTAATAAGAGCTGCAAAGATGTCTATGAGCATCTGTGCAATCCTGTGCTATGTGCTCTCCACAAGGGCAGAAACACTAATATTTACCCTTTATCCACAGCACTCACACGGCCTTTCCAATCTTCTCCTTGAATACTGCAAAAAATATAAAATAAAGAACACTTAGTGCGAGCTCTCTGCAATCTGGAGGTTTGCACACCAGAGTTTAATACAGATGGACATTATGCAAATTAGTGTTCAGGGTCAGGTCTAGTCCCCACCACTCTATGAATGAACTGAAATGTCCTGGGCTCAGGAATGCTGCAAGCCCTTTGGAGAAAAGACATAGTAACTATATTAATTATCTACTGGTGCTACATACACAACATGAATATTATTATTATTACACTAAACATTCTTTACCACCATTCAAAACCAAAAGTACATCATGGTGGTTTACAATTAAAAACAAACTAAAACTCATCCATCAATCCTGAACCAAAAAATAAAAAGATAAAAATCAGGGCCACGGGGAAACCTCATACCACTCCCACACAGGAATTAAGACTCAAAGACTAACAGATAAGAAGAAATTGTATTCAATAATTTCCTTTCCTTGAATCCTGCTAGACTAGTCCAGATGAGTGGGTTATGCTCCCTTGCCAGCAGGTGGAGGCAAACACGAGGAACTTTCAATGATATCATCACTAAGTATTTATGCTGGTGCAGCACCAAGAAAAGCCAGTATGACATTTCCCAAGGTGTAAACTGAAATACTCAAAAAAACCTCCTAATGTACAACGTTAATAACTAACAATTCAACTTTGCAACAATTAACATGAGCTCTCTTACCAGAATTAACTTTGCATTGGGCAATGATACTGACAACACAATCATAAGCTGGGCTTCCCAACCTGTAATAGGAGTCTTTCAGGGCAGGTCCTGGACTGGTCTAGCAGGATTCAAGGAAAGGAAATTATCAGGTAAATTTTCTCCTTCCTTATCATTCTGCTAGACTAGGGATCTCCAACTCCAATCCTGGCAGCCCACAAACAAGCCAGGTTTTCAGGATGTCCTAAATGAATATGCATGAGACACATTTGCATGCACTGCCCCATTGTATTCAAATTTATTTCATGCATATTTGTTAGGGATGTTCTGAAAATCTGACCGGTTTGCCCTCCAGGACTGGAGTTGGAGATCCCTGTCTAGACCAATCCAGACACATGGGATGTACCCAAACTATCATAAGTCAGGGTGGGATAAGAGGATGCTCTGGAATGGAATGCCCTGCAAAAGCCGCCATCTGCTCTGACTCCCACAGGCAACCTATAGTCCTTTACAAAGGTGCTCAGAGATGACTAGTTAACCACCTTGCAGATGTCCTCTGGAAACAATAAGGCAGACCCTGCTCAGAAGGACTTAGTGACCTAATGGAGTGAGCTTTGAATCCCTCCAGCACCTGCTTACAAGCCAGAAAGTAAATTGACCCAAACGGCTTTCTGAATCCAGTAGACAATAAAGGACTTGGCTGCTGCCAGTCCCTCCCTTGTACCCTCGAGGAGGACAATAAGATAAGCAGACCAGAAGAATGAATTAGTAATATCTAAGTATCTGATCAATATCCTCGACACGTCAATCAGACACACTGAGGGGTCCTTCTGAAGATTCTTCTCCAAGAAGAAGAGGAGAATGATAATCTGGTTAAGATAAAAGAAAGATAGCAACTACGGGAGAAAGCATAGTTACTCACCTGTAACAGGTGATCTCCGGAAACAGCAGGAATTTAGTCCTCACATATGGGTATCGTCGGTACCGACTGAGCCTGCGCGGGAACGCTCCCCAGCGTCCAATCAGAAAGCTTTTGGGAGCATCCCACAGCGCCTGCGTGCTGCCTTCCCGCCTTTCCCAACTGCCTCTCTCCAGTTGAGTTTTAAAGCTGAGACAAAGAGAGAGAGAGAGGGATAGGAAAGAGATAGTGTCTCACCATGTCTCCTTTCTTTACACTGGCTTCCTGTTAAATTCCGATTTATGTTCAAGGTGCTTATTCTTGCTCACAAAGCTCTTCACTCTGATTCCCCCCGGTACCTAGCTGACATCATTCGTCTCCAGCCCTCTCCCCGTTTCCTACGTTCGTCTCACGGTAATCGTCTCTTTCTCCCATCACCTACTCAGGACCATCTTGAATCTACCCGTCACTCTGCCTTCTTTTTCTTAGCTCCTGCCCTCTGGAACTCCCTTCCCCTCCCACTCCGCACTGAATCATCCTACACCCGTTTCAAGACCCTCCTTAAGACACATCTTTTTTGTCAGGCTTTTGATCTCCCCCCCTCTGCTGATGGTGTTTCCACTCCCTAGCTGCGCCTCCCCCTTCCCCTTTTCCCTTTATCTTCCCCCCCCTCCTTTCCCGATTGTTGCCCTCCTGCACCCAGGCTCCCAGCCATCTGTTTTATTTACCTGATTTTATTTAAACATAAACATACCTCTGTCCTATCATTTTATGGCGTTCCTTTCCTTTTAGCAGTCGTTGATTTTATGATTGTACACCGCCCTGATGCTTCGGCCTGGGCGGTCTATCAAGTGTTTTAATAAAGATAAAGATAAAGATAGAGAGATACAACTCCTAGGGGAGGTGGGTGGGTTGTGAGGACTAAATTCCTGCTGTTCCCCGAGATCACCTGTTACAGGTGAGTAACTATGCTATCTCCAGGAACAAGCAGGAATGTAGTCATCACATATGGGGACTTCCCAGCTTTAGGTGCCAGGGAGAGACCCCAGAAGTTGTGTGTCCCTGAACAGGGCTCCACTTCCCCCCATGGATCTCTGGCATCCTACCAGGGATGGTGGGTAGGAGTTGATTAGGTATGGAGCAGGTGTTGGAGAACAGCCTGACCAAACAAGGCATCCCGGCGGGAGTCCTTGTCCAAGCAGTAATGGGCTGTGAAGGTATGAACCGAGGCCCAAGTGGCTGCTCGACAAATGTCGTCGATAGACACAGAGTGCAGATGAGCCATTGAGGCTGCCAAGGCTCTCACATTGTGAGCTGTGACATGGCCCTCCAGAGAAATGTTCCTACTCTGATAGGCGAAGGAAATACACTGAGCAATCCAGTTACACAGTGTTCTCTTGGAGACTGGAAGTCCCAAATGAGAAGGATCAAAAGCAACAAAGAGTTGAGAGGACTTTCTATGTTGCTGTGTTCTTTGTAAGTAAAAAGCTAAAGCTCTTTTACAGTCCAAGGTATGAAGATTCCTCTCTGCATTTGATACACGAGGCCTTGGAAAAAACACAGGTAGGTAGGCCGCTTGGTTCAGATGAAAAGGCGAGACCACCTTTGGCATAAAGTGTGGATGAGTCCTGAGGACTACCTTGTCATGATGGAACCTTGTATAAGGTGGATCAGCTACTAGCACTTGCAACTCACTAATGCGGCGTGCTGATGTGATTGCAATGAGAAAGATAACCTTCCAAGAAAGAAATTTCAAGGAGGTAGTAGCTAAAGGTTCAAATGGTGGCTTCATGAGCTGCCCAAGAGCCAGGTTTAAGTCCCATGCCACCGGTGGTGGTCTAATGGGAGGCTTAGTTAAAAGAAGGACTCTCATAAATCTTGCTATAAGAGGATGAGAGGAAATAGGTTGGCCATTTAGAGGCTTAAGGGAAGCTGCAATAGCACTCAAATGGACTCTTACTGAATTAGTCTTAAGACCTGCATTGGATAAATGAAGGAGATACTCCAGCAATGATTCCAGAGGTATCGCAAGGGGGTTAAGAGCCTTTTGCGAACACCATATGGTAAACCTTTTCCACTTGAAAGCATAAGAGCGTCTTGTGGAAGATTTCCTGGAAGCAAGAAGAATATCTTTCACTTTCTGAGGGATATTAAGATCATGGAGATCTAGGCCTTCAGCAATCAAGCCCTGAGATGCAGAGACTGGGGATTGGGATGCCATAACATTCCGTCCTCCTGGGATAGGAGATCTGGAGCAGACCCTAACTCCAGGGAGGGAGCTTGAGAGAGATGTAGAAGCAGAGGGTACCACACTTGCCGTGGCCAATGTGGAGCTATGAGAATCGAATGGCCTCTGTCTCTCTGAAGCTTGAACAGGGTTTTGGGAATTAGGGGAATGGGTGGAAAGGCATACAGGAAGTCTTGACCCCAGTAAAGGAGGAAAGCATCCCTGGCCTGAGCCCCCTCAGCCGGAATTCTGGAACAGAACCGGGGAAGTTTGGCATTCCACGGACTAGCATAGAGGTCTATGTCCGGGGTTCCCCAAAGTTGAAATATCCTGGTCACCTGGTCTGCATGCAGAGACCACTCGTGTGGAAGCAGAACTCTACTGAGTCTGTCTGCCCAAGAGTTTTGAATGCCTGGAAGATACACTGCCAGAAGATGAATTTGATGCTCTCTGGCGAGGGCCCATAGTCGCAAAGCTTCGTTGCAAAGCGACAGAGAGCCTGTTCCCCCCTACTTGTTCACATAGAACATGGCTACTTGATTGTCCGTATGAATGAGGACTGTCTTGTAGCAAAGCAGGGTGTGGAACACTCGCAGAGCAAGAAAGATTGCTCTGAGCTCCAAGAGATTGATATGTAGATAACTCTCCTGTGGAGACCAGGTGCCCTGGGTGGAGAGGTCTTGCAGATGAGCTCCCCAACCCATTAGAGAAGCATCTGTTGTGAGAGTTCCTTGGGGTAAGGGTTGCTGAAAAGGGGACCCCAAACAAAAAATATCTATAGCCCTCCAACCCTGCCAGGAGATACTATAAATTCATTACTTCCTGCTGTTATGTGCTAAAACCTAATGGTAAACTTAATAAACTCAATTAAACCGGGGTCTCAGACAATTGCAACAACAATCCCAAATTTTGCTTTCATAGTTGTTTAGGACGTGTGTTGCATTTTTGCATCAATGACTTCTCCGGTTATTAATTAATTGTTAAAGCAAACATACATGCAGGATAGTTTAAAATATCTCTTGGACACTATTCAATGCTGATGATATTGCAACTTATTCATTGCTGAGATTTTCAAGAAATTTTTCTTGTTGTTTTAGCTTGTTTTTTGCTGAGGTTTCGCTGTAAGATTTCTTGAAAATCTCAGCAATGAATAAGTTGCAATATCATCAGCATTGAATAGTGTCCAAGAGATATTTTAAACTATCCTGCATGTATGTTTGCTTTAACAATTAATTAATAACCGGAGAAGTCATTGATGCAAAAATGCAACACACGTCCTAAACAACTATGAAAGCAAAATTTGGGATTGTCGTTGCAATTGTCTGAGACCCCGGTTTAATTGAGTTTATTAAGTTTACCATTAGGTTTTAGCACATAACAGCAGAAAGTAATGAATTTATAGTATCTCCTGGCAGGGTTGGAGGGCTATAGATATTTTTCGTTTGTGGTCAATCAAATTCCCTCTGTTGAGCGCGACCAAGTCTATTGTGTGAAAAGGGGACCCTAGCAACAGGCTTTGAGTGGATTTCCACCACTGCAGGGACAAAAATGAGGCGACTTGTGTTTGCTATTTTGTCTGACAGGCACCCTGATGCCTGGGTCCATTGGGTGGATAAGGTCCACTGAGCTGCCCTCATGTGGAGGCGAGCATAGGGAACCACATGCACAGTGGATGCCATGTGGCCTAGTAGTTTAAACATTTCTCGAGCAGTTAGATGAGGCTTTAGCACGTCTTGAGAAGCTAACTGCACCAAGCGAAGGCAAAGGGCCTGGGGGAGATAGGCCCTTGCCTTTGTGGTATCCAGGAAAGCTCCTATGAACTCTAAAGACTGAGTTGGAGTCAGACTGGATTTTAGGATGTTTATTACCAGCCCTAAACACTGAAGGATACGCATTGTGCAGGATAGAGAAGTCCTGGCCTCTGACTCTGTTGGGGCTCGAATGAGCCAGTCGTCTAAGTAAGGGAAGACAAATATCCCTAGAGTGCGGAGAAATGCTGCTACAACAGCCATGCATTTCGTGAACACCCTTGGTGCTGAGGCCAGGCCAAAAGGAAGCACCCTGTATTGGTAGTGCTTTCCCTGAAAAAGGAACCGAAGGAACCTTCTGTGAGTTGGATGGATGAGAGCATGGGTGTACGCATCCTTGAGATCTAGAGAACAAAGCCAATCCTGACTCTGAAGGTATGGCAGCAGAGATCCGAGAGAAATCATTTTGAATTTCTCCTTGACAAGGAATTTGTTCAATTCTCTGAGGTCTAAGATAGGTCTGTAACCCCCTGTTTTCTTTGGAATAAGAAAATAAGGGGAATAGAACCCTGTACCCTGTTGATGAAGGGGTACTTCTTCTATTGCCCCTTGGGCAAGAAGGATAGCGACCTCCTGACCTAACAGGTTGATGAGAGAGGTCGGAGAATTGAACTGCCTAACTATTGTGTGAGGGGGCATGCTTGAAAAATGAAGCTTGTATCCCTCCTTTATGATGGAGAGTGTCCAATGCTCTGCTGTTATTTGCCCCCATCTGGGGGCAAAATGACATAACCTTCCTGGAATGGTGGAAGGTTCTGGTCCCTCCAGAACCAGGAAGGCCAAGTTCTCTAGATGAGAGTCAAAGGTCCTGTGGAGGCTGAGCCTGCTGGGCCGGTTGAGGCCTAGAAGCCTTTACTTTCTTCTGTTTGGGTGGTTGCTGACCTTTCCTGGCAAGCTGACCTGCAGAACGTCCCTGCTGAACATAAGCAGGATAAAATGTTTTCTTTTTAGAAAAGAATGGTTTCTTGAACAATTTTCTTCTAGCAGGATCAGCTGTGGACTTGGATAATCTATCCAAGGTGGAATTTTTAGCATCCATTTCATTGGCTTTTTCCTGCCAATCTTTACCAAACAGGTTCTCACCAGTACAAGGGATATTTCCCAATTTGTCTTGTACCCAGAGCTCTAAATCAGAGGCCTGGAGCCAAGCAATTCTACGTGCACCTATGGCCATAGCCGAGGTTCTGCTCATCACTGTTCCCTCTAAGCTGTGCGCGCGCACACACCTCGCCGAGTGAGCGCACATACTTTACAACAGAGCGCACAAAAATTACGGTTCTGATTCTGATAGAAAACAACACAGACATTCTTAAAATTGAAAAGTTGTTGTGTATTTACGTTTTTCACAAGTTCTACAATTTTTTCTAGTGCAATCAATGTGGTGTACATACTGTATTCTGACGTGTAGTCAAATTTTAAAGTATATAACTCCGAGTGTCGTTATGTGGCGCACAAAAATTTAACCTTCCTTCAAAAGCTGCACAGCTGATATTTTATGCGCACACAGCCTGCAGAAAATTAGAGGGAACATTGCTGCTCATGCATTCAAAGCAATCAAAGGCTGCACGGTTGGAAAATTTTGAAACATCTTGGGCATGTTTGACCAAAGTGAGAAAAGCCTGTCTTTTATCCTCAGGAAGAAAAGGACTTAAAGCCTCTAAATCATCTGTGACGTCCTTCAGGAACATTCACATATAGAGACTATAGGAACTGATCCTGGCAGAAAGCATGGAAGCTTGGAAGACCTGACGTCCAAAAGCATCCAGGGTTCTGCACTCACGTCCTGGAGGATTAGAGGCATATCTTTTTGCACTCTTGATCCTTCTCAATAGCTGACTCCACTACAATAGAGTGGTGAGGAAGCTGAGTCTTATGGAATGCAGGACAAGGAGGGACTCGATACATGGTATCCAGTCTACGAGAATGAAGAGAGGTGGTAAGAGGTGTTTCCCACATCCTTAACATGAGATCATATAGAATCTCATGAATGGGCAAGGTAGCTGCCTCCTTAGGAGTTTTAGGATATGGTAGAATTTCCAACTCCTTGGCCCTTGGCTCTGTTTCAGGGGCCACAGTAATGGACAGGCCCCGAGCCACCTCCGTGATAAAATCTTGGAAGGAAATATCCTCTGGAGGAGACATCCTGCGTTTAGGGGAGGAGGGCTCCTCTGGGAGAAGCATCACTGCATCGACAGAGCTGTCAGAATCCTCAGATTCTTCTGAGGACTCAAAGTATCGTCTGTCCGGATACTCTTGAAGAGCGCAATACCCATACCGACCAAAATCGGTACAGGGAGTAACTGGTACCGGGGTATCGGTACCGGAGGTCATCGGATGACTGGGTACCAGCAAAGCGGACACCGATGCCGATGTCGATGCTATCGGTACCGGTGTCGGTACCAGTGAAATTATCTGTCGCGGTTCCGATGGCTTCGATGCCGCAAGGAAAGCCGCCAGACTGCATTCCATAGCTAGAACTCTCTGGTCTATCGACGCTGCCAATGCCTGGATGTCGGTACCGGAGGAGACTGCCAGTACCCCAGAGCATGGCACCAGTAGTTCTGCCGAGGTCGAGGCCTCGAGAACATCCTGGAACTCCGATAATGCTTTGGAAGCCGAAGCCTCCCGCCGGGGTAATTTTGCCGGTGCAGAATCCTCGAGGGCAACGCCAGAGGCATCTCGATGCTTAGAAGGAGATCTACCCTTTGAGGACCGGCTGGATTTATGTTTAGCTACCTGAGATCCACTGGAGGAAGAAGCAGCCCTGGTAGACGTCGATGCCACCGAAGCTGCATCAGAGGGAAACAGGGTACTGAGCTTAGCAGCTCGGTTCTGCCGACCTCTTTTAGACATCATGGCGCAGGACCTCTTTTAAACATCATGGCGCAGGACATCATACAATCCATGATGGAGTGGTCAGGACCTAAACATTTTAGACACCATTCATGAGTGTCGGTGACGGAAATTGTACCGCCACACTTGGTGCACTTTTTGAAACCTGAGGCAGGCTTTTCCATGGTAAGGAAAGGTTTTGGGCCTAAGGCCCAAAAAGGCGCGTGCACCTGAAGAAAAAGAAAAAAAGAGGATTTTTTTTTTTTTTTTACAGAAATAAGAAAAGAAAAAACTGGCGGTACCGGTAGAGCGTCGAGAAAGGCAGACGCGACCACAAAAAAGAAAGAAATAAAAAAGAATTCTTCTGTGGTGACAGGAACATGACCTGCTGGCTCCGCGGAAAAAGAAGAACTGGAGAGGGGCAGTTGGGAAAGGTGGGAAGGCAGCACGCAGGCGCTGTGGGATGCTCCCAAAAGCTTTCTGATTAGACGCTGGGGAGCGTTCCCGCGCAGGCTCCGTCAGTACCGACGATACCCATATGTGATGACTACATTCCTGCTTGTTCCTGAGATAGGACGATACAGTCCGCAAGAAGAAAGAAGACATGGGGATGACCAAGAAAGGTTCCCTACAAGACAAGATCAGCAGCTTGGACACCAGCCTGGGGGATGCTGTAGCCAACTGGAAAGCCACCTTAAGGGTCAAATCTTGAGGGAGGCCTTATGAACGGGTTCAAAGGGAGTCCTTTCAGTGGTGTCATCTTCAAAGAGAGACTCCTCTGAGGCAAAGCTGGGTACACAGGAGAGAGAAGCAGTTCTGTCCACCTAAGGAAGCAGAAGACATCAAGGAGCATGGCCAATGAAATCTATTTGATGCAACACATAGTATATCAGGGATGCCACCAGAACTTTGAGAGTTCTAGGCCCTTGTCCAGGACAGACTGCAAGTCCGGCCTGATAAATTGATAAATTGAAGACTGGATGTTCAAATGGCAGATGAAATTGAATGTGGACAAATGCAAAGTTATGCACCTAAGAAAGAACAAACAATGTTACAGTTATATGATGCAAGGTTCCACATTAGAAACCACCACCAGGAAAAAGATTTAGGCGTTATTGCGGTTAACATGTTGAAACGCTCTGCTCAGTGTGCAGCAGCGGTCAAGAAAGCAAATAGAATGCTAGACATCATAAGGGAAGGAATGGAGAATAAAACAAAGGATATTATAATACCTCTGTATCGTTCCATGGTGTGACCGCTCCTTGAATACTGTGTGCAATTCTGGTCGATGTATCTTAAAAAGGATATAGCGGAATTAGAAAAAGTACAGAGAACAGCCACCAAAACGGTAAAGGGGATGGAAGGATACCCCTATGAGGAAAGGCTTAAAAAGTTAGGGTTGAACTTGGAAAAGAGACGACTGAGGGGAGATAGGACAGAGGTCTATAAATTAATGAATGGAGTGGAACAGGTAAACATAGATCGATTGTTTACCCCATCAAAAAGTAAAAAGACTAGGGGAAACTAAATGAAGCTACACTGTAATGCATTTAAGACTAATAAGAGAAAATATTTTTTCACTCAACGTGTAATCAAACTCTGGAATTCGTTACCAGAGGATGTAGTAAAAACTATTAGTGAAGTTGGGTTTAAAAACAGTTTGGACAAGTTCCTGGAGGAAAGGTACATAAACTATTATTAAAGAGGACCCAGGAAATCCACTGCTTGCCTCAGGGACAAACATTGTGAAACCTGTGTGCCTTTTAGGGAACCTGCCAGGTACATGTGATCTGGATTGGCCACTGTAGAAACAGGACTAGAGGGCATAACATGAAGCTGCAAGGTGGAAAATTGAAAGGCAATGTCAGGAAATGTTTTTTCACTGAAAGGGTGGTGGGTGCTTGGAATGCTCTCCCGATGGAAGTGGTGGGGGCAAACACGGTGACGGAATTCAAAACAGCATGGGACAAGCACAGCGGATCCCTTTACAGCACCAGGATAAAAACGAAATAAACTGAACCATCTAACTTCTCAACAAATAGGGGTGTCCTACATGGAGTGGTGAGTCCACCCCTAAACAAAGACATGGGGAGGGGTGACCTGCACAGAGCGTCAGGTGCATCTACTCTTCCCGTATTGCTGGGCAGACTGGACGGACCATGCTGGTCTTCATCTGCTGTCATTTACTATGTTACTAGGATACTGGGCTTGATGGACCTTGGTCTGACCCAGTATGCCATTTCTTATGCTCTTAAGAAAGCCAAAATAGCAATACTGCCTGTCTTCCTGGTCTCCTTGGATCGAGAGCAACACCATCTCTTGAAAATTCTCCAGACTCGCACATAAGCTAAGGATGTAAAGCCCCACCTAGCCCTTAAGCAAGGTGTATAATATTGCTCCCGAGTAGCCCTTCTTGAATAACCTATCCCTCTCAAGGGACAGGAATGGCCTGGAACTGGAAATGATGGCCCAGCACACAGAAGCAGAAAAACCACTGAAGCGGCTCCCAAATGAGAATGTGAATATATGCCTTGGTGAGGCCTAGGGAGGTGAGAAATGACCCTGCATGACAGACCTGATAGTCCTCATACAGAAAAAGGGAATTTGGTCCACGGCATGCCAGAAGAAACCTCCCTTTCTGACATCAGTGTGTGGATGCACTCAAATCCCACCTCTTCCCCCATTATTACTTAACCAACTAACCAATCTTGATCACTACCCAAACTAAGAACAAATCCTGTCATGTATACTTGTAAATACTCTTGTAAATAGTTGCAGTAATGACTTCCCATGTTTTATCCAAGTTCTCTGACCTTGTTCTCTGTAAAACCAAACAGTTTGTTCATTATGGTATGTTGTTATATTGTAAACCGCGCTGATGCTGAATAGAGCGGTATATAAGAGCCTGTAATAAAATAAATAATAAATAAATAAAATAAACATCAATGGACCTGCTCTGCAGAGGACATGGGTAAAACAACCTGCAATCACAGGAGATGCTGAGCCATTTCTTCAAACATCACCCATATGAGTGGGAAGCTGCAGAGTGGCTCTACAAGGGCATCCTGTAGAGGCACTGCCATAATTCAAATATTTTGCATACTATTCCCAGGCTGTCCTGAACCAATGACAAGATTAGAAGGCAAGCATCTTGACTTCCGGTGACATCACGGAGCTAATGGCAGCCTAAAAGCCTAGCTCCGTCCAAATCCCGAGAGTGGCGATTTTGTGGTGTGTACCCCCAGTGCCAAAGTGGCCGGCAAGGGAGCAGTCAGCAGTCGGATGGCCGCGAAGAAGAAATTGGAGGGTTTCCAGTCTCCCTATGTTCGCCGGGAGCTGATGGTGGCGGCAGTGGCGGACGCGGCCTGCTCCGACTCGGGAGCGCATGGTGCGAGCTCTGGAGATGAGGGAGGCACAGATACGGAGGGGGTGGAAGAGGTGCCCCTTCGCAGATGGTTGCAGGAATTTAAAATTGAGATGCGGAACGAGATTAAGGAGATGAGGAAGGAGGTGACAGACACCCTGCAAACTATTCAGCAGGAGATGAATACTCTGGGCGGCCGCGTGGAGGATTTGGAGAGCCACGTGGAGGAGGCTGAGAGAGAGATGCGAGGGCTGGGGGCCGTACAGGAACCTCTTCAGGCACAGCAAGACGAGCTCCAGGAGAAAATTGAAGAGCTTGAGGATCGCGCTAGGAGAAACAACTTGAGGTTCCGGGGGGTCCCGGAAGAAACTGCTGCCAGAGACTGTGTGGTGGTGGTTCAGAAGATATGCGGACATATATTGCAGCACGGGGAAGTGGCTGGCATGAGCGCGGAACAAATAGGAGTGGAGAGAGCTCATCGAAACCTAGGCCCTCGGCGGGAAAAGCAGGCACGAGACATTATAGCATGTATGAGTAGCTTTCCCATGAAAGAACAAATTTTGAGCGTGGCCCGGAAGTTTGGGCGCATCGCTTGGGAGGGCCATGAAATCGAAGTATTTAATGATCTGTCTAAAGGAACGCTGGACAGACGTAGGGCAATGAAAGAAGTCACGGCGTATTTGAGAGGACAAAACCTACGCTATCGGTGGATGTTTCCGTTTGGGGTCCTGCTGTCTGTGAACGGTGTGAATCGGAAGGTGAAAAACGTGGAAGAAACGTGGGCCACCCTGCGGGACTTGGGTTGCGAGGGGCTGCCTAAAGTGGGGGAGACTGAGCGGCAGCGTAAGGCCCCGGCGGAGACGAGCAAACTGCAGCGTCCATCAAATGCACAATGGCAACGAGCTGGAGAGCGTGGGAAGCGGCTGCAGCGGCTGTCCATGGATCGGCGGAGAGTTGCTTCAGAGGCAGCTACGTGAGACGGGAGCCCAAACGATTGCTGCCGGCTGCAAGTATTGAACCTGAGGAGGGGTGTTAGAGCTCCTCTCTTAAGGGTTTCGGACACTGGACTCATAGGGCTGAGAGGGGATGAGGGAGGCTGGGGAGGTGGGGTGTTGAGTTGTGGATGGAGGGGTTTGTGGCTAAATGGGGTAATTTGATGTCTGCTATGCGGGGGGATGAAGTGGGGGGAGGGGGTGGCATAGGGGGGTTGTGGTGGGGCGGAATAGGTGGAGACGTCCGGGAGGGGGATTAGAGGTGGCGGAGGTTAGGGGGGGGGGTGGGGGGGAGAGGGGGGGCTCAGAACACAAGGGGGGTCGTTGCGGGGAGAGGGGTGATTATCCTAGATGGTGCGTATAGGAACTATAATGTGCACAGGTTGAATTCTCCAACTAAGAGAGGGCTGCTCTTTCGGGAGGTGGTGCGTGCTCAGTGGGATGTGGTACTGATACAAGAGACCCACTTGAGGGCCGGGGAGGTGGGGAGGATGCGACACCGACAGTATCCGCATCAGTACTTTTCCTGTAATAAGGAGGGTGGTAGGAGGGGGGGAGTGGCCATCTTGATACGGGAGGGCTGTGGGCTTAGGGTCTTGGATCTTTTAAGGATGGGGAAGGAAGGGTGGTGGGGATTAAAGGGAGTATGGGAGGGGAGGACATTGTGGTGGTGGTGGTGTATGGTCCTAATGGGCAGCAAAAAGGGTTCTGGCGCACAGTTGGGCGCCTCATTGAGGGGGCTGGGGGTGGGAAGGTGTTGGTAGGCGGGGATTTTAATTTAGTGTTGGACCCGAGGGTGGATCGTAAGCCGCGGGGGGGAGATGGGGGGAGAAAGAATCGGGTAGAATTACGAAAGGTGATGGAGCAATTTAACTTGGTTGATATGTGGAGGGCCCTGAATCCGGGGGGTGCGGAGTACACTTTTCACTCGGCTCCGCATGACAGTTGGAGCCGGATAGATTTGTTGTTGTTGGAGCCAGATAGATTTGTTGTTGTTGGATAAGTCCTGGATGAAGGAGGTGCAAGATGGGGGCATTCAGCAGGTGGGCTGGTCTGATCATAGGGCGGTGGTGGTGACTCTTCAAAGGCCAGGGAGGGGGGGAGGGGTGTTTTGGAGGCTGAATGATAGCTTACTTAGGGATGGGGCGGTGGTGGCTGATATACGGGAGACTATAAAGGAGTACTTGCGTTTTAATGACACAGGAGAGGTGCAGGAGGTAGGCGTCTGGGAAGGGTTGAAGGCGGTGGTGAGGGGGAGGTTTATTATGTGGGGGGCGAGGAAGAAGCGGGAGAGGGAGAGACGGGAAGAGGCCCTTCGGAAGGAATTACAGGAGGCGGAAGAGCAGTATCAGGGGTCAGGAGCACAGAGGGATGGGGGGAGATGGAGAGAGTGAGGGTCGAACTGCGCGTGTTACAGACAGATAAGGTGGCTTTTCTCTTGCAAAAGGTGCGGCAGGTGCAATATGAGTTTGGGGATAAGGCCAGTCGTTTGCTGGCCCGGAAATTATGGCAGCAAAAAGGGTCAGCGACCATCTATCAGATAGAAGGGCAGGATGGGACGGTGCGTAGGGGTGATGACGCCATTCAGGAGCGGTTTAAAGAATATTACCAAGAGCTCTACAGTGCGATGGATGGGGTCCGGGACGGGGAGATAGAGGAGTATTTAGAGGGGATATCTTTACCAGAATTAACGGAAGGCGCTGTCGAGGGGTTGGAGGCTGAGATTTCGCCAGAAGAATTGGAGAGGGCGGTGAAGGGCTTGGCCGGAGGGAAATCGCCGGGCTTAGATGGGTTAACCGGGACTTTTTATAAGGTTTTTTGGGGGGAGGTGGGGGTTTTTTTGCGAAGGGTCTTTAATGGGGTCATAGGGGAGAGAGGGGGCTTGTCCACCGGTATGTTGACAGCAGGGATTACTGTCCTGCTAAAACCAGGGAAAGACCCCGGGAGGTGTAGCTCGTACAGACCCATCTCCTTGTTGAATGTAGATGTCAAATTGCTAGCTAAAATTCTGGCTGGAAGGCTGGCAGAATGGATGCCGGGGCTTATCCAGGTAGACCAGGCGGGCTTTATTGCTGGGCGGCAGGCCGCGGATAATATAAAGCGGGCCATTGGAGTGATCTGGGAGGCGTGGCAGGAACAGGAGGATCTTCTCTTGGTGTCCATTGACGCCGAGAAGGCTTTCGATAGAGTACACTGGGGGTTCTTAATGCGGGTCCTGCAGAAGGTGGGGTGTGGGCCGAAGTTCCGGGTTGGGTGGGGGCTTTATACCAAGGCCCTAGGGCGCAGGTGATGGTTAATGGGCTTTATTCCCGGGATTTTGCATTGGGTCGCAGGACTCGCCAGGGGTGCCTGCTGTCGCCTTTGCTTTTTGCTTTGGTGGTGGAGCCGTTGGCGGAATGTATACGGAGGAATGGTCAGATCCGCGGGCTGTGTCGCGGGGAAAGGGAGCATAAGATTTCTCTGTATGCTGATGACATCTTGTTATACCTGGGCAAACCGCTTGTTTCGATGCCGGAGGCAATGAGGGAGGTGGAGCGATATGGGGCAGTCTCGGGTTTTAAAATGAATGTGGATAAAACCGAGGTGCTGAAGGTTCGGATGGATGCGGCGGATGAGGGGAAGTTGAAGAGTATGTTCCAGCTGAAGTGGGTGAAGGGGTCCCTGGGGTATCTGGGGGTTCAGATCACGGATAGGTATGAGGCTTTATTTTCTGCTAATTACCCGAGGCTTATTCGCAGTATTACTAGTGATCTGTTGGGATGGATGAGGATGGAGATATCCTGGCTGGGGAGAATTGCGGCTATTAAAATGAATGTACTGCCCCGTTTGCTTTATTTATTTCATGCCTTACTAGTGGAGGTGCCGGAGGGGGTGATGCGGGGCCTTCAGCGGAGGGTGTTTAGCTACATCTGGAAGCGGAAACCACCGAGAGTAGCACGGGAGGTGATGTATGCTCCTAAGGAGGAGGGGGGTTTGGGGGTGCCGAATTTGAAAGCTTACTACTGGGCGGCACAACTTGCCCATGTCCTGGGATGGCGGGAGGGGGGGGGAGAGCGTCCCTGGGTGGGCCTGGAGAAAGGGAGGGTTTGTGGAGGTTGACTAGACGCTTGGCTGTGGGCGTTGAGGGGGGGGAGGGGGGAACTGGGACAGGGATCTCCGGGGATGCACTAGGTGGTCCGGATTTGGGATAAAGTTCGGGGTCCGGACATAGCACGGAGGCGAACGGAGTTTTCGCTGATGACTCCGTGGAGGGGGTGTAGAGCTTTTCCTCCAGGGTGGGAGGGTGGTCTGTTTGATCTCTGGACGAAGAAGGGCTTGGTGTGTAGCTTTCAACTGGTGGAGGAGGGTGAGCTCTGGAGTTTTGGGGAGGTGCAAGAGGAATTTAAGCTCGAGGAGGGCGACAGGTATGCCTATGTGCAACTCAGGTCGTTTCTACGGAAAGTAGGGGGGATAGCTGGGTTAGGTGACGAGATCTCGGGGTTGGAGGCAATGTGGTTTGGGAAACGTGGTTCCAGGGGTATGGTGTCTGGTTTATACAAGGTGGTTTTAGGGGGCGGGGGTGGGAAGCATAAGTATATGGTGCAGTGGGAGAGGGACCTTGGTAGAAATTTGTCTTTGGTTGAATGGAAGAAGGTGTGGGACCAGATCAAGAGGGGACTGAGTTCCAGTGGGGCCAGAGAAAATAGTTACAAGATTCTGTTGCGGTGGTATTATACCCCTCAGCGTTTGCATAAAATCTTTAAGGAGGTGTCTCCCCTTTGTTGGAGGGGGTGTGGGCAGATAGGGACATTTTGGCATGTTTGGTGGAGCTGTGAGAAGGTTCAGGGGTATTGGAGGTGGCTAACGGGGTGGATTAAGGAGAAATTGGGGATAGTGGTAGAGTTGGTGCCCACTACCCTGCTGTTGGCCTTGTGGGGGGAGGGGGAGGGTGAGCGGGGGGGTAAGGTGGTGCTGGCTTGTTTGAGTGCCGCACGGTGTGAGATTGCAGCCGTGTGGAAACAACGGGAGATGCCCTCGGTGGAGCAATTTGAAAGGCGCCTTAGGTTCATAGTTCTTATGGAAAAGTTAACGGCAGTACGGAGGCAGCGCTTTGGAGGGTTTGTAGAATGATGGGGTGTATTGGACCGTGTTCTGGGGGTGGGGGGGGGCCGGGGGTGGGGGAGGGCAGGTGGTCAGGTGGGGGGAGGGGCGAATAGGAGGGGGGATGTGCGGGGAGGGTAGGTGGTCCTGGGGGGTGAGGGGAAGGGGTGGGGTGGGGGGCGCCCATTTGCCGGGGTCGGTTGGGGTGGGGGGGTAGCGGGAGAGAGGGGGGGAAGGAGGTGGGTCTCGGGTGGGCAGGGGGGGGAGCAGAGTGGGTAGGTCACTGGTACCCTACTTGGTAGGGTATTGCAAGTAACTAAAAATCGACAACTCTGAGGGTGGAGGGGGCGAGGTGTTTGAGGAGGCAAAGGTATAGATGGCATTGTGGGGACATGGGGTTAAGGGTTGGTACGGTGTTCGGGGAGAGGTGATTGTCTTAAGATGTTCCTGATTACCCTTAGGTTGGTACTGTGTGTGGAATCGCTATGGCAGATGTTAGTTACCACATGTCTAGAAGTTGTTTTGCTCTGTTATCTGTGTGTAGTTGTGTGCTGGAGTTGTTGACAATAAAAAGTTAAAAATTAAAAAAAAGAAGGCAAGCATCTTGAAAAAAAGGCTAATACACTTTCAATCTTGACCAAGGACCCACTGGTCCAATCTGGTATAGACTCCCTCAAGGAGAAACAGTCGGAGCCACACTCCAACTGGCTGCCCTTGGGAGGGACCATCAGAACTCATTAAGGAGAATTACTGACTCCCATTGGAGCCATGTTGGAGATTTGAGCACACTGAAGCTCCAAAAGGACTGCCCTTTCCTGGACCGAGACTCAAAGGACATCTCCAAGCCATAGTTTTCCTGAAAGGGCAAAAAAGGACTCTTCTGTGAAATAGGCAGATCACAGAGATCCCAGCCTCCCATTGGGAGGAATCACCCTGTCCTCCTCAGTTGTACCTTTTTGGAGAAAGGATTTCTCTTGACTCGCAACCAAGGGGTTAAGGCTGGGCTCATGGAGAAAAAGACAACCACAAGGGCAAAACAGGGACTTAACCCATACTGCACACAACAGAGTTGCTCAAGGGCCCCAGGTCCCCTGTAGGGGAGGTCAGAGCCACAGACCCACACAAATGTAGCTATCAGGCAACTTAAAAGACTGAAAAACAGCTTGTGAGCTGTTTCAGGAGGTGCAGCTCAACTTGGTTGAAGGGGGCCCTGGAGGACCCCCAGGCTTGAGACTAGGGCTACCTCTCCAGATTTTGTCTTTGCTGGAAAATAAACAAACAACCATCTCAAATGGCTGCAGTGCCCAGAGATGAGAAAAGAAAGCAAACGAGTGGGCCACAAAAATGGCACTGTGCCCTGTGCCCCCATAGGGGGAGGGAGTTACCAAATGCCAAGAAAAGATGCCCCAGGCATACCAGCTATAATCGGAGAGCAAGAAGCAGCAGCCACAGGGAAAAAAACCTGGGGTTTGCAAGCTGCATCAAGCCACGCAACTGAGCACCACAGCAGCAAAAAAGAAATATAAAAGGACTGCCAAAGGACACCCTACCATGGTGAAAAGGGAATCCCAAAAAGGGAATGCCAGCACCTGTCGGGATGGCCAGGAAACTGTAGCAGGGAAGCCCCAGACACCAAAAAAAACCCCAAAAAAACAACCTTTTGTTTTTTAATTTGGAGCTACTTTATTTCAAGCAGCAGGAGAGCCAAATACAGCCTACTGAAATCAATGGGAGCAAAAATAACAAACCAGAAAAAAAGGGAAAGACAAAAAACATGCAGATAAAGGACAGCAAGAAGAAAGGGAGGCCAGGGTCAACTTATCAGCCCCCCTCAGGAGCCTCATGAGGACCTCCCTGCTCCTCTCAGGTCCACCAGTACTGGACACAGGGTGGCTGCCGGTTCAAGGAGACAGGGGCGTACCCAAGCTCTGAGCAACATTGGGCGTACAGGTCTCAATCATCCAGGTCACAGCATCATTGATGTGGGCCAGAGGAGACAGGTCTATCTGCAGTGCTGCACCAATCCAAACACCTTGCCACCTGCTGAAAAAAGACAAATACAGACTTCTCTCGGTGCTGCACCAGCAGATATATATAGGACAGGAGGAGATATGATACAGACGTTTAAATATTAAAGGGTAATAATGAACAAACCTTTTCAAAGAAGGAGAAGCTGTAAAACTAGAGGTTAAAATGAAGCTGCAAGGTGGTAAACTTAAAAGCAACATCAGAAAATACTTTTTTACAGATAGGGTGTTGGATGCCTAGAATGCCCTCCCGATGGAGGTGGTGGGGGCAAATACAGTGATAGAATAGCATAGAACAGACGCAGTGGATCCTTTTATAGCAAGAGGATGACTTCAAAGCAAACAAATATCCTTTATACTTCAATAGAGGTGGGCTGATCTGCACGGCATGGCAGGTACAACCTAAACACAGGCATAGAGTGGGTGACCTGCACGGAGCTGCACTACAACCCTAAATATAGGCAAGGGGGGGGGGGGGGGCGTAACCTGCACAGAGCAGCAGGTACAGCCACTCTAGCCACCTTACTGGGTAGACTAGATGGACCATACTGGTCTTTATCTGCCGTCATATACTATGTTACCTAGTGAACAATTTTCAGTGATGTCATCATCTGCCGCCACTTGCTGGCAAGGGAGCATAACCCCTAGTCTGGACTAGTCTAGCAGGATAATAAGGAAACCAAGTTTTAGGCCAGACTTAAGTATCAAAAAGGAAGTCTCCTGCATTAAAGGTAAGGTGTTCTACAAAGCTAGACACTGCAACAAAATATAGCACAATGAGTACCCTCTAATCCATCCACTGAGGGCATCACAAACAGTGAGGCTTGTGAGGAGCAGAGAAAACACAAAGGAACATAAGGAGTCCAAGAGGTACAAAAGCTGATCTCTGTGCAAATCCTTATGCATGAAAATTCCTTAACTTGTACGCCAACATGATTCACTTTTTTCTATGCACAAAATGTGTAAATTAGACTTACCTGCTAATTGTAGTTCCTGAAGGAACTCCAGTCTAGTCCCGGAAACTCAGGAGTTGTCATCCTCTTCCAGCAGCTTGGAGACTGATACACGTCATTCTTTGATGACACTGGTATAAGGACTCAGGCACCGGTTCCTCCCACTCCAGTAACCTATTGACAAAGTAGACTCACCAGAGCAACAATTAAGTAAAACACCCACAGAAGTCGAGTGCCCACTAACTAAATAACTACCAAACAATAAATGAACAATAACCATATCCACTACGATATTTAACTGGACAGTTAGGGGTCTTGCTTCCCTGCCCGGAAGAGCAAAATGCCCATACTATTGTCCACCCCTTAGGGTCAACACCGCCCCCTGCACCCAAAGCTCCACAGTTCTCTTTGTTCTCTTACCTGTAAAATCTTTGCTTCAGGCTGCAACTATCGTAAAGAATTGGGACGGGATCCAGGACTAGACTGGAGTTCCTTCAGGAACTACAATTAGCAGGTAAGTCTAATTTACACTTCCTTCTCGTCCCTCCAGTCTAGTCCCGGAAACTCAGGAGATGTAACAGAGCAGTAAATGTACTCAACGGGCGGGACCAGGTAGACCAGCCTGAAGCACCGCCGTACCAAAACAGGTATCCCTATGCGCCTGAATATCCAGACGATAGTGCTTAACAAAGGAATTCAAAGACGACCACGTTGCCGCCTTACAAATTTCTGCTGCAGGCACAAAACCGTACTCCACCCAGGAAGCTGCTTGTGCTCTCGTAGAATGCGCTCGTAAGTCGTCCGGTACCGACTTTCCCCTCAGGAGATATGCGGACGCTATTGTTTCTTTTATCCATCTAGCAATCGACGCTTTGGACACAGCTTCCCCTTTGCGAGGACCGCCGAACAACACAAACAATCTATCCAACCTTCTGAACGTCGCTGTCCGCTTGAGATATCTTTTCAATGCCCTTCGCACATCCAAAAGATGCAACTGCGGAGTAGCAGAACCCTCTGACGCCTTACGGAACACCGGAAGGGAAACAACCTGATTCACATGAAAGGGAGACAGGACCTTCGGCAGGTAGGACGGTACCAGCCTTAAAACCACCTTAGACTCATGAAAAGCCAAGAACAGTTCTCTACAAGATAACGCCTGCAACTCTGATATCCGCCTTGCCGACGCAATGGGCACTAAGAACACGACCTTCAGAGTAAGATCCTTTAAAGTTGCTTTCGCCAAAGGCTCAAACGGCTGTGAATTTAATGCCGCCAATACCAATTGCAGATCCCAAGTCAGAACTGTCTGTCTGCATGGTGGTCTCAAAACACCCACCGCTTTCAGAAATCTTTTAACATCTGGATGTGTACAGAGCGCTTGCCCCTTGATCTTACCTCTATAACAGGAAAGCGCTGCCAACTGAACTCTCAAGGACGCGGCCGCCAATCCTTTGTGGGACCCATCCTGCAAAAATGCTAACAACTGTGGAATCGTAGCTTGCAAGGCTTCACAATTCCTATCCATACACCAAGCCTCAAACACGCGCCACACGCGAACATACGCTAAGGAAGTAGATCTTCTATGCGCCCTCAACAAGGTTGCAATCACCTCCACCGAATAGCCTTTAGCTATTAACCTTGCCCTCTCAAGAGCCATGCCGTAAGCGAGAACCGAGCAACCTGAGGCATCACCAACGGACCCTGTTGTAAGAGATCCTGTCTGGCCGGTAGTCTCCATGGCTTTCCCACTACCAGCCTCCTGAGATCCGCATATCAAGGCCGTCTCGGCCAATCCGGCACTATCAGTATCACGCACCCTCTGTGCCGTTCGATCCGCCACACTACACGGCCTATTAACACCCAAGGTGGAAACACATATAGAAGCTGATCCGTTGGCCACTCTTGGATGAGAGCATCCAGGCCCTCTGATATCGGTTCTCTGCGTCTGCTGAAAAACCGTCCTACTTTTGCTGACCTGAACGTTGCCATGAGATCCAACGCCAAACTACCGCGTCGTAAACCTCCGGATGAAGCGTCCACTCTCCCTGATCTACTCTCACCCGACTCAAGAAATCGGCCGCCACATTGTTCATCCCCACCACATGTGCCGCCGACAGAGCTTGAAAGTTTTGTTCGACACATACGAATAACTGATCTGCCTCGGCCTCTAAGGGAGCACTGCTGGTGCCCCCTTGCCTGTTGACGTAGGCCACCGCCATCGCATTGTCCGAAAATACTCAAACCGCTGCTCCCTGCAGATCCCGCTGAAACTCCTGCAACGCCAATCTCACCGCCCGAAGTTCCAACCTGTTGATTGACCAAGACCGTTCCTGAACCGTCCACTGTCCCTGCGCGCACTTTCCCTGACAATGCGCCCCCCAACCTAGGAGACTTGCATCCGTAGTCAGTGGAACCCAGTCCGGTATGTCCAAGGGCATGCCATCCACCAGAGACTCCGGCCGTAACCACCACTGCAATGCCTCCCGCGTTGCGTCTGGACAGATAAGTCTCTTGGACAGCGGAACGTTTTGATGCAACCACCTTCTGAGCAACGCTCTCTGCAATGGCCTCATATGCGCCCTCGCCCAGGGCAGCAAGTCTATCATTGCCGCCATCGTCCCTAGGACCTGAAAGTAATGCCACGCTGACGGACACGGCCAAAGGAGAAACCGCCGAATCAGCTTTTGTAAGGTCAACACTCGAAGCGGAGGAAGAAACACTTTGCTTACCCCGGTATCGAAACGCGCCCGAGATCCTGGGAAGGCACCAGACTGCTCTTGGCCACACTGACTACCCAACCTAGCTTCTGTAGGCAGACGACCACTTTGGCAGTAGCCTCCTCGCTTTCCCTCCTGGACTTTGCTCGAATCAACCAGTCGTCCAGATACGGGTGCACCAGCACACCTGTCTTCCGCAGTTCCGATGCTACGACTACCATGACTCTGGTAAAGGTCCGTGGCGCTGTTGCCAGTCCAAAAGGTAGTGCCCGAAACTGAAAATGTCCCATTGGAACCGCAAACCTGAGGAACTTTTGATGGTCGCGCCGAATCGGAATGTGCAGATATGCCTCAGACAAATCCAGAGAAGTCAGATACTCCCCTTTTTTGACTGCCATGATGACCGATCTCAGCGCCTCCATATGAAAATGAGAAACCCTGAGACACTTGTTCACCTTTTTTAGGTCCAAAATCGGCCGATACATTCCTTCCTTCTTTGGAACCACAAAATAAATGGAGTATCGACCTAACCCGCAATGATCCTGAGGCACCGGCACTACCGCTTCGAGGTCCAGCAACCACTGAAGAGTTTGCTGGACTGCCTTGCGCTTGGAAGGCGCCTTGCAAGGGGACTGAACGAAGGCCTTGGCCACCGGTCTTTGAAACTCCAAAGCATAACCTTCTCGAATCACCTCTAACACCCACTGGTTGGACGTAATCCTGACCCAGGCAGCGTAAAACTGCTGCAGACGACCGTCCACAGCTACGTCCATCTGGGCCTTCCTGACTTCATTGTGGCTTTCTGGCACCCGATGTGACGGCAGCAAAACCTCTGCTGGCACCCCGGAATCCCCGGCTCCTAAAGGAAAAACGCCCTCTTTGGCTCTGTGGAAACCTAGGGGAGCGAAAACGATGAAAATCCCTCTGCGGAAATCTAGCCACCGGTGGAAATTTCCCTTGCTTCTGCTTATCCTCCGGCAGCCTACCGCCTTTAGATTCTCCCAGATCCTAGACTATCTTCTCCAAATCCTCTCCAAAGAGTAGCCGCCCCTTAAAGGGAAGCTTACTCAACCTGGCCTTGGACGAAGCATCCGCTGCCCAAGTACGCAGCCAGAGATACCTCCTGGCGGCCACCGCCGAAGCCATACTGTTTGATAGGCCCCGAATAAGATCATAATGAATATCCACGAGATATGCTGCTCCCAACTCCAAACGCGCTGCCTCACCAGCTGAGTCATCAGCCTGCTCCCCTTGGACTTGCTGAGCCCAACGGAGACAAGCTCTTGCTACCCAAGCCCCACAAATGGAAGCTTGCAAAGAAAGAGCATTAACCTCAAAAACCTGTCTCAAAAAGGTATCCAGCTTTCTGTCCTGAGTATCCTTCAGAGCTGCACTCCCTTCCACCGGAATGGTCGTCTTCTTGGTCACCACGAAACAGCCGCATCCACCTTAGGTGACTTAAAGAGCTCCTTATCCTGCTCCACTAGCAGATAAAGCCGCGACATCACCCGAGAGCCTTTGAGTGTGGATTCAGGCATATCCCACTCACCTTGTATCATCTCTTTAATAACTCTATGCATTGGAAATGCTTTTTGCGTCTTCCGAAAGGCCTGCAAGAGAGGATCCTCTAAGATAGCATCCTCAACCGGCTCCGACGCCAGCACATTCAGCGCCTTCAAAGTCTCGGAAATTAATGCGGGTAACTCTTCCCGCCAAAAAATATGCACCACTCTAGCCTGATCCTCCTGTTCTGCAATCTCTCCTTCTTCCAGCTCCTCGCCCAGCTGTGAATCCTGCTCCTCTCCTTCCGTGTGCAAATCCTCTGAAAACTCGGACTGACACCTCCTATCTGACTCTACACGGGTTCTCTTTGGCCCTAAGGTCGAAGGTGACACTGACAGAGGAGTGCCTGGCTTTTTCTGCCCTAACTCCACCGTCGAGGAAGCAGCTTCCCTAGGAGCACTGCCAAATGCTCTTTGAATAAGAGCTACAAAATCCGGAGAAAAAATGGAGAGTAAATCACCAGCCACAGGTGCCGCCGCGAGCGGCACATTCAGTGCCGTGGAAGGACCTGGAATAGGTTCTACGGATTCAATCAAAGGAGCCAAAGGACCCTGCGACGCCACTTCCCGCTCCTCTGTCGCCTCTAGACGCTGATGCTCTACTGAGGGAGCCTGGCTACAGCTCCTACAGATGTCTGCCTCTGACACTGTAGACCTTTTCACTCCACAGAGCAAACATAAAGTCTTTGTAGGCATCCTGACTCCTCACAGCTCTATCCCAAACGTTAACGATCTTAAAAGTTTGAAAAGCCTTGTACCAAATTCTCCCCCAAGCACCTAACCTGAAAATGGGAGTTTGATCTGAAACTGATCTGCCTCTCCAGAGCCGTTTTTTTTTTTTTTAAACAGTAGTGCAAAAATAAAGCAGAAGGTCCCCTGACTTGAATCACACCAAAAAGATTGCAAAACGAAGCTTCCTTCGCTTAAAAGTTCAAATTGTGTCCTCCGACGCGCTGCCGACTTTTCCCGCCCAAAACGGGCCGCGGTGGGAAACTGCTTCTACGCGGGCCTACTTTCCAGCCTTATACCACCGAGGTCAGCAGACAACTTAAAACAAATTTGGAGCTTACCTGACCACCCAAGAGCCAGCGAAGAGCCCCTCTCCTCGGGGCTTGCTCAACAACGACGTGTCCCACTTCCAAACTGAACCGGCAAAGAGCTCAGCAGAGAACTGTGTCCGTGTTGCTCCCAGCTGCCCGATCTCCAAAGCGCCTGCAGGCAAAACCTCTGTGTTGCGCTGGAGAAGGCAGTGAAATCAAATGGGACACCCCCGGGCTTCCCCCCGGCTTGTAAATCTTTCTGCCCCCTGGCTCTCCGGTAAGAGGGAGGAAGATTGAAAGAGAAGCCCCACAGACAAATTAAAGGGATCTCCCTCAATTCAAACACTGCCCCACAGTACTGAAAATTAACCAGAAAATCCGAATGCAAAATAAATGACCCAATTTGGGAGAAAATTAACCACACTAACTAAAACTACTAACACTACAGTCCTTAATTGTATCTCTAGTGAGCCAGGAGCCCTGGCTCACATCCTCCAGCTGCTTGGAGACTGATATAACTGGAGTGGGAGGAGCCGGTGCCTGAGTCCTTATACCAGTGTCATCAAAGAATGACATGTATCAGTCTCCAAGCTACTGGAAGAGGATGACAACTCCTGAGTTTCTGGGACTAGACTGGAGGAACGAGAAGGAACAGAGAATTATTTGTAATGTTCAACAGTGCACATTGTTATATCATGGTTTATGTTTTTCTGCATGTAAAGCCTGTACAACATACATAAAGGGCTTTCATAAAATTTTATGACCGTACATGCATGAAAAGAAGCACAGAGAGTTCATCTACTTTTATGTGATCTGCATTTGGGCATTCCTGGGAGTACAGTTTGGGCAGAGTTGCAATGTATGCACTTATTTAATAAAATATGCAGGCACAAGCATAGAGTACAAGCATATATTTACACCTTCTTCAGACCAGGTGTAAATTTCTGCATTAGCATTTGCACATTATTGGGGCTGGATCTGGAAGCCTATTTTAGAAAGGCACATAGAAGTAGCCTAGTGGTTAGAGCAACAGCTTAGTACCCAAGAGATCTGGATTTCATTTCCACTGGCACTCCTTATGACCTTGGGCAAGCCACGTTACTCTCCACTGCCTCGGAAGAAAAGGCCTGGCAATCTACTTCCAGTCATATCTTGCCAAGAAAACCCAGGGACTGCTGGGTCACCAGGAGTCAGCATTGACTTGATGGCACATAAAAAAAAAATTAGGTACCTATGTTGTATTTATAAAAAAGTCTTAAATTAGGCACCTTTTGAGATATTTCACATGGGATTGATTTTATAACAGGATGCCTTTGTGGCAAAATTCCTCTTGCAAACCTCTGCTCAGTATCATGTTGGCCTCAGACAGAAGCCCTCCAGCATGCAAGGCTTTCCTCTACAGTTACATTCTAATGACTAAAGATGGACATGGGACATAAAGATGCCTCTAGGCGCGAACAGGAACCGCCGCACACACCATTAGCCTGAACAGCATTGGGGAGGTGAGCAGGAAGGAGAGCCCCTCCCCGAACACCTCCACAAGGCCAATTAGGCCCAAAAGAACACAGGACTTGCAGACATTTAAATAAAGGTGCCTCCAGGCATGAACAGGAACCATCACACACACCGCCAGCCTGATTGGCATTGGGGATGTGAGCAGGGACAGCCCCTTGCCAATCATCTCCACAAGGCCAATCAGGCCCAACAGAACTTCAGACTTGTAGGCATTTAAATAAAGGCGCCTCTAGGTGCACCTGCGCCTGAGGGCCTCACCAGAGGGCCCTTTGGCAGGGCCCTTAGGCAGGGACTGTTAACAGCCCAGAACAACACTGGCGATCCTTCCATGAACCCCCGCTAGCCATACAACCATACTGAGAACAAAGCAAGCCAGACCCACAACGCAAATATTTGCCCCACCTAAGTAGCAACCAACACCAGCACCACCAAAGAAGAAGAACCTTGGAGCCATAGAACATACAAGTACCACATCTTCAGTGCACACCTCTGATTATCTGACAATCACCTGGTAAGACGTCAACAGAAGAACCTTGAATCTACTACAACTAACTAATCCCTGGTAAACCAACATCTACATATCTAACCATGATATTCCACATGCTCATACCCTACAGTGTGATACTAATCAGTCTGCTCCTCCTGCTAACTTCCACAGAGGTGTTTGCAACTTACAGCAACAGCATTTCAGTTCTCTTCAGGCCAAAGCCTCTGCACCTAAGCCAATGCCCTAAAGTACAGCACTCAAAATCAACACGCAGACTTCTACAAATCAATACCACTCATCACCAGAATCCAAACTTCAGGTATAATCGCTCTCACTACCCACTCAAAAGCTCCTTCAATCCGTAATAAGATTCAAATTATAGTGGACTATATAAAAGTCACTGACACTGACATCATGTGCATCAATTGAAAGCTGGATCTCTAGCACTGACAACGTACTCCTCAACCAGTTGCTACCACCTGTGATAAGGAAGCTTATCATAGCTCAGGAAGGGGCTATAGAAAAGGTGAAGTGTCTCTGAACAAGCAACCTGTCAGTGCTGGTAGAAATGAGAAAACAGAATTTTGCCATAAAAGACTACCAGTCCCAGAATGCACCAGGTTTCCAACAGCCATGAGAGGAGCTGAAGTGAGAAAACGTGTGTTCAATCAAAAGGGCTATGAGGTAATCCCCAAGCACTCATTGCAAAGGGCAGGGCTTGATTCAGCACAGCTGTGCTGTGCTAGAATGGAACACTCATCTCAAAGGGCAAGGCCTGATTCAGCACAGCTGCCCTGTGTTAGGGAGGATCACTCATCTAAGCAGAATAAGAGTAGAGTTTATTCTACAGATGACCATCTTCATGATCATCTTGGATATCCAGAGAATTGTCCTCAGTATCCTGAGAATCAGCTTGAGTTTGATCATCAGTTTCATCTGAAGGATCATCAGAAGCAGAAGCCAAACCGGACGGACAGAGAGGGAAAGAGACCCTTTGGAAGAAGGAAGAGAAAAGCCTTTGAGAGGTCTAGAAGAGTCCAAAGCAGTACGTATACTGGGAGGTATTCCAAGGGCCAGCATACACCATTGGACTGGGGAAAGCCAGAGGAATGGTGCTGCAGAGCTAGGAATCTCCAGACGCTACCTGTGAGGGAGACGGCTGCACGTGGAAGGGACCCTAAGACCCGTGCCAGAAGGTATGTGAAGAGAGATCTAGTGTCCAGGGATCTGGATTGGAAGGCTGGACATAAGAACTGGACTACATACTGGCCAGGCTATATAGAGAGGAACTCTAGCAGCAATGGAAGCTCAGGTATGAACACTGATCTATGCCCTAGCTATAACCTTGAAAGACAGCAGGGAAACAAGTATTCTCCTGAAAATGCTCCATTGAGAGATTCACCTGTGCCAATCCATGATATTGAACCCATGCTTGTTGAACAAGGGGGAATAATAGCAGATGAGGATCCTGTTTATATGGACTGCTCTCTATCTAAACTCCGTTAGTAACTTTCTGTTATAAAGTACAGCAACCATCACAAAGAAATACAAATTTGTTCTTTAATCTACCCAGAAAAGCTCCTGAAGCAGGATTTGACCCACACAGTAGAAAGCAAGCAGCTAAGGGGTTTCAGCTGGATAACTGCTAGCAATTAAGCCTTACCTAATTGCTTGTGAGCTAGGAGAGAATCACTTCTGTATCTATGTGGGAAGTAATCAGAAGTTAACCTGAAAAGAACAGTTTGTTTCTTGCTTTGTGGCTTTTCATTTGTTGTTTTCCTGATTTTGACTTTGTTTTTCCAAGTTAACACTGAAAGCAAGTAACCTAATTTATGTGCTACCAAGCATATCTGTGTTGGGAGAAATAACCCCATAAATAAATATCTTATTGGCTTTAACCAAGAGCACAACTAAATTATTGTCAGCAGCTGTGTCTGGTGTGAATGAACTACATTGCCCACAATACCTTGCAAATCATATAGAAATATGCACTTGCCAAGAGTGTGAAGATTCTCACCCAGGCAGCCGTCTGACACACCTCATTACAAACTCAAGAACTGATAGAAGAGGAGGAGGGATACTAATACTTGCAAAGGAACACCTGAATTTCACCATGGTTAACTCACAATCCCTACAAACATTAGATTTCCTCATTATCTGTGTAACATACCAAAAACCCTCTTCCAACACCGACAATCTATCAGTTCTATTAGATGAGTTATGCACACTCACATCACTGAACAAACATTTCTTCTTCATAAGTGATTTCAACTTCCCATCCACTTCTATGAAACAAGCAAATGCTTTCATGAACACCATGGAAACACTGCAACAAATCCAGATAATCGACATGCCCACTCACTCTAAAGGTGCACTTCCAGACCTCATATTTGCACCTAGCATACTGCAAAGAGCTGACTTAAACATCCAGATTGACCCAGTGCTTTGGTCTGACCATGCTATCGATCTGTGCTTCTCATTCTTGAAGGACTACAAAAGGACTGCTACTTCTGGAGAGAGAGCTGAAATTGTAAGTATTTACTTCAGGAAATTTTTCTAAATCTTGGGGGAAAAGGAATTCTTTAGATTAAAGCTGATTAATCTGTGAACCCAGTGTATTTGTTAAATCAGTCAGGGCCTAGCAGCAGCAAGGAGCTTTCAGTTTAAATTTAAAACACAGAAGAGAGCCTTCTGGTTAAATTTAGAACCCAGCAGAGAGCTTCCAGTTTAAATTTCATACTCAATCGGGGCCTAGTAGCAGCAAATTGCTTTAATTTAAATCAAATCAGAATATAACTTAGCATAAAAGGCAAAACAGGGTCAGTATTCCTTTTGCAAAAAATTTGTTCTAGAGACCTTTACAAAAAAGGCTTTCTACATAGGGGGCAAGAGACCTGTGGAATTTTTTAAATAGGTGTTAAAGCCAGGTGACAGATCAAAGGGCCAGTTTGAAAGACTCCCTCTATCATGCAAGGATTGTGTTAATCACTCAGGAAATTGGTCACAGCTTACCTCAGAAGCACAGGCATAAATAGTTCAACCAGAGTTCTGTGCTTCTCGGTCTTGAAGGACTACAAAATGGGACTGCTACTTCTGGAGAGAGAGCTGCAATTGTATTTACTTCTGGGAATTTTTCTAAATCTTGGGGAAAAAGGAATTCTTTAGATTAAAGCTGATTAATCTGTGATCCCAGTGTATTTGTTAAATCAGTCAGAGCCTAGTAGCAGCAAAGAGTTTTCAGTTTAAATTTAAAACACAGCAGAGAGCTTTCTGGTTAAATTTAGAACCCAAGACTCCCTCTATCAAAGCAAGGGCTGTGGGACTCCCCCTGGAGATTGGTCACAGATTATCTTAGAAGCACAGGACAGGGTACTGTCTAGCAGCGAGCTTTTAATAAGTCTTCTTTCCCTCCCTTCCTCCGTGACACCCACCCACCCCTGGGATAATCATAGTTTTATAGGTGCTTAAACCTCTTAAAGGAAAGGAGGTGTCATATTAATTCTCAGGTGCAGCTGTTTATTCTCATCAGCATACATTAAGGACCTGGGATTAATTAAACTTCAGGTGAACAAAGTACATTAAACATATTAGGTATAGTTTTATTAGTATAAGTATTCCCAGCAACCCTTAGTAAGTAAAGAACTTAAATATCTAAAGATAACCTTAAAACAAAGATGCAGACAGCAGTCCAGCAGCGAGATGGGGGCTTTCCAGTCTTTTGCATTGAGTGTCACATGTATGATTTTCTCCCAGTTGGTGAGAGGTCTTACATGTGCACAAGGTGCAAGGAGCTCTTTGCTCTCAGGGAATGAGTCCGATCTCTGGAGGCTAGAGTAGCAGACTTGGAAGACATGAGGAAAACAGAGAGGTACATAGACGAGACCTACAGGGATATAATCCTGAAGTCCTACCTCCAGTGTGGCAGCCTCCCTGTTGCCATGGAGGAGAGTGGCCACATAACAGGAGAGCATCACCCTGGTGTGGCAGGAGGTGATCCTATAGGTAAGACCTGTCCTCCAGGTGATGTAAAACCCTCTCGCACAGAGGACGTTTCTCCAAGGCCATGTGCCCATGAGGGAAGGGTTAGGACAACCATTATAGTTGGTGATTCGATCATTAGGCATGTAGATAGCTGGGTGGCTGGTGGACTTGAGGATCGCTTGGTAACATGCCTGCCTAGTGCGAAGGAAGCGGACCTCACAAGCCTAGATAAAGTCTTATAAAGTGTGGGGAGGAGTCTGCTGACTTGGTACATGTCGGTACCAATGATGTAGGAAAATGTTGTAGGGAGGTTCTGGAGGCTAAATTTAGGCTTTTAGTTAGGAAGTTGAAATCCAGAACTTCCAGGGTAGTGTTCTCCGAAATGCTTTCTGTTCCACGCGCATGACCCAAAAGATAGGCAGAGCTCCAGAGTCTCAATGCATGGATGAAACAATGGTGCAAAGATGAGGGCTTTGGATTTGTTAGGAACTGGGGAACATTCTGGGGAAAGGAGATGCTCTTCCGAAGGGATGGACTGCACCTTAACCGAGATGGAAACAGATTGCTGGCATTAACCTTTAAAAAGGAGATCAAGCAGCTTTTAAAATAGATAATAGGGTACAGAAGACAGTTGCCCAAAAGCGCATGGTTTGGAACAATGTATTCTTGAAGGATACTACCAAAAAAATGAACTTAGGGCACATCAGCAGAGAGGTTCTAATAAAGACAAAGGTAGCCCAAATGCCCTTGAGTATGGAGCAGATAGAACTTAAAGATTCCAAATTACCCCTGCCTACCAATAAACAGATTAATATGAATAAAATACACAGTCTCTAAAATGCTTGTATGCAAATGCTAGAAGTCTAAACAATAAGGTGGGAGAGTTAGATATGATTGGTATCTCAGAGACATGGTGGAAGGACAACCAGTGGGACACTGTGATACCTGGGTACAAACTATATTGTAATGATAGAAATGTTCAAATTGGTGGAGGGGTTGCGCTCTATGTTAGAGAGGGCATTCAGTCACAAAGGATTAAAGTTTTGCAGGAAACAAAATTTGCTGTAGAATCTCTATGGATTGAAATTCCATGTAAGAAGGGGAAGGCAATGGCAGTGGGGTTGTACTATTTCTTTGAGCATTTCAGAATGAACAAATGAATAATGAAATGCTCAAAAAAATCAGGGAAGCTAACAAAAGTTACAAAACAGTAATAATAATGGGCGATTTCAATTACCCCGGTATTGACAAGGTCAGTGTCACGGCAGGACATGCTAGCGAGATAAAGTTTCTAGATGAAATAAATGACTGCTTCTTGGAGCAGCTGGTTCATGAACCAACCAAAGGGGAAGCCATTTTGGATTTAGTCCTTAGTGGAACACCAGATCTGGTGCAAGAGATAAGGGTGTTGGGGCCACTTGGCAATAGTGATCACAGCATGATCGCATTTGATTTAATTAATGGAGGAGGGATGGTAAGGAAATCCACAGTACTACCTTTGAACTTTGAAAAGGGAGACTATGATAAAATGAGGAAAATAAGAAAAACTAAAAGGAGCAGTTGCAAAAGTTAAAGACTTACATCAAGCTTGGGTGTTGTTTAAAAATACTATCTTGGAAGCCCAGACCAGCTGTATTCCACGCTTTAAGAAAAGTAGAAGGAAGTCCAAAAAACTGCCAGCATGGTTTAAAGGTGAGGTCAGAGAGGCTGTTGCCAAAAAAGCATATTTCAGGAAATGGAGAAAAGAGCCAAATGATGAAAACTGGAAACAGCACAAGCACTGGCAGGTTAAATGTAAGGCATTGATAAAGCAGGCAAAGGGAGAATTTTGAGAAGCTTGCTGTGGAAGCAAAAACGTATAATAAAGACTTTCAAGTACATTTGTAGCAAAAAACCTGTGAGTTGGACCATTGGATAATAGAGGGGTAAAAGGGGCAGTAAGAGGGGACAAGGCTATAGCGGAGAGACTGAATGAATTCTTTGCTTCGGTCTTTACCGAGGAAGATGTAGGGATGTTACCCATGACTGAAGTGGTATTTAAAGGTGATACTGCAGAAGAATTGAAAGAAATATTGATACACCGGGAAGATGTATTACAACTATTTGATAAACTGAAGAGTAGCAAATCACCTGGATGGGATCCAAGGGTGTTGAAAGAACTGAAATATGAGCTTGCAGACTTGCTATTAGTAATTTGTGAACTATCATTAAAATCATCTGTAATACCTTAAGATTGGAGGATCGCCAATGTAACGCCAATTTTTAAAAAGGGTTCCAGGGGTGATCCGGGAAACTACAGACTGGGGAGGCTGAGGTCAGTACCGGGAAAAATTGTAGAAATCATCATAAAGAACAAAATTACTGAACATGTAGATAGTCATGTTTTAATGGGAGACAGCCAACATGGCTTTAGACAAGGCAGATCTTATCTTACTAATCTGTTATGTTTTTTTGAAGGTGTAAATAAACAGGTAGATAAAGGTAAGTTGGTTGATAAAGTGTATCTGGACTTTCAGAAAGCCTTTGACAAGGTCCCTCATCAGAGACTTTTGGCAAAACTAAAAATTCATGGGATAGGAGGCAGTGTACTATTGTGGATCAGGAACTGGTTAAAAGATAAAAAGCAGAGGGTAAGGCTAAATGGCCAATTTTCCCAATGGAGAAAGGTGAATAGTGGAGTACCGCAGGGATCTGTGCTGGGTCCGCTGCTTTTTGACATATTCATAAATGACCTAGAAAAGGGAATAATGAGTGAGGTTATCAAATTTGCAGATGACACAAAAACTATTTAAAGTAGTTAAAACCCAAGAGGATTGTGGAAAATTGCAAGAGGATCTCGATAAATTGGAAGACTGGGCATCCAAATGGCAGATGAAATTTAATGTGGACAAGTGCAAAGTTATGCACCTAGGAAAGAACAACCCGAACTATGGTTAGACAATGCAAGGTTCCACATTGGGAACTACCACCCAGGAAAAAGATTTAGGCGTCATCGTGGATAACATGTTAAAACCCTCCGCCCAGTGTGCAGCGGTGGCCAACAGAGCAAATAGAATGCTAGGTATCATAAGGAAAGGAATGGAAAATAAAACAAAGGATATTATAATGACTCTGTATCATTCCATCGTGCGACCGCACCTTGAATATTATGTGTAATTCTGGTCGCCGTAACTTAAAAAGGATATAGCATTATTAGAAAAGGTAAAGAGAAGAGCCACCAAAATGGTAAAAGGGATGGAAGGATACTCCTTTGAAGAGAGGCTAAAAAAGGTTAGGGCTCTTCAACCTGGAAAAGAGACGCCTGAGGGGAGATATGATAGAGGTCTATAAATTAATGAATGGAGTGGAACGGGTAAACGTAGATTGATTGTTTACATCATCAGAATATAAAAAGACTAGGGGACATGCAATGAAGCTACAGGGTAACCTATTTAAGACTAATAAGAGAAAATATAATTTTATTCAATGTGTAATCAAACTCTGGAATTTGTTACCGGAGGATATAGTAAAAGCTGTTAATGTAGCTGGGTTTAAAAAAGGTTTGGACATTATTATTAAAAGAGACCCAGAATATCACTGCCTGACGCAATACAATCATTGAGGAACCTGTGTCTTTTGGGGAGACTGCTAGGTACTCATGACCTAGCTTGGCCACTGCTGGAAACAGGATACTGGGCTTGATGGATCTCGGTCTTACCCAGACCCATATCTTATGTTCCCGAACTATATTCATCTACCACCCCTCCCCCAGCAACACAACAGAGATGCTGATTCAAAGCGTTTAACACACAATCTTTCCTCTATGTCTGCCTGCTTATCGAAACTGGCATACCCGACTTAGATAGTTTCATCAACTTCTGGAATTCAGTTATTAATGAAGTCGCTGTATTCACAGAATGACGATCTATGATACCCCCTAAATCTACTCACCTTCTCTGGTTTTCCAGAAATCTCTACCCTATCAGATGAGAGCTTAGGCTATTAGAAAAAAGATGGAAATGAACACAAGATTCAACCATTAAGCAACAATTCCTTAGCAAACAACATGAATACAACAACCTGTTCAACAGTTGCCGAAAAGAATAGTATGCTAACATCCTCATAAAATCTCCCATCCATCCCAGGGAAATTATTCTCAATCATATCCTCTCTCACCAGTGATCCCCCATCAATATATTCCACAAACCTGAGAGCAAATAGACCCACAGACCATGGACAACTTCCTCTACAACAGGAAATACCTGACATCTCCCATGAACAACGATACACCACTTCAACAAGATAACTCATTATATACTCACACATGGCACACTTTTAGACTAATATCAAATAAAGAACTCTCAGACATCAGTAGTATCATAGTAGCATAGTATATGGCAGCAGATAAAGACCAGTATGGTCCATCTAGTCTGCCCAGCAAGGCGGCAAGAGTAGGTGCACTTGCCACTCCATGCAGATGCCTCCATGCCTTTGTTTAGGGGTGTACCCACCGCTCTGTGTAGGTCAGCCCTATTTGTTCAGATATAAAAGAGATAGTTATGCTTATTTGATTTTATTCTGTTGCTATAAAGGGATCCACTATGTCTGTCCCATGCCAATTTGAATTCTGTCACTGTGTTTGCCCCTACCACTTCCATCGGGAGGGCATTCCAAGCATCCACAACCTTTTCAGAACCTCCCCACTGAATCCTTGCCCAGTTACATGAATAAAATCCCTTCATCTTTAGTTCATTCCAACTATATTAAAGATAGTCCGCACCTCTCTCTCTCAAGGATGCTTAACTCAACCCTGAAAAAGGCTTCAATACGCCCCATATTGAAGAAATCCTCATTAGACCTAACAGACTCCAATTCATATCAACAGATCGCCAGCATCCCATTCCTACTAATTGAAAGGACTATACAACACCAGCTCCAAGACCATGTTGATTCCCATGCTCCATTGGACTCCCAGCAGCATGGCTTCTGCCCACAGCATGGCACTGATACACTCTTCACTGCTCTCTTCGACACGCTCATCAGAGGATTAGACAAGCTCCATCAAGGATTTGTTATAATCTTTCTGGTCATCAGTGCTGCCTTTGACTCAGTATCACACCATATCCTTCTAGCCAGACTCAGAAACATAGGCCTGCTCAACAGCACAATAAAATGGTTCACATCTTAGCTCTCAGTAAAAGTAGGAATCAGAAATTCCAAATCATTTAATCAAAAACAAGGCATACCATAGGAATCAGACTTGTCAGCCCTACTATTTAATATTTATAAACAGCCCATATGCAACCTACTAAGAAAATGGAACATGCACTTTCATCTATATGCAGATGACATCGTGTTCTATATGCCCTTCAACACGCTCACCCTAGACTTCTCAGTCATATCAGACGTCTTCACAGCTATCACAAACCTTCTTGCTGAACTAAATCTAGCACTGAATAAAAAGAAAACAGAAGCACTACTAATCTTCAGAGACCCAGCTTTCAATCCACCAGAGAAAATCATACTCCAACACGCTGAAATTAACATAAAAATGGAAGTCATATACCTTAGCATAACTCTTGACAGCAACCTTAAACATGCTTTCACACATCAAGAAAGCAGCCAACACAGCATACCTGAAACTTAGGATCCTCAAACCTCTAGGTTCTCTTTTCCAAGACAACGACTACAGATCAGTTTTCCAGGTCATCATCACGTCCCACCTCAATAACAACAACATACTGTATCAGGGACTGCCAAAACAGGCTTTATACCCCTTTCTATTATTTATTTTATTTAACATTTCTTATATATTGCCTTTCAGTGGTATGAAAGCGGTTTACATCAAACAACGAAAGTTACGTAGAACATGGTACAACTAACAGGGTACAAGCAATTTGGATCCCAGTGCAGTTAACTAGTTACAGTTTAACCACCAGACAGTTAAGTATTTACTGTCTGATCAGTGGGCTGATAACTATTTACATTTAAATGGTATAGAGTCCATACTTTTGTATTTCGGACATTTAGGTTTTTTTCAGGGTTCTGGATGTGAGGGAGATTAGCAGTCTGTCCCATAACATTTCTGGAATATATGCGCTTTTAGCATCTTCCTGAAGTCCTTTAGGTCAGTGGTTGCTCTGAGATTAGTTGGAAGAGAGTTCCATAGGATAGGTCCGTATATGGAGAAGGTGTGATGGCATGTTTCTTATGTACTGTTTGTTTTCTGTCTGGGGATTTTAAGGAGATTCGTGGTTTGATCTCTTCTTGGTCTGTTGTCTATAGGTGCGGATATGAGGAATTGTAGGTAGCCTGTGGTTAGGTTATGTATACTCTTGAAGGTGTTTGTGACTGTCGATTTGTATTGTATTTGTGCTTGGATGGGCAGCCAATCTGGTTTTTTTAATACTGGACTAATGTGCTCTTGTTTAGGTGTCCATGATATCAAGCAAGCTCCAAAGTTTTGGGCTATCTGGAGTGGAAGGAGTGTACCTTTTGGTAGGCCTTGGAGTATTGAGTTACAGTAGTCTCAGACTGGAGTAATGATTGCTTGGCAGAACATGCAGAATAGGTTATGGTCCAGCAACAGGTGGAAGTTATGTAGAGTTCTTATCCTTTGATATATTGCTGCAGTTGTTTCCTTAATATGTGCTTGGAAATTGAGTTTCTAGTGTCACACCTAGGTATTTGATTTCGAATTCGATGGGGATATCATGGTTGTTAAAGGTAAGTTTCTCTATTGGTACATAGTTTATTTATTTAACTGTATTTATATCCCGCTTTTCACCGGGTCAAAGCGGCTTAACATTGAAGGGCTGGGGACAGTGATCAGTTCTAGGGTGGGGGGGGGGGGGTCTGTCACCAGGGGGCCAACTTTAATGATCTGAACAAACATTAAGGACAAACAGTGGACATGAGACTCTTAGTAGATAGATCTGAGGGTATGTTATGAGGTCTGGAGGAGGATTTAGTGATGGATGTTTGTTTCTGGTCCGAGGTATTCCTGGAACAGGATGGTTTTTAGTTGTTTCCTGAATGTTGAAGGCTCTCTGTTGTTTCTGATTTGACTTGGTAGAGAGTTCCAGAGGGATGGTGCGTACAGTTCAAAGGCTCTGTTGCAGGTCCGTTAATTGTATTTAGTTCATTCGTGGGGGAATGGTGAGGGTGTTGTTGGTGGTTTGTCTGGTTGTTTGTCTGGTTGTTCTGTTGTGGGTGGGTTGGGGCAATAGAGTGCGGAGCTGGGAAGTCTGAGTTTGGTAGAGGGCTTTGTGGATAAGTAGGGCAGATTTGTATTTGATTCTTGCTTCGAGAGAGAGTATGTGCAGTTCTCTCAGGACTGGGGTGATGTGATCTTGCTGTTTTGCTTTCTGGATAATTCTTGCTGTAGTATTTAAGGCTGTTCGTAGTGGGTTGGTGTGGGTGGCGGGCAGTCCATGGTAAATTATATGTCACCAAGCTGAAACAGCACACTGCCACGCAGATAACCAGCAAACAGTACAAAAACGTAGGCAGGTATGAATTCTCACCAATACTTTATTGATCCATACTCATTAAGGGAGACCCGACCCGACACAGACGTGTTTCGAAAAACTCTTCTTCAGGGGTAGGCTCACCTTATACTAAAAACGCATCATGAATAGTTAAAAAATTAAAACAAATATAAAAAAACATCTCTCATAAATGAAAAGACTGTAAGAATGCGATAATAAATGGATAAAATATATTAAAAAAACACAAATATGATATACGTAATCCATAGACAAAAACATGTTCTAATATATATCATAACCACGTAAAAACATAAATGCATAAATCATAAACATGTTAAATTATATTAGAACAAAACTCCCTCTAAAAAACGAACGCAGTATATATATATATATATATATAAATAAAAGAATAAATGAAAAACAATAACATGCAGATGCTAACCAAAAACTAATATATATAAATATAAATAAAAACAATAAATAAATAAAATGTTGCAAGCAACATTACTACAATAAAAATAAAATCATAAAATGCAAAAAATTGCAAAAAAAACATTCAATATGGAGAAATACAAAAGAGATGAGGATCATAAATCCAAAACAAATCTAGGAGCAGGAGTGAAAGGTGCATTTACCTTGAGAACTTGATGAGAATACGTCAATAAAACTAATTGTTTCACTGGAAGTGAAACAAACTTTCATAACTGTATAATAAATAAAAAGAGGATGATGTTAGAAAACTAATTATGAAAAATAAAATCAAATCTATTAAAATTAATGTGATTCTTTTTAGACTCAAAGAATACCATGATATAAAAACATCTACCAGGCCATCGTATTATGGAGAAGCAAAACCATAAAGATGAAAATCAAACAGAAAAAGACGAGAACAAAAAGAACCGCCTGGATAGCGGACTGTGGGCAAAAATACTCACTGGCACCGTAAAATTATACAAACCAGGCATCACAAAATTGTTCCAAAAAAAAGGGGAGATCAAAAAAAGGGACCAAAAGATAGGGTCGCCGGCCACTTATTTAATTGAGAAAACAATGTTTATCTAATTAGATGTATTTTTTGGAGGCTAGATTCCACCGCACAGCACACGCTGTGTTTCCTTAATCCTTCCAGTTGTGTAAAGGCCTCTCTTCGGTTATATATAAAGTAAAAGGAAAAAGACCAATGAATGGTAGCATACCATACAATCAATCTATATCCACTGAGGTGAACTACCGCACTGGCATACAGCCATACCCTGGAAGTGAATGTATAGCTCAAATAATTTCACGAAATTACATAAATAAATCATTCTTCGAACTATAAAAAGAGAAGGATATCCGTATAATGAAGAGGCCAACGTGTTTAAAAAAATATTATTATTGAACCCATGCAATATTAACCATACCAGAGGGTACCCACAACTGCAAGCGCCGCAGAGTCCCATTGTTAAACACCACCGCACCGGCACATAGCCATACCTTAAAAATAAACATGTAAGCTCAAATAATATCATAAAATTGCCCAAATCAAGCCCAAAAGCCGCCTGTGGCTAAATAAAAAGTAAAAAACTTGTTAAGAAAAACTTACATATTCACAAACCGCCACTACTACTATAACCGGGAGGGCAGTAAACCTTGTCAGCAATGAAAGCGCAGTTTATGAGCCAGATGCCAACGCATGGTATTATTTGAGCTTACATGTTTATTTTTAAGGTATGGGGAGGTACGTTGGCCTCTTCATTATACGGTTATCCTTCTCTTTTTATAGTTCGAAGAATGATTTATTTATGTAATTTCGTGAAATTATTTGAGCTATACATTCACTTCCAGGGTATGGCTATATGCCAGTGCGGTAGTTCACCTCAGTGGGACACTGCAGCGACTGCAGTAGCGTTTACCCTTTGGTATGGCAATTTAATTTTCAATACTTTATAGACTGATTGTATGGTATGCTACCATTCATTGGTCTTTTCCTTTTACTTTATATATAACCGAAGAGAGGCCATTACACAACTGGAAGGATTAAGGAAACACACCGTGTGCTGTGCGGTGGAATCTAGCCTCCAAAAAATACATCTAATTAAATAAACATTGTTTTCTCAATTAAATAAGTGGCCGGCGACCCTATCTTTTGGTCCCTTTTTTTGATCTCCCCTTTTTTTTGGAACAATTTTGTGATGCCTGGTTTGTATAATTTTACGGTGCCAGTGAGTATTTTTGCCCACAGTCCGCTATCCAGGCGGTTCTTTTTGTTCTCGTCTTTATCTGTTTGATTTTCATCTTTATGGTTTTGCTTCTCCATAATACGATGGCCTGGTAGATGTTTTTATATCATGGTATTTTTTGGGTCTAAAAAGAATCACATTAGTTTTAATAGATTTGATTTTATTTTTCATAATTAGTTTTCTAACATCATCCTCTTTTTATTTATTTTACAGTTATGAAAGTTTGTTTCACTTCCAGTGAAACAATTAGTTTTATTGACGTATTCTTATCAAGTTCTCAAGGTAATAGCACCTTTCACTCCTGCTCCTAGATTTGTTTTGGTGTTTTGGATTTATGATCCTCATCTCTTTTGTATTTCTCCATATTGAATGTTTTTTTGCAATTTTTTGCATTTTATGATTTTATTTTTATTGTAGTAATATTGTTTGCAACATTTTATTTATTTATTGTTTTTATTTATATTTATATATATTAGTTTTTGGTTAGCATCTGCATGTTATTGTTTTTCATTTATTCTTTTATATATATATAAAATATGCTGCGTTCGTTTTTTAGAGGGAGTTTTGTTCTAATATAATTTAACATGTTTATGATTTATGCATTTATGTTTTTACGTGGTTATGATATATATTAGAACATGTTTTTGTCTATGGATTACGTATATCATATTTGTGTGTTTTTATATATTTTTTCCATTTATTATCGCATTCTTACAGTCTTTTCATTTATGAGAGATGTTTTTTTATATTTGTGTTTTAATTTTTTAACTATTCATGATGTGTTTTTAGTATAAGGTGAGCCTACCCCTGAAGAAGAGTTTTTCGAAACACGGCCTGTGTCGGGTCGGGTCTCCCTTAATGAGTATGGATCAATAAAGTATTGGTGAGAATTCATACCTGCCTACATTTTTGTACTGTTTGCATGGTAAATTATATTGCAGTAGTCCAAGTGGAGGAGCGTCATAGCTTGCATAACTGTCCTGAAGACCTGTGTGTCAATAAGGGGCATTAGGCATTGTACTGTTTTAGCCTTGTGGAATATTATTCCGGTAGTTTTTTTGATCTGTTGTTTGAATGTGAGCTCTTGGTCTATGATGACTCCTAGGTATTTTATGTGTGGTTGAATTTGTATTTGTGTGGCTCCTAAGTTGAGGTGCGTAGGTGGGGTGAAGTTTGGGCCTTTGGTTACTATGAGGGATTCTATTGTTTTTTATGTTGATGGATAGGTTGTTCCTTTGTAGCCAGCTGGAGACTTCTATGAAGCAGTCTGATAGGTGGTTGTTCATCGGGTTGGTGGTTGTGATTGGTCCATACAGCATTATGTCATCTGTATAGATGTGGTAGTTGATGTTATGAGCATGTATGATTGAGCAGAGTGGTTGTAGGTAGATGTTGAAGAGCATGGCGGATAGTGTGGATCCTTGGGGTACTCCTTGGTGTTGCTAGAAGGGGGGGGGGAGGTTGCCAAGTTTGTGCGGATTAGTTGTTGTCTATTGTTCAGGTAGGAGTGGAACCATTGAAGTACGACATTTTTGATGCCAATTTCTTGGAGTCTGTGTAGGAGGATGTTGTGGGAGATGGTGTCAAAGGCTGCAGATATGTCCAGGAAGATCATAGTGTATCCAGAGTGCTTAGTCTGTGTGCCCTTGATGAGGGTGTTCATTAATGATGTCATGAGGGTCTCGACTCCGTGGAATGGACAGAAACCATGCTGTTGTAGGTCCAGTATGTTGTTGTCATCCAAGTGGTCCTGAAGTTGTTGTTGAACTATCTTCTCGATGATTTTGGTGGTGAATGGAAGACTTGCTATGGGTCTGAAGGAGGCGGGGTCAAGGGGGTCTAGGTTTTGTTTCTTTTAGGGTTGGGCGGATGATGGAGGTTTTGAGGATGTCTGGCATGCATCCCATATCAGTCCCCCCTCCCCCCCCCCGTCGATGTCAGCCCCCCCGTCGATGTCAGCCGTGTTGCAGGTTCTCTGCCCCCTCATCACCTCTCCCCATGTCTGCCTCCCTTCTAATGCAGCCACGGCTCCCTGCCTCTTAGGGAACCGCGGCTGTGCCTGTAAAATCATTGCGGAGCCTCCCTGTCTCTCGACGGGCTCCGTGCAGCATTGTCCCGCCTCCAAAGGAACTTCCTTTGGAGGCGGGACAATGCTGCACGGAGCCCGTCGAGAGACAGGGAGGCTCCGCAATGATTTTAAAGGCACAGCGGCGGTTCCCTAAGAGGCAGGGAGCCGCGGCTGCATCAGAAGGAAGGGGGTGAGTTTGCCGCTGCCGAAAAGCAGACTCGGCAGCGGCAGCAACTTGTGCACGTTTAAAAAATTTTTTTTAACTGGGCGGAGACGAGGCGACCCCCGCTAAATCCTGTGGCGACCCCCGTGGGGGTTGCGACCCACAGGTTGAGAACCGCTGCAATAGAGCCTTCTCACTATTTTCCCCAACAATTTAGAACTCACTACCAGAAGCCATTAGATCTGCACAATCTCCACAAGATATGAAGAAACTATTAAAAACACATCTCTTAATTAAACATTGTAGATTGTAAGCCCTTTGGGGATGAGGGAATGTATCCAGTACCTGCTTGTAGTGATTGTAAACCGCTCTGATGCCTTTCAGCATGGGCGGTATATCAAGAAATTGCATAAACACAAACACAGACTTTGTATTCATCCAATCTTATCTTGATCTTCTCAGCATCATTCAACATGGATCCTTGAGCATCTTTTAGAATTCCAAATCGAGGCTGGAACTTTCTCTTTAACTCTCATAGCTTTAGGAAAACCAATCTTGTTCTTCCTCTAATAGTTTCTGATTCTATTTCCTTGCATGCATCACTTCAGTGCTTCTCCTTGTCTCATCTTTTTGCATGTTGGAAATCTGTTAAGTTTTGTGATTACTTCTCTTTCTCCTCTGGCTTTAGCTTCTCTGTTTTTCTGGTCAATTTTCAGAGTTTCTTTAGTCATCCATTTTGGCTGTCTTTGCTTTTTCATCTTTTCTAAAGGCTTCCCACTTTCTTTGAGCACAGCGTTCTTAATGTCACCCCATAACTCTTATGGTGCTGTCATTTGTATCCAAAGCAGTGAATCAATTTCACAGACATTCTTTAAATTCCGATGGTATATTCTCAAGGTCCTTATCCTCCTCAGAAATGGGGTACAAGAGACTCCAAGCTCTACCCCCTCCCCCCCAAAGACCGCCTCGGGCACTTTCCACTCAGACTCAATCATTTTCTTAATTACCCTGTGCACAGGGAAACACAAATGAGAACCCTTGAAACAAAGGATCTTCTAAGGGCTCCTCTGATACCACTGGCAATGATACTATGTTAAGGGCCACCAGGGAATGGCTTATTAGTGGAGCCAGCTCATCCCTATGAAATTGCCTGTTATCACTGGCTCACCCCAGAGGTCGGAGGGACCCTCCTCCATCTCCTCAGAGGTCAGTGACTGTGAAGAGTCCTGCTCTCTCCACAAATCCCCTTCCCTCTCTTAACTCTCCAGGAGCCCTCCTTCAGGGTCTGTGCTGACAGGGAAGGGGTCTTTGCTTGGGATAGAGCTTCAGCTTGTTTCAGTTTCAGGTAGCAGATTTTATGCAGGGCTAATATGAAATCAGGTGGGAAGAAGGCTTCTTCCTGCTCTGAATGCAGCCCCGCTCGCTGTCCGCAGTGCTGAATTCAGCCTCTTTATATTTTTCTTTTTCGTTTTTGCCTTGCCTTGCACCTTCTCTGGATCTGACGAAATGGCTGTCTGACCCAAGATGGAGCGTTTCCCATCTGCCTGCTCTGACAGTTCCCCTGTTTCCTGCTCGCTGGATCCCTGAAGCCCTGCTAGAGCAACCGCAAGGAATGGAGACAAACACGACAAACCTTGCTGCTGTAAGCCGTGGCTGCCCCCACATGCTAAGCAGAGTGAGGAGACCGCTGGCATGCAAAACAAGATTGCTGATGCAGAGGTCAGGAGCAGGCCAGACCGTATGATGAGTCAAACTGACGTGTGACCCGTTATAGCGCAAAACAATCCCCACTGCAAACCAAAGCACAGAGAGACCCGATCTACCCTGAAGGTTCTTACCCCCGCACCGTGTTAGCTCCCGGTCTCTCTGCCAGCTGTCTCCTGCTTCCCTTTGTGGTTTTTTGTTTCTTTTTTTTTAACTTTACCCCAAGGTGAGGCACAGCTCCAGCACAATGAGGTATGAAGGAAGCCCAGTATCCTAGACAAGATCTGTGGACAGTCAAGGTGGGGGGGGGGGGGGGAGGGAGGGAGGGAAGGGAACCTGGGCCACCAGGCTATTAGACCAGATGGGCTCCACCAGACTCGACAACAGGTCTGACAGTTGGTGACAAGCCCTGCAACTCTGTCAGCCCACCACTCCAACAGGCTATGGAGTGAATTCAACACCCAGACATTTACACTGGAAGTATTTCTGTTCTGTTGGTATTCTCTGAGAGAGAAGCTAACGAAAATAATGAAAACTCCCTTAGGAAAGCTCAGAAATAATGGATTCTGGAAGGAGTTCTTGTACTCTGATGTCAGAATCCTGTCATGCTCACTCCTCATCTACTTTCCTGGATTGGACTGGAGGGACGATATGGAAGCCAGTGTTATTGCCACTGTCATGGAAATGTGATCCTCTGCCGCCAACACAGTCTCTTTCTGCTGCTGTCAGATGGGTTGTTTATCTTAGTCTGGCACCTCAACTGAGACCTGTCCATCTTGAGAGATTCTGCTAGTAGTTAAGCTACTAATAACTTAGCTTTCAGCATCACTGGTATGCACAAGCCCTCACAGCACAACAAACTGCAAACTAGCTCTGTGTTCCCGAATGCAACTCACTTTGAACTTTCCCCTTCCCCCCCATCATCTGTCCAAATGCTGCAGTGGCACAACCACAGCACCAATTAGCCTGATAACTGGGTTGGTGGTTGTAAGCTGAAAGTTGTGGGAGAATTCCAAGTTCCACTCAGTTGGTCATTTGGAGATCACTTTATCCCCAAATGGGCCCCTCTTTCACACAATGTATAATTCTTTTCAACTTGCCTTTTGGTTGTATTTCATTTTTTTTTTCTCTTTGGTGTTTTCCTTATTTGTTCTTTGGTGCTTTTTTTCACCCTTCCCTTTCCTCTCAAGGATTCTCCCCTTAACCCTATTATTCTCCCTACACAGTTTCTTCCTTTATTTTCAGGCTTTTCCTGCCACAGCCACAACTCCTTCTCCCATGCATTAATTTAAACCAAAATTACTGCAAAAAGGGGTATACAACTAATACAAAAAACAACAACCCATATTTACTCCTTACTTCTCACAATATCAACCAATGCAGCAAACTACACCTATCATATTTCTTAAATAAGGTAAAATGACCTCAGAGAAACCTACCCCTACATTTGGCGAAACAAATCACCATAGGGTTAGATGGTATATTTCACATCACGGGTCAAAAACCTTTAATTTTATAATTCACCTTTAATACTTACAAAATTTATATTACCCAAATAATTACATCTCCAAAAAGTACTTTTCGGGATTCGAAACCTTAATTAACCTCAAAATTCTTAATAAATTTACCTATATTTTTAACTACTTATAAGGAATACATTCTTAAAATCATACGTGAATTATACAGCCGCAGGCGCCTGCAGGCTCATGCATTGATCCCAACCGCCCTGCAAAAAAGAGCACACAGGCTTCAGGTATACAGCTGATATTCAATAGCAGGTAATAACTGCATACTTATCTGGGCAATGCCGAAACCACAGGCTACTCCGTTAGCTGAATTACGCACTTTAAAATTCGGCGTTAAAAACACAGACAAAATTTCCAATATTTTCATCAAAGCAGTCCAACAAAAGCTTTCGTTTCACCTTTCCGGCTTCTTCAGGGACTCTTTAATTTAACCCACTCCACACCAATACAATATTTTCTGAATTTCATCCACAGGCACCAAAAGTGCCTCCACTTCTAAAGCAAGCGCGTCTGACATCATGTTTTAAAAGCCAACTGACGTGGATATCCTGATTTTCTTTTGAAGAAAGCCTACAAAAGAGCAAAATTCAACCACAGGGAGTGGCTTTTGTTACCACCGACCAATAGTACACCCTCTATTTCTCGGCGATCTACAATGTCAGAAAAATCTCCTATTACGTGTGTTTTACCTCATTCCAGCTTGTCTAGCCGTTTAACAGCGTGCATAAGGAAGAGATGGCGAATTTTTTCTTCTCATCCGGTGTTATCTAAGAATATATTACGTATAGCTTATAGCCGTGATAAGAATCTGAGGGATCATCTATGCCCAGCGGTACCTAGACCACCTCGACTGATGTCAAACAATACTCATAATAGTTGTGGACGTTGTATCTATTGTAACATTATGGAAGATAAGTTACCTGCTACAATTTTATCTAAATCTTATTATTTAAAACAATGTACGAATTGTAATTCATCATATGTGGTGTATGTGCCCTAAGCTGTACATAGGGAAAACAACATGCCCTTTGCGTACGAGACTGGCAGAGCATAAGTATAGCATTTTGAAAGCTAAAATTGAAACGCCGCTTGTTCAGCACTGCAATTTATATAACCATAAAATTGATGATTTCAAATGTACAGTGGTGGAACATGTCCCTATAAATATTTGTGGGGGAGATCGAAGCAAGTTATTGTTGCAGCAAGAACAGAAATGGATTTTTTCCTTAAACACATTATACCCGAATGGGTTGAACGATAAAATAGACTGGACATTGTTTTTCTGACAATTGTGGATTAGATTGCGATAAGTTAAGGTTATAGGAAGAACAGAAACAAATTTTTCTTTTTAATATATGAGACCCGGCTGGGTTGATTGGTAGAATTGATTGGGTTGCTATTGGGTTCCATGCGCACATTCCTCTTCTTTCAGTATAGAGTTGTTTAATGAAGGAGCAAAGTTGTTGTTGGAAAATGACATCAGTTCAGAACAGCGAAACAGCGCGTAGAAAGTTGGCTTTTAAAACATGATGTCAGACGCGCTTATTTTAGAAGCGGAGGCACTTTTGGTGCCCGTGGATGAAATTCAGAAAATATTGTATTGGTGTGGAGTGGGTTAAATTAAAGAGTCCCTGAAGAAGCCGGAAAGGTGAAAAGAAAGCTTTTGTTGGACTGCTTTGATGAAATTATTGGAAATTTCGTCGGTGTTTTTAACACCAAATTTTAAAGTGCGTGATTCAGCTAACGGAGTAGCCTGTGGTTTCAGCATTGCCCAGATAAGTATGCAGTTATTACCTGCTATTGAATATCAGCTGTATACCTGAAGCCTGTGTGCTCTTTTTTGCAGGGCGGTTGGGATCAATGCATGAGCCTGCAGGCGCCTGCGGCTGTATAATTCACGTATGATTTTAAGAATGTATTCCTTATAAGTAGTTAAAAATATAGGTAAATTTATTAAGAATTTCGAGGTTAATTAAGGTTTCGAATCCCGAAAAGTACTTTTTGGAGATGTAATTATTTGGGTAATATAAATTTTGTAAGTATTAAAGATGAATTATAAAATTAAAGGTTTTTGACCCGTGATGTAAAATATACCATCTAACCCTATGGTGATTTGTTTCGCCAAATGTAGGGGTAGATTTCTCTGAGGTCATTTTACCTTATTTAAGAAATATGATAGATGTAGTTTGCTGAATTGGTTGATATTGTGAGAAGTAAGGAGTAAATAAGGGTTGTTGTTTTTTGTACTAGTTTCATGCATACCATGAGAGTCAGGAACCTCGCTTCTAAGCCAGGGTATGTGGAGTATGATCTCAGTCTCTCAAATTTACTGCTAATGCTCGACGTAGTACGTGCATCATGCCAAAGAAAGCTTCCTTCTGGAGTCTGTAAGATGTGAGCCTGAAGGGGACTCACATCTTACAGAGCCTGGATTTGGGGCACCCAGAATTTGTTCAGACCTCTAAGTAATAAATCTCCTTGATTAGTCAAAGATGAAAACTTGGAAATGACAGAAAATTTCTGATGGCAGACTGCAGGTACAGCTCATGTGATAAACATTTGGTGATACAGAGCTCTTTAGCATTTCAGTCAGGCTTATTCTTCATCCATGGGAGGAGGGGGAGGCTCCTCTCAGGCTGGGCTTCTTGCAGCAGCTCAGAAGTAAACTCTGCAAGCACAATGTTCAAGATTTTGTGGTACATTTGTAGACATTTACATATGTTACTCAGCATATATTGATAAGCAAACTTTAAACATTGTGTGTGTATGGATAATTTGCTCTCTTCTTTAATCCCTTATCCATTTTAATGTTTTCTCCATGTTTTACTTTCATCTCATCTCTCCTTTATCCTTTTTCTATCCCCTATTACCTTACTGTTGTCTCAAAGGTACCCCCTTCTCCCACAAAATATATTTTTCAACATTCCACATGAAGTCTCCTCTTTCTAATATCCTCCTCTTCTTCAAAATTTCCTTTCCCTCTAACCTTTCCCTCCACCCCAATAGTTTCTTCAATTTCCCTCCTAAAGCATTACTCCTCTCATGGAAGATTTCTTCATTTTTCAACTCTGCTCTTCTGCAGAACTCAAATTCCTGCCACCCCTAAAGACCCATCACTTCCTACTATACTTCACTCCCAGCATGTGGCTTGGTTTATTTGAGCATCACAGCAGCTGAAGAGAGGCCATAGGAGGCCAGCAGCCTGAAGCAGGAAGGAGGAGGGAGGCAGGCAGCTAGAAGCTGTGTTAGTAGGAGAAGGCAGCAACTGCATCAGTGGTGGTCCAGTATGACAAAGAGACTGACACTACAGCAGAAGGAAGGCAATACTATAATCACGCTTGCATTAGTGAATAGAAGAAACATGGGTAGACCGTTTACTGCAGTTCTGAAAACCCTGCACTACTGCAACAACATTAGTTAAAGGAACAAGAAAACAACTACTGAAATACACAACTAAGGTGCTAATTGATATATAGAATGTGATGGCAGATAAAGGTCCTCCTCTCTTGTGTTCTATTTCTCCACAGCCTACTTGATCTCGTTTCAAATGAAATAGAATTGTGTGTCTATCATATGCATTCTTGAATTCAGTTACTGCATTTGCATTCAGTTACTGCATTTGTTCTACACAACCTTCACTTTTTTTAAAAATGAAGTTTAAATTAGACTTACCTGCTAATTGTAGTTCCTGAAGGAACTCCAGTCTAGTCCCAGATCAGTCTCCAAGCTGCTGGAAGAGGATCACAACTCCAGAGTTTCCGGGACTAGACTGGAGGGACGATCAGGAAGAAATAGTTACTGACATTATTCCTGAATCTACCCACTTACCGTGTCATGCCAAGGTAACTATGCTAGCCATTCTTTTCCACTCAAAAATATTAATTTCTTGTGCATTGTTTAAAACCTTTAAAGCATGATTATGATTTTAGTGCTTTATTCCCTTGCTCAGAGATAAATAGAGTGCACAGATAATCAGAGGAAGAGTATAGAATGGGAACATGGTACTAGTGATCACTAACAACCTTGGACAGTGTTTTGAATGAATGTTTTAAATAAATAAACAAACAGAAAGATCTGGAGTGATCACAGATGATGAACCCAAGATAGCCAATGTGACAAGGCAGTGAGGAAAGGCAGATGGATACTGGAAGGAAAATAGTTATCAGAACCAAACAAAGATGTGTGAACATTTCATGAGGCCTAGCTTCCGTCTTTGGTAGAGAAGTTTGAATATGATTGACTCTTAAGGAGTAGCAAGACAATTTTCAAAATCTTGGATGACATCACAATGTGCTGTGAGCTCTCCGAGATTATAACTGAACTGACCTGTTTCCCTCAAGGAAACAAAAAGCATAGAAATTTTACTTGCTGTCACAGGCAACTTGGATGTCACTGGAATATCAAAAATGAGAATAAAATTGGATGAATGTTTTAAAAGTCATCAGGGGCTATTCACTTACAAGGAGTGGGGTGTAAGGAACCAGAGAGACATGATGATCTTAGAAGGCCAGGCTCTACAAAGGAAACCAAGGTAAACATTTGGAAAAGCTTACTTTCTGTTATGTTGGAAGTATACACGTTTCATAGTCTTATACACAGTGCAGTGTAAGGTGTAAGCAGAGTCCCTGCCTGAGTGGAAGGGGCTAGCATTGCAGTATCCTCTTCTTTTTAACATCTTTGTTAGTGATATAGCGGAAGGGCTGTCGGGTAAGGTTTGCCTCTTTGCAGATGATACCAAAATCTGCAATAGACACCCAGGAAGGTGTAGATAACATGAGGAGGGATCTAGCTAAGCTTGAAGAATGGTCTAGAATTTGGCAGCTGGGATTTAATGTTAAAAAATGTAAGGTCATGCATTTGGGCTGCAGCAATCCAAGGGAGCAATACAGTATAGGAGATGAAGCACTTTTGTCCACTAAAGAAGAGCGGGACCTAGGCGTGGTTGTGTCTGATGATCTTAAAGTAGCTAAACAGGTAGAAAAGGAGACGGCAAAAGCTAGAAGGATGCTTGGGTGCATACGGAGAGGAATGGCTAGCAGAAAAAAGGAGGTGATAATGCCTCTGTATAAGTCTTTGGTGCGACCTCATTTGGAGTATAGTGTGCAATTCTGGAGACTGCACCTTCAAAAAGATGTGAACAGGATGGAGTCGGTGCAGAGGGTGGCTACTAAAATGATTAGTGGGCTTCATTATAAAGCATATGAGGAGAGACTTAACGATCTTAATATGTACACCTTAGAGAAAAGGCGGGATAGAGGTGATATGATTGAGATGTTTAAATACCTCCGTGGCATAAATGTTCAGGGAGAGAGCCTCTTTCAATTGAAAGCAAGTTCTGCTACAAGGGGACATGGGATGAGGGTGAAGGGAGATAGATTCAGGAGTGATATGCGGAAATATTTCTTTACGGAAAGTGTAGTGGATCCATGGAATAGTCTCCCAGTGGAGGTGGTAGAGATGAGGACAGTAACTGAATTCAAAAAAGCAAGGGACCAACACAGAGGATCTCTAAAGGTAAAACGTTGGCTGTTGTAGTTGTTGATATGGAAGGACAGACTAGATAGGCCATGTGGTCTTTTTCTGTCATCATGTTTCTATGTTTCTATCAGCAGAGTGTAAACAGCACTAAACACATTCAAACTTATAAAGGTCAATACATGAGTTTGGCATAAACATGGCTACTGAAGAACATGCAGATGGACAAACTGCTAAAATCAATAGGCACTTTCATACATTATGAAATGTGCCTAAGTAGGAAGTAATGATAGACAAGAAGAAATTAGACCTTACCTGCTAATTGTCTTTCCTTGAGTTCTCTCAGGGCCAGTCCAGGACATTTGGGTAGTCAATCCGCTCCAGCAGCTGAGGACTGAAATCTGAAAGTTTTCTTGACAGCATACCCAGCTCCCCCTGGTGGCAGCTAATCAGTCGTACGGTAACAAAGCAGAAAATACTCAAACTACTATTGTACTCAAAACAAAAACACCAAAAACCTAACTAAAACAGACTACTATGTCCAGAGAACAAACAGGCGCACCAGAAAAAGAAGAATCCTTCCAGACAGCCACACGCCCCCTAGAGGCGCCGCAGTCTTAAACACTGGTTGTCCCTTTTCATTTTTCCTTTTTTTTTCATATCTGTATGCCTCCTAAGGGAACCCCAGCATCCCACTTCACTGAAAGAAACGGAACTCCCTGGCAAACCAACCACTGAATCTCGCCTCTGTAAACCTCGCAGATAAACTAGGGTGGGTCCTGGACTGGCCCAGAGAGAACTCAAGGAAAGACCATTAGCAGGTAAGGTCTAATTTCTTCTTCCTATTCGTCTCTCCGGGCCAGTCCAGGACATTTGGGAAGTACCAAAGCAGTACCTAAATAAGGGAGGGTCCTGCGAGACCTGCGACAAGCGCCGCCGCACCCACACTAGCGTCCTCCCTAGCTTGCACGTCCAACCGATAATGTCTTGCAAACGTATGTAAGGAAGACCACGTCGCCGCCCGACAAATATCCACCGGTGGAACCAACGCATACTCCGCCCAGGAGGTTGACTGACCTCTAGTGGAATGAGCCCGGAGCCCCTGCGGAACCGGTTTACCCTTTGCTTCATACGCGGCGCGAATGGCATGCTTTACCCAGTGAGCGATAGAAGCTTTAGTGGCAGCCTTACCCTTCGCTGCCCCTCCGAAGAGAACAAATAACTGGTCTGACTGCCGAAACAATTCCGTTGCTCTAAGATACCGACGCAACACTCGGCCCAAATCTAAACGTTTCAGCGACCGATCCAACTCGGCGCTTCCCAACGTCCCAAACGTAGGAAGAAAAACAACCTGATTGAGGTGAAAAGAAGAAACCACCTTGGGCAGAAAAGACGGCACCGGCCGTAACACCACCTTTTCTGCCGAGAACTGCAGATATGGCTCCTTGCACGAAAGCGCTTGCAGATCTGAAATTCGCCGAGCCGAACACAGAGCCATCAAAAAAGCCGTCTTCCAGGACAACTCTCGCAGATGTTCAGACGAGCGATCTACAAACGGCGGCTCGGTCAACGCCTGTAGCACCAAGTTCAAATCCCAAGGAGGAACAACCGGCCGCACCGGAGGTCTAATGTTTTTAGCGGCTCTCAGAAAACGTAAAACATCGGGATGAGAAGATAGCAGCCTGCCCTGCACTCTACCCCTGTAGCAGGACAGCGCTGCCAACTGAACCCGCAATGTACTAAGGGCTAAACCCTTATCCAACCCGTCCTGAAGAAATCCCAAGATCTCAGGAAGCGGCGCCCCGCAGGGCCTAATTCGACACTCGCCGCACCATGCTTCAAACACTCTCCATACCCGAATGTACGCCAATGAAGTCGACCTCCTCCTAGACTGTAGCATAGTAGAGATCACAGAGTTCGAGTATCCCTTGCGTCGCAACCGTTCCCTCTCAAGAGCCAAGCTGTAAGACAGAATCGATCCACCTGCGGCATGAGCACCGGTCCTTGCCTCAAGAGGTTGCGACGAACTGGCAGCCTCCAGGGAGGAACTATGAGAAGTCTCAACAGATCGGCATACCAGGGCCGCCTTGGCCAATCTGGAGCCACCAGAATCACCGGACCTCTGTGGAGCGCCACCCTTCGAATGACTCTCCCTAAGAGCGGCCACGGAGGAAAGACATATAGAAGTTGATCCTGTGGCCAAGGTTGAACGAGACCGTCTAGCCCCTCGGACATGTGCGCCCTGCGCCTGCTGTAAAACCGCGCTGCCTTGGCATTGGCTTGGGTAGCCATGAGATCTAAAACTGGCTGCCTCCACCTTAGCGAAATCTCCTGAAATATCGCCTCGTCCAGTTCCCACTCCCCCGGATCCAGGCGATGACGACTGAGATAATCGGCCTGAATGTTGTCCTTTCCTGCCACATGCGCCGCCGATATCGCCGAAAGATGGTCCTCCACCCAGAAAAACAAGTGCTGACTCTCCTCCAGCAATTCCGCACTGCCCGTGCCGCCCTGTCTGTTTATGTAAGACACCGTCACATGATTGTCGGAAAACACCCGAACCGGTCTTCCCTCGAGCACGTCGACAAACTCCAGCAACGCTAGACGAACCGCTCTGAGCTCCAAGCGATTGATCGACCAGCACTTCTCCTCCGCCGTCCACGTTCCTTGCGTCACTCGATTCAAGCAATGAGCACCCCAACCGAAGAGGCTCGCGTCCGTCGTGAGCAGTACCCAGTCGGGCATCTCTAGCAGAACTCCCGCTCGCAGATGGGCTGGAACCAACCACCACTGCAAACTGAGACACACCTCCTCCGGACAGACCAGTCTGCGGGAGAGAGGATGATCCTGCGGAGACCAACGGGACAACAACGCTCTCTGAAGGGGCCGCATCTGCGCTCTGGCCCACGGAACGAGATCTAAGGCCGCCACCATCGATCCCAAGAGCTGCAGGTATCGCCAAGCCGTGGGAGCCTTCACACGCAGAAACGCCGACACCTGCCTCAGAATCTTCTGCACTCGCTCGGTCGGAAGAAAGACCGACCCGACCTCCGTGTCGAACACCGCTCCTAAGTAAGTCAACTGTCTGACTGGCTGCAAACGGCTTTTCGCATAGTTGATGACCCAACCTAACTGCTCCAGGAACTGCACCACCCGCGCTGTGGCCGCCACCAATTCGCTGCACGACGGTGCTCGAATCAACCAATCGTCTAGGTAGGGATGAACCTGAATTCCCTCTTTCCTTAGCGCTGCCGCCACCACCACCATCACCTTGGTAAAGGTTTGCGGCGCTGTAGCCAGTCCAAAAGGTAACGCCCGAAACTGAAAATGTCCCATGGACACCGCGAAACGTAGAAACGTCTGATGTTCGACTCTGATTTGAATATGCAAGTAGGCCTCGGTGAGATCTATGGATGTCAGGACTTCGCCCTGTCGAACCGACCGAATCACTGACTCTAAGGTCTCCATCCGAAAATGGGGCACTCGCAAACAACGATTTACGTGTTTGAGATCCAGGATAGGGCGAAAATAACCTTCCTCCTTGGGAACTACAAAATAAATCGAGTATCAACCGAAGCCGCACTGGTCTGCAGGCACTGGAACTATGGCATGAAGACGCACCAAGCGCTGTAGGGTTACTCTCACCGCTTCTCTCTTTACCTGCGGACCACATGGGGACAGAACAAACGCTTCTGGGACCGGCTGAACGAATTCCAATGCATAACCGCCTTTGATAATTTTCAGAACCCAACGGTCCGTGGTGATGCTGGCCCAGGTGGATAGGAACTGCTGTAACCGACCGCCCACTGGAACGTCCACCTGGACCCGCCTCACTTCATTGGGACTTTTTAGCGGAGGCTTGCTGAGCATTAAAGTAGCCTCTGCTGAAGCCCCTGGCCCCTCAAAAGGACTGCCCCCTAGCCATAAAACATCCCCTTTGATAAGAAGTGAAACGCGCACCGCGGAACCTGCGAAAGTCCCGATTGTGACCTCTCGGTAGGCCCCTATCTTTGATGCTCTTAGGCGGTCTTCCGGTAGCCGACCCCCTTTGGAGTCTCCCAAATCCTTAACAATCTTCTCTAACGCCTCTCCAAACAATAACTTGCCCTTGTACGGAAGCTTACTGAGACGCGCTTTGGAAGACGCATCCGCCGCCCAATTCCTAAGCCATAGGAAATGTCTAGCGGCAATAACAGAAGCCATGGCTTTGGCCAAAATGCGAACCAAATCATAAAAGGCATCTCCTTGATAAGCCGCTGCAGACTCTAGCTTAGCCCTGTCCGCTGAAGCTTCTTCTATCCTATCCGTCGACTGCTCCCCTTGCAGCCATCAGATAGAGGCCCTGGACACATAAGTGCCACAAATAGAAACCTGTAGAGCTAACGCAATAGAATCAAATGTTTGCTTTAGCAACGACTCCAATCTACGATCCTGAAAGTCTTTGAGAGCTGTACCCCCTTCAATGGGAATGGTAGTCTTCTTGGTGACCGCTGAAACCAACGCATCCACCTTGGGCATCCGCAAGAGGTCCTTTTCGTCCTGAGGGACAGGGTACAGCCGAGCAATTGAGCGACTCTCTCTAAGGCAGGGGTTCTCAACCTTGTCCTCGGGACCCACCTAGCCAGTCGGGCTTTCAGGATAACCACAATGAATATGTATGAGAGAGATTTGCATACACTGCCTCCATTATATGCAAATCTCTCCCATGCATATTCATTGTGGTTATCCTGAAAACCCGACTGGCTAGGTGGGTCCCTAGGACAGGGTTGAGAACCCCTGCTCTAAGGGAAGCCTCTGGGAACTCCCACTCAGATTCTATCATCTGCTAAATAACCCTATGTACCGGGAAACACTTCTGCTCTGCTCTAAACCCCTGCAATAAGGGATCCTCCAGGGGTTCTTGCTGCACAGATGGAAGGACTATATTTAGAGCCGCCAGAGCCTGAGAAATCAACGCTCCTAGCTCCTCTTTACGGAACATCCTAAAGACATTAGGATCCTCTCCGGTCCCTAGCTCACCTTCCTCCAAATCACCTGGCCAGGCATCCACCCCTGCCTCTGAGAGAAGTTCCCCCTCTTCAGCCCCTTGAGGAGGAGACATAGGAGGTTCCTTAGCCGCCACGCTCGTGTCCCTACCCCTCCGAACTGAAGAGCTGGACTCCCCTAGGTCCTCCGCTGAAGGACCATCCATCTGGGACCCAAACAGGTTGTCAGAGCTGACCTGGAGTGATAATTGAGACTTCTTCAAGAGATAGGCACTATGTAATGATAAAATGAAATCTGGAGAGAAATAAGACCCCAGAGCCTCCTGCAGCCCAGGCATAGGCTGTTGCTTCAGTTCTACCGGCTCCCCCGGCTTGACTGACTTGGATTTCTTTTTCTGGGGTTTGCTATGCAACGCGGGAGAAACGGCCTGATCATCTAAAATGGCCGCTGTTCCCGCTCTCTCCCCGGAGTTATGCGCTAGTGCTGAAATCCCCTCAGGCGTCTTATCTGCCATGCCTGCACTGTCCGATCGGCAAGAAGACCAGAAATAAGCGTTACGCCGCAATCGAGCTCCTCCAACCGCCGAAGAAATGGCCCCTCGGAAACCCACCGAACACATGTCGACCAAGCCGCAAGTAAAAAAAGAGAGCCCTGGAACGCACTACCGGCGAACAAACTCAAATTCCCTGCACAAAACCAGACAGCACTGCGGAGAGAAACAGCCCCTCTACCAGAGCGGACTGCCCGAAGTCTCACCATTCCCCCCCCCCCCCCACTGCTTTACCGCGGAAAGCGGCAAGCCGGTGCAGGGCTGTGACACAGAGGTATGAAGAGAATCCTGGGGCTCCCAGGCCTGCTTATACCTCTCCAATCCCCGCTTCGATAGGAGGCAGGCTCTACCCCTCGAAGTCGGAGCCGCACTGCCAGCAGAATAAGGGGAGCTTCCCCGAATTGAAACTGCTGCAGCCTTAACTTTCTCTATTTTGTTTTTTTTTTTTGTTACCAATCGTGAAGGAGATCAAAATAATCGTTATCTCCCTCTAATTTTTGTATTTATTTATTTCTTTTTTTGTGCCTATTCCTTCCTGCTAGGAAGGTTCTTTTTTGATTAGCCTGTTCTGTTCCTCTTTACCAGTTATCTAAAATACTACCACCGTCCTATTCTTCTCTCTGGGGAGCTGGGTCCAACGACGTCCAGTTCAGCTGCTGAGGACTAAAAGACTGATTAGCTGCCACCAGGGGGAGCTGGGTATGCTGTCAAGAAAACTTTCAGATTTCAGTCCTCAGCTGCTGGAGCGGATTGACTACCCAAATGTCCTGGACTGGCCCGGAGAGACGAATAGGAAGACCTCGTTTAAGGTACCCTGGCCAGTTCTATTAGCTAAATTTCTAAGTAGAAGAGAGACCATCCAGAAGTAGCTTACAAGGAGCGGTGGGTTCATCTCTAAACAAAGACATGGGGAGGGGTGGCCTGCACGGAGCGGCAGGTGCACCTACTCTTGCCACCTTACTGGGCAGACTAAATGGACCATACTGGTCTTTATCTGCCGTCATTTACTATGTTAAGAACACTGCCAAGTCTACAACATTAGCCCTGCAAAAAAGTTTGGCTTGAGGATTTACACGTGTGCACTCTAAAGAAGAAGAAATAGAACAAGGATATTCAATTACATCGGGGGGGGGGGGGTAATTAAAGCCAGTATTTAGCAATGGAAAAAATGTTCCAGAAGAAGGGAATTATTATATGAGGCTGGAGAGAAACCAGAGATATGCAAGAAAAAAAATCTTCACAGGAAAGGCAACAGATGCATGGAGCTGACTATCAGTGTAAGAGGTAAAGTTAGTAATAGGAATGGAATTCAAAAGGGCAAAGAGGATCTTTAGCAGTAAAAAAAAGAAAGGTAAACTCAAATCACATGAGTTCTGTGGTACTACACATTGTAAAGAACCAAGCAGACTGAATGGGTTTAGTGGTCTTTGTTTGTCATCACTATGTTTCTAGGTCACAAATCTGTAGTAATAAGTTATTAAACCTTACTTAGATGTTGGTGACTTTCTACAACTCATTGTCCTAACCTGACGTTAAACAGATACCCCGGGCCGCTTAATTCACTGCGGACTTGCGAAAACAATTCTACCTAGGCTGTTTGAATGTTTTGGACAGACTTCAAGGTGAGAGATTGAAGCTACACATGTATGATTTCCAATTTTTCTTACAGACACTCAAAACATTTTCTCTGAATTCTTCTTTATGATCTCAGATTCTCTTATATCGGATTAAAACATTTAGGATTTAAGAAAAATTTCAGAGCAGTGACTATCTGGAGTTTACTGGCACAAAAGCAACTTTGCTACACCATGTCAGGTTACTTGAAATGTTAAGAGAGAAAACAGAACATGATAACTCTTGGCCAGATATATAAAAGAATTTGCTCATGTTTTGTGTATGGGGAAAACACTTTGTACATCTTAGCCAAAGAGTTTGCAACTCTGTCATATTAAGACTGCAGTGCTACAGTATGTTCAATGGTGTCTGATGAATTTCCATTTGTGTCTATTGCTAGTCTATATATAAGATTTCTGAAAACAGAGATACAGATGCTTGTTTGAGACAATTACCTTTCAAACCATGATTTTATACTCTGCATTAAGGCTTCACCGGGATATACTTGATTATTTCTCAAATATAAAAGAACTTCCACAAGTTTACTTCTGAATATGCTATCATCTTTCATAGCCTTGCCAGCGTCAAAAAATGCCTTCAGTGTCTCCAAACTTGGTGTCAAATTACTTTCCAGCATTTCATAATATAGATCCCATGCAATTTTCCATTTTTTCTTACCAAGTGCCCCTTGGATGCAATCACCATAGTTTTTTCTTGATGGCACTATAGATTTTTTCATAGTTTCTAACAGCGACAAGCTCTCTTCCCAGTAATCAGTCTGGCTAAAACCTTTGATAAAAAGACTATATGCGCTCGTTTCTAATACTTTAAACTTTACTTTCATTATTTCATAGATATCATAAATCTCTAATGTCTGATTCTGATGAACACAAAGAGTTAGGTACTTCAGAAGTAATTTATATCCAATACTGTCCTCTCTTGCAGCAAAAACCAAAAGAGATTTAGCCACATTTATGTCACCGTTTGAAGCTACTATGTGCATCATCATTTGATCTTCAAATTGTTTAATTCTGTTTGATTCTTCTTTAAGTATTTTCCATTCCTCTGCAGATAATGGCTTTGAGGGAACTTTAATTGTGTCTTGTTTGGAAGTATGATCTTTATTATCTGTTGATTCTCCTGTCCTTTTTTGCATGAATTCTGATCTTCTTTTAGCAGCACCAGCAGAAAATACCGAAAACTGATGTGAGGTGGTATTACGAACTTTTCCTTCCTTTTTGATTGGTTTAGCATCATTGATTACAGGAGGATCTTGACAATTCTCTGAGGCTGTGAATTTAAGTGATGTAGAAAAAGAGAAACACCCAGGTTCATACACACGTGGTCTGCCAAACTGAGAAAACAAACCAACAGACAGCTGGCACCGTGTGACAGAAAAAATCAAATAATTTTTCATTACAGCCTGCAAAACAGATGAGGCTTTAAATGCCCGTAAAAACGTCATGATACAAACGGCTTCTGAAATAGTTTATTTTAATAAATGCAAAATGCAATGTGTGCCTTCAAGTCAATGCTGACTTCTGGCGACCCAGCAGCTCCTGGGTTTTCTTGCCGTCGCCTAAATCGTCCGTTTCCGGTTTCAGTGTGTAATGAATTCTACAGAAGTGGTCAAAGAGCTCACGTTGCGTGAAAGAGAACAGAAAGTCAACCTTCCTAAACCAAACATTTCCCTAACTGCTTACAACTTCCACCACGCCGATAAACGCCTCTCCTCAAAAAGAAAGAATTCTCAATATCTCTTGTGATAGCTCACAAGCAGCCGGCCGAACAGACGCAGACAGTAATACGTCATACAGCGGCGCACAGTACTATATTGCCACGTGACTTCCTCAGCAACCGGAAGCTTCATTCACTCTAGTTTATTCTCAAACGTCTCGGAGCTTAACCTACACTCAAGAAGGCGAACCGGTTTGCATACTGCTGAGAGTAGAGGTGGGCGGAACAGCAAGGCACATGACAGGAACAACTCGAGGCCTTGGCAACCAGCAGGAGAGGGTTTGGAGAATAGATTTGCTGGTGGTTTACTGTAGTTATGGACTGGAAACAGGTGTTGAAGAACAAGCTGCAGAACTCGGATAAACGTGAGTAGAAAATTCAAAGCTGTGAAAGTGATGGAAACGCCCACGCTTAGAATTCCTCTCGATTCTGATAGCTGCGAGCTATGAAAACCTTTATCTTTATTGGACTTTTGATATACCGCTTTACAGTAAAAACATCAAAGCGGTTTGCAATACTGTAAAATCAAACTGCCGGAAAAGGAAAGGAATGCCATAGTTAGGACAGGAGAGGTGAGACTAGAGAAAGGAGAGAGAAGGAAAGGTAAAAAGGACAGAGAAGTCAAGGAGAGGAGAGAAGGACGGGATCATCAGATGGATGTAAAGGGGACAGGGAGATCAAAAGCAGAACAGAAGAGATGAGTCTTAAGAAGAGATTTGAATCTGTTGAAAGAGAGTTCCAATCTAAGGTCTGGAGGGAGGGAGTTCCAGATTTTAGGGCCGAGAAAAAAGAAGGCTGAGTTTCTGGTGGATGAGGCCTGCAGCACACAGGCAGATGTTTTCATACTCCTTGCTACTAGGGCCACTTGGCGTTTCTTTTCTAAGGCTTGCCTCTAATTAAAACAGTAACCATCAGTATCAGTACACTGATACTGAGGTTATAACAGTAAATGACAGCAGATAAAGACCAGCGTGACGTTTGATACAGATTTATCTTTTCAGCTCCATATTTCTGCAATCGGGTCTTTTTTTTTTGTTGTTGTTCATTTGTGGATTATTTGTGCTCTTTACCCTTACCTGGATAAAAAAGATTTCATTTCACTAACTTTTGCAACAGTGATACCTCGATTAGACTATGGGAATGCACTAAACCGGAGTCACATCATATCTACTGTATTTACATGGTTAAAGCTAATCCAAAATGCCGCAGGCAAAAATATTTGATCACATCAGCTCTTTCTTGAAAGATCATCACTGGGTACCAGTCAAATATAGAATCACACTTAGTCTTAACAATAGTTTCAAAACTCTTCTGACAAACCAGCCTTTGCATTTATTATCCTGCTCATTCCTTATACACTTCACCGAGCTCTGAGACAGAACAGTAAAAAGGACTTTTATCAGACTATCATTAGTTGGACCTTGCAGCTACCACCATGGAAAACAGCCTTTAGTTATCAAGGCCCAATCATATGAACTTGACCCCCAAAGAATTGAGAAGTAATCTAATATTCTATTTTCACACCAGAGTTAAGGTTTGGTGACCAAATCTTTAAAAATTAATAGATTATATCTTTGAATCCATACCATCCTTATCTCCTTTATCACAAGATCACTTTACAAGTAGATCAGTGGAATTTTCAGCAATTACTTACTTAAGAACATAAGATATATAAGATAAGGTTCAGACCAAGGTCCATCAAGCCCAGTATCCTGTTTCCAACAGTGGCCAATCTAGGTCATAAGTACCTAGCAGTTTCCCCAAGAGACATAGGTTCCACAATGCTTGTATTGGGTCAAGCACTGATATCCCGGGTTCCTTTTTAATAATGGTTTATGGACCTTTCCTCCAGGAAATTGTCCAAACCTTTTTTAAACCCAGCTACACTAACAGCCTTAACTACATCCTCCGGTAACGAATTCCAGAGTTTGATTACACGTTGAGTGAAAAAATATTTTCTCTTATTTGTCTTGAATAGTTTACCATGTAGCTTCATTGCATGTCCCCTACTCTTTCTATATTCTGATGATGTAAACAATCGATCTACGTTTACCCGTTCCACTCCGTTCATTAATTTATAGACTTCTATCATATCTCCCCTCAGCCGTCTCTTTTCCAGATTAAAAAGCCCTAAACGTTTTAGCCTTTCTTCATAGAAGTATCCTTCCATCCCCTTTACCATTTTGGGGGCTCTTCTCTGCACCTTTTCTAACAACGCTTTATCCTTAAGATACGGTGGCCAGAATTGCACACAGTATTCAAGGTGCGGTCGCACCATAGAACAATACAGAACATTATAATATCCTTTGTTTTATTTTCTATTCCTTTCCTTATGATACTTAGTATTCTATTTGCTCTCTTGGCTGCCACTGCACACTGGGCGGAGGGTTTTAACTTGTTATCCACAATGACGCCTAAATCTTTTTCCTGGGTGGTGGTTCCTAATGTGGAACCTTGCATCGTGTAACCATAGTTTGGGTTGTTCTTCCCTAGGTACATAACCTTGCACTTGTCCATGTTAGATTTCATCTGCCATTTTGATGCCCAGTCTTCCAATTTATCAAGATCCTCTTGCAATTTTCCACAATCCTCATGGGTTTTAACAACTTTGAATAGTTTTATGTCATCTGCAAATTTGATAACCTTACTCATTATTCCCTTTTCCAGATCATTTATGAATATGTCAAAAAGCAGCGGACCCAGCACTGATCCCTGGGGTCCACCACTATTCACCTTTCTCCATTGGGAAATTTGTCCATTTAGCCCTGTCCTCTGCTTTCTATCTTTTAACCAGTTCTTATGTTTATGTTTATGCAATTTCTTGATATACCGCCCAGGCTGAAGGGCATCAGAGTGGTTTACAATCACTATAAGCAGGTACTGGATACATTCCCTCATCCCCCAAAGGGCTCACAATCTGTGTACCTGAGGCAATGGAGGGTTAAGTGGCTTGCCCAAGGCCACAAGGAATGCCCATAGGACTAGAAACCCCAGTCCCTCCGGCCTGAGATTGCTGTCCCCAGGTGGGAATTGAACCCCTGGCCCTCCGGCCTGGGGTACCTTGTCCTAACCACTAGGCCACTCCTCCCTCCTCCTCTTATTTATTTATTTATTTATTTAACATGTTTTGTATCCCGCCTTTTCCTTCAATCAAAGCGGTTAATACAGCACAAAGTTAAACAAAGGTGAGGGAAACATACATTGCATTATCATTACATCACAACAAAACACTAGGAGTACAAACAGGGAACACAGTACATAACTTACATTACATTACCTTACATTAACTACAAACAGCATATCGCTGAACAGAATGAGCATATAGCAGCAGATAGTGGGTCCCGCACGGTCCACCGCCTAAGGGCCACGCCATAGGGCCCTCTTGCGAGGCCCTCAGGCGCGGGCCCGCAAGGCACGGGCGCGCCATTGCTGAAGGGATTCTAAATGATTTGAAAAGTGCTCAGATTGGCTGCAGTTTTCTCTCACACACAGTTCCCAACTAAGTAGGCACAGCTGATTCTCACTCACTGCTCACAGGATCGTTGGAGCCTTTGCTGAAGGGATTCTAAATGATTTGAAAAGTGCTCAGATTGGCTGCAGTTTTCTCTCACACACAGTTCCCAACTAAGTAGGCACAGCTGATTCTCACTCACTGCTCACAGGATCGTTGGAGCCTTTGCTGAAGGGATTCTAAATGATTTGAAAAGTGCTCAGATTGGCTGCAGTTTTCTCTCACACACAGTTCCCAACTAAGTAGGCACAGCTGATTCTCACTCACTGCTCACAGGATCGTTGGAGCCTTTGCTGAAGGGATTCTAAATGATTTGAAAAGTGCTCAGATTGGCTGCAGTTTTCTCTCACACACAGTTCCCAACTAAGTAGGCACAGCTGATTCTCACTCACTGCTCACAGGATCGTTGGAGCCTTTGCTGAAGGGATTCTAAATGATTTGAAAAGTGCTCAGATTGGCTGCAGTTTTCTCTCACACACAGTTCCCAACTAAGTAGGCACAGCTGATTCTCACTCACTGCTCACAGGATCGTTGGAGCCTTTGCTGAAGGGATTCTAAATGATTTGAAAAGTGCTCAGATTGGCTGCAGTTTTCTCTCACACACAGTTCCCAACTAAGTAGGCACAGCTGATTCTCACTCACTGCTCACAGGATCGTTGGAGCCTTTGCTGAAGGGATTCTAAATGATTTGAAAAGTGCTCAGATTGGCTGCAGTTTTCTCTCACACACAGTTCCCAACTAAGTAGGCACAGCTGATTCTCACTCACTGCTCACAGGATCGTTGGAGCCTTTGCTGAAGGGATTCTAAATGATTTGAAAAGTGCTCAGATTGGCTGCAGTTTTCTCTCACACACAGTTCCCAACTAAGTAGGCACAGCTGATTCTCACTCACTGCTCACAGGATCCACAATAGTACACTGCTACCTATCCCATGACTCTTTAGTTTTGCCAAAAGTCTCTGATGAGGGACCTTTTCAAAAGCTTTCTGAAAGTCCAGATACACTATATCAACCGACTCACCTTTGTCTACCTGTTTATTCACACCTTCAAAAAAACACAACAGATTAGTAAGACAAGATCTTCCTTGTCTAAAGCCATGTTGGCTGTCTCCCATCAAGCCATGACTATCTACATGTTCAACAATTTTGTTCTTTATGATGGTTTCTACCATTTTTCCCAGTTCTGACGTCAGGCTCACTGGTTTGTAGTTTCCCAGATCACCCCTGGAACCATTTGTAAAAACTGGCGTTACGTTGGCCATCCTACAATCTTCAGGTATTACAGATGATTTTAATGATAGTTCACAGATTACTAATAGCAGGTCTGCAATCTCATATTTCAGTTCTTTCAACGCCCTTGGATGTATACCATCCGGTCCCGGTGATTTGCCACTCTTCAGTTTATCAAATAGTTGTAATACGTTTTCCCGATGTATCGATATTTCCTTCAATTCTTCCGCACCTTTAAATACCACTTCAGTCATGAGTATCATCCCTACATCTTCCTCAGTAAAGACCAAAGCAAAGAATTCATTCAGTTTCTCCGCTGTCGCCTCTTAGTGCCCCTTTAACCCCTCTATCACCTAATGGACCAACTGACTCTCTCACGGGTTTTTTGCTACAAATGTACTTGAAAAAGTCTTAATTATGCGTTTTTGCTTCCACAGCAAGCTTCTTCTCAAATTCTCCCTTTGCCTGCCTTATCAATGCCTTGCATTTAACTTGGCAGTGTTTGTGCTGTTTCCAGGTTTCGTCATTAGGCTCTTTTTTTCCATTTCCTGAAAGATGCTTTTTTGGCAACAACAGCCTCTCTGACCTCACCTTTAAACCATGCTGGCAGTTTTTTGGACTTCCTTCGACTTTTCTTAAAGCGTGGAATACAGCTGGTCTGGGCTTCCAAGATAATATTTTTAAACAACACCCAAGCTTGATGTAAGTCTTTAACCTTTTGCAACTGCTACTTTTAGTGTTTTCTTAACTATTTTCCTCATTTTATCATAGTCTCCTTTTCGAAAGTTAAAAGGTAGTACTGTGGATTTCCTTACCATCCCTACTTCACTAATTAAATCAAACGTGATCATGCTATGATCACTATTGCCAAGTGGCCCCAACACCCTTATCTCTTGCACCAGGTCTGGTGTTCCACTAAGGACTAGGTCCAATATGGCTTCCCCCTCTGGTCGGTTCATGAACCAGCTGCTCCAAGAAGCAGTCATTTGTTTCATCTAGGAACTTTATCTCCCTAGCATGTCCTGCTGTGATACTGGCCCAGTCGATACCGGGGTAATTGAAATCACCTATTATTATTACTGTGCTGCAACTTTTCTTAGCTTCCTTGATTTCTTTGAGCATTTCATCATCCATTTGTTCATTCTGGCCAGGCAGTCGATAGTACACCCTCACTGCCATCGCCTTCCCCTTTTTACATGGAATTTCAATCCATAGAGATTCTACAGCAAATTTTGTTTCCTGCAAAACTTTAATCCTTTCTGACTCAATGCCTGCTCTAACATAGAGCGCAACCCCTGCACCAATTTGATCAACTCTATTATTACGATATAGTTTGTACCCAGGTATCACAGTGTCCCACTGGTTGTCCTCCTTCCACCATGTCTCTGAGATTCCAATCATATCTAACCTCTCATTTAGTGCTATGTATTCTAACTCTCCCATCTTATTTTTTAGACTTCTAGCATTTGCATTCAAGCATTTTAGAGACTGTATTTTATTCATATTAATCTGGCTATTGGTAGGCATGGGTAATTTGGAATCTTTAAGTTCTGCCTGCTCCATACTCAGGGGCATTTGGGCTACTTTACTCTTTTTTGGAACCTCTCTGCTTTTGGTAGTATCCTTCAAGGATACATTGTTCCGAACCATACGCTCTTGGGCGACTGTCGGCTTTCCTCTGTTGTCTAGTTTTAAAAGCTGCTCTATCTCCTTTTTAAAGGATAATGCCAGCTACCTTCATCAGGAGGGCATTCCAGGCATCCACCACACTTTTGGAGAACAAGTATTTCCTGGTGCTGATTTTAATTGTACCTCCTTGCAGCTTCATTTCATGTCATCTAGGAGGCAGTGTACTACTGTGGATCAGGAACTGGTTAAAAGATAAAAAGCAGAGGATTGGGCTAAATGGCCAATTTTCCCAATGGAGAAAGGTGAATAGTGGTGTACCCCAGGGATCTGTGCTGGGTCCGCTGCTTTTTGACATATTCATAAATGACCTGGAAAGTGGAATAATGAGTGAGGTTATCAAATTTGCAGATGACACAAAACTGTTTAAAGTTGTTAAAACCCAAGAGGATTGTGGAAAATTGCAAGAGGATCTTGATAAATTGGAAGACTGGGTATCAAAATTGCAGATGAAATTTAATGTGGACAAGTGCAAAGTTATGCACCTAGGGAAGAACAACCCAAACTATGGTTACACGATGCAAGGTTTCACATTAGGAACCACCACCCAGGAAAAATATTTAGGCGTCATTGTGGATAACATGTTAAAACCCTCGGCCCAGTGTGCAGCGGCAGCCAAGAGAGCAAATAGAATGCTAGGTATCATAAGGAAAGGAATGGAAAATAAAACAAAAGATATTATAATGCCTCTATACCGTTTCATGGTGAGACTGCACCTTGAGTATTGTGTGCAATTCTGGTCGCCGTATCTTAAAAAGGATATAGCGTTATTAGAAAAGGTTCAGAGAAGAGCCACCAAAATAGTAAAGGGGATGGAAGGATACTCCTATGAAGAAAGGCTAAAAAGGTTAGGGCTCTTTAACCTGGAAAAGAGACGGCTGAGGGGAGATATGATAGAAGTCTATAAATTAATGAATGGAGTGGAATGGGTAAACGTAGATCGACTCTTTACGTCATCAGAATATAGAAATACTAGGGGACATGCAATGAAGCTACATGGTATACTATTTAAGACTAATAAAAGAAAATATTTTTTCACTCAACGTGTAATCAAACTCTGGAATTTGTTACCAGAGGATGTAGTAAAGGCTGTTAGTTTAGCTGGGTTTAAAAAAGGTTTGGACAAGTTCCTGGAGGAAAGGTCCATAAACCATTATTAAGAAGGGACCCAGGATATCAATGCTTGACCCAGTACAAGCATTGCAGAACCTGTGTCTTTTGGGGAAACTGCTAGGTACGTATGACCTAGATTGGCCACTGTTGGAAACAGGATACTGGGCTTGATGGACCTTAGTCTGACCCAGTATGGCATATCTTATGTTCTTATGTTCTAGTTCTACAGCTTCCTCATCTTTGAAAAAGGTTTGTTCATTAATACCTTTTAAGTCAGGGCTTGAAAAACCCCAGGCACCAGATTGCCACAGCGACTGAAAAATCAGATCTAGCGCCTGAGCTTCAGGGCAGAAGGGCTGCAAAAGGCCATGATTGAGGCTGAGACCGGCACTGTCTGCCCACAGGAATCCCATTTCTTGTGAGCAGAACTGTTGAAAAAGGCCACAATTGCAGCAGAAGTGCTGCCACCTACCAGGGCCTGCAAAAAAAAAAAATGTTTAGAGTGCACAGACAGCTGAAGAAATTTAAAGGGGCAGCAGATTTCATTTAATAAAGAGCAGTGAGGAGGGGATGGTGGGCAGGAGGTAAGTGCAAGGGAGAAGGCGAGAGAGTTTGAGAAGGGAAACAGAGTTGGGGTGGGGAATGGATAGCAGGAGAGGGGTTGGAATCCGGGGGAGGGGGGGACGGAAGATTGCAAGCAGTCAGAGGGTGAAGAGATGAATGCATGGGAAGTAAAGAGCACAACATGTATGTGCAAATGGTGCACCTCTGAACCCCACACACACATATGCAGGCACCCCACCAGTGCATCCCAGCACCACACACACACAGGTGTAGCTTAAAGGGTCAGTGGGGATGTTGGGAGGAGGAGGAGAGGGGTCACTGCCTTCTTTTGGCACTGTGCAGTGACCCATTAAGAGCCTGAATTATTAAGACTGTTTTCCCATGTTCTGTGGGGAAAAAAGCTTAATGAATTGGGCCCTAAAACTTAAAAAAGTAACTGTGATACACCTTTTTGGGGTGCAGGAGCGTATGCTGTGACCTAGGTTTTGGTGGCCGGCTCCTAGATTTTTAGACTGGCTGCTGTCAAGGTCTGCTTGAAGTATTTAAATGTCTGTATCATATCTCCCTTGTTCCTCCTCTCCTCTAATGTATTTAGGCCTTCAAGTCTCTTCTCGTATGCCTTCTGGCACGGGCCCCCTATCATTTTTATCTCATTTTGAATAGTTTCAAGTGTTTTTGTCTCCTTTGCAAGGTATGGTCTCCAAAACTGAACATAATACTCCAAGTGAGGCCTCACCAACAACTTGTACAAGTGCATTAAAACCTACCTTCCTTCCTTCCTTCTGCTGGTTGTGCCTTTATGTTTGCAGCATAGTATCCTTCTGGCTTTTGCCACCTTCTTGTCACATTTGAGCCCTTTCTCTTGCATGAGTGAAAAAAGGAGTTCAGAGTGTGAGTGTGAGAGATCCTTCAAATGATGATAGGTAAATAAATCAAGAAGCAAAAAAGGAAAAGGGTGATTTGTATTTTTATTGTACTAACTTAATATGTTTTTGGACTAGCTTTTGAAGGTTAAAACATTCTTCTTCAGGTCCGGACAGTATGAGCAACAGAAGACAATGTGTTGCTTATACTGTCCTGACCTGAAGAAGGTGATTTAACCTTTGAAAGCTAGTCCAAAAAATGTAATCGCCTTATTTTCCTTTTTTTGTTTCTCTTTTTTACTATTAAACTACCATAATGTAGTCTAACCCGGCAACCACACTACTTTACATTCTTATTGAGTGATATTTGGCATTGCAGGACCATATTCATTGTGTCTTTGAAGGCTGTTAGATACAAGGTATCATTAGGGAATCTCTTTCAGAGACGAGCTCACTGAGGGATAGATATGGTGGAAAGGCTTATATCTAATTCAGTAAAATAAAGGTTAAATGCTAACTATGGGGTCTGTTTACAAAGCAATGCTAGTGGCTTCTGTGTGAAATCTGAGCCGTGACCCCATTTTATTCATTTGGGCCACAGCTCCAATTTTGCACAGAAGGCACTAGCACCGCCTAGTAAACAGACCCCTATGTGTGAACTATGTACACACACAGAGATTTAAAATAAGAGCAAGAGGAAAAAGCAAAATAATGATATATGGTAAAATGAAATTACAGAATATATATATGAGCAGTTCCCAGATTTGGATTGTGGTGTTGGTGTATATTGTCATTTTGTCTCTGGTCAGATTATATTTCTCGCCTAGTGGCAGGATACCACATATGCTGTCTGTCCATGTTTTTGTTTGTGTGACTTAAATAGGGTATTCTGCCAGCATGGAGTTTTTGTGGAGGGATCTATAGTAATCCAGCTTCTTCAGTTTTCTAATCTGCATTTTCCACTAGATGTATCGGTGATAAGGTAGGTTGCAATATTTTCGCTGTTGCCTTTTCATAGATAGAGTTTTCTTTTGAGTTCGGGAAGTTAGTTTTATTTTGATATGACAGATTAGCTACATAGGTGCTGAGTGTGTGTAGTGGGTTTTTTTTTTTTGTTTTTTTTTTTTTTGCAAGTCTTTCATTTTGGTAGTGAGGGGAAGCATTCAAGTTCCACTTTACACCCTTTATTAGGGGTCTTTTTGTGGATGTGACTTGTCTATCTGCAGAATTTGAGGTGCAGTGTTTCTACTCTGGCTTTGTCCATTCTGGGGATAATTCTATATTCCTTATCCTGCTAGACCAGTGGGTTATGCTTCCTTATGTGGATGCAGACTTGAGCAATTTTCCGTGTTGTTATCACTAGGTATATTTCCTCTTTTGTAATTGTAATAACCCTTAATGTAAACCACTTTGACTGAAGGGAAAGCTGGTATATAAATCTGGATAAATAAATAAATATATGCTGGTGCCGCACTAAGAGAAGCCAGTTTTCTCTGTTTCCAGTATGTGGCAAAGTGTTGGACTGGTGCAGCAGTGCAAATAGTCCTTTCTCCTCTGTCCCACACTATGCTGCTGTGCTAGTGTGACTGAGACCTGTAGGCCCAATGTTGCTCAGAGCTTGGGTATGCCCCTGTCTCCTATTGCCAACAGTGTCCAGCACTATTTCCCATGGGTTTTTAGCACGAGAGGAGCTGGAGGATACCTGGGGGGGGGGGGGGCTGATAAGTTGGGCCATGGCTCATTTGCTGCTTGCAAATAAAGCAGCTCATATTTAAAAAGAAAACGAGATTTTGCTCAGCAACTGGGCCTCCTAGGCCTGTGTGGGCATTTGGGGCTTCCTTGCACGGATTTCCCTGGTCGACCCGATAAGTGATAGGATTCCCTTTTCAAGACTCCCTTTTTTCTGCAGCCCAGCTTCTTCACTCTGTTTTTCCTCCCAGTGGGACCCGCAGCCATTTGAGATGGCCGCTTGGGCCTGGTGGAGTGTGGTGGGGTGGCCCTAACCACGAGCCCTTTGGCCCCTGAGTGCTCTCTTTAACCAACTTACATTGCAGCTCTTGAAACAGCTGCTGGGCTATCTTCAGTTTCTGCTTGGCAGGCTCTTTTGTGGGGATCCCAGGCCTAGGCCTACTCTATGGAGGATCCAAGGCCCATGACACATTTGTCACGGGCAGTTAAAGGGCTCAAGGCCTTGCACTCATCTTTTCCTCTGGGAGTCCAGCTTTTCCTCTGTGGTGGTTGGTTGAAGGACTCAAGAGAAAATTCTTTTCACTAGAACGTAAGCTGAAGGAGATCATGGGGCCCACAGACACTCCTGGGTGATAAACCCATTTGGGTCTGGGGGTCTCAGTCCAGGAAGGAGCAGTCCTTTTGGAGCTTTCAGAGTGCTTGAGTCTTCACCACAGCTCCATTAGGAGCCAGTCATCCCCCTTAAATGAGTTCCAGTGATCCCTCCTGAGGTACAGCCAGTGGGGTGTAGCTCTGGCAGTTCCTCTCTGAGAGGACCTGTACTATGTCAGACTAGTGGGTCCTCAGTCAAGGTTGGTGTTATATTGTTCCTCCTGCAAGACACCTGCTTTATGATCCTAAGCTCACTGTTTCCGGCTAGCTGGGATTTATGAGGTGAAATCTTTAAATTATGACATCGCCTATACAGGATGCCATTGTAGAGTCTCTTTGCAGCTCTCCACATGTGGGTGACATTTCTGGAACCTCTGCAATGCCTCCTGAAATTGCAGGCTATTTTTACCGTGTTCTCCAGTGTGGGGCCAGGGATGTTATTCCATCGATATAGTGATGCCCAGGAAGGGAGGTTCCTTCCAACATATCCTGGACCTAAAGGCAGTCATTGTCAAACTCGGAGGCCCTTTTCCCATTTGAGAACCATCAGGTCTGTCACTGCATCGGTCAAGCAGGGGGAGTTCCTCACCTTCCTAGACCTCCCCAAGGCGTCATGTCACATTCCCATGTGGGAGCAAGTCAGCGGTTTCTCTGCCTCTGTGTGCTGGGCTACCATATCCAGTTCTAAACCCTGCTTTTCTGAGCTAATGGTGGTGGTAGCAGTGTTTTCTGTGCAAGCAGAGAATCTAGGACACTCATTCCAGGAGGTCTAGCTGACCAGCCGGGCTCACTGGAGAAGTCTAAAGTTGAAACAATAGACTTTGTGATTTACTAACTGGAAATTCTGTAGTTGGTGATCAACCATCCCAAGAACAACCTGCTTCTTTCTCGGAGTACCTGAGGCTCGAGTTTATTCTTTCCTGGTTCAAGATTTTATTCTTGACAGAGAGGTCCCTCAAGCATTAGAGCCACCTCAGGGCATTTTGTGCTTACTTTTGCTCTACGGGCCTGGGACTACCTACAGTTTCTTGGGTCCATAACACCAACCTTGGAACTGTTTCCTTGCATCGGGACACTCATGTGCCTATGCAAGGACACCTGCTAACCCTCTGTTCTCCCTGTTCCCGGTTGTTCGATCAGACCTTTCCTTTCCCCTGGGAGATCAAAGAGCATTTGAGATGGTGATGCTTGTCACCTCTGATGCTAGCCTGAAGGGTTGGGGTGCATGCTGCCTGGGCCAGTGAGCCCACGAACTGATCTATTTAGGAGGCCTGTGTAACTACTTTTCTGGAAGCCAGAGTGATCTATCTGTCTCTGGAGAGGTCTAGGCTTCTCCTATTGGCCAAAGTGTCCAGGTATTCTCAGACAATGCCGCGGCAATGGTGTCTGTCAGTAAGCAAGATGGAGTTTCAGAGCCAGTGGCTCTTGGAGGTCGAGGAGCTGTGTTGAGCAGAGGAACATCTTATTGCTGTGTCCGCACTGTTCATTGCAGGCATAGACAATGTGCAGGCTGACTTCCTGATTTGGAACTTCATGGATCCAGGCAAGTGGGAGTTCAAACTTCATGCATGTAGCTTTATGGAGCAAAGCTGGGGTTTTCCAGTGTTTGACTTGATGACCACTTAGGAGAATGCCAAAGTGGGTAACTTTTCATCTGCATGAAATATTCACAGATGGAGGCTTTATAGTCCTACTTCAGGAGTGGCCTCAGGAGCAGTGCTGTATTTCGGCCCCTGGTCAGCCATCCTTTGCACAGGATTTGGGTTCATCTGGCCCTGGTGATCCTAGTGGCCATGGATTTGCCTTGCAGATCTCTTGAACCTGTTGGCTGGGCCTCCCTCTTGCTACCTCAAGAGAAGGGCCTCCTGTGATAGGAGCCCCTGGTAATGGAGAATCCTGGTCCGTTTTTGCTTATGGCATGGCCCTTAAGAGGCATAGGCTCTCCAAGAAAGGCTACTCAGGAGTGATATTAGACACCCTGCTTAAGACCTAGATGGACCTTTATATCCTTATGTGTGAGTCTGGAGAGCTTGAGAGATAATGTCCACCTTCCTGGATAAGGAGGAACACTGTCACTATTTTGTCCTTGTAGTCCAGCCTGGATCAGAGCTTGGCCCTGAACTCAAGGTTCAGGTGATGGCCCTGGCATATTACAGGGTTACATCCAAGGGATGGCAATGCTTCCCCGATGTCTCTCACTTCCTCAAGAGAGGGAAGCAGTTCCATCTGCTTGTGTGCCCAGCTTTGCCTCAGTGGAGTCTTCCTCTGGTTTTGATGGCACCAAAAAAGCCTCCCTTTTTGGGCATGTTCATAAGCCCTCCCTCAAAGATTTGAATCTTATGGTGGTTTTCCAGTTGACTGTAGTTTCCACTAGATGGGTGTCCAAACTGCAGGCCTTGTCTTTCAGGGTGCTGTTCTTGGTTATCTTGATGACTTCTGCCTCCTTGCGAACTGTGCTGTCCTGTCTCTCATAGGTGCTGTCCTCTTGTCATCTTATCTAGACTGTCTTTCTACCCTCCCCGGAGGATCTCCAAAAAACCCTTGCTGCATCTGATGAACAGGCAGAGAGTGTTTGATCAGATGTCTGGAGATTACAATTTCTTCTTCTTGTCAGCTCATCTTTTTTTTCCTCAGTGGGCTGTTGCTAGTCCCTTTCTCAGACAAGTCCTCTATATTGTCCACTGGATTCAGGAAGCCATTGGGTCACTGTACCTTCTGGTTGGTAAGTAGGTGCCAGAGGGAGTCCTATGGTGCACAAGCCACCTCCTGGACAGAGTCCACCTTGGACATCTGTAGGGCAGCTATCTGGTTGTCTGATTACTTTTGTGAAGCACTACAGATTGCATATAGGAGCCAGAACAGATGGCATTTTGGGCAGGACAGTCCTGTCAGAGTATCACCTGTCAGGAACCCAGGATGGGGGTCAGCTTGGATACGTCTCACTCGAGACTTGTCTAGCAGGATGATAAGGAAGGAGAATTTTACCTGATAATTTTCTTTCCTTGAATCCTGCTAGACCAGTACAGGGTCTATCCAGGAAGACTCCTTTTACAGTTTGAGATACCCTGCTGCCTTTGAATAGCATTGTTTTGTATCTGTGTTTAACACAGGATTAATTCTGATAAGAAAGTCAAATACTTGCTCATGTTATTTGTTGCAAAGTTAAGTTGTTTGTTATTAACCTTATGCATTATGGGGCCAATGCAGAAAAGTGCACTGTTGTTAGCATGGGCATCTATGCAGTGTTTACACACAGTTTCCTTATCGTTCCTCCAGTTTAGTCCTCCACTTCTGGGTAGTGCACCTCCTCCTGCAGCTTGGAGACTGGACCAATCAGAACTCTGACATCACTGGATGCAGCCTGCAGACGTTCCCCATAAGCCCCAGTGACACTCTTTGCTGAGTGAGGCTGCATTTCTTGGCTTCGTCGGTATTGTCCGGCTAAGATCCTTCTCCAACAATGGGGGACTTTCGGTTGTATGAAGGTGCCAGAGGTCCTCATTGTGTTGCACGAGGTTTGGTGATGAAGTCAGGATCTGCTGTGGCCTAGGCCGTCCCGGGCGACCGCCACTGTCGGTCTCCAGTCCCTTTCCCTCTTTGGGTTTTGCTCCCGGATCCTTCAAATACAGCACCGATCAGTTTCGCTGGGCTATGTTCGGGTTTGGAGCGTCTTTGAGGGCTGGTATTCCGGTCTTCAGGTCCGCGCTGCCTCGGCATCAGTATCGGTGGTATTGATTTCTTGCAGGATGGATTTGTTAAAGAGCTGGTCCCCAGTTCTTGCGAGTACAGTTAACAGCCCTAGTCTGTTACTGAGGGAAGGTTTGAGGCGTAGCTTTTGGGCCGCGCTATGGTATAGTGCGTTTTCTTCAAGTGGTTACCCGGTTGCGTCCAGCGAGTTGCTTTTCCGTTCTGCCGTGGGGTCTCGACTTGCTGTTCAGGAGCTAGGTTAAGGCTCCGTTTGAGCCCTTAAGCCAAGTTTCGGTCAAAGACCTGACTCTCACGGCTGCGTTTTCTGGGGCAGTTTTCTCGGCGCGGCGCATCTCGGAGCGGTAGGCTCTGTCGGGTTAGAAGTTTTTCCTTTGCCTTTCTGTCCAAAGTACTGCTACGGCCGGTTCCGACCTTTCTGCCTAAGGTGTCTTTGCCTTTTCCAGGACGTCAAACAGCATCTCTCCCAAGCTTCCGGGCGGGAGGAGTACACGTTTCTGAACGGTGACTGGGTCGCTTGGACATCCGGGGGCTTCGGGGTCGTTATTTCGCAATCCCAGGCTCCTTGCGTACGTTAGAGCATACATTTGTACTTGTTTGAGGGTCCCCAGCGGGGTGAGGCTGAGGCATAGGCCTCCTTTACCAGTTGGCTCAGGGAGACGTTCATCTCAGCTTACATGTTGCCGGGGAGGTTTCCTCCGGCTGAGTGGGGAGCACTCTGCTGGACCGCGTGCGGCTCCCTGAGCAGAGCATCGTGTAGTTCCGCTGGTGGGGTCTGGCAAAGCAGCAACTGGGGCGTTGCTGCTTCCTTTCATCAAACATAACCGGCTGGCTAGACGGGCAGCGGCGGATTCTGGTTTCGCGTCAGCGGTTTTTTGCGTTCCGGCTGGCAGGGTCCCTCCCGTTAGTACTGCTCTGTTACATCCCAGAAGTGGAGGACTAAACTGGAGGAACGATAAGGAAATTTAAATTACACTTACCTGGTAATTGTAGTTCCTTGAGTGACGACAGTTTAGTCCTCATTCCCGCCCAGGGGTGTGATTTCTTCAGAGTTTATTTTCAGGCGAAGTGGAGCATCAATCTCAAGGGGTAGACAGATCCTTTCAGTTTCGGGTTTGACTCGGCACGCAGTCAGTCCTGAAGTACGATTTTACAGGTGAGTGTCTTGTCGGGAGATCTAACCCTCTAGTACTTTCTGCCTTTCCTCTTCTTTATCGGCCTTGTTTAATTGTCTCGGCAGGAGAGAGGGTGTTTCTTTCGAAGAATCTTTTCCTTTCCTGCTTCAGGGAAGGTTTATGTTTTTCTTTACAGTTTCAAGTGTTTAACTGGTTAGCTATTTATTTCTTGCTCTTTTGAGTCTGCTTTGTCAATAGGTTACTGGGGCTTATGAGGAACGCCTGCAGGCTGCATCCAGTGATGTCAGAGTTCTGATTGGTCCAGTCTCCAAGCTGCAGGAGGAGGTGCACTACCCAGAAGTGGAGGACTAAACTGTCATCACTCAAGGAACTACAATTACCAGGTAAGTGTAATTTCAATTTTATGCAGTAGTGTGGACGCCAAATCTAGAAAGGGATTTTCTGCAAATGTAATCACTGCACAGATGCCAGTGCTAGTGGCAGTATGCACCCGTTGTAAATTCATTGAAACTTAATCAAGCAATTAGCTGTGCTGCCCAGATACAGATAAGTGCACAGAAGAACATAAGGTTGAGTGCAATGCCAGGACCGTTAATGCCAGGTTGGAGGAGTTGTAAGCAGGCTGCGGTCAGCGCTGAGGCAGAATTTGTGCCTGTATCTTGAGTGGTCAACCCCTGCAATGTTTTGGTGGCTCTGCTGAAATGAAACCTGATAAACAATGGCAGAGGAAGTATACTGGAGCAATGTACACACATGTGCTTGAATGCTATATGGCATATAAGACCAATCATTCTGCTTAGCACTTCTGCTCATAATAATATTGGTGTTCAAAAACATTTAATAATATTCTGAGCAGAACATCTTAGCAGAATGATAGCATTTCAGGATATGCGCTCGAGCTATGTGGCGTATAAGTGCCTTTTTGTGTGCAGGATCTAGGTGCTGCTAACACAGCCATGGTTTAGCATGGACCTTTTGTGTGCAGCTCATTTTATGCTTTATTTTTATGCAATTTCTTGATATACCGCCCAGGCTGAAGGGCATTAGAGTGGTTTACAATCACTGTAAGCAGGTACTGAATACATTCCCTCGTCCCCAAAGGACTCACAATCTATGTGTACCTGAGGCAATGGAGGGTTAAGTGACTTGCCCAAGGCCACAAGGAGTGCCTATAGGACTAGAAACCCCAGTTCCTCCGGCCTGAGATTGCTGTCCCCGGGTGGGAATTGAACCCCTGGCCCTCCAGCCTGAGATACCTTGTCCTAACCACTAGGCCACTCCTCCCTCTATTTGCTTATAGCATAGCTTCTGCAAAACATCTGCACCAAAGCTGTGTTTGGAATCCCATACTAGAATTTTACCACCAGGCTCTAGTAAAGGGTTTCTGCATCAACCCCATGAACCTTTTTGACATTTTCAGTTTACTGCTCGGCAAGTATGCTGGCTTCTCTCGGCGCTGCACCAGCATATATACTTAATAGTGGTATCACTGAAATTTGTTAGTCTGCCTCTGCCTGCTGGCAAGAGATTTTAACCCACTTATCTGGACTGGTCTAGCAGTATTCAAGGAAAGAAATTTAGGTAAAATTTATTTATTTTATTTATTTATTTAACACTTCTTTTATACCGCGCTATTACAATCAGTGCGGTGTACATTGAACAAGAACATACTACAATGTATACAAGTAACATTGAGTTTTACATTGAACAGGGAACTTCAACAATAGGACAACCGGGGAAACTATGTACAGAATAACTTAATGATATATACAGTAATAAAACTCATTTGGATGTTGCAAAGTGGTTCACTAATAGGACTAGAGAGAAGGTTGACCAACTAGCCCTGTCTTCATATGAAATGTCTTCATAGAAATGTCATAGAAATGTCTTCATATCACAATAATCTCAATTCCTCAGTAAACCACAGCACCCTATTACTATTTCCCTTTACCACCTATTTTTGCTCTTGTGCCCATTCATCAAATAGCTTGTCTAGCCCATGTTGGAGAATGGCTATAAGATTGTTTTATAAGCTAAGCAAAGTGTATAAATCTATACACTTTGCTTAACCTAGGGAGGGAGGAGTGGCCTAGTGGTTGGGCCAGGCAGTCAGGAACAGAGGACACAAATAATGCTCACCTACCAGCAGATGGAGACTCAAACTAAGCTGAAAGCAACCCTATAAGAAGCCTGTGCATTCTCACTCAGCCAGTATTTCTCACTTTCCAGCAGATGGTTTGAGCTTAGCCTGGGTCTGAGATTCTATTGTTGATAGAGTAGGGCCTGGTCGGGGTTTTGTAATGGGCCTGGGGGTGCATAACCTGATGGTCCGGGTCTCTCTCCCCTTTTTCGCCCTAGCAGTACCAGGGAGCTCCACCATTCCTCATCTCCAACTTTTAGGAGGGGGCCTGGAGTTGAGACACTTTAAATTGCTTTGATTGTCGGTTTGTCAGTGAAGTTTAAAAAATATCTATCTATCTAAAAACCTGGAAACTCTAAGAGCAGCAACGCTGTGTTTCTCCTGGCAAGGTGCCTGGTAAGCAGAGCCGGTGGTAGAGGGGGAGCGGAACGCCACAAGACTCGGCACACATGGCCGAGCTAGAAGTCCATGGCTGGTGTATGACGTGCTATACTGCGGCTGTGTGAGAAAGCACGGCGATCTGTGATCTTCTCTCCGGCAACCAGATCGCACAGAGGTTGGTTGAGGGGATACCTGATGACCGCAGTCACACTGGATTTGTTGATGCAGGCCCCATTGTTTTGGCAAGAATTGATGCCATCTTTGATGCAGCTGCTGCCTGCTAGCCCGTGTGCAGGGAACTTATAGTTTTGCAGTAGGTGCTGTCGGTTTCCGTCCCTGGGGCTGGGTGGTCAGAGGGGGGGGTCTGGTGACTGACAGGGGCCTCTCCTTTCCCCCCCAAATTTGTGCTGCTGCTGCACCAGGCCTTCTGCCTGAAGCAGCGCCAGACAAAGGGGCACTCAGCTAGGATGACCCTAGGGCGGCCCTCCCTCACAGCAGTTACGCGGTCTTGCATGGAGCGGCTGGATGTGGAAGAGCATATGGCCTCTGTGGGGTCGTTAGATGTCTTTGGGGCCCTGGAGAGCCCTTCTAATCTTCTGGAGGAGCTCCCGCAGGAGTACTCCGAGGAGGGTGAACTCCCAGTGGGAGAGAACTCGACTGTTGTGCAGATCTTCCACAAGGACAAGTTGCCTTTTCTAATTTCCCATACTTTGGCAGAGCTGAGGATCTCTGAGGAGCCGGTGTCCTTAGAGATGGCAAGAGATCCGATCCTACAGGGGATTTGGAAGCCTTCCAGGGCCTTTCCCTTTCACAATGCTGTGAAAAGAGTTCATTGAGGCAGAGTAGAAGGTTCCAGCAGCACTATGGTGAGGATTTATCTTATCTCCTCTGAAGAGAAGGATAAGTTGCGCCTGCCCAGGTAAACGCCTTAGTGGCAGCAGACACTAGGAGAACTGCCATCCCGGTGGAAGTCAGGCTGCCTTATAAGAACAGTAAGCTTGTCGAATGGAGGCCCTGCTCAAGTATTCCTTGAGATCTCTGTCCTGGCACTGCAGGCTTCAGTGTGTGGGGCCTGTGTCACCATGGCCTGTCTCTAATGGTTGCAGAGGGTCCCGGAGGGCTCTGTAACAGGCTCTGTGGTGGAGTCTGTGGGACTGAATGAGGCAGCTCGGTTGGTGTCTGGTACAGCATTTTTTGGAGGGCCTTCTCTGTGATTTGATTCAGACCTCTGTGAAGAACATGGCCATAGTGGTAACTGCTATGCAGTCCTTGTAGCTTCACAATTGGTCGATGGATGTTACCTCTAAAACACATCTCAGCAAGCTCCCATTTGGGGGCAGTTGCTGTTTGGAGCGGATTTGGAGAAGCTGATCTAGGACCTTGATGAGTGGAAGGTGTCCCGGCGTCCTGAGGATAGACCCAAGGGCTCGTGGAGGGAGTCATGATTTTCAGAGGTTCTGGATGGCTAGGGGTGGTAACTTATAAAGATCCAGGTTTTGCCTCGGAGCCATCCCTATCAAGGGGTTCGCCGAGGTGGTAGAGATGGGCCTGTCGGAGGTCCAGGGCCCTCCAAGTCTTCCCATTGAAGGTTTGGGGGCTTCAGCAGGGGTGCTGTTAATGGGCTTTTATCTTGACTGGGTCCAAATCACTTCAGACACTTTGGGTGTTCAAGATCATTTGGGTTATGCGCTAGGGTTTGAGCTGCCCCTCACAGACATTTTTATGCTCTCACGCTGTCTGACTCCTGGCAAAGCGCAAGCAGTTCGTGTTGCCCTGGAGCATCTCTTACAACTTGAGGCCATCATACTGGTGCCGAGGTCCAATTGGGGTACCGGCCGGTACTCTATTTATTTTGTGATTCCCAAGAAGGAGAGAACCTGGCGGCCCATTCTAGATCTCAAAGGGGTGAACAGAGCTCTGAAGGTTCCCTGTTTCCGTATGCAGACCCTGCATTCACTATCACTGAATGCAGGATCTGCATACGGAAACAGGGAACCTTTGTATGCAGACCCTGCATTCAGTGATAGTGAAGCCACTTAACTATTTTACAGGGAACATGGGCTATGAAGGGTTATCTCCAAGTTATAATGCCCTGTTCAATGTAATTTCAGTTTGTTCAATGTAAACCGCACTGATGCAGAATAGCGTGGTATATAAGAGAATGTAAATAAATAAATAGTGGCTGTTCGAAAGGGAGAATATCTTGCCTCCCTAGATATCACAGAGGCCTATCTTCATATTCCGATTTGCCCCGAACATCAGCGTCTTCTATATTTTGCAGTCCTGAAGGGGCATTTTCAGTTCCAAGCCCTTCCTTTCAGCCTGGACACTGCGCCGCGCAAGTTTACCAAGGTGCTGGTGGTGGTAGCGGCCGCTTTCTGGAAGCAGGGGGTTCTGGTCCATCCATATCTGGACAATTTGTTTGATTTGGATGAAGGCCCCGAAGGAGATTCAGGTCAATGAGTTTGTGGTCCAGCAGCTGCAGGAGCTGGACCGGGTGGTCAAGCTTGCAAAGATCAAGATGGTACCAACGTAGTCCTTGGAGTATCTGGGAGTTGGTTTCAACATGTGGATAAGCATGGTGTTCTTGCTAGGGGGCAAGATTGTGAAGTTGCAGGCTCAGGTCAGGGCCTTGCTGAGAGTCCCCTGCTTGAGGGTGTGGAATTATCTTCAGGTCCTGCATTCGATGGTAGCAATCTTGGAGCTCGGGCACAACTGCATATGCGTCCCTTACCATTTGCGCTTTTTTTTTTTTTTTAATGAAATTTCAAAAAAATAACAAGCCTAATACACTTGCAAAGAAAACAGTGAGCAAGCTGGAAACAATCGAGTTAACCATATCGCAAATAACATTATAATATATATAGCTCCCCACTGACAAACCCAAACACTATAGGGGGGAGACAGACAAATTAAATACTAGATATAACAAAGGAAATAAGGATCTCGGATGCAGCATATAGCATTCATATCTGACTAGTAGCTGGAACCTTCACATCCACAGGATGATGTGAATTGATAAACAAAAGAAGTTGGGACAGCTTTAGAAAATATAACAATTGGACTGATATTTTATCAGACATTTACAAGGAAATTTCAAAAAATATAGACCGCCCATCTGAACTACAGCTGGTCTAAGCAATAGAAATGCTCTAGGATGACGCTGCATCTTGAAGAGCTTACTTAACCCTCTCCTCACCAGCAACCTTCCTGGGTTCTTGGAGCTTCAGAAAGCTACATTCAAAAACAATTGGAAGGTTATCAAAAGACAGCAATAAAATACAACACAGTTCTATAGAAAATACACCAAAGCTTTAGTGGAGAGAAACTGAGAGAAACACGTTCTCCCTGTTTACTCTAACTTACTAGCCATGGTTCACTTTATTTATAGGATTCTTTTGGATGGTACAGCATAATTTCACTTTATCATTATACGTCAAATATGATGTATTTATCATATCGTAGGTCAACTTTATTCAATGTGGGTAAGTGTGCGGAGACATACATAGGAGTCCAAGACATAACTGTTTACTGCTACATAGGCCATTATGAAGAGACATACAGAATTCCAAGACATAATTGACCTAATTGACATAATTGTTTACTGCTGACTAGGTCGGTATGAGGAGACATACACATAACTGTTTATTGTTGACTGCTTGATGTCTACTAACCCTGAGAGTATTTTAGCTAATAACCCTGAGACAGAGAGGCTAGAGTACAACCTGCCCTTTTCTTTATTTATGTAAACCTTCACTTAGTAAGCAAATATATGAAGTTTTATTTCTAAGCAAGGTTCTGAACAGAACTCTTTTTCTCAGGTTTAGTCAGTCTAATAGTGTATGGTACCCTGTACAAATATACATGCTTTCAGTCCCTCCTCTGATTCTGTAAAGAATCATTCTCAAAATAAGGAAACTCAGACATTGTCATGGAAATGGAATTAAAACTAGTTTCTGGGTCAAACTGTAACATCATGGCAGGGGTCAGTGATTCCACCGATTTCTTACAGCAAGCTGATAGTACACAGAGAATTAATGCACCTAAAATAAGAATTCCCAAAATGCCAAGCAAAGAAGCTAACAAGCCTTGCAGAGGCCTTGATAATGAATTCCAAAATGAAGAAACAGAATCAAATAGAGCTGAGAAAGAACTTACATAACTATCACTTGGAACAAAAGTACGGTTCTTGACTCTATCCAATAGGCCTTTTACTATTTTTCCATTAGTATCAAGCATACTACAACAATAACCAACTAGGACTCCACACACGCCATTTTCCTTTGCTAGGAGAAAAGCTAAAAACCATTCAGTTCTGGGCTGCATAAGCTGACACTGTGTTTACTGGACCTTGCAATACACACTAATTGCCTCAGTAAAAAGCAGAGCAGCCACTATGACTTCATCCTGAGGGGACACATCCCTTTTTCTTCTTAAAGATTCGTTTGGGATAGACAACAAATTAATAATTCAATTCACTATGGGGTATCCATCAGGGATATATAGCAAGCATCCCGCCAATCTCTAGGAAACTCTGTACTATAAAAGTACTAACCGAAACATCAATTCACAAATCGGAGATTACAAAAACAGCGCAACAAAAATAAAATACCAGAAGACTATGTTTCACAATATACCAAACAGTAAACCATGTTTGAAGAGGTTAAGAAAGAGAATCAGAAGTGCAGAGAGAAAAATTCACAGTTTTGGGAAAACGTGCCAGAACCTCAAAGTACTTGTGGTCATTTTGCACATGAAAAACTCGAAATGCACAGTCCAAAATTAACAATGCAAAAACAACCTGGACAACTTGAAGAAACGTCTGCAACCCTTTTGCAATGGAAAAGAAACATGACTGGTGTGGGGCGAGCATACAAAAACTACGGCAGGAGAACAGAAGATTAAAGGAGCTGAACAGGCATGCAAAAGGTGCTCTTACTTTTACCAAACCACAGAAACTAAATTAATGCAGACAATATTGAAGAGAGGCAGATAACAGCAATGTCTGGCTTGCAAAGCAAATACAATGAGCTACAGCAAGAATGCTGAACCGCTAAGATGTGAGATTCAGGAACTCACTGAGGACAAGATATATTCTGTATACAATTACTCAAAACCCTCTGAGGCATGACCATTAAATTATTTCACTTTAACGCCGGTTAGGTATGCCTAGGCCTGAACTAGGGGCATCCAAAAGGGTGGCTAGAATTACACACTTGGTTCCCATTAACTGACATTACTTGTAAATTACTGAACCTGTACATAGGATCTTCATACCTATATCTATTCTAGGTTCTGTGTTTGTATTCGTGTTTGTATATGACTATATGTCACAAAACTCCTCAAAGGTCTTAGGCCTAACTCTTGGTAAAAATCCATGCTGAGGAGCTGTCACTGTTGGAAGGCAAACAGCAAACGTTGAGAACTTAAAATATTTTTGCCATCAAGTGTAAATGTGCCTCAAAAATATTTGGATATTCCTTCTAACATCCTCATGATTCTGAATACAATACTGCTTCATTAATAATTTGCCACAGCACATCTAGGACCAGATTAGGAAATATGCATAGCCAATATGCATAGCAACAAAAATATTCTCAAAAATATTCTAAGACAACTAAAGATATACCTACTCTTCTTAATACTCTTCTTAAGATGATGAAGAGATATACTATCGCTATACTGGCCCTCTAATTCTCAATTACTTTATTAAGTAGAGGTTCAGTACCTAAAGGTCATTACATATATATCAGGAAAATACTAATCTAAACTAACCTCATCCCTCTAAGTCGTACTATAAATACATAAAAACATTTTAAATGCTATATAAAAACATTTTACATGAATAGTCCATTTAGAATTTACTTAATGCAATAATCTCTCTGTAATATCACTGTTCTTTCAGAAAATACTTTGAATCATAAAAGTCCTTTTCTTCAATCACTATTGTCCAATAAGTCTCTGCGTTGCAAACTCTTGATTCACCACACAGGAAGCCACCTTCTGGACTTGTGAGGGGGCCACTGTATAAGATGCATTCATTGAGATTGTCTTCTCACTTTACAAGCTGAATATCCCACCAGGAACACACAACATGGACCAGGAACTCCGGAGCTGGGAGTGTCTTCGGATGCAGTCTTAATCAGGACCCAATCTGGTGACTTCACGTCCAATAAAATAATTCTGCGGATCCCGGATATAAAGAACTTGTCATCTCGTTAAGGAGTCACTTGCAATAAAAGGAAAATAAACAGAGCTGAGTGCAACCATGTACAATAAGTTAAGATAGCGCTGCGCAACACCTGGTGTCTGGGATAACTGCCAAGGCATCCATTAATTATTTCAAATGGTGTCCGGGGAAACACACTCTGCCATAAGGGCTAAAGGAAAAAGCTTTTATTCAATCGGAGGCTGTATCAGGAATATCACCTCCCTCCTCTGATACAGAGCAGATACCAAAACAGGTTGCAAAATCAAAATAAAATAAAATGAATTCAGCAGGCAGATATATACTCTCCCTACACTAGCCCTACAATGCCAATCCTGAAACAGTTTACCAAAGAAAAATAACATCAAAAAGACAAGATGCATAACCACAGCGGTAAGCTTCTGCTGCAGAAACAAGGCAGGTAGAAACAAAAGACGATCAGGGTGAATAAACAGATGATTCTTTTCCCAGCTGCCCGGAACGTCACGAAGTCCAAAATTGGGTTTCAAAAGAAGTATCTTCAAAAGGAGATAAAAGGGAAAATAAAGTCATCTTATCCAGTGCTAAATATTGCAATGTCAGTAACACTGATATCAGAAGAGCGTCTTTTCAGTTCACAAAATGATGTCCTTTGGATTTCAAAACTGCGACGTGTGCTGGCAAAAAGCATCAGAAAATCAATAAGATTCAATTGCAAAAATCATTACTACATAAACAGAGCGAGAGTCACTTCATTAATTCATTCTGAATAAAAACCCACTGGCTTACAGCCAGTCGAGAAAGTTTACAAAAACACACAGATAACAGACATCAGAAATAGCCACAAACAATTTGAATAGTTTACAATAACCTTGGCACTCTTCCCAGTACATTTTTACATTTAAAACAAACCTTCCACTGCGATAACGTGGAAGCTACATCAACAAAACAAATTAAAAAAACAAATTGCAGTTGAGACAGATTTAACCCTCAAAACTAATTTAGCAATATAAGCTAATAACATACGTAATTTAATCTACATTAAAAACAAATCATTCGCATAATAAACTAAAGAGGAATAGTTGAGTTTTACATCAGATAATGCAGTTCCTAGGGCCGGTGCAAATATGCAAGACTAACCTCCAAAAAGGGCAGATAAAAACAAAACTGGCTGCTCTTTTTTTTTTCCAAGTCATACTGAAAATAAGCAGATCGCAAATCCACAACAAAAGTCCAGGGAGAAATTGGCAAAATCACACTATTTACTGTGCACAGGTTCTGCATAAATCTATAAGTGTCTTACCGTACAGCCGTCCACAGACAGTTTTGCTTGTAGCACAAAAAGAGTTGAAGTCTCACATAATGAAGTGACACTTTATGGCTGGAGTGTCTGGAGATAACAACTTCTTCACCAGCGACTGCTGGCAATGGACACAGCTGACAGTCTAAGAAACGAAACTCCAGGTCTCACGGCGATCCTTACAGGCGGGACGAAAGGCATCCGATATCTGATCCCAGCACTGTAGATGAAAGTTCTCCAAGATAAACGATACTTGCATCTGCAGGAAACAGCACTTCAGAGAAAGAATACAATTGACAATGTCTGACATTTGATCCTGGGACAGCCCACAGAGCAGATAGAAGTCTTCCAAGATCAGGGTGAATAGCTGTGACATCTGCACTACAGAGAATACAGCTGAATGGCTGGGAGGGAAATCAACTCTCTGACCATCCTCCCGCTCTGATTCCAGAGACAGCTTTTGCTTGCAAATGCTCAATAAACAAACTTATCTGAACTGTCTCGCTGAGAATTCCTATGACTTTCTCGCGCTCTGATCCTACCCCTCCCCTTGCTCCTGGGAGGTTGAGCAATCGTCAGATTGAGCTACTCAGTCATTTCACATCAAATGTCAGCTCACTGCACCAGGCACTTTTCAGACTTACATAAGCACTTTTCAGACTTACATCAGCTCTCTTCAGACTTACATCAGCTGTTCTAGCTGGCCAATCTATTATTAAAGTTGTAAAAAAATACCTTTAATCACGGGATTAAACCATTTACAAAAACAATTAGTGAATCCTGCTTTAAAGATGTTAATCTCAACCAATCCTTTTCACAGGTTTGCTGTAAGTGTACTACCACCACTGTTAGTGATTTTATCAGAAAATCATCTTTTTTTTTTCTTTTATTAACCACTAAAACAACAATTATCTCTTTGAGTTTTCTCTTGGAAATCTATCACAGGGTATGTCACAAACTGGATAAAAATCAGCTGAGTTATAAAACGCAGTTCTAAGCAAATTATCTAAAGCAGCCCAAGTAGGACATGAACTATTATACTGACATAACACAGTTTGAAGAAAACTTATAGCACTATGTAGTGTGACGCGCCCCGGTCACACAGCACCCCCTGGTGGCGGCGTAGTGGTTCCACCGCAGGGCTGGGACCGGGGGTCACCAAGATGTTTGTGATCAGGGTTGGCCAGGTGCGAGGGTCAAGGGCCAGAGCCTTGTGCCAGCCTCGTTGCCAACTCCCAAAGAGACTACAGTCTTGCACAAAAGTGGAGGGAAAAGAAAAAGGCTTTATTTTCCCCTTTTAGCACTAAAGGGTTCATAACATAGGATAAACACTCCGGTACGTAGCAAAACAAGTCTTTACAGCAGATTTTGAAAGTAAGAGATGGAATAACCAAAAACTGTTAACTTCACAGTGTCAAAAACATCCAATAGCAAATTACTTCATTCACTCAATGAGCTCTGGAACGCTTCTATATCACTTCCAGCACAGTATATACATTCCATAGGACTATCAATGTCCTCCTGTACAGATTCCACCTGCATGGCCTCCTCTGACTGCTCTGAGGGATCAAGGTAAGTGTCCTTCATGTGAGTTCGTCTCACTGCTTCCCAAGGCTTGGCAGTTTGTTTGGGCCCACGGTTCAGCATGGTGGAATACCAAAATGGCATTTCTTGCTCTAGGGGTTTAAAAACATTCTCTCTATAATGTTTTCCTCTAAAAGTTCTTTTCTTGCTCAAACTATCTTTTAACTTTTGCTTTGGCTCTTGTTTTAGATAAGGAGAACCACCTTCCCAGGATTCTTCTCTTAGCTTGACTTCAGGCACACGATAACAAAGGTTAAAAGCTTTACCTTTAGGTTTCCGTTTGGCTCTCTGGGGTGAGGCTGGAGGCCTACCTTGGCTGCTGCCTTCAGTATCGGTGCTCTCAGGTATATTCCTCCTGCTCTCCCAGTCTTTCCTCCTCTGGCCTTTGAGGCCTGTTCTCTTGTGGGCTTCAGGGCCCGGTCTGGCTTGGCTTCGGCCTTCTCGGCCTGTCCTCTCTCTTACAGGACTGGTTCTCCTTTCCCAGCCTGTCCTTTTACTCAGGCTTGCTTGCGGCCTAGATCCCACTCTTGGGCTAGTACCTTCATAGCATCTCTTTGGTCCTTCTCTGGAACACGCATTCGCTTGGTCTCTCCCAACTGGTGAGGATGATCTTTCCACAGCTTCCTGAGTAGTAGCTCTCCAAGCAGACGAGGTTTTAGCAGCTGAGCTTCTTGCAGGTAAGCTCCTAGCAGATAAGCTTCCTCCTGACTCTTGCTTGCTTCCTCTTAAATGTGAGCTTTTGGAACATGAGTCCTGCCCACTAGGGCGTGGATCTGTGGTCTCTGTCCTAACCCTCCTGCTCCCTCTAGGTCAGGGGTCTCAAACACGCGGCCCGCGGGCCGCATGCGGCCCGCGAGAGACCCTTGTGCGGCCCGCGAAGCATTGGGGGGGGAAAAAAAAAAACCCGGCTTCTGCTGCTGCTGCCGCCGCTGCCGTGGCCGGCAATAGCAGCAATATCGCAAGTCCCGCGGGCTCCCCCCCACCCGGCAGATCCCTTCCTGCTTGCCTGCCAATGCTGCCAGTTCTCCGCTTCGGCTTTCAGAGCCGCGAAGGGAGAACTTCTCCCTCGCGACTCTGTTAAGCTCGCCGGGGCAGATGGGAAATTTCCCATCTGCCCCAGCGGGCTTAACAGAGTCACGAGGGAGAAGTTCTCCCTTCGCGGCTCTGAAAGCCGAAGCGGAGAACTGGCAGGCAAGCAGGAAGGGATCTGCCGGGTGGGGGGGAGCCCGCGGGACTTGCGATATTGCTGCTATTGCCGGCCACGGCAGCGGCGGCAGCAGCAGCAGAAGCCGGGTTTTTTTTTAAAGTTTGATTTTCCCGGGGGGGGGGGGAGGGAGCAGGACTTGATGGGGAGGGAGCAGGACTTGATGTGTGGCTGGGGGGGGAGCAGGACTTGATGTGGGGGGAGCAGGACTTGATGTGGGGGGGGAGCAGGACTTGATGTGGGGGGGGAGCAGGAATTTTGGGGGGGGAGCAGGACTTGATGTAGGGGGGGAGCAGGACTTGATGGGGGGGAGCAGGACTTGATGTAGGGGGGAGCAGGACTTGATGTGGGCTGGGGGGGGGGTAGTACTGAAAATGGGGTGATGGGGGTTAGGACTGGTAATGGACAGATGGGGGTTGGGACTGGAGGTGGTCTGACTGGGGGCCTAAGACTGAAAATGGGGTTATGGGGGGGCTAAGAATGAAGATGGGGCGATGGAAGGGTTAGGCCTGGAAGTGGGCTGTTGGGGGGCTTAGGACCGATAATGGGCTAGGGGGGGGCTAGAACTGGTAATGGACTGGGGGGGGGTGCTATGACTGGAAATGGGCCGAGTAGAAGGGGGAGCTTGAACTGCAAATAGCTGATGGGGACAGGGTCTTGGAATGGTAATGGGCTGAGTGGAAGGGGGCTTGGAATGGAAATGGGCTGATGGGGAGGGGGGCTTGGAAAGGAAATGGGCTGTGAGGGGAGGGAGCTAGGACTGGAAATGGGCTGATGATGCGGGGACTAGAAGGGAGCGGATGCTGGGTTGGGCAGGAGCTAGAAGGGAGTTGATGTTGGGGGACGATTAGAATGGGATGGGGCTGGGAGAGTGAAATGGAGAGGGGAAATATATTTTGTGTGGGAGGGAAGAAAAATCTACAATTGGCCGGGTATTGGGAGAGTAAGTGGGGATTGAGGATGGAGGGGTAAAATTTGAGTGGATGAAATAGGAATGAGGAAAGAGCAAAAGGAGAATGATTAGTATGTTAAAGCAGATGTAGAGAGAATGGAAAAAAAACTAGGAAAGGAGAAATGGACAGCAGACGATGGAGAGTTAGCAGAAGACACAAAGAAACCAGAAGAAAGTGACTGGAAACAATTGAAACTGAAAAAAAAATGCACAAAAGGTAGAAAAATATCTCTTTATTTTGAATTTATTAACTGAAATATGTCAGCTCTTGGAAATGTGCATCTTTAACGTCTGCACTTTATTTAATACAAGAGGAAATCAATGTATAGTTTTATTTCTACAGTGTTGTACATTCTAAGTTTGGCTTTTGGGGTTCCCAGTTTAATTGTCTTCCTGTTTCTAAATTGTGATTCCTTGTTTGGTGATGGTGTATGTTCTGCATGTGTAACTGAGCTGAGGTATTCTGTTTATGTAATTCCTATTTGACATTGCCACTTGTTCTCTTTCCCGAGTAGGTCATGTATTGTTATTCTCTGAAATGTGTTGATTTAATATTTGCAGTGTTGCCTTTTGATAGTTAGGGTATGGTGCTCTGTGAGTCCTGGTAGTGCTGTTAGGACACGCAGGTTTGCTATGGGTTCTAAATGGGCAGTGTTTCTAGTAGTTCCTAATGTGCCTGGCGGTTGGCACTGGTTTATAGTATGTAGAAATCTTTTAGTCTTTCTTTATCCATACACTCATTAAGAGGCATGTTTACTAAAAGTTAGTGTATGGTAACATTATGCAAATATTTATGCAAATGATGCCCTTATGCAAATGATGCCCTTATGCAAATGAGGCCTGCGTCTTGTGCGGCCCCCGGGTTACTCTACAAGTCCTCATTTGGCCCTCAAAGCAATTTGAGTTTGAGACCCCTGCTCTAGGTGAATCCTCTGGAAATTGCAGGCAATTTCTTTTTCTTTCAGACTTCAAAACTATTATTCTCTCCAGAAGAGGGTCCGCTGTATCACAGTAGTTGAATACATTTCTCTCTTTAGGTCATAAAATGCTTATTCAGACCCTTTTCAATATCATCAACAAGTTTACTAGAAATTCCTAATTCCTTTGTAGCAGAAATATCATTTCTTACTGTTTCCTTTAAGGAATCTATGATATGTACAGTGCATTCCCCAATATTCTTTGCTTATCTCTTATCTCATATCTTAATTTTGCTGCACGGGTGACTATCTCCCTCTCAGAAACTACATAATTCTCAGAACAAGCAAGGGGAGACGTCAAGAATACACCTGGAACACTTCCAGCTTCAATTGCAGCCACCTCTGCATCATACTCTGGAGAAAAAATGACCGGGGCCTTCCTTGCCCAGACATTCTTAATCGCTTTTCTCGTGTGGGTCACCCATTTTATCAGCATTCACTAATCCAAACAATTCATTCTTCAATTTATGTGCCATTCGCTGCCACCAACCAAACACTAGCCCTTCACGAGCATCACATACTCTGTGTTTAGCCTGCAAAGCACATTTTAGATAACAACAAAGCTTATCTACAGAAAATGTTCCCTCCAAAGGAAACTGTAAAAGCACATTATTAGTCACTGCATGCCAGTGCACAGCAAAAGTGGTAGCCCTAACCCCATACTTTTCACGCATACAATAAGAAGGGCTACCTGTCTGAAGAGCTAAACTCATAGCCTTAACATGCCATTCACACAATTGAGACAACTCCTGTTCACCTAACAGATTGCTCATTGCTGGCACCAGATAATACTCACAAACACCTTCCCTCCTTGCCAGGAATGTTGAAATCTGTAGAAGAGTCACGGCACCAACTGAAGAGCTTACTTAACCCTCTCCTCACCAGCAACCTTACTGGGTTCTTGGAGCTACAGAAAGCTACATTCAAAAACAATTGGAAGGTTATCAAAAGACAGCAATAAAATACAACACAGTTCTATAGAAAATACACCAAAGCTTTAGTGGAGAGAAACTGAGAGAAACACGTTCTCCCTGTTTACTCTAACTTACTAGCCATAGTTCACTTTATTTATAGGATTCTTTTGGATGGTACAGCATAATTTCACTTTATCATTATACGTCAAATATGACGTATTTATCATATCGTAGGTCAACTTTATTCAATGTGGGTAAGTGTGCGGAAACATACATAGGAGTCCAAGACATAACCGTTTACTGCTACATAGGCCATTATGAAGAGACATACAGGATTCCAAGACATAATTGACCTAATTGACATAATTGTTTACTGCTGACTAGGTCGGTATGAGGAGACATACACATAACTGTTTACTGTTGACTGCTTGATATCTACTAACCCTGAGAGTATTTTAGCTAATAACCCTGAGACAGAGAGGCTAGAGTACAACCTGCCCTTTTCTTTATTTATGTAAACCTTCACTTAGTAAGCAAATATATGAAGTTTTATTTCTAAGCAAGGTTCTGAACAGAACTCTTTTTCTCAGGTTTAGTCAGTCTAATAGTGTATGGTACCCTGTACAAATATACATGCTTTCACATCTCTCTTGACAAGTCTGGATATATATGGACATTGAGTCCCTTGAAGGCTGCATTTTGTTTTTAAAGTACATCCTAAGTGTCCACTCCGTGTCAGGGGCCAATGCAGAAGTCACCAATAAAGTACACAATGACACTTGCTATTGGTCAGAACCCACTAAAATTGTGAAACATCCAGTACATCCATAGATCGACCTGGCAAACCTTGCAGAGCTCCCATAGACTTTATCCCAGTTGGCAAGCAGTAAACTCATGTCAACAGGGGATGAGATTCCACAGGCACCCCCAATATTTCAGTAAGGTATAGTTTAAACGTATCCCTCGGAAGTCAGTGGGTCCCTAGGAAAATTCACTAGCCTTAAATTCAAGGCATGAGATGCATTCTCCAATAATTCCAACTTAAATTTAACCACATTTAAATCTTTCAAAGTTCCTTCCAAAAGGAGCTCCATTACCTCTACCCTTTTGTCCAGAATATCACACTTTGCCTGAATAGTATCGAAACTCTCAACATTGTTGCCATTTCTAGAAATACTATCTTGCACTTGCTCTTGCAGATCTTTAACTTGTGGGACTAGAGCTGCCCCATCCTAGATAGAGTCAAGGGAAATTTTTTTGTCATCTTGGCAAAGAGAAACCAGGAGTGGGTAAAGAGTTTACCAATGTGCCGCCAGCTGTAGAGGCAACATCCTCATGTGCCGATTTGTCTGGGACTCCAGAGCCAACCTCCGTGATTCCTACACTCCTGCTCATTTCTCCAGTCTGCTGGGAAACGTCCCGCAGGGGAACCATGGACCCCGCGCTAATAGCAGATACCTCTCTGCCATCCAGTACACCTTGGTTCTGGGCTGAGCCCCAGAGTTTATGCTACCAACGTGCTAATAGAGCTGGAAGAGGCTGATACTCTGGGGAGAAAGATAGAAAGTCGCCGGCCCTCCGGAGGCTTCCTGCTGCATGTCCACTTGGTGGAAAAATAAATCCAACATAGCTTGAAGAGCAGCAGATGGGGACCTAGCAGCTACCACAACGGTGGGTTTAGGAGCTGCTTTTCCCTTATGCTTTCCCATCTTGGTGAAGAGAAACGCCGTTGAACTATCAGTGATCCGCCACATTTCAGAGGCTGCACACCCCCCCCCCCCCCTCCACAGTTGGCACTTCTATCGCATTGGTCTCCACAGACTCAGCCGATGGAGTTCCAGATGACCCTGCAGGGAGTGGCCAAGGCAAGCCTTCATTAGTAGTTGGACACAACTCGGCTCTCGACTGAAGTATTTCTCGAGCCACCAGATTGGATGGTGGTGACCACGGATGCCAGCCTGGAGTGATCTCTCTGAGTCAGCGTTCTGGTTGATCGTGAAACATTGGGGAACTACCACAGTAGATCTAATGGCAACATGGCCATTGCCAAGGCCTTCCAGTTCTTCAGCCGGTGCAGAGAGCTGTAAGGGGCCTACTGGGCCGCAAGGGCCATTATCTCACCTTACACAAATACACAGAGACCAATTTCTCAGTAGTACTCACAAAATCTTTATTACAGGATGTCCTTTTCTCAGCATAAATTCTTCAAACACAAATTCTCTAACACAGTCACTTACAGGGTACAAGGTAACTACAGTATAGGGATAGAGAGAAGAGAAAGGTTAATGGGGCAATTCAGCACACTATCACCTCCGTGGCAGGGCTCAATAAACTCCCCAGTTTCTTCTTTGTCCCAGTCTGTTTCTCATACAATTTTCTGAAAGGCTGGCAGAATAACAATAGGTAGTTCTTTTTCTACAGCTGGGTTTTTCTTGATACTTTGTTCTACTCAGGATTGGCACAATTTCACTTTTCCCAAGGTTCAGATTAGCATAAAACATTTGTCACCTTCCCAAGTCCAGTGCTTAGTTAAATCTTACTGGCTGGTTCCCCCTCATGTCTTTCTTCTTTCATTTTGTGTTATCTGGTTTCCTTAGCAAAGCATATTAGATCAGCAACATTTTATTTCACTCTCAGGATTTTCTCATGCTGTCAGCAATTCATTCTTTTCCCCTGATTCTTCTGTTGGCTTAACAGTGGTCAAACGTCTGAAGCAGGCCTGTGGCCTATATCTAGACCTGCCTCACAGGCCTAGCTACAGAAGCACTGTCCCGCCTTGGGTCTGATTCCCAACAGAGCGCATGGCAGAAGGGATCGATGCTCTGGTTCAGCCTTGGCCCAGTGCTGGTCTTCTCTGTGTTTCTGTCCTGGCTGTTGATCAGCAGAGTGTTTCGGAGGGTGGAGTTGCATCCCGGATTAGTAGTTGGTCGCCCTGAATTGGCCATGATAGCCTTGATATGCAGACCTCATGTGTTTGGTGGTGGTGGACCCTTTTCCCCTCCCGGAGAAGGAGGTTCTTCTCTCTCAAGGTGGAGGAGGTTCTTCTGTCTCTTGATGCCAGTGGTGGATCTGTTCTCGCTTATGGCTTGGCTCTTGAGAGAGCACATTTCGAGCCACAGAGGTTATTCCCCGCAAGTGGTCGACACCTTGCTACAGGTGTGGTGGTGCTCTACATCCCTAGCATACATTCGCATGTGGCAGATCTTTGAGGCTTGGTGTGAGGAGTATGGGGTGCAGCTGTTTTCAGCTTCTCTCTCTGATATTCTGGCCTTTTTGCAGGTGGGCCTGGAGAAGGGTTTGGCCTTGAGTTTTTTGAGAGTGCAAATAGTGGCTCTGGCCTGTGTTTTGCGGTGAGGTGCAGGGGCAGGAGCTTGCTGCGCACGCAGATTTGGTGTGTTTTCTTAAGGGGATCAAGAATATGCGACCACTGTGTCACTCAGTGGTCCCATCCTGGAACCTAAATTTGGCCTCTCAGTCTTGGCAGAGGCTCCCTTTGAGCCTTTACGGGCCACCTCTCTCAAGGATTTGACACTGAAGGTTGTGTGCTTGCGCTCAGTTTGTTTGGCGCACTGTATTTCTGAATTGCAGGCTTTATCCTGTAGGGAGCCTTATTTGGTAATGTCTAAGAAAAAGGTGATGTATCATGTCCTTCCTTCCTCCCTAAGGTAATGTCCGTTTTCCACCTTAATCAGGTGGTGATCTTACCGGTGTTTTCTGGGACAGAGGATTCTGTTGATTTGCAGTTCTTGCATTTGCTGGATGTTCGCAGGGCCCTCGGGCAAGGGTCACTCAGGCGTTTAGGAAGTCTGACTAACTTTTTGTGCTGTTTTGGGAGGTCTGCAGAAGGGTGAGACAGCTTCCATTTCTTGTCTGATCTGGGAGGCCATTGTGTCAGCGTACTTGTTGAAGGGTTATTCTGTCCTCTCCAGTTTGCGGGCACATTCTACTAGAGTTCAGACCTCTTCCTGGTGGACTTTAGCCTTGTTCCACCTTGGGATATTTGTAAGGCCAGGACTTGGTCTTCTATTCATTCCTTTGCATGTCACTATTGTTTGGACGTGCAGGCCTGGTGGGATGCAGCTTTTGGTGCTTGGGTTTTGCATTCCAGTTTTTCTGGTCTCGCCTGACATTATTACTGTTTTGATGCATCTCACGAGTCTAGACTGGACTGGAGGAATGATTAGGAAGGTGAAATTAGGCCTTACCTGTTAATTTTCTTTTCTGGAGTCCCTCTAGTCCAGAACCCACTTGGGAGTCTGCAGTGGTTCCTTGTTCATGCCTTTGTGTTGACTTTAAGAGTAAGGAGTTGGTGCAGTTTTGAGGCTATCCTGTTCTGGGTGCTGGCTTTTTTCTTGCCAGAATCCTGCTGTGTTGTATTGCCATGAGCTTCATAGTTTGTGTCTAAAATAAAATAATAAAGAAGGAAAAAACCCAAAATATAGGATAGATGTCATGTCCTCCTGTTTTGTTACTCAAAGTTTGTTTGGAGACATATATTAAGGTGGTGAGAATTGGGGTTTTGGGGCTCCATATCTGCTTTGTTATGATTATACTGGCTGAGTGAGGATGCACAGGCTTTTTATAGGGCTGCTTTCAGTTCATTTTTTCTCAGTTTCCATCTTCTGGTAGGTGAGTGTAGCCATGGGTCTGTCTGGACTGGACTGGAGGGACTCCAGGAAAGAAAATTAGCAGGTAAGGCTTAATTTCACCATTATAATATCCAAAATGTGATTGGGGGAGGGGGGAGAGAAGTGGTAGTAGGAAGTTTAAAAAAAAATAAAACAAATAATCCTCTTTCCTTTTTTAATTTCCCTTTGAACAAGAGACCAGTTCAATTTGGTTGAAATCTCATGGAAGTCAAAGCACATTTTGTGCTCCTTCAATATTTTCATAGCTGTCCTGTCGTTGGTTAGTGCCTATAGTCACCGGCTAACTCTTCCTATAGGGAAAAATTTGTCTCTAGTGTTTAATGATGTACTTATGACGGAAATCCACACAACAAATGAACTAACAGTCTATAATTTTTGTACTAAACAGCAACACTAGTTATCAGGAAATGCATACACATCTCCTTGTTTAGATTCATCTCAAATTTTGTATTTTCTGCCCTTGGCCCTTTTTGCTTTGTTCCCTCTACTCTAATTTATGAAGCAAGGCAGACGCCAATTAGTTCCTTATCGTCTCTCCAGTTCAGTCCCTCACCTCTGGTTGTGCACCTCTTCTCGCAGCATGGAGACTGGGCATGTCAGAACTGTGACACCACTGTAGATATCCTGCTGGCATCTCCCACCAGCTCCTAGTGTGTCCAGTCTCCATGCAGCTGGAGGTAGTGAGCCTATGTGCTGGGCTCACTAGAGGAGCAGATAAGGAGCTTTAGGCTTTTCATCTCCTTACCAGCTCAGTTTTCTGTG